>QXDM01000017.1:0-1475368 GCA_003730235.1 Pythium guiyangense | reverse complement strand
GACTGGTGTGACCATCACTCGCACAAGTGCAATCATTCCGACGTGATTGCGCCATGGCGTGGGTGAGTGTTTACGCAGGTAGTAGGACATGGCTGTGGGTGACGACCTACACTCATGGATGCGTGTTTACGCCACACTGGATACATTGCACAAGTATCTAGTGGAGCGACTGCACAGCAGGCTTAGACGTTAGCTAGCACAGAGGAAGGTGTGCATGCGAACTAAGGACCTCGATCAATCAATCACTTTGCATTTGCATCCAACCACCCAAGTGCCTTCGCCAACCACGCCTCAAGCCTCCAAGCCTTCAGGTTATGAGCCCAAGCCCGTTCGACTCTGCGCCATCAGCCTTCGCCACCAGCATGGAGTCCTCGACCACGACCGCCCGCATCAACAAGTTCGACGGAACCAACTTTCACGTGTGGAAGTTCAAGATGCAGATGGTGCTGGAAGAGCGCGAGCTGTGGGAAGTCACGTCCGGCGAGATCAAGATCGAGCACTGCGTGAGCGACGAAGATCAAGCGATGTACCAGCGGAAGTCGCGCAAGGCGTTCGCGATGGTGTGCCTCGCGATGGAAGACTCGCAGCTCCCGTGGTTCGCTCGGCTTCGGGTGCGCATGATGCATGGTCAAGACTGGAAGCGCACTTCGAGAGGAAGACGCTTGCCAACAAGCTCTTCATGCGTCGTCGCTTCTTCGCGACGATGATGGAGGACGGCGATGATGTGCAACAGCATATCAACAAGCTCAAGACACTGGCGGAGCAGCTCGAAGCAGTCGGCGCTCCGGTCAGTGAAGACGACCTCGTGATCACGCTGCTCGGCAGTTTGAACGAGTCGTACCAGTTCCTCATCACGGCGTTGGAGTCGCGTGCCGACACGCTGACGTGGGAGCTCGTGACGGCTCGGCTGATGCACGAGGACATGAAGCGCAAGGAGCAGCACGGCGAAGGTGCTGCGTCCGAGCAAGCGTTCGTGTCGAACACTATGCGCAAGGGACGTCCGGCGAAGAAGACTGGCGCGTGCCGCCACTGCGGCAAGCACGGCCACTGGATCGCGGAGTGCCCGTTGCGGAACCAAGAGAACAACATCAACGGTGATCGTCGGCGCCACGTGCAAGCGCACCTTGCGCGCGACGACACGCGTGTGATCGACAGCGACAGCGACTATCTGTTCATGGCTCAAGCTCAAGATGGTGCTGTCGGCTCAAGTGCAAGCGCGGCTCAAGATGCGAGTGGTGTGTGGCTGATCGACTCGGGAGCGACTCAGCACATGACGCACTCCAAGTCGTGCTTTACCAAGTATCGTGCGATCAAGCCTGTGAAGGTGCACCTCGCGGACGACGGCACGGTCGAAGCGATCGGGTGCGGCGACGTCGAGATGGTCATGCAGACTGCGCGAGGACTTCGCAAGGGCGTGCTCACGAACGTGTGGTTCGTACCGGGACTGAGTCGCAACCTCATCTCGGTGGCACGGTTTGCGAAGGACGTCGGCCCGATCACGTTCGACAGCGACAAGTGCGTTGCGACGCTGAAGGGGTCCAAGTGGACCATCGGCAAGAGCTTCGGCAAGGGTCTGTTCAAGCTCAGCATGACTCCAGTCAATGGCGGCAACAGTCGTGCGAACGCGCACGCACTTGCTACGAGTGAACCGAGCTCGATGTCGAAGTCGTACTTGTGGCACCTTCGACTCGGCCACATCGGCCATGCTGGACTCGACATGATCGTGAAGAACAAGCTCGGCACCGGCATCGACATCGCGGCAGCGGGCAAGTGGGAGCTGTGCGACGGGTGCGCGGTCGGCAAGCAGACGCGCTCTTCGTTCCAAGACTCGACTTCTGCGCGCGCAGTTGGTCTCCTCGACGTGGTGCACAGCGATGTGTGCGGCCCGATGCAGACTTCGACATTCGGCGGCAAGAGATACTTCGCGACGTTCATCGACGACAAGTCTCGCTACTGCGTTGTGTTCCTGATGGAGCACAAGTCGGAGGTCGTCGAGAAGTTCGCGCAGTTTGTCAAGTGGGCCGAGACCCAGACCGGCCGACGTGTCAAGACACTGCGTTGCGACAACGGCGGCGAGTACAAGTCGGCGAAGATGGCCAAGATCTGCGCCGATCGCGGCATCGTGCAGCAGTTCACGCCGCCGTACACGCCGCAGCTCAACGGTTGTGGCGGAGCGCATGAACCGCACACTCGTGGAGTGCGCGCGCTGCATGCTCGAGCACGCCAAGATGTCCAAGCCGTACTGGGGCGAAGCCGTGATGACCGCTGCGTTCTTGCGGAACCGTTGCCCAAGTCGCTCAAACATCGACAACATGTCGCCGTACGAAGTGTGGAACGGCAAGGCTCCGCTGCTCGCGAACCTCAAGACATTCGGCTGCCATGCGTTCGTGCACGTACCAAGTCCGAAGCGACTGAAGCTCGACGCTCGTGCGATTCGCTGTCGGTTCATCGGCTACTCGGAGCACGAGAAAGCATATCGGTTCGAAGACATCGAGACCGGTCGAGTGTTTGTGAGTCGCGACGCCAAGTTCATGGAAGACGAGTTCGACGACGGTCGTCGACTCGGTGCTCAAGGGGCGGAGATCGACTTCATCGACAACGACACCGATGAAGAGTACGAAGAACATGAAGAGTACGAGTCCGGCGTCGGCGACGCGGACATGGAGCAGGGTGCTCAAGACGGTGTGCCTGGCAGTGGTGATCAACCTGCGCAGCCACAGCCGCCTAGCAGCCCGGAGTACAGCAGCGGTGCGAAGCGTCACGCTCGTTCGCAGTCGCTTGAGAACGTGACGGAAACACCGCGCCCGAAGAGATCGAGCGGCTCGGCGACAGTGGGAGTCGGTCGAATGAGCGGCGCATCGACGAACGCGACGGCCAACTCGACGACTCGACCGACCTCGCTCGACGATCTTTCGGCGCTCCACGCTGCTCACGTCGTGGCTTCAGTGGGAGAAGTGCCGACAACTTTTGAGTCGGCGATGGAATCCAGCGACGCGAGCAAGTGGAAGGAAGCGTGCGACTCGGAGTTCCAGTCGCTGATCAAGAACGACACGTGGGACGTTGTGCCGCTGCCGAAGGGACGCAAGGCAATCGGCTGCAAGTGGGTGTTCAAGGTCAAGGAGAACGAGCACGGTGAAGTCGAGCGACACAAGGCTCGGCTCGTCGCGAAGGGCTTTGCGCAGAAGTTCGGCATCGACTACGACGAGACGTTCGCGCCAGTTGCGAAGTTCACGTCGATCCGAGTGGTGCTCGCACTCGCGGCCAAGTACGATCTCATGCTGCACCAGATGGACGTCAAGACCGCGTTCCTGAACGGCGATCTCGACGAAGACATCTACATGAAGCAGCCGGAAGGATACGTCGAAGCAGCGTGTCCGGTCGACTACGTGTGCAAGCTGAAGAAGTCGCTCTACGGGCTCAAGCAAGCGCCGAGGATGTGGAACCAGACCATCGACACGTTCATGATCGGTCTCGGCTTTGGCAAGTGTGAGTCCGACCACTGCGTGTACGTGATGCGCGAGTGCGGCAACGGCGAAGACAAGATGGCGTTCATTGTCCTCTACGTCGACGACCTCATCATTGCGTGCAGCAGCGACGCACTGATGGCGAAGATCAAGTCAGCACTCAGCAACCGGTTTGAGATGTCCGACCTCGGCGAGCTCAAGTTTTGCCTCGGCATGGAGATCGCGCGCGACTTTGATCTGGGCACTGTGTCCGTGCGCCAAACCAAGTTCCTGCACTCGATCTTGGCCAAGTTCGGCATGCAAGACTGCAAGCCCGTGAAGACGCCGCAAGACCCGGGACTCAAGCTGACCAAGGCCATGTGCGACGGCGGGTGCAAGCACGACGAGACCATGCACGGCGTGCCGTACCGCAGCGCGGTCGGATGCCTGATGTACCTCATGGTGGCGACTCGACCGGACCTCGCAGCTGCAGTGGGAGTGCTCAGCCAGTTTGCTGCCGACCCGTGTCCGACACACTGGCAGGCTCTCAAGCGCGTGTTCCGGTACCTGCAAGCGACTCCGACGCTCGGTCTAGTGTTTGGCAAGTGCGACGACAAGTTTGACAATCGTGCACTTCACGGCTACTCGGATGCTGACTGGGCGGGCGACCACGACTCGCGCCGCAGCACAAGCGGCTACGTGTTCATGCTCAACGGCGGCTGCGTGAGCTGGCGAAGCAAGAAGCAGCGATCCGTGGCGCTCTCGTCGACCGAGGCAGAGTACATGGCACTGTCCGAGGCGACTCAAGAGGCGGTGTGGCTCAAGGCGTTTGTGCGTGAACTCGGCGAACTCAGCGACGGCGACTCGATCCTGGTGCTCGAAGACAACCAAGGCTCGATCGCGTTGGCCAAGAACCCCGAGTTCCACAAGCGCACCAAGCACATCGACATCCGCTACCACTTCGTGCGCGAGAAGGTCGAAGACGGTCAAGTCGCGCTGCAGTACTGTCCGACACAAGACATGCTCGCGGACATCATGACGAAGGCGATCGCAGCACCGCAGTTCGACGCTCTTCGGACCAAGCTCGGCATCATCGTCGCTGGCGAGTCGAGTGGGAGTGTTGGCTCTATCGACGCTCTCGACAGTGGGTTCAAGACGCCTCGCCGAGCGACAGCCAGCGCGTGACGAGTCAGCGTCACGACCTCGACTGGTGTGACCATCACTCGCACAAGTGCAATCATTCCGACGTGATTGCGCCATGGCGTGGGTGAGTGTTTACGCAGGTAGGACATGGCTGTGGGTGACGACCTACACTCATGGATGCGTGTTTACGCCACACTGGATACATTGCACAAGTATCTAGTGGAGCGACTGCACAGCAGGCTTAGACGTAGCTAGCACAGAGGAAGGTGTGCATGCGAACTAAGGACCTCGATCAATCAATCACTTTGCATTTTGCATCCAACCACCCAAGTGCCTTCGCCAACCACGCCTCAAGCCTCCAAGCCTTCAGGTTATGAGCCCAAGCCCGTTCGACTCTGCGCCATCAGCCTTCGCCACCAGCATGGAGTCCTCGACCACGACCGCCCGCATCAACAAGTTCGACGGAACCAACTTTCACGTGTGGAAGTTCAAGATGCAGATGGTGCTGGAAGAGCGCGAGCTGTGGGAAGTCACGTCCGGCGAGATCAAGATCGAGCACTGCGTGAGCGACGAAGATCAAGCGATGTACCAGCGGAAGTCGCGCAAGGCGTTCGCGATGGTGTGCCTCGCGATGGAAGACTCGCAGCTCCCGTTGGTTCGCTCGGCTTCGGGTGCGCATGATGCATGGTCAAGACTGGAAGCGCACTTCGAGAGGAAGACGCTTGCCAACAAGCTCTTCATGCGTCGTCGCTTCTTCGCGACGATGATGGAGGACGGCGATGATGTGCAACAGCATATCAACAAGCTCAAGACACTGGCGGAGCAGCTCGAAGCAGTCGGCGCTCCGGTCAGTGAAGACGACCTCGTGATCACGCTGCTCGGCAGTTTGAACGAGTCGTACCAGTTCCTCATCACGGCGTTGGAGTCGCGTGCCGACACGCTGACGTGGGAGCTCGTGACGGCTCGGCTGATGCACGAGGACATGAAGCGCAAGGAGCAGCACGGCGAAGGTGCTGCGTCCGAGCAAGCGTTCGTGTCGAACACTATGCGCAAGGGACGTCCGGCGAAGAAGACTGGCGCGTGCCGCCACTGCGGCAAGCACGGCCACTGGATCGCGGAGTGCCCGTTGCGGAACCAAGAGAACAACATCAACGGTGATCGTCGGCGCCACGTGCAAGCGCACCTTGCGCGCGACGACACGCGTGTGATCGACAGCGACAGCGACTATCTGTTCATGGCTCAAGCTCAAGATGGTGCTGTCGGCTCAAGTGCAAGCGCGGCTCAAGATGCGAGTGGTGTGTGGCTGATCGACTCGGGAGCGACTCAGCACATGACGCACTCCAAGTCGTGCTTTACCAAGTATCGTGCGATCAAGCCTGTGAAGGTGCACCTCGCGGACGACGGCACGGTCGAAGCGATCGGGTGCGGCGACGTCGAGATGGTCATGCAGACTGCGCGAGGACTTCGCAAGGGCGTGCTCACGAACGTGTGGTTCGTACCGGGACTGAGTCGCAACCTCATCTCGGTGGCACGGTTTGCGAAGGACGTCGGCCCGATCACGTTCGACAGCGACAAGTGCGTTGCGACGCTGAAGGGGTCCAAGTGGACCATCGGCAAGAGCTTCGGCAAGGGTCTGTTCAAGCTCAGCATGACTCCAGTCAATGGCGGCAACAGTCGTGCGAACGCGCACGCACTTGCTACGAGTGAACCGAGCTCGATGTCGAAGTCGTACTTGTGGCACCTTCGACTCGGCCACATCGGCCATGCTGGACTCGACATGATCGTGAAGAACAAGCTCGGCACCGGCATCGACATCGCGGCAGCGGGCAAGTGGGAGCTGTGCGACGGGTGCGCGGTCGGCAAGCAGACGCGCTCTTCGTTCCAAGACTCGACTTCTGCGCGCGCAGTTGGTCTCCTCGACGTGGTGCACAGCGATGTGTGCGGCCCGATGCAGACTTCGACATTCGGCGGCAAGAGATACTTCGCGACGTTCATCGACGACAAGTCTCGCTACTGCGTTGTGTTCCTGATGGAGCACAAGTCGGAGGTCGTCGAGAAGTTCGCGCAGTTTGTCAAGTGGGCCGAGACCCAGACCGGCCGACGTGTCAAGACACTGCGTTGCGACAACGGCGGCGAGTACAAGTCGGCGAAGATGGCCAAGATCTGCGCCGATCGCGGCATCGTGCAGCAGTTCACGCCGCCGTACACGCCGCAGCTCAACGGTGTGGCGGAGCGCATGAACCGCACACTCGTGGAGTGCGCGCGCTGCATGCTCGAGCACGCCAAGATGTCCAAGCCGTACTGGGGCGAAGCCGTGATGACCGCTGCGTTCTTGCGGAACCGTTGCCCAAGTCGCTCAAACATCGACAACATGTCGCCGTACGAAGTGTGGAACGGCAAGGCTCCGCTGCTCGCGAACCTCAAGACATTCGGCTGCCATGCGTTCGTGCACGTACCAAGTCCGAAGCGACTGAAGCTCGACGCTCGTGCGATTCGCTGTCGGTTCATCGGCTACTCGGAGCACGAGAAAGCATATCGGTTCGAAGACATCGAGACCGGTCGAGTGTTTGTGAGTCGCGACGCCAAGTTCATGGAAGACGAGTTCGACGACGGTCGTCGACTCGGTGCTCAAGGGGCGGAGATCGACTTCATCGACAACGACACCGATGAAGAGTACGAAGAACATGAAGAGTACGAGTCCGGCGTCGGCGACGCGGACATGGAGCAGGGTGCTCAAGACGGTGTGCCTGGCAGTGGTGATCAACCTGCGCAGCCACAGCCGCCTAGCAGCCCGGAGTACAGCAGCGGTGCGAAGCGTCACGCTCGTTCGCAGTCGCTTGAGAACGTGACGGAAACACCGCGCCCGAAGAGATCGAGCGGCTCGGCGACAGTGGGAGTCGGTCGAATGAGCGGCGCATCGACGAACGCGACGGCCAACTCGACGACTCGACCGACCTCGCTCGACGATCTTTCGGCGCTCCACGCTGCTCACGTCGTGGCTTCAGTGGGAGAAGTGCCGACAACTTTTGAGTCGGCGATGGAATCCAGCGACGCGAGCAAGTGGAAGGAAGCGTGCGACTCGGAGTTCCAGTCGCTGATCAAGAACGACACGTGGGACGTTGTGCCGCTGCCGAAGGGACGCAAGGCAATCGGCTGCAAGTGGGTGTTCAAGGTCAAGGAGAACGAGCACGGTGAAGTCGAGCGACACAAGGCTCGGCTCGTCGCGAAGGGCTTTGCGCAGAAGTTCGGCATCGACTACGACGAGACGTTCGCGCCAGTTGCGAAGTTCACGTCGATCCGAGTGGTGCTCGCACTCGCGGCCAAGTACGATCTCATGCTGCACCAGATGGACGTCAAGACCGCGTTCCTGAACGGCGATCTCGACGAAGACATCTACATGAAGCAGCCGGAAGGATACGTCGAAGCAGCGTGTCCGGTCGACTACGTGTGCAAGCTGAAGAAGTCGCTCTACGGGCTCAAGCAAGCGCCGAGGATGTGGAACCAGACCATCGACACGTTCATGATCGGTCTCGGCTTTGGCAAGTGTGAGTCCGACCACTGCGTGTACGTGATGCGCGAGTGCGGCAACGGCGAAGACAAGATGGCGTTCATTGTCCTCTACGTCGACGACCTCATCATTGCGTGCAGCAGCGACGCACTGATGGCGAAGATCAAGTCAGCACTCAGCAACCGGTTTGAGATGTCCGACCTCGGCGAGCTCAAGTTTTGCCTCGGCATGGAGATCGCGCGCGACTTTGATCTGGGCACTGTGTCCGTGCGCCAAACCAAGTTCCTGCACTCGATCTTGGCCAAGTTCGGCATGCAAGACTGCAAGCCCGTGAAGACGCCGCAAGACCCGGGACTCAAGCTGACCAAGGCCATGTGCGACGGCGGGTGCAAGCACGACGAGACCATGCACGGCGTGCCGTACCGCAGCGCGGTCGGATGCCTGATGTACCTCATGGTGGCGACTCGACCGGACCTCGCAGCTGCAGTGGGAGTGCTCAGCCAGTTTGCTGCCGACCCGTGTCCGACACACTGGCAGGCTCTCAAGCGCGTGTTCCGGTACCTGCAAGCGACTCCGACGCTCGGTCTAGTGTTTGGCAAGCGCGACGACAAGTTTGACAATCGTGCACTTCACGGCTACTCGGATGCTGACTGGGCGGGCGACCACGACTCGCGCCGCAGCACAAGCGGCTACGTGTTCATGCTCAACGGCGGCTGCGTGAGCTGGCGAAGCAAGAAGCAGCGATCCGTGGCGCTCTCGTCGACCGAGGCAGAGTATATGGCACTGTCCGAGGCGACTCAAGAGGCGGTGTGGCTCAAGGCGTTTGTGCGTGAACTCGGCGAACTCAGCGACGGCGACTCGATCCTGGTGCTCGAAGACAACCAAGGCTCGATCGCGTTGGCCAATGAAGGCTTGGAGGCTTGAGGCGTGGTTGGCGAAGGCACTTGGGTGGTTGGATGCAAAATGCAAAGTGATTGATTCATCGAGGTCCTTAGTTCGCATGCACACCTTCCTCTGTGCTAGCTACGTCTAAGCCTGCTGTGCAGTCGCTCCACTAGATACTTGTGCAATGTATCCAGTGTGGCGTAAACACGCATCCATGAGTGTAGGTCGTCACCCACAGCCATGTCCTACCTGCGTAAACACTCACCCACGCCATGGCGCAATCATGTCGGAATGATTGCCCTTGTGCGAGTGATGGTCACACCAGTCGAGGTCGTGACGCTGACTCGTCACGCGCTGGCTGTCGCTCGGCGAGGCGTCTTGAACCCACTGTCGAGAGCGTCGATAGAGCCAACAGAGCGGGTGTCTTTGTTGTACACACCATAATTTAATGTCATAGGCGGTTCAGTTGTGCGTTTATAAATAGAGCTTTCTTCAGTGCAACGTAGCACCGCCATTGACATGACGTTTGCCTCTGATAGACAACGTTTCGACCTGTGTTGCGTAGCGAGAATGCAAATCAGTTGGATCTACACAACAGACAAGTGCTTTTCATGCGCGCTCTCAAGGCGTGAAAAGCGACGAGAGCCACACTTCAGCTCGTAAAACTACTAAAACTCACATCAACCAATAACGACAACTTCAACAGAGCTCGGCTCGTGAAGGGCTATAACAATCAAAGCGACGTCGCCAGTGTGATTGTCGATTTGAGCAAGCATTCCATCACATTTTAGTGTGCAATGGGCACGCATATGTTCCTACGTGATATTGACACAAGTTGAGCTGAGAACAAACATGTAACTGTTTGGAAGTCTATAGAAATGACAATTGTATCATTCCAACACTGCTATAACCCTTTTATGATTTGCACATATGCATGGGCAATAACGCTAGAAGTCCAATAAACTTCAAATACGGTGACAATATCCGTCATTTGGCCAATCAACAATGGAACACAGAACGTCAAGAGACCCAAATGAGCACCTATTGCATCTGTCTTTTTCTTGTTATACTATACATTTATGAACTGCGTGCAAAAGTAACATTGTTTTGTCTGATATAATATCAAAATGGACGCTAAGACAATTATCAATCTTGACGAAGGGTGTAATCACGAAAGTTCAGAACGTATTGCGTGTAGAGTTTTCTCATTCAGTGTCTGTGAAAATGATTTGGGAATTAATCGACAAACCATCAGTCGTCAATACCGACTGATAGTAAGTACCAGGCGGTTTTGCTATGAATCGATGTCTTCATCTGCACGATCGGGCACTGGTAGACAAAAAATACGGCAGAACTCTTCCTGTTAGCCATGGCGCTAAGAGCCAAAAACTGTGCTGTCTTGCTACGATTTACTATTTCACGACACTGAAGGCTTGAGGCGTGGTTGGCGAAGGCACTTGGGTGGTTGGATGCAAAATGCAAAGTGATTGATTCATCGAGGTCCTTAGTTCGCATGCACACCTTCCTCTGTGCTAGCTACGTCGAAGCCTGCTGTGCAGTCGCTCCACTAGATACTTGTGCAATGTATCCAGTGTGGCGTAAACACGCATCCATGAGTGTAGGTCGTCACCCACAGCCATGTCCTACCTGCGTAAACACTCACCCACGCCATGGCGCAATCATGTCGGAATGATGGCCCTTGTGCGAGTGATGGTCGCACCAGTCGAGGTCGTGACGCTGACTCGTCACTCGCTGGCTGTCGCTCGGCGAGGCGTCTTGAACCCACTGTCGAGAGCGTCGATAGAGCCAACACTCCCACTCGACTCGCCAGCGACGATGATGCCGAGCTTGGTCCGAAGAGCGTCGAACTGCGGTGCTGCGATCGCCTTCGTCATGATGTCCGCGAGCATGTCTTGTGTCGGACAGTACTGCAGCGCGACTTGACCGTCTTCGACCTTCTCGCGCACGAAGTGGTAGCGGATGTCGATGTGCTTGGTGCGCTTGTGGAACTCGGGGTTCTTGGCTGTTGGCTCTATCAACGCTCTCGACAGTGGGTTCAAGACGCCTCGCCGAGCGACAGCCAGCGCGTGACGAGTCAGCGTCACGACCTCGACTGGTGTGACCATCACTCGCACAAGGGCAATCATTCCGACGTGATTGCGCCATGGCGTGGGTGAGTGTTTACGCAGGTAGGACATGGCTGTGGGTGACGACCTACACTCATGGATGCGTGTTTACGCCACACTGGATACATTGCACAAGTATCTAGTGGAGCGACTGCACAGCAGGCTTAGACGTAGCTAGCACAGAGGGAGGTGTGCATGCGAACTAAGGACCTCGATGAATCAATCACTTTGCATTTTGCATCCAACCACCCAAGTGCCTTCGCCAACCACGCCTCAAGCCTCCAAGCCTTCAGGTTATGAGCCCAAGCCCGTCCGACTCTGCGCCATCAGCCTTCGCCACCAGCATGGAGTCCTCGACCACGACCGCCCGCATCAACAAGTTCGACGGAACCAACTTTCACGTGTGGAAGTTCAAGATGCAGATGGTGCTGGAAGAGCGCGAGCTGTGGGAGGTCACGTCCGGCGAGATCAAGATCGAGCACTGCGTGAGCGACGAAGATCAAGCGATGTACCAGCGGAAGTCGCGCAAGGCGTTCGCGATGGTGTGCCTCGCGATGGAAGACTCGCAGCTCCCGTTGGTTCGCTCGGCTTCGGGTGCGCATGATGCATGGTCAAGACTGGAAGCGCACTTCGAGAGGAAGACGCTTGCCAACAAGCTCTTCATGCGTCGTCGCTTCTTCGCGACGATGATGGAGGACGGCGATGATGTGCAACAGCATATCAACAAGCTCAAGACACTGGCGGAGCAGCTCGAAGCAGTCGGCGCTCCGGTCAGTGAAGACGACCTCGTGATCACGCTGCTCGGCAGTTTGAACGAGTCGTACCAGTTCCTCATCACGGCGTTGGAGTCGCGTGCCGACACGCTGACGTGGGAGCTCGTGACGGCTCGGCTGATGCACGAGGACATGAAGCGCAAGGAGCAGCACGGCGAAGGTGCTGCGTCCGAGCAAGCGTTCGTGTCGAACGCTATGCGCAAGGGACGTCCGGCGAAGAAGACTGGCGCGTGCCGCCACTGCGGCAAGCACGGCCACTGGATCGCGGAGTGCCCGTTGCGGAACCAAGAGAACAACATCAACGGTGATCGTCGGCGCCACGTGCAAGCGCACCTTGCGCGCGACGACACGCGTGTGATCGACAGCGACAGCGACTATCTGTTCATGGCTCAAGCTCAAGATGGTGCTGTCGGCTCAAGTGCAAGCGCGGCTCAAGATGCGAGTGGTGTGTGGCTGATCGACTCGGGAGCGACTCAGCACATGACGCACTCCAAGTCGTGCTTTACCAAGTATCGTGCGATCAAGCCTGTGAAGGTGCACCTCGCGGACGACGGCACGGTCGAAGCGATCGGGTGCGGCGACGTCGAGATGGTCATGCAGACTGCGCGAGGACTTCGCAAGGGCGTGCTCACGAACGTGTGGTTCGTACCGGGACTGAGTCGCAACCTCATCTCGGTGGCACGGTTTGCGAAGGACGTCGGCCCGATCACGTTCGACAGCGACAAGTGCGTTGCGACGCTGAAGGGGTCCAAGTGGACCATCGGCAAGAGCTTCGGCAAGGGTCTGTTCAAGCTCAGCATGACTCCAGTCAATGGCGGCAACAGTCGTGCGAACGCGCACGCACTTGCTACGAGTGAACCGAGCTCGATGTCGAAGTCGTACTTGTGGCACCTTCGACTCGGCCACATCGGCCATGCTGGACTCGACATGATCGTGAAGAACAAGCTCGGCACCGGCATCGACATCGCGGCAGCGGGCAAGTGGGAGCTGTGCGACGGGTGCGCGGTCGGCAAGCAGACGCGCTCTTCGTTCCAAGACTCGACTTCTGCGCGCGCAGTTGGTCTCCTCGACGTGGTACACAGCGATGTGTGCGGCCCGATGCAGACTTCGACATTCGGCGGCAAGAGATACTTCGCGACGTTCATCGACGACAAGTCTCGCTACTGCGTTGTGTTCCTGATGGAGCACAAGTCGGAGGTCGTCGAGAAGTTCGCGCAGTTTGTCAAGTGGGCCGAGACCCAGACCGGCCGACGTGTCAAGACACTGCGTTGCGACAACGGCGGCGAGTACAAGTCGGCGAAGATGGCCAAGATCTGCGCCGATCGCGGCATCGTGCAGCAGTTCACGCCGCCGTACACGCCGCAGCTCAACGGTGTGGCGGAGCGCATGAACCGCACACTCGTGGAGTGCGCGCGCTGCATGCTCGAGCACGCCAAGATGTCCAAGCCGTACTGGGGCGAAGCCGTGATGACCGCGGCGTTCTTGCGGAACCGTTGCCCAAGTCGCTCAAACATCGACAACATGTCGCCGTACGAGGTGTGGAACGGCAAGGCTCCGCTGCTCGCGAACCTCAAGACATTCGGCTGCCATGCGTTCGTGCACGTACCAAGTCCGAAGCGACTGAAGCTCGACGCTCGTGCGATTCGCTGTCGGTTCATCGGCTACTCGGAGCACGAGAAAGCATATCGGTTCGAAGACATCGAGACCGGTCGAGTGTTTGTGAGTCGCGACGCCAAGTTCATGGAAGACGAGTTCGACGACGGTCGTCGACTCGGTGCTCAAGGAGCAGAGATCGACTTCATCGACAACGACACCGATGAAGAGTACGAAGAACATGAAGAGTACGAGTCCGGCGTCGGCGACGCGGACATGGAGCAGGGTGCTCAAGGCGGTGTGCCTGGCAGTGGTGATCAACCTGCGCAGCCACAGCCTCCTAGCAGCCCGGAGTACATCAGCGGTGCGAAGCGTCACGTTCGTTCGCAGTCGCTTGAGAACGTGACGGAAACACCGCGCCCGAAGAGATCGAGCGGCTCGGCGACAGTGGGAGTCGGTCGAATGAGCGGCGCATCGACGAACGCGACGGCCAGCTCGACGACTCGACCGACATCGCTCGACGATCTTTCGGCGCTCCACGCTGCTCACGTCGTGGCTTCAGTGGGAGAAGTGCCGACAACTTTTGAGTCGGCGATGGGATCCAGCGACGCGAGCAAGTGGAAGGAAGCGTGCGACTCGGAGTTCCAGTCGCTGATCAAGAACGACACGTGGGACGTTGTGCCGCTGCCGAAGGGACGCAAGGCAATCGGCTGCAAGTGGGTGTTCAAGGTCAAGGAGAACGAGCACGGTGAAGTCGAGCGACACAAGGCTCGGCTCGTCGCGAAGGGCTTTGCGCAGAAGTTCGGCATCGACTACGACGAGACGTTCGCGCCAGTTGCGAAGTTCACGTCGATCCGAGTGGTGCTCGCACTCGCGGCCAAGTACGATCTCATGCTGCACCAGATGGACGTCAAGACTGCGTTCTTGAACGGCGATCTCGACGAAGACATCTACATGAAGCAGCCGGATGGATACGTCGAAGCAGCGTGTCCGGTCGACTACGTGTGCAAGCTGAAGAAGTCGCTCTACGGGCTCAAGCAAGCGCCGC
The DNA here is from genome assembly GCA_003730235.1 of Pythium guiyangense. Lineage (NCBI taxonomy): Eukaryota > Oomycota > Peronosporomycetes > Pythiales > Pythiaceae > Pythium > Pythium guiyangense. The sequence continues at coordinate 1,460,849 of QXDM01000017.1, read as the reverse complement.
GGATGTGGAACCAGACCATCGACACGTTCATGATCGGTCTCGGCTTTGGCAAGTGTGAGTCCGACCACTGCGTGTACGTGATGCGCGAGTGCGGCAACGGCGAAGACAAGATGGCGTTCATTGTCCTCTACGTCGACGACCTCATCATTGCGTGCAGCAGCGACGCACTGACGGCGAAGATCAAGTCAGCACTCAGCAACCGGTTTGAGATGTCCGACCTCGGCGAGCTCAAGTTTTGCCTCGGCATGGAGATCGCGCGCGACTTTGATCTGGGCACTGTGTCCGTGCGCCAAACCAAGTTCCTGCACTCGATCTTGGCCAAGTTCGGCATGCAAGACTGCAAGCCCGTGAAGACGCCGCAAGACCCGGGACTCAAGCTGACCAAGGCCATGTGCGACGGCGGGTGCAAGCACGACGAGACCATGCACGGCGTGCCGTACCGCAGCGCGGTCGGATGCCTGATGTACCTCATGGTGGCGACTCGACCGGACCTCGCAGCTGCAGTGGGAGTGCTCAGCCAGTTTGCTGCCGACCCGTGTCCGACACACTGGCAGGCTCTCAAGCGCGTGTTCCGGTACCTGCAAGCGACTCCGACGCTCGGTCTAGTGTTTGGCAAGTGCGACGACAAGTTTGACAATCGTGCACTTCACGGCTACTCGGATGCTGACTGGGCGGGCGACCACGACTCGCGCCGCAGCACAAGCGGCTACGTGTTCATGCTCAACGGCGGCTGCGTGAGCTGGCGAAGCAAGAAGCAGCGATCCGTGGCGCTCTCGTCGACCGAGGCAGAGTATATGGCACTGTCCGAGGCGACTCAAGAGGCGGTGTGGCTCAAGGCGTTTGTGCGTGAACTCGGCGAACTCAGCGACGGCGACTCGATCCTGGTGCTCGAAGACAACCAAGGCTCGATCGCGTTGGCCAAGAACCCCGAGTTCCACAAGCGCACCAAGCACATCGACATCCGCTACCACTTCGTGCGCGAGAAGGTCGAAGACGGTCAAGTCGCGCTGCAGTACTGTCCGACACAAGACATGCTCGCGGACATCATGACGAAGGCGATCGCAGCACCGCGGTTCGACGCTCTTCGGACCAAGCTCGGCATCATCGTCGCTGGCGAGTCGAGTGGGAGTGTTGGCTCTATCGACACTCTCGACAGTGGGTTCAAGACGCCTCGCCGAGCGACAGCCAGCGCGTGACGAGTCAGCGTCACGACCTCGACTGGTGTGACCATCACTCGCACAAGGGCAATCATTCCGACGTGATTGCGCCATGGCGTGGGTGAGTGTTTACGCAGGTAGGACATGGCTGTGGGTGACGACCTACACTCATGGATGCGTGTTTACGCCACACTGGATACATTGCACAAGTATCTAGTGGAGCGACTGCACAGCAGGCTTAGACGTAGCTAGCACAGAGGGAGGTGTGCATGCGAACTAAGGACCTCGATGAATCAATCACTTTGCATTTTGCATCCAACCACCCAAGTGCCTTCGCCAACCACGCCTCAAGCCTCCAAGCCTTCATTGGCCAACGCGATCGAGCCTTGGTTGTCTTCGAGCACCAGGATCGAGTCGCCGTCGCTGAGTTCGCCGAGTTCACGCACAAACGCCTTGAGCCACACCGCCTCTTGAGTCGCCTCGGACAGTGCCATGTACTCTGCCTCGGTCGACGAGAGCGCCACGGATCGCTGCTTCTTGCTTCGCCAGCTCACGCAGCCGCCGTTGAGCATGAACACGTAGCCGCTTGTGCTGCGGCGCGAGTCGTGGTCGCCCGCCCAGTCAGCATCCGAGTAGCCGTGAAGTGCACGATTGTCAAACTTGTCGTCGCGCTTGCCAAACACTAGACCGAGCGTCGGAGTCGCTTGCAGGTACCGGAACACGCGCTTGAGAGCCTGCCAGTGTGTCGGACACGGGTCGGCAGCAAACTGGCTGAGCACTCCCACTGCAGCTGCGAGGTCCGGTCGAGTCGCCACCATGAGGTACATCAGGCATCCGACCGCGCTGCGGTACGGCACGCCGTGCATGGTCTCGTCGTGCTTGCACCCGCCGTCGCACATGGCCTTGGTCAGCTTGAGTCCCGGGTCTTGCGGCGTCTTCACGGGCTTGCAGTCTTGCATGCCGAACTTGGCGTCGCGACTCACAAACACTCGACCGGTCTCGATGTCTTCGAACCGATATGCTTTCTCGTGCTCCGAGTAGCCGATGAACCGACAGCGAATCGCACGAGCGTCGAGCTTCAGTCGCTTCGGACTTGGTACGTGCACGAACGCGTGGCAGCCGAATGTCTTGAGGTTCGCGAGCAGCGGAGCCTTGCCGTTCCACACCTCGTACGGCGACATGTTGTCGATGTTCGAGCGACTTGGGCAACGGTTCCGCAAGAACGCCGCGGTCATCACGGCTTCGCCCCAGTACGGCTTGGACATCTTGGCGTGCTCGAGCATGCAGCGCGCGCACTCCACGAGTGTGCGGTTCATGCGCTCCGCCACACCGTTGAGCTGCGGCGTGTACGGCGGCGTGAACTGCTGCACGATGCCGCGATCGGCGCAGATCTTGGCCATCTTCGCCGACTTGTACTCGCCGCCGTTGTCGCAACGCAGTGTCTTGACACGTCGGCCGGTCTGGGTCTCGGCCCACTTGACAAACTGCGCGAACTTCTCGACGACCTCCGACTTGTGCTCCATCAGGAACACAACGCAGTAGCGAGACTTGTCGTCGATGAACGTCGCGAAGTATCTCTTGCCGCCGAATGTCGAAGTCTGCATCGGGCCGCACACATCGCTGTGCACCACGTCGAGGAGACCAACTGCGCGCGCAGAAGTCGAGTCTTGGAACGAAGAGCGCGTCTGCTTGCCGACCGCGCACCCGTCGCACAGCTCCCACTTGCCCGCTGCCGCGATGTCGATGCCGGTGTCGAGCTTGCTCTTCACGATCATGTCGAGTCCAGCATGGCCGATGTGGCCGAGTCGAAGGTGCCACAAGTACGCCTTCGACATCGAGCTCGGTTCACTCGTAGCAAGTGCGTGCGCGTTCGCACGACTGTTGCCGCCATTGACTGGAGTCATGCTGAGCTTGAACAGACCCTTGCCGAAGCTCTTGCCGATGGTCCACTTGGACCCCTTCAGCGTCGCAACGCACTTGTTGCTGTCGAACGTGATCGGGCCGACGTCCTTCGCAAACCGTGCCACCGAGATGAGGTTGCGACTCAGTCCCGGCACGAACCACACGTTCGTGAGCACGCCCTTGCGAGGTCCTCGCGCAGTCTGCATGGCCATCTCGACGTCGCCACACCCGATTGCTTCGACCGTGCCGTCGTCCGCGAGGTGCACCTTCACAGGCTTGATCGCACGATACTTGGTAAAGCACGACTCGGAGTGCGTCATGTGCTGAGTCGCTCCCGAGTCGATCAGCCACACACCACTCGCATCTTGAGCCGCGCTTGCACTTGAGCCGACAGCACCATCTTGAGCTTGAGCCATGAACAGATAGTCGCTGTCGCTGTCGATCACACGCGTGTCGTCGCGCGCAAGGTGCGCTTGCACGTGGCGCCGACGATCACCGTTGATGTTGTTCTCTTGGTTCCGCAACGGGCACTCCGCGATCCAGTGGCCGTGCTTGCCGCAGTGGCGGCACGCGCCAGTCTTCTTCGCCGGACGTCCCTTGCGCATAGCGTTCGACACGAACGCTTGCTCGGACGCAGCACCTTCGCCGTGCTGCTCCTTGCGCTTCATGTCCTCGTGCATCAGCCGAGCCGTCACGAGCTCCCACGTCAGCGTGTCGGCACGCGACTCCAACGCCGTGATGAGGAACTGGTACGACTCGTTCAAACTGCCGAGCAGCGTGATCACGAGGTCGTCTTCACTGACCGGAGCGCCGACTGCTTCGAGCTGCTCCGCCAGTGTCTTGAGCTTGTTGATATGCTGTTGCACATCATCGCCGTCCTCCATCATCGTCGCGAAGAAGCGACGACGCATGAAGAGCTTGTTGGCAAGCGTCTTCCTCTCGAAGTGCGCTTCCAGTCTTGACCATGCATCATGCGCACCCGAAGCCGAGCGAACCAACGGGAGCTGCGAGTCTTCCATCGCGAGGCACACCATCGCGAACGCCTTGCGCGACTTCCGCTGGTACGTCGCTTGATCTTCGTCGCTCACGCAGTGCTCGATCTTGATCTCGCCGGACGTGACCTCCCACAGCTCGCGCTCTTCCAGCACCATCTGCATCTTGAACTTCCACACGTGAAAGTTGGTTCCGTCGAACTTGTTGATGCGGGCGGTCGTAGTCGAGGACTCCATGCTGGTGGTGAAGGCTGATGGCGCAGAGTCGAACGGGCTTGGGCTCATAACCTGAAGGCTTGAGGCGTGGTTGGCGAAGGCACTTGGGTGGTTGGATGCAAAATGCAAAGTGATTGATTCATCGAGGTCCTTAGTTCGCACGCACACCTTCCTCTGTGCTAGCTACGTCTAAGCCTGCTGTGCAGTCGCTCCACTAGATACTTGTGCAATGTATCCAGTGTGGCGTAAACACGCATCCATGAGTGTAGGTCGTCACCCACAGCCATGTCCTACCTGCGTAAACACTCACCCACGCCATGGCGCAATCATGTCGGAATGATGGCCCTTGTGCGAGTGATGGTCGCACCAGTCGAGGTCGTGACGCTGACTCGTCACTCGCTGGCTGTCGCTCGGCGAGGCGTCTTGAACCCACTGTCGAGAGCGTAGATAGAGCCAACAGACACACATGAATTTGCCAGCCAAAATCGTTGGAATCATCATGTTTGATATGAATCGACGTGTTTGGGGTTGATTGCTGATGTCGACATTTTAGACACTGTATCAAAACCCGCGTTACCTGATGCACAGTCGCATAGCGCTTAACTGATTCGCAAATATTTTTGAGTCGTGATGGTCATATTTTTGGGTCATGATGGTCAATTGAGTCGGGTGGGGTGTTGGGATTTTACGTTTTCGACATTCTCGACAGTGTCGAAAACTAGTCGGTGACCCTCCGTTGCGACAGATTGACTATCGACTGCCGGTACATGCATCCCGACATGTGTTAGTGCATGTGTATTTCGCCCACATAGGTATGGTATGCAGTATAGTGGATGTCACCAGCTCGACAGGAACAGCATTTCGCATTATTGACATTGTCGACATTGTCGATATTACCGATATTGTCGAGAACTAAAACCTGACGCCTCTAGCGCGACCGACAAATGGTATACTGACAGCCCGTACATGTCTAACGCCATGTGCCGACATGTGCCTCTCGCTCTTGACGCAAGGGTTTCTGGCATAGACACGCTTACACGCACTTGCATACTCGCTCGAACGACTTGCTTGCTGTCAACGACCTCGGCTCTCGTGTTCGGTTGCTTAACGCCCCCCGCTGTCACTCAACTCTTGGTTGCTGCTGCCATCTTCACGTCAGACTTGCTCGCACGACGTGGTCGTTGCAGTTGCCCATGAAGGCTTGAGGCGTGGTTGGCGAAGGCACTTGGGTGGTTGGATGCAAAATGCAAAGTGATTGATTCATCGAGGTCCTTAGTTCGCATGCACACCTTCCTCTGTGCTAGCTACGTCGAAGCCTGCTGTGCAGTCGCTCCACTAGATACTTGTGCAATGTATCCAGTGTGGCGTAAACACGCATCCATGAGTGTAGGTCGTCACCCACAGCCATGTCCTACCTGCGTAAACACTCACCCACGCCATGGCGCAATCATGTCGGAATGATGGCCCTTGTGCGAGTGATGGTCGCACCAGTCGAGGTCGTGACGCTGACTCGTCACTCGCTGGCTGTCGCTCGGCGAGGCGTCTTGAACCCACTGTCGAGAGCGTAGATAGAGCCAACAGACACACATGAATTTGCCAGCCAAAATCGTTGGAATCATCATGTTTGATATGAATCGACGTGTTTGGGGTTGATTGCTGATGTCGACATTTTAGACACTGTATCAAAACCCGCGTTACCTGATGCACAGTCGCATAGCGCTTAACTGATTCGCAAATATTTTTGAGTCGTGATGGTCATATTTTTGGGTCATGATGGTCAATTGAGTCGGGTGGGGTGTTGGGATTTTACGTTTTCGACATTCTCGACAGTGTCGAAAACTAGTCGGTGACCCTCCGTTGCGACAGATTGACTATCGACTGCCGGTACATGCATCCCGACATGTGTTAGTGCATGTGTATTTCGCCCACATAGGTATGGTATGCAGTATAGTGGATGTCACCAGCTCGACAGGAACAGCATTTCGCATTATTGACATTGTCGACATTGTCGATATTACCGATATTGTCGAGAACTAAAACCTGACGCCTCTAGCGCGACCGACAAATGGTATACTGACAGCCCGTACATGTCTAACGCCATGTGCCGACATGTGCCTCTCGCTCTTGACGCAAGGGTTTCTGGCATAGACACGCTTACACGCACTTGCATACTCGCTCGAACGACTTGCTTGCTGTCAACGACCTCGGCTCTCGTGTTCGGTTGCTTAACGCCCCCCGCTGTCACTCAACTCTTGGTTGCTGCTGCCATCTTCACGTCAGACTTGCTCGCACGACGTGGTCGTTGCAGTTGCCCATGAAGGCTTGAGGCGTGGTTGGCGAAGGCACTTGGGTGGTTGGATGCAAAATGCAAAGTGATTGATTCATCGAGGTCCTTAGTTCGCATGCACACCTTCCTCTGTGCTAGCTACGTCGAAGCCTGCTGTGCAGTCGCTCCACTAGATACTTGTGCAATGTATCCAGTGTGGCGTAAACACGCATCCATGAGTGTAGGTCGTCACCCACAGCCATGTCCTACCTGCGTAAACACTCACCCACGCCATGGCGCAATCATGTCGGAATGATGGCCCTTGTGCGAGTGATGGTCGCACCAGTCGAGGTCGTGACGCTGACTCGTCACTCGCTGGCTGTCGCTCGGCGAGGCGTCTTGAACCCACTGTCGAGAGCGTAGATAGAGCCAACAGACACACATGAATTTGCCAGCCAAAATCGTTGGAATCATCATGTTTGATATGAATCGACGTGTTTGGGGTTGATTGCTGATGTCGACATTTTAGACACTGTATCAAAACCCGCGTTACCTGATGCACAGTCGCATAGCGCTTAACTGATTCGCAAATATTTTTGAGTCGTGATGGTCATATTTTTGGGTCATGATGGTCAATTGAGTCGGGTGGGGTGTTGGGATTTTACGTTTTCGACATTCTCGACAGTGTCGAAAACTAGTCGGTGACCCTCCGTTGCGACAGATTGACTATCGACTGCCGGTACATGCATCCCGACATGTGTTAGTGCATGTGTATTTCGCCCACATAGGTATGGTATGCAGTATAGTGGATGTCACCAGCTCGACAGGAACAGCATTTCGCATTATTGACATTGTCGACATTGTCGATATTACCGATATTGTCGAGAACTAAAACCTGACGCCTCTAGCGCGACCGACAAATGGTATACTGACAGCCCGTACATGTCTAACGCCATGTGCCGACATGTGCCTCTCGCTCTTGACGCAAGGGTTTCTGGCATAGACACGCTTACACGCACTTGCATACTCGCTCGAACGACTTGCTTGCTGTCAACGACCTCGGCTCTCGTGTTCGGTTGCTTAACGCCCCCCGCTGTCACTCAACTCTTGGTTGCTGCTGCCATCTTCACGTCAGACTTGCTCGCACGACGTGGTCGTTGCAGTTGCCCATGAAGGCTTGAGGCGTGGTTGGCGAAGGCACTTGGGTGGTTGGATGCAAAATGCAAAGTGATTGATTCATCGAGGTCCTTAGTTCGCATGCACACCTTCCTCTGTGCTAGCTACGTCGAAGCCTGCTGTGCAGTCGCTCCACTAGATACTTGTGCAATGTATCCAGTGTGGCGTAAACACGCATCCATGAGTGTAGGTCGTCACCCACAGCCATGTCCTACCTGCGTAAACACTCACCCACGCCATGGCGCAATCATGTCGGAATGATGGCCCTTGTGCGAGTGATGGTCGCACCAGTCGAGGTCGTGACGCTGACTCGTCACTCGCTGGCTGTCGCTCGGCGAGGCGTCTTGAACCCACTGTCGAGAGCGTAGATAGAGCCAACAGACACACATGAATTTGCCAGCCAAAATCGTTGGAATCATCATGTTTGATATGAATCGACGTGTTTGGGGTTGATTGCTGATGTCGACATTTTAGACACTGTATCAAAACCCGCGTTACCTGATGCACAGTCGCATAGCGCTTAACTGATTCGCAAATATTTTTGAGTCGTGATGGTCATATTTTTGGGTCATGATGGTCAATTGAGTCGGGTGGGGTGTTGGGATTTTACGTTTTCGACATTCTCGACAGTGTCGAAAACTAGTCGGTGACCCTCCGTTGCGACAGATTGACTATCGACTGCCGGTACATGCATCCCGACATGTGTTAGTGCATGTGTATTTCGCCCACATAGGTATGGTATGCAGTATAGTGGATGTCACCAGCTCGACAGGAACAGCATTTCGCATTATTGACATTGTCGACATTGTCGATATTACCGATATTGTCGAGAACTAAAACCTGACGCCTCTAGCGCGACCGACAAATGGTATACTGACAGCCCGTACATGTCTAACGCCATGTGCCGACATGTGCCTCTCGCTCTTGACGCAAGGGTTTCTGGCATAGACACGCTTACACGCACTTGCATACTCGCTCGAACGACTTGCTTGCTGTCAACGACCTCGGCTCTCGTGTTCGGTTGCTTAACGCCCCCCGCTGTCACTCAACTCTTGGTTGCTGCTGCCATCTTCACGTCAGACTTGCTCGCACGACGTGGTCGTTGCAGTTGCCCATGAAGGCTTGAGGCGTGGTTGGCGAAGGCACTTGGGTGGTTGGATGCAAAATGCAAAGTGATTGATTCATCGAGGTCCTTAGTTCGCATGCACACCTTCCTCTGTGCTAGCTACGTCGAAGCCTGCTGTGCAGTCGCTCCACTAGATACTTGTGCAATGTATCCAGTGTGGCGTAAACACGCATCCATGAGTGTAGGTCGTCACCCACAGCCATGTCCTACCTGCGTAAACACTCACCCACGCCATGGCGCAATCATGTCGGAATGATGGCCCTTGTGCGAGTGATGGTCGCACCAGTCGAGGTCGTGACGCTGACTCGTCACTCGCTGGCTGTCGCTCGGCGAGGCGTCTTGAACCCACTGTCGAGAGCGTAGATAGAGCCAACAGACACACATGAATTTGCCAGCCAAAATCGTTGGAATCATCATGTTTGATATGAATCGACGTGTTTGGGGTTGATTGCTGATGTCGACATTTTAGACACTGTATCAAAACCCGCGTTACCTGATGCACAGTCGCATAGCGCTTAACTGATTCGCAAATATTTTTGAGTCGTGATGGTCATATTTTTGGGTCATGATGGTCAATTGAGTCGGGTGGGGTGTTGGGATTTTACGTTTTCGACATTCTCGACAGTGTCGAAAACTAGTCGGTGACCCTCCGTTGCGACAGATTGACTATCGACTGCCGGTACATGCATCCCGACATGTGTTAGTGCATGTGTATTTCGCCCACATAGGTATGGTATGCAGTATAGTGGATGTCACCAGCTCGACAGGAACAGCATTTCGCATTATTGACATTGTCGACATTGTCGATATTACCGATATTGTCGAGAACTAAAACCTGACGCCTCTAGCGCGACCGACAAATGGTATACTGACAGCCCGTACATGTCTAACGCCATGTGCCGACATGTGCCTCTCGCTCTTGACGCAAGGGTTTCTGGCATAGACACGCTTACACGCACTTGCATACTCGCTCGAACGACTTGCTTGCTGTCAACGACCTCGGCTCTCGTGTTCGGTTGCTTAACGCCCCCCGCTGTCACTCAACTCTTGGTTGCTGCTGCCATCTTCACGTCAGACTTGCTCGCACGACGTGGTCGTTGCAGTTGCCCATGAAGGCTTGAGGCGTGGTTGGCGAAGGCACTTGGGTGGTTGGATGCAAAATGCAAAGTGATTGATTCATCGAGGTCCTTAGTTCGCATGCACACCTTCCTCTGTGCTAGCTACGTCTAAGCCTGCTGTGCAGTCGCTCCACTAGATACTTGTGCAATGTATCCAGTGTGGCGTAAACACGCATCCATGAGTGTAGGTCGTCACCCACAGCCATGTCCTACCTGCGTAAACACTCACCCACGCCATGGCGCAATCATGTCGGAATGATGGCCCTTGTGCGAGTGATGGTCGCACCAGTCGAGGTCGTGACGCTGACTCGTCACTCGCTGGCTGTCGCTCGGCGAGGCGTCTTGAACCCACTGTCGAGAGCGTAGATAGAGCCAACAGACACACATGAATTTGCCAGCCAAAATCGTTGGAATCATCATGTTTGATATGAATCGACGTGTTTGGGGTTGATTGCTGATGTCGACATTTTAGACACTGTATCAAAACCCGCGTTACCTGATGCACAGTCGCATAGCGCTTAACTGATTCGCAAATATTTTTGAGTCGTGATGGTCATATTTTTGGGTCATGATGGTCAATTGAGTCGGGTGGGGTGTTGGGATTTTACGTTTTCGACATTCTCGACAGTGTCGAAAACTAGTCGGTGACCCTCCGTTGCGACAGATTGACTATCGACTGCCGGTACATGCATCCCGACATGTGTTAGTGCATGTGTATTTCGCCCACATAGGTATGGTATGCAGTATAGTGGATGTCACCAGCTCGACAGGAACAGCATTTCGCATTATTGACATTGTCGACATTGTCGATATTACCGATATTGTCGAGAACTAAAACCTGACGCCTCTAGCGCGACCGACAAATGGTATACTGACAGCCCGTACATGTCTAACGCCATGTGCCGACATGTGCCTCTCGCTCTTGACGCAAGGGTTTCTGGCATAGACACGCTTACACGCACTTGCATACTCGCTCGAACGACTTGCTTGCTGTCAACGACCTCGGCTCTCGTGTTCGGTTGCTTAACGCCCCCCGCTGTCACTCAACTCTTGGTTGCTGCTGCCATCTTCACGTCAGACTTGCTCGCACGACGTGGTCGTTGCAGTTGCCCATGAAGGCTTGAGGCGTGGTTGGCGAAGGCACTTGGGTGGTTGGATGCAAAATGCAAAGTGATTGATTCATCGAGGTCCTTAGTTCGCATGCACACCTTCCTCTGTGCTAGCTACGTCGAAGCCTGCTGTGCAGTCGCTCCACTAGATACTTGTGCAATGTATCCAGTGTGGCGTAAACACGCATCCATGAGTGTAGGTCGTCACCCACAGCCATGTCCTACCTGCGTAAACACTCACCCACGCCATGGCGCAATCATGTCGGAATGATGGCCCTTGTGCGAGTGATGGTCGCACCAGTCGAGGTCGTGACGCTGACTCGTCACTCGCTGGCTGTCGCTCGGCGAGGCGTCTTGAACCCACTGTCGAGAGCGTAGATAGAGCCAACAGACACACATGAATTTGCCAGCCAAAATCGTTGGAATCATCATGTTTGATATGAATCGACGTGTTTGGGGTTGATTGCTGATGTCGACATTTTAGACACTGTATCAAAACCCGCGTTACCTGATGCACAGTCGCATAGCGCTTAACTGATTCGCAAATATTTTTGAGTCGTGATGGTCATATTTTTGGGTCATGATGGTCAATTGAGTCGGGTGGGGTGTTGGGATTTTACGTTTTCGACATTCTCGACAGTGTCGAAAACTAGTCGGTGACCCTCCGTTGCGACAGATTGACTATCGACTGCCGGTACATGCATCCCGACATGTGTTAGTGCATGTGTATTTCGCCCACATAGGTATGGTATGCAGTATAGTGGATGTCACCAGCTCGACAGGAACAGCATTTCGCATTATTGACATTGTCGACATTGTCGATATTACCGATATTGTCGAGAACTAAAACCTGACGCCTCTAGCGCGACCGACAAATGGTATACTGACAGCCCGTACATGTCTAACGCCATGTGCCGACATGTGCCTCTCGCTCTTGACGCAAGGGTTTCTGGCATAGACACGCTTACACGCACTTGCATACTCGCTCGAACGACTTGCTTGCTGTCAACGACCTCGGCTCTCGTGTTCGGTTGCTTAACGCCCCCCGCTGTCACTCAACTCTTGGTTGCTGCTGCCATCTTCACGTCAGACTTGCTCGCACGACGTGGTCGTTGCAGTTGCCCATGAAGGCTTGAGGCGTGGTTGGCGAAGGCACTTGGGTGGTTGGATGCAAAATGCAAAGTGATTGATTCATCGAGGTCCTTAGTTCGCATGCACACCTTCCTCTGTGCTAGCTACGTCTAAGCCTGCTGTGCAGTCGCTCCACTAGATACTTGTGCAATGTATCCAGTGTGGCGTAAACACGCATCCATGAGTGTAGGTCGTCACCCACAGCCATGTCCTACCTGCGTAAACACTCACCCACGCCATGGCGCAATCATGTCGGAATGATGGCCCTTGTGCGAGTGATGGTCGCACCAGTCGAGGTCGTGACGCTGACTCGTCACTCGCTGGCTGTCGCTCGGCGAGGCGTCTTGAACCCACTGTCGAGAGCGTAGATAGAGCCAACAGACACACATGAATTTGCCAGCCAAAATCGTTGGAATCATCATGTTTGATATGAATCGACGTGTTTGGGGTTGATTGCTGATGTCGACATTTTAGACACTGTATCAAAACCCGCGTTACCTGATGCACAGTCGCATAGCGCTTAACTGATTCGCAAATATTTTTGAGTCGTGATGGTCATATTTTTGGGTCATGATGGTCAATTGAGTCGGGTGGGGTGTTGGGATTTTACGTTTTCGACATTCTCGACAGTGTCGAAAACTAGTCGGTGACCCTCCGTTGCGACAGATTGACTATCGACTGCCGGTACATGCATCCCGACATGTGTTAGTGCATGTGTATTTCGCCCACATAGGTATGGTATGCAGTATAGTGGATGTCACCAGCTCGACAGGAACAGCATTTCGCATTATTGACATTGTCGACATTGTCGATATTACCGATATTGTCGAGAACTAAAACCTGACGCCTCTAGCGCGACCGACAAATGGTATACTGACAGCCCGTACATGTCTAACGCCATGTGCCGACATGTGCCTCTCGCTCTTGACGCAAGGGTTTCTGGCATAGACACGCTTACACGCACTTGCATACTCGCTCGAACGACTTGCTTGCTGTCAACGACCTCGGCTCTCGTGTTCGGTTGCTTAACGCCCCCCGCTGTCACTCAACTCTTGGTTGCTGCTGCCATCTTCACGTCAGACTTGCTCGCACGACGTGGTCGTTGCAGTTGCCCATGAAGGCTTGAGGCGTGGTTGGCGAAGGCACTTGGGTGGTTGGATGCAAAATGCAAAGTGATTGATTCATCGAGGTCCTTAGTTCGCATGCACACCTTCCTCTGTGCTAGCTACGTCTAAGCCTGCTGTGCAGTCGCTCCACTAGATACTTGTGCAATGTATCCAGTGTGGCGTAAACACGCATCCATGAGTGTAGGTCGTCACCCACAGCCATGTCCTACCTGCGTAAACACTCACCCACGCCATGGCGCAATCATGTCGGAATGATGGCCCTTGTGCGAGTGATGGTCGCACCAGTCGAGGTCGTGACGCTGACTCGTCACTCGCTGGCTGTCGCTCGGCGAGGCGTCTTGAACCCACTGTCGAGAGCGTAGATAGAGCCAACAGACACACATGAATTTGCCAGCCAAAATCGTTGGAATCATCATGTTTGATATGAATCGACGTGTTTGGGGTTGATTGCTGATGTCGACATTTTAGACACTGTATCAAAACCCGCGTTACCTGATGCACAGTCGCATAGCGCTTAACTGATTCGCAAATATTTTTGAGTCGTGATGGTCATATTTTTGGGTCATGATGGTCAATTGAGTCGGGTGGGGTGTTGGGATTTTACGTTTTCGACATTCTCGACAGTGTCGAAAACTAGTCGGTGACCCTCCGTTGCGACAGATTGACTATCGACTGCCGGTACATGCATCCCGACATGTGTTAGTGCATGTGTATTTCGCCCACATAGGTATGGTATGCAGTATAGTGGATGTCACCAGCTCGACAGGAACAGCATTTCGCATTATTGACATTGTCGACATTGTCGATATTACCGATATTGTCGAGAACTAAAACCTGACGCCTCTAGCGCGACCGACAAATGGTATACTGACAGCCCGTACATGTCTAACGCCATGTGCCGACATGTGCCTCTCGCTCTTGACGCAAGGGTTTCTGGCATAGACACGCTTACACGCACTTGCATACTCGCTCGAACGACTTGCTTGCTGTCAACGACCTCGGCTCTCGTGTTCGGTTGCTTAACGCCCCCCGCTGTCACTCAACTCTTGGTTGCTGCTGCCATCTTCACGTCAGACTTGCTCGCACGACGTGGTCGTTGCAGTTGCCCATGAAGGCTTGAGGCGTGGTTGGCGAAGGCACTTGGGTGGTTGGATGCAAAATGCAAAGTGATTGATTCATCGAGGTCCTTAGTTCGCATGCACACCTTCCTCTGTGCTAGCTACGTCTAAGCCTGCTGTGCAGTCGCTCCACTAGATACTTGTGCAATGTATCCAGTGTGGCGTAAACACGCATCCATGAGTGTAGGTCGTCACCCACAGCCATGTCCTACCTGCGTAAACACTCACCCACGCCATGGCGCAATCATGTCGGAATGATGGCCCTTGTGCGAGTGATGGTCGCACCAGTCGAGGTCGTGACGCTGACTCGTCACTCGCTGGCTGTCGCTCGGCGAGGCGTCTTGAACCCACTGTCGAGAGCGTAGATAGAGCCAACAGACACACATGAATTTGCCAGCCAAAATCGTTGGAATCATCATGTTTGATATGAATCGACGTGTTTGGGGTTGATTGCTGATGTCGACATTTTAGACACTGTATCAAAACCCGCGTTACCTGATGCACAGTCGCATAGCGCTTAACTGATTCGCAAATATTTTTGAGTCGTGATGGTCATATTTTTGGGTCATGATGGTCAATTGAGTCGGGTGGGGTGTTGGGATTTTACGTTTTCGACATTCTCGACAGTGTCGAAAACTAGTCGGTGACCCTCCGTTGCGACAGATTGACTATCGACTGCCGGTACATGCATCCCGACATGTGTTAGTGCATGTGTATTTCGCCCACATAGGTATGGTATGCAGTATAGTGGATGTCACCAGCTCGACAGGAACAGCATTTCGCATTATTGACATTGTCGACATTGTCGATATTACCGATATTGTCGAGAACTAAAACCTGACGCCTCTAGCGCGACCGACAAATGGTATACTGACAGCCCGTACATGTCTAACGCCATGTGCCGACATGTGCCTCTCGCTCTTGACGCAAGGGTTTCTGGCATAGACACGCTTACACGCACTTGCATACTCGCTCGAACGACTTGCTTGCTGTCAACGACCTCGGCTCTCGTGTTCGGTTGCTTAACGCCCCCCGCTGTCACTCAACTCTTGGTTGCTGCTGCCATCTTCACGTCAGACTTGCTCGCACGACGTGGTCGTTGCAGTTGCCCATGAAGGCTTGAGGCGTGGTTGGCGAAGGCACTTGGGTGGTTGGATGCAAAATGCAAAGTGATTGATTCATCGAGGTCCTTAGTTCGCATGCACACCTTCCTCTGTGCTAGCTACGTCTAAGCCTGCTGTGCAGTCGCTCCACTAGATACTTGTGCAATGTATCCAGTGTGGCGTAAACACGCATCCATGAGTGTAGGTCGTCACCCACAGCCATGTCCTACCTGCGTAAACACTCACCCACGCCATGGCGCAATCATGTCGGAATGATGGCCCTTGTGCGAGTGATGGTCGCACCAGTCGAGGTCGTGACGCTGACTCGTCACTCGCTGGCTGTCGCTCGGCGAGGCGTCTTGAACCCACTGTCGAGAGCGTAGATAGAGCCAACAGACACACATGAATTTGCCAGCCAAAATCGTTGGAATCATCATGTTTGATATGAATCGACGTGTTTGGGGTTGATTGCTGATGTCGACATTTTAGACACTGTATCAAAACCCGCGTTACCTGATGCACAGTCGCATAGCGCTTAACTGATTCGCAAATATTTTTGAGTCGTGATGGTCATATTTTTGGGTCATGATGGTCAATTGAGTCGGGTGGGGTGTTGGGATTTTACGTTTTCGACATTCTCGACAGTGTCGAAAACTAGTCGGTGACCCTCCGTTGCGACAGATTGACTATCGACTGCCGGTACATGCATCCCGACATGTGTTAGTGCATGTGTATTTCGCCCACATAGGTATGGTATGCAGTATAGTGGATGTCACCAGCTCGACAGGAACAGCATTTCGCATTATTGACATTGTCGACATTGTCGATATTACCGATATTGTCGAGAACTAAAACCTGACGCCTCTAGCGCGACCGACAAATGGTATACTGACAGCCCGTACATGTCTAACGCCATGTGCCGACATGTGCCTCTCGCTCTTGACGCAAGGGTTTCTGGCATAGACACGCTTACACGCACTTGCATACTCGCTCGAACGACTTGCTTGCTGTCAACGACCTCGGCTCTCGTGTTCGGTTGCTTAACGCCCCCCGCTGTCACTCAACTCTTGGTTGCTGCTGCCATCTTCACGTCAGACTTGCTCGCACGACGTGGTCGTTGCAGTTGCCCATGAAGGCTTGAGGCGTGGTTGGCGAAGGCACTTGGGTGGTTGGATGCAAAATGCAAAGTGATTGATTCATCGAGGTCCTTAGTTCGCATGCACACCTTCCTCTGTGCTAGCTACGTCTAAGCCTGCTGTGCAGTCGCTCCACTAGATACTTGTGCAATGTATCCAGTGTGGCGTAAACACGCATCCATGAGTGTAGGTCGTCACCCACAGCCATGTCCTACCTGCGTAAACACTCACCCACGCCATGGCGCAATCATGTCGGAATGATGGCCCTTGTGCGAGTGATGGTCGCACCAGTCGAGGTCGTGACGCTGACTCGTCACTCGCTGGCTGTCGCTCGGCGAGGCGTCTTGAACCCACTGTCGAGAGCGTAGATAGAGCCAACAGACACACATGAATTTGCCAGCCAAAATCGTTGGAATCATCATGTTTGATATGAATCGACGTGTTTGGGGTTGATTGCTGATGTCGACATTTTAGACACTGTATCAAAACCCGCGTTACCTGATGCACAGTCGCATAGCGCTTAACTGATTCGCAAATATTTTTGAGTCGTGATGGTCATATTTTTGGGTCATGATGGTCAATTGAGTCGGGTGGGGTGTTGGGATTTTACGTTTTCGACATTCTCGACAGTGTCGAAAACTAGTCGGTGACCCTCCGTTGCGACAGATTGACTATCGACTGCCGGTACATGCATCCCGACATGTGTTAGTGCATGTGTATTTCGCCCACATAGGTATGGTATGCAGTATAGTGGATGTCACCAGCTCGACAGGAACAGCATTTCGCATTATTGACATTGTCGACATTGTCGATATTACCGATATTGTCGAGAACTAAAACCTGACGCCTCTAGCGCGACCGACAAATGGTATACTGACAGCCCGTACATGTCTAACGCCATGTGCCGACATGTGCCTCTCGCTCTTGACGCAAGGGTTTCTGGCATAGACACGCTTACACGCACTTGCATACTCGCTCGAACGACTTGCTTGCTGTCAACGACCTCGGCTCTCGTGTTCGGTTGCTTAACGCCCCCCGCTGTCACTCAACTCTTGGTTGCTGCTGCCATCTTCACGTCAGACTTGCTCGCACGACGTGGTCGTTGCAGTTGCCCATGAAGGCTTGAGGCGTGGTTGGCGAAGGCACTTGGGTGGTTGGATGCAAAATGCAAAGTGATTGATTCATCGAGGTCCTTAGTTCGCATGCACACCTCCCTCTGTGCTAGCTACGTCTAAGCCTGCTGTGCAGTCGCTCCACTAGATACTTGTGCAATGTATCCAGTGTGGCGTAAACACGCATCCATGAGTGTAGGTCGTCACCCACAGCCATGTCCTACCTGCGTAAACACTCACCCACGCCATGGCGCAATCATGTCGGAATGATGGCCCTTGTGCGAGTGATGGTCACACCAGTCGAGGTCGTGACGCTGACTCGTCACGCGCTGGCTGTCGCTCGGCGAGGCGTCTTGAACCCACTGTCGAGAGTGTCGATAGAGCCAACACTCCCACTCGACTCGCCAGCGACGATGATGCCGAGCTTGGTCCGAAGAGCGTCGAACCGCGGTGCTGCGATCGCCTTCGTCATGATGTCCGCGAGCATGTCTTGTGTCGGACAGTACTGCAGCGCGACTTGACCGTCTTCGACCTTCTCGCGCACGAAGTGGTAGCGGATGTCGATGTGCTTGGTGCGCTTGTGGAACTCGGGGTTCTTGGCCAACGCGATCGAGCCTTGGTTGTCTTCGAGCACCAGGATCGAGTCGCCGTCGCTGAGTTCGCCGAGTTCACGCACAAACGCCTTGAGCCACACCGCCTCTTGAGTCGCCTCGGACAGTGCCATATACTCTGCCTCGGTCGACGAGAGCGCCACGGATCGCTGCTTCTTGCTTCGCCAGCTCACGCAGCCGCCGTTGAGCATGAACACGTAGCCGCTTGTGCTGCGGCGCGAGTCGTGGTCGCCCGCCCAGTCAGCATCCGAGTAGCCGTGAAGTGCACGATTGTCAAACTTGTCGTCGCACTTGCCAAACACTAGACCGAGCGTCGGAGTCGCTTGCAGGTACCGGAACACGCGCTTGAGAGCCTGCCAGTGTGTCGGACACGGGTCGGCAGCAAACTGGCTGAGCACTCCCACTGCAGCTGCGAGGTCCGGTCGAGTCGCCACCATGAGGTACATCAGGCATCCGACCGCGCTGCGGTACGGCACGCCGTGCATGGTCTCGTCGTGCTTGCACCCGCCGTCGCACATGGCCTTGGTCAGCTTGAGTCCCGGGTCTTGCGGCGTCTTCACGGGCTTGCAGTCTTGCATGCCGAACTTGGCCAAGATCGAGTGCAGGAACTTGGTTTGGCGCACGGACACAGTGCCCAGATCAAAGTCGCGCGCGATCTCCATGCCGAGGCAAAACTTGAGCTCGCCGAGGTCGGACATCTCAAACCGGTTGCTGAGTGCTGACTAGATCTTCGCCATCAGTGCGTCGCTGCTGCACGCAATGATGAGGTCGTCGACGTAGAGGACAATGAACGCCATCTTGTCTTCGCCGTTGCCGCACTCGCGCATCACGTACACGCAGTGGTCGGACTCACACTTGCCAAAGCCGAGACCGATCATGAACGTGTCGATGGTCTGGTTCCACATCCGCGGCGCTTGCTTGAGCCCGTAGAGCGACTTCTTCAGCTTGCACACGTAGTCGACCGGACACGCTGCTTCGACGTATCCATCCGGCTGCTTCATGTAGATGTCTTCGTCGAGATCGCCGTTCAAGAACGCGGTCTTGACGTCCATCTGGTGCAGCATGAGATCGTACTTGGCCGCGAGTGCGAGCACCACTCGGATCGACGTGAACTTCGCAACTGGCGCGAACGTCTCGTCGTAGTCGATGCCGAACTTCTGCGCAAAGCCCTTCGCGACGAGCCGAGCCTTGTGTCGCTCGACTTCACCGTGCTCGTTCTCCTTGACCTTGAACACCCACTTGCAGCCGATTGCCTTGCGTCCCTTCGGCAGCGGCACGACGTCCCACGTGTCGTTCTTGATCAGCGACTGGAACTCCGAGTCGCACGCTTCCTTCCACTTGCTCGCGTCGCTGGATTCCATCGCCGACTCAAAAGTTGTCGGCACTTCTCCCACTGAAGCCACGACGTGAGCAGCGTGGAGCGCCGAAAGATCGTCGAGCGAGGTCGGTCGAGTCGTCGAGCTGGCCGTCGCGTTCGTCGATGCGCCGCTCATTCGACCGACTCCCACTGTCGCCGAGCCACTCGATCTCTTCGGGCGCGGTGTTTCCGTCACGTTCTCAAGCGACTGCGAACGAACGTGACGCTTCGCACCGCTGATGTACTCCGGGCTGCTAGGCGGCTGTGGCTGCGCAGGTTGATCACCACTGCCAGGCACACCGTCTTGAGCACCCTGCTCCATGTCCGCGTCGCCGACGCCGGACTCGTACTCTTCGTACTCTTCGTACTCTTCATCGGTGTCGTTGTCGATGAAGTCGATCTCTGCTCCTTGAGCACCGAGTCGACGACCGTCGTCGAACTCGTCTTCCATGAACTTGGCGTCGCGACTCACAAACACTCGACCGGTCTCGATGTCTTCGAACCGATATGCTTTCTCGTGCTCCGAGTAGCCGATGAACCGACAGCGAATCGCACGAGCGTCGAGCTTCAGTCGCTTCGGACTTGGTACGTGCACGAACGCGTGGCAGCCGAATGTCTTGAGGTTCGCGAGCAGCGGAGCCTTGCCGTTCCACACCTCGTACGGCGACATGTTGTCGATGTTCGAGCGACTTGGGCAACGGTTCCGCAAGAACGCAGCGGTCATCACGGCTTCGCCCCAGTACGGCTTGGACATCTTGGCGTGCTCGAGCATGCAGCGCGCGCACTCCACGAGTGTGCGGTTCATGCGCTCCGCCACACCGTTGAGCTGCGGCGTGTACGGCGGCGTGAACTGCTGCACGATGCCGCGATCGGCGCAGATCTTGGCCATCTTCGCCGACTTGTACTCGCCGCCGTTGTCGCAACGCAGTGTCTTGACACGTCGGCCGGTCTGGGTCTCGGCCCACTTGACAAACTGCGCGAACTTCTCGACGACCTCCGACTTGTGCTCCATCAGGAACACAACGCAGTAGCGAGACTTGTCGTCGATGAACGTCGCGAAGTATCTCTTGCCGCCGAATGTCGAAGTCTGCATCGGGCCGCACACATCGCTGTGTACCACGTCGAGGAGACCAACTGCGCGCGCAGAAGTCGAGTCTTGGAACGAAGCGCGCGTCTGCTTGCCGACCGCGCACCCGTCGCACAGCTCCCACTTGCCCGCTGCCGCGATGTCGATGCCAGTGCCGAGCTTGCTCTTCACGATCATGTCGAGTTCAGCATGGCCGATGTGGCCAAGTCGAAGGTGCCACAAGTACGACTTCGACATCGAGCTCGGTTCACTCGTAGCAAGTGCGTGCGCGTTCGCACGACTGTTGCCGCCATTGACTGGAGTCATGCTGAGCTTGAACAGACCCTTGCCGAAGCTCTTGCCGATGGTCCACTTGGACCCCTTCAGCGTCGCAACGCACTTGTTGCTGTCGAACGTGATCGGGCCGACGTCCTTCGCAAACCGTGCCACCGAGAAGAGGTTGCGACTCAGTCCCGGCACGAACCACACGTTCGTGAGCACGCCCTTGCGAGGTCCTCGCGCAGTCTGCATGACCATCTCGACGTCGCCACACCCGATTGCTTCGACCGTGCCGTCGTCCGCGAGGTGCACCTTCACAGGCTTGATCGCACGATACTTGGTAAAGCACGACTCGGAGTGCGTCATGTGCTGAGTCGCTCCCGAGTCGATCAGCCACACACCACTCGCATCTTGAGCCGCGCTTGCACTTGAGCCGGCAGCACCATCTTGAGCTTGAGCCATGAACAGATAGTCGCTGTCGCTGTCGATCACACGCGTGTCGTCGCGCGCAAGGTGCGCTTGCACGTGGCGCCGACGATCACCGTTGATGTTGTTCTCTTGGTTCCGCAACGGGCACTCCGCGATCCAGTGGCCGTGCTTGCCGCAGTGGCGGCACGCGCCAGTCTTCTTCGCCGGACGTCCCTTGCGCATAGCGTTCGACACGAACGCTTGCTCGGACGCAGCACCTTCGCCGTGCTGCTCCTTGCGCTTCATGTCCTCGTGCATCAGCCGAGCCGTCACGAGCTCCCACGTCAGCGTGTCGGCACGCGACTCCAACGCCGTGATGAGGAACTGGTACGACTCGTTCAAACTGCCGAGCAGCGTGATCATGGGGTCGTCTTCACTGACCGGAGCGCCGACTGCTTCGAGCTGCTCCGCCAGTGTCTTGAGCTTGTTGATATGCTGTTGCACATCATCGCCGTCCTCCATCATCGTCGCGAAGAAGCGACGACGCATGAAGAGCTTGTTGGCAAGCGTCTTCCTCTCGAAGTGCGCTTCCAGTCTTGACCATGCATCATGCGCACCCGAAGCCGAGCGAACCAACGGGAGCTGCGAGTCTTCCATCGCGAGGCACACCATCGCGAACGCCTTGCGCGACTTCCGCTGGTACATCGCTTGATCTTCGTCGCTCACGCAGTGCTCGATCTTGATCTCGCCGGACGTGACCTCCCACAGCTCGCGCTCTTCCAGCACCATCTGCATCTTGAACTTCCACACGTGAAAGTTGGTTCCGTCGAACTTGTTGATGCGGGCGGTCGTAGTCGAGGACTCCATGCTGGTGGTGAAGGCTGATGGCGCAGAGTCGAACGGGCTTGGGCTCATAACCTGAAGGCTTGAGGCGTGGTTGGCGAAGGCACTTGGGTGGTTGGATGCAAAATGCAAAGTGATTGATTCATCGAGGTCCTTAGTTCGCACGCACACCTTCCTCTGTGCTAGCTACGTCGAAGCCTGCTGTGCAGTCGCTCCACTAGATACTTGTGCAATGTATCCAGTGTGGCGTAAACACGCATCCATGAGTGTAGGTCGTCACCCACAGCCATGTCCTACCTGCGTAAACACTCACCCACGCCATGGCGCAATCATGTCGGAATGATGGCCCGTATGCGAGTGATGGTCACACCAGTCGAGGTCGTGACGCTGACTCGTCACTCGCTGGCTGTCGCTCGGCGAGGCGTCTTGAACCCACTGTCGAGAGCGTCGATAGAGCCAACAGCCCACTCGTTCTCGGTCGCAGTGTTTGCTCGATTGCACTCGCTCCCCACCTTCATACTCTATGGAGTTGCTTTCGACCGCTGCACGCGATCACACACACTCGTTTCACCGCTCGTATGCGCTCACTCGACCTAGAGCGCATGCGGTCGGAAGCGCATGCACACACACATACTACAGACGCTTGCAAGCTCTCACTAGCTCGCGGCCAAAGGCAGAGTCGCTTGTTGCAGTATCTCAAGAGAGACCCCGCGCTGCCACAATCACTCATGCTCACACGCACACACACGCTGCAGTCGCACACACACCCGAATACAGACTCACTGCAGTGCGCTGCACTTGCACGTGGTCGCGCTGTTGTCATTTCTCGCTTTCGTTGGCGAGTCGAACAACGTCTCGTCGACCTCGCTCGCCTAACGAGCGCAAGCGCCACAGGTGTGGTTTGTCAGCGCTCGAGATTGACGAGGGCACTAGCTGTGTGCAGTTGTAAAGCTGACTGTTCGCAGTCAAGCGCGCACTCGGCAAGATGCATTCAATACCACGAACACGCGCGCACCCGATGCTACATGCACTCTCAATCGCATTCAACAGCGCCGCAGTTTTGCCGGTCAATATCGCGCTCAGTCAAAACCTAGCAAACACTCTTAGAAACGCACGTGCGCACACACTCTTCGCGTTGCTCATGAGTGCTGTCGCGAAGGATGCCGTCGTCAATGCCTCTCATCGTGTGGCTGATGCGGTGCACCTCCTCTTGGTTCATACTGTAGCACCGTTGGATGCCTAATGTACCCCATTGATGCGACCCGACCCGACATTATGGCAGCAGTGGGAGGCGTGAGCAACTGGAAGTTGCGCTGCTCTCGCTCCCCTGGCCAAGTGCACGGCGAAGGAGTGAGCGCTTGGCAAGCTTGTCGCCGATCCATCGTGTTTCCCCACAATGGACTCGCTCAAGAGTGACCTGCGGCTGGCATTCGAGCCTCCGCAGGATGAAACGCAGCACCGTGCTGCGTTCCTCGCACTGCGCCAAGGCCGCTCGTCGATGCTCGACTACATTCAGCGCGCACGACACCCTGCGTCGTGCGTCGTCACGAACCCGATCGACACCGTGACACAAGTCTACGTGTTCATCGCTGGTATGAACGCTGGACACTGGCGTTTCTACCTCACGCGCAAGCATCCCGCGGCGCTCGAAGAGGCATTCACAGTCGCTCTCCGAGAGGACTACAGCGTCGCCGCCTCGCGCTTGCCCCACTCTCCACATGCGTGGGTCGACGCCGAGCCTGAACCAATGGAAGTGGACGCAGTCGTTCACTCGACGCCAGTGCGCGCTGCAGTCGAGCCAAAACACGAGAGTCGCCAATAGGGGCGGGGTGCCCTACTGGGCGTGACAAGAGTGCCTCCACAGCAGCAGGTCGACTCTCAAGCCCCGCTGCGCTCCACTCACAGCTCTTTGCCTCCACCTCCAGCAGCGACAAACGACTGATCGTACTCAGTTTGCATGTCGCTGGCGCGCAGCGACCGCTGCGCGCTCTCCTCGACTTGGGCGCCACGAACAACTTCGTTAGCACCAATAGTCTGTCTCTCCTTCCCTCGCGAATCCGCGTTCGCGAGCAAACTGTCGAGATGGTCGTCAAGTACGCCGACGGCAAGCCGCGTTCGTTTCCGCAGCCCTTGCTTACTTTCAGGTACCAGTTCGACGACTTCAAGAACAACGACGAGTTCTTCGTCGTTTATTTGGGCTGTTCGTTCGACTGCATACTCGGGATGCCGTGGCTCGCACGCGACCAGCCGGACGTCGACTGGCTGAATTGCATGGTCAAGCCGCGCGATATCGCCGTCTCTACTGTACTCACTAGCCTTACGCAAGCGAGCAAGTGGTCGCACGTCGCCGTCGTGGACCCAGACTCCACGACACACCGACCTGGAAGCGTGCGATGGACCTTCGTGCGTCGCGTGTTTCAACGCGACGAGTGCCTCCAAGAGCGCTCTCTTACCGGATCAGTGGTTCACGGTCAGCTCTCGCAAGTCTTCGCGCTCTTGGACTTCCCCAACAGGTGCTCTAGCAGCGGCTAGCGCCTCCGCGCCAGCAGTGGCTCGCGCGTGTTCTCCGGTATGTGCTCGAGCAGCGGCTCGCACTCACACGCTACTATTGGCTCGCGCGAGATCGTCGATTGGCGTCCGTCCGTCATCTCGCTCGCCCGCTCATTCATCGTCGCGCGCGGGTCTGGTTTCAAGCGCTCAAGCTGGGACTTGCGCTTCCGCGCATTTGTCTGCACGAGTATTTTTCGAGCTCAGCCACGACAGTATGCTAGCGATATACACTGTTGAATATGGGCACGTTAGGCAAAGTCGTACACTTGACAAGACTGACCCTAAATAGTTGTATTTATTGAATCATTTGTCTCACATAAAAACGCAATACGGTCCCGTTAGTCAAACTGTATAAGCCAATTTGCTTCTATTTATGATTTCTGTAGACTCCACACCTGACAACATCAGCGATATATATGTGTATGTATATGTATATGTTAAACTGATACCCACCGAAATTTTCGTCGCCGGCTTGAACCCTATTCATGGCATAGGTATTTGGTATTGTTGTAGCAGCTAACCTAACTCAAGTTTATGATGAAGTCTAGAAGAGCGATTTTGATGATGTTCTTGCCGCTGCTAACAAACGTTAGTCAGGTGTTTAATTGTGTTCAATGCAGTGAACTATGTAAGTCAAAAGTTATGACACGGTCGTAAACGTAATGCAGTATTTGCTTACGAAGCGTACAACCGACTATATCGCTGTCTAAAGCATATGCAACAGACGTATGATGCCGATTTCTTCCAAGTATCGGTCGACTAATTGAGATGTAATTAAGATGAATATGTTCTTTTGGCCTGTTTTAGGCTACATTTTTGTCCGAAGGGGTGGGACGCATGGATTGTGGTGACCAAGAATTTTTGTCGCTTTAGGATAAATTCTTTGTGGGCATATGATGGTATAAAACCTTCTGAAATTTGGAGGTAGCTGATGTACTGTACATCAGAGTGGATAAAAGCATTGTGCATGTCCTGCCATTGAAATAACTGAGAGCTGTGATCGATGACGGCTATGTGAGGCTGGTTGCCAACATCAAAGCTGGTGAACTGGTCAATTGACTCGCGACATAATGGCGTCACAGGCTTGAATCACATTCGATGATGAGCGGGTGTCTTTGTTGTACACACCATAATTTAATGTCATAGGCGGTTCAGTTGTGCGTTTATAAATAGAGCTTTCTTCAGTGCAACGTAGCACCGCCATTGACATGACGTTTGCCTCTGATAGACAACGTTTCGACCTGTGTTGCGTAGCGAGAATGCAAATCAGTTGGATCTACACAACAGACAAGTGCTTTTCATGCGCGCTCTCAAGGCGTGAAAAGCGACGAGAGCCACACTTCAGCTCGTAAAACTACTAAAACTCACATCAACCAATAACGACAACTTCAACAGAGCTCGGCTCGTGAAGGGCTATAACAATCAAAGCGACGTCGCCAGTGTGATTGTCGATTTGAGCAAGCATTCCATCACATTTTAGTGTGCAATGGGCACGCATATGTTCCTACGTGATATTGACACAAGTTGAGCTGAGAACAAACATGTAACTGTTTGGAAGTCTATAGAAATGACAATTGTATCATTCCAACACTGCTATAACCCTTTTATGATTCGCACATATGCATGGGCAATAACGCTAGAAGTCCAATAAACTTCAAATACGGTGACAATATCCGTCATTTGGCCAATCAACAATGGAACACAGAACGTCAAGAGACCCAAATGAGCACCTATTGCATCTGTCTTTTTCTTGTTATACTATACATTTATGAACTGCGTGCAAAAGTAACATTGTTTTGTCTGATATAATATCAAAATGGACGCTAAGACAATTATCAATCTTGACGAAGGGTGTAATCACGAAAGTTCAGAACGTATTGCGTGTAGAGTTTTCTCATTCAGTGTCTGTGAAAATGATTTGGGAATTAATCGACAAACCATCAGTCGTCAATACCGCCTGATAGTAAGTACCAGGCGGTTTTGCTATGAATCGATGTCTTCATCTGCACGATCGGGCACTGGTAGACAAAAAATACGGCAGAACTCTTCCTGTTAGCCATGGCGCTAAGAGCCAAAAACTGTGCTGTCTTGCTACGATTTACTATTTCACGACACACATGAATTTGCCAGCCAAAATCGTTGGAATCATCATGTTTGATATGAATCGACGTGTTTGGGGTTGATTGCTGATGTCGACATTTTAGACACTGTATCAAAACCCGCGTTACCTGATGCACAGTCGCATAGCGCTTAACTGATTCGCAAATATTTTTGAGTCGTGATGGTCATATTTTTGGGTCATGATGGTCAATTGAGTCGGGTGGGGTGTTGGGATTTTACGTTTTCGACATTCTCGACAGTGTCGAAAACTAGTCGGTGACCCTCCGTTGCGACAGATTGACTATCGACTGCCGGTACATGCTTCCCGACATGTGTTAGTGCATGTGTATTTCGCCCACATAGGTATGGTATGCAGTATAGTGGATGTCACCAGCTCGACAGGAACAGCATTTCGCATTATTGACATTGTCGACATTGTCGATATTACCGATATTGTCGAGAACTAAAACCTGACGCCTCTAGCGCGACCGACAAATGGTATACTGACAGCCCGTACATGTCTAACGCCATGTGCCGACATGTGCCTCTCGCTCTTGACGCAAGGGTTTCTGGCATAGACACGCTTACACGCACTTGCATACTCGCTCGAACGACTTGCTTGCTGTCAACGACCTCGGCTCTCGTGTTCGGTTGCTTAACGCCCCCCGCTGTCACTCAACTCTTGGTTGCTGCTGCCATCTTCACGTCAGACTTGCTCGCACGACGTGGTCGTTGCAGTTGCCCACTCGTTCTCGGTCGCAGTGTTTGCTCGATTGCACTCGCTCCCCACCTTCATACTCTATGGAGTTGCTTTCGACCGCTGCACGCGATCACACACACTCGTTTCACCGCTCGTATGCGCTCACTCGACCTAGAGCGCATGCGGTCGGAAGCGCATGCACACACACATACTACAGACGCTTGCAAGCTCTCACTAGCTCGCGGCCAAAGGCAGAGTCGCTTGTTGCAGTATCTCAAGAGAGACCCCGCGCTGCCACAATCACTCATGCTCACACGCACACACACGCTGCAGTCGCACACACACCCGAATACAGACTCACTGCAGTGCGCTGCACTTGCACGTGGTCGCGCTGTTGTCATTTCTCGCTTTCGTTGGCGAGTCGAACAACGTCTCGTCGACCTCGCTCGCCTAACGAGCGCAAGCGCCACAGGTGTGGTTTGTCAGCGCTCGAGATTGACGAGGGCACTAGCTGTGTGCAGTTGTAAAGCTGACTGTTCGCAGTCAAGCGCGCACTCGGCAAGATGCATTCAATACCACGAACACGCGCGCACCCGATGCTACATGCACTCTCAATCGCATTCAACAGCGCCGCAGTTTTGCCGGTCAATATCGCGCTCAGTCAAAACCTAGCAAACACTCTTAGAAACGCACGTGCGCACACACTCTTCGCGTTGCTCATGAGTGCTGTCGCGAAGGATGCCGTCGTCAATGCCTCTCATCGTGTGGCTGATGCGGTGCACCTCCTCTTGGTTCATACTGTAGCACCGTTGGATGCCTAATGTACCCCATTGATGCGACCCGACCCGACATTATGGCAGCAGTGGGAGGCGTGAGCAACTGGAAGTTGCGCTGCTCTCGCTCCCCTGGCCAAGTGCACGGCGAAGGAGTGAGCGCTTGGCAAGCTTGTCGCCGATCCATCGTGTTTCCCCACAATGGACTCGCTCAAGAGTGACCTGCGGCTGGCATTCGAGCCTCCGCAGGATGAAACGCAGCACCGTGCTGCGTTCCTCGCACTGCGCCAAGGCCGCTCGTCGATGCTCGACTACATTCAGCGCGCACGACACCCTGCGTCGTGCGTCGTCACGAACCCGATCGACACCGTGACACAAGTCTACGTGTTCATCGCTGGTATGAACGCTGGACACTGGCGTTTCTACCTCACGCGCAAGCATCCCGCGGCGCTCGAAGAGGCATTCACAGTCGCTCTCCGAGAGGACTACAGCGTCGCCGCCTCGCGCTTGCCCCACTCTCCACATGCGTGGGTCGACGCCGAGCCTGAACCAATGGAAGTGGACGCAGTCGTTCACTCGACGCCAGTGCGCGCTGCAGTCGAGCCAAAACACGAGAGTCGCCAATAGGGGCGGGGTGCCCTACTGGGCGTGACAAGAGTACCTCCACAGCAGCAGGTCGACTCTCAAGCCCCGCTGCGCTCCACTCACAGCTCTTTGCCTCCACCTCCAGCAGCGACAAACGACTGATCGTACTCAGTTTGCATGTCGCTGGCGCGCAGCGACCGCTGCGCGCTCTCCTCGACTTGGGCGCCACGAACAACTTCGTTAGCACCAATAGTCTGTCTCTCCTTCCCTCGCGAATCCGCGTTCACGAGCAAACTGTCGAGATGGTCGTCAAGTACGCCGACGGCAAGCCGCGTTCGTTTCCGCAGCCCTTGCTTACTTTCAGGTACCAGTTCGACGACTTCAAGAACAACGACGAGTTCTTCGTCGTTTATTTGGGCTGTTCGTTCGACTGCATACTCGGGATGCCGTGGCTCGCACGCGACCAGCCGGACGTCGACTGGCTGAATTGCATGGTCAAGCCGCGCGATATCGCCGTCTCTACTGTACTCACTAGCCTTACGCAAGCGAGCAAGTGGTCGCACGTCGCCGTCGTGGACCCAGACTCCACGACACACCGACCTGGAAGCGTGCGATGGACCTTCGTGCGTCGCGTGTTTCAACGCGACGAGTGCCTCCAAGAGCGCTCTCTTACCGGATCAGTGGTTCACGGTCAGCTCTCGCAAGTCTTCGCGCTCTTGGACTTCCCCAACAGGTGCTCTAGCAGCGGCTAGCGCCTCCGCGCCAGCAGTGGCTCGCGCGTGTTCTCCGGTATGTGCTCGAGCAGCGGCTCGCACTCACACGCTACTATTGGCTCGCGCGAGATCGTCGATTGGCGTCCGTCCGTCATCTCGCTCGCCCGCTCATTCATCGTCGCGCGCGGGTCTGGTTTCAAGCGCTCAAGCTGGGACTTGCGCTTCCGCGCATTTGTCTGCACGAGTATTTTTCGAGCTCAGCCACGACAGTATGCTAGCGATATACACTGTTGAATATGGGCACGTTAGGCAAAGTCGTACACTTGACAAGACTGACCCTAAATAGTTGTATTTATTGAATCATTTGTCTCACATAAAAACGCAATACGGTCCCGTTAGTCAAACTGTATAAGCCAATTTGCTTCTTTTTATGATTTCTGTAGACTCCACACCTGACAACATCAGCGATATATATGTGTATGTATATGTATATGTTAAACTGATACCCACCGAAATTTTCGTCGCCGGCTTGAACCCTATTCATGGCATAGGTATTTGGTATTGTTGTAGCAGCTAACCTAACTCAAGTTTATGATGAAGTCTAGAAGAGCGATTTTGATGATGTTCTTGCCGCTGCTAACAAACGTTAGTCAGGTGTTTAATTGTGTTCAATGCAGTGAACTATGTAAGTCAAAAGTTATGACACGGTCGTAAACGTAATGCAGTATTTGCTTACGAAGCGTACAACCGACTATATCGCTGTCTAAAGCATATGCAACAGACGTATGATGCCGATTTCTTCCAAGTATCGGTCGACTAATTGAGATGTAATTAAGATGAATATGTTCTTTTGGCCTGTTTTAGGCTACATTTTTGTCCGAAGGGGTGGGACGCATGGATTGTGGTGACCAAGAATTTTTGTCGCTTTAGGATAAATTCTTTGTGGGCATATGATGGTATAAAACCTTCTGAAATTTGGAGGTAGCTGATGTACTGTACATCAGAGTGGATAAAAGCATTGTGCATGTCCTGCCATTGAAATAACTGAGAGCTGTGATCGATGACGGCTATGTGAGGCTGGTTGCCAACATCAAAGCTGGTGAACTGGTCAATTGACTCGCGACATAATGGCGTCACAGGCTTGAATCACATTCGATGATGAGCGGGTGTCTTTGTTGTACACACCATAATTTAATGTCATAGGCGGTTCAGTTGTGCGTTTATAAATAGAGCTTTCTTCAGTGCAACGTAGCACCGCCATTGACATGACGTTTGCCTCTGATAGACAACGTTTCGACCTGTGTTGCGTAGCGAGAATGCAAATCAGTTGGATCTACACAACAGACAAGTGCTTTTCATGCGCGCTCTCAAGGCGTGAAAAGCGACGAGAGCCACACTTCAGCTCGTAAAACTACTAAAACTCACATCAACCAATAACGACAACTTCAACAGAGCTCGGCTCGTGAAGGGCTATAACAATCAAAGCGACGTCGCCAGTGTGATTGTCGATTTGAGCAAGCATTCCATCACATTTTAGTGTGCAATGGGCACGCATATGTTCCTACGTGATATTGACACAAGTTGAGCTGAGAACAAACATGTAACTGTTTGGAAGTCTATAGAAATGACAATTGTATCATTCCAACACTGCTATAACCCTTTTATGATTCGCACATATGCATGGGCAATAACGCTAGAAGTCCAATAAACTTCAAATACGGTGACAATATCCGTCATTTGGCCAATCAACAATGGAACACAGAACGTCAAGAGACCCAAATGAGCACCTATTGCATCTGTCTTTTTCTTGTTATACTATACATTTATGAACTGCGTGCAAAAGTAACATTGTTTTGTCTGATATAATATCAAAATGGACGCTAAGACAATTATCAATCTTGACGAAGGGTGTAATCACGAAAGTTCAGAACGTATTGCGTGTAGAGTTTTCTCATTCAGTGTCTGTGAAAATGATTTGGGAATTAATCGACAAACCATCAGTCGTCAATACCGCCTGATAGTAAGTACCAGGCGGTTTTGCTATGAATCGATGTCTTCATCTGCACGATCGGGCACTGGTAGACAAAAAATACGGCAGAACTCTTCCTGTTAGCCATGGCGCTAAGAGCCAAAAACTGTGCTGTCTTGCTACGATTTACTATTTCACGACACACATGAATTTGCCAGCCAAAATCGTTGGAATCATCATGTTTGATATGAATCGACGTGTTTGGGGTTGATTGCTGATGTCGACATTTTAGACACTGTATCAAAACCCGCGTTACCTGATGCACAGTCGCATAGCGCTTAACTGATTCGCAAATATTTTTGAGTCGTGATGGTCATATTTTTGGGTCATGATGGTCAATTGAGTCGGGTGGGGTGTTGGGATTTTACGTTTTCGACATTCTCGACAGTGTCGAAAACTAGTCGGTGACCCTCCGTTGCGACAGATTGACTATCGACTGCCGGTACATGCTTCCCGACATGTGTTAGTGCATGTGTATTTCGCCCACATAGGTATGGTATGCAGTATAGTGGATGTCACCAGCTCGACAGGAACAGCATTTCGCATTATTGACATTGTCGACATTGTCGATATTACCGATATTGTCGAGAACTAAAACCTGACGCCTCTAGCGCGACCGACAAATGGTATACTGACAGCCCGTACATGTCTAACGCCATGTGCCGACATGTGCCTCTCGCTCTTGACGCAAGGGTTTCTGGCATAGACACGCTTACACGCACTTGCATACTCGCTCGAACGACTTGCTTGCTGTCAACGACCTCGGCTCTCGTGTTCGGTTGCTTAACGCCCCCCGCTGTCACTCAACTCTTGGTTGCTGCTGCCATCTTCACGTCAGACTTGCTCGCACGACGTGGTCGTTGCAGTTGCCCACTCGTTCTCGGTCGCAGTGTTTGCTCGATTGCACTCGCTCCCCACCTTCATACTCTATGGAGTTGCTTTCGACCGCTGCACGCGATCACACACACTCGTTTCACCGCTCGTATGCGCTCACTCGACCTAGAGCGCATGCGGTCGGAAGCGCATGCACACACACATACTACAGACGCTTGCAAGCTCTCACTAGCTCGCGGCCAAAGGCAGAGTCGCTTGTTGCAGTATCTCAAGAGAGACCCCGCGCTGCCACAATCACTCATGCTCACACGCACACACACGCTGCAGTCGCACACACACCCGAATACAGACTCACTGCAGTGCGCTGCACTTGCACGTGGTCGCGCTGTTGTCATTTCTCGCTTTCGTTGGCGAGTCGAACAACGTCTCGTCGACCTCGCTCGCCTAACGAGCGCAAGCGCCACAGGTGTGGTTTGTCAGCGCTCGAGATTGACGAGGGCACTAGCTGTGTGCAGTTGTAAAGCTGACTGTTCGCAGTCAAGCGCGCACTCGGCAAGATGCATTCAATACCACGAACACGCGCGCACCCGATGCTACATGCACTCTCAATCGCATTCAACAGCGCCGCAGTTTTGCCGGTCAATATCGCGCTCAGTCAAAACCTAGCAAACACTCTTAGAAACGCACGTGCGCACACACTCTTCGCGTTGCTCATGAGTGCTGTCGCGAAGGATGCCGTCGTCAATGCCTCTCATCGTGTGGCTGATGCGGTGCACCTCCTCTTGGTTCATACTGTAGCACCGTTGGATGCCTAATGTACCCCATTGATGCGACCCGACCCGACATTATGGCAGCAGTGGGAGGCGTGAGCAACTGGAAGTTGCGCTGCTCTCGCTCCCCTGGCCAAGTGCACGGCGAAGGAGTGAGCGCTTGGCAAGCTTGTCGCCGATCCATCGTGTTTCCCCACAATGGACTCGCTCAAGAGTGACCTGCGGCTGGCATTCGAGCCTCCGCAGGATGAAACGCAGCACCGTGCTGCGTTCCTCGCACTGCGCCAAGGCCGCTCGTCGATGCTCGACTACATTCAGCGCGCACGACACCCTGCGTCGTGCGTCGTCACGAACCCGATCGACACCGTGACACAAGTCTACGTGTTCATCGCTGGTATGAACGCTGGACACTGGCGTTTCTACCTCACGCGCAAGCATCCCGCGGCGCTCGAAGAGGCATTCACAGTCGCTCTCCGAGAGGACTACAGCGTCGCCGCCTCGCGCTTGCCCCACTCTCCACATGCGTGGGTCGACGCCGAGCCTGAACCAATGGAAGTGGACGCAGTCGTTCACTCGACGCCAGTGCGCGCTGCAGTCGAGCCAAAACACGAGAGTCGCCAATAGGGGCGGGGTGCCCTACTGGGCGTGACAAGAGTACCTCCACAGCAGCAGGTCGACTCTCAAGCCCCGCTGCGCTCCACTCACAGCTCTTTGCCTCCACCTCCAGCAGCGACAAACGACTGATCGTACTCAGTTTGCATGTCGCTGGCGCGCAGCGACCGCTGCGCGCTCTCCTCGACTTGGGCGCCACGAACAACTTCGTTAGCACCAATAGTCTGTCTCTCCTTCCCTCGCGAATCCGCGTTCGCGAGCAAACTGTCGAGATGGTCGTCAAGTACGCCGACGGCAAGCCGCGTTCGTTTCCGCAGCCCTTGCTTACTTTCAGGTACCAGTTCGACGACTTCAAGAACAACGACGAGTTCTTCGTCGTTTATTTGGGCTGTTCGTTCGACTGCATACTCGGGATGCCGTGGCTCGCACGCGACCAGCCGGACGTCGACTGGCTGAATTGCATGGTCAAGCCGCGCGATATCGCCGTCTCTACTGTACTCACTAGCCTTACGCAAGCGAGCAAGTGGTCGCACGTCGCCGTCGTGGACCCAGACTCCACGACACACCGACCTGGAAGCGTGCGATGGACCTTCGTGCGTCGCGTGTTTCAACGCGACGAGTGCCTCCAAGAGCGCTCTCTTACCGGATCAGTGGTTCACGGTCAGCTCTCGCAAGTCTTCGCGCTCTTGGACTTCCCCACCAGGTGCTCTAGCAGCGGCTAGCGCCTCCGCGCCAGCAGTGGCTCGCGCGTGTTCTCCGGTATGTGCTCGAGCAGCGGCTCGCACTCACACGCTACTATTGGCTCGCGCGAGATCGTCGATTGGCGTCCGTCCGTCATCTCGCTCGCCCGCTCATTCATCGTCGCGCGCGGGTCTGGTTTCAAGCGCTCAAGCTGGGACTTGCGCTTCCGCGCATTTGTCTGCACGAGTATTTTTCGAGCTCAGCCACGACAGTATGTTAGCGATATACACTGTTGAATATGGGCACGTTAGGCAAAGTCGTACACTTGACAAGACTGACCCTAAATAGTTGTATTTATTGAATCATTTGTCTCACATAAAAACGCAATACGGTCCCGTTAGTCAAACTGTATAAGCCAATTTGCTTCTATTTATGATTTCTGTAGACTCCACACCTGACAACATCAGCGATATATATGTGTATGTATATGTATATGTTAAACTGATACCCACCGAAATTTTCGTCGCCGGCTTGAACCCTATTCATGGCATAGGTATTTGGTATTGTTGTAGCAGCTAACCTAACTCAAGTTTATGATGAAGTCTAGAAGAGCGATTTTGATGATGTTCTTGCCGCTGCTAACAAACGTTAGTCAGGTGTTTAATTGTGTTCAATGCAGTGAACTATGTAAGTCAAAAGTTATGACACGGTCGTAAACGTAATGCAGTATTTGCTTACGAAGCGTACAACCGACTATATCGCTGTCTAAAGCATATGCAACAGACGTATGATGCCGATTTCTTCCAAGTATCGGTCGACTAATTGAGATGTAATTAAGATGAATATGTTCTTTTGGCCTGTTTTAGGCTACATTTTTGTCCGAAGGGGTGGGACGCATGGATTGTGGTGACCAAGAATTTTTGTCGCTTTAGGATAAATTCTTTGTGGGCATATGATGGTATAAAACCTTCTGAAATTTGGAGGTAGCTGATGTACTGTACATCAGAGTGGATAAAAGCATTGTGCATGTCCTGCCATTGAAATAACTGAGAGCTGTGATCGATGACGGCTATGTGAGGCTGGTTGCCAACATCAAAGCTGGTGAACTGGTCAATTGACTCGCGACATAATGGCGTCACAGGCTTGAATCACATTCGATGATGAGCGGGTGTCTTTGTTGTACACACCATAATTTAATGTCATAGGCGGTTCAGTTGTGCGTTTATAAATAGAGCTTTCTTCAGTGCAACGTAGCACCGCCATTGACATGACGTTTGCCTCTGATAGACAACGTTTCGACCTGTGTTGCGTAGCGAGAATGCAAATCAGTTGGATCTACACAACAGACAAGTGCTTTTCATGCGCGCTCTCAAGGCGTGAAAAGCGACGAGAGCCACACTTCAGCTCGTAAAACTACTAAAACTCACATCAACCAATAACGACAACTTCAACAGAGCTCGGCTCGTGAAGGGCTATAACAATCAAAGCGACGTCGCCAGTGTGATTGTCGATT
This sequence comes from Pythium guiyangense, assembly GCA_003730235.1. Classification (NCBI taxonomy): domain Eukaryota; phylum Oomycota; class Peronosporomycetes; order Pythiales; family Pythiaceae; genus Pythium; species Pythium guiyangense. The sequence continues at coordinate 1,424,636 of QXDM01000017.1, read as the reverse complement.
TGAGCAAGCATTCCATCACATTTTAGTGTGCAATGGGCACGCATATGTTCCTACGTGATATTGACACAAGTTGAGCTGAGAACAAACATGTAACTGTTTGGAAGTCTATAGAAATGACAATTGTATCATTCCAACACTGCTATAACCCTTTTATGATTCGCACATATGCATGGGCAATAACGCTAGAAGTCCAATAAACTTCAAATACGGTGACAATATCCGTCATTTGGCCAATCAACAATGGAACACAGAACGTCAAGAGACCCAAATGAGCACCTATTGCATCTGTCTTTTTCTTGTTATACTATACATTTATGAACTGCGTGCAAAAGTAACATTGTTTTGTCTGATATAATATCAAAATGGACGCTAAGACAATTATCAATCTTGACGAAGGGTGTAATCACGAAAGTTCAGAACGTATTGCGTGTAGAGTTTTCTCATTCAGTGTCTGTGAAAATGATTTGGGAATTAATCGACAAACCATCAGTCGTCAATACCGCCTGATAGTAAGTACCAGGCGGTTTTGCTATGAATCGATGTCTTCATCTGCACGATCGGGCACTGGTAGACAAAAAATACGGCAGAACTCTTCCTGTTAGCCATGGCGCTAAGAGCCAAAAACTGTGCTGTCTTGCTACGATTTACTATTTCACGACACACATGAATTTGCCAGCCAAAATCGTTGGAATCATCATGTTTGATATGAATCGACGTGTTTGGGGTTGATTGCTGATGTCGACATTTTAGACACTGTATCAAAACCCGCGTTACCTGATGCACAGTCGCATAGCGCTTAACTGATTCGCAAATATTTTTGAGTCGTGATGGTCATATTTTTGGGTCATGATGGTCAATTGAGTCGGGTGGGGTGTTGGGATTTTACGTTTTCGACATTCTCGACAGTGTCGAAAACTAGTCGGTGACCCTCCGTTGCGACAGATTGACTATCGACTGCCGGTACATGCTTCCCGACATGTGTTAGTGCATGTGTATTTCGCCCACATAGGTATGGTATGCAGTATAGTGGATGTCACCAGCTCGACAGGAACAGCATTTCGCATTATTGACATTGTCGACATTGTCGATATTACCGATATTGTCGAGAACTAAAACCTGACGCCTCTAGCGCGACCGACAAATGGTATACTGACAGCCCGTACATGTCTAACGCCATGTGTCGACATGTGCCTCTCGCTCTTGACGCAAGGGTTTCTGGCATAGACACGCTTACACGCACTTGCATACTCGCTCGAACGACTTGCTTGCTGTCAACGACCTCGGCTCTCGTGTTCGGTTGCTTAACGCCCCCCGCTGTCACTCAACTCTTGGTTGCTGCTGCCATCTTCACGTCAGACTTGCTCGCACGACGTGGTCGTTGCAGTTGCCCACTCGTTCTCGGTCGCAGTGTTTGCTCGATTGCACTCGCTCCCCACCTTCATACTCTATGGAGTTGCTTTCGACCGCTGCACGCGATCACACACACTCGTTTCACCGCTCGTATGCGCTCACTCGACCTAGAGCGCATGCGGTCGGAAGCGCATGCACACACACATACTACAGACGCTTGCAAGCTCTCACTAGCTCGCGGCCAAAGGCAGAGTCGCTTGTTGCAGTATCTCAAGAGAGACCCCGCGCTGCCACAATCACTCATGCTCACACGCACACACACGCTGCAGTCGCACACACACCCGAATACAGACTCACTGCAGTGCGCTGCACTTGCACGTGGTCGCGCTGTTGTCATTTCTCGCTTTCGTTGGCGAGTCGAACAACGTCTCGTCGACCTCGCTCGCCTAACGAGCGCAAGCGCCACAGGTGTGGTTTGTCAGCGCTCGAGATTGACGAGGGCACTAGCTGTGTGCAGTTGTAAAGCTGACTGTTCGCAGTCAAGCGCGCACTCGGCAAGATGCATTCAATACCACGAACACGCGCGCACCCGATGCTACATGCACTCTCAATCGCATTCAACAGCGCCGCAGTTTTGCCGGTCAATATCGCGCTCAGTCAAAACCTAGCAAACACTCTTAGAAACGCACGTGCGCACACACTCTTCGCGTTGCTCATGAGTGCTGTCGCGAAGGATGCCGTCGTCAATGCCTCTCATCGTGTGGCTGATGCGGTGCACCTCCTCTTGGTTCATACTGTAGCACCGTTGGATGCCTAATGTACCCCATTGATGCGACCCGACCCGACATTATGGCAGCAGTGGGAGGCGTGAGCAACTGGAAGTTGCGCTGCTCTCGCTCCCCTGGCCAAGTGCACGGCGAAGGAGTGAGCGCTTGGCAAGCTTGTCGCCGATCCATCGTGTTTCCCCACAATGGACTCGCTCAAGAGTGACCTGCGGCTGGCATTCGAGCCTCCGCAGGATGAAACGCAGCACCGTGCTGCGTTCCTCGCACTGCGCCAAGGCCGCTCGTCGATGCTCGACTACATTCAGCGCGCACGACACCCTGCGTCGTGCGTCGTCACGAACCCGATCGACACCGTGACACAAGTCTACGTGTTCATCGCTGGTATGAACGCTGGACACTGGCGTTTCTACCTCACGCGCAAGCATCCCGCGGCGCTCGAAGAGGCATTCACAGTCGCTCTCCGAGAGGACTACAGCGTCGCCGCCTCGCGCTTGCCCCACTCTCCACATGCGTGGGTCGACGCCGAGCCTGAACCAATGGAAGTGGACGCAGTCGTTCACTCGACGCCAGTGCGCGCTGCAGTCGAGCCAAAACACGAGAGTCGCCAATAGGGGCGGGGTGCCCTACTGGGCGTGACAAGAGTACCTCCACAGCAGCAGGTCGACTCTCAAGCCCCGCTGCGCTCCACTCACAGCTCTTTGCCTCCACCTCCAGCAGCGACAAACGACTGATCGTACTCAGTTTGCATGTCGCTGGCGCGCAGCGACCGCTGCGCGCTCTCCTCGACTTGGGCGCCACGAACAACTTCGTTAGCACCAATAGTCTGTCTCTCCTTCCCTCGCGAATCCGCGTTCGCGAGCAAACTGTCGAGATGGTCGTCAAGTACGCCGACGGCAAGCCGCGTTCGTTTCCGCAGCCCTTGCTTACTTTCAGGTACCAGTTCGACGACTTCAAGAACAACGACGAGTTCTTCGTCGTTTATTTGGGCTGTTCGTTCGACTGCATACTCGGGATGCCGTGGCTCGCACGCGACCAGCCGGACGTCGACTGGCTGAATTGCATGGTCAAGCCGCGCGATATCGCCGTCTCTACTGTACTCACTAGCCTTACGCAAGCGAGCAAGTGGTCGCACGTCGCCGTCGTGGACCCAGACTCCACGACACACCGACCTGGAAGCGTGCGATGGACCTTCGTGCGTCGCGTGTTTCAACGCGACGAGTGCCTCCAAGAGCGCTCTCTTACCGGATCAGTGGTTCACGGTCAGCTCTCGCAAGTCTTCGCGCTCTTGGACTTCCCCACCAGGTGCTCTAGCAGCGGCTAGCGCCTCCGCGCCAGCAGTGGCTCGCGCGTGTTCTCCGGTATGTGCTCGAGCAGCGGCTCGCACTCACACGCTACTATTGGCTCGCGCGAGATCGTCGATTGGCGTCCGTCCGTCATCTCGCTCGCCCGCTCATTCATCGTCGCGCGCGGGTCTGGTTTCAAGCGCTCAAGCTGGGACTTGCGCTTCCGCGCATTTGTCTGCACGAGTATTTTTCGAGCTCAGCCACGACAGTATGCTAGCGATATACACTGTTGAATATGGGCACGTTAGGCAAAGTCGTACACTTGACAAGACTGACCCTAAATAGTTGTATTTATTGAATCATTTGTCTCACATAAAAACGCAATACGGTCCCGTTAGTCAAACTGTATAAGCCAATTTGCTTCTTTTTATGATTTCTGTAGACTCCACACCTGACAACATCAGCGATATATATGTATATGTATATGTATATGTTAAACTGATACCCACCGAAATTTTCGTCGCCGGCTTGAACCCTATTCATGGCATAGGTATTTGGTATTGTTGTAGCAGCTAACCTAACTCAAGTTTATGATGAAGTCTAGAAGAGCGATTTTGATGATGTTCTTGCCGCTGCTAACAAACGTTAGTCAGGTGTTTAATTGTGTTCAATGCAGTGAACTATGTAAGTCAAAAGTTATGACACGGTCGTAAACGTAATGCAGTATTTGCTTACGAAGCGTACAACCGACTATATCGCTGTCTAAAGCATATGCAACAGACGTATGATGCCGATTTCTTCCAAGTATCGGTCGACTAATTGAGATGTAATTAAGATGAATATGTTCTTTTGGCCTGTTTTAGGCTACATTTTTGTCCGAAGGGGTGGGACGCATGGATTGTGGTGACCAAGAATTTTTGTCGCTTTAGGATAAATTCTTTGTGGGCATATGATGGTATAAAACCTTCTGAAATTTGGAGGTAGCTGATGTACTGTACATCAGAGTGGATAAAAGCATTGTGCATGTCCTGCCATTGAAATAACTGAGAGCTGTGATCGATGACGGCTATGTGAGGCTGGTTGCCAACATCAAAGCTGGTGAACTGGTCAATTGACTCGCGACATAATGGCGTCACAGGCTTGAATCACATTCGATGATGAGCGGGTGTCTTTGTTGTACACACCATAATTTAATGTCATAGGCGGTTCAGTTGTGCGTTTATAAATAGAGCTTTCTTCAGTGCAACGTAGCACCGCCATTGACATGACGTTTGCCTCTGATAGACAACGTTTCGACCTGTGTTGCGTAGCGAGAATGCAAATCAGTTGGATCTACACAACAGACAAGTGCTTTTCATGCGCGCTCTCAAGGCGTGAAAAGCGACGAGAGCCACACTTCAGCTCGTAAAACTACTAAAACTCACATCAACCAATAACGACAACTTCAACAGAGCTCGGCTCGTGAAGGGCTATAACAATCAAAGCGACGTCGCCAGTGTGATTGTCGATTTGAGCAAGCATTCCATCACATTTTAGTGTGCAATGGGCACGCATATGTTCCTACGTGATATTGACACAAGTTGAGCTGAGAACAAACATGTAACTGTTTGGAAGTCTATAGAAATGACAATTGTATCATTCCAACACTGCTATAACCCTTTTATGATTCGCACATATGCATGGGCAATAACGCTAGAAGTCCAATAAACTTCAAATACGGTGACAATATCCGTCATTTGGCCAATCAACAATGGAACACAGAACGTCAAGAGACCCAAATGAGCACCTATTGCATCTGTCTTTTTCTTGTTATACTATACATTTATGAACTGCGTGCAAAAGTAACATTGTTTTGTCTGATATAATATCAAAATGGACGCTAAGACAATTATCAATCTTGACGAAGGGTGTAATCACGAAAGTTCAGAACGTATTGCGTGTAGAGTTTTCTCATTCAGTGTCTGTGAAAATGATTTGGGAATTAATCGACAAACCATCAGTCGTCAATACCGCCTGATAGTAAGTACCAGGCGGTTTTGCTATGAATCGATGTCTTCATCTGCACGATCGGGCACTGGTAGACAAAAAATACGGCAGAACTCTTCCTGTTAGCCATGGCGCTAAGAGCCAAAAACTGTGCTGTCTTGCTACGATTTACTATTTCACGACACACATGAATTTGCCAGCCAAAATCGTTGGAATCATCATGTTTGATATGAATCGACGTGTTTGGGGTTGATTGCTGATGTCGACATTTTAGACACTGTATCAAAACCCGCGTTACCTGATGCACAGTCGCATAGCGCTTAACTGATTCGCAAATATTTTTGAGTCGTGATGGTCATATTTTTGGGTCATGATGGTCAATTGAGTCGGGTGGGGTGTTGGGATTTTACGTTTTCGACATTCTCGACAGTGTCGAAAACTAGTCGGTGACCCTCCGTTGCGACAGATTGACTATCGACTGCCGGTACATGCATCCCGACATGTGTTAGTGCATGTGTATTTCGCCCACATAGGTATGGTATGCAGTATAGTGGATGTCACCAGCTCGACAGGAACAGCATTTCGCATTATTGACATTGTCGACATTGTCGATATTACCGATATTGTCGAGAACTAAAACCTGACGCCTCTAGCGCGACCGACAAATGGTATACTGACAGCCCGTACATGTCTAACGCCATGTGCCGACATGTGCCTCTCGCTCTTGACGCAAGGGTTTCTGGCATAGACACGCTTACACGCACTTGCATACTCGCTCGAACGACTTGCTTGCTGTCAACGACCTCGGCTCTCGTGTTCGGTTGCTTAACGCCCCCCGCTGTCACTCAACTCTTGGTTGCTGCTGCCATCTTCACGTCAGACTTGCTCGCACGACGTGGTCGTTGCAGTTGCCCACTCGTTCTCGGTCGCAGTGTTTGCTCGATTGCACTCGCTCCCCACCTTCATACTCTATGGAGTTGCTTTCGACCGCTGCACGCGATCACACACACTCGTTTCACCGCTCGTATGCGCTCACTCGACCTAGAGCGCATGCGGTCGGAAGCGCATGCACACACACATACTACAGACGCTTGCAAGCTCTCACTAGCTCGCGGCCAAAGGCAGAGTCGCTTGTTGCAGTATCTCAAGAGAGACCCCGCGCTGCCACAATCACTCATGCTCACACGCACACATACGCTGCAGTCGCACACACACCCGAATACAGACTCACTGCAGTGCGCTGCACTTGCACGTGGTCGCGCTGTTGTCATTTCTCGCTTTCGTTGGCGAGTCGAACAACGTCTCGTCGACCTCGCTCGCCTAACGAGCGCAAGCGCCACAGGTGTGGTTTGTCAGCGCTCGAGATTGACGAGGGCACTAGCTGTGTGCAGTTGTAAAGCTGACTGTTCGCAGTCAAGCGCGCACTCGGCAAGATGCATTCAATACCACGAACACGCGCGCACCCGATGCTACATGCACTCTCAATCGCATTCAACAGCGCCGCAGTTTTGCCGGTCAATATCGCGCTCAGTCAAAACCTAGCAAACACTCTTAGAAACGCACGTGCGCACACACTCTTCGCGTTGCTCATGAGTGCTGTCGCGAAGGATGCCGTCGTCAATGCCTCTCATCGTGTGGCTGATGCGGTGCACCTCCTCTTGGTTCATACTGTAGCACCGTTGGATGCCTAATGTACCCCATTGATGCGACCCGACCCGACATTATGGCAGCAGTGGGAGGCGTGAGCAACTGGAAGTTGCGCTGCTCTCGCTCCCCTGGCCAAGTGCACGGCGAAGGAGTGAGCGCTTGGCAAGCTTGTCGCCGATCCATCGTGTTTCCCCACAATGGACTCGCTCAAGAGTGACCTGCGGCTGGCATTCGAGCCTCCGCAGGATGAAACGCAGCACCGTGCTGCGTTCCTCGCACTGCGCCAAGGCCGCTCGTCGATGCTCGACTACATTCAGCGCGCACGACACCCTGCGTCGTGCGTCGTCACGAACCCGATCGACACCGTGACACAAGTCTACGTGTTCATCGCTGGTATGAACGCTGGACACTGGCGTTTCTACCTCACGCGCAAGCATCCCGCGGCGCTCGAAGAGGCATTCACAGTCGCTCTCCGAGAGGACTACAGCGTCGCCGCCTCGCGCTTGCCCCACTCTCCACATGCGTGGGTCGACGCCGAGCCTGAACCAATGGAAGTGGACGCAGTCGTTCACTCGACGCCAGTGCGCGCTGCAGTCGAGCCAAAACACGAGAGTCGCCAATAGGGGCGGGGTGCCCTACTGGGCGTGACAAGAGTGCCTCCACAGCAGCAGGTCGACTCTCAAGCCCCGCTGCGCTCCACTCACAGCTCTTTGCCTCCACCTCCAGCAGCGACAAACGACTGATCGTACTCAGTTTGCATGTCGCTGGCGCGCAGCGACCGCTGCGCGCTCTCCTCGACTTGGGCGCCACGAACAACTTCGTTAGCACCAATAGTCTGTCTCTCCTTCCCTCGCGAATCCGCGTTCGCGAGCAAACTGTCGAGATGGTCGTCAAGTACGCCGACGGCAAGCCGCGTTCGTTTCCGCAGCCCTTGCTTACTTTCAGGTACCAGTTCGACGACTTCAAGAACAACGACGAGTTCTTCGTCGTTTATTTGGGCTGTTCGTTCGACTGCATACTCGGGATGCCGTGGCTCGCACGCGACCAGCCGGACGTCGACTGGCTGAATTGCATGGTCAAGCCGCGCGATATCGCCGTCTCTACTGTACTCACTAGCCTTACGCAAGCGAGCAAGTGGTCGCACGTCGCCGTCGTGGACCCAGACTCCACGACACACCGACCTGGAAGCGTGCGATGGACCTTCGTGCGTCGCGTGTTTCAACGCGACGAGTGCCTCCAAGAGCGCTCTCTTACCGGATCAGTGGTTCACGGTCAGCTCTCGCAAGTCTTCGCGCTCTTGGACTTCCCCACCAGGTGCTCTAGCAGCGGCTAGCGCCTCCGCGCCAGCAGTGGCTCGCGCGTGTTCTCCGGTATGTGCTCGAGCAGCGGCTCGCACTCACACGCTACTATTGGCTCGCGCGAGATCGTCGATTGGCGTCCGTCCGTCATCTCGCTCGCCCGCTCATTCATCGTCGCGCGCGGGTCTGGTTTCAAGCGCTCAAGCTGGGACTTGCGCTTCCGCGCATTTGTCTGCACGAGTATTTTTCAAGCTCAGCCACGACAGTATCTCTCTCTTTGAGGACCGCCGTCTTTACCTATACGGTCTTCACTACACGCCGGTAAAGCGGACCGCGACCCGCATTCCGGAACACGTCGGAGCGGCAAGGGTCTGACACTGATGACAAGAATTTGCTGTGGTCGTTCCACCACACGCACCTGCGCTAGTTCTTTGAAGCGATGCACGCGAACAAGCTCTACGCGAACCTCAAGAAGAGCATCTTTTGCGCTCCCGAGACCTCAGTGCTCGGCAGCTACGTGAGCGCGGTCGACGTCCGCGCTGACCCAGAGAAGATCGCCACGAGACCAGAAGGATCTGCGCCAGTGGCTCGGTCTCGCCAACTACCTGCACCACTACGCCAAGGACTTCGCGGCGATCGTGCGTCCCCTGTCGCAGTTGCTGAAGAAGGACGCCACGTGGGAGCGGCGTCAAGAGCACGTCGACGCCTTCGTCGAAGTGAAGAAGCGTCTGTCCTCTGCTCCGGTCCTCGCCTTGGCAGACCGTACCAAGACCTTCCATGTCGTCTGCGACGCGAGCGACTTTGCGATCGGGTGCGCGCTCATGCAGCATGATGACGATGGCCGCGAGCGCGTGGTGAGTTACCAGTCTCGGCAGCTCAAGCCTGCCGAGCGCAACTACCCCGTGCACGACAAGGAGCTACTAGCGATGCGTTACGCATTGGTCAAGTTCCGCGTCTACCTGCTCGGCGAGAAGACGTTCATCGTCTACACCGACCATGCGTCTTTGCGCACGGCAACCAAGTCCCCGCATCTCAGCCAGCGCATGGCAAGCTGGCTGTCGTTCTTCGCGGAGTACAACTTTGTCGTCCACTACAAGCCGGGATCGACGAACATCGTCGCCGACGCTCTCTCGCGTCGGCCGGACTACGACCCTCGCCCAGACTCGGCGCGGCACCTCGCCGAGGACGACGATGATGACGAAGAATGTTCGGCGTGCATCGCTCTCGGTGTGAACAACGTCAGCGTCGCAGTCAGCCCGTTGCGTGACCACATCATTGCCGCAGCGCGCGATGATCGGATCCACAGTGCCATGCTGCAGTACTGTCTGAACCCCAGCGACAAGTCACTGAGCGGGTTGCCGGTGCGAGCGCGCGTTTAAGCCACGCGCAACCACGTCGTTGAAGATGGTCTACTGAAGTACCAGATCGATGTGCGAGATCCTCCTCGCATCGTCGTCCCGCTCGACGACGATCTTCGCGACCGCATTATGAACGAGTACCATGATGTGCCTAGCAGCGACCACTTGGGACGCGAGAAGACATATCTCTCGTTGTCGCGAGATTTCTACTGATCACAAATGTACAAGTGGACTCGCAAGTGGGTGCGCACTTGCGAGACTTGCCAGCGCCTCAAGCCAGCCTCGTCGTCTCAATCGCCTTTGCAACCTCTGCCGATCGCCATGGCGGCGTGGCGATCGATCAGCATGGACTTCATCTTCGGCCTCCCGCCCGACGAGCACGGTCGCTCGGGCGTGCTCGTGTTCGTCGACCGCTTCAGCAAGATGGTGCATCTTGCTGCCGTTGCTCCCTCCATCACAGCAGAAGAGACAGCTGCTGTCTTCATAAACGTCGTATTTCGACATCATGGCTTGCCCACCAAGCTCGTGTTGTAAGGGGATGTTACACAGTGTGGCCCACCTCAGGGTTTGTGGACCACATAATTTTAGGGTGCCACACTAATTGGTGTGTGTCACTTTATGTATATGTGGTCCACTCCACACCGAATCTTCAAGCACAGCGACACGAAAGGTCTCTGTGACGCATGAGCATTAAGACCGCTCATTGGTTAGGAGGCACTCAGTGCCTAGCCAATCAGAGTAGGAGGTCTTAGGTTTTTAGGTTTTTCTTTTAAGTGCGAGCTGCTCGAAGCTCGCACACCAATCTCACTCTTCTATTACCTACGATCGTACCTGTTCCGTCTTCGTCTTCGTCAGCGAGACATTCTCGCCGGCGCATACAAACTCCAAGACATACGTAGTCTTTGCACCGCAAAGACTATGAGACGCTTCCTCGCGCAGTGCTGTGTCAAGGGAGGGCCCGTGACACGTGTCGGATCACGACCCGCGATTCACAGCCGCGTTCTGGACACTGCCGTTCGAGCTCCTTGGCACTCGTCTGCTCATTTCTACTGCCTCTCACCCAGAGACGGCGGACAAACTGAACGCGCGAACCGCGTGTTGGAAGATGTGCTCCGCGGTTATGCCACGTCGTTAGCAGTACGCGAGACACGATCAATCGACACGATTTCGGCGTACTCGGCGGTTGTGACGATACGAGCCGCGTCTCAGCGCGTGATCTCGCCGCAGGCGGCGGTCTTGTGGGCCACAAACACTATGATTCGGCTAGGACGACGCGCCACTGTCTACACCTGCGCGACCAAGTGCGCAGGCCTTTGTCACGTCCGCTGTCGACAAGTTCATCCTGCAGCGCGACTCGATCACGCACGAAGCGCTTGATGCGATCGCCGACGCCGTCGACCAGCAGAAGACAGCTGCCGATCGTCCAAGTCGCAAGAACTTCGCCGACTTTGCCGTTGGCGACAAATTACTGCTAACAACAGATGGTATCGAAACAACGTCGGTGACGAACAATGTAATAAATCGCGCCGCGTTACACTGGAACGTTTATAGTACTCAAGACGCATAGCAAAGCCAACACACTCGACATCCCTATGACGATAAAGTTGCACCCGACGGTCTAGATCGGGCGGCTCAAGCACTACTCACCGGCACAGGTTCTGGTGAGTCTTGAGCTGTCGTCGCGCCCGTCGCTGCCTCGTTTGCCGGCGGACTTGCGGGCGGCATCAGCTAATCGCCCTCAAGCTCTCCACGTCGAGCGCTGGCTCACTCGGCGCTGCAATAGGATGCGCGGTCGCCATTACAACCTCCGTCGCGTCGTCGCCGGGTCCGCCGCTGCAGACGCCGCTGCATACAGCGGCGTTGCCCCCGCTGGCGCGACATCACGTCAAAGCCGCGGCAGTCACCGGCCGGTTTGGATCGATCGTGCCCATAGGCTGCGTCGTCGCGGTCCGGTCGCGGTATCGTTCACAGGCACCATCACACCTTGACGAATCAGACTGTTGTTGCGATGGAGAGCCTCACCCGATTGTCGGTAGCGCTCCATCTCCTGCGACAAACCATGACACATGCCCTGGGTGTCGTCCAGCTGCTCTACGGCATACATCGCCAAGTCCAGAGCGCGCGTCACGTCATGCGGCACTCAGCGCGCGGTATCACCTGCGGACACCGGCTGCGACGTCGCCGGTGGGTCGCTTCCAGCGCGAGGGCCCACCACCACTGATTGACAGCGTTGGATCGTGGATCATCTCGTTGAGCATTGGGACACGGCGCAAAGTCGTCGCGACCAAATGTCTGCTGCGTACGCGACCGTCAGTACCGTATACGCTGGCTTGGCTTTGCTCCCAGCAGATACGTGAGAGTTGCGGGCGCGGCTCCAGGAAGACGTGCCGGATCTGGTTCGGGCGTACGAGTCAAAGAGAGCGGTCGCGATCGAGAGCGTGGCCGAGAACGAGAACGTCGAGTCACTCGCGGTGGCAATCGTGACCGGGAGCGGTCGCGCGCAACCACAGGCCCGCGTGCCGGCGATCGAGATCGTGAATGCGCGTCGCTTCTTGCCGGCGACCGCGGAGGCGAGTCGAAGCGATCTCACCGCTCGCGCTCCTGATGCCGCTGCTGGCGCGCGCCGTACGCGCCAGTCTGTTCGTGCATCGACCGGCGATGGCGCGCCACGTTAGCGCGCACTTGTATATCTGCCAGCGGTTCAGCATCGCGCGCCACGCCGATTCGTTTGTCCGCGGGTGTCTGCGGTCGGCGCAAGCACGGCAGTCGTTTTTGTAGTGCACGTAGCACACCAATCGACAGGCGCTCCACGACGCGTCAAACACAGCCTCCGCGAGCTCGTGCGTGCCATGATCCCGCCGACGCCACTCTTGCAACTCCAGCGCCGCGGTCGAGCCTTGGTCGCGGTTCCAGCGTTGACAAACGCCGTCCACGAATCATCGAGCGATTCCTGCGTCACTGAGCGCGTCGCAGTAGTCAGCTTTCCGCGCGTGGCGCGCGCCGCGCTACAGCGAGCCAATCTGGTCGTTGCCAGGCGAGTTGAGCACGCCGGCGCAGTCGTACAGCTCCCACCAACGCAGCTGCTGCTCGTACATTTGTTGTCCCGCGTTCGCCATCGTCACCGTTCTGCGCCAGTTCAAGCCTGCGAGTGCCGCCACCACGCTGTCACCAACGGCCGCTGCTACGCGCCACCGCCAAGCGACCTGGCGGTTCTCTCACGCGCCCTCGCGCGCGAGGCAGGTCGTCTCCTGTCTTTCGTTGCTTTACTTTGCGTGCAGAACGTGCTCGCTATCTTTGAGAGTGCCTATTGCGACCGATTCGGAATCAAATTTCATCCGGACAAGAATTGATGTATACAACCTTGGATTTTCATTGTTTGAGAACGAAGCTGCGCCGAAGGCGCGTAGGGTTTCACACAGGAAAACTGCCCGCCGCAGGCGCTAGCGTTTTCACGGGAGTAAGGGTCGCGCGAAGCGCGGGGGGGGGGGTTCAGCGGGGTATAGTTTTTTACCAGGTATACAGTGAATAGATAAAAACATATACGTATATTCCTGGCTTTTCTCGTAGCCCAATCGGTCGCAGTATCAAGTGCCGCTATCTTTTGTGTGTGTGTGTGTGTGGGGGGGGGTGACGGGGTCACCGTACACTGCCACGCTAGGTGCGACTAGAGTGGAACCCCCTGGGACACTGCTGGCCTGTATTCTGGATTCTTCCTATCTTGTTGATTACGCGTGAGGATCAGCTTAGAGAGGGGTCTCTTATTAGGATGGGCACAATAGTTTTCCCTTGGATTTATCACTGTCTCCTTTTTCCAAATACAAATACCTCAGAGTTGAAAAATCATCATTCAACACAGGGCGCTTCCCTGTGTTTCTTCACAAGAAAGACCTACGTGTAAGCCAAGGCGACAGAGCCACGCCCCGTGACACGTACCGTGTGGTGAATGCGAACGTCGGCGTGCTCGCTTGGTTGCCACCGCGCCCCCTGATCGAGGTAAACCTGTCCTGTCGGGTCCCCGAACAGAGCGCGCCGCTCGTCAAAGCGCAGACAAACTATGTCCGCGGGACACGCCGATCTGTCTGAGAGGTCGAGGCGCACGTCAGCCGTCGTCATGAAGTCGGTGCCCAGAATCGCGTCCATGCTGCTCACCTCTTCGGCCGACATCGGGAACTTGTAGACGAACTCGTTCGCCAAAGTGATCTGTACTAGCGCTCCCCCTCCGTCGTCTTGTACACGGCGTTTCCAACACCAACGAACTCCAGATACTCGGTCGTATCCGCCTCGACTCCAACATTGCGCAAAAAGGTAGGATCGGCGATGGAGACTTCGGCCCCGGAGTCCGTTATGAATTTTGCCTTGCGGTCTTCGATCGCAGCGTTAACGATCGTCTGACGGAACGTCTTGTTTGGGTACAGCTTCCGATAGCCGCGCCTCTCGCCGTGGTTCAAGACGAGCCGCTGAACGGCCGGGCAGAGCTCGCAGCGACCGAGCGAGGGAGATGACAAAAGAACTGGGCGCACTTCTTCAGCCAGATGTACGTTCATTCCCTATTTATCGTCGTCGTCGTTGGCTGCGTGTTTGTCGACGAATGCGTACACGCAGACTGGCGGTCACTCGTTGCGCACTACCTACCAAGTTAGCGAGCGACCTAGTTTAACCACTTCTCGACCGGCTCTGGCAGGAGGCCGGCGTGGCATGTCGTTGAGTACCAGCGGCGGAGCTCGTTCGCCAACGACTCAAGAACGCACTCGCCGCGCTCGTGGACCTTGCCGCAGCCGCGGCACATCTGGAAACAGCAATCAGTCGGACGACCCTTGCGGCCGCACGCCCTGCAGGTAAGTCGACGCCAACAGTCGAGATTGCGACGCTTCTCGGAGCCACAATGCATGCACGGAACCATCTTCTCACCGCCACCACACTTCTTATCCATAGTTGTCTCGGCCCGCATGGCAACAAATATCTTCATCAGCGACTCGAGCGTGGAGTCACCAACACTGCTCAAGCCAGCCACTTTGTCCGCGACTTCGTCATCCCCGGACTCGCAAGACGACTGATCCGACTCTAAGTCATCCCCGTTGCTCTCCGAGCTGGAGCAGGCGCTGTTGATATCGCGGCGCGAAGAGCGGCTTGGCTTCTCAGCGCGCCGAACCTCGTAAAGATTACGACCGAAATGCTCACGCTTCGACACGTCACGCTTGCCGGCCTTGGCTCTCGCCAAGCCTAGTTCAAGTCGTTAGCGCTGGTTGCTACGGTGAATCGAGAGCCGAACTTCGCGGAGCGGGGACTCGCGCGTCAAGCTCAGTGGCACAAGGGTCTTCACGAGGTCGTCGTCTTGAACGGTGTCGATGAAGTGATCGACATGTTCTTTCGCCAGCGTGCCAACCTGTAGTCAGGCTTTGCACTCGCCGCCTGCACATTCAGCCGGTACAAGTATTCCAGCAGGTCCTCGTCGGCTGCGCGGCGCAGGGCGAAGTTCTTGCAGGCGGCTGACACGTCTTCGCCGCAGAACTCGACGGCGTACGCAGAGAGCAAGTTCACCCAGGTGGATCGGACTGACCGCGCCAGCTGGTGGTACCATTTCTTTGTGGGTTTAGTCAGCGGCTCCGGCAGCGTCGTGCGCATCTTGTCGGCGCTCAGCTCGTCGCGGCGGAACGCCACCTTTGTCTTGCTGAGCCACGCCTTGGCTTTCGACTCGCTCTGGTCGCGGTTGCTGAACGACTTCAGCTCCAGGTCGCCTGACTGCCGGATCCTCGTCACATCGACGGCCGTGTTCTCTGGCGCGACGTATCCATCAAAGATGTCGGACACGTTGTCGGTGAACTTGTCCGCTGCCTTCGCAGCTTTCGTGGTAGCTGGTTCGGTCTTGATCGATGTCGGTGGATCCGTGCTCGTAGCCTCAGGCTTTGTCACGGACTCGTACTGCATCGCGAACGAGTCGAGCCGTTCCTCAAGACGGCGGATCCTCTCGTCCTTGATCGTCGACTGGTCCTTCATGGACTGCAGGTCGCCAAGCGTCATGCTAGTGGTCTTTGCGATCAGACTCTTGGCAGTCTCCAGCACACGCTTGCGCAGCTCAGGCGTGGCGAGCCCCTCCTCGCGCCTCGGGGAAGAGTCCGCTTGCGCAACCTTTCAGCGATACGCCTACCGATCAGCAACGAGCTGCAAGAGCAAGTGGAACGCCGCCTCGCCGGTAGCAACGATCGCTTCCGTCGGGAACGAGACAGGCTACATGCGCTGCGTCACCTTCGGCACGTAACCCGCAGTGATGAACATCTTCACGATCGCGTCCAGCATGTCGTCGCGCGTCGGTAGCTCTGCCAAGCGCGGTTTGAAGACGCGGTCCGTCATCGTGTAGTGACGGAATTGCAGCAGCTTGAGGAACCTGTTATGCGTCAGCAGACGCGCAAGCTCCGCATCCGCGCCATCGATCGTCTCGATAATCAACGGCAGCGCGTTCAGCCAGGCTACCATGCGTCTGTACCAATCGAGATCTTCAAGCCCTTCGTCGATGTGCGAGCGCGTCGGAGATGGCGGCGCCGATCGCAACACGACGTCCATCGCTGGGTCGGGTGGGTTGTCGAGCACGACTGGGTAGTCGTCCTCGTCATGGTCGCCGCCGGACTCGTTGAGCGCGCCAGCGTCCTTCTCTTCTTCCTCTTCGTCCTAGTAATCGATCACATCGGTGACTGGGGACCCTTCGACTTGGACAAGTTCTTCATCGGCATCGCTGCTCCTGCCGGATCCCTGACCGAGGGCTGCGATGGGGGGGCATGCTTCACTCCTTGAGCGATCGATCACAGCCTTCCTGACGATCGACTTGGTCGTGAGACTCTTCTTCCTCTTGGACGTCATCTCCGGGGTCCTGAACTCCCATGACGCGGCACCAGTTGTGGTAGAACCACAAGTAAATTTCTTTTTGTTCGGGCGGTCAGGCGCTCCGTCGTGGACCGATCAGTCGCTTGCGCGTCTTGATCGCTTCACCGGCGTGCAGGAGGTGTCGTCGTCGAGTGGAGTCTCGGGTTGCGCGTCTTCGACGCGCGTGGCATAACGGAGATACATCGATCCGCTTCGGCGATGGGGACTCTGGCTGCGAGGTTGAAAGGCTCGCAGCAGTCGTAGCGTGCAGGCGAGTCTCCTCCAGTCGTGCAGTCGCACTTCGGGCGCTCGCTGGATGTGCGAGCGTCCGACCACAAGACGTGCAGGCGCGGCGTTCGATGCGCGCACTGCGGGCACTGCTCCCCCAGTGGAGCGACGGTGCCAAACCAAAGTGCCGTGGGTCTTCCACGGGCTTGCCAAATGCACAGAATCCGCAGAACCACTTCGTCTCGCGACAGTTTAACGTATCTCCCTCTCAGACACGGTTGTAGGGAGCTTGGAGCGAGTTGCGCGTGCGGCGGTCGTGCGAGGCGGACGGACAAGTCGTACAGTGTTGGTGAGGCAGGAGGCGAAGACACTTGATTTCCAAAGGCAAAAAGCCGACTGAATTATATGGTAGAATCCTCTACATACAAAAACTAGCATAGTCCTCAATGACGACTGACCGTCACTCATAACGACCTCACCGCTTCCGAAAATGACATCATCAATCAATCTGTCATCAGTGATAAAAGCGAGGGAATTTCACCCGCACTTTACCACAGCATGACGCACAAGCCGGTTGCGGTCGATCGGTTCGCTCCAGTACGGTCCGTGGACGCAGCGCGACGCTTGACCTGGGTCCAAGCGGACTCCTTCGCACCTCTCGGCACGGAGAGGAACTCGTGCCTGCCAGGCGAGGCAACGTGTGCATTGCTCAGACGGAGTTCCACCCGAACTATGGAGTGCCGAAACATCGAAGCCGATCGTCATCGGTTTCGACAATGACATCGTCAAACAATCTGTCCTAAGTGACGAAAGCGAGGGAATTTTACCCGCAATTTACCACATGCGCGTATCGGAGGTTTATGTATAGTGGCGGTCGACTGACATGTGCGCACGTGTACTGCGTAGCGTTTGCGATGTCAAGCACCGAGCCGGACGCCGGACGTGTCGCTGCGAGCGTTCTCGATTCGATCATCGACTCTGTGATCGTGACTGGCGACGGCGACAGCGTGGTCGTCGCTGCGGACCACGTACCAACTACGACACACGAAGAGAATGTGACCCCCCCCCACGATGAGTGAGCCTGCCAACGCTGCGCTTCCAGAGCTGAGCGACGCTGCCAACATCGTACCGTCTTCTTTAATGTCGCTTGACAAGGCGGGTGTTGTTCGGCGTGTGCTTTTTCTTCGTCGATCGATCGCGCATGGACCAGTCGTCTGACGCTCTTGCATTTTGGTGCCGTCAGGGCCCACGATCATAGCACGACTGCGCCCACTGCAAAGCGTCAAGCAAGTGCTTGCAGATGTGTGTGTCGCGTTCGACGCCGTGCGCGGCCGGGCTGCACTTGACGCGCGTGAGTATGTCTGCAAAAAAGCAGAAGAAGAGCGCGCGATCAGCGATTACTCCAGCGCGAACCGCTCCACCACTCATCTGCCGTCTGCTTCCCGACGATCGTGCTGGTAACACTGTTGTCGAGTGGTACGACAGCTGTGACCACACGCGTTGGCAGTACAAGGCGCCGGCGACGACCGACACGCAGTCGTCGGTGGAAGAACTGAAACCGCTGTTTGCTCGCATCCTGTACTTCTCACATGAACCAATTCTACAGCGCTTCCACACCAAAGCGCGGAACGGAGCGAACGCGCCTCTAGTCCCATTTGGCGCTGTTGCAGCTCTCGAGTCGTCTGCGCGTTGGGATCAGTGGGCGGTTTTGCTCCCGGGCGTGCCTGTGACTTTCGATCCTGCGTCCTTTTCGACGTCACATGACCTCATTGAGTCCCACGCGAACAGCGTGATTTGGGTGCAGTGTCATCGGCAGGTGCTCTGAGAGCGCACGCATCACATCCGTTCATGTCGCAGATGTAGCAGACATAGGAGTCACCGCAGCGCGAGTTCCGCTTGCGCGCGGATTCCTGACACTCAAGAAAGGGAACATGGATTAGCACGACTATATTCAACAGACGCGAAATTTCTCGTCATGTATCGTCGGATCTCCGGTCGACATAGCCACGTAGACCACCCAGACCATGCTGGACATACGCGACAGTCCGGTTAAGTCCCGGCGGGATCAGGAATACCCTGGTACGCTCGAGCTCTCATATACTTGCGCGTTGAGAAAAGACGTCAACGCTCGTTAGGCTCGCAGAACCTCACGCTTGCATATTTGTTCTGCTCAAGATGAAACCGGGTTCATGCGCTCCGTTGCGCTGGTACGGTGTTCAAATGTGTGCTCGCAGCAGTCGCACTCGCGACGATCGCACGTTCTTTCGTTGCCAGAAGCGCGTGAACGTCGCAACAACGAACGGTTGCGTCGTAGCAGTCGCTGGAACACACCATGGAGCGTGCGATCGACACCGGTTGATCGAGCGATGAGCCAAAACCGGCAGGGTCCAGTAAGCGCGAGGCGCCATACTGGCCAAGCGAAAGCATCGTGTGCATCGGTGAAGACACGGCACTCTGGACCCCAGCGTAAGCCGATCAGTCGATCGACACGTCCCTCGCCGGGAGGAAATCAAGCGCAGATGCGTCGCTCGCTCTGCTACTAATGAACGTCGGCACGAAGATAGGGTCGCGTCCAGTGGTGTCGACGAGTAGAATGAAGATGTGAGCGTGATTGTCAATATGAATGACCATCGCACGCTCACGGCTGCAAGCGTCGAGAGTCCACTGGCAGCGGGCTGTGGACATCATGAATCTGCCTGTGCAGTCGTCCAACTCGCTTAAAGATATCAAGCGTAGTAAGATCGGGAATCTCTGCGTCAATGTCGAACCATCGTTGGCTAAATTGTGTCCGACTCGTGTGGTGGAACGACCACAGCAAATTCTTGTCCTCAGTGTCAGACCCTTGCCGCTCCGACGTATTCCGGATTGCATATCGCGGTCCGCTTTACCGGCGTGTAGTGGAGACTGTGGAGGTGAAGACAGCGGTCCTCAAAGAGAGAGAGGGACTTGGGGTCGTGCTGAGTCGCTGTTCCGGCGAGCTGCACGTGCGCGATCGTCGAGTGGTGTCGTCGATCACGAGTCGTGATCGTGGATGTGAGGCACGATCACGGACGCACGGCGCGATCAAATGAGCCGTGTGGGGCGCAGAGCGTCTGTAGCGGACGGGTTGTGAGGACTCCTTGTTGCTTCTGCTGTGGGATCGCCGGTGCGTACGGAAGATCGTCGTACGGACGTGGCGGTGTTGAGGACCGGAGTTCGCGATCCCAAACGGCGCACAAAGGTCTGTGAGCGTGAGGGCTGTAGACAGTAGCAGGGGGCGAGCTGGCCAAAGCTTCCAGGCTCGTCGCGTGCTCTTGATCGTCGGTGATCGCCATGATCGCCAGATGATCGCCAATGCCAATGCCGATCCAATGACCCCACGTCGGTCAGTTGGAGCGGTTCATCGGAGCTTTCAATTCTGGGCCTGCGCGTCGCAGGTGCTGGGCGTGAGAGGTTGAGAACGGGCCCTGAGAGGCTGGTCACTCGCAATCCCCTATCGAATGGATCGGACGTGTTCTGGACAAGAAGAATTCTGGACTGAATTACTTTGCTTAACTATCTACCGCTTTGACTTGATCTCACTATGCTTGAATCGCTTGCACTATCCTGAACCACTGCACACCTTGCGCTTCACTGGATCGTCGCATGATGAGCTACTTCCCCGTCGCTCAACACTCTTCCAATCGTGCTGATGGGACGAGCAAACGCGCTGCGAGTTGACCGCGCTTCCCGAGCCACTTGATACTGTCGACGCGATGGTGTCTGCATGTACCTCCGTGGTCACGGCCGCGCTTGGCTCTGGGTCGCACTCGATTGCACTGTTGGAGCTCATGGTCGCTGATGGTAGTCGTACACGATCGCCGTAGATGAGTGCACTGGTTCGCCGGCGATAGACGCTTGCCGCACGATGCTCCGCTAGCACTGGTAGCACTCGCATAACGGTATATATGTCGTACGAGCCGACCTTCGTCACGTAGAGTCGCCATAATCGCTTGGGTCACGCTGGATCGCCGAGCTGCTTCGCCAGTCGCCATCCGAGATGGCGAGGGCGATCACACACTATTGCCAATGGTCAAGTCGTGTTGCTGTATCACTGGTACGTCTTGCGGTGCTTTTGCGCCACGGTGGTCATGCTCCCGCGCTCACGATCGTCGTCTCGCACTTAGATCGTCGTTTTGCTGCTGTGCTCGACGATCTGCCACGTCGTTGGCGATCCGACGCCGTTGCTGCATTTGCCCGCGCGTTGCATGACCGTACGTTCCGTTGCAGAGAGTTTCGCGCCACTGCTGGTCTCGCCTTGTGCACTTGACCACCATCGCAGTACTTCGATCGTTGCACGCTGCAGTCATCTGACACTCTGTCGTGCCGGCGACGATCGCGCGTTGCACCGCTGCGTATCGCGCGTCTGCCGACCACCACCGACGCATTCGAGCTCTCAGTTGTTGTTGCAAGTCGCTATGTTGCCGCTGGACAGTTTTACGCATGCCGGATCGCTGTCGCGATCATCGGTCGTGAACTGGCTTCTCGACTCGCGCCAGCAGCTGCGATCGGCTGCGCTCACTGGATCTCTCGCTGTGTGTGAGGGTTGTATCTTGTATGCGCTGCGCTTGGCGCGTTCTCCGATCGTTCTAGCGGCTCTGGGTTGTTGGTGGCTGTGATCTGGATCGTCGATCGCGATCGCTGAACGCCATCGCCTTCGAGATCGTCCCGTGGTGGCGTCACTGGCCTGATCGCGCCGCCCACGCGTACACCGGCTCTCTTGCACACCGAAGAGCCTGACGCCATCTCGATCGGACTTGATGCTCCGCGTCGCGACACTTGACGATCATGAGGGAGGAGGCGGTGCGTACAGTCGATGGTGCCGGATTTTATGAATGCCGGTATACCACAGCTGCGTGAGATAGCTAACATCGCGAGGAGGGCTCACAATCTTTATGGAGTAGCGAGCTGGGCCATGGCTGGTGTTGTTGATCACACTGATCGTTTCGAAGGCTGGTGGCGCATGGACCGTCGGCTATGCCGACGGCACGGTGTTCACGACGCCACACCGTGAGTCGTCGCCGTCATGTCGCGGCTCCAGCTGTTCGGAGAGCGATAGCCATTGTGATGCTGGTGCGAGAGCGCGAGCCCCTGCTCGAGCTTCTACTGGAGAGCCGACCGCGCGAGCCACTGCCTGCGCGGTTACTTGAGACGTCACTTGGGTATTCGACTAAAGACCCGCGCGTGCAGACAAATGTGCGGGAGCGCAAGCCACAGCTTGAGCGCTTGAAATCAGACCCGCGCGAAACGATGAATGAGCGGGAGAGCGAGATGACGGACAGAGGCCAATCGACGATCTCTCGCGAGCCAATAGTAGCGCGGGAGTGCGAACCGCTGCTTGAGCACATGCCAGAGAACACACGCGAGCCACTGCTGGCGCGGAGGTGCTAGCCGCTGCTCAATTACTTTGATTTACCTATCTACTGCTTTGAATTGATATCACTATGCTTGACTGGCTTGCACTATCCTGGATCCCCGCTCACCTTGCGCTTCGCGAGATCATTTGGAGATGTGCGGATCCCCAGTTGTTCATCGCCCTTCTAATCATACTGATGGGACGAGCACACTCACCGCGAGTTGATCGCGCCTCTGAGCCACTTAATGCCTTCGGCGCGGTGTTGCTTGCGTGCACCTTCACACTCACAGTTGCGCTTGGCACTGGATCGCACTGGATCGCCTATGCACCTTGCCGGATCGCCGATGAGCCTTGCCGGATCGTCGATGCCAGTCGGACATGATCGTCGACTGCAGACTCATCACGCGGCGCCGCCGAGGCGCGCAGTGCCCTCCATGCAAAGTCCCAGTTGGATTGCGTCGCGCCTGACCAAACGCGATCGCTGCTGTCACGCTACGATCGTCAAATCTCTTCTGCTTCTCGCGATCCTTGTCGGCTCGGGCGATCGGGTGTCGCTATCCCTGGCTGATTACCGTCGCTGCGCCGCTCATCGCTCCGGATCGACCCGCCTCGCCGTGGCGTGCCCGATTCTACTGCCGGGATCGTCAGTCCCTGTTCGTGATCGCCCGCGTTTGGTCTGGAGCGCGCCACCGGTGATCGCGCGCGCACGATTGCTGGATTTTGTTCGATCGCGTTCTACTACACTCGCAAGCACAAAAAGTGCTAGTGCTAAACAACGAGTATTGCGGGATGTTAGGCTCGCCGACTACCTGCTCTACTGCTTGTAGTTGTCCACGACTGACTAGTACTACTCATGCTGCGGCTCGTTATTGTGCACGTCTTAGTACGCATGCTTCTGCAATTCACGTTGTACTCGTCGAGGGCAACTCCTTGTTGTACTGAGCTTGCTAGAGTCGCTCTTGAGCAAGTGTTAGTGCTGTTTATCATGCCCCTGCTTCTGTATGTACGCATACTACTGCTCATTTTTGTTCAAGTACTCGTGCTTGATGGTACGCTCATCGAAGTCTTCTGTTACACTCCTACTTCGACAACTCGTTTTTCTGCTATTGCTAGTTCATCTGGTACTGCTATCACTATTACTTCTACTGCTGCTGCTGCTGCTTGTTCAGCTGCTCGTGCTGCTTGTGTCACAGCTCGCGCTACTGCTACAGCTCGTGAGCAAGTTAGTTTTCACTCTAATTGGATGTAAAGAGTAGTGTATGAGTGTTATTATGATCAATAGTTGATGACAAAATTTTAGCAGAGTCGCCTTGAACGTTGACAATACAGTTCTGGATTTCGTACTTTTGGCCATGTGCTATATTGTGATCGCTCGAAGTTGGAGAGTTGACCGTCATCTTCTGTGACGCTTATTGTTCATTTTACTACAGTATTGTTGAGAATCTATTTCAAAGTTTATAACACTCTAGTTATTTTGAAGTGTCAACGTTAGTATGTTTTATCAAGTGCATTATTCCAAGCATACAATATCCAAGTGAATTTGATTTCAATACAAACTCCGCGTGTCGACAGTTCTGGTAAAAGGGAGGCAGGCGCATTGACCGTTTTCAGCCCAAAGCAACAAGAGCGAGCGAGAAAGCGCAGACGAAGGACACTCGCGATGGATCTCTCGTCGAAGGACAAGACGCGCGGCGCGTACGTCTACTTCTCACGCTATCTCGCTATCTATCTGTGCCTATTGCGTGACTCGGTCGGCGCCTCTCCCAGGAGTGTGCTCGCTCCGCACGCGCGAGCGTAGCAGTCGACTCGGTGCTGACGTGGCGCGCGTATCTTTCGCTATGGCATCGTCACTAGCGCGTTCATGGCGACGCACAAGAGCAACATCGCGCTCTGGTCGGGCTTCTTCGTGCTCGTGCTCTTCTGCTACCACCTCTTCAGCGACGGCGACTTTTCGTTTCTCATGGTGCGTACGCACTGCGCTCGCGATCGACTGCGTCTCTATGAGCACGTGGCCGTTGCTCACGACGCATGGATGCAATGCAGACGTTTGGGTCGTTCGTGCGCGCGTTCGGCTTTGCGTTCCTGATCTTCAAGGCGTTCTCGCAGCGCTCCGTGTCGGGTACGTGCGCCAGTGGCTGCGCACGACTGTGTCGAGTGAGGTGCTAACTGCGCGTCGCTGCGTAGGACTGTCGCTCAAGACGCTCGAGCTGTACGCGTTCGTGTTCTTCTTCCGCCTCAGCTCGATCCTGCGCTATCAGGGGTACCTCCCGTACGACCGCAGCGGCGACTGGCTGTACTCGTTCCTCGAGATCAGCGCGCTCGCGATGTGCTGCGGCGTGATCTACTTGGTCATGGTGCGCTTCAACACGACGTACGAGCAGCGCTACGACACGTTTGGGTGGCTCCACGTGCCCACGGAGCTCGGCGCGCTCTACATCCTCGTGCCGTGCATCCTCTTTGGCATGGTACGTCTGCTGACCACTGTCGAGTGCGCCGTACGCGCGTGGCGGACTGACGAGTGGACCTCTTGCTCTTGCGCAGCTCGTGCACCCGAATCTGAACCGCAACTGGTTCGCAGACGTCGCATGGACGATCGCGCTGTACATTGAGGTGCGTCTCGCGATCAAAAAGATCGAGAGTGCGACTCGCCCGTACACTGACGCACGTCTTTGATGTCCTCAGGCGGTCGCCATCCTTCCGCAGCTCTTCATGTTCCAGAAGCGCGTACGTTGTACCAACGACTCGTCTGCTGCTGCTGTCGCGTGGTGCACTCTTGACTGACAATTGGCGACTGATGATGAACTCACAGGGCGGCGGCGCAGTCGAGTCGTGCATCTCGCACTTTGTGTACGCGCTTGCGTTCGGGAGCTTCCTGCACCTCGTCTTCTGGTTCTCGTCGTACCACGAGCTCGGCGAAAAGGACGCGGGCCAGCACGTGGGCTACGCAGTCATCTTTGTCCAGATTGGCCACATGCTCATGATGGCCGACTTCCTCTACTACTACTTCAAGAGGTGCGCATCACGACCGACTCGCTCATGGACTTTGGGTGGCGATGTCTCTTACACTCGCTCTGTTGTTTTGTATGAACAGCATGAAGGACGGCGGTCCGATGATGCTCCCGACCCACGGCGCGTACCAGGCGTAGGCTCTGAGTGTCCACGAGCCGCAGAGTCAGTGAGAGAGACAGTGGGAATCGCTTGTGAATGGCTCCAGTCGGGTCTTTACAGTCGCAGTCAGTCAGTCAGTCAGTCGTGAGAGACAACGAATCGAGAGACGATGTCACGCGGCTTTTAGAGACACTGCGGATCCGTTTATTACAGGATGCTTGGCGCAGACGCGCTTAAATACGACAGAGGAGCAATGCGTGCGCGACCTTCGGTCAGTCGCGGCGCAGGACGCAATGGTCCGATAGACAGCAACGAGTCTTCGATCGACTCGCGCGTCTCGGGCGTACGCACAGACACTGCTGATGTGTGCGTGTCTGTGGGTCTGGTAGTGATGATGGTGATAGAGCGGACGACGCTAGTAGTCGTCGTTAAAGTCCATTGAGACGTCGCTCGCAACTAGCCGCTCGGGCTGCGTGCTCGCCCACGACACGTCTTCGTCACTCGCTTCGCGCACTGTGATGCACGTGCTGCAGACCTTGACGAGCTGGTTCCGCGCCTTCGCTGCGTTCTTGAGCGTCGTGTCCGTGAACGGGAGCTTGCGCTTGTAGCGCGAGCACGGACCGCAGCAGATGCGGCCGCAAAGGCGGCAGTGGTGGCGCCGCACGAGGAGACTGAACTTGCGCGAACAGGCCATGCACGCCTTGTGGCCGGCGTTCGGGACCCACTCGGGCGCGTGCGCAATGAACTTGGCGAGCCACGCGAGCTGCGGCGGCGAGAGCATGTCGAGCACGAGCGCGCCGTCGTTGTTCCGGATCGTCATGCTCGCGCCTTCGCGCACGAGGCACGCGGCGATGCGCCAGAGCCCTTGCGAGACGGCGATATGGAGCACCGTATTGCCCGCGGCGTCGAGCGTGTTTGGGTCGCTCCCGTGCTTCATGAGCAGCCGCACGATCTCCGGGTCGTCCTCTTGCGCCGTGAGCACGTGCGCGACGATCGGGAACACGTCGCGGAGGTTCTTCGCCGTCGGCTCAGCGCCTCTCTGGAGCAGCAGCGCGACGACTGCAGCTGCAGACGGCGTGTTTGACGTCGCCGCAAAGTGCAGCGGCGTGTTCCCGTTGCGGTCCGGCTGGTTCACGAGCACGCGGAACTCGGGCTCTGCGAGCAGCCGCACGGCTTCGAGGTTCCCGTACTTGGCCGCGATGTGCAGCGCCACTTGCTCCTGTTTGTACGACTTGACGCTCGCGAGGTCGAGCGGCTTGCCGTCGTACATGGCGAGGAGCGACGTAACGACAGAGGCGTCGCCGCGCTTCGCTGCGCGATGCAGCGCCGTGTAGCCCGATGCGTCGGGCTTGTACGGGTGATAGCCCTTCTTCTTCCACTTGCTCGCCGTGACCATGCTAAAGCGCATCGACTCGCTCTCGCGGATCGACGTCATGGACGAGATCGTCTGCGTGAGCTTCGCCGACACGCGCTCGTTCGACCACACGCGGAGGTTCTTGAGCGCCATGGGAATCTCAAAGTCCGAGTCCATCGTCGACGTCGACGAGAACGACGAGTACTCGTCCTCGCTCTCGCTCGCCGAGCCGTAGTGCGAGCCGTACGCCATCGTGTGTGCGTGAAGTGTAGAGTGCGAGTGTGTACTGCTGCAGCCAAGAGTCAAGAGCGCGATGACGCGAATACAGCGGCTGCGCGTATCGGAGCAGTCGTTGTCGCCGTCGTCTTCGTCGTCGTCGGCAGAAGCGATTGATCGATCGATCAGTCGGTCGGTGCGAGTGAGGTGCGTCGTGCCAAATGAGCCTTTGCAGCATCAAGAGCGAGGTAGAGCCGTTTTTCTGACTTCTTTGGAAGAGAGCGCGATGATCGCTTTCGAGAGGGTTTTGCGTTCTAGCGGTGAATTTTAGGATTTGACAGCTGACCACTGCAGCTGGTGGCATACTCGAGTCCAGTCTTTACAGTTTCGAGGAAACCTCACTTGTTTCTAGTATGAAACAACACAACCTTATCCTCACATTCGAAAGCGTCGATGCAAATCCTATACGCGATTCACATTTGAGCGAGTATTGTTTTTGTCTATCAACGTTCAGTTCGCGCGCTCGACACACCTCTGCAAGATCGCCGTGCTCGCTTTGCTTCCGCTCATGTCGTCTTGCTTCGCGACGACGGCGCTCGTGCTGGGAGCATGCATTTCGTCGTCTTCGTCGACGAAGAGGAGCGGACGACGACGCCACTTGACAGCACCGCCGCCGTCGCCGCATGTAGCAGCGCGATCCTTGAAGCGCATGTAGCACGCTTTCTACATCGCTTTTCGATGCGGACGCTCCTGTGTCTTAGGTCGTGAGTAACATCTCCGGATCTTAGTGCGCACGAGCATGACCGACCACGAGCGTGAGCATGAGCGCCGCGTCGTCCATCACGACGGTCTCAAACTCATCGCGAAAGATCGCCAAGTAGCGTCACGAACCGTCGTGTCCAACCGCAAAGCTCGCAAACTGGCAGCTCGAGCGTCTTCACGGCTGAACTGCACTACTTGGATAGAGTCCACTTGCCACGCACGCACACACACACACATGGACGCCACCAGCTCACACACTCCTGCTGCCAATGCATGTACATCAATCAATCGCTCGCCCACTTGATGCGATCGCGTACATGTAGGTCGTCAGCAGCTCTTCTTCGCGTGCGTGTCACTTGCGACTCGAGGTCTCATTTGCCACAGTTGGTCCTACAATTCGCAATTCACAACAACAACAACGACCTCATCGATGCTCCGGAGCGCGCGTACGATCCTGCGCCGAGGCGCGACTGCTGCACGCGCTACTGCAGTCGTGATGCGGCAGCAGATGCAGACACAGACGCCCATGCAGCGGCATCTCCGCGCTCTCCATGCGTCTTCTGCAGACTCGCGCATTAACATGAAAATCGCGTTCTTCTCGGCGCATCAGTACGACATCGAGTCCATGACCGACGTCGCGCAGCGCGAAGGCATCACACAAACCCACGAGCTACTGTGCGTCTCGTGAGCTCTTAGTGCAGACATCGTCTTAGTGTTGTATGACCTCACTCACGCTCGCTGTCTGTGCGTACCGCAGCTTCTTTGAGAACCGCTTGAGCGTCCACAACGCGCAGCTCGCTATGGGCTGCGAAGGCGTCGTGATCTTCGTGAACGACACGGCAGACGAAGCCGCGCTGCGCAAGCTCCACGCGAACGGCACGCGCGCACTCTTTCTGCGCGCTGCGGGCTTTGACAACGTCGACCTCGACACTGCGCGCACACTCGAGATGCCAGTCATGCGCGTGCCCGCGTACTCACCATTTGCGATCGCCGAGCACGCCGCGTCGCTCATGATGACGCTCAACCGGAAGATCCACCGGTCGTTCAACCGCACGCGCGAGCTCAACTTCCGTC
The DNA here is from genome assembly GCA_003730235.1 of Pythium guiyangense. NCBI lineage: Eukaryota > Oomycota > Peronosporomycetes > Pythiales > Pythiaceae > Pythium > Pythium guiyangense. The sequence goes on along the minus strand of QXDM01000017.1, from coordinate 1,395,958 downwards.
TCGACGGCTTGCTGGGCTTTGACCTGAACGGCAAGACCGTGGGCGTCGTGGGCACGGGCAAGATCGGCGCGCTCTTTGCGCGCATCTGCGCCGGCTTTGGGTGCAAGGTCCTGGCGTACGACGTGGTGCAGAACCCCGAGGCGCTCGGCTACGGCGTCGAGTACGTGTCGCTCGAGGAGATCTGGGCGCGCTCGGACATCGTGTCGCTCCACTGCCCGCTCTTCCCGTCCACGCGCCACATCGTGAACAAGGAGAGCATCGCGCAGATGAAGGACGGCGTGATGATCATCAACACGAGCCGCGGCGGACTCATCGACACGCCGGAGCTCGTGCGCGCACTCAAGGCCAAGAAGATCGGCGCCGTCGGACTCGACGTGTTTGAGGGCGAGGGCGACTACTTCTACGAAGACCGCTCGGGTGCGATCATCGCAGACGACGTGCTCGCGCGCTTGTTCACGTTCCCGAACGTCATCATCACGGGCCACCAGGCGTACTTCACCAAGGAGGCGCTCGACAGCATCGCGCACACGACGATGGAGAACATCCGAGCGTACGCACAGGGTGCGCTGATCGATGCGAACGTCGTCAAGAGCGCAGGACCAAAGTAGGCGCGGGATGTGAGTGAGTGAGTGAGAGTGAGAGAGAGTGAGCTGTTGGTCGTTGAGACGCAAGAGACCGTGGCGTTCGTACTGGAGGTGAGAAGCTGTCAGTGCGAGTCGTTCGCTGCTAGGAAGTGCGCGAACAGTGCGTCTCCGATCGCTGACGTGTGCTCGAGTGGGACGGGTCCGACGCACATGGCGAAGAACTGGAGCTGACTGCGCGTGTGGTGGAGCAGCGTGAAGACCTGATGCATGTGGCGATGTACGCGGACAGTGTGAGTGCGAGTGGCAGCTAGAGACAAAGAGACAGAAGCGCTACCTCGTCCTCGCGCTTGTAGTCCATGGGTGGCGCGCTCTCGAGCGTGCGAGTGAACGAGTCGAGACGGAGGGCGACGAACGCACTTAGGACGGACCAGAGAACGTCTTCGTGGATGCTCGAGATCACGGCTCGGTCGACGAGTTCGCCAGACTCGCTGCTGCGTTCCTCGCACTCTTCTGCTTCGTGCGCTTGTGTCCACGCTGCTCGCCATCGCGCGTTCATGAAGCTGATCGTTCGACACGACGGCGACGCGGCACCGAGTCGAGATGCATAGCCACTGCGTAATATGAGGACGTGGATGTGAGTCTTGCGAGCCACTGGTGCAGGTACTGACAGAGACTCAGAGAGCACGCACCAGACGAACGTTGGCGGGAGCGAATGGAGCAGTGCGTCTGGAAGCGGCGACGCATTGACTGCCTCTGCGTCACTCAATGACCTCTCGATGCGACGCGTTTGCATCTGCTCAAGCGAAAGCATGAGCAAGTAGTGAGCGTTCGCACTCGCCACATCAAACGCACAAGCTCAACGCACTTTCTCTTCACCGTCATCGAGCACCTCTGGCTCCTGTGTGTCGCGACGGAAGAGGCTGATGCGAACAGAGTGGCCACTCACAGACTCGGAGCCTTCAAGCACGAGTGTTGACAGGCTGCCGCCGGTCTTGGACGAACAGCCGAGCTTCACGACCTCGCGCGCGCTCTGCACGCCCCGTGCTGCGAGACACTCGCTCCATATCGACAGTATCACGAGCTCGAGTGCGTCTGGTACACTGTTTCTGTCCTCGACCCACTGCGCTTGGTGCTCGGCAACTATGAGTCCGCTTTGGAGATGGAGCGTCAGCTGAAGCCGAGACGACTCGGTGTGTTCGAGCGCTGTGTGATCGCAGCTGAGACTCTGCAGCGGCCGACCGAGCAGCAGTCGGATGTCGCGTCGGAAGTTCTTCACAATGTAGTCGATCGTGTCGGTGTGTTTAGATAGCGCGAGGCGCTGCTTGGATGCATCGAGGTCTGCGAACGCCAGCGATCCGAGCAGGGCTGACAGCGCAGTACCGATCGTCGCCAGCATCCGCGACGTCCCGCTCTCTCGATGCGACGCTAGTACACTCCGCTCATGTGGCTGCTTGTCGCTTGCAAACACGAGCAACAACTCTTGCTCGGCCGCGGTGGTGTGGTACGCAACTGTGCGGTGCGCCGACTCGAGGAGATGGAGAGACGCGCCGCTGTCTTTCGTCGACGCGTGGTGGATCGCACTCAAGATGCCGACTGCTGCGCTCGGTGGAGCGTGCACTTCGCCATACTCGCGCGCGAGCACAGGGATCCCAATGTTGTTGACAACAAGCAGCAGCGCGTTCGTGGCGCGCGCATCTGCGTCGCTGCAGTGGAGCGCTGCGGCCGCCTGCATAGATCTCGTCGTTCGTCTCGTGCGAGTGTAGCCATGTTCGTGTATTTTGCCCCTCGTTTTTCGCACTATTGAATACCAGGAAGTCACGGAGTATACTCAGATCAAGTGAACGCTTCTGTTGGTTCTGAAGCGCCGCAGCATTTGCCCATCAAGCGCATCCGCACACCACATCGACGCCATCTTCGTGTGTACGACGACCACTGCGCGCTCTTCTTGTGCATCGCGTGAGCAGCCGTAGACTCGTATAACAGCAGCAGCAGCGACACTCGTCGTCCTCAGTCCCCATCATGAGCTCGCAGCGCGGCAACGTCAAGAAGGGTGCGCCAAAGCACCAGAACACGTTCGCGTTCAAGCACAACCCCAAGTCCAAGAAGACGGCGCACATCCTGTCGCTGCCGATCTACGGTCTGTGCGAGAAGTGCCGCAAGCAGATCGAGTGGCGCAAGAAGTACCGCAAGTACAAGCCGCTCTCGCAGCCCGCGTCGTGGTACGTCCATCACGTGCTTTGCTCTCTTGCAAGTATCGCCATGCGCACGTGAGCCTAACAACCAACTGCCTGCGCTGTGTACGATCGACAGCATCCACTGCCACCAGAAGAACGTCACGTCAGCGTACCACGCGTCGTGCGACCCGTGCGCGAAAGAGCGCAACATCTGCGCCAAGTGCTGCCAGTCGAAGGAGATCGTGCTGAGCGAGCAGGAGCTCGCGCTCATCCGCGAGAAGGAGGCGAAGGAGTTCGAAGGCACGCTCGAGGGCATGCGCGAGCGCGATCGCCGCGCGTACTTGCGCAAGGTCGAGAAGGAGAAAGAGGAGGAGCGGAGAGCGCGCCGTGCAGCAGCTGGCGAGCTCAGCGGCAGCGAAGACGGCGGCGACGGCTACGAGTCGTACGACGACATGGACGACATGTAGAGAACGAAGAACAGCTCGATGAGCTGCATCCAGTGTCTGTCGATGCTCGAGTCAGCGTGACGACTGTGGTTTTAGATTTCATTCATACAAATACGGTCACACATTTGAATTTCCGTGTCACTTGCGAAAACGAGCGCAACGAGAAAGAGCGACAGCAACATGGCGGAGAGCCCGAGCGACTTCTGCGTGCTCGAGCTCGATGGGTGGCAGACGTGGTGGCAGGACACGCGCGCCGGGAGCATGAAGACGTACGTCTCGATCGTGCTCTTCTTCCTCTCGGCCGTGCTCGCGCACCCGATCGCGCGCAGCATCTTCTTCCTCCTGCGCAAGTTCACGCCGCGCAAGTGGATGTACGTCGCGTCGTGTGCTGCTGGATAGAACGCGCACAATGCGCTCACACGTGGACGCACTGCATGCGGCAGCTGGCCAATCGATGCGCGAGCGCTCATGATGTGGCAGACTGCGCTCGTGTGCCGCGCGGGACTGCTCTGGATCGCGCTCGTGGTCTCGCGCCTCTCGATGTTCCTCTGTCAGTGGCCGTCGTGGCTCTTTGGCATCTGCTTCATCATCTGGATGGACGCAGCAGGGAACCTCCTGCGCGCGGTGCGTCCTTTGCTCTGATGGTCATCTCCACCTCTCGTGACGTACAGACAGACAGACTTACAGACGCATGCGGTAGGTGATCGTGCGCAAAGGCACGGCCGGGTACACCAAATCCGAGATCGCAGCGCGCGAGACGCTGCTGCACGAGAGCACGGCCGTACGTCCACGCGCATCATGCTCTACGTTCGTCCTAGTGCTGATCCACTCGCGCGTGTGTCTGTAGCTCGCCAAGATGCTCTTGCTGGCGTTCGTCGTGTACACGTACTACTTGGAGGCGTTCATCAGCGACGACAACTACATGCGCCTCGTCGTCTCCACCGGCTTCTTCCTCGCGCTCGCGCTCGCGATGCTGCCGCTCGTACGTCGCTCTCTCAGTCTCTCGCTCACTCACTCGCTCTCTAGCTAACAACCGCCGCTGTGTCTGTAGCTCCGCAACGTCATGGGCGGCCACTACATGTTCCTCGCCAACATGCTCCACTTGGACACGCACGTCGACGTCGACGGCACGGCGCGCGGGAGCATCAGCGACGCGCCGCTCGGGTTCATCGTGCTCGAGACCGCAGACAGCACGAAGACGTTCGTGCCTGCGAGCGGGACGGTCACGGCCACGACGGCGGTCTACCACGCGCACTTCTGGCCGCTGCAGCTCGACATTCGCCTCCCATCGGCGACGCCTGCCGCCCGCGTGCGCGCGTTCCTCCAGGCGCTCGACCGCCTGCTCTTCTACGACGCGCGCGTGGCGTCGCGCTACGCGAGTGCGAGCGTCGCAGAGCTCCCGCTGACGCCGCGGACTGGCGCCATGGGCGACAGCGTCACGCGCTCCGGGCGCTCGAGCAGCGACGCGCAGCCGCAGGACGACGCGTCGCGCATGCTCTTTGAGCTCAATCTGAAGGAGGAGAGTCAGGTGGTCGCGCGCGCGCGCGGCGACGAGAGCTACGTCGCGCTCGTGGCGAATGAGCGCTGGCGCATTCGCTTCAGTACGTTCGTCAAGGGCTCGCGCAAGCCGCGGTTCCGGCAGATCCGCGCAGTGGTGCGTCTTCCTCATCGTGACGGACTGACGGACTGACTGAGAGCGATGATGACTTGGAGAGATGACTGAACGACGCTCGCTCTTGCGCAGTACATTGACGCGATCACGCGGCTCATGGAGGAGCACGGCATCGGCTACAGCAGCGGCGCTCAGCAGCAGCCGCGCGTCCTCCCAGTCGACGCCTAGCAACAGACAGATAGACCGATGATAGAGCGTGGCTAGAGCACGAGTGCGAGTCCAGAGCGCGTGCGGGTGCGTGTGTCGCCGAGGCGCACGCTCGCTTCGATCGTCGCCATGTACAGCGCGAGGTCGCCGTCGTCCGGCAGCACTTGGAGCAGCTCGTCGGGTCCGAGCGTCGAGCAGATGTGGTTGAGCACACTCTCAAAGATCGCGACTTCGTCATGTGGCGACTCGTCCTGCGACAGACACAAGAGCGAGAGAGAGCGTGTGAGTGTCTCGGTGGCCGCACGACTCTCAGTCAGTACGAGCGAGCGTCTGTACCTCGGGCGAGCTCTCGGAGATGGCCGAGAGCGTCTGGATGAGGCAGCGCCACTCCTCGAGCGTCTCGCAGTGGCACTTGGCGTACGGCAGGAAGAGGTTTGCAAAGTCCGAGCGCGCTGCGATGAGCTCCAGAGCGTCCACCGTCCTGCATACGAAGAAGACGAAGAGATCCGTCAGTCAGTCAGTTGATCCACAGAGAGAGAGAGACGAATGAACGCACCGCGAGACGCGCGGCAGCGTAAGGAGCACTACGAGCGCAGCAAAGTCGTTCTCGAGATGCCACGCGCGCGTCTTCCTCTTCTTCTTGTCAGCTGATGCGTCAAAGCGCTCGAGGAGCTCCACGGGCGCCACGAGCTCTCGCTCCTGCACGAGCTCGAGCGTGAGCGCAAAGAGGAACCGCAGGCGCCAACGCAGCTCCTTCGACGCATCATCCATCGGCGGCAAGCAGCGCGCGTCGAGGTACTCGTGCACCCACGCAGGCAGCGCCGCACCGACACCGTCGTCCTCTTCAAGTACTTCGCCATCGTTGCGGCGGAAGAGCTCGCAGAGCGTCGTCAAGACCTCCGACTGCGCGTCTCCGTCGTCTGTTTGGACGAACGAGCTGAGCGCGACGCAGAGCGCGACGAGCTCGCGTCCGATCGCCGCGCGCACGCGCTGGAGCTCGTCCTCGTTCTCGTGAAGCTCCTCTCGGTCCACGAGCTGCTCGAGCGTCGGGAACATCTCGAGCACAAACACGATGAGCCGCAGCACAAAGCACGCGTCAGTCTCGAACGCCAGCGCCGCGGCGTCTGCGTCTCGGAGCTGCGTCATGCGGTCGACCGACGCGTGTGCTGCGCCGCCGACGACGCGCAGACAGAAGAGCAAACTCGCGAGCACGGCCTCTTGGCGCCGCACAGCGCGCGTGAAGACGCGCTCGAGCACCTGCAGCAGCACGCGCGGCGCACACGATCGGAGCGCTCGCGCAAACGCCGACGTCGTGAAGCGCGTCGTGCTGTCTGGCGCCTCGACGACGCGCACGAGGAGTTCTGGGTGCGTGACGCTCACGTGCACGAGCGCGTCGCGGTGGTCGCGCAGCAGCTCCTGCACGCGCGCCGCAATGGCGTCGTACGCGCACATGGCGACGAACGCGTCGTGCTGCTGCGTGTCGCTTGCGAGCGCCGCCCATTCGTCAGCAGACGCGCTCGACGCGCGCAGCACGAGCACGAGCGTCGCGATGCGCACGAGCACGCTCTGACTCGTCGACTCGGTGAGCTTTGCGAGCCCGAACGCAATGTCCTCGAGCGACCACGCGAGCGTCGCGTCGATGATCAGGCGCGAGAGCTGCTCCGGTGCGTGCGTGCCGTAGTGCAGCAGCACGGTGCGCGTAAAGTGGCGGTCGGTGGCCGTCGCTGCTGCTGCAGGCGCCACTGTCGTCGTCGGCAGCGCCTCGGTCGACGGGAACACGAACGCCTCGAGGTACTGACTCGTGGCGTCGATCACGTCTGCGCGGTTCTCGGCGCTCGTGATCGCCTCAAAGCGCTCGAGCACGGCGCTCGACGCGACGTTCGACGCAACGTACAGCCGCGCGGCGCGCGAGAGGTTCCGGTGCGTCTCGGACGTGAAGATCGCGGCCAAGTCGGCGGCGCAGGCCTTTGCGATCGCGTCGTAGAGCTTCGTCTCGAGCTCGAGCGCGAGCGTCTCTTTCGCCTCTGCGTGGTCTGCGTGCGTCGCTGCTGCCGTGCGCTGGACGTGGAGCTGGTCGAGTCCGACGTCGGCGCGGTAGCGATAGAGCGAGAAGAGGCTCAGGAGCAGGTCGATCTGGCTCGCGTGGATCGCACTGCGGTCGCCACGGCGCTCGGTCGCGAGGATCGCATTGCGCATGTACGCGAAGATGAGCGACGGCGGGCTCTGCTGGAACACGACGACGCTGCGCGGCGCCTTGCGACTGCCTCGAGACGACCGCCGGAGCTCAAACTCGTCGTCTGGCAAGCGATCGGCAGCTGCGAGGCTCCCGAGGCGAATGAAGTCGACTGACTGTGTCGTTGAGCGACGCGGTGGCAGCAGCACGACGTACGAGTCGAGCGCAGCGATCTGCGCAGCAGGAAACGGCGTCGGCTGCGTGCAGAGGAGCTGTGGCTGCGTCGGCTGCGGCACGAGCGCTTTGCTCAGCGCGCGGCTCGCTGCGACGTAGTGGCACGGGCTCCAGATGGACCAGACCTGGAGCCCCGCGAGCGTCGCGACGAACAGGAACGAGCTGTTGGCTGCGATGCATGACACGGGTGACGAGAACTGGTAGAACATGACGACGCGGCCAGACGCCGCCGTTGCGTCGTCGTCGTCAGCGTCGTCTGTGTCGTCGCTGTCGCTCTCGTCGTCGCTGCGGCGCACGTGAATGGGCCGGTGCATGCCGCGCGACTTGGTGCGGTGGAGCTGGCGCCGCGCATCTGCGTCGATCTCGCCAAAGACCTTGCGCGCCATGTGCTTGCGCGTCGCGTCGGCCTCGCGCGAGAGAAAGTAGTAGACGAACGCCGTGCGCTCGGTCGCCACGAGAAGCCGCGTGTAGCTCCGCGCCTCGACGCTCACTTGGTTGTCGATCGTCTCGGGCAGGAACGCGAGCGACCGCACGCTGTGGTGCGGCGGCAAGAACCGCTGCAGCAGCACGCGCACGTCGCGCTCGCCGACTGCGTACGCGAGCGCGCGGTTCACGCGCACGTCCTGACTCTTGACGAGCCCTGCGAGGTTCCACGCCTCCTGCTGCGCCTCGTTGCGCCCGAGCACGAGCGGCCGCGCAGGCTCGTCGAGCTCGTCAAAGAGCCGCTGCTCGTCGCGCGGGTCCGGCGCGTCGGCGTCGCAGTAGCTCGGGCACGGGATCGGCACGTCGACGAACGCGTCGAGGTCGTCGAGCGTCGCGATCGAGACGCAGTCGCTTTCGTCTGGCGGCACGAGCGGCGCGCCGCCGTGCGACGACGGAGGCAGCAGCGCAGACAGCGCTGGGAGCTTGAGCGCCGTCGCGGCGCTCGCAGCCTCGGTCTCTTTACTGCTACTGCTGCGCACGTGGATCTCCATGACGCGCACTTCAGTCTGCGACGCGAACGCGACGTACACGCCGTGGATCGCGACGAACTCGACCTGGAGGAACGCGTGCGCCTGCGCCATGTCGACTTTGAGCTCGAGCACGTGCTCGAAGAAGCCGCGACTGCACTGCCAGAGGTTGAGGACCGAGCCCATGGCGACGACGACGCGGCCAGTGAAGCTGCACACTGCGACGCAGTCGGCCTTGCGCCGCGACGCCGGGCTCTCGAGCACGCCGAGCGGCAGCGTGTAGCCGCGCACCATCTTGCGCTCGCGCCAGTCGTGGTACACGCACAGAAACGTCTCGACATTGTCATCGTCGTTGTCGCACTCGTCGTCGTCTGTGTCGTTGTTGCTGTTGTTATCGCTCGTTGTGCACGGGAGCACATCGCTCTCGAGCGTCACGAGCGAGTCGGAGAAGCTCGTGTAGTGCAGCGCGTAGATGCGTTTGTGAATTGACGCAAACTCGTGCAGGAGCGCGCCGCACGATGCTGCGTAGACGCGGATGACGCCCTCGGCTGCGCTCGCGACTGCGAACGTGCAGTCTGCAGTCGTGCGCGAGGCGTTCGTGACGCACTGGGCCTGCTGCGCGGCCGGCAGCGCGAGCGACCGTACGAAGAGCGACTCCATCGTCTCTCTCTCTCTCTCTCTCTCTCTCTCTCTCTCTCGTGCGCACTGCTCTGCTCTGCACTGCACTCGCTGATGCTTGTCAAGTTGCTTTGCTTGGAGCTTGGAGCGATCTTCGCTTGAAAGACTTGTGTGTATGTGCGCTGAGGGGGACATGTTGCAAGCAAGTGGCTCGGAAATGCTGTCGAAGACTCTGCAGCATGTCCCGTTGCGATTCAAAGTCGCACAAATGAGCGACACTTGGAAACATGTTGCAAAGCGAATGGTTCTGAAATGCTATGATAGTATTCGCAGCATGTCCTGGTCTGGCTTGTGGCTAGATTGCGAATGGTGTCACTTTGACGTACATACCCTACACAAACGAATACAATAGTTTCAAATACGAATAGTGGTGGTTTTCTAAGTCAATGAATGTGGCATGAGACGGCATAAATGATTGTGTGTGCACAATTGTGGTGTGGTGGTTTTGTGTAATAGAACCACAGTGTTCCATCAACTTGCGATTGCAATTGTATCAGATTGCAATTGCACCCGACAAGCGTTTCATACAAACACTGTCCAAATAAATCCATTTGTGTCGACTTGCTCTATGTTGATGCTGTAGTTGGCATAAACACATCTGTGGTCCTCTCTCTGTTTTGTCGTGATCGTTCTTAAAACCACATCACAAATGCTGTGATGTGGTTTATTGAGTTGATCGCATTGCGCTCTTGCGTGATTCTGGAGGAGGCGCACACCAACCGACACTTGCTGTCTTACTGCTGTCATCAGCAACCATGCGCAGTCGCTTGTGGTCGCCGAGCAATGTTTGTTTGAGCAGCGCACAGGCACTCTCACTTGCCTCTCCTCGCTTCTTCATCGTTTCCGCTCACTTGACGCTCAGTGCGTTTGGTGTTTGACATCGCACCGTGACGAGATGGCTACATTCGAGTCAGTCAGTCAGTCTTTCGAAGCACCAGTGCTAATGACCGCAGTACCAACGACCGACCAACCAACCCAGAAGATCAGAAGACCAGAAGAAGACCACGACAAGCCGGACAAGTAAAACAAGAAGCACAAGAAGCACAAGAAGCACAAGAAGCATGACTAGCGACCAAACGACGCGCGATCAGATACATGCAACGCACTCAGAGCAAAGCGGATGCAGGTGTACATTAGTAGTATGCATGGAGCGTGGAGTATGAATGTAGTGTGTATGTGTATGTGTGGCGGAATAAGAAACGTCAAAAGAGGCGTAAGCGCAGGAGCATCATGCACGCGCACACGCACGCGACGAAGACAGAGACTCTAGTCGTGGTCTGCACCAGCGGCTGCGACGATGGCAGCTTCGTCGCTGGCGCTGCTGGTGCAGGTAAGCTTCACGCGCTCTTGACTTCGTTCTTGAGCTCAGTCTTGTTGACGTACGCCTGGATGTTCTCCATCGTCGTGTGCGCGATGTTGTCGAGCGCCTCCTTGGTGAAGTACGCCTGGTGGCCCGTGATGATGACGTTCGGGAACGTGAACAAGCGCGCGAGCACGTCGTCGGCGATGATCGCACCCGAGCGGTCTTCGTAGAAGTAGTCGCCCTCGCCCTCAAACACGTCGAGTCCGACGGCGCCGATCTTCTTGGCCTTGAGTGCGCGCACGAGCTCCGGCGTGTCGATGAGTCCGCCGCGGCTCGTGTTGATGATCATCACGCCGTCCTTCATCTGCGCGATGCTCTCCTTGTTCACGATGTGGCGCGTGGACGGGAAGAGCGGGCAGTGGAGCGACACGATGTCCGAGCGCGCCCAGATCTCCTCGAGCGACACGTACTCGACGCCGTAGCCGAGCGCCTCGGGGTTCTGCACCACGTCGTACGCCAGGACCTTGCACCCAAAGCCGGCGCAGATGCGCGCAAAGAGCGCGCCGATCTTGCCCGTGCCCACGACGCCCACGGTCTTGCCGTTCAGGTCAAAGCCCAGCAAGCCGTCGAGACGGAAGTTGAGCTCGCGCGTGCGGTTGAACGACCGGTGGATCTTCCGGTTGAGCGTCATCATGAGCGACGCGGCGTGCTCGGCCACGGCGTACGGCGAGTACGCGGGCACGCGCACGACCGGCATCTCCAGCTCCTTCGCGACGGCGAGGTCCACCATGTCGAAGCCTGCGCAGCGCAGGAACAGCGCGCGCGTGCCGTTCGCGTGGAGCTTGCGCAGCGCGGCTTCGTCTGCCGTGTCGTTCACGAAGATCACGACGCCTTCGCACCCCGCTGCGAGTGGCGCTGTGTGTGCGCTCAGACGGTTTGGGAAGAAAAGGAGCTCGTGGTCTTGCGCAATGCCGTCTTGCTTGGCGATGGCCTTCATGGACTCGATATCGTACGCGTGTGCGGAGAAGAACGCGATCTTCATGTTGCTCGATGACGACGTGTTGTTCATGGTTGTGTGTTGTGTGTTGTGTGTGTTGGTGTTGGTGGTGGTTTAGGACGTCGCGGTCGAGTCGGTGCGCGTCAGGTGTCAGGTGCTTGACTTGGCTTGAGTCGGTTTGGTTTGTCTTGACGACCTGGCGTGTCGAGGCGATCGCGCTTGGTAGTCGGATGCTTGGTAGCAGCTTGCGTTGCTTGGCAAATTGTAGAATGAGCTGCTGCTGCTGCTGCTGCTGCTGCTTGGACGAAGGGCGAGGCGGTGGGCGGAGCAAATACGTGGCCTAGCGGTACAAGTGGGTGAGGAAGGCAAAGCAAAGCAAAGCAAAGCAAAGCAAGGCAGCGAGCGAGCGAGCACGAGCGGCGGCGCATAAACGCACGCGCGTCAGCGTCAGCCGCACCGAGCGTGAACATGCGACCGCCCGCACCCGCGTCAATCCATTCAGTCGACCTGATCGTCGCTGTGAGTTCTCTCTCTCACACACACAACGCACACAACGCACACCACACACACAAGTCGCTCGCTCACAATAGCACTCGCAAATACAAATACAGCAGCGACGACGTTGCTATCATGAGCATGAGCATGAGCAAGCAAGCGACCAAGCGCATGAATGCGTGCGTGCGTGTCGTCTTGGGACGCGAAAAGACACGCGCGCAGTGGCGCTGAGTGGATTTCTGCTTGGATTCATTTCTATGTCTTGTTGTATGCCATAGTGCATGCAAGTCACGACGACAGACAGATTCGTCGCAACTCGCAACGCGCGCTGGCTTAACAAGTGGTGCGTCGTCGTCGACAAGTTCAGCACCACGAGTGCAGTTGCCGCGAGTTGTTTGCTTGTTTGTTTGTTTGTTTGTTTGGCTGCTTGGGTTGCTCGCATACATGCATGCACTTGTCATTCATTTGTCACGTAGTGGTGTCTCTCTCTCTCGCGGTGTCTCTCTCGGGGCGAACTTGCTTGCTTGCTCGAGCTCAGCTTGCGCACTGCACTTTGCCACCAAGCACAAACAAACAGCTCCTACTCTCACGAGCGAGCGAGCGAGCGAACCATCCATGACGACGGCACACCCAATGCACAACTGTCGTGCGAGATCTGAGATCCAGCGCCGCGCAACATAGCCACACGCACTAGACGCAGCGACACCAAGCGGAATTGTGTTTGGCGAATGAGAAGCACGTCGATTTCGAGCGTCACGAGCGAGTCGGAGAAGCTCGTGTAGTGCAGCGCGTAGATGCGTTTGTGAATTGACGCAAACTCGTGCAGGAGCGCGCCGCACGATGCTGCGTAGACGCGGATGACGCCCTCGGCTGCGCTCGCGACTGCGAACGTGCAGTCTGCAGTCGTGCGCGAGGCGTTCGTGACGCACTGGGCCTGCTGCGCGGCCGGCAGCGCGAGCGACCGTACGAAGAGCGACTCCATCGTCTCTCTCTCTCTCTCTCTCTCTCTCTCTCTCGTGCGCACTGCTCTGCTCTGCACTGCACTCGCTGATGCTTGTCAAGTTGCTTTGCTTGGAGCTTGGAGCGATCTTCGCTTGAAAGACTTGTGTGTATGTGCGCTGAGGGGGACATGTTGCAAGCAAGTGGCTCGGAAATGCTGTCGAAGACTCTGCAGCATGTCCCGTTGCGATTCAAAGTCGCACAAATGAGCGACACTTGGAAACATGTTGCAAAGCGAATGGTTCTGAAATGCTATGATAGTATTCGCAGCATGTCCTGGTCTGGCTTGTGGCTAGATTGCGAATGGTGTCACTTTGACGTACATACCCTACACAAACGAATACAATAGTTTCAAATACGAATAGTGGTGGTTTTCTAAGTCAATGAATGTGGCATGAGACGGCATAAATGATTGTGTGTGCACAATTGTGGTGTGGTGGTTTTGTGTAATAGAACCACAGTGTTCCATCAACTTGCGATTGCAATTGTATCAGATTGCAATTGCACCCGACAAGCGTTTCATACAAACACTGTCCAAATAAATCCATTTGTGTCGACTTGCTCTATGTTGATGCTGTAGTTGGCATAAACACATCTGTGGTCCTCTCTCTGTTTTGTCGTGATCGTTCTTAAAACCACATCACAAATGCTGTGATGTGGTTTATTGAGTTGATCGCATTGCGCTCTTGCGTGATTCTGGAGGAGGCGCACACCAACCGACACTTGCTGTCTTACTGCTGTCATCAGCAACCATGCGCAGTCGCTTGTGGTCGCCGAGCAATGTTTGTTTGAGCAGCGCACAGGCACTCTCACTTGCCTCTCCTCGCTTCTTCATCGTTTCCGCTCACTTGACGCTCAGTGCGTTTGGTGTTTGACATCGCACCGTGACGAGATGGCTACATTCGAGTCAGTCAGTCAGTCTTTCGAAGCACCAGTGCTAATGACCGCAGTACCAACGACCGACCAACCAACCCAGAAGATCAGAAGACCAGAAGAAGACCACGACAAGCCGGACAAGTAAAACAAGAAGCACAAGAAGCACAAGAAGCACAAGAAGCATGACTAGCGACCAAACGACGCGCGATCAGATACATGCAACGCACTCAGAGCAAAGCGGATGCAGGTGTACATTAGTAGTATGCATGGAGCGTGGAGTATGAATGTAGTGTGTATGTGTATGTGTGGCGGAATAAGAAACGTCAAAAGAGGCGTAAGCGCAGGAGCATCATGCACGCGCACACGCACGCGACGAAGACAGAGACTCTAGTCGTGGTCTGCACCAGCGGCTGCGACGATGGCAGCTTCGTCGCTGGCGCTGCTGGTGCAGGTAAGCTTCACGCGCTCTTGACTTCGTTCTTGAGCTCAGTCTTGTTGACGTACGCCTGGATGTTCTCCATCGTCGTGTGCGCGATGTTGTCGAGCGCCTCCTTGGTGAAGTACGCCTGGTGGCCCGTGATGATGACGTTCGGGAACGTGAAGAGGCGCGCGAGCGCGTCGTCGGCGATGATCGCACCCGAGCGGTCTTCGTAGAAGTAGTCGCCCTCGCCCTCAAACACGTCGAGTCCGACGGCGCCGATCTTCTTGGCCTTGAGTGCGCGCACGAGCTCCGGCGTGTCGATGAGTCCGCCGCGGCTCGTGTTGATGATCATCACGCCGTCCTTCATCTGCGCGATGCTCTCCTTGTTCACGATGTGGCGCGTGGACGGGAAGAGCGGGCAGTGGAGCGACACGATGTCCGAGCGCGCCCAGATCTCCTCGAGCGACACGTACTCGACGCCGTAGCCGAGCGCCTCGGGGTTCTGCACCACGTCGTACGCCAGGACCTTGCACCCAAAGCCGGCGCAGATGCGCGCAAAGAGCGCGCCGATCTTGCCCGTGCCCACGACGCCCACGGTCTTGCCGTTCAGGTCAAAGCCCAGCAAGCCGTCGAGACGGAAGTTGAGCTCGCGCGTGCGGTTGAACGACCGGTGGATCTTCCGGTTGAGCGTCATCATGAGCGACGCGGCGTGCTCGGCCACGGCGTACGGCGAGTACGCGGGCACGCGCACGACCGGCATCTCCAGCTCCTTCGCGACGGCGAGGTCCACCATGTCGAAGCCTGCGCAGCGCAGGAACAGCGCGCGCGTGCCGTTCGCGTGGAGCTTGCGCAGCGCGGCTTCGTCTGCCGTGTCGTTCACGAAGATCACGACGCCTTCGCACCCCGCTGCGAGTGGCGCTGTGTGTGCGCTCAGACGGTTTGGGAAGAAAAGGAGCTCGTGGTCTTGCGCAATGCCGTCTTGCTTGGCGATGGCCTTCATGGACTCGATATCGTACGCGTGTGCGGAGAAGAACGCGATCTTCATGTTGCTCGATGACGACGTGTTGTTCATGGTTGTGTGTTGTGTGTTGTGTGTGTTGGTGTTGGTGGTGGTTTAGGACGTCGCGGTCGAGTCGGTGCGCGTCAGGTGTCAGGTGCTTGACTTGGCTTGAGTCGGTTTGGTTTGTCTTGACGACCTGGCGTGTCGAGGCGATCGCGCTTGGTAGTCGGATGCTTGGTAGCAGCTTGCGTTGCTTGGCAAATTGTAGAATGAGCTGCTGCTGCTGCTGCTGCTGCTGCTTGGACGAAGGGCGAGGCGGTGGGCGGAGCAAATACGTGGCCTAGCGGTACAAGTGGGTGAGGAAGGCAAAGCAAAGCAAAGCAAAGCAAAGCAAGGCAGCGAGCGAGCGAGCACGAGCGGCGGCGCATAAACGCACGCGCGTCAGCGTCAGCCGCACCGAGCGTGAACATGCGACCGCCCGCACCCGCGTCAATCCATTCAGTCGACCTGATCGTCGCTGTGAGTTCTCTCTCTCACACACACAACGCACACAACGCACACCACACACACAAGTCGCTCGCTCACAATAGCACTCGCAAATACAAATACAGCAGCGACGACGTTGCTATCATGAGCATGAGCATGAGCAAGCAAGCGACCAAGCGCATGAATGCGTGCGTGCGTGTCGTCTTGGGACGCGAAAAGACACGCGCGCAGTGGCGCTGAGTGGATTTCTGCTTGGATTCATTTCTATGTCTTGTTGTATGCCATAGTGCATGCAAGTCACGACGACAGACAGATTCGTCGCAACTCGCAACGCGCGCTGGCTTAACAAGTGGTGCGTCGTCGTCGACAAGTTCAGCACCACGAGTGCAGTTGCCGCGAGTTGTTTGCTTGTTTGTTTGTTTGTTTGTTTGGCTGCTTGGGTTGCTCGCATACATGCATGCACTTGTCATTCATTTGTCACGTAGTGGTGTCTCTCTCTCTCGCGGTGTCTCTCTCGGGGCGAACTTGCTTGCTTGCTCGAGCTCAGCTTGCGCACTGCACTTTGCCACCAAGCACAAACAAACAGCTCCTACTCTCACGAGCGAGCGAGCGAGCGAACCATCCATGACGACGGCACACCCAATGCACAACTGTCGTGCGAGATCTGAGATCCAGCGCCGCGCAACATAGCCACACGCACTAGACGCAGCGACACCAAGCAGATCAGAGGCGACTGCGCGTCACGACGACAGTTCTCGCTCGACGCATTGGGCTTCACGCGCTCTTGACTTCGTTCTTGAGCTCAGTCTTGTTGACGTACGCCTGGATGTTCTCCATCGTCGTGTGCGCGATGTTGTCGAGCGCCTCCTTGGTGAAGTACGCCTGGTGGCCCGTGATGATGACGTTCGGGAACGTGAAGAGGCGCGCGAGCGCGTCGTCGGCGATGACAGCGCCCGAGCGGTCTTCGTAGAAGTAGTCGCCCTCGCCCTCAAACACGTCGAGTCCGACGGCGCCGATCTTCTTGGCCTTGAGTGCGCGCACGAGCTCCGGCGTGTCGATGAGTCCGCCGCGGCTCGTGTTGATGATCATCACGCCGTCCTTCATCTGCGCGATGCTCTCCTTGTTCACGATGTGGCGCGTGGACGGGAAGAGCGGGCAGTGGAGCGACACGATGTCCGAGCGCGCCCAGATCTCCTCGAGCGACACGTACTCGACGCCGTAGCCGAGCGCCTCGGGGTTCTGCACCACGTCGTACGCCAGGACCTTGCACCCAAAGCCGGCGCAGATGCGCGCAAAGAGCGCGCCGATCTTGCCCGTGCCCACGACGCCCACGGTCTTGCCGTTCAGGTCAAAGCCCAGCAAGCCGTCGAGACGGAAGTTGAGCTCGCGCGTGCGGTTTGAACGACCGGTGGATCTTCCGGTTGAGCGTCATCATGAGCGACGCGGCGTGCTCGGCCACGGCGTACGGCGAGTACGCGGGCACGCGCACGACCGGCATCTCCAGCTCCTTCGCGACGGCGAGGTCCACCATGTCGAAGCCTGCGCAGCGCAGGAACAGCGCGCGCGTGCCGTTCGCGTGGAGCTTGCGCAGCGCGGCTTCGTCTGCCGTGTCGTTCACGAAGATCACGACGCCTTCGCACCCCGCTGCGAGTGGCGCTGTGTGTGCGCTCAGACGGTTCTGGAAGAACCTGTCAGTCGATGTAGTGTGTGTGAGAGAGTGAGAGAATGAGTGAGTGAGCCATCTGATGCATGTGGATGTGGGGGACGACCAAGCACGTCAGCTGGTGTGTGCAGCGAGCGAGTGTGCGGACAGCGCTGCGATCACGTCAGCTGGACGACGCCTGCGTGTGCATGTGAACGTACACGAGCTCGTGCTGCGGCGTGGCGCCGACTTCTTCCGCGACCTCCTTGAGCGAGTCAATGTCGTAGGCGTGCGCCGAGAAGAACGCGATCTTCATTGTGTTGAGTGTGTGCGTGAGGGGGAGAAGAACAACGAGCGCTTGCTTGCTGCTTGTTACTGGTCGAGTCGATTTGGATGTGAAGAGCAGCTCACGACGAGGAGCCGACGGTTTCGTGTTCAATAGTGCAATAAACGAGGTGCGAGATTCGGCGACAACGTCACGCAATCTGCACTTGGTGTTTGTATGGCCCAAGCAGCTTGATTTACTGCACACGAACAAGCATCAAGCAAATCAAAGCAAGCACTTGCAGACACGATGGACGCTGCTGTTGTCGCAGCGATCGTGCAGCAGCAGAGGACGCACGCGCCACTCACAGACGACGTGCCGCTCGCAGCGCGCGTGCTCGACTTGCCGCTCTTCATTGGCGACGCGCGCGCAGCAACTGTGCGTCGCAAGTGCGCTTGCTCTTTGTGCAGCTGCATCGAGGTGCTCGTGCGCTCTGACAAGCCATTTGCTTGTTTGCTTGCTTGTTTGCATGGCAGGATAGCGAGCTCTTGCGCGAGCATGGCATTGGCGCAGTCGTGTCGCTCGGCACCGGCGACATCGCTGCCAAGGTGCACATACCACTACATGGATGCTCTTCACGAGCGCTCTCTTGCGTCTCTAACAACACACAACGACGATGCGTCGATCGCTTGTCTGCAGCCGATGAGCGTGCACTGCGTCGAAATCTTGGACATGGAGGACGAGCTCTTGCTCCCGTTCTTCCACGACTGCATCGCGTTCATGCGCGCGAGCATCGACGAGCAGCAGACGCCCGTGCTCGTGCACTGCGTCTACGGTCAGTCACGCAGCGCTGCGATCTGCGTCGCGTTCTTGATGGCGACTCAGCGCATGGCGCTCCGCGACGCGTACGACGCAGTGCAGCGCGCGCGGCCGTGCATCTTCATCAATCCGGGCTTTCTGCGGCAGCTCGCGCTCTTTGAGCGCATGGGCGGAGACGCAGACATCATGGGCAGCACGCCAGCGCACGCCGAGGTGCGACGCCGTGCGCATGTGTGGTGCAAGCGCTCAGCACTACGATGGCAGAGACTCACAACCTGACACGTTGCGCACATACATGCGAACGCTGTAGTTCCGGACGCTCGTCGCTGCGAAAGAGCGCCAGCAGATCGGTGCGGCTGCTGTCATTCGCGGCGTCCCGCAGCTCACTGCGCCGAGTCGGACGCTCCACTGCCGCAAGTGCCGCTACATGGTCGCAACGACTCGGAATGTCCTTGCGCACAGTGTTGGTGGCAGTAGTGAGATGACAGTATCACCATCAGCAGCAGCGTGTACTGCGCTGTTCATTGAGCCCATGACGTGGATGGCGACGTCTGCGAGCGACTTTGTGCGCGCAAAGGACGGGAAGCTCGCGTGTCCGTCGTGCAGCGCGAAGATCGGATCCTGGAGCTGGATCGGCGTCAAGTGCGTTCGTTCGCTTGCTTGTGTGTGTGAGTGCTGGAGACGACAGTGTTGACATCTCTAACGGACGGACGGACGGACGGACGGATGCGTGTGCGTGGCTCAGATGCGTGTGCAAGCGCTTCGTTAGTCCTGCGTTCCAGCTCGTGCCGAGCCGCGTCGAGTTCCGAGGCGTCTTGCTGTCGTGAGTCGTACGTAGAGAGACGGAGGCGTCGCTTCGCTAGCGTAGTCGATAGAGAGAGCGCGCGCATGGGCGCTGTCAGTAGTAGCAGCAGCAGCACGAGCGCGTCTGCTAGTGCGACTGCGTCTGCGCTCCGAGCTGCTGCAGCATCGAGTACGTCTGTTGCATAGAGTGAATCACACAAGACTGTCGACTCGACTCGTTCGCTCACGCATGGCGTCGGTCTGTAGTCACACCCGCGCAAGTGCCAGTGCTGCTCCGCACGACGCAGCGGTCGCTCACATTGACTGCGCCACAGTTCAGTCGGCTCTTGGCACTCGACGTCCAGGACGCGACGGCGATCGTCAGCGTGTTTGACACGGCAGGTCGCGGTCGCGTGGACTGCTGCGGAGTGCTCGCGGCACTCATTGTCGCGTCACCGCATCTCGAGCGCGACGCCAAGGTCCGAGGTGCGTCTCGTTGAGAGCTTCGGCCATTATTGGTGCTCGTGTGTGCGCGAGCGACAGTATGAAGTGAGTGAGTGTGTTCGCCTCTGCTCGCTAGCGGTGTTCCAGATCTTCAACGTGTCCAAGTACCGCGTGGGGCAGCTCACGAGCGACGAAGCCACGATGCTCTTCCGCAGCGTCGCAACGAACGCAGCGAAGCTCCAGCTGCGTCTCGAACTGCCGTCGTCTGCTAAAGTAGATGGAGCCACAGCAACCAGCACGAGCCATCCACCGTCTGCACTCACACTCATGCAGCAGTACGAAGAGCTCGCAAAGAGTGCGTTCGGGGACCTCGAGACGCTCTCAGCCGACGCGTTTTGCCGCGTGTGCGACTCGCACGCAGTGATCCAGCGCCTGCTGCAAGCGTTCGAGAGCGAGCGCCGCCGTGTCGAGTAGCACGTCGCGGTCTCGTGAAAGCGTCGATGTGGTGGAGTATCCGACCAGTCTGTACGCGGCTCATGCAGAGCGAGCACTCGTAGTGGATCACACACACGAGTCCGACTGTCATGGAGCGTCGCGTGAGCGTATCGAAGTAGCAAGCCTGACTCGACCTGACTGCTCTGGCGTGTGCTTCTTTGTCTTGCGTCTGGATCAAGTACGACTCCGAGACGTCACGTCGTCGATGAGAAGGAAGGCGTGCGTGGGTGCGACGATCGCTGTGGATACCTCTGTCGAGCAAATGCACCAGCGATCCACGCCACCAGCTCACGATCGAGCTCCAATGAGGTCGACTGTTGAGCCTAGCGAGCGCGGTAGCAACGCATCGAGTGTCTGAAGGTGCATGTATCTAGCACCACTCGGTCTCTCGTGCGTCCTCGCGTATGCTCGAGCGCTACGGGAGGTTCTCAAGCGGAATGCTGTAGGGCATGCGGTCGTAGTTTTGGTTCACGCCCACGCGCGGGTCGCCTCTGCAGCAACACAGCGCCACACTCAGACACAACGCTCGCTTGCTTCGCACACGACGCAGCAGCAACAATCGTAGCGGTTGGCAGCAGCAGCAGTACGCACTGTCGCGGCGGCAGCAGCACCTCCTCTTTGCGGTACGCGCGACCCGCTGCGCGCACACTGAGCAGCGCTGCGTCCTGGTTGCTGCAGCCGGTCTGTCCTGGACAGCAGTTGTCGACGCAAGGCGAGCCTGGCGTCGGCACGGACGTGAGCTCGAAGACTTCGGGCCGCGTGTCGATGCGCGGCGTGAGGTCGCCGGCGCGGAAGGCGCAGTAGCCGTCTTTGCAGTAGCCCTTGCGCGTGCAGAACGACACGATGTCGACCTTTTGCTTCATCGAGCAGCCGATCTCGACGAGGCACTGCGCGAGCTTGCTGTAGCACGGACAGAGGTACCGTCGCGGGTCTTGGTACTGCACGGGGCAGTCCATGCGGCACTGCTTCACGTGCTGCGGCTGGCAGCCTGGGTCGCAAGACAGCGCGCAGCTGAGCGTGTGCAAAGCGATCACAGGCAATCGACGCAGCGGCTTGTATGGCAGACGCACCGAGATGTACGGGCTTCACTTTCGGGAACGTGAGCTGCGCTTGGACATGTGTGTGGTGGCGCATCAGGAGCGACGCCGCGAGCGCCACGAGCAGGAGCAAGCACACATGGCGTTGCTGCGCTGCTGCCATCGCCATCGCCATCGCGCTCGCTCGTTGATGTTGTGAGCACAGGCTACAGACGGACTGACGTGGTGCTGCGCGAAACGTCGCGCCGTAATCACACACATGCAGATTGCGCGAGCGAGCGAGCGTCTGGCAGCAGTCACTTGGCGCTGTGTCGTCCCGCCACACGCGCATGTGCTCATGTGCTGATGGCTTTGCCTCATTGCCGAGGTTCGAGCAGGAGATCGCTGTCATGAGCTCGATGGGCCGATCGGTCGGTCATCGCGTTTTGCTTTCGTTGCGGTTGCGACGGACGGCTCTGTGAGCAACGAGTGTGTTTGCTCATGGAGCACACCAAAAGATGTGTGCTTGTTTGAAGCGCGAGCGCACCTCCAGCACGCACGCCATCGGCCATCGACCAGTCTCAGTCTCTCTGTTGCACACCACCGACAACAAGCAGACAGACCAAAGAGAGATAGACAACAACAACAACAACAATAACCAGACATCAGACAGACAACAGATTGACGAGACAGCAGCAGCAGCAATGCTCGCGTGTGTGCTCTTTTGTCTCGCTGTGTCAATCCGAACGGTGCTGCTGCTGCTGGGCAACAAACATGTCAACGAGCGGATGGCCGTCTACTGCTCCTTTGACACGACGCGACGATGCGTATCAGAGCGGCCAACTCTCGGACGCTGTCCGCTCGCCTCGAAATCAATCAAGCTCTCTCGCTCGCGCAGATCGATCGATCGACCCAACGCTTCGAGATCCGAGTGCACAAGTGGCAGCAGAAGCAGGTTGTAGCTCTCAGGTTCGCGTTCGCGTTCGTCCTTGTGCCAGCAGTCCTAGTAGCTTCATACGTGCACATTTCTGCTGGACTTGGTTGTCTCCTCCAAGCAGTAGGTTCCATGAAGACAAGCTCTGCTGGTATCGCCACCAAGCACACAGCGATCCATCCATCTGCCACAATGATCGCCGTCGCAAGAGTTGATCGTCGCGCACAGATGTAGACCGCGATGTCGTCGAGGTATTCCTCCTCCTCTTGGAGAGAGCCAGCGAACGACGTACTCGGATGGTGGCACTAGCCTTGTGTCTCAAGCATGAGCCGAGCTCGGCGTCATCTTTCGCGAGCACGCCGTGCCCGGCTCTGCGCCTCGTGTGTGTCGTGTGTGTCGTGTGCGCGCGCCCAGATGGCAGTGTGCTACCGTTCCTCCTGCTGCTTCGGCGTTAAACTCGAGCGTGAGCGGCCGTGCCACTGCGCGCTTGTCACGCGGGCTGCTCGGATACCGGTATGTTCGCGATCGCTCCCCGTGTTGACGGCGATCGCGCCACGAGCCAGTCGGGCCCGAGACACATCCAAACGAAGCGACGCAGCAGTCCGCCAGTTTGCTCTCGCCAGCCGCGAGAGAAGCAAGAGCGAGCGAGCGAGCAAGCGCAAGCTGTGAGAGCAAGCGCAGGCAGCAGCACAACAACAACAGCAGCAGCGCGACGACGTTCACGAGCGAGCGACCGAAAGCACGTCGGAACCGCCGCCGCCACCGCCGCAGTTTCGCACTTGCTCGCTCACTCGCGAATCCGCCGCCGCCCGACGACTGCCAACAGCAGCAGCAGCAGCACCGCCCACACGTCCGTTGCAGCAACGCTCGCTCACCACCTCCTCTGCCACGATGCCGGTCGCGATCGCGCCGATGACGACGCCGCATCTCAAGGACGAGCTCCCTGCGCTCTCGTTCCTCTACCCGTTCGAGTGGGAGAACCAGTGGGTACGTGCACGCGCGCATGTGATTGACGAACTCGCCGCGACTTGCTACGCGCGACTCGCCATGACATGCATGCGACATTTAAGATCCGCATTTACACGTCGCGAGACTGACACGCGTCGTGCTCTTCCTCCTGCGCTCCTGCGTTCATCTGCGCTTGACAGGTGCTGACATGGCAGCCCGAGTTCTGCTGGGAGTCCATGGGCCACGCGATCCTCCTCTGCGCCTGCTACGCCGTCATGTGCTTTGGCGGTCGCTGGATCATGAAGGACCGCAAGCCGTTCGACCTGCGCATGTGCGTTCGCCATCATGCTCTTGTTATCGATCTCTTTCTCTGCACCATGGACTCACGTGCATGACTCTCTCTCTCTCTTCCTATTCCTCTTCAGTCCGCTCGCGCTCTGGAACCTCTTCCTCGCGACCTTTAGCTTCATCGGCTGCATTCGCACCGTGCCGTTCCTGCTCAACACGATCTACCAGCGCGGCGTGTACAACTCGGTGTGCACGCCGCCGACGGCGCACTACGGCCACGGCCCGATCGGTCTCTGGGTCACGCTCTTCATCTTCTCCAAGGTGCGTGCGTGCGTGCATCTTACTTCCACTTGCTATTCACTTGAGCCACTGCTGACACGTGCGCTCTCTCTCTCATGTGTCACTACAGGTGCCGGAGCTCGTGGACACGCTCTTCATTGTGCTGCGCAAGAAGCCGCTCATCTTCCTGCACTGGTACCACCACATCACGGTCTTGCTCTTCTGCTGGCACGCGTTCGCGACGCTCAGCGCCAGGTATGTCCTTGCTCGTTGGTGCATTCGCTGCACTCGCGTCCAGCACTCATGCCTCTTGCTCTCTTGCTCTCTTGCTCTCTTGCTCTCTTGCTCTTGCAACGCCAGTGGTCTGTACTTTGTCGCGATGAACTACACGGTGCACGCGATCATGTACTTCTACTACTTCCTCACGGCGCTCGGGTACCGCCCGCGCTGGGCGCTCGCTGTCACAGTCTTCCAGCTCAGTCAGGTGCGTTGGCGACATGGTGCTGTTCGCGATGATCACTTGAGCACTGGACTGACAGACACATGCGCTCGTGCTTGTTGCAGATGGTCGTTGGCGTCGCCGTGTGCTCGCTCGCGTCGTACTACATCTACTCGGGCGTCTCGTGCGCCGTCGACCGCGAGAACCTCAAGTGGGGCATCATCATGTACTCGAGCTACTTTGCGCTCTTCCTCAAGTTCTTCATCGAGCGCTACTGGCTGGCGCCGAGCAAGAAGGCTGCGAGCAGCACGGGCGCGAGCAAGAAGAAGGTCGCATAGAGCGATCAAGTGCGTGGCGTCGACTGCAGCGAGCGAGCGTGACTACGAGCGTGACTGCATGCTCTCGAGCATGCACGGACGCGTCGTCGCCTAGGAGCTTTCATACTACTGCTGCTGTGAGTAGTCAGCGCCAAGTTAATAGAACCAGGTTTCTCTATTGTGCTGTGTGTGATAGGATAGTAGTGACAAAAACAAGGGAGACGACGTTGTTTCCCTTATATTTTTCACTATCACACTCGCGCTGGATTCATGGGCTTACAATTGTCAAGTCAAACAAAGTGCACATCTCCTCAAGATCGTCGTCTTGAGGAACCGCTCAATGCGCGTCGAGCACTTCTTCATACACATCAGTGCACGCACGTTGCTCACGACGCTCACGACGCTCTGCTACTTGTGTGTGAGGCAATACAATGGGCGGCGGTGGTAGCGGCAGTAGTAGCGTCGGCGGACCCGAGACGCACATCAAGCTCGCAGACCCGGACGAAGCCACGTACTTTGGTCGCGTGCACAAGACGTTCCACATGCTCGACTTTCGCACTGCGCTCACGACAGACCACGCGCTGCAAGACGCGCTCAAGCTCGTCGCTGCAAAAGGTGCGTCCATACAACTGCTTCCATCGCTTCATTGCTTGTACAATGCATGCTGACGATGCTCTCCATCACCCAAAGACGCTGGCACAGTGGTCGATGCAGACGCGTACAACCGCGCGCTCAAGATCAAGCGCGCAATCGTGCATCCTGACACGGGTACGACTTGTGTAGCTGTCTGTATGAGATGCGTTACTGATCGCACTCACACCAGTGACTGACGAATGCTCCTGTCGACACAGGCGAGCCCGTGTTCACGCCGCTGCGCGTGTCGATGATCGTGCCGATGAACGTGATCGTGGACTGCGGCATGATCCTCGCAGCGACGACGCGGCAGACGATCTTTGCGCAGTGGCTCAACCAGACATACAACGCGCTGCACTACTACGCGAACCGCAATGCGTCGAACGAGGACACAGCCGAGCAGCGCGCTGCAGCGTACATTGGCGCAACTGCGAGCTCAGTCGCTGCGTCACTTGGGATCCGTCGCTGGGCTCGCACGATGCAGAACGTCGCGTGGCAGCCGATCGTCGCGCGCATGGGGCCGTTCGCGGCCGTTGCTGCCGCAGACCTGCTCAACCTTGCAGTCATGCGCCAGAGCGAGTACCTCCGCGGCGTGAACGTCTACGACGAGAACGGCGACTGGGTCGGCAAGAGCAAGCGCGCTGGTGCGCTCGCAGTCGCGTCGTGCACGGCCGGTCGCATCTTTGCTGCAGCGCCGATCCTCATTGTGCCGCCGCTCATCATGCGGCGCCTCGAGACGACACCGCTGCTGCGCCAACGTCCGTGGCTCCGCGTGCCGATCTTGCTCGGACTCGTCGGCACGGCGATCCAGTTCTCTGTGCCCGTGACGTTCGGACTCTTTCGCCAAACGGCGCAAGTGCACGTCAAGTACCTCGAACCAGAGCTCGCTCGCGCGACGCGCAAAGACGGCGAGCGCGTCGACGTCGTGACGTACAACAAGGGCGTCTAGGGACAGCACCACTGGCGCTTGCCATCGAGCATGCTCGCACCTACGCAATAGACTGTCTCGTGTCTAAAGATAGCAACTTTGTTGCCTTTCAAGGACAAGCACTTGCGCTTGCCAAGTTGCCTTGTCTGTGCTTGTCTTGCTCGCTTGCTTGTCTTGCAGCTTGTTTGCTTGTCTTGCCTTGTCGACTTGCTTGTCTCGCTTGCCTGGCTTGCTTGTCGACTTGCTTGTCTTGCACGCGTACGAGCAACACGAGTGCAAGTGCATTGCGCAGCGCAATGGAGACGACAGTCACGAAGAGCAATGAGCGAGAGCTCAGTGACGCAACGAGCAAAGACGATGGAGCGACATCGCAGCAGCACGAGCAGCCACCGACTGCAAAGGAGCTGTTCAATCGACAAGTGGACTTGCAGAAGATCGAGTTCCTCAATAGCCGCATGCTGCTCTTACAGAACGAGAACGAGAGCCTCCGCGCGCGGCACGAGAAGCGCGAGCAAGAGACGCACGAGTTCGTGTCGTACTTTCAAAAGGAGATCCAGACGCGCGACAAGCAGATCAGTAAGCTCACGGAGGAGCTCGCTGCTGCGAAGCTCAGCCATGCGCTCGAAGTCGAAGCCGTTGCGGCAGCAAAGGAGGCGGCGTACCAGCAGATGCACCAGAGCTTCTCGAGCAAAGAGGAGAGCTTCACGGAGCAGCTCTTCTTCCTCAAGGACGAGCTCAACCAGCTCGAGATGTTCAAAGACATGAAAGAGACGGTCCAGAGCAAGATGGCGGCGCTCGAGACGGCGCTCCAGAAGGAGAAGGAGCAGAGCCACGACGTCGTGCGCGACCTCGAGCGCAAGTTCCTCGAAGAGAAAGCGCGCTTGCAAAAGGAGCACGAGAAGCGCATCGAGATCGTCAAGCAGCAGGCGAAAGAGGACGCGCGCAACGGCTTGGATGCCGACACGCGCAAGATTGTGACGGATAACCGGCGCATGGGCGAAGAGCTGCGGTTCCAGCTCCAGATGACCGAGGAGCTCCAGCGCGAGAAGCACGAGTTCGAAGCACGCGCGAAGAAGCTCGCGATGGAAGTCGCGATCGCAAAAGCCAAGGAGATCGAGTACGCGAGCCAGGCGCAGCGCCAAGCACGCGAGATCAAGCAGCTGCGTGCGAACGTCAAGGACGTCGAGAAGCAGATGAGCGAGAGTCTCGCGGCGGTTGAGCGCGACAAGTACACCGAGGTCGCGCGCACAGGTCGCGAACTCGATGAGCTAGCGCTCGATGTCGATGGACTGCGTCGACTACTGAAGCTCAAGAACAAAGAGCTGCGCAATCTCCGGCGCCTCGCACAGACGATCTTGGACCAGCGCACAGACGTGGAGCAGTTCTTCCTTGACGCACTTGAGCACGTGAAGCGCGAGATCCAAGCCGAGCGCAAGCGGCAGCACGACCTCGAGGTCGAGCGGTACCACATCGAGATGAAGCGCGCTCAGGGCATGCGCGCGAGTCTGCGGTTCCCGAAGCTCACGAGTCCACACGAGACGGCAGCAAGCGCAGGTCCAACAGCAGCAGCAACGACGCGCCACTTTAGCGACAAGGTCGATCTCCGACAGCTCACGTGGGACGAGCGCGAGCGCGTGCTGCGCCTCGTGTTTGCAAAGATCAACGGCACGCAGAGCTACGCAGTCGACATCGAGCAGCCGCAGCAGCAGCAGCAGTCGCCACCGACGTCATCGCGAGAGGCGCTCGGCCACGACACGAGCGCAGACGAGAGCCTCGCACCAGACGACAGCGCAGGCGTGTACTTTGCAACGGAGCCAGCGTCGCCGACGCTGCGCCGCGGCAGCAGCGGCGGCTACGGCGTTGCACGCAACACAGGGGTGCCAAACACGAGCGTGAGCATGTCGCTGAGCGGTCTCCCGATCGTCCCGACAGCGCCGCCGCTGCACCATCGCCGCGGAGGAGGCAGCAGTAGCCACTCTTAACACTCGAGTGTCCACTTTTCACTATTGTCGCACACAGGTGGACATTCTGAAACCGACTCGTTTGTCAACGCGCCATCGCATTCAGTTGACAGCGCCACTGACTGTCCACGCGAGCACTTGCGCCCCGGTGTTGCCTCTGCTTCTTTGACGCTTTGTGCCGTGTGCACACGCAAGCGCTCGTGCCAAGCAGTGCGGTCGTCTTGCTCGTGAAGCCATGGATGACACGCGTGTGGGTGTATTCTGCAGTCGCTTCGTTCGCGCTGCTGCTTTACGCACTCGCTCATTCAGTCACTACGCATCGCGTCGCTGTTGCTGTACACGCCGCACAGACTGTACTGTGCAACGGATCGACAGCGACGCGTCTTCTACGGGGGTTGGTTCTCTACTGGTACTAGCTGCTCGCTCACACGAGCGCAAACGACGTCACGGACGACCGCCGCTCGTACGACGTGCCGGTTGCGCTGCTCGCGTCGCTGTTGAAGCTGTCGGGGAACTGCCGCGGCGACGGGCCCGTGCCGTCGTCCGAGTCGTACCGCAGCGGGTCTTGGAACAAGTCGCCACCGTGGGTCCAGCGCGGACGTCCTTCGCTTGCTCCTGTCACAGACGACGCGGTGCCGTACGAGCTGATCATCGGACTCGCAGCGAGGAACTTGCCTTCGCCCTTGTCTCCGCCGCCCGAGTTGATGATGTGGAAGATCCCAAAGTCCGGGAGCTTCTTCTGGCCGTGTGACGACCCATGGCGCGGCGCTAGTTGCACAAACACAACCGAGCAAGCGCACAGACAGTGAGACTCAGCTCACGCTCATGAGGGAGCTGCCCACACCCATTCGCAGAGCAGAACGTACCGCCAACGCCGCCTGCTTTCGTCGTGATCAGACACAGGAGCAGGACCGTTGGGAGGAACTCCCAGAAGCAGAAGAACACAAAGTACGCAAACGTCGTGACGCGGCCGTTCATGTCGAGCGGGTTCCAGATGCTCACGAGCCAGCTCTGGGACGTCGCGAGGTCGCGCATGGAGCGCGTGAAGAAGATGAGGAAGAGCGAGAAGTTGGTGATCGCGAGGGTCTGGATCACATAGGTACGTGAGTGGGAGTGAGCTGACAGCAGTTGAAAAGATCAGAGCATCGGAAGCACGTACTCGGGGCTTGGCGATCAGCATCCGCCGTCGCTTCCAGCTCTCGACCTGGGACCAACAGCCAGAGAGAGAGACACACACACACAGTCCGCACGTCAATCTCTCTACGAACGACGCAGCGCAAGAGCAAGAGACGTACGTTTGCCATCTTCCAGCCAAAGAAGCCAAAGAGTCCGCTGAGGAGGAAGAACGAGACGGCCGAGTACGCGAGCTGGACGCTCACGTCGGAGACTTTGTAGAACTCTTGGTCGTACTCGTCGCCAAACTCGTACGCGTTCGAGATGTCGTTGGACGAGTTGAACGCCCAGACGGCAGTGAACGTCGCCATGGACACGGTCATGAAGAGGTAGAGCGGGAGGCAGATGCCGCGGTAGCGCGTCTGCCACTTCTTCCCCGTGATCACTTGGATGTAGAAGAGCACGAGGAGCGAGAAGTTGGCGAACTGGATCGGCGTCGGGAACCAGTAGAGCAAGTACAGCTCGAGGTACGAGATCTTCTCGCGCGTCTGGAGCAGGATCCAGTACGTCGAGCGCACGACGGTCCAGAGCAGACAGAGCACGTAAAAGCTCGTGGACCACGACAGGAGCTTGTTCTTGTTGCGCACCGACGCAAGCAGGCGCGTGAGGATGAACAGCAGCAGCGCGAGGCACATGCCAGTGAGCAGCATCGTGTAGATAGTCGGGTCGCGCGCACTCATGGGTGCTTCAGAGTTGACTGTCGTTCGTGTCTCGAAGGTAGCAGCTGGAGGTGTATGTAGCGCTTGTTGGTGTTGTTGACTTTGCAGCAGTTGCAGATGCGGTCGCGCAGTCGCAGCGCTGAGCAGCTCAGTCACAACCACGACCGCGTTCACGAGCTGCAGTGGATGCGACGTGAGCCACTGCACTCGCCTGCACTCCGAGCACCAGCGCCTGGAGCAGTCGCAGCAGCACCTCCACGTCCTGCAGCAGTCGCTCACTCAAGTCGCTCAAGTGATTCGCTTGATTCGCGTGTGTGAGAATTTCAGACTTTTCTGGCACGCACCAGATAAAAAGATGTAGCGCGTGCCACATTCGTGCTGGTTTTTGTATCGCTAGTAATGTTGCATAGCGATGAAATGCAGGGAGTACTGGATCCTTTGATAATATCACTACCGCTAGCTTCTATTCGACAAACGATTCCATAAACCACATAGTACACACAAGTGAGAGGAACGAATTGAACCAATGTCAAGCGAAAGATCACTTTGAGCTTCTAGCAGTCAACAAAGAGACGAACAAGCGACGAGTGAGTGAGTGACGTCGATGCGGGCGTTCACGTGCATGCTCGCAGCCGCGCTGCTTGCTCTCGGCAGTGCGACCGCAGCTACTTTTCCAGACGCGTCTGATGCAGTCTCGCTCACCACATCGATGAGCGACGACAAGAAGCGCTGCTTCCCGGACTCGTTCATGTTCGGCTCGGCCACAGCGGCGTACCAGGTCGAGGGCGGCTGGAACGAGACTGGCCGCACGCCGTCGATCTGGGACGACTTTTGTCGCGAGCAGAAGCGCGAGCTGCAGTGTGCGAACGTCGCGGACGACTTTCTCCATCGGTACCGCGACGACATCCAGCTCATGGTCGCGTCCGGACTCGACTCGTTCCGCTTCTCCGTCTCCTGGTCGCGCGTCATGCACTGGGACGCTCGCGCGCGCACGATGGTGCCGAACGCGCCTGGCATCGCGTTCTACCACGCGCTCATTGACGAGGTCACGCGCAACAAGATCGTGCCGATCGTGACGCTCTACCACTGGGACTTGCCGTCTGAGCTCCACACGGAGCTGAAGCCTCAGGGCTGGCTCAACAGCGACATCGTCGACCACTTTGTCGCCTACGCGGAGCTCATGTTCACCGAGTTTGGCAGCAAGATCGACTTTTGGTCGACGTTCAACGAGCCGTGGACGTTCGTGACGCAGGGCTACGGGAACGGCCAAGCTGCGCCAGGGCTCAAGCACTCGAAGACGAACACGTACACTGCAGCGCACAACGTCCTGCTCGCGCACGCGACGGCGGTCCAGCGCTTTCGAGCGCTCAAGCAGAGCGGCGTGATCCACACGAACGCTCGCGTGGGCATTGTCCTGAACGCCGACTTCTCGTACCCGCTCAACGCGAGCGACGCGATGGACGTCGCAGCAGCGTCGCGCAAGATGCACTTTGGTCTCGGCTGGTTCCTCACGCCGCTCGTGGCTGGCAAGTACCCAGACGTGATGCGCGAGCGCGCAGGCTCCAACTTGCCCGAGTTCACGAAAGAGGAGGCGGCGCTCGTGAAGGACTCGTACGACCTCTTCATGCTCAACCACTACTCGTCCAAGGTCGTGGTCGACTGCACGTCGCCGATCTCAAAGGTCAAGTGCAAGAAGCAAGCGCCAGGGTGGGAGCGCGACTTGGGCATCGACGAGACGCGTCCGCCACCAGGTGCGCGGCTCTCGAGCACGAACGAGCTCGGGCAGCACAACTGCAACTGGTTCACGGGGTACCCGGCCGGGTATCTCGAGACGATCAAGTGGATGCACGCGCAGGACCCAAAGGCCGAGATCTTGCTCACAGAGAACGGCTGGTGCGGCAACGACACGGTGAACAACATGGATCAGCTCTGGTACTTCCAGACGTACATCGCCGAGGTGCACCGGGCGATCACAGAGTTCAAGATCCCGATCATCGGGTACGCTGCGTGGTCGTTCGTCGACAACTACGAGTGGGGGTCGTTCAAGCCGCGCTTTGGCTTGTACTACGTCAACTTTACGTCCGAGACGGGCTCGAAGAACGGGTACGTACCGAAAGCGACCGACCTCGCGCGCATCCCGCGCATCGCGGCCAAGTGGTACGCGCAAGTGGCCAAGACCAAGTGCCTCAACGGTTTTGAGGTCGCGCCGTCGACTGTTGCGCTGTCAGCGGACGTCGGTGCAACGACAACGACAGAGCTGCGTGTTGAAGAGCGCCACTCGCGCGCGATCGCAGGGCTCTTTGTGTGCATCGTGTTTGCGACACCAGCGCTCGTGTGGCTCATGAAGCGCCGTCGCGGCTCGACGCGTGCACTGCCTGCTGCTCCTGGCATTGCTGGTGCGACGGAGACGACGCCGCTCATGCATAGACAGTAGAGCAGTCAACCGCCGAGAAGGACGTAGCGCTTGAGAGGAGAGAGCGCATGTGCGCGATCAACACGACAGAGCTGGCGTGCGTGTGCTATTCGTTCATCGTGCGACTGAGCGCGTTCTCCTTTGCAGTATGAGCTCGAGGTCTCAAGTGCAAGACGAAGCGATGAATGGCGCTTTGATAGCAGTCTTTGCATCGAGCTCTAGCAAACGCGCGAGCGCTTGAGGTAGCTAGTTCACGCTCCTTTGAACGCGAGTACATGCCACAGACACGACAAGATGGTGGTGTCGAGGACCCAGGACGCAGAACCTTGGAGAGCCCAAATATTGAGCCAAGGATCGGCATCCCCTCGATTGTATCACTATCACGCGTAGTTAGTTGAAGAGATTCCTGCTTCACGTGATAAATCAGGTGTGTGTATTGTACATAGTTACATCTACAGTCAACTTGGCCTGTTGAAAATGATACAGTGGATTTTCAGTAGTTAACCCATAAAAATC
This sequence comes from Pythium guiyangense, assembly GCA_003730235.1. Classification (NCBI taxonomy): domain Eukaryota; phylum Oomycota; class Peronosporomycetes; order Pythiales; family Pythiaceae; genus Pythium; species Pythium guiyangense. The sequence continues at coordinate 1,363,371 of QXDM01000017.1, read as the reverse complement.
AAACGTCGTCTATTGCATCGCCTCGCCTTCAACCTATTATAAATTATATATTATCTCCACATCATCTCGCCTGTGCTCAGCCGTTGCCGTTTAGCCAAATGCGTCGAGCTGGACCAGCACTTGGCCATTCGCGAGCTCACACGCAGTCGTCGTCGTAGCTCTTAGACGCCACGAGCATGAAGACGCTCCACGTGATCGCAGCTGCGACGGCAGCGCTCGCGCTCCTTGACCCTCTAAGCGCAACAGCAGCAGCAGCGCCAAAGACACCGACGAGCGTGCCGCTCAATGGCTGGTACAAGTGCAGCGCCAGCACGCTCTACGGTGACCACAAAGCGCCGCACACTGACGACTACTACTTGGAGACCAAGTCGCACCACGGCCACCACAAGCGCAGCAAACACCGCAGCGCTGCGCATGGAACGTCGCAACAAACATCGCTGCGCGAGCTCCGTGCGCCGAGCGTGCGCGTGGGCGAGCAGCGAAAGGCGACGCTGCCGTTCCTGCAAAAGCAGCAGTCGCTCGAGTGGATCGCGCGCGAGCAGCGCTCTGTTGTTGCGACGCAGTCGGCGCCGAGTCACCACCGCACGCACAGCAAGAACAAGCGCTCGTGGATCAGTGATATGGAGTTTAGTCGGCCGCAGTACGAGTGCGGCGCGTTCCGCGTGCCGCTGTGCTACGACGGGATCTGTGAGAGCAGCCGCATGATCGACGTGTTTGTCAAGCGCGTGGCAGCGAAGAAGCGCTCGACAGTGTCTGGCGCGAAGAAGCCCAAGGCGCTGTGGGTGCTCCAGGGCGGTCCTGGCGCGTCGTCGACTGCGATGGAGGGCTTGATGGACGACCTCTACGACGAGCTCGACGGCGACGTGAGCATCTACACGATGGACCACCGCGGCACGGCACGGAGCCACCGCTTGATGTGCGACGCTGCGCAAGCTGGTACAACTGGGAGCCCCAGTGGCACGTCGATCGGCGTCGACGAAGTCCCTGCGTGCATCCAGGACGTGCTGTTCCAGATCGACAACCAGACCGCGGCGTTCTCAGTTACGTCTGCGGCGATGGACCTCAAGAGCGTGATCGACCACCACTTGAGCGACCACGATGTGTTTGTCTACGGCCTGAGCTACGGCACGTACCTCGTCGAGCGGCTCGTTCACTTTGCTCCCGCGTCTGTGAAAGGCTTCTCGGTCGACGGCATCGTGTCGGAGTTTGGCGCGGACGCCGACGCCCGTGCGACGTACTCGAACTGGGACCGCGACGTCGGCATCGTTGCCGACCGGTTCCTCGGCTACTGTCTCCAGGACGCGTACTGCAAGTCCAAGTTCCCAGGCGTGACCGACCTCGGCGCATACACGCGCGCGCTCTACAAGAAGCTCGACGCGGCAGCCAAGGACGCACCAGGAACGAACGCCTGCGCCGACGCACTCGCATCGTCCGGGACGCGTCCGTCCTACTTTCTCCGCACGACGTTCGGCGACTACCTCCCGTCCGACGAGTGGCGCACGACGATCCCTGCGATCATCTACCGCGCTGCGCGGTGCTCGCGCGAAGACGCCGAGGTCCTGCGGCTCTTGGCCGAGCCGATGGCGTACGGCGACGAAGAGGACGAGACCGAGGACATTGACAACCTCCTGTACACGTCCGAGATGCTGTACAACGTGATCGTGTTCTCCGAGATGTGGGAGTCCCCGAGTCCGGACAAAGCGACGCTGCTGCAGTGGTACGAGAACGCCACGATGGCGTCCGACAACTTCTACTCGCTGCCGTACTACTGCCTCTTCACTGGCAGCAACGAGAAGGGCTGCGCGGAGCTCACGCACCTCCCACGGTCGCTGCCGTTTGTCTACAAGCGCGACCAGTACTGGAACGTCCCTGCGAAGCTCCCGAGCCACGCCTCTGCGCTCTTGCTCGTCGGCGGTCTCGACGTCCAGACCCGCCGCGCGTACGGCGCCATGGAGTACAAGGCGATCGAAGGCGAGAAGATGCTCGTGGACTTTACGTACGCGAGCCACTGCACGACGTTCACGACGCCGACGACGACTGGCAAAGGCGCGTGCGGGATGCTCGTGCTCGCGTCGTTCGTGCGCGAGAACGGCGTGCTCTCGCGCGTCGACACGAGCTGCATCGCCGACACGTACAAGCTCGAGTTCAAAGACGCCGAGAACAAGGCGCAGGACCTCTTTGGGACGCGCTCGCTGTACGGCTAGAGATACTAGTGTGTGTTTCCCATTTTGCATACAAAGACCGAGGCTAGAGCAAGAATACAGTGCGAAAGCTGATTTTGGCTCGAATTGATCCCTCGTATCTGTCACTATTGCATTTTGTGCTATTGCGACGGCGACTGCCACTTGCTTCGTGCTCTTGCAAGGACGTGGACGTCGACGACCGGAAGCGCAATGGACGTTCCGTCGTGGCACCCAGCGAACCAGGACGCGGACTCGCGGCGTCTCTTGATAGCGTCGAAGGTCCCGCGCACCGAGTTCAAAGTCATGGCTGGCTCGAGCGCCGACACGAGCACGGACGCGGGGCAGCAGTTCATGACCGAGTTCAGCGCGGGCGGCAATGGTCCAGCTGCTGCCGTCGAAGGCCACGGCTTGGGCGCGTCCGACAGGTCTGTCCATGTGTATGCATGTATGTCTAGTAGAGCGTGTGTTTGGCTGCTGCTCATGCAAGAGGCGATAGACTGTACTTGCTCGAACAGCAGAAGATCGCCGACGCGCAGAAGAACAAGCGCAAAGCCGAGGACGACGCGCGTACGTTTGGTCTTGCGCTATGAGTGCGTCTTTGTCGTCGATTGCATCGCTCGTGTCTTGACGCGTAAGTGACTCCACGCACGACAGAGCTCCAGAGCTTTCGGTCGACTGCGCTGAAGCTCCAGGCGGCGCAGAAAGCGTCGCTGCTCGTGCCTGACGTCGTCGCCGCGATCAAGAGCGCAGCACCAGCCACTGCGAGCGCAAAGAAGCCTGCAGTCACAGCAACCAAAGCGACGCCGATTGTGACGATCAAACCCAAGAAGCGCCGCGCAGATGCAGACGCAGCAGCAGACGCTACGAAGCGCAAGAAGCAGCCGCAGCAAGCGCCACCGACTGCCACTCGCGACAGCAGCGCGCCAAAGGAGTTGTCCAAGCCAGCGTCTGTCACGCCAACTGCTGCTACAGCAGCGAAAGCCCCGAGCGCGTTGCTGCTGCAGGGCTACTCGAGCAGCAGCAGCGACGACGAGGACGCCACTGCGACCAGCAGCGCATGACTCTGACCATCACATCATCAACACTGTCACTCTCGCCCACACATGATCTAACTTATCTATTCACTCAGTCGGCCGCACACTCGCTGGCGCACAGAGCAGCAGCGCTGCTCCTCATGGCTCCACCGCCTAGTCGCTGTCGTCGCCAAACGTGATCTTCGTCGCCTTCTTCGTCACGTCGACGTTCTTCGCGAACGCGCCGTAGAGCTTGTGCTCCTTCTTCTTGACGTGCGTGCCGAACTTGGTCAAGTCTGCTGGGACGTCCTGGTTCGAGTCGCGAAGGAGGTTGACGAGCTCACCGGCGCGCGGCTTGTCGTTCGCCGTGAAGAACGTGTGCGCAATGCCCTTCTTGCCGCCGCGGCCCGTGCGGCCAATGCGGTGGACGTAGTCCTCGATCGTGAGCGGGAACGAGTAGTTGAGGACGTACTCGACGCCGGGGATGTCGAGTCCGCGCGCGGCGACGTCGGTCGCAATGAGCAGCGGGATCTTGCCCGACTTGAAGCGCTCGACGGCTTCAGATCGCTGCGCCTGGTTCCGGTCGCCGTGGATCGCCGCGCACGTCCAGCCCTTCTGCTGGAGCATGCGCTCGACGCGGTCAGCCTCCTTCTTGTACAAGACGAAGAGCAGCACGCGGTTCGTGCGCGAGCTGTGGTACTTTTGCAGGAGCGCGTGCACGCGGGCGTCACGTGCGCGGTCGTCGACGACTTCGACGAGCTGCGTCACGTTCTGACTCGCTGCGAGGTCGTCCGAGCCGATCGTGACCTTGACGGGGTCGACGAGGAACTCGTGCGCGAGCTTCTGGATCGACTGCGGCCACGTCGCGCTGAACATGGCGATCTGGCGCTCGGCGTGCGTCTCGCCAATGATCTTCCGGATGTCCTTCTCAAAGCCTTCGTCGAGCATCCGGTCGGCTTCGTCGAGCACGACGTACGAGACCTTGGACAAGTTGCACGCGCGCTCTTCAAGGAGGTCTTTGAGACGCCCTGGCGTCGCCACGACGACGTGCACACCGTCGCGCAGCGTCTTCTTCTGCACGTTCTTTGGCACGCCGCCGTAGATGCACGTGCTGCGGAGACCGCAGTGCTTGCCGGCCTGTGTGATCACGTCCGAGCTCTGCATCGCGAGCTCGCGCGTCGGCGCAACGACGAGCATGCGCGGACCCGGGCACTTGGCCGACAGCGCTGGCTGCGCTGCGATGTGGATCAAGCCCGGGATCGAGAACGCGAGCGTCTTGCCTGAACCGGTCTCGGCAATGCCGATGATGTCACGACCGGACGCGAGGATCGGCCAGCACTGGCTCTGGATCGGCGTCGGCTTGCTAAAGCCCTCGGTCGTCTTGAGGAACTTGGCGTCGAACGTCACGTCCTTGAAGCTCCGGATCGGACGGTAGAGGCAGTTGTTGCCGCTGATCGTCATCTCGTTCTCCGTGTGGAACGCAGCGACCTCCTCGTTGCTCATCTTCGCAGTCGCTTTGCTCTCGACGTAGAACGACTTCTTGAAGCTCCCGTCTGAGGCCGGCGGCTGCTGGAACGGACCGTTCGAGAAGTCTGACGTCGGAGCCTCGTCGTCGTCGTTGCTCTTGCTCTTCTTCTTCTTGTCCTTCTTGGCTTTCTTTGGCGCAGCGTCGTCCGCAACAGGCTCCAGTTCCTCCTCAGCGCGCTCGCGCTTCTTCGACTCCTTCTTGGCTTTCTTCGCCTTCTTCTTCTCGCTCTTGCTCTCGTCCGCAGTCGGCTCGTCCGTCTGCGGAGCAGCGGCAGCGGCAGCAGCCTTGAGCTGTGCCTTCTTGGCCTTCTTCTCTTCCTTGCGCTGGCGCTTGGCGTCCGCAGCGTCCGTCATCGTGCTGTATGTGTGTGTGGTGTAAGTGATCGAGAAGAAGAAGACACGACAAGCTGCTGCCTCGTGTGCGGATCGTCGTCGAGTGCTTTAGACGTCGAGACAGCGCGAATGCAGAGCGCCAAGCGTTGCGCACCACCTAAGCTTCATGGCCAATCAAAACACAGCCATCTTATGCGCACGTCGTAACATTGAAACACATTGTTGCAATAATACTATCCACACGTCCATCTCAATATTCCCTGTATTTCATCACGCTCGAACCTTGTGAGCCTCGCTGGTCAATGCTTGGTGCTGGGAGATGAACAGAAGTGCTCAAGTTGCTCGACCTCTGTGGCTTTGACGACCGTACGTGGTGTCTGTGATGGCCTGAGTTCTGGTCGATAGGCACTCTCAACTCCTGGTAGCTCAACGATACCTGACGAGGCACGAGCTGACTCCGTGTCAAGTTCTCAAGTCGCTGGTAAGGTCTCCACAACGTCAACATGCGCGAGTTTGCGACTCTGCTACTCTCGCGTTCCAAAGCACAGCGGGTGTGCCGATGTATTTGGCGTGAGCTACCACCTAGGCGAACACATATACATACTGACAGCTGTACGCATCGCGTCTTCTCCCTTGCTCTCGTTGTCGCTAGCACTTGGGCGCCGTAGCTGTGCTAGTACGAGGTTTGCTTCCCTGGGACGTCTAGGTGAAGGAGAGGAGCGAGTCGTTGTAGAGCCGCATCGCGGATTCAAAGTCCTCTTGACACAACATCGCGCGCGGGACCAGATCAACGCCCGCGAAAGGATTGTCATAGTTCGCCGATATCTGCAGCCGCGGCAGCAGCTGCACGCACACTTTCAAGTGGTGCTGCACCGCCGGGTCGCGGCGCAAGTCGCCGCTCGAGTTGCGGATCGCGCCGTAGAGCAATCCGACCGCTTGCTCCATGCGCGTGAGCTCCTCTTCGTCAAACGGTCTCGGCGATTCGGTTGGCGAGCGCACAAGCTCACGCGCTGCGAGCGCTTCGGCACCACTGACGTTGATGTCGACCTGGTTGTCGTCGCGAGCGTTCGCGTCAAGCACATGGCGACGGTACTGCTCGACTTGGCGCGAGAGGTTCAGGAACCGGTCAAGCTCCGAGACGTTGAGTGTCTCTGGCAAGCGCGCGCAGATGTCGAGCACCTGGCTCAAGTAATTCTCGAGTCCGCGCTTGCGCTCTTCGATGACCTCGCTCGAGTTGCCAGTCTTGCCCATGAACATACCGCCGAGGCGGTACTTGCGCGGGAAGGTCGGGAGACTCGCGACCGTTGCAGGGATCTTGTGCTTCAGGTCCTTGTGCAAGCGCTCAAAGACGCTGAAACGGTGCGACACGAGCCACGTTGTCGGGTCTGCGTCGCCGCGTGGCTGCCAGTCGCAGCGGAGGACGTACACTGTGTACTCGACGTAGTTGTCGTCCTGGAGGATCTGCGTGCGGTGCATCTGGCACGTGAAGAACCCGTCATGGATGATAATGCGGTGCCCTTCCATCGAGAACGACCCGAGCGGCGCTGTGAGCGTACTGAGCGAACCCCAGGTCGACTGTGGGCGGCGGTCGATAAGCGACTCGTCCTGCTTGGGCGTGCGCGCTCCATCCGACGACTCCTCTGTCGACGACTCGAGCAAGAACGGCACGAGCTCGTCGTACTCGCTCTGCGTGATCGCGCCGACGACCAAGAGGCCCTCCAACTGCTCCAGTTGCTCGCGGTTCTCCTGCGAGATTATGTCTGGGATGACGACCGCAGTGACTTGACCCGTTGCACCATCCAGCGTCGACACTTGCGCAATGCCACTGAGGCGACTCGCACTCGCATTCGCGGCGCGCAGCAGCTCCAGCTGCTTCTCGCGCTCCCTCTCTTCGCGGTCGCGCGTAACGAGCATCTCGAGTGCACGCGCGTCTGCGATCGCACGCAGCTCAGCTTGGCGCTCTTGTTCGGCCTCCGCCGCCGCTTTGGCAAGCGCAGCTTCGGCTTCGCGCACCGCAGTAGCAGCAGCAGCTTGCTCTGCGATCGCGCGTTGTCTCTCACGTGCAGACACAAGCGAGTCTGTAGCTGGCAGCGTAGTCGAATGTCCTTGGCGTTCCCCAAGGACGTCATCGAGATCGAGCGCGAGGATGTCGAGCTCCAGCTGCTCAGCTGTGGTTGCCGTTGACGCAGTCGGTGCTTGCGGAGCCACTGCTGCTGCTGCTTGCTCGCGTGCGAGCTCCTGTAGATAGGAGAGAACAGTGTCGAGGCGCGGTCGGTCCGCTGGCTCGAAGCTGCACATGCGCTCGACCAACGTCCACACGCGATCTGGCACGTGCTCTGGCTGCTCTGGGAGGTCGCCGGACTTGACCAAGTCCCGCACCGTGTCGTCGTCGACGTGGAAGCCCCACGGCAGCTCCTGGCTCACGGCTTCGACGATGCACATGCCGAACGAGAACACGTCGGACGCGAACGTCGGGCGACGGCCTTTGAGGCACTCGGGTGCACGCCAGCGCAGCGCACCTGCTGTGCTCGTCGCGATGCCAGTGCCAGGGCCAGTTGGACCAACAGCGTTCGCGACGCTCTGCTTGCTCGCAGACAGCGTGCGCACGTAGCTGAAGCTAAAGTCCGCGACCTTGGCGACGTAGCCGTCGGCCACGAGGATGTTGTCGCACTTGAGGTCGCCGTGCACCACGCGCTGCTCGTGCAAGTACGCGAGTCCAGACGCGGCTTCGAGCAGCAGGCGGAACGTCATGCCGCGGTGCTTCTCCTTGCTCAGGAAGTCGACCAAGCTGCCATGCACTGCGCGCTCGCACACGATGAACGGCGGCGACGACACGTCACAGGCGCCGTACATCGTGAGCACGTGCTTGTGGCGAAAGCCAAACCAGAGTCCGGCTTCGTCGCGGAACTTGCTCGTCACGTTCTCGTTCCCGCGCGTGTCAATAAGCAGACACTTGACGACGACCGCGGCGATGCCCATTGTGCCGTAGTGCACCGTGCCGAACGATCCGCGTGCGAACGCCTGCGCCTCGTACGCGACCTTGTGCGGCGGGAGGAACCAGCTCGGCACACTCTTAACATGCACGCTCGAGCGCCGCATGACCTTGCCGAGCGCTGTGCGTAGCACGAGCGCGGACGGGTCGACATCCGAGACACAAGCCACGTCGTCGTCGTCGTCGTTGTTGTTCAGATCTGCGTCAGGAGTCTCTGGTGCTTTCTCTGTCTTTGTCGATGCACCGCGCCGTCCCACTGTCTGCATCTGCAGCTCGTACCGAAACACGTTCAGTGCCTCGAGCTGCTGCACCTCGTGCGCCACTTCCTTTGCCAACGTCGCGTCAGCCGTGAGTCGCTTTGCGATCGCGCGCTGCTGCTCTTTCCAGATCTGCGCCTGCCGCGCTCGGAACGCCGCCATCTCCTTGCGCTCGTTTGCTGCTGCGAGGCGCTCGTCCGCCGCTGCGCTGAAGTCGCACATGCTCAGTGCAAACATGATTGTCGCGATGCTCTGCTGGAAGTCGCGCACTTTTGCCAGCACGTGCCGGTACAAGACGATGCGGTACACCCAGACCCGGCGCTTGTGATCCTCCAAGAACATGAGGTACTCGCCCACAAGACGCGCGTACTTGCGCAGGATCTCTTCTGTCGGCAGCGTCCCTTTGCGCTCCATCTCCTGGAGCTTGCTGTGCAGGAGCTCGAGCTGCTCGTGCACGCTTGAGCAGAGCTCGCTGCTCTCCTGCATCTCGGTCACCGCCGAGTAAATGAGCTTGAGCACCTCGACGACCGGCTGTCCGACGACCGGCACCACGAGGCCCACGAGCTCCATGGCTCGCGTACGTGTGTGTGTGTGCGCACCGCGCGCTAGCGACCCACACAGGCGCTCGCTGCGCCACGACGCTGTCTTCTGCTCGCGAGCTGGCGAATCGAGGAATGAGCTACGTCCATCGATCAAGCACGTGAGATTAAGTGAGGTCTGAACCCATTGCCAAAGTAGTCACTAAACCAGAAGAATGCCATCTTATGCGCACGTCAATTTATGGTGGTACAAACACAATATTCACACGTCACTCCTTGCTCTCCCTGCCTTTTGTCACGCTCGAATCACGTACAGTTGTGTGTTGAGCACCTCCGTTCAAATCTCGGCACCGAGTTCCCGCCCTCGACATTGACGACATTGACGTTGCGTTCCGCGTGTGTGTGCGAGATGGCGCTGTCGCCCGCTGCTCCGACACCGCCGCGTTCTGCGACTGCGCACCGCCGCCGCCGCTCGCTCATGGACGACACCAACGACGACAATACCAACGACAACGCGCTCGATCGCACGCACCGATCGGCTGCAACGAGTGGCGCTGGCGACGCGACGCCGAGTCCACCGCCGCGCCTCGAGACGCTCAGCCGCCTCGCGACGCCAGTCGCACGCAAAGCCGACTCGATCGCGTCGCAGTTCCAGCGCGAGATCCTCGGTAGCGACCTCGCGTCGAAAGCACCGCAGCTGCATCGCACCTCAGCTGCTGTAAACGACATTGGTACGTTTACTGCATGCGCCACGAGCTCACTTGTGCGTCGTCAAGCTGACTGACACTCCACCTGACACTCCACACTCACTCACACGCGCGCTCTCGCTTCACTCACAGACGACCGCGCGTCGTCGACGCAGAACGACGACATTCAGATCCACACGCCCGAGACGTTTGCTGCGAAAGGCGCTGCGAGTGCGCGTGACGCCGTGAGCAGCAGCGCAGCAGCAGCAGCAGCTCCTATCACTAGCGCAGCTGCTGCTACTGCGATCGCAGATGGAAGCGACACGGAAGACGAAGAAGACAACGATGAAGCAAGAGCTGATGAAGAGCAGAAGCGCAGTGAACACGCAGCGCATGCGTCGCCGCGGCGCACGACGCTGTCGCCATCAAAAGCGTCGCTGCTCGTCACGAGCGACAGCAGCATCGTGCTGGACGACAGTGCGATCTCACGGCGCGACACGGTGTCGCCCCAGGCGCTCAAGAGTCTGCTCCAGAGCATCTCGCTCGACGACGCGAGTCCGCGCGCGCAGACCCAGACGTCGCACTCTGGAGAGGGCGACCGCAGCAGCAGCAGCAGTGGGAACCAGTTCCTCGCATCGGCGTCTTCGCTACTGCAGACGCCCGACTCGGTGCGCAAGACGCGCGCGATGCAGCACCGAGAGACCGAAGAGCGCACGCTCTCGCCCAGCGAAGCGCTCTCGATGACGCTCAACGACGTTGCGCCAGCGCGCGCACCAGCGAGCCGCCGCCTCTCGACGCTCCACGAAGACGCCGAGACCGACAATGACGCTGCTGCGGATAGTGATGCTCGGCGCGCGACGCTCGAGCCGACCGACGCTGCCGACTTCCTCGCAGCGCTGCGCGACGAGATGGCGAGCGCCTCGGACAGCGAGACGACACACCAGCCAAAGGACGCGACGACGAGCTCGCGCAAGCGCCGCCAGACAATCCAGACAACGGCGTCCGCTGCAGCAGACGCGTCGCCAGTGACGCGGTCGCGAAGCCGTCGCGCGACCGTCGAGCCGAGCGACATGGTCTCGCTCCGTCGCGACGCCGTCACTAAGAGCGCTGCAAATCGCCGCGAGACGCTCAACGTCGACGATCTCCACGAGCTCGGTCACAGTGGCGCTGGTGGCAGGCAAGAGCCTGGTGGAACACCACAGCCGCGTCGCGAGACGCTCAATGTCGACGACTTGGACGAGCTCCACGCCGAGCCGCAGCACGCGGCGCAAGCGAACGACGCGACAGAGAACGACGACGACGATGAGAGGGACGCGATGCGCGTCGATGCGACAGCGTCGCGCAAGCGCAAGCAGCACGGCGACGACACAGCAGCAGAGAGCACAAGCACCGCTGCTGTGAGTCTAGTGCCAACGAGCGCAGCGAAGAAGTCGCGAAGCAGCGCAAGCCCAAGTGCGAGTCCGCCGCGCGACTCGGTCGTGTCGATGCAATCGCGCCAAGCTGCTGGCTTGGCGCGGCCGCAGAAGACGCCGACGCCCGGCAAGCAAGCGCGGAGTGCGCAGCAGAATGAGAACGAGACGCCTGGCCGCCGGAGCCGCGGCCTCGAGCGCCAGTCGCTGCTCGCCAAGTTCAGCTCTCCAGTAGTAGCTCCGACAAAGACACCGCTGCGCGGCATCCTGAGCGCCAAGAAGCCAGCAGCAGGAGGCGCGGGACTGCTCTCGACGCCGACCAAGTCGGTCAACTTTGGTCCGCCGCAAGGCGCCGAGTTCAATCTCGGCTCGCCGTCGACGAGCATGACACCGATGCTCGCGAAGGACGCGCGGCGGCTGTTCCCGCTCGATCGCGCCGCGTCGCCGCCGCTCGGACAGGTGGACGAAGACGAAGAGGAGGACGAAGAGACGTCGCTGAACACGTCGCTGCTGGACGAAGCCGACGCGATCGACTCGGACGACGACGAGCACAAGGACGACGACGACGACGAAGACGACACGATCGAGCGCACGCTCGGGCACTTGAGCGCTGCGCTGAGTGCCAAGTCGCCGCCAGACAAGAACCGGCGCCGGTTCAGTCTCCGCGGCGTGAGTCCGCTCGACAACCAAGCGAATGCGCGGCGCTGGCGCCGCTCGAGCGTGAGCGCAGTCGTGCGGTCGCCCGTGTCGGCGCGGAAGATCAAAGGCATAGAACCTGGTGCACTCGCACCGCCAGCACCGCGACCAGCGCCGACACCAGCAGCGCACACGTCCGTGTTCCTCAGCGACCCGACCGAGAGCGCCGCAGACGGCCGAGCAGCGTACGCCGACTCGTCCGCGTCGTCAGATGCGAGCGACGACATGGAGATCACGGGCGACTTCTCTGCGTTCGTGCAAGCGAGCGGCTTGCTATCTGCGAGCGCAAAGAAAGCGGCGGCGGCGATGCCGGACTTTCGCTTCCGCGGCCGCACAAAGGACGCGCCGCCGTCAGTCTTTGACGACTCGCTCCAGGGCGACGGCGACACGGTCGAGCTCGGGAGTCTCGGCGACCTCTTGGCCGAGTCGGCGGCGTACGCGACTGCGAAAGCACCGGCGTCTGCTGCGTCGAGTCGCAGCGCCGCCACTCAGTCGCAGGCGTCGACGTCAGCACCAGCATCTGCGACAGAGAGCAGCAACAACGACAACAACAACAACGATGGCGATGGCAATGACAGCGACACGCCTGCGCTCGGCAGCCTCGAGGAACTCGCGCGCGAGAGCGAAGTGCGCGCGTCGCCACAGACCACGTCGGTCGTCGGCGCTGCGGCGATGCGGCGATTCAACTCGCGGCACTTTAGCCAGCTCGACGAGCAGGACGTGACGCTCGACCCGATCTTGGAGGAGGACGAGGACGGCGGCACTTCGTCGGCTCCGAGTCGCATGAGCCTCGACACGAGCGACGACAGCGACACGGGCGAGTACAACGAGCGCCGCAAGTCGCTCGTTGTGAACCTCTCGTCGCAGTTTGAGAGCGTCGGGTCGCCGTCGCCACCGCAGTCGCCGCGTGCAGCGCGCAGCGTGACTGCAGCGGAGCTGAGTGCGCGGATCCGGTCGCCTTTGCGTCCGTCGCCGCGCCGCTCGCACGGTGCAACATCGTCGTCAGCATCTGCACCGCGCATGTCGATGCACGAGCTGCTCGCGCGCGCTGGCGTCGACGCAATTGCGCCAGCTACGGGACCGGACGACCACTTCCAGGATCTGTACGCGCCGACCACGGTCGCTGCCGACGCCGCAGTCGACGCAGCCAAGCGCGCCGCGGTCTCCGTCGCGTGCAAAGACGTCGTGAAGTGGCACATGGACGAGATCTCGTCGTGGTCGGCAGGACTGACAGACGTGCTCGCGTCGCTCGTGCGCGAGTCGGCGCCGCCGTTCTTTAGCGCCGACGACGACAGTGTTGACGCTGCCGCTGCGATCGACAGTGCGGTCAAAGCGCTGTACGAGCTCGAGACGGCGCGCGTGCAGAGCGGACTCTGCCAGTGGCGCACCAAGATGGAGACCGAGGTCGTCGAGAAGCTCGAGGCCACAGCCGCTGAGTTCGACAAGGACGTCCGCGCACTCAAGCAGCGCGTGTCGAACGACTCGGCGACGCAGCAGAGCGAACTCGGCGCGCTCCAGGAGCTTATTGCGCGCGAGACGCAGCTCGCGGAGCTCCTCGATGCGATCGACGAGCAGCAGGGCGTCCAGAACGAGTACGCTGCGACAGTCGACGCGCTCGAGACGCAGTGCGCAGCGCTGTCGCTCGAAGCCTCGGTGCTTGAAGACAAGCTCCGCGTGGCCGAGAACATGGCGTCCGAGCAGAACCTCGTGTCGCCGGAAGTTGCCGCAGAGCTCGAGCGGCAGGTGCTGCACGCCGAGGAGGTCTCGGCGATCCAAGCGAGCTTGAGCATCTGGCGTGTCGTCGTCGCGACGTCCTCTCACCTGAAACTCAGCGCGCAGCTCGACGACGTCGTCGTGCGCATCGACCTCCAGATCGACGTTGTCCTGAGCGACTTGGACGCTGCGAGCGATTCGGGCGGCGGCGGCTTCTCGACTGATGTGGCGTCGAACGTGACGCTCAAGCGGCGCCGGAGCGCGGCGTTCGAGCCGCCAGACAAGGACATTGTGCGCCTCGTGCAGCAGAAGCTCTTTGATGCCGTGCAGCTCTCGCGGTTCATTCGCACAGCCAACAGCTCGCAGCACGACGAGACCAAACACTTGGACCGTCCGCGGCGCATCTGCACGCTGCTCCAGGACCTCGAGAGGTACGTGACGCTGTCGTACCGCTTCCTACGTGAGCTCCGCGCGCTCTCGGCGCAGTACGCAGTCGAGTACGTCGTCGAGAGCTCAGTGCTCTGGGTCGAGTTCCTCAACTTTGCGCCACTGCGCGAGAGCAAGTTCGTCGTCGGCTTTGCGCTGCTCGACGAGTTCCCGTTCGCGCACTTTGAGACGAGCGTCGACGTCGTCTACGGTCCGGTGCGTCGTCTAGCGCTTGTGCGTGTCTGTGTACGCGTGTGGAGGACTGACAGTGTGTCACAATGTGTCGTGCAGGTGTCGCCCGATGCGATTCGCGCCGAGATCGACGCAGAAGCCGCCAAGCAGAACGACTACGAGTTCGTCTCGCGCATCTGCGAGCGTCTGCGGAACGCGTTCGTCCTTCGGTGACGCTTTGGACCATGAGAGCGCTCGAGAGACGTGCTGGTGACAGCGTAATATAGGAACAGACCACAGACCAGACGCTCGCTCTCTCTCTCTTCACAACACAGACGCACGCGCGTGTGCTGCAGACGAACAGGTGCTCAGTCGTCCCAGTCGTCGTCGCTGTCCGAGTCGGCAGCGACTGCAGTCGCACTGCCACTGGTGCTGGTGACCGCGAGTCCTTTCGTGACTGCGTGGAGCGACGGCTGCGCTGCCAGCGCCTGCAAGAGACACACAGAGCATCGACGTCAGTCAGTTCGACCGCGTGGCGATCCCAAGAGCTACGAGCATGGACGTACGTTCAGGCGCTCAAACTGCTCGGCCTTGGCGCGCTTCTCGGCGTCTTCGCGGCGGATGCGCTCCTGGAAGTCGAGCGTCTTGGGCCGCGCGGGCGCCGTCTCCTCGGGCTTTTGCGACAGCGGCACCATGTCTAGCACAGCATCATCACACACACGTACGAGTCAGTCACTCTCTCATCATCACAGACGTCGCTCCTGTCGAAGGTACGCACCGCTTGGCTGGAGCGACGTCAGCACTGGCGCCGCGTCTTCGCCTGCGAACCACGCACTGGCGCTCAGTGCCGCCTGTGGAGCAGCTACGGGTCCGTAGACGTCGTCTTGGAAGAACGCGCGGAGTTTTGGCGCGCGCGGGAGCGTGAACGCCACGCGGTCCACGACGCTCGGCGTCAGCAGCAGCAAGCGGTCGACTTCGACGTTGCGCACGTCGCAGAGCGTCTTGGGCAGCAGCGCCGCGCCGCTGATCGGGTCCGTGCCTGCGTACGCAAACGGCAGGTTCGCCTGTGCAGTCGCAGCCACGGGGTCGATCTCAAAGCTCTGGACGTGCCGGTCACCCATGCCGACGAGGAACAGCAGCCGCGAGCTTGCGTCGTAGAACGGGTAGTGCACGACACTACTCGCGCTCGTCTCGACGGTGATCGGCCGCCCAAGTGGCTCGACGAGGTTCGCAGCGTCCCAGAACACGAGCTGCTTCTCGTTCCGCGCGTTCACGCCGAGTGTCAAGAGCGTCGAGTCGCTGACCCACGTGACGAACTGCGGCTTGGCGCTGTCGTAGCCGCAGCCCATGGCCACGAGCGCATGGTCCTGGCGCCGCGGGTCAAAGATCCGGACGATCTTCTCGCGACTCGACGTCGTTAGGAGCCGGCCGTCGGCGCTGAACGCCATGTTCCAGACCATGTCTTCGAGCTTGTTCGTCAGTGCGACCTGCTCTTTGCCGCACTCGACGTCCCAGAGACGCACAGTCAGGTCCAGCGCTGTCGACGCGAGGACGTTCGACGCCGTTGGGTGGAACTGGACGCTCCGGATGCCCTTGGTGTGGCCCACGAGCGTCTGCGCCGGCGTCGTCACGTCAGCGCCAGTGCCGCTGCTACTGCCATCGATCGACCAGACCTGGATGACCGAGTCGCCGGCGCCAGTCGCAAGCACGTGGCTTTCGAACGGACTGAAGTCCATGTCAGTGAGCGCGTACTTGTGGCCGTTCACGACGGTCGTGGCGCTCGAGGCGCGGCCGCTTGCGTCGAGGGCGTTCACCATGACAGGACCACCGGCGCCAGTGAGCGGCACGGCCCAAAACCGCTCACTGGCTTTGATGATCGGCGATGCGATCGTCGACGACGCGACGTTCCTGTCGCCAAAGTGGAAGAGCTCGTTGCGCATCGCTTGTTTGCCAGCGATGTACTTGAACTGCGGACGACAGAGAGAGAGAGATGGCGTGAGCGACGTACGTAGTGACGGCATAAGAGGCGTCAACGAGCCACGCACCTTGTGTCCGCACTTGGACCCGAGACGCTGCGCTTTGTCTGACAGACCAGTGTCCAGACTCTCAGTCTCGGATGGAGACGCAGACGATGGCGACAGCGTCGTGGTGGCTGACGGCTCTGGCACGAGCGGCACCGCCTGCTGCCACTGCGGCAACTGCATCGGCACTGATGCTGCTGCTTTCCACGCCGGCTCTGCTGACGCCGGCTTTGCAACTGGAGCTGGCGCACTCGACCATGCAGTTGTCGACGCACCCCAACCGCTCGGTGCACTCGGTACTGGCGCTGCTGTTGCTACCGGCGGTGCCGGTGTCGTTGCCGACGCTGATGGCGCACCTGCGTTCCATGTAGCATCCCACGCCGCGAGCTTACTGCCACCGCTGCTGCTGCCGTTCGACGCCTCTGACGCAGCCGCTGTCGCTGCAGCCGGCGGGTTCCACGACGACGATCCGCCAAACACTGCGCTCGTGCCATTGTCCGCCGCTACAGCTGCTCGCTTTGCGCTCGTAGGGTCCACGCGCTCGAGCACCGGCTCGGCGTCCTGACCACTCGCCCACTCGTTTGCGTGCAGAGCTGCCGTGAACGCCTTCGTGTCGGGGAACAAGTCGCTCTGGAACGTGTGCACGGCGTCTTTGCGCGGGACCTGGAAGCTCAGGATGTCGCACACGCCGCCGCCGCTTGCGCTGAGGTTCAGCACGCGCGCGACTTCGCAGCTCGCGGCATCGCACGCTTGCTTTGGGAGCATCGCGGCTGCGAACGTCATGTTTGCCAAGACGCTGTGGTCGAGCGCCTGGACCGTCCCAGCGGTGCGACTGAAGTCGACTTCGAAGCTCCGGACACTGCGGTCGCCTTTCCCGAGCAAGTACAGCAGATTCACGTCGTCGTCGTAGAGCGGGAAGAGCTGTCCGATGCTCGAGTCCAAGCGCTGGCGATGCACGTGCTTGGACAAGTTGCGCGGGTCCCAGAGCTTGAGCTCGCGCTCCTGCATGCGGTCACTCCCGGTCGTGACAAAGTTCGCGAGACGGCCGCACCAGACGACGCTCGACTGGCGTCGCCCCGAGTGTGCCTCAGTCTGCTGCGCAGCGCGACTGCCAGCGCGCGGGTCCACGAGCCGCACGAGCTTGTCGAGACTCGTGCTCAGGAGCATGCTGCCGTCATAGCTCCACGCGAGCGAGCACACGTTGTCGCCCACGGCCGTGTCGGACTCGTGGAAGAGCTGGAAGAGCGGCGTCTGCGCCTCGACGTCGCTCACTTGAACCTCCTTGTGCGCGTAGAACGCCACGACGCCCTCTGCTGTCGGGTGGAACTTGACGCCACCGACGCTCGAGCGCGACTCGGACGCGAGCGTCGCTGCTGGCGCCGTGAGGTCTGCGTCAAGCACACTACTTGCTGGCAGGCGCCAGACCTTGACGGTCGCATCGGCACTTGCAGACGCGAGGACGTTCGGGTCGAACGGTGAGAACTCGAGGCTGTTGACGCGCTGCTGGTGCGCGCGGATGAGCGGCGGCTGTAGATACACAGAGCGTCAGGCCCTGGCATTGGGTGAAGATACATCGAGCTACACACACGTACAGTCGTCGGTGCGCCTTTGCCCGTCTCGCTCAGGAGCTTCACTTGGATCGCGCCGCCGCCTGCCGTTGACCAGCTCATCATGTGAGCGACAGGATGTAGTGTTGATACAAAGACGCTCACACACGCACGCGAGACGCACCGTCCATTTGGTGCGCGAACGCAAACTTGTCGGTCGTCGCAGCGAGCGCATTGCCTTCGACGAGCGCCGTCGTGACCTGCAGTCCGTCGTAGCTCTGCTCGCGCGGGAGCTGCTTGCACTCGACATTGCGGAACTTGCTGCATCATATTGCACATGTTTGTTAGTGTATGGGAAGCGCCAATAGAGGAGCAGATATACAGAGCAAGTGTGCATGCACAGACGCAGTCATGGACCGACGTACCTCGCGTGGAACGCGAAGCGCGGCGCCATCCCGAGCAGATCTCTTCAAGTGTCACGTGGCGCAATTGAGCGATTGTAGCGTATACAAATTTCAAGTCAGTCGTTTGACACGCATTGCGTGCTTTTGCGACGGCCCGATTCGCACTTTATTGAATCATAACAGTACAATCGACTTGACCCAACAATGCAAGGGCTCGATCGATCGATCATCCGGTGGTTCGACGTGAGGCAGCGACGACGCTCGAGAGCTCTCGGCATGCGGCGCGGCGCGTGGCGATGCGTGCACACAGTGCAGCGCACATCATCCTCATCCTCAACAGCAGCACCAAGTGCGCCAACAGTTAATGTACCTGCATATGCTGTGACGCCACACCCGCTCCTCGCGCTCCAGACGCGCTGCTTCAGTCGCGCAGCGCACACTGCGTCGGCTCGTCGCACAGTCGCTGCTGCGTTCGACGCACCGCCGACGCGCAGCAACGACGACTCGAATGATACAACACTCAATAGCAGTAGCACGCCTGCTGTGCGTCGAGTGCCGCCGCGCCGGATCCGCCACCACGCACACGCGGCGCCGTCGTCGCCGGCACACAATAGCAAACACAAGCCACACACCAGCAAGCACAACGCGCATCAGCAGCAGCGTCCGACGCTGAAAGCGCGGCCGCGCCTGCGCCTCGCAAACCAGTCGGTCGCTGCGCTCGTGACGAAGCGCACGTCGCCGCACGACTTCCTCGCTGCGTGCCACGCAATCGCGGCACAGGACGCCGTCGAAGTCCTCGCGGGCACAGAGCTCCAGGCGTGGAACATTGCGCTGCAGCACCGGCTCGTTGTCGGCGACGTCGACGGTGCGCGCGCGCTCTTGGCGCTCCTTGCGAGCGTCGACGTCGAGAATACGAGCGCGCAGCTCTGGACCGACCTGCTCTTCACGCTCATGCGGCAGCACTCGGCGCTGAGCGACGGGAACGAAGTGAAGGAGCTCCTCGACGCCCTGGTGCACGAGTGCGGCGCTGACTTTGTCGCCGAGGTCCTCGTCTCGACCGTGAACGGCTGCGCGAACATCAAGATGTTTGACCAAGCGCAGTTCCTCGTGCTCTACCACCTCGAGCTCGACGCGGCGCACGCGATGCCGCCGCGCATTGTCGGCCACTTGGTCTCTGCGATGGCGGCAAAGCGCCGCGACGCGGACGTCGTGGCGTTTGCGACTGACCTCTTTCGCCACGCGCGCTTTGACCTTGCGACGTTCCAGCAGCAGGGCGTCCTCGCGCTCTTCCGGAGCGCTGCGCGGTTGCAGGAACCACCCGCGCGGCTCGTGTCGCTGTTCCTCCAGTGGTTCCACGCCAACGCTGCGCGCTTGACGAGCAGCAGCCGCAGTGCGCAGGCGTTCAGCGCGCAGCACTTTGAGCGCGCGTTCGGCGCGGCGATCCAGTGCTGCGTCGAGACCGAGAGCCCGAAGCTCGCGCTGCGGTGCTACGACGCGTTGGTTCAAGCGAACGACCGTCCCGACGCGCCCGCGCGCATCCCAGTTGACGAGAACATCTACGTGAACGTCCTCAAAGCCGCCGCTGCGCAGTCGGACGCCGCGCTCTTCCGCGACGTCTACCGCGCCATGGTGAGCGACGGCGTTGCGCGCGGTCCGGGCTTTGGCTCAGCGATCCGGTTCGCGTCCGTGACGCGCGACGTCGCGTTCCTCGAAGAGGTCCTGAGCGACGCGTTTGCGCTCGAGGACGCGCTCCAAGGCGCGTGGATGCTCGACGTGCCGCAGTACAACGACGCGCTCGGGTGCTTTGCGGCGACGAAGGCGCACGACCTTGCGAAGGACCTCTTTGCGCGCATGACAGCGAACCCGTTCATCGTGCCAGACCACGTGACGATGCTCGAGATCGTCGAGAACCACCGCGACGCGCCGTTCAGCGACGTCTTTCACCTCATGGAGCTCTTCCTCGAGTGGGACTTGTGTCCGAACCTCCAGGTCTTCACGTCGCTCCTTGCCACGTGCGCGCGCCGGCGCCTCGTCGGCGATGCGATGGCGCTCCTCGACGCAATGAAAGCGCAAGGCGTCGAGCCGGACGTCAAGACGTTCACGGTCATTGCGTTTGTCTACGGCACGCACGCAGACGTCGGCGGCATCGTGCGGATCCTCAAGACAATGGCGACCAAAGGCGTCGCGACTGACGACGTCTTCTTTGCGTACGTCCTCAACGCGCTCAATGGCGCAAGTGGCATCGACGTCTGCTTTGCGCTCGTGCGCGAGATGCGCGACGCGAACTTGCAGATCCCCGACGGGCTCTACAACGCGCTCATTGACGTCGGCACGCGCGCTGGCGTCGTCGAGCGCACGCTCCACATGGCGTACAACATGGAGTGCGACGGCTTCACGCTCTCGTCTGCGCGCATGCTCGCGCTCATTGACCGCTGTGGCTCGACGCTCGAGCTCACGGAGCTCCTCCGGACGTTTGAGCTGCTGCACCAAGGCGCGCAGACGAGCGTCGTCGCGCGCTTTGACGCTGACGTCTACGAAGCGCTCATTGACGTCCTCGCGCGCTTTGCGAAGAAGGACGCGATCCCCATGGTCCGGCAGCTCGCGCTCGCAGCAGGACACGACCTGCCGCAGTAGCAACGACAGTAGATGATGATGGTAGCGACGCTCCAGCCGCCTAGAGACTCGTGAATGCACAGACAGAGAAGCGTAGTCTCGCGTGGCTCCTGTTGTTGGTGTGGTCTGTTGGCGCTGTTGCTCCTTGCCGCTGCTAGCGCACACCAGCGCTGCGGACGAGTGCGTCTCGGTTCGTACGCGCAAAGCTCGTTGCGCGGCCAGACGAGGTCGTTAGCGTCGCTTGCTGCTGCCGCTGGACCGCAGCGTCGAGCGCTGGGCGCGTGCGCTGCATCGTCACGCGCTCAAACGTCTCGCGCTGCGTCTGCTCTGCGCCTCGGAAGCGCTCCGACGCGACGTAGTAGCGCGTCGTGAACGACATGTCGGGCACTGCGTTCAGGATCGCGTCGACGCACGCGCGCACGCGCTGGAGCTGGAACGCCGACGTCACGACATGCACCGTCTCGATGTGCAAGTGGCGCAGCACTGGGATGAGCAGCACGGTGTTGTCGATCACGCTCGCCTGTCAAACCGGCGGTGAGCGTCCTGACGTCTGGTGTCCTCCTCTTTACGCATGACAAGCAAGCAAGAGGCAAGAGGCGAGAGCGAGACGTACAGCAGCGCAGTCCATGATGATGTGGTGCGGCGAGATGCCAGCGGTCGTGAGCGCGTACCGGATCGCCTCGTTCTCGCGCACGCTGTCGCCGCTGGACTCGTCCGCGATCGGGACGACGTAGCAGTGCGAGCTCGCCTGCTGCTCGGCAAAGACTCGCGTGATGCGCCAGTAGAGCTGACTCGCGCGCTCGACGCGACTCGCGACGCACGCGTTCACTTCGCCGCTTGCGAGCACGGGACCTGCGCCAACGACGAGGATCGCTTGCGTCTCGCTCGAGAGCGCCACTGCGCTGCTGCTGTGACCGTCATCGTTGTCGTTCTCGTCGCTCTCTTCCTCGGGGATGAAGCGGAGGTTTGGCGTGACTGCTGGATGGCGCGGCGCGTGGTGCTGCGGCTGCACGCCGTCGAACGCGAGTCCTTGACGAAAGAGGTCGAGACCCGCAGCAGCAAAGAGTTTGGCGTCTCGACTGCTGCTGTTGCTGAGACCGCGGCCTGACTTGACGCTGCGCAGCGAGTCCTGTGGCGTCACGGTCCCGAGCATCGTCGGCGGTGCAGGGATTCGCGGCGGTCGAGCAACACTCGCTGGCGCAGGCGGTAGTTGATCGTCACTGCTGCTGCTGTTCTCATTGTCTTCAATCGTCGAGAGGCGCTGCGTCTCGATGTACCGACGCCGCTGCGCACTGCGAGCGCCGTGCTGCGCCATTGCGTCGAGCGTCGAGCGCGCAGTGGCGACACAACGCGTGTGTGTGTGTGAAGAGGTCGTCGATCACTCGGTCGTACCTCTTCGTGCGTCTCTAACAAGATCAGAGAGGTCAATGCGCGAAACGTCGCGACACACAAGCAAGCATAGACGACATCGCCAAAGCACGAGCTCGAGAGCGCGAGAGCATGCGCGGCAGTGGCAGTGAGAGCGAGCGCGGGAGCCTCGATGAGGTCGATCCGTTCTTCATGGCGCTTTTGCGCTCGCGCCAGCGCCGCTTTGTCGAGTGCATCGACATTTGCACCGAGATCCTCGCAGTGAATCCGTACGACCAGGTGCGCGTGTGTGGTCACGTACATCGGCACACCACTGCGCTAAGCGCTCACATACGTGTGTGTGTAGGCAGCGTGGGTGACCAAGACGAAAGCGATAACAGCGCAGAGCTACATCGACGACTCGGAGCTCGAAGAGGACGGCGCTGCGGACTTGCTCATGGACGACAACGTCATGGCGTCAATGCCGCGACCTGGCACGTCGCTCAACCGCCCAAACACGAAAGCGAGTGCGAACGGCGACCCGAGCTTGCGGCCAATGACGTCGACTGGACGACCGCTCAGTGGTTTTGCGCGTCCAGGCACGAGCTCTCGGCCAGGAACGGGAAGTATGTCGGTCGATCGCGCGCTGCAGGGCAATCGACCAGGAACATCGCGTCCGCCAACGACGCTCGGACGGCAAGTGCGTCTCGGTACCGCATCGATGCAAGCCGCGGACAACGGCGTATTCATCGACGTGAACCGCCTCGACTTCAAGCGGTACGCTGCACGTCCAGCGATCGCTAAGGTCCTCGTCGACTACTTGCTCTACCACGAGCACAACCCGCGCAAGGCGCTCGAGCTCGCAGCCGAAGCGACGGTGGCTGTGGACTACAAGGACTGGTGGTGGAAAGCGCGCTTGGGCAAGTGCTACTACCAGCTCGGACTCTTTCGCGACGCCGAGAAGCAGTTCGAGTCGTCGCTGCGGAACCAGGAGATGGTCATCACTGTGCTAGAGCTCGGGAAGGTGTACTTGCGTCTGGACCAGCCCAACACGGCGCTCGATCGGTACGAGCGCGCGCGCGACAAGTTCCCAGGCGACGTGCACTTGCTCATTGGGAGTGCGCGCGTGCACGACATGCTCAACGACGTCGAGAAGAGCGTCGAGATCTACAAAGACGTCCTCGCGCTCGACGCCTCGAACGTCGAAGCGATCGCGTGTCTTGCGTCCAACTTCTTCTACACGGACCACCCCGAGGTGGCGCTGCGGTACTACCGCCGCTTGCTCCAGATGGACGTGAGCACGTCCGAGCTCTGGTGCAACATCGGCCTTTGCTGCTTCTACGCGTCGCAGTACGACATGACGCTCTCGTGCTTTGAGCGCGCGCTCGCGATGGCGTCGGACGACACGATGGCCGACATCTGGTACAACGTCGGACAAGTCGCGATCGGCATTGGCGACCTCGGACTCGCGTACCAGGCGTTCAAGATCGCCGTGTCGGTCGATAGCAACCACGCCGAGTCGTACAACAACCTCGGCGTGCTCGAGCTGCGCAAGGGCAATCTCGACCAAGCGCGCGCCAACTTCCAGCTCGCCGAGTCGCTCGCTGGCTTCATGTTTGAGCCGAGCTACAACCGCGGTACGTTCGTTGTGTGTGTCGCTTGTAACAGCTGCTCGTGTATACGAGCACCGGTACTAACATCTCCATGGCGACTACAGCGCTGCTCGCATACAAGGTCGGCGACTTCCACGACGCGTTCACGAAAGTCAACACTGCGCTCGCGACGCACGCAGCGCACAGCGACTCGCTCGAGCTCAAGAAGCAGCTCCAGCACTTCCTCACGCTCATGTAACAGCAACCTCAGCAGCACGATGGACAACGAGACGGAGCTAGGGCCGAGCGAGCGAGTGCGATTGGGACTAATGACAATGGCAGCACACGCTGCAGCAGACAGAAGAAGAGGAGGAAGCAGAGGCATGCAGAACAATTCATAGGCAGCCGAGGCGCGCGCGCGCGTCGTCGTCACGCGCCTGCTCTCGCGCGCGCCAGGAGCAGACGACCTGCTGGTTACAAAAAGTAGTCGGGCGTGCGCTTCTTCTCGTTGAATGTGCTGTCGCGCGGCGCCGGGTCGAACTGGATGAACTTGCACGTGTCGTAGACCTTGTCGCCGTTGCGGTCGCACATGACTTCGTCA
Organism: Pythium guiyangense; assembly: GCA_003730235.1. Taxonomy (NCBI): domain Eukaryota; phylum Oomycota; class Peronosporomycetes; order Pythiales; family Pythiaceae; genus Pythium; species Pythium guiyangense. Next base: position 1,339,301 of record QXDM01000017.1, on the reverse strand, counting down.
ATCTCCATGAGCGCCGCTTGGTTCCCGCAGCGGTAGCAGTAGTTCGGCGCGCTAAAGATCGTGACGACGCCGCGGTTGTGCGTCCACTGGTAGCCCTCCATCACGAGCTGGTGCGCACGCGCAATGAACGTGAGGCCATTGCTGCGCTTGAACTGCTCCGTGATGTCCTGTCCGAACGTGTAGCCCGCGCCACGCGGCGAGATGCCCCAGCCGCAGCGGTCGTCCGGGTCCGACCACACGAGGTCGCACATCGGACCTTCGTGCGGCACTTCCTGCACGCGGTCGAGCGCGCGCGCGTGGTCGAGCGTGTCGATCGACGGCGACAGCCCGCCGTGCATGCAGAACACGCGGTTCTCAATGAGCGCCGTCATCGGGAGGTGGTCAAAGAGGTCCGTGAAGTACTTCCACACGTTCGCGTTGCCGTACTTGCGCAGGCACTCGTCGTAGAAGCCATAGACTTGCGTGATCTGGCGACTCTCGTGGTTCCCGCGGAGGATCGTAATGCGCTCGGGGTGGCGCACCTTGAGCGCCACGAGCAGCGTCACGCTCTCGAGCGAGTAGTACCCGCGGTCGACGTAGTCGCCCATGAACAAATAGTTCGTGTCCGGGCACGCGCCGCCTATTCTAAAGAGCTCGAGCAGGTCGTAGAACTGCCCGTGGATGTCGCCGCACACGGTCACGGGGCACCGCACCGGCTGCACGTTCGACTCGGCCGCGAGGATCTCCTTGCCCTTTTGGCACAGCTCGTAGATCTCGATCTCCGTCAGGTTCTCCGCGCGACGCAGCCGGTCGATCTGCGCATCAAGCGCGCGCATCTCTCCGCGCGAGTCCATGCTGAATAATCAGTGCTGCTGCTTCGTTGCTGTTGTTGTTGTTGCTGTTGCTGTCGCGACGAATGAGCGAGCGAAGGAGCGATGCAAGTGCACACAACGAGAGAGCTGAAGTGAGAAGAGCTGAGCGATGCGATGCGAGGCAGACGAGTGTGTGCGCGTGGACGAGGGAGCGCGCTCCTTGCTCCTTGCTGCTGCTGCTGCTTCTTGCTGCTTGCTGCTCCGGCCGCTTGTTGTTGGCGATTGGGAAGGGGGGAACGAGGGACGACACGCAGTACCGTGCACGACAGCGAGACACAACAACACAAGGTGTTCTCTCTCTATTGCAGAATGTATGCTCTCGAATTCGCAGTAGTAAATCGCTGAGTACATTCCTAGGCATTATGAACATACAAATATCAAGACAAATACTGACCCCAATGCAAACTGTGTCGCTTCAAGCTCGAAACGACTGACTGCAGCTCACGCATCATACGTTAACCAAGTTGCAATTTCGAGACTATTTTATATTGTTTACACTATAGTTCAAAGACACACAGTACTGCTGATGTCGTGGATTTTATGCTTGAAACCTAACATTTAGCACACCAAGCGACACCAAGCGACACAAGAGCACTTGCAAGCGGAGCACCAGCCAGCACCAAGCGACAGCACCAGCAGCAGCACGGACCGCGCTCTCTCTGCACTCTGAGCGCTACGACAGGAAGACACCTGCACGCGATCTACTTCTACGTGCTGACGCAATGTCGAGCAGCCGGAAAGCCAACTACGCGCCAAAGCGCGAGCAAGACAGCTTCGAAGAGCTCTCGAGCAAACTCACTGCGGACCTGCGTGCGCATGTGCGCTTCATGGTGCGTCTCGCGTCGGTATAGCTGCATCTCATTGTCGTGACCACTCGCACACAGTCTCATTGACTGGTACGAACACGACTGACACGAGCACGCGCGAACTCGATGTGCAGGCGGACTACCCCGTGCTCTCGGACGACTGGAATCAGATGGCCGAGCAGATCGGACGCATTGGCGACATCACCGAGATGGTCGGTCACTCGCACTCGCACTCGGTGCTGAGCTCACTAGTGGACGCTCACACGTGTGGGGTTCTCGATGTGATGACTCGTTGTTGAGCAGGAGCGATCGCTGCCCAAGCAGCAGGACGCGACGCTGTGGGAGTGCGAGGAGATCGCACTGAGGTGTATCCGTCATGCTTTGCACACTTGCGAGGCTCCAGAGCACAGCAACTTACGGCTCACACTTGCTCTTGCTCTTGTATCTGCTGCTGCTGCTGTGCTCTGACAGATACTTGCTCGAAGACGGCAAGCTGAACCTGTGCGTTCGAGCTCGCTCTACTGCTGTGTCTAAGCCACTGGATGTGCTTGAAGAGCATCGCACAGCACGCTCACTGACTGCCGTCTCGTCTCGCTGTCGCCAGGTGCCTGCGCAACCTCGTGGACTACAACGAGTACCTCAAGCGCATGATCGAGCGAGGACCGATCAAAGTACGTCCATTACAACCGACGCAAGCGGCACTGACTGAGAGCTACGACAGACACTCACACATCAACGACTGCTGCTTCTGACGCGTGCGCAGGACACGACGATGGAGCTGATGCAAAAGTTCGAGCGCGGCATGGGCCTGACGCTCAAGAACGCGTGGCTGCACGCAGAGGCAGTGCAGGTACAGAGTCTGTAGGCTCCTGCGTACACGAGCTGCCTGCGTCTTACAGTGTCATGTATCGCTTGCTAGACGACGGACATTCCGCTCCTCATCGAGTACATCCACAGTATCTTCAGCTACTGCCTCGAGAACCCAGACGTACGTCTTGCGCTGTGTCACTCTCACTCCAAAGCACACACGTACGTGTAGCGTCTAAGCTCACGAGTGAACGCTCTCTTGCGCGATCGTTGCCCAGTACTTGGCGTGCAAGAAGATGGACAACAGCCAGGAGGTCACGGTCATCCACTTCCTCCTCGGCCTCTGCAAACAACTCGACTCGATCGACGAGTCTCGGTGCGTCCTACGACGATCGCCTGTCAACCTTCTAGAGACGCTATGATGGTGACTGACGCGTGCGGCTGTATGGGGCAGGATCATGCCGCTCGTGATGGAGAAGCGCATCTTCTCGCTCTTGGCGATGCATCTCAGTATGAACATCCACCTGCTCAGTGTAAGTCCCGATAGCCAAGTAAGTCACTGGCTCGCTCTCGTCTGCGCCTGCGAGTCTGCATGGACGCTCACGACAGATCTGATTCACGAGCGCTGAGTGGCATCTGATGGTGTGGTGGTGCGCTGTGCTAGTCGGCGGACCTCGCAGCCGGTGTGGAAGCGCTTGCGCTGCTGTGTGCAACTGAGGACTTCCAGTCGCACTCGGTGCGTCTGCGTCGCTAGCGTCAGTCGCGTTGATAGTGAACAACACACACAGAGAGAGAGAGAGGCAGTCGGGATTGAGTGCTGTCTGTGCGCTGTGTGCATCTGCTGCGTCGACAGGATCGCTACGTTGACTCGCGCGAGACGGAAGCTGCGCTGCTCACGCTCCGAGGTGACGCCACACAGAGCGAACAGTGGTATTCACACAGTCGACACTTGGCTCACACTCTACTTGGTGTGCGTGCATCATAGACGAGTACCTGGACGAAGCGACCGAGGACCCGGACGTGCGCAAGCGCTTGCGTCCGCTCCTGGACGTCATTCGCCGCATCAAGCACCGCAAGTAGCGACTCGGTCGACTGCAGCGACTGACTGACTGACTGACGAAACGAGCACAAGACCCCACTGCATGACAAGAGTGAGCGCCTTCACTGCGAATGACAGCAGCGCACTCACGCGACACATCACTACGTCGCTTGTCAAGACACCACGCGAACGCACTTGCGTTCGTCCAGCGAGAGTCACCACTCTCTCTCGCTCTTGCTCGTACTCACTGACTCTCGTCCTTCCATCCTCGCACTACCCGCGCACAAGCGGCGTGGTCTCACTCGCACTCGCTCCGCTCGCGTGCTGGCGGCGCTTGATGAGCCACACTAGCGTCGGGAGCGCGACCATGACGCTCACAGCGAGCGCTGCGACGCCAAGCGAGCTGTGCGTCGAGGTGCTCGATCCACTGAGCTGCTGCTGCTGTGCGTCGCTCGCTCGAGTGTCAATCGAGTCGAGGCACTTGGTCTTGGCCACTTGTGCGTACCACGTCGCTGCTGGGCGTGGGATGCGTGCCAGCGCGGATGGTCCTGGCGTCACTTCGTCGTACTTGCCAGTCTCGGATGTGAAGTTGACGTAGTAGAGACCGAAGCGCGGCTTGAACGACCCCCACTCGTAGTTGTCGAGGAACGACCAGGCCGTGTAGCCGATGATCGGGATCTTGAACTCGGTGATGCCCTTGTAGACTTGCTCGATGTACGTCTGGAAGTACCAGAGCTGATCCATGTTGTTCACCGTGTCGTTGCCGCACCAGCCGTTCTCTGTCAAGAGGATCTCGGCCTTGGGGTCATGCGCGTGCATCCACTGGATGTTGTCCAAGTACCCGGTCGGGTACCCCGTGAACCACTTGCAGTTGCGCTCGCCGCGGTCGTTCGTGCTCGAGAGCCGAGCGCCAGCTGGAGCGCGACTCATGTCGATACCGACGTCCTGCTCCCAGCCGAGTGACAAGTCGCTGCACTTGAGCGTCGAGTGTGGCGACGTGCAGTCGACCACGACCTTAGACGAGTAGTGGTTGAGCATGAAGAGGTCGTACGAGCCCTTCACGAGCGCCGCTTCCTCTTTCGTGAACTCCGGCAAGTTGGAGCCTGCGCGCTCGCGCATCACGTCTGGGTACTTGCCGAAGACAATCGGCGAGAGGAACCAGCCGAGCTCGAACTGCATCTTACGCTCGGACGCCGCGACGTCCATCGGGTCGCTCACGTTCAAAGGATACGCCATCTCAGCGTTCAGGACAATCGCGATGCGCGCGTTCTTATCGACGACGCCGCTCTGCTTGAGCGCACGGAAGCGCTCGACGGCTCGGCCGTGCGATACCAAGACGTTGTGGGACACCACGTAGGCGTTCGTCTTGGAGTTCGTGAGTCCTGGAGCAGAGAGACCCGTGGCATAACCAGCCGAGACGAACGACAGCGGCTCGTTGAACGTCGTCCAGAGACGCACTTTGCCACCAAACTCGGTGAACATGAGCTCGGCGTAGGCGACAAAGTGGTCGACGATGTCGTTGCTGATCCAACCGCGCGGCGAGAGCTCCGTGTGGAGCTCGGACGGCAAGTCCCAGTGGTACAGCGTCAGGATCGGCGTGATCTTGTTGCGCGCGAGCTCGTCAATGAGCGCGTGGTAGAACGCGATGCCAGGCGCGTTCGGCACCATCGTGCGCGCGCGAGCGTCCCAGTGCATGACGCGCGACCAGGAGACGGAGAAGCGGAACGAGTCGAGTCCGGACGCGACCATGAGCTGGATGTCGTCGCGGTACCGATGGAGAAAGTCGTCGGCGACGTTCGCGCACTGCAGCTCGCGCTTCTGCTCGCGACAAAAGTCGTCCCAGATCGACGGCGTGCGGCCGGTCTCGTTCCAGCCGCCCTCGACCTGGTACGCCGCCGTGGCCGAGCCGAACATGAACGCGTCGGGGAAGCAGCGGCGAGTGCTTGGTGCGTCCGAGCTTGGCGCAACCGAGGAGAGTGCTGCGCTTGCAACTGCTCCGAGCAGCATGAGCGTCCAGGACTTCATGACAGCGATGTCTGGGATCCGTGCCGCGGAGGAAGCGGCGCTTGTCGACGAGTGGCTCGAGTGAAGCAGATTCGCAACTGACAGGCGCCGCTGCTGACAAAGTTGCTGCTCATGGTGCCCGCCACCTCCACCAACGACGGCCACCGTTGGCACTCGCCGCAGCCGCTGCAGTCGTCAACATCACGGATGGCGATCGATCCATCCCACAGTCGTCAATTTTTCAGTCTCCGCTTGCGCGTCCTAGTGGCGATGATGAGAGCTCATGCGCAGACGCGAGCTCTCGAGTGCTGGTGTTGCAGCCAAAGCGCACTTCAAGGTCGAGTCCCACTGTTGACGACCATCGCAGGTGACTCGGTAGGCACACGTCACTCGGGTGTTGAGAACTACGATGGGTGCTGCGGCAGCGACCACTCGCGCATTTGCCAGCTCCAGCAAACACACGCGCTCAAACGCTCAAAGCGCACAAGAGAGAGAGAGAGAGAGAGCATGCTTCGGCTGGTCTTTGCTTCCGCGATGGCGGCAGCGGCGCTGATCGTCGCCAGCACAAGCGCCGCTGACGTCTCCACGGCACTCACCGGCACCACAAGCAACACGAACAACAACAACAATGCTCGCCGCTGCTTCCCCGACGCGTTCATGTTCGGCTCGGCCACGGCGGCGTACCAGGTCGAGGGCGGCTGGAACGAGACCGGCCGCACGCCGTCGATCTGGGACGACTTTTGTCGCGAGCAGAAGCGCGAGCTGCAGTGCGCGAACGTCGCCGACGACTTTCTCCATCGGTACCGCGACGACATCCAGCTCATGGTCGCGTCCGGACTCGACTCGTTCCGCTTCTCCGTCTCCTGGTCGCGCGTCATGCACTGGGACGCTCGCGCGCGCACGATGGTGCCGAACGCGCCTGGCATCGCGTTCTACCACGCGCTCATTGACGAGCTCGCGCGCAACAAGATCACGCCGATCCTGACGCTGTACCACTGGGACTTGCCGTCCGAGCTCCACACGGAGCTCTCGCCGCGCGGTTGGATCAGCAACGACATCGTCGACCACTTTGTCGCCTACGCCGAGCTCATGTTCACCGAGTTTGGTGGCAAAGTGCGTCTCTGGACGACGTTCAACGAGCCGCTGTCGTTCGTCTCGGCTGGTTATGCCACGGGTCTCTCTGCTCCAGGACTCACGAACTCCAAGACGAACGCCTACGTGGTGTCCCACAACGTCTTGGTATCGCACGGCCGAGCCGTCGAGCGCTTCCGTGCGCTCAAGCAGAGCGGCGTCGTCGATAAGAACGCGCGCATCGCGATTGTCCTGAACGCTGAGATGGCGTATCCTTTGAACGTGAGCGACCCGATGGACGTCGCGGCGTCCGAGCGTAAGATGCAGTTCGAGCTCGGCTGGTTCCTCTCGCCGATTGTCTTCGGCAAGTACCCAGACGTGATGCGCGAGCGCGCAGGCTCCAACTTGCCGGAGTTCACGAAAGAGGAAGCGGCGCTCGTGAAGGGCTCGTACGACCTCTTCATGCTCAACCACTACGCGACGAAAGCAGTCGTGGACTGCGCGTCGCCGCTCTCGACTGTCAAGTGCAGCGCGCAGACGCTCGGATGGGAGAGCGACCTGGGCATTGACGAGAGCCGAGCGCCGGCTGGTGCGCGCCTCTCGAGCACGAACGACCGTGGTGAGCGCAACTGCAAGTGGTTCACGGGTTATCCGTCAGGGTACCTCGAGACGATCAAGTGGATGCACGCGCACGATCCCAAGGCCGAGATCCTCTTGACGGAGAACGGCTGGTGCGGCAACGAGACGATCGACAACCAAGACCAGCTTTGGTACTTTCAAGCATACCTCGGTGAGGTGCACACGGCGATCACGGAGCTCAAGATCCCGATCATCGGCTACACGGCCTGGTCGTTCCTCGACAACTACGAGTGGGGGTCGTTCAAGCCGCGCTTTGGCTTGTACTACGTCAACTTTACGTCCGAGACTGGCAAGCACGATGAAGTGACGCCAGGACCATCCGCGCTGGCACGCATCCCGCGAACCGCGGCGAAGTGGTACGCACAAGTGGCCAAGACCAAATGCCTCGATGGGGAGACTGAAGTCGAGACGCACCGCCACGAGCAGCTTTCAGTCAAGACTGAGCAGCTCGCATTGCAAGCGCAAGGACAAGTGGACTCGAGCGAACCGGCGAGCGCACTCCCCGGGTCACTGAGTCTGTTTGTGTGTGCAGCGATCGCTGCTGTAGCAGCCGGCTTGTGGACGGCCAAGCGCCGCGAGGATTACAGCATGGCGCGGCGTGCCGACGAAGCAACTCCGCTTGTGCAGTAGCCAGTCGAACAAACTAGCAGAGACTCCTAAGAGAGTAACAACTAGCAAGTCAAGAGACAAAGGACACAGCCACCGTGACATCCATTTGCTTGCCAGTCGAGCTCCAGCAGCACTCTCACTTGAGGCGGTGTTTTTGGGCGGCTGGTGCCTTGGTGTGTGTGGACAGCGCTTTCCTCTGCTTGGTGGTCAAGCCATGCCACGACACATACGCACACATGCACGCGCAGCCCGACTATCACGACCAACGAACGTATGTTCGCACACACATGCATACACACGCGCTCGTCGAGGAGCAGCCAGATCACACAGCACAGAGGACTCGTGTGCTAACCAAGCGAACCTCACTTCACGAGCTTCAAACATACTATCGCACTCGCACACACGTTCATCGATCGGATCGAGGAGCAACTCACACTCGGCAAAACACCTCTTACATCACGTGATAAAGTTCGTCAATTCGAACTTGTCTGTGTAGCCGAACTTAATGCAAACTGATAAGTTCGCTGATGTCGCCTCTCCTGTGTGCACCAATTATACAATTATGCAATTATGCGGTAAAACATAAGATTTGAAAGCCAACGGGGAGATCAGCTGGGCGACAGATCTTTAGCCCAAATGTCCCGTGATTCTCAAAACTAAATTGACTACGTTCTTGGTGTTTGCATACCGTAGTCAGAACGCACGTGTGTTCTGACTACGGTATACAAACACCACGAACGTAGTCAACATCGGACTAAAATCGAAACGACACGCGACCAGATTTGGTCGCTGCAGAGTATATTCACTATATAGCTATTCGTGAATATACCCGTAATTGCGACTACATTGTGAATATCGATATTTTGGTCGTGCCAGGTCGTGGCACGCTTTTAGCCTTATTGTTTACTATACTTACAGATATAGCTCGTAATTATGCTCATTTTTTGCTGGAAGCTCTTCTAGCAAAAAGTGAGCGTAAGATAGTAGCGTGGCAGAAATAGCTTGAACTACAAAGAACAAGTGGCAGCGACTTTGATACTAAAGTGACACATCTCAATATGGGCCACACTTCTTCTTGGTAGTACCAGAACAAGCATGTGAGTCACGCTTTACTTACTCTCGCATACGTATTCTCGGCAGTACTATAACGTATAAATGCGGGTCATACCGACATGGAAAATCATGTGTTGTATGATACATGCTACAGCAATATGCGAGACAGTCGTGCGTATTTGCGTACTTGTACAGTCATCAATTTGCGATATAACATGTGCCTTGACTTTTGGACAAAAAGCCTGACTGAACCAAAGACAGCACGCAGCGTAAACATTTAGTGTAGCGCAAAAATAATAATGTATCAAACGCTCATACAATTAATGGCAACTCACAAACCAGTCTGACACTAATCGCCAGACTTCATCAATGGTGAAAACAGCTCCGTGCGCCATCAGTTGGTATTTGCTGAGAAACTTGAATGTGTGCCAACTCATTAAACACGCAGTGTGTGGAAATTGCCATCAAATGCGGCGAATCGGAATTGCGTGCGAAAGCGTGCGGCTTGAGCCCACCGCCCGACGCAAGCATATTCAAAAGTTGGAAACTTAAACGCATTCGAGCATTTCTTATTCGGTCGAACACATCATTGTTGCCGCTTACGCTGAGAGCGCTCAATACAACTGCTGGATCAAAGGCATTTCTGCAGTCTCGATGCAAAGGTGTGTGAATGTAGGTGGCGCCAAGTATTCGGCATCTGAACGAGCATGACAAGGGCAGGTCGGGCTTGGCTGCGAGCTGCGACAGCATGTCGACATTGCGTTTTGAGAATACGAATCATTTCGTAAAGGGACGGATATCCGTCGTGGAAGGGGTGTCACGATGTGTTTGTTTGATTTAAACCATATTTATACAGAGTTAATACACATGTTTCATCATTCCTGAGTGTAACACTTCACCGAGTTTTACGGTACTGTATTGTCCGTGAAAATGGCTCCTTTGTAAAGTTATACTGTTACAAAAAGAGAAAGAAAAGAAACCGAATTTACACGTCTACGCCTTAGAGATCGTCGATCTGATCAGCAAGATGTTGGAGAGACAGAATCTGCTCTGCTCTTTCACATCTGCAGCTCGCAAAACACCAAGGACGCGCTCGTCAAAGCACTCGTGGCGACTGAGGCGCAGCTCTCCTAAGCTGACCTAGAACACACCTCTCAACGCTCACTCTAATCGTAGCTGGCCGTACAATGCACCATGCATCTAGCCGCAAGTCGACACGACTGCGTGCAGTGGTGGACGTACTCGACCGCTTCGTGCGAGTTGATGCTCTCCGCTCCACTTCCTGTGATCGATCGACGCTGTGAGCTCGCAATTGAGTGGTGCAAGCCAGCTGTAGTTGGCGGGCTGTCAATCGCGTAAGAGATCGGCAGGCACGACAGCAAAGAGCGGGATACGTATGTGCTTCCACTCGAGGCTACGGTCGGCGGCGACATAGGGTCTGCTATGATTGACATACTCAATGTCGTGTTCGCTAATTGCGCACCTAACGCGGCTCTCTATGCCTCCTCGTCGGCGGTGACGCCATAGTGAATGTCGCGTTGGCGCACAAGATCAAGTTGCCTTTGATCGATTTGTGTACTGTGCGTGAAGGAACAAAAGTGATCCGAGCTCGTCCTCTTCATTTAGATTCACAAGAGAAACTTGACCTTGCCGAACTACTAGACGACCTTGTCAATTTTTTCTATCTCAATCTGAAGGGTCAATAGGCAAGTGGTACGCTGCACCACGCACGTGCCATGTCTCTACCTACCCGAAGTCATGCCGACGACATCTCGCAGCCAATACTGTGGTAAAGTGCGGGTTAAATTCCCTCGCTTTTATCACTGAGGACAGATTGACTGATGATGTCATTTTCGGAAGCGATGACGTAGTTGGGAGTGACGGTCATTCTTCATCGAGGACTATGCTAGTGTTTGTATGCAGAGACTTAACCATGTAATTCAGTCCGCTTTTTTGTCTTTGGAAAGCAAGTGCCTTCGCCTTCTGCCTCGACTTGTCCGTCCGCCTCGCACGACCGCCGCACGCGCGACTCGCTCCAAGCTCCCTACGACCGTGTCTGAGAGGAAGGCACGTTAAACCGTCGCGAGACGAAGAGGATCGGCAGATCCTGCGCATTTGGCAAGCCCGTGGAAGACCCACGGCACTTTGGTTTGGCACCGTCGCTCTACTCGGGGAGCAGTGCCCGCAGCGCGCGCATCGAACGCCGCGCCTGCACATCTTGTGGTCCGGCCGCTCGCACATCCAGCGAACGCCCGAAGAGCGACTGCACGGCTCGAGGAGACTCGCCTGCACGCTACGACTGCTGCGAGTCTTTCAACCTCGCAGCCAGAGTTCCCATTGCCGAAGCGGGTCGAAGTATCTCTGTTAGACCACGCGCGTCGAAGACGCGCAACCCAAGACCCCACTCAAGGACGACACCTCCTGCACGCCGGTGAAGCGATCAAGACGCGCAAGCGACTGATTGGTACACGACGGAGCGCCTGAGCACCTGAACAAGAAAAATATGCTTGTTGTTCTACCACAATACCCTATCGTGTCTACACCGCACTTCTAAGATGTTGTCATTCGCGTGGCCACGGGACGCGAGCCGGAGCTGACAAAGTCAGAGCGAGTGGTACTTTGTCGGCTCAAAGTATTGAGCGACACTCGAACGAGAGAAGATGGCAGTGAGGTGTGTGCTCGCAGCTTTGCTGACGAAGCACTTACAAGCCGTGCTACCTACGAACAAGGTGTGGCGGTGTACGACGACTTGACGTGGATTCCGCCGACGTCATGTGATATCGAGCGTGGGTTTTTCACAAGCTGATCTAATCTACAGCTGCCGACGCTGCTCGATGAAGCCTTATGCGCTCAGTGCGTTTGTTTTCGCTTCTGAATAGGAGGCAACGGAGCGTCGAGACTGTAGCTCTCGTGATGGCGCTATCACCTAAACGAAAGCGCTCTCGATAGCTTCAATTGATATAGTTATCCATAGTAATGTAATATGTTTTTGTAGACTTCCATCACAAGTCATTGCTATACACACACGTCTACTTCAAAGTAAGTAAAATGTTCGCTTGACTAGCACAAGTCCAAGTATATCCGCCGCAGTTGTATTGAGCGCTCTCAGCGTAAGCGGCAACAATGATGTGTTCGACCGAATAAGAAATGCTCGAATGCGTTTAAGTTTCCAACTTTTGAATATGCTTGCGTCGGGCGGTGGGCTCAAGCCGCACGCTTTCGCACGCAATTCCGATTCGCCGCATTTGATGGCAATTTCCACACACTGCGTGTTTAATGAGTTGGCACACATTCAAGTTTCTCAGCAAATACCAACTGATGGCGCACGGAGCTGTTTTCACCATTGATGAAGTCTGGCGATTAGTGTCAGACTGGTTTGTGAGTTGCCATTAATTGTATGAGCGTTTGATACATTATTATTTTTGCGCTACACTAAATGTTTACGCTGCGTGCTGTCTTTGGTTCAGTCAGGCTTTTTGTCCAAAAGTCAAGGCACATGTTATATCGCAAATTGATGACTGTACAAGTACGCAAATACGCACGACTGTCTCGCATATTGCTGTAGCATGTATCATACAACACATGATTTTCCATGTCGGTATGACCCGCATTTATACGTTATAGTACTGCCGAGAATACGTATGCGAGAGTAAGTAAAGCGTGACTCACATGCTTGTTCTGGTACTACCAAGAAGAAGTGTGGCCCATATTGAGATGTGTCACTTTAGTATCAAAGTCGCTGCCACTTGTTCTTTGTAGTTCAAGCTATTTCTGCCACGCTACTATCTTACGCTCACTTTTTGCTAGAAGAGCTTCCAGCAAAAAATGAGCATAATTACGAGCTATATCTGTAAGTATAGTAAACAATAAGGCTAAAAGCGTGCCACGACCTGGCACGACCAAAATATCGATATTCACAATGTAGTCGCAATTACGGGTATATTCACGAATAGCTATATAGTGAATATACTCTGCAGCGACCAAATCTGGTCGCGTGTCGTTTCGATTTTAGTCCGATGTTGACTACGTTCGTGGTGTTTGTATACCGTAGTCAGAACACACGTGCGTTCTGACTACGGTATGCAAACACCAAGAACGTAGTCAATTTAGTTTTGAGAATCACGGGACATTTGGGCTAAAGATCTGTCGCCCAGCTGATCTCCCCGTTGGCTTTCAAATCTTATGTTTTACCGCATAATTGCATAATTGTATAATTGGTGCACACAGGAGAGGCGACATCAGCGAACTTATCAGTTTGCATTAAGTTCGGCTACACAGACAAGTTCGAATTGACGAACTTTATCACGTGATGTAAGAGGTGTTTTGCCGAGTGTGAGTTGCTCCTCGATCCGATCGATGAACGTGTGTGCGAGTGCGATAGTATGTTTGAAGCTCGTGAAGTGAGGTTCGCTTGGTTAGCACACGAGTCCTCTGTGCTGTGTGATCTGGCTGCTCCTCGACGAGCGCGTGTGTATGCATGTGTGTGCGAACATACGTTCGTTGGTCGTGATAGTCGGGCTGCGCGTGCATGTGTGCGTATGTGTCGTGGCATGGCTTGACCACCAAGCAGAGGAAAGCGCTGTCCACACACACCAAGGCACCAGCCGCCCAAAAACACCGCCTCAAGTGAGAGTGCTGCTGGAGCTCGACTGGCCAAGCTACCCAGTGCTCTGTTGTGTGGCATGACACTCACTTGAATGATATACGCGAGCGCAAGTGTGTCGGAGTGCTTCAAGACTCGCTGATGTGTGAGGGAATGACGTCCCACTGTTGACGACCGTCGCAGGTGACGGAGCGCACTTGAAGCGGTCGGTGCAGCAAATCTCGACGATGCAGGGCGTCTGCGGCTCACTTGTGCTTGCTGCGTGCTCCGATACCTGCTCCAGCACACAGCCAGCCAGCTAGTCACTTGCGCATTTGCTGCCTCAAGCAATCTCCCAAGCTCTAAACCTCCTCCAACGCAGCACGATGCGGTTTACCGTGACTGTTGCTACAGTGGTGATGCTCTTCGCAGTCGCGAGTGCCACCAGCAGCAGCTCCATAACGTCGTCAACAACATCAACACTCGCTACAGACCTGCCAACAACGCGCTGCTTCCCCGACTCGTTCATGTTCGGCTCGGCCACGGCGGCGTACCAGGTCGAGGGCGGCTGGAACGAGACCGGCCGCACGCCGTCGATCTGGGACGACTTTTGTCGCGAGCAGAAGCGCGAGCTGCAGTGCGCGAACGTCGCCGACGACTTTCTCCATCGGTACCGCGACGACATCCAGCTCATGGTCGCGTCCGGACTCGACTCGTTCCGCTTCTCCGTCTCCTGGTCGCGCGTCATGCACTGGGACGCTCGCGCGCGCACGATGGTGCCGAACGCGCCTGGCATCGCGTTCTACCACGCGCTCATTGACGAGCTCGCGCGCAACAAGATCACGCCGATCCTGACGCTGTACCACTGGGACTTGCCGTCCGAGCTCCACACGGAGCTCTCGCCGCGCGGTTGGATCAGCAACGACATCGTCGACCACTTTGTCGCCTACGCCGAGCTCATGTTCACCGAGTTTGGTGGCAAAGTGCGTCTCTGGACGACGTTCAACGAGCCGTTCTCGTTCGTGATCCAAGGCTACGGCACAGGCTTGCACGCCCCTGGCTTCACGAACTCAACCTCAAACACGTACACGGTCACGCACAACGTCTTGATCGCTCATGCGAAGGCAGTGCAGCGCTTCCGTGCGCTCAAGCAGAGCGGGGTCATCGACAAGAAGGCGCGCATCGGCATTGTGCTCGTCGACCACTTTGCGTATCCTTTGGATGCGAGCAACCCACGGGACGTCGCGGCGGCTGAGCGGCGCATTCAGTTCGGTCTCGGCTGGTTCCTCTCGCCGATCGTCTTTGGCAAGTACCCAGACGTGATGCGCGAACGCATTGGCAGCCGACTGCCCGAGTTCACGAAAGAGGAAGCGGCGCTCGTGAAGGGCTCGTACGACCTCTTCATGCTCAACCACTACTCGTCGCACTCGGTGACCGACTGCGACTCGAGCACATCGGTGACCAAGTGCAGCGATCTGTCACTCGGGTGGGAACGCGACCACGGCGTGGATGAGAAGCGTGCACCTGCTGGCGCTCGGCTCTCGAGCACAAACGACCGCGGCGAGCACAACTGCGTCTGGTTCACTGGGTACCCTGCCGGCTACCTCGAGATGATCAAGTGGATGCACGCGCATGACCCAACAGCCGAGATCCTCTTGACAGAGAACGGCTGGTGCGGCAACGACACGGTGAACAACATGGATCAGCTCTGGTACTTCCAGACGTACATCGAGCAAGTCTACAAGGGCATCACCGAGTTCAAGATCCCGATCATCGGCTACACGGCCTGGTCGTTCCTCGACAACTACGAGTGGGGGTCGTTCAAGCCGCGCTTCGGTCTCTACTACGTCAACTTCACATCCGAGACTGGCAAGTACGACGAAGTGACGCCAGGACCATCCGCGCTGGCACGCATCCCACGCCCAGCAGCGACGTGGTACGCACAAGTGGCCAAGACCAAGTGCCTCGACGACTCGGACTTTGTTGCAGGTCCCATCACTGCAAACACGCAAGACGCGAGTGCGCGCGTTAGTGGCGACAGCGCGTGCTCGCTCTCGCTCGTCTCGGGACTCGTGCTCACGCTTGTGTTTACGATGCCAGCGATCGCTCTGTTTGCAGCGTACCGTCGTCGCTCGCGTGAGAGCACGTTGCTCCACACAAGCGAGCGCACGCCGCTCGTGCGCGGACTGTAAGACAAGCAAACGTAGCGAAGACTCGGATCTTGTCGAGCTAGCTTCTTCCCAAGATCAACGCGAATGAATGCAAGTTCACATGTCGATGCTCACTCGAGCCAATAGTCTTGTACGCACGGCTTCGCTTGCTCTTGAGAGCAGCACGCGGCTCTCTCAAGACGAGCGCGTTGGAGCTGACTGAAGGAAGCACCGAGGTGTCGAGACGGATGTCGATGAGCACTTCTCGTACTCCCTCGTTTATATCTCGCTCGGTTTCTGCTATTTGAAGTGTCCCAATTGAAGACAGAAGCAGCATGCGAGGACAGCTCGCGCTGTTCACGTGGCTGCTGTGCGTGCACGCTGGCGCGCTCGTGCTCTTCACGACCGGCTTCTTCCTCACGCGCTTCGAGGTGCCAGACGTGAGCGAGTGCGCAGTGCTGCCAGACAAGGACGCGTCTGCGCACTTGCGCCGTCGTGACAATGACGACAGCGACCACGTCCAACGTCGCAGCACTGGGAACGACAACAACAACAAAAACGCCGGCCGCGATGGCTGCTGGATGCCGCAGCGCTACAAGCGCGTCGTGTTTGTCGTGATCGACGCGCTGCGCTACGACTTTGTCGCAAACACAAGCGCATCGACTGCATCTGCAGCGAGCGGCGACACGGCGCCGTCGTTCTATCTGAACCACCTCCCCATCTTCCGCAACGTACTCGCACGCGCGCCACAGCACGCGCTCTTGCTCAAGTTCGTCGCCGACCCGCCGACGATGACGATGCAGCGGCTCAAAGGCCTCACGACTGGGAGCCTCCCGACGTTCCTCGACATCAAAGACAACATGGCGAGCGCTGCGATCGCAGAGGACAACCTCATTCGGCAGATGCGCGCACACGCACGGCCCGTCGTGTTCATGGGCGACGACACGTGGGACGGACTCTACGCGCAGCACTTTACGCGCAAGTACGCGTTCGACTCGTTCAACGTCAAGGACCTCGACACCGTCGACCGCGGCGTCGAGCGCCACCTCTTCCCAGAGCTCGCGCGCGCGGACTGGGGCCTCCTCATCGCGCACTTCCTCGGCGTCGACCACGTCGGTCACACGCACGGTCCGAGCTCGCCGTTCATGACAGAGAAGCTCCGCGAGATGGACGCTGTCATGACAAAGCTCGTCGATGCGATCGACGACGACACGCTGCTCGCAGTCATGGGCGACCACGGCATGTCGGCCGACGGGAACCACGGCGGCGCGAGCGACGACGAGACAGGCGCTGCGTTCTTTCTCTACAGCAAGCAGCAGCTCGTGCATGAAGCGTCGTCTACTAGCAGCAGTAGCAGCAGTAGTGATGCGACGCCTGCGTGGCCGAGCGAAGTGCCGCAAGTCGACCTCGTGCCGACGCTCGCGCTCTTGAGCGGCCTGCCGATTCCGTTTGGGAACCTCGGGAGCGTCATCCCGCAGCTCTTCTTCACGGCGCCATCGTCGTCACTAGCAGCAGACGATCAAGAGCGCGGTGATGTCGCTGCGTTCGAGACGCTGAACCGCGCACTGGCGCTCAACGTCGACCAAGTGCGGCGGTACCTCTTCCGCTACTCGCGCGCGTCCAAGCTCCCAGAGCGCGCGTACGATGCGCTCGAGCGCGTCTTTGCCGACATCACGCGCTTGCGTAAAGAGCTCCACGAGCGACCAACAGACGCAGACGCTGCAGTCGTGAGCCACACGGAGCTCGCTGCGCTGCAGCAGACGTTCCTCCGCGAAGCGCTCTCGCTCGGCCGCTCGCTCTGGACGCAGTTTGACTTTTGCAACATGGCGTGGGGCGTGCTCTTCCTGCTCTGGTCGCTTGCGCTCGTGGTCGTTCGCGGCGTCTTCGGCGCGTCGGCGCATGCGGAGAGCACCATCAGCGCCTTCCCACTGCGCGCAAGCGTCGGCGGCGCGCTTGTCGGCTACGCCGGCTCGGTGCTAGCGACAGCGCTGCCTGTGCTCCCGACTGCGGCGTTCTCACGCGCGCTCGTGCTCGCGCTGCTCTTTGGACTCGTAGACACAACTGCGCGCACTCGACTGGAGCTTCCGCGCCGCAGCGTCGCGCGGCTCTGCCGTGTGTTCATCGTCGGCATCGATGCGCCAGCCGTCGCGGCGACTGCAGTCGTGCTCCTGCACGTGCTCGCGCTGCTCTCGAACAGCTACATCGTCGCCGAGGCAAAGGTGATGACGTTCCTGTCTGTGACCGTCGGCTTTGCGCTGCTCGCCCAGTGCCAGCGCAACGTGCTCGAGCGCAGACGCCGAGCCGCAGCGATCGCGAGCAGTCTCGTGCTCATTGCATCGACGCGTCTCGCGAGCGCACTGGACCCGCCGAACATCATCCAGTCTGACGTCTCGTTGCTCCGGACGTTCGCGCCGTTGGCGACGACTGTCGCTCTCGCGTACGGCGCAGTCGTCGCGCTCACCGGCGCGAGTCCGTCGACGCGCGTGCGCTGCGCGTTTGCATCTGTCGTCACGAGCTGCGCAGCGTGCGGTGCGTTCTGGTCGCTCTCGCCGATCGCGTCGACGCTCGTGCGGCTCTGGCTGCCTCGGTCTGTGCTCCTCACGGCACTCGGCGCACTTGTGCTCGCGCTGCTGCCTCGCGTCGGATCCACGCACCTAAAGACGCATGCATCAGTCGAGCAGAACGAGCGCTCTCGTCGCTCGACGTGCGTCCTGCTCGTGTTCCAAGTCGCGCCGGCGTTCATGCTCGTGCTCGGTCCGACGTCGCCGCTCTCGGTCGTGCTGCTGCTGCTCCAGAGCCTCAGCTTGTGCGCAATCGCTGTGCTCTGTCCTCGTCACCCTCATCATCGTGATGCGTCGCGGTCGTGGCCGCTGCTCTGGAGCACCGTGTGCTACCACGCGTTCTTCTTCACGGGCCACAAGAACACGTTCACGAGTCTCCAGAACGCCGCGGGCTTTGTCGGCTTTGACGCCTTCCACTTCTACGTCGCAGGCGCGCTCCTCGGTCTCAACACGTTCGGGAGCTACCTCGTCTCGCTCCTCTGCCTGCCGCTGCCGCTGCTCGTTGCCGAAGAGCTCCAGTCGCGTCCGTCAGCACTAGGATGCGACAGAGGAGAACGACCGAGTGCACAGACACCATCGCACTCTGACGCGGAGCTGCTGCACGCGCGCTGGTGGCGCACTGCGTTCACGGTCGCGAGCTACTTTGCGCTCAACGCGACGGTCTCGACCGTCTTCGTCGCGCTGCAGCGTCGGCACCTCATGGTCTGGGCGATCTTTGCGCCAAAGTTCATCTTTGACGCCATTGCGCTCATTGTGCTCGAGTCTCTACTGCTGCTCGTCTCGCGTGTCCTACTGTGACGATGGAAGCAATACACACATGCTCAGTCTCTCTCTCTTGCTCTCTCTTGTTGCTGGCTATTGAGGTCTCGCACTTGCGTCGTCAGAGAGCCAACGACGTCTTGAGCACATGCTGCCGAGCGCACGCTGTCGGATGGATCCGAGACGATAGAATAGCAAATGTCGATAGTGACAAAATCAAGGGTAGACAGACATCGCCTTGGAAGACACTTGTGAAAATGGCCGGCGGTGGCAAGAGCAAGAAGGCGGACGACGCGAGCGCGAGCGCTGCGGGCGCAACTGGCCCGGGCTTCCAGGTCGGCGCGACGCTCGTGGCGCGCTGGATGGGCCAAGCAGAGCGCACATGCGTCGTCATCGACCGCCGTGCGTACTGCGCACTGGATCTGCTGCAAGCGATGCGATGTGGTGGCGTCACGCCAACTGCGTCTTGGCGTCTACTGACACACTCGTGTGTGCTCTTGCTCGTGGTGGTGGTGGTGTGTCTTGTGTCTACACGACTCTATAGGAACGATCGGCAAAGACAAGTTCAAGTACTACGTGCACTGGCATGACGTACGTACTGATCCATCGATCACAACGACCAGAGCACACGACTCGTGCTGCTTCTTGGTCTTCACACGACGCGTGCATCTGCTGACTGCGTCTCTCGCTCTCTCTTTGTGCGTATGGACGTCTACGACCGACACGCGACGCTATGAATCGCATGCGATCAGTTCAATCGGCGCATGGACGAGTGGATCAACGAGCACGAGATCGTGCGGCAGGGCACCGACGAAGGTGCGCCGTTCGCGCTGTCATCTACGTAGTCAAGTCGCTCACGCCAGTGTCGCTCGCCATGCGCAGAGCTGAAGAACTTGCAGGAGAAGGACGCAAAGGAGAAAGAGAAGCAGCGCCGCGCCACGGCGTCGAAGAACAGCAGCAGCAACGCTGGAGACGCCGGCGCAGACGACAGTGCAGGCGCTGGCTCGGGTGCTCCACGCAGCACGCGCGCGCAGAAGCGCAAAGCGCCGTCGTCCGACGACCACGAGTTCGCGCCGCCAGACGAGCACGACGAGCACGAAGGCATGGACGCTGCGAGTATTCGCGAGCACGAAGAGGTCACGAAAGTCAAGGTACGCGGCGCTCACCAGCGGCGATGCTAGCATTCGTTCGCTCTCTGACGCTATGGACGTGTCTGTAGAACGTGCGGTTCGTCGAGATCGGTCGCTACCGCATGGCCGCGTGGTACTTCTCACCATTCCCGAAAGAGTTCTTCCCAGATGGACACATTGACTGCGTACGTCCACAGCTATGGCTCGGTGTCTATGGCTCGGTCTAAGCTCACGCGTGCTGCTTGTGATGGCCGCATCAGCTCCACTTCTGCGAGTTCTGCATGGCGTTCTTCTGCCACAAGCGCGAGCTCGCGCTCCACCAGCAGCAAAAGTCGTGCGCGCGGGTGCGTCTTGTTCATCCAGAGGCACTACGAGCTTCGTGCGACTCACCTCTCTCCCTTATGTGTGTCTATAGCATCCGCCTGGGAACGAGATCTACCGCCACGAGCACCTGAGCGTCTTTGAAGTCGACGGCGCCGTCTCAAAGATCTACTGCCAGAACCTCTGCTACTTTGCCAAGTGCGTCGTCCATCTCGTCTGCTCCTCCCTTCTATCACTCACTCACTCACTCACTCGCTCTCTCTCTCTCTCTTGCCTCTCTAGACTCTTCCTCGACCACAAGACGCTCTACTACGACGTCGACCCGTTCCTGTTCTACATTGTCTGCGAAGTCGACTCGCGCGGGTTCCACCCAGTCGGGTACTACTCCAAAGAGAAGTACTCGGAGCTCGGGTACAACCTCGCGTGCATCTTGACGTTCCCGTGCCACCAGCGCAAGGGCTACGGCAACTTCATCATCCAGTTCTCGTACGAGCTGAGCAAGAAGGAGGAGAAGGTCGGGTCGCCCGAGAAGCCGCTCTCGGATCTCGGACTCGTGAGCTACCGGAGCTACTGGACCAAGGAGCTCCTGCGCATCCTCAAGGACTACCCGGAGCGCGAAGTCTCGATCATGGAGCTCACGCGGGTGCGACCCTGCGTCCTGTCGAGTCTCTTAGCTATTCACTGACTTACGCCACCGCTCTCTGGCTCTCGTGCAGCTCACGTCGATCAAGAACGAAGACATCATCGCGACGCTGCAGCACCTCAACATGATCAAGTACTTCAACGGCCAGTACGTCTTCGTCGTGCCGGAGCAGATGATCGACGAGCAGCTGAGCAAAGTGACGAAGAAAGGGCCGCAGGTCGTGCCCGAGAAGCTCCACTGGGCGCCGCTGCACCTCGACATCAAGCGCGACAAGTGGTCGCTCAAGACCATGTCGGCCGAGAAAGAGGACTGACGCGAGTCAACGAGAGCGCATACTTGAGGCCTTGCGGTTGTCGAGAGGAGTCGTCGACTTGTTCTATTCGTTTGCACTCGACTGCTCGTTTGCTTCCTACGTACTGCTACACTCGCTCTCTCCTACTCTCGTACTCTCGTACTCTCGGTCTATTCACATGAAGTCGACGCCACGCACGCGACACTGGGACGCTACCGCATCGCTCGCTCTCGCTCTCTCACTCTCGACAGTGCGATGCACACACAGACACAGACAGACTCATCGTGCCAGACGGACTGGCTGCTGCCTCGGAAGGCACGCTGTCAGTTCGCAGTCTCACGAGACGAGCGCGACGGACGGAGCCGGTGGAGGCACTTGGCTACTGACAGCGGCGGTAGCAGCGCTAGCACTGGCGCCTCCACTGCTAGTCGCGAGACCCGCGTACGCTGTCTGGAACTGGAGTCGCTGCGCTGGTGTCATCTCGCTCTGCGCGGTCTCGAGCACGTCGGCGAGTCCGCCGCCCGGGATGCCTGCGGTGCACTGGAGGTGGTACCACTCCATGAGCATGAAGCCCTCGACGTGGATGAACATGACGCCGAGCTGCCACTCGCCCTGTGCGATCGACGACGAGCACACTTGGCACGTCGTCGTGGACGTCGGAGCGATGCGCGCGACGGCTTCGTCGCAGCGGCTCCACGCACTGCGGCCGCGTGCGCGCGCCGGCGGCGGTGGCGGCATATCGATCTCAGTCGCCATCGTTGGTTCAAAGTCGCGGAGCTCTTTTGGTTGATCGATCAGCTTGGTCGCTCGTGCTGCTGCGTCGAGGTCGAGTGACACAGTTCAGTGGACGGCTGATGATGACGATGGTAGTGGCGATGATGATCCGCTCCGCTTTGCTTGCTCTGCTTCTCGGTTGGTTCGTTGGTTGGTCGTCTGCTACACACAGACTGAGACGAGAGGCGTTGGTGCTGGCTGAGTCGATGCGAGTCGAGTCAAACCAAGCTGGACGAAGTCACGCGGAGACGAGGACGGCGGTGCGGTGACGACGAGGATGACCGGAGCAAACGAGCGCTGTCAGGTTCAGGTTGTCTGCTGGTCGGCGCGTACGCGTACGTAGCTGCTGTTGCTGTCTGTTGCTGGTGCAGACGAAGGCAGTGCGTGTGTGTGTGTGTGCGTGTGCGGACCAGGTGTCAAGTTTGCAAGTGCAGATGAGCCGCGCTGGCCAAGATGAGCGAGCGCTCCAGGTGGGTCTTGCTCTTGCTCAGCGCGCGATCCGAGTCGAGTCGAGTCGAGTCGGTTCGTGTGTTCGTGCGCTCTCTCTGTCTGCTGACGACGCACCACTGCTGTTCGTTGTTCGTTGTTCGTTGTTTGTTGTTTGTTGTTGTTTGCTGCTCACGGCACGGTGCTCAGTGTGGAGTGTGGAGTGTGGAGTGTGGACACGACAGCGCGATCCGACCGAGAAGCGTTGATTGCTCTTTGTTCTCGCCTTGCTTGCCTTGTCTTGCCGCCTTGGTCCTCTTCGACGCGACGAGGGCGATGTCGATGTCGATAGCAGCGCGACGCAAGCAGCGACAGCAAACAACAACAGAGCGTCTGCTTCTGCAGTGTGGGCTGTTTCGCGGTGCGCGCGGTAGGACCAAGACGTGTGTGTGGCTCGCAGCGTCGCGGCAATGCAAGCGCGACAAGCAAGCGGAGACACGCAGACAGAGAAGCAAGAGCAAGAGGCGAGCAAATGTGCTGCGCTTGAAGCGCGCGGGACCAAGACCAAGACCAAGTGGTTGCAGCTGCTGGGGCTGAACCCATTCCAAGTCTCTGATTTGCTTGAGGCGAGGCTCCGTATGTGCTTGCTGCTGCTGCTGTTGTTATTGTTGTTGTTGTTGTTGCTCGAGACTCTGCAGACTCCTTTGCAGACTCGACTCGAGCGAGGACTGCCTTTGTTGTAGGCGTTGTTCCAACAGCAGCAGCGCCAGCGTCGTTGCAGGCTGCTATTGCTGCTGCTGCTACAAACGCACAAGCGCACATCAAGCTCTGAGCATGCTCCAAGCGAGCGCAAGGCAAAGAGCATGCAAGAGAGCGCCGCAGGTGACGAGGATTAATACGAAAACGAGCTTCTGCAGCACCAGCTGACGCGCGAAGCGATCGAGTCAGCGCGCGGCGCAGCGCCAGCTGGCTATCGATCGGGTGCTGTTTTGGTCGTTGGGTATGAGAGAATCGCAACGCGCACTGCTGCTGCTTTGCTTCGCGATACATGAAGCAGCGAAACTAGGTGCGCAAGCTCGACCTTGACCTTCAGCTCGACGAACTCGACCTCAAGCTCCGACCTCCGACCTCCGACTCCTCGACATTGGCATGCACGCGCGTGGGCTTGGACAGTCAGCCAGTCCCGTGTTGCTCGGCGTGCTAGCGTTCTAGAAGCCACCATTCATGGTCCGAGCTGCTTCGCACCACACACAAACACAAGACACAAACAAACACAACAATCGAGAAGCAAGCAACCTGATGCCTCGCATTTTTGCTGCTGCTGCACGAAGCAAGCACTCTTCACACCGACCGACCGACCTCTCTTCTTCTTCTCGTGTCTGGATGTCTGAATCTAGATCCTGTTGTGTTGGTGCATGTGCGCGCGTGAGCTTGCGAGCTTGTTCGTGAGCTCTCTCTAGCCTTCGACTTGACTTGGTCCTCCTCTGCTTGCTTGGCATTCTCCTGCTTGGTGTGCTTGTTTGCTCGGTGTATTGCCTTGTCTTGTCTTGCTTGCTGTTGATGCACGCTCTCTACGAGCTCAAGCTCGAGTGCAAAGCGTGCGCCATCTTGAGCTGAGATATGGTAGAAGTGCGCACTCGTTTGCTCACGCGCGCTTGCTTATACTCTGAGCGCTTATGTCTCTGAGCGCTTATGTATGCGTGCGTGTTGCTTGTGCTTGTGCTGTTCTCGACACTCCGTGTGCGCGATCGATCGGTCGGATTTTCTTAGCCATACTTTTGTTGCATTGATATTTGTGTGTGACGTTTTGTGTGTGTGGTGTCTCCTATCAGCCAGACATTTCGATTGCATTATACAATTCAAAAGATGATCTGTCGACACTTTAGCACAACCCAAATTTCTTTCGCTCAGATTGTCCGACCAAGTGTCGCTTTCAATTGAGACAGTCAGCCTTGCAACATTATGATGATGCGAGTACGTACGAATGAAATGAAATGCAAAATAGAATACAAGACAGAGCAAGAAAATGATGTAGACTCAGATAACGAATATTCGCACAGCAATACAAACGGATATTTTGTACAGTTCGATATACTTCGAGCAGATAAATATGCAGTGCAAAGCATGCAAGCGGATAAATAGATTGGTACAGCACTAAAAGATATTTCTCTCTCACTCTAATATTCTCTCAAGTATTCAAAGCAGGTGTCGTCGATGCACAATGGGGCGTAAAGTCGGGGTATCGTAAACTATACCTTACCAGCTGCGAAATGGTCGGCATTTCAACTCTCGTGGTAATCATACGTATAACAGTCTTTATTGCAATGTTTCATCATCACAGCGTATATTTTGCCGCGTTTGCTTTGTCGCCGATACGGTCAGTAAAACACACATTTGTCGTACACTCCTGGCCAAAATGATACGGCCACCCACGTTTCACAACGTAGCTTTGCAACCAGTATGAGTTTTTGAACGCTGTTTAGGTATGATTTCTGCTGATTCCAGACCAATCTGTTGATAGCGCTCGCGCTTCCAAAAGAGCAGATCTAATCGTACCTCCCACACACAAAAACGAGTGTGCCGCCTGGACAAATATATACGTTACCTGACTCACTTATTGTAATGGTCGTACACTGTCGCGCTAGGTACCTCTAGCGTGGAGCCCCAGGGACACAGTTGACCTGTGATCTGGATACTAATACTCTTCCTTAATATGCGTGACGATCAGTTTAAATAGTGGTCTTTTGTTATGGCAGGCACAGTAGCTTTCCCTTGAAGTTGTCACTATCTCCTTTATCCAAATACAAAAATCTTAGAGTTGAATCATCATCCTTCAACAGAGACCGATTCCCTGTGTTTCTTCGCGCTTCCTCGTAGAAACTATGTGTATGAAAAGGTCACGGAGCCACGCCCCGTGACACATACGAATATCAATATTTATTGGTTGGCAGAAAGCCATTTGGTGCTGTCAAGAGCGCACAATTCTCTTTTGCGATGGGAAGAGGAACCGCTCTGATAGCCGTGGAGCGCGGTCGCCCCATGGGCATGCCACGACGCAGGCGTGAGCGTGCGGCAGATCGCTCGTGCGTCGCAGCGCTCGTGCGACGAAGTGCAGAGAGTGCTGGACGGCAATAAGAGAGACAAGAGCGCTGGGCGTCTGCACGCACTGAGTGAGCTTGACGTTCGCGCTCTTGTGCGGACTGCTGCACAGGGCGAACATTCGCCCAGTTGGCAGCACGCCCAGCTCTCACTCTCGTCCTTAGTGAGAATGGTGCGGCGTGAGGTTCAAGGAGTTGACTGGCTGCAATACACCGAGGTGGAAAGCACCCTGTAGCTATCGCCTGCATACAATGCGCACCGCCTTTCGTGGGCCGAGAAGATGTCGGTGCGCTCCACCGAGTGAACAACCATCATCTTCTCAGACAAGAAGATGTAGACCCTAGATGAACCTGATGGTCTGCAGCACTACTGGTGCGACTTTCGCAAGCCCGTGTGTCAGACTAACATGCGCTGAATGGGCTGAAGCTGTCTCATGTTGTGGGCAGGCTTTAGTGCTGTGCGGTAAGACTGAGCTAGCAGTGCTCAGTGGAAAGCAAAGTTCAAGGGACTATGTCTACATCTTGTCTGAGTACTTGCCTCCGTTTGCACACTTGCACCATGGCTTAGACTATACCATCCAACAAGACGATGCCTCTATCCACACCTTCACGACCACGCGTGTCTTCTTTGAGGAACACAAGGTTGTGATATAGCGAGTGCGCGCCTGGTTGAGTCATCCATGGGCGACTCGAACCGGCTCCAGTCCAATCCGGTTACAGTCTCCAAGTCGAGCCGGACCGGTTCGGCTGGCCCGAGCCGACCAGCCAACCCAGCTCAGACTCAGAATCAGACCCAGCCCGGTTCAGCGTAAGTCGATGACCGGATTGTGTCCCGGTTCTAGGAGCCCGTCCAGATTGTAGGTGCAGTGAGCCCAGAGTAGTTGCGTGTCTAGGTAGATTCGCACTTCACCGGTCGAGTGCGGTGAATGTGGAAACCAGTTCACTGCCCGAGCCAATATAGTCGCCGTTTTTTCCGCCTTCAGCCCAAGTCGCCTCCCACCTCCGGCTCAGGTGAGCAAAACCAGTGTGTTAGTGTGCCTGCACATACACCTCGCTTTGCATACCCGGAACTACGTGCGTGTGCGTGCAAGTGTGAACGTAGCGGTGAAGTACCTCCAAGTGATTGACTGAGGACCTGGCCAGGCCAGAGAACCAGTCCTTTATATGTTCCCGGTCGTGCTTCTCACGACCAGCGATTTCATAGGTAGTGCGAGTGTAAGAGTGTGAATGCAGTGTGAGTGGATGGAGGGGCGCGAAGCCGGATCCAACGTTTGCTCCTTATCGCTTGCGTCGTCTTGCCGTTTGGAGTGTGTACGGGTTCGTGTGACTCTCGTACACTTGTATTTTGTATATTCACCGATCCTGGGCTTGCCGTCCCAGAGAAAACCCGGCGTGTGGAGTGTTCATTGGTCTTGGTCTCGGTACTCGGCCGGAGTCTCGTTTGTTAGTGTTGGTAGTGCACTCTCACGGTGCTCTTTCTATCTGCGAATCTAAATAACTCGCCAAAGGGATACACATTGCGAGTGACTGACCAGAGCAGTCACGCTTGTATTGGGTGCTTGCAATTGAGCACGAGTGTGTCTGCGCCCCGGATCGATCCTACCCTTTGTCTTTCCAGGTTTTGAAGGTGTTGTGTGCAAGAATCCTACATCGCTATATCACAGGGTGCACACGATTGACTGGCCATCACGTTAACCTCATCTTAATCCGATCGAGAACATGTGACACTGCATCAATGCACAAAGATGTATTGAGGTTATCATCGACAACGGCAGAAAGACACACAACTTTTTAGCATATCTCAGTGCATCACAATATGTTGAGATTCGTATGTTAATCAGGTAAGGTAAAATTTGTCCAGGCGGCACACTCGTTTTTGTGTGTGGGAGGTACGATTAGATCTGCTCTTTTGGAAGCGCGAGCGCTATCAACAGATTGGTCTGGAATCAGCAGAAATCATACCTAAACAGCGTTCAAAAACTCATACTGGTTGCAAAGCTACGTTGTGAAACGTGGGTGGCCGTATCATTTTGGCCAGGAGTGTACGACAAATGTGTGTTTTACTGACCGTATCGGCGACAAAGCAAACGCGGCAAAATATACGCTGTGATGATGAAACATTGCAATAAAGACTGTTATACGTATGATTACCACGAGAGTTGAAATGCCGACCATTTCGCAGCTGGTAAGGTATAGTTTACGATACCCCGACTTTACGCCCCATTGTGCATCGACGACACCTGCTTTGAATACTTGAGAGAATATTAGAGTGAGAGAGAAATATCTTTTAGTGCTGTACCAATCTATTTATCCGCTTGCATGCTTTGCACTGCATATTTATCTGCTCGAAGTATATCGAACTGTACAAAATATCCGTTTGTATTGCTGTGCGAATATTCGTTATCTGAGTCTACATCATTTTCTTGCTCTGTCTTGTATTCTATTTTGCATTTCATTTCATTCGTACGTACTCGCATCATCATAATGTTGCAAGGCTGACTGTCTCAATTGAAAGCGACACTTGGTCGGACAATCTGAGCGAAAGAAATTTGGGTTGTGCTAAAGTGTCGACAGATCATCTTTTGAATTGTATAATGCAATCGAAATGTCTGGCTGATAGGAGACACCACACACACAAAACGTCACACACAAATATCAATGCAACAAAAGTATGGCTAAGAAAATCCGACCGATCGATCGCGCACACGGAGTGTCGAGAACAGCACAAGCACAAGCAACACGCACGCATACATAAGCGCTCAGAGACATAAGCGCTCAGAGTATAAGCAAGCGCGCGTGAGCAAACGAGTGCGCACTTCTACCATATCTCAGCTCAAGATGGCGCACGCTTTGCACTCGAGCTTGAGCTCGTAGAGAGCGTGCATCAACAGCAAGCAAGACAAGACAAGGCAATACACCGAGCAAACAAGCACACCAAGCAGGAGAATGCCAAGCAAGCAGAGGAGGACCAAGTCAAGTCGAAGGCTAGAGAGAGCTCACGAACAAGCTCGCAAGCTCACGCGCGCACATGCACCAACACAACAGGATCTAGATTCAGACATCCAGACACGAGAAGAAGAAGAGAGGTCGGTCGGTCGGTGTGAAGAGTGCTTGCTTCGTGCAGCAGCAGCAAAAATGCGAGGCATCAGGTTGCTTGCTTCTCGATTGTTGTGTTTGTTTGTGTCTTGTGTTTGTGTGTGGTGCGAAGCAGCTCGGACCATGAATGGTGGCTTCTAGAACGCTAGCACGCCGAGCAACACGGGACTGGCTGACTGTCCAAGCCCACGCGCGTGCATGCCAATGTCGAGGAGTCGGAGGTCGGAGGTCGGAGCTTGAGGTCGAGTTCGTCGAGCTGAAGGTCAAGGTCGAGCTTGCGCACCTAGTTTCGCTGCTTCATGTATCGCGAAGCAAAGCAGCAGCAGTGCGCGTTGCGATTCTCTCATACCCAACGACCAAAACAGCACCCGATCGATAGCCAGCTGGCGCTGCGCCGCGCGCTGACTCGATCGCTTCGCGCGTCAGCTGGTGCTGCAGAAGCTCGTTTTCGTATTAATCCTCGTCACCTGCGGCGCTCTCTTGCATGCTCTTTGCCTTGCGCTCGCTTGGAGCATGCTCAGAGCTTGATGTGCGCTTGTGCGTTTGTAGCAGCAGCAGCAATAGCAGCCTGCAACGACGCTGGCGCTGCTGCTGTTGGAACAACGCCTACAACAAAGGCAGTCCTCGCTCGAGTCGAGTCTGCAAAGGAGTCTGCAGAGTCTCGAGCAACAACAACAACAACAATAACAACAGCAGCAGCAGCAAGCACATACGGAGCCTCGCCTCAAGCAAATCAGAGACTTGGAATGGGTTCAGCCCCAGCAGCTGCAACCACTTGGTCTTGGTCTTGGTCCCGCGCGCTTCAAGCGCAGCACATTTGCTCGCCTCTTGCTCTTGCTTCTCTGTCTGCGTGTCTCCGCTTGCTTGTCGCGCTTGCATTGCCGCGACGCTGCGAGCCACACACACGTCTTGGTCCTACCGCGCGCACCGCGAAACAGCCCACACTGCAGAAGCAGACGCTCTGTTGTTGTTTGCTGTCGCTGCTTGCGTCGCGCTGCTATCGACATCGACATCGCCCTCGTCGCGTCGAAGAGGACCAAGGCGGCAAGACAAGGCAAGCAAGGCGAGAACAAAGAGCAATCAACGCTTCTCGGTCGGATCGCGCTGTCGTGTCCACACTCCACACTCCACACTCCACACTGAGCACCGTGCCGTGAGCAGCAAACAACAACAAACAACAAACAACGAACAACGAACAACGAACAGCAGTGGTGCGTCGTCAGCAGACAGAGAGAGCGCACGAACACACGAACCGACTCGACTCGACTCGACTCGGATCGCGCGCTGAGCAAGAGCAAGACCCACCTGGAGCGCTCGCTCATCTTGGCCAGCGCGGCTCATCTGCACTTGCAAACTTGACACCTGGTCCGCACACGCACACACACACACACGCACTGCCTTCGTCTGCACCAGCAACAGACAGCAACAGCAGCTACGTACGCGTACGCGCCGACCAGCAGACAACCTGAACCTGACAGCGCTCGTTTGCTCCGGTCATCCTCGTCGTCACCGCACCGCCGTCCTCGTCTCCGCGTGACTTCGTCCAGCTTGGTTTGACTCGACTCGCATCGACTCAGCCAGCACCAACGCCTCTCGTCTCAGTCTGTGTGTAGCAGACGACCAACCAACGAACCAACCGAGAAGCAGAGCAAGCAAAGCGGAGCGGATCATCATCGCCACTACCATCGTCATCATCAGCCGTCCACTGAACTGTGTCACTCGACCTCGACGCAGCAGCACGAGCGACCAAGCTGATCGATCAACCAAAAGAGCTCCGCGACTTTGAACCAACGATGGCGACTGAGATCGATATGCCGCCACCGCCGCCGGCGCGCGCACGCGGCCGCAGTGCGTGGAGCCGCTGCGACGAAGCCGTCGCGCGCATCGCTCCGACGTCCACGACGACGTGCCAAGTGTGCTCGTCGTCGATCGCACAGGGCGAGTGGCAGCTCGGCGTCATGTTCATCCACGTCGAGGGCTTCATGCTCATGGAGTGGTACCACCTCCAGTGCACCGCAGGCATCCCGGGCGGCGGACTCGCCGACGTGCTCGAGACCGCGCAGAGCGAGATGACACCAGCGCAGCGACTCCAGTTCCAGACAGCGTACGCGGGTCTCGCGACTAGCAGTGGAGGCGCCAGTGCTAGCGCTGCTACCGCCGCTGTCAGTAGCCAAGTGCCTCCACCGGCTCCGTCCGTCGCGCTCGTCTCGTGAGACTGCGAACTGACAGCGTGCCTTCCGAGGCAGCAGCCAGT
The DNA here is from genome assembly GCA_003730235.1 of Pythium guiyangense. Classification (NCBI taxonomy): domain Eukaryota; phylum Oomycota; class Peronosporomycetes; order Pythiales; family Pythiaceae; genus Pythium; species Pythium guiyangense. The sequence continues at coordinate 1,308,336 of QXDM01000017.1, read as the reverse complement.
CCGTCTGGCACGATGAGTCTGTCTGTGTCTGTGTGTGCATCGCACTGTCGAGAGTGAGAGAGCGAGAGCGAGCGATGCGGTAGCGTCCCAGTGTCGCGTGCGTGGCGTCGACTTCATGTGAATAGACCGAGAGTACGAGAGTACGAGAGTAGGAGAGAGCGAGTGTAGCAGTACGTAGGAAGCAAACGAGCAGTCGAGTGCAAACGAATAGAACAAGTCGACGACTCCTCTCGACAACCGCAAGGCCTCAAGTATGCGCTCTCGTTGACTCGCGTCAGTCCTCTTGCTCTGTCGTGCATCGCAACTCCAGCTCACACGCATGGACACGACGCACTATGCAATCGTTCATTCATGTCATACACTGCAGCGACGGCCACACAAACACACGTGGCGCGCCGCCGATATAGAGAACACACGACCACCTTCTCTCTGTCTGCACTTGCGCTCTCGACACTGTCTCGCTCACTCGCATCCATCCAACCAGCCACACGCGCACTCGGCTGAGCTGCACGCTTCGTACATACGACGCCATCGTCGTCGCCGCCTGCTCATTTCGCCATGGGTATCGCCATCGCGCAGCACAAAGCAGACAAGCGGACCTATCGACGCGAGTCTGCGACGGCGAGTGCGCACAGCTGGAGTGACACTGGAGCGCATGGCGAGCGAGAGAGCGCACTCACTCGTGCGTGCCTCGCACTTGACTTACATAAAGTCGTCCGCGCCGCTGCTTCCGCCGTCCTCTTGGTTGTCCAGGTGCACGGCTTGGAAGCGCTCGTTGCTCACGCGGATCTCGTCTTCGCTGTCGTCGTACTCGACCGTGTCGGCGTCGGCGTCCACGTCTGCGCTGTCAACGTCCGCGTCGTCAGCGTCGCCAAAGTCCTCGTCGTCGCCGTCGCCGAGCGCAGCCGTGACGCCGCCGACTGTCGAGTGGTACAGCCGCACTGTCGGCGGTCCTGGCTTGGACTTTTCGTTCTTCGACCAGACCTTCCAGCCGTCCTCGGGCGGCGCCTCCATGTCGACGTGGCACTGGATGAAGTAGTAGTCTTCGTCCGACATCGTGCCGAGGAGGTTCTTGTTCGGCGAGTACGAGATGTACCACCGCCGCGTCTTGCTCGGCATCGCGCACCGAAAGAGCGTGTACTCGATGCCAGTCGTTGGACTCACGTACGTGTACGTCGGGCAGTTGTCGTGCGTGTGCGTCGAGCTCTTGTAGATGCCGTTCACGTCGTCAAAGCCAGCGCCTTCGACAATGTAGCTCCGCTCCTCTTCGCGGTACGGGATGTTGAGGATGTCGCCGAGCCGAACGAGCGCGTCGTGCTTGGCTGGTTCGCGGAAGAGCACAGCGAGGCGGCCGCCAAGACTCGGCTTGAGCGACTCGACACGGAGCCACTCGTACATCCACTCCCACTCGCGCCGGTGCGCTTCGAGCCACGTCTTCACGCGCGGGATCTTGCTCTGGAGCTCGAGGATCGTCACGATCTGCCGGTACACAAACAGCGGCACGTGGCTGTTGTTCACGTACCGCAGTCGGATCTTCTCGCGGTTCTCGGCCGTTGCGATCAACCCAAACTCGGCGTTCGTGAGCGCCATCTCGATCAGCTCGTCCTGGAACGCAAAGTCGTACGAGAGCAGGTTCTCAATGATCTGCGTGCACACGTCGACGACTGGCTGGCCCTTCCAGCCCGTCTCCGTGCTGTTCATGCAGTGAAGGAGCGACCGGAGCAGCAGCACAGACGTCGTGCGGTCGCCGACGCTAATGCGCAGCAACAGGTCACTGACTGTCTCAGCGTCCTCTTCGAGCGCCGAGTCGAGGAACACGTCGTTCAGCAGCGCACTGCGGCTCAGCGGGTTCAGTCCATCGAGCACGGTCGACGCGAGCGGGAGGTTCTTCGCCTGTCGCTTTAAGTCTTCGCCAAAGCCAAACGCGCGCAGGTCCTGGAGCACGCTCTTTGTCGACGTCGCAGCCATGTCCGTGTAGTACGTCAAGAACGCGTCAAGCTCCATGCGCTGCGGCGTCTCGTTGTTTCCGTACTTGAGCAGCAGCGACCGCGCCGCTTGCTCGAGACTCGCGCCGCCGCCGACGCTGCTCACAGACGTGCGCAAGTACTTGACGAGCTCGTCGAGCCCCAAGCTCCCGCCGACTTGGTAGTCGTTAAAGATCTCGGTCAGCGCTTCGTCGGTCTTCTCCGACAGCGTCACGCGGTGCGGACTCTGGCCGCTTGACTCTGCGAGCAGCGGCTCAGTCGTGCGGCGCGGGAGCCCGAGCATCGCAATGATCGCTTCCAAGAGGTACTGGTAGTCTGGCGACGCGTACCGGTTCGTGCTCGGCGGGATGTGCGACGACGGGAACGCCTCTTTGATCGCAGGCGGCGCGCGGTCACTCAAGAAGAAGTTGACGAGGCGCGCGACCATGTCGATGCGCTGGAGCGCCTCGCGCGTCGTCGCGCTGATCTCGGCGCAGTTGCGAACGAGCATGAAACACTCCTCCAAGTGCGACTGCTGCATCACGGAAGTCTGGTCGAGGAACTCCGCGATTGCTTCGATGAACCGCCGCAGCACGACGATGTCGCTGTTGTCGCGGCTCGTCTTCAAGTGGCTCTCGTACGCAGTCAATGCGCGCGACACGAGATGCACAAACGACTGCCGCGCGATCGAGTCTGGACACTCAAACACGAGACCGCGGAGCCACGCGACGCGCTTCGTCGTCGCGAGTGTGTCAAAGAACCGCACGCAGATCTGCTTGTGCTTGGCGAACTTTGCTGCGAGCACGGCGATCCAGCGCGCAATCCCGTGCTTCTCGCGCGAATGCAGCAGCACGCTCAAGACAAACTCAATGCCGACGTCTGTCAGCGTGCTCTGTGTGAGTTCGTCTGCGCGCGTGTCTGGGAGTAGCGGTGCAGACGGCGGCGCGAGTGGCGCATCAGCACTCGGTGGCGGCGGTAACGACGCATCGTCGTCGTTGTCAGTGGACGGCGCGTCTTTGATGTACTTGGACTGCACCATCTCGCGCAGGAACTCGTGGAACTCGACGTCAAAGAGGTACGAGTTCTGGAGAAACACCTCGTTCGACTTCCACACTTCGGCCTCGTACTCGCACCGCACGTCGTCATTGTCGTTGACACTGTCGACAGTCGACACGTCGGTCATCGTCGCGTCCGAGCTGCTGCTGCTGCTGCTCGTCGTGCTTGTCGTTGTCGTCTCAGGCACGACCGGCACGACCTTTTCGTAGAACAGCATGAGCGCGTTGCTAAAGACCTCCATCTCCATCGCGTTGCTCGAGCCGTGCCACGACCGGCGCTGCACGCCGCCAAAGCACTCGGTCTCAATGTTCGCAGGGTCGAACGGCGACACGTCCTCGTCGTCGTACTTGAACCACTTCTCCGACACGTGGTCAAAGATGAACGAGTAGTAGTGCCCGCCCTGCGCCACGCCCGAGTGCACGAGGATGCCCTTGAGCTGGTACTCAAAGTTCGGGTCGAGCTTGCCGTCTCCAGCCGCGTCGGCGTCGCTGTCGCGCGCGCTCCCGACGCTGCTCCGAGCAGCAGACGACGCTTGGACGCTCCCAGTCGGCGACGTTGGCGACGTCGCCTCGCGGTCGTTCGCGTCGCCCATAAAGTCGTCCGACGTCGACGACCCCGCGTCCGACGCTGCGTCTTCGTCGACTGCGCTGCTGCTGTCGTCGAGCGTCGAGTCCGTCGAGGCTTCGAGCTCTTCGATCCCGGCCTTGGTGTACGGCTTCATGTTCAAGTTCATCGGGAACGAGCACCGGTTGTTGAGCTTCACAGTCTCAAACGTCGAGTAGTCCAAGTCAAAGCGCTTCAAGTGGAGGATGAGGAAGTTCGGGAGCTCGCCAAAGCACGTGCGGCGCACTGCAGCTTTCTTCGTCGCGCACTGCTCGCACTCGACCTTGTTGTCGCCGTCCATGACTTCGCCTTCGACAAAGCCAGCGAGCGACTCCTCGATGCTCTCTTTGCCGCGGATCTGGAGCTCCAAGCGAATGAACGGCTCCTCGCGCTCGTACCGATGGCCGCAGTCTTTCGGGAGCTTTTGCGAAATGAGCTTGCCGCTCAGCGCTGTCTGGAGGCACTGGACGCCCTGCGGCGTGTTCTTCAGCCCCGTTTCGAGGCGATCGAGGAGCTTGTCGCAGAACTCGCTCGCGTCGTTCTGCTGGTAGACCGAGAACTCGAGGTTCAGGCACTTGCACGACTCGACGAGCGCCTTGGGGTTAAAGTACCGCATCTCGCTGTCGCGCAAGTAGCAGAACGTGCGCTGGACCTGCCGCAGCACTTCGAGCGTCGCTTCCGTGCCAGTCAGCTCGCTCTGCAAGATCGCGTACCGGCCATTCTCGTTCCCAGGCCGGCCGTCTGCGAGCACAAAGCTCGCTTCGCCGCCGTCGTCGTACCGCAGCGTGTGGCGACCGCTCAAGTCGTCAAACGCAACGACGTTCGCTTCGTACACGCGGCCACCGGCGCACTCGACAGCGACGCGGAAGCCGACTAACCGCTCCGGGTGGCGCTCGACTTCAGCTTTCGTTGGCTCTTTTGGCTGCGGACGCGGCGGGACCTTCGCGGCGAGCAAGCCCTGGCGTAGCGTCGGCTGCATGAAGAGCTGCTGCAGGAACGAGTTCATGTAGCACGAGCAGCCCTGGTTCTTCAGGCCGACGTGCTCGCCAATGCCGCGCGTCTCGACGTTGCTCTCCTGTCCCCACTTGAACTGGAGCGCGTCGCTGCGCGTGAACAAGCGGCTCAAGCGCGTGTGGAGGTCCTGCAAGATGCTCGCGTTCGACGAGATCGCAGTCGCCAAGAGCTTGAAAGCTGGGCGGCGCGTCTCGAGCGACACGCACAGCGGACCGCGCTGGCGATCGACAGACGGGAGCGTGAAGAGGCACTCGTCGTACACCACGTCAATCACGTCGCGTGCAAGCTCGTCGCGCGCTTCGACGTTGTGTGCAAGCGCGTCGCGGAGGAACTCGAGGAACGCAATGAGCACTTCGACCGACCGCTCGTTGCACGCGAGGAATTTGTTCGAGAAGCCTGCACGGAGCTTAAGGAGCACAGTCTGCGCGAGTGCTTTGCACAGCAGCGTCGTGTGGTCGAGCTGCGCGAGGAACCGGAGCATGCGCGTGTACTGGTCGCACGACACGACCACGCGCTCGATCGCATCGACCGACGCAATGAACTTCTCAAACACGACGCTCGCTGCTGTGCGCGACGCACGGCAGATCGACTGGAGCAACGAGAGCCACTGCTCGCGCACTTGCTCCGACGGACTCGTCGTGAGGATCGTCGCGAGCAGCGCTTGGAGCTCCGTCGACGCCATGTACTTGTCTGCTGCGTCGTGTGCGATCGTCACGATCGACTCGACTGTCTTGATCGCGTCAATGAGGATGCGCGGCGGCGCGCGCGAAGTCGCACTCGCCTCCGTGCGCGTGTACTCGGACACGATGAGCTCAGCGATCTTCTCGACAAGACTGTCGTAGCTCCGCTGCTCAATCACGATCTTGCTGCTCGACTCGGCGACAGTCGTCGCAGTGTCGCCTGCGTGCGGCGAGATGACTGCGTACTCGCTCTCGTCTGCGTCTGCTGCGCCAGCAAACGAGAAGTAGCGCTCGCTGTGGCCCGAGTCAAAGAGGCAGAACTTGAGGATGCGCAGTGCGACGGCCGCGCCTTCGTTGAACGACCCCGTGTGGAAGTTGGCTTCGACAAAGTACGACAGCACTTCGTGGAAGCCGCCGCCGTGGATGAACCGGCGCAAGTACGCGCGCGCAAACGCGATCTTTGCGTGGTCTGCTGGCAGCAGCAGCGCGTCCATGATCTGCAGCGTGTAAATCGCGCGGTGGTGCGACGCAGTCTTGAGCAGCGACGACCAGTCGGCTGCTTTGCCGTTTGCATGCGCGGCGTTGCTGTGCGTTGGCGAGCGCATGGCTATGTCGCCGCTCGCGTCCTGAGCAGTCGGATCTGCTCCTGCCGCGTCGTCCCAACTGTCTGCGAGTCCAATGTGCGAGACGCGGTCGAGGAGCTCCGTTGCTGTCGGGATCTTCTTGAGAAAGTCCCAGAGCGCAGTGTGCACCGACTGACCGGCGACCGTGTCGAGGAGCCGAAAGAGGATGTCAAAGTACGACGCGTCGCGCGCAATGATCGCGCCAGGGTGGTGCCGCGCAGACGCATCGGCGCCAGACGAGAGCATCGGATGGTCTTGCTCCGACGTGAGCGACCCGCGCTGGACGATCGAGTTGAACAAGAGCACACGGAGCTCGGTCGTCTCGTTGATGTTGAGCTCTGCGAGCGTCTTGTGGTCGCCCGAGATCGCAGCGCCAGACGACAGGATCTTCGTCTGCTGCAGCGGGTGGCCCACGACTTTCTCGAGCTGCTTCCGCAAGAGCCACAGCGTCTGGTTCGCATACACCACTGCCTGTGTCGTGCGGATCGAGTTCTCGTGGTTCGCACTCGGCGACACGCCAGGGCCGTTCATGCCGCTGTTTGCGCTCCCAGCCGACGTCGGGATGCGCTGCGCGAGGATCTTGACGTTAAAGTACGCGCCGCGACCAGCCATACCATGCGCGACGAACGGCTGGAGCTGCTGCTTCTTGCGCGGGTTGTTGTTCGTCACGAGACCGCTCAAGAGGTTCGTGCACTGCCGCACGAGCTTGAGCGACTCGGGCGAGCTGTCACGAACGTCTGCGAGCTTCTGGAACACGCGGTGGAGAAAGTCCTTGACGCTCGTGTCGACGTACTCATCGTTGCCGCCGAGGTCGTCTGAGAAGCGCTCGTAGACGCGCAAGAGCTCCTTCGTTGCGAGCTCCGAGACGTCGAGCGGCGCTTCAAACGCAATGCGCCAGAGCGCGTCAATGCCGAGGACGTTCAGCATCTCGTCTTCTGTGCTCATACTGCTGCTGTTTCCGTTGCGCTGGAGCTTCTGGTGCGCGTTCAAGCCGACAAAGTACGTGTGGAAGCACTTGTAGCCCATGCACCCGAGCGTCTGGAAGTCTGTCTGCTTGCACAGGAGCTCGTTGAAGATGTGGAGACACACGTCGATGCTAAACGCAGTCGAGATCGTCCCAGCACCGCCACTACTATGCGCGTGGTGCGACTGCTGCGACTGTTGGTTCCGCACGCTTGTCTGGTTGAAGAAGATCAGACAGAACTCGCGCTCAGCTGGCGACGACGACAACACGCTCCAGAGACGATCGATCTGCGGAATCGTGAGCTCGAGCTTCGGCGACTTGACGTGCACGTAGTGGATCAGCTCCAAGCGATGGCCGATCGACGTGCGGTAGCTCGCAGCTTGCTTCTCGACGCACCGTGACACAAACGCAGCGAGTTCGTCAAAGAGCAGCGACACGAGACCGTGTTCTGCGTCCAACGACTCGACCACGAGCGCTTGGTCGATCCGGTACGAGTCGATCAGGAACTTGAGCAGCTCGAGCGCTTTCGACGCGACCGTGTCACGGTCGGTGCTCGCACTCGTTGGCGGCGCAGTGACGTCCGTTGCGGCAGTCGTCGTTGCCGCAGATGCGCTTCCGGGCGGCGAGAAGCACGAGCGCTTGATGCCTTCAATGCACTCGCTCAAGAAGACTTTGCGCAGCGGCTCGCCAAACTCGCTCCGGAGTCCCTCTTGGAAGAAGTCGCGGAGACTGCGGCTCAAGCGCACGTTCGTGATGCTGCAGTGCATCTGGATCGACCAGAGGAGCTGGAGGATCGCAGTCGTGACGTCTGCGCTCCGGTCCATGAGGAAGCTCGGCGAGCTCGTTGCGAGGCGCTGGAGGAACGACATGAGCTCTGGGAACGGCTCGTTCGTGCGCAAGTTGCGCCGGAGCGACGCGTGGATGCTCTCGACCAAGTGCAGTAGCAGCTCGTTCGTGAGGTACGGCACCGTCGCAATGAGCAAGCTGTGGATCTCGTCCACGAGCGTCTGGTCCTTCTGGATGCACGACTGCCAGATGACGTCGAGGTAGTGCGCGCTCAGCTTGTTCGTCTCGGCGAGGAACTTGACGAGCAGCGCGCTGCGCGACACGACTTCGCGGTGGATGCGGTCGCCAAAGATCTCTTCGACCACGCGCTTGTGCGCGACCCAGGCACTGAGGATGTAGTCCAAGCGCGTCTCGTCTTCGTCGCCATTCTCGTGGATGCTCTCTGGGATCAGCTCCGGTGCTGGCGCAACGCCTTTGCCAGTCGGGACCCAGTTGTGCGTCGGCGGCAAGTACTCTTCGTACTGCGACTGGTGCTGGTAGTAGTCAATGTCCTGGTCCGACCCGGGCTGCATCTTGTCGGCCTCCGAGATGAACCACCACTTTGAGCCGCTCTTCATCGTGCAGCAGAAGAGCGTGAAGACCTGCTCCGTGCCCTCGCGCTGGTACACGTACGTCGCAGTCGTCGCCTCGGGCTTGAGCACGTACACGCCATTGAGCATCGCAGTGCCGGCGTTGCGCACAATGTACCGCGGCGGGAACGCACGCGACGCACGCGCGCAGCTAACGATGAGGTTGATCTGCTCGAGCCCAAAGAGCCGCAGCGGCAGCGACGTCGACTCGACGTACCGCTGCGTGAGCTCGAGCCAGAGCTGGTTGATCGCCATGGCAGACACTGCGCCAGCGTCAACGAGGCGGCGGATGATCGCTAGCACCGCGCCGACTGCGTCGCTCGCTTCTTTCTTCAGCACGGCGTCTGGGACTTTCGTGAAGTACGTCATGACCAAGACGCAGAGCGACGTGCAGAGCGCGTCAGGGACTGACGTCCGAAACTCGAGCAGCGCCTGCAAGAGGATGCGAATGTCTTCGCTCTCGAGCGTCGCGTCGAGCTGCTCGCTGCTGCTGCTGTCGCTCTTGCTGCTGTCGGAGCTGCGCGGTGTCGTCGGCGGCGCTTGCGCTAGTGTCGAGCGCGCCATCATCTGCTCGAGCGCACTGAGCAGCAAGGCAAAGCCCTGGAGCTCGCAGAACGCTGCGATGCACTGCGCGCGCACTTCCGGTGCGCCTGGGACTTTGTTCCAGTAGCTCCCAATCATCGCGGACGTGCGCAGGTCTTTGTAGAACGTCTTCTTCTTGTTGAAGACCATGACGAGGATCGGCAGCGCGTGGTCGAGCTTCCCGGCCTTGAGCTGCGCAATGATGAGCGGGATCGACACTGCGAGGCACTGCGTCACGCACGACTTCTCAAACGACCCGATCTTGCTCGAGCTGCGAGTGACATAAGCAGAACCAGACACTGTCAGTAGGCTGTCTTAAGCGCTCGAGGACTAGCGCTATAGACACAAGCGCAAGCGCACGTACTGCTGGTCGAGCATGATGCTCACGATCTTTGGGAACGCGTAGTCGAGGAAGCTCTGGCTCTCTTGTCGCTCCATGTGGTTGAGCGCAGACGTGAGCGACTTGACAGCGTTCTGCCACCCAACGGTGGACTTGAGCCGCAGGTCTTCCTGCACAATGTGGAACAGCTCGAGCTCCTCTTCCTCCATCTCGTCGTCTACGTACGTTAGCAGTAGCAATAGGAAGCCGTTGCTGTGAGCGCACTGCAGTGCTCCGATAGTGCGATGGGTCAACTCACAACGACATACAACGACACACACTCAAAGACGCACCGTTGACCGAGTCTTCTTGGGACTTCTTGCGGCGCTTCTGGTTCTCGTTCTGGTCCGCAGGCGAGCGTTCCATCGAGCGCAAGTGCAGCTTCTTCTCCGTGGCGTCGCAAAAGTGCGTGACCGGGCTCGTTGGGCGCGAGTCGACAGCAGGTGACGGCGCGTTCGCACTGTCGTCGCGCGACTTTTTCGTCGTCGGGCTGCTGGACGAAGAGCTCGAGCTCGCGCGCTTGGGAATGCTGCTCCGCGGGGGTCGAGACGCGCGATTGGCGAGTGCAGCGGATGATCGATCGTCGTCGCGTCACGTCTCGCGCGGCGTCGCCGTCGTCGTCGTCGCTGCTGCTTCGGCAATCGCAGTCACGAACGTTCTCTCACGCTCTCTTGCTCTCACACGCGCGCGCGTCCGGTACCACCTGTGTACGTGGCGGCTGGAGGCAGTCGTGGATAGCTGGGTGGATACTTTTTCGCCGATGTGTCTTGATCGATCACGTCGCTCGCTCGCTTCTTGTCGATCGCTGCTGCTGCTGTTGCGTGAGCTGCTAGGCGAAGACGACACGGACTCGGACACTAGCGCGCGCACGCACTCGTTCGCTTCCTCTCTCGCTCTGTTGCTCGCTCGAACTCGCGTGCTCGCTGCTGCAGGAACGACGCTGCCGTTGCCTCACGCTCGCGCTTGCTGGCTTTGCTTTGGCTTCTGCTTCTTCTTCGACTAGGATTCCTTCCCCTTTGGTATGCTCACATTTTCACGAAATGCCCAATTGTCATTGAAATTTACATAAATGAGCTAGGTCACTCTTTCAAAGCCTCACAAACGTGATAGTGAAATAAATGCGGACACACATGCTTCAACTCGAAACAAGGTCAAAGCCATCGCCTCGACAACCAGGACAACCAGCTCCACGATCAGCAGCAAGTGTCGTTGCTTGATCGCTGTCGCGATGCAGCGCCTTGAAGTCACGACAGCGCTCTTGTCGCCAACACAGCGCAGCAACGAAGCAACGCGACGCGCATCACTTCAGCGCCAGCGCGAGCGCATGCGCGCAGAGGACATTGAGCTCAACGACGAAGACGACGAAGAGCGCTTTCTCACGACGCTCCAAGAGAAGCTGCTCGAGCGCATGGACTTTCTCGACCAGAGCTTCCTCGTGCTGCGCGCCAAGCAGATCAACTACGCTGCGATCCGATTGCACGAAGCGCTCGAGCCAAAGCGCGATGAAGACACACAGATCATTCAGGCATGGACGATCCAGCCGCAAGGGCATCGACAGATCAAGATGAGCACGCACATCCAAGTGCTCAAGCTCTCGACGATCTTTCGCGAAGTGCAGTGTCTGCGGCTTCACCAGCAGTCTGGTCTGCGCACAGCGATCGAGATCGAGATCTTCCCGTCGCTGCGGTCGATCGAAGTGCTCCAGACGCAGATCACAGCGCTCCGGCACGTCCACTTCTTTGCGCGCCAGCTGCGGTTCCTGCACGTGGAGCAGACCGACATGGACGCCTTGCGCCAGATCCTCTCGCCGCAACTCCAAGAGCACAAGACTGCGCCAGTCGTGTGGCGCAAGCTCGAACGGCTCCAGATTAACTGCTGCGCACTGCTCGCGGTCGATGCATCTGTGAACCAGCTCCCAGCGATCAAGCACCTCGACCTCGGGTGGAACCGCATCGCGTCGTTCGAAGTGCCGCTTGAGACCTCGACGCTCCAAGTGCTTCACTTGTGCCACAACAAACTGCGCGCTGTCCCGCCGATCGAGCGCTTGCGCCACTTGCGCGAACTCGATCTGTCAGTGAACAAGATCACGTCGCTGCGCGGTCTCGAGTCGCTCGTGTCACTCGAAGCGCTCGACGTCTCGCACAACCTCATTGCGAGCATGGCGGATGTTGAGCGCCTCGTGCACTTGCCTCGATTGCGTCGACTCGTGCTGCAGCACAACCCGATTGCGCGGCGACCTGACTACCGACGCGAGGTGTTGTTCTACTTGGGCGAGCGCATTGAGCTCGACAAGCAGACGTGGAGCACAGCTGAGCTTGTGAGCATGAAGCAGAGTCGGCAGCTGCAGCCGAGTCTGCTCGATCGTGAAAGCAGCGAGTCAAGTTGGGGCGAAGCGCCAGTGCTGCGTGTATCGAGCATCTCGCTCAGCGCTGCTACGAAGAGCAGCAGCACTAGCGCGAGCGCGAGCACAGAGAAGGTCGTGCTGACGTATCCTGTGCTGCCAGCGGCTCGCAATAGTGTGACGCCGCACTTTGTCGAGATCCACCGCGCTCCATCTGCGCTGTCGCCTCGCTATCGCCAGCAACAGCGCCATCATCCGTCGTTTGGCGCATCGTCCGAGTTTGGAGCGAGTCGCACTGCGAGCTCGAGTATCTTGTCGCCTGCAGACGACAGCAGCGAGCTCTCGCCGTTCTCGATCAGTGGTGACGCTGACGACGACCGCGACGCTGCTGGAGACGCGCTCTTTCGCACAGTCGACGACTTCTTCACGACGCAGAGCGACTTCATCGTCGTGCTCGACACCGACTTGGTCGACGAGCGCGTCGAACACGCTGGTGCGTCCTCCTATCGCCACTGTGGAGCAGTAGAAAGATTGGTGGCGACGCGATTGACGCTCGCTCGTGCATGCAACAGACTCGTCGGACGACGACAGCGATGATAGCACGAGTGAGACGGGTCGACGCAGTCGCAAGTACACGACGAGCGACTTTATGCGCGACTTTGAAGAGGAAGAGCTGCTCTTGCGCGACGGCACTTCGCCAGTCGACGTCAGCGCACCACTGAGTCGTGGTGTCTCTGCAGGCGCGCGCACCAAGCAGGTACATCTGCGTGTCCATGAAGGCGCTGGTGCGCTACTCTTGCCACTCACGGCTCACCGACTCCTTGTCATCGCAACACTTGCTATTGACTGTAGACAGCAAGCGATGGCGCAATGAGCGTGCGCGTGCTCTTGAGCGCAGACGAAGCGAGCCGATACGATCTCATCTTTGGCATTGACGGCGTCGCAGCGACTTTGGACGTCAAGGTGCGACACAAGTCACTGTCATGTGTGATGAAGACATGGTGTGTGTAGCTCATGCAGTTGTGTCTTGCGTGTTGTTGACAGCCGCACGAGATCATCGAGAGCATTCGATCGAGTGACCGCGAGACGCCGCTGCGCATCCACCGCGAGCTCGCAGACGTCGTCGCGATTGGCTCGTCGATCCACTCGAGTCGCGCAAAGATCGTCACGCTCAAGCTCCGGACGCCAGCAAACAGTCTGCTCGACGTGACGTACCAGATCGACAGCGCGAGCGTGCTCGAGCGCGTGCTCGCGACTGTAATCGCACACTTGCACGTGACGAGTTCGCAGAAGACAGCAGCGCCAGTCGTCTGCGTGTGCGCGCACTGCGGCGCAGTGTCGCACCTCAGTCGCGAGTACACGCTGCGGTTTGCGCCAGTGACGGCGCTCTCGTCTGGCGCATCGGACCCGTTCGTGCTCTACGCGTGCTTGCTCTGCACGAGCTACAACGTCCGCGAAGTGTCGTTCGAGAAGATGGTCGCAGTGTACAACACGGACGGCGTCGCGCTGTCTGCGAAGCGCATGGCGACCGCACCAGCGCTCGACAAGCACGCGAGCGACGGGTTCTACATCGAAGAGCACGAGATCGACGCGTCCGACGCGCTGCACATGTACGAGTGCGTCCTCATTTCGTCCAACGGCGTGCGCGAAGTGATGGTCCCGGCAGCAGATCACCAGGCGCTCGACGACACGCGGAACGACGCGCGTGAAGAGGCGATTGTCCAGGCGATCAGTATGCAATGAACGAAAGAGAATGCGAGCGCTGTTCAGTCTGTGCCTTGCCACGTGTCGATGGCGCTGATGTCGTCGCTTGAATGGATGTCTGTGCGGTCGACTGGACAGCAGCGACGATGCCGCATCCACTCGCCGATGCACTCGCAGTGGGAGACGTGGCCGCACTGCAGCGTGCACAGCGGTGCTGTCTCTGCGTCACGTGGTCGAGTCGGTTCCAAGCAGATGCAGCAGATCGCGCACTCAACCGCGTTGTTAGCGTCTATTTGAGTGTCGCACAAGCCCTTGCTTGAGGGTGATGCGGCTTGCTTGATTGCGGTCGACGCTGCGCGCTGCTCGAGGTACGTCGCCATGTTGCTCGCAGTCTGCGCTGCAAGTTGCAGTTTCAAAGCAAGTGCGTGGCGTCGCCGTGCCATTGGCGCTGGCAGCAGGCTCGCTGTCGTCTGCGGCTGCTGTAGTGCGTTGTGCACTGCATCAGCGACGCGGATGCTATATGGAGCGAACCGGTGCGCATGTGCTCGCGGCTGCCGCACGTCGTCATGTACATGCACGCGCATACTGCTCGTTGAGTTGCTTGAGCTTGAGCTGTTTGAACTTGACGACTGGGAATCTGACTCTGACTCGCATGAACGCACAATATCTTGAGTGAAAAGGTACGCATTAGTACTGTAGCACTTTATATCAGTACGCTTGAATGATTTTGACTTGGAAAACGACTAGAGGTATCTACAGTCATTGGTCGAAGAAGTATGCAGCTGTACAATATCGCCTTGCACAAGTGCGCAAACAAAGAACACTTGAAGCAAAGCGCATCAAAGACCAAGAAGCTACGACACCAAGGATGCTGTCGCGCGCGATGGCCGACGACGCGCTCGACGACGCGCAGGAGCCGCTGCTGCCGTACGCTTCGACGCCTGCTGCCGCTCCGCTCTCTCCAAGCGCCAAGCGCACGACCTCGGCGCCAAAGTGGGCTCGCTGGCTCGCATACACGACAGTCGCAGTCGTTGCGTTCATCGTGCTCCATGCGCTCGCAAAGATCCCGGTGCGCAAGATCGCGACTTCGTCGATGCGTGACGCGCAGATGGAGATCAACGCCATGCGTCTTACGCAGCCGCAAGCGACAAACGTCACGCTCAACATCTCGCTCTCGCTCCACTCGCCGTCCGTGTTTGGCGTCGCGATAGACCCTGCGCGGTTCGCGCTGCGGTACGCGGTCGACGGCAGCATGTACCCAGTCGGCACGCTCGAAGCACCTGCTATGGAGATTGGCAGTGGCGACAATGCAGTCACGTTCCCGCACTCGATGCTCGCGATCACGAACCGCTCGATGTGGGACACGTTTGCGCGCGACATGATCGCGAACCCAAACGTGACGTACGCGCTCGACGGCGCGCTGAACATCCGCATTCGCTTGCTCTGGGGTCTCATCGCGTTCGACTTGGACGCAATTCCGTTCCGCAAGACGCTGACGTTCCGCGGCATGGACGGCATGAAGCAGATGCGCATCGCAGCCATCGACATGACGACATCGACGAGCACGAAAGTGATTGCGAAGATCCGCACGTGTCTGTACAACCCGTCGATCACGACGCTCCACCCAGTCGGACGTCTCTGCTTGCGCGCGCACTACCCGACTGTTGGGAACCGAACGCTCGTAGCGAAGCTCGCGACGCATGCGAACGCGAGCATCGACGTCGGTCGCTCGGATCCATCGCACGCAGCGTGCGTCTTGCCGTCGTCGAGCGACACAGACTTTGGCTACAACCTCTTGGAGCTCGAAGGCGAGATGCTCGGGACGAACCAAGACGCGATCAGTAGACTCATCTCGAACTACTTGAGCAACACGCCGTCAGCGCTGACTGTCGTCGCGTGCGAGGCGCAAGCGACAGACGTCGAGCTCTACAACCGCGCGATGCAGAGCCTGTCGATCCCTGCAGAGCTGCCGCCGCAGCAAGAGCCGCTCGTCGGACGCATGTTCTTCCAGCACATTGCGCTCGATGCGCCTGTGAAAGGCCGAGAGAACAGTCACGTGGGCTTGACGACCGCTGTCGCAGTCGAAGCCACGAGTCCGCTCGGTCCAAACTCGCCGCTCACGCTCTTGCAAGTCGACATGACAGTCAAGCTCTTTGCACGCAAGCGTCTTGACGAAGTCTACCTTGGCGAACTCTCGACACTTCACGTTGACATCCTCAATGGCCGCATCGTCGAGCGGAGCAACATCTCAGTCAACTGCTCGACAGACCTGCTCTTGGACAAGCGCGGCGCTGCGTTCGGGGACTTTGTGCGCGACTCGGTCGTGAAAGACGTCGTGGATCTGCGGCTCGAAGGACACTTGAACGTCGTGGCGCATGGCGCTCTGAGTACGTTTGAGCATGGATGAGCTATCGCTGGCTGTACGACTGTGTCCAGCATGACGCAGGCTAACGCCCTCTCACTGTGTTATTGTGCTCGATGACAGACGAGCTCAAGCTGTCGAAGCTCCCAATTGACGTCACGACAGCGCTGCTTGGGATGAACAACTTCAACAACGTGTCGATCGTCGACTTCCTCTTGCCCGGCAAAGGATCCGCACGGGAGCACGGCGAAGCCATGACCGCGGACATTGCGATCTGGAACCCGTCGGTGTTTGCAGTCTCGATCGGTGCGCTTGACATGCGTCTCCAAGTCGACAACAATGACGAAGCGCTCGGGAGTCTGCGCGGACAGATGCGCTTGGCGCCTGGTGCGAATCACCTCGAAATGGCCGGCAAGCTCCTTCCAGCAGTCGACTCAACTGGCCGCGTGAGCGACGCAGTCGCCGGCTTCTTCTCCAACTACTTGCAAGGCGCGCCGTCGAACGTCGCAGTCGTGATCACTGCGTCCGAGCACTCGGACTGCATCTGGATGCGCAACGCGCTCATTGGACTCAAGATCAGCACGGTCTTCCCAGGCGTCACGCGCGGCTTCCAGCTCATCTCGGGCATCAACATGACTCGTCTCGACGTCGTGCTCCAAGCCAACACTGCGCGTCGCCACGGCCACGTCCGAGGACTCGCAGCAGCGCGAAAGCCAGCGACAAACACCGAGATGCTGGTCCGAACGCGTCTCTCAGCGCACGTGAAGATGCCGGCGTCGATCCAGATCCCGCTCGACATCACGAACCTCTCGATCGCACTAACGATGCAAGACGCGACGCACCAAGCGCTCGGACGCCTCGTGTCTGGACGCGAAGCGTGTGCGTTCAACCAGAGCGACGACGGCGCATTCCGTCTCGACATGCGCTCGTTCTACCCGATCGCGTTTGCCAACAACGACCAAGTGGCTGCGATGGCTGGCTTTGTTCGCGACCTCTTGACCAAACGAGGCGACGTTGTTATGAGGTTGGCGTCGAATGCGAAAGCGAACGAAGGTGCGTTCCCGTTCGTCGAGACGCGTATGGGCATGCTGCCGCTCGCAAACATCCCGATCGACGGCGCGCCAGTCATTCCCGGCATGAACTCGTTCCGCGACCCGCCAGTGCGCGTCTTGGGCGTCGACATTGAGCGCGGACTGCGCGAGTCGATGGTTTTGAAGATGACGTTTGCGATCGCGAACCCGTCGGTCGTGCAGACGACGCTCGGCGACTTGCGCTTTGACGTGCGCTTTGAGGACGCGCACATGGGCGTCGCAACGATCCAGGACTTTCAGCTCAAGTGCTGCGGCGAAGAGACGATCTTGAGCGGTCAGTTCGAGTTTGCGCCTGCGCCAGCAGACCGACTCGCGGCGCAGCGCTTCCTCTCGAACTTTGTCTCGGGCTACTTCACGAACGGCGACGCGCAAGCGGTGCGTCATGTGTTGTATGACTGGCGTTGTTTGTCCTGTCGTGTTGACCTACTTGCTGACTTGTGTGTCGTTGCTCTGTTCTGTCCGCACAGATTGAGATTCGAGGCTCGCGCGAGAGCTCAATGTTCGACATGTTGCAGCCTGCGCTTGCGTCGCTGGCGATCCCGTCGATGCTCCCGACGCTTGCGCGCTTGTTCCCAGACACGCCGACGCTCGTGACGTCGTCAGTGCTCTACACGCCGTCGATCTTCCACTTGAGCCAGATCCCGACGGCGCTCAAGCTGCAGAATCCGTTCAGCGAGAACATCACCGTCACGGCAGTCGACCTCGAGTTGTATCCGTGCGAAGACCAAGTCAAAGGTGCGTCTAGACTGTCCGTCTATCTTGCCGCATATGATGCCATGGCCTCGTGACGGACTGACGTCGTCTCCTGGATACACGACAGTGGACGGGGCGCTCGTGTGCAAGAAGTACTACCGCGACCCGCTCGCGCGCTTTGCACCGACGACGTTCGCACCGATGTTTGTGCCAGCGAACTCGAACGGCTGCTTCTCGTGCTGCCAAGGCGCGCGGTGCGAAGAGAAGCTCCCGATCTGTCCGCGCGGATCGGTCGGGCAGTGCATGCACGCAGACGTCGAGAGCTTCTTCTCGCCGGAAGCGATCGCTGCGCTCTTTCGCTCTGCGACGTCTGGGCTGCTCATGAAAGTGAACGGCACGATCGGCACGAGCATCGGCGAGTACGCGACGCGTCTGTGGTACGAGCAAGAGGGTCTGCTCGTTGGCATTGCCACGTTCTAGTGCATGAGAGAGTGGAGTGTGCATGAGTGCGTGCGTGCGTGTGTGCATGGTCGTTCGATTGCGTGGACTACGAATACAATGGCTGGAGCGAGAACGTCGCGTGGCCAGGCACGACCTCGGTCTTTGTGCCAAGACGGTGCGCTTGGATGAACGCAGTCGACCCAGAGCCTTCGAGCGAGATGAACGTGACTTCGCCGCCAAAGTACCGCGCAAAGAGCCGTGCGATCGGCAAGCCATAGCCACCGCCGCTGAACTGGTCACGGAAGCTGTGGAACGCTGCCGACTCGCGCGGCGGGTACGGCGGACTCGTGGTGTAGTCGTAATGCCAGAGCTTTGTCCACCTGCTCCGCGGCACGCCGCCGCCTTCGTCCGACACTTTGATCGTCAGGTCCTCTTGTCCTTGCGAGATGACGATCTGGATCGGCGGGAGCTCGCCTGGTCGCCGGTACTTGCGCACGTCTGGGAAGATCGTCACGCCCTGGACGTCTTGCACCTGCAGCAGCAACAACAGAGCGCTCGTGTGAGACGTCACGCGTCCTGGCGCTCAACATCTTCCAGACAGACGCACCGCTGGCAAGACAAAGCCGAGGTGGTTGCTCAGTGGGTTCATCACAGGCTCGAGGCGATTCAGCCGCCCTGGCTGCTTGTGCTGCAGCCCTTCGTGGTACTCGACCGTCGCGCGCATCGAGTTCTTCACGATCTCAAACACCATGTGGTGCAGATGCGACTCGACGTAGATGAACGGCGCCGACGCGTTCGTCGCCAAGTGGATCTCGACCTCTGGCGCCTGCCCGCAGTACGTCCGGCAGAGCGCCGCAGCGCGCTCGCACGCGCTCTTGACTGTCTCTTCGACGTTCACGCGCTCGACGCGACCGCCGACTTGGTCGAGCGACTCGACGTGCTGCCCAATAAGCATGCGAATGCCAATGCGCGAGAGGAAGAACGTGTCCAAGCGGTGCATGATGTCCTCTTGGACGCTCGCGAGCTTCAGTGCGCTGCTGCCGAGGTCTGTCGCTTTGATCTCTTGGAGCCCGCCGCAGATGAGCGGCACGAGGTTCGCGCCACGGCCTTTTGCTTTCGCGATCGCCTCCGTGAACGCCAAGTCCTCTTCCGACGTCGCTGGCGGGTCCATGCTCCGGAGCAAGTTGAGCTCATTGCAGTACACGCTGATGGCTTTCTGCACAGACCCTGTCGAGCTGAGACCGATCGGCAGGTCCGAGAGCTCCATGATCGCACTGAAGGTCACTCACGCACAAGTATCAGTGATAGTTCAGCCTGCTCCTGCGTACGACGCAGTCGTAGCGTCGTGGTACACAGAGCACGAAGCGACTCGCAATGCATGCGCTGAAGACGCACCGCGCAAAGCGAACTTGGAGCTCTTGGTGGAGAAACGACGCAGACATGAGCCGCAGCTTGTCGCCGGCTGCGGCAAACGACTTCATCTGCTGCAGCGTCAGCGGCCGCGGCTGGTTCTCTGCGAGCGCACGCACTTCGTCCATCGAGATTCGCACAGCACTGCGTCGACTTCTGGCAGGCACGCACGACATTCGCGTATGAAGAGCGCGCATCAAGTGAGCAAAGATCACATGTGCGCGTGTGTCGCTGACTTGCTGGTGCGCGACGCAAAGATCGCGAAAGCGAGACGAGGACTATGCTGTACCTTGACAGTGCATAGCGCCGCGTGAGGGTTCTTCGCATGAGCGCTGCAGTCGTGTGCGTTGCAAGACATCGCATGGCTATGGCTGCTCTTCGTTCCTGTGGTACAGCGGCTGCTGCTGGTGCTCGTGACGCCTGAGCTCAACGCCAGAATCTGCTTGAACGACGTGAACGAGCTGCTGCATCTGTCGTGTCAAACAAAGCAGCAACATGAACACTTTAAATACAAGCCCCTTGAGCCTTGTGTTTGCGCATTAGAAATTTAACTTCGGTTTTGTATACTGTAGACGAACACAAAGTGTGGTAGTGCAATAATCAAGGTAAACGCATGTCAAGGTATGTTCTTGTGCGATTAAATTGTACACTTGCCGCCACAAGATTACTTTCGTCCCGCATCGCTCGCTTCGCGGATAGCAACAACGCTCTGATTGCTCTCAATCTTTGCTTTGAGAGGACCGAACAAATGATGACAGAGTACGCATGCAACGACGCTCGATTTCATTCAATACGATTAAGAGTTCGGGTGTAACTGGTCAGTGAGTCGGTGTTGCGCCACCCCTTCTGGCTCGATCTCAGCCAGCGCTAAATGAGACAGCTTCCAATTTAGAGTCAAATTTGCCCCCAACGGTCCTCATAGTGTACGCAGGTGGTGGACACTTGGCCCGTCACATGGGTCGAGTGTACGGGCCAGGTTAGTCGTGTCTAAAACCGTACAGGTCAGCGCCGGAGCGACCAGCATAAATCTTGGTGTTGTCGGTACACTGGCTACAGCACGGCGCCGGATAAATACGCGCGCACGAATTCGCTATCCACGTTTGGGGCAGCGTGTACAAAGAACCACACACCAGCACTAACCAACCGATTAACCTCATCCACAATGTACGAAATAGACCGAACGCGACCTACCAGTAGTTCACTCATCAGCGGGTATCGATGTGTAACGGACTCGACGGAGCTCGTTCCTCACCGCAAATGCTGCCGCAGCGCTCAATGTGTTTCTGTGTATTGGATATGGCTGCAGAAGAATGGCTCCCCTGGCGATAAGAGTCAGCGCGCGATCCAGAGCAGTCGCTGCAATCAACGCGATATTCGAGGATCGCCGGTAGCTAGTGCCGCATTCGTGAAAGTAAGTGACGCTACGTCGACGGCGCAACCTCCTGAGAAAACACTGAGAAGAAGACCGCAGATGAACTTCTGCCCTATTGGACACTGACGCATCTCATCACCTTAGCAAATGTCCTATTCATATTGATGTCGCCCAACCAGTGGTACTTACGTCACGGCCACGTCAATCTGAGGAACCTGTGCGAGCTCGAAAGGAGCGGTCTGGCCAACGGTCGCTGCGGATCGCCACCCGCAAAGCCTCTAAAACGCACGATCTGAAATGCACAATCTATGCACAGTCTGCGCATTATCAAGGTCTGCCTTCCACTCACCACCGCTCAGTACCTCACCATCAGCAATGGTCGCCGCGCTCGCTCGCTGATAATACAATATGCTTGAGAGCTTCACCTTTTGTTCACTGAAGCTTGACAAAGCACACAGCTACACAAATGCAATACATTCGATATTGTACATGCGCGGGAACCCGCTACCCCACGTTCTCACTTGCGACTCATGCGCTGGATGGCGTGCTCTCTCTCGGGATCGAACACGCCGCCGCGACTGTCGCGGCTGCTGCTGCTCCGCATGGTATAGTACGCTGCTGATAGTTTCTTGTGTCCTGAAGGGGGGGTGCACGCCCTTGATGTGGGCCACGCACCAATCATTGAACGCAACAGATATCGTATATAGGATAGGATTACGACCAATGTGACACATATATTGCATCGCCTATGAAAAACTTTGTCTTGATATGATATGATTTTACCTAAAATGCGTACAAACGCAAATTTTTGAACCAAAGAGTGTCAGTTTTAATGCTGCGCTTTAATGAATTCATCTGACTCCGAGCTTGACAAGTGTTACGACTAGCATGACTGCTGCACGATTGCACCAACTTTGTGCGCCTTCCCAACGCTTTTGGCGCAGCGCGCACCCACAAGCGCGCGAGAGGTTTTTAGTTTATCAGATGATGACCAAGCGTGATCTATACACGACGAACATTCGCCTTGTCTCATGATGTGTTTTTGAGTACAGTCTCGATTATCATCACAGATAAACCTATCCCCTTTCAAATACGATCGCAATGTGTATCGATAATGATTTTTGACTCAGAATTCAAATCACACCAGTATCTTATACTTACAATTGGTCAAAAACCTGTCGCAATACATACAATTACAAAAACCTGTCGCAATGCATACAATTATCTCATCTCGTATAGTGTTTGGTGTTTGGTATTGAGAATCGAGACTGTAGATAGAATTTTGTGTTTGGTATTGAGAATCGAGACTGTAGATAGAATCTGCTGGACTGATTGTCAGTCATTTTGCGAAATAGAGAGCTAGTATTCAGGTATGATTGACACTTGTGTTCGCTATCGGTGTCATAAGCTTTAGACATCAACAACGTGGATCTCTACATTATGTGGATACTAGAATGCACGACTGTGTTCTCGATGGACATCAACAATAGACCATTGATACAAGATGGCGAGTCAATTCAAGTGCACCATAAAACTCGCGTGTTCTCGTTTCGCACTCCTTTATCACACACACACTCACGGCTTTCCTCTCAGCCTGTACCTTATCCTAGTCCTACTCAATAAATTTTTAGATCTATATTGTTTTATACTGCAGTTCATCAAAGACGCATGTTACATTGTTCTACCACCATTTTGCATCAAAGACACATGTTACATTGATCTACCACCATTTTGCGGTAGTAATCTACGTGAAAGTAGTACGTAACAGTGAGGAAGTTTATCTTACCCTTAACTCCTATTGTAATGTGACCGTTCGTGCAAGGGACAGCAAGAATGTGTCACATTTTTTCAGGGCAAGAGGTATTTTTAGTGGCTTATTACATGGATGGTTATCGAGACCTGAATCGTCAACACTTAATATGATATTCGGGACTATCCCAAACTGTCCCTGCTTTCAGCCAATAGCACCTCCCACGGACCGAAGCAGTGTTATGATGTTTGGAGCTTGCCGCCGCAGCGGAGCAGAGGTCAGCAGCACCGTTCTACGTGGTGCAACTGAGCTTTTGCGTGGTGGTGATGAGGCCCAAACAGAGCTATATACGTTTTTTCTGCCGCGGAGCGGGCGTTGCTCGACCAGTAATGACTTTATTACGTTCTGCTCGTGATACTGCGATACTTGTGATCGCGTCTAGTAGGCTCACAAACTCGCCGTCTGGTGGATGCTGTGACAAAACCAGCAATGATAGAATCGATACGTTGTTTGCAGCGAGTATTAATAATGTGTATTCAGAAAGGATTACGGGCCGAGACTCATCTTCGAGATGTCACTCATCAAGCTGTAGATGTCGTCTGGTAGGATATCCGTGTGGTCCCAGCATTTTGCGATCGTAGACTGAGATACTGGCTCCCATGCGTCTTGACGCCACTGCGTCTCTCACAGAGCGCCGGACTTGTACGGATCATTTGCCGACCTTTATTGCACTGTGTCGCTCAGAAGCGCGTCGGTTGATGTTGCTCAGCGGCTGGTCGATCTGGTGCGCTAACCCATTGTCGAGAAGTAAGAGTATACGTCGATCTTCAGCCTTCATTTACTCGTTCAGATCTTCACAGCGCTCGATTCATCCACCATTCCTTGGATTTGGTGTACTGCACACCAAGTTGCGCAGCGGTCTGTCGTCCGAAACATTGAGGGCTCAGCATAACCAACGAAAAGAAGTGGCAGCTTCTCGGTCCCGTTCGCGTTTGCTGCGACCGCGACCGCGAAACCCTTCATGGACGACATGAGGCCGAAGACTGGATGGCATGAGATGGTTGTTGTAGGCGGCTGACAGATTTACAGAGCCGTCTCGTCGAAATTGAACACGTCCTGTGGCTCAAACGCCGAGTGCGAACTAGCACGCGCACGCTCAACAGCCTCAGTACACGTAGATTCGGCTTCGCCCTGTGTGCGACGAGATCGCAACCGGAGACAACGCTGGAAGTCGTAGACCCACCCTTTGAGAATGCGAGCTTGGCGAGACGCTCTCGCGTCAGAGCGGATTTGGTGCTGGGCATGGTCGCGCACTCGTTCCGCCTTGATGTACACGAGGGGGGCCAGCGAACATCCGAGGCCTCTGTGCACATTGCTCGATGCAATCGGCGAGTCTTGCATCGAGAAGAGCGGACACTTGGGCGGCGGGAGTAAACTTACATGACATACCTCCATACAAGTTTCAGCTTTGAGCAACCTATGAAGTACACCGTTTTTAGTCAACTGTTGGCTGCTCCAACTGAAGTGTTGGCGTTTCGGTTGGTTTGTTGGAATCAGCGAAACTTTGAGCGGATCAACGTTAAAGGTAATTTAGGGTTACAGTTTCCAATCAAACCGTTGGAGCACACGCACGCTCGATCGCTCACTTGCGCGCACCGTAGTATCTCTTCTCTTGCTCGTTCCCTCTCACACTTGCACGAGCTCAACGATGCCATCGACCACCGCTGCTCCAGCTCCATCCACGCCACGCAAGTACTCCTCCTACTCGGTCGAGACACGCCAACATGTGGTCGACGCGGCGCGCGCAACGGCGACGACTGGGAGACTGTTGCGACCGTGCTCAATGTGCTGACCAAATTAGCGCGCCTGTGGACGAAGCGCCCTGACTCAGCGGCGCGATCGCGTGGTGACTCGACGCCAAACCTCAGCGCCATGCATGTTCGCTTTGTGTGTGAACATCCCGACGAGAACAACAAGACAACGTTGGACGCGTCGCACCTCACGCTCATCGAAGAGTTCTCTTTGAGTGTGTCTTTGTCGGCGATTGATCTCGCTCTCGATGGGGCGTGCAACACGCTGAAGAAGCCACATGTGCAGCCTCAGGACATGAACACTGCTGAGAACAAGCGCAAGCGCTTTGAGTTCCTCGTCGCGCTGCTAGATCACAAGTCGCATGGCCGCATGATCTACTACATCGACGAAACGAAATTTAACGTTTGGATCTCTCGCTCGCGAGCGCACAGCCTCAAAGGTACCCGCTGCGTCGACCAGCGCGTCGCGAGCGGCGGGCAAAACATGCACGTCACTGCGTGCGTCTGTGTCAAGAGGCTCGTGTACTAAGAGACGAAGTTTGGAGCGTACCGCGCGCTAGATCTTCGCGAGTTCTTTGCGCGTTTGCTGCATACAGTTAGAGATGAGCGAGGCGAGAGTCTAAGAAACACAGCGTTTGTCCTCGACAACGTGCCTTGCCACTCTGGTATTGAGCGCGTCGTCTAAGAGGGCACTAGTTTCGCTGGAGCCACCGTCTTGCGGCTTGGACCGTACAGTCCGATGCTCAATCCTATTGAGATCGTGCGTTCCGCCTCCAAGGCGAGAGTTCACCCGTTCATGGCTCGAGAAGCTAGGAACATTCAGGACGGACAGGCTGAGAGCACGCTTGTAGCGCATAGGAACTCGTTTCTTGTCCGTGCCGCTGAGCTCTATCTACCTGAAGCAGCGACTGAGAAGATGTGCAGCGCGTTCGATGCTCATACGCTTCGGTTCTACTGCAAGGTGTTCTTGAAGGAGGACATGCCTGTCGGCATGTCGATGTAGATGTGGGCCACACCAATATAGCTTCTTTCAGCATGCTTGTTTTCCAATGTCAACAATTAACACACCAACACTTGAATTGGAATACATAAAACGATCACATAAGTATAAAATGGTGTATTTCGTCTAAAACTAAGTTTATTGTCCTAGTCAACACCGTTTCTCTCTTTCTTTCTGTGAGTTATTGCCTTCACTGTTGTACAACTTGGTTTACCCGGTATCGTGACGGCTACAGCACGAGCTCACAAAGTGCGTTCCGCATCGAACACCATCACAGTCGAGGACAAGAACCGAGTCGTGACTCTCGCACAAGAGGACGGTGTGTCGACTGTACTAGTGCCGGTCAACTTCGGGAACCAGCACTGGTGCTGCCTCATCGTGGACACTCAAAGTGACGAGATCACCAACTACGACTCCATGGGCTCGCCGTCGTATGCCGGTGCTCTTGACAAGATGTCTTGGGCGATTGGACTTTCGATGGAGCGTCAGCACTCTGTCGTTAGCGTGAACAACCCGCTCCAGTTCGACAGCTTCTCGTGCGGGGTGTACGTGTGTGTCAAGTTCTGGCGCCATGTCGACCGTGGCCTTCCAGAGAGAGCAGCGAGCGAGCCATGACTGCGTTTCGGTTCAAGATCGCAAGACTCATACTCGGACAGCGATCAGCGTGTTGAACGCTCAACTCCATATACGTAACTACACAGTGCCTCAACCTTGTTGTGCTCTCAACGTCGTTCGTCGACCTTATTTCGGCAGCGTAAGCCATTAGCCGTTCAAAGTCCTGAGCTTCTACAGATGCCTGCTCTTTAGCACCTTCTCTCAGCGCGCATGACTGCGTCTGATCGCCGCAGTTCGTGTGATTCATTGTGCATGTGTTGCGTAGTGATCGTGTGGTTTTGCCACGCATGTCGTCAAGTGCAACACGAGCTCTCATCACAGATACGCGTTTGCGTCTACGAGCAACGAATAGGTCAAGCTAGCGACCATCGTTGGCGTCGATGTCGTGAATGGCGGATTTGTGGCGACGAACGTGTTCGCGAGTACATTTGCAGCCTCAACGAGAGTGCTGGTGTGTAACGATGCATGAACTGCCGTCGTAGATGCTTGTATCGCGCCTTTGGCAGTCCTTACCATACTTGAAGATGTTGGGCGACGATCAGGACATGTGATCGGTTGCATGTCCAAACAGAATAGTGGTCAAGAAGATCACAAACATAGCACAGACGGAATCCAAAATCCACAATATATACTCAAACATAACAATACATTCACAATAGCTCAGCAAACCGCAATAATCGACAGAAGCATACAAAACCTTGTATAACTGTAGAATTTCAACAAACATTCACTTAGCTAAAGCGAGATACCTTGACGAAACGCACATCGTAACCAGCGCTATTACAACAAAAACCGTTCTATACGGCTACGTACTGTCCAGACATTTGACATGTCCGAAATCTGGGTCTGTGAATAAATTCAGGTAAAATACGCATATACTGCAAAATAACGAGACCAGGAAACATTTCGAGCAATTTACAGGAATCATGCAATATTGCGATCAATTTTTAACAATATTCTTCCATGGTGCATATGCTATTAAAGACTATTTAGAGAACCTGAGCAATACATGTCCATTACATGTCCTAAAGTGCACGACAAAAGTCTTGGAAATTTTTTGTTTCATTTCAAATATTTTTGATTTTCATCGGACAGAGCTGCAATGAAGCTGGATTAATAGCGCAATTAAATACGGTTCGAATGCTATATGTCGATCATCGAAATACACAGTGTAGCCAGCACAATGGCAGAAAATGTCATTTTCGAAATATTTCAACGATGCGAGAATAAATGGAGAGGCGTGGTAAGATTGGTATTGAACGTGAGGACGCTGCGTTTGAAGCTTACGAACTAGTAATAAACGCTCCCTTGCGCTCGAGGACAGCTGCACAGCGCTTGGGCATCGATGCAACCAAGTTGGCAATGACTGAGTGGTCGAGATCGCGCCACGCTTGGGTGATGGCGGACTTGAGCTCTTGCTGCGATGAGAACTGGCGACCGTGCGCGTACACGGTTCTCATCAGGATGCCCCAGAGGTGCTCGATCGGATTGAGATCCGGGGACATCGCTGGCCAGCTCATCGTCGTCACGTTGCTCGTCTGCAGCCATGCTTGAGTAAGTCGAGCGCGATGACACGGCGCGTTGTCATGCTGAAACACGTGCCCTTCTTCGTGGTGCGCGCGTAAGAACGGCAGCAAGTGCGTGGCAAGCGTCTCTGTGTAGCGTTGCGCGTCTTGGCCGCCCTCAATGAACTTGAGCTCCGACTTGCCGGCTGCAGAGAATGCGCCCCAGACCATGACCGATCCTCCACCGCTGTGACGCTTCACGGCGCATCGCTCTGGCTGCCCCGCGCGATGCCAGTAAAACTGCAAGCCATCCGGCCCATCCATGTTCCACTTCTTCTCGTCGCTAAACACGACACGCGACCACTCACTCGCGCCCCAAGCTGCTCTCTCGCTCGCCCATGCGACTCGTCCTTTTTGGTGCATCTTGGTCATCACCGTCGTCCGCTTCTTCTTCTTCCAAGACACGTCAGGGTGTGCATGGAGGACGCGCTGCACGGTGCGCACCGATGCGTCAACACCGACACTCGCTCGGGCTTGAGAGGCGCTCTCATTTCGCGTCGTGACTGCGCGCACCAGCCGCCGGCCCTCACGCTCAGACACTTTTCGAGGCCTTCCCGTGCGCTGTTTGGTCTTCGAGGCTCTCTCGCCGTTGATGACGCGTGACACAGTCGATACGCTGCGCTGCACACGCGTTGCAATCGCCTGCAGCCTCTCGCCTTGGCCTCGAAGGTCGAGGATAGTTGCGACGTCGCTCGCCGTCATCTCTTGCCACGCCGTCATCGCAAAACAGCTTTGGATGCACTGGAAATTTGTTCGCTTGGTGTACGCAATGTGTTCTATCTAAATTACGTGTTTTCGAGCTCGTTTGACCACAATTACAATTTTGATACCAATCTTACCACGCCTCTCCATTTATTCTCGCATCGTTGAAATATTTCGAAAATGACATTTTCTGCCATTGTGCTGGCTACACTGTGTATTTCGATGATCGACATATAGCATTCGAACCGTATTTAATTGCGCTATTAATCCAGCTTCATTGCAGCTCTGTCCGATGAAAATCAAAAATATTTGAAATGAAACAAAAAATTTCCAAGACTTTTGTCGTGCACTTTATAATAAAAATTGACATGTCCAATACATGGCCTTTAGTACCCGCCTAAATATATTGTCCATACTGTTAATCTCTTTCTTTCTGTGAGTTATTGCCTTCGCTGTTATACAACTTGGTTTTCTCACGCTCGAAATTTCATAATTGAGCAAAACTGGTCGACACGAGATCATGGCGTCGACTACGACTGCTGCTCCTGCTGCGTCTGCTGCGTCGTCGCTGTCTGAAGCCGTGAGCGCGGATGTCGAGGCGCGCATTCACACGTCAGTACTCCGCACGGCCGAGATGTTCTCGCTGACGAAGCGCAACCCGAGTGCCGCGCTGGACTTTGCGCCGAGGTTCGTTCATTGTATTCGTGTGTGTGTGTCTCTCTCTGTCTGCTCGCTGTCGTGGACCGACAGACCGTCGACACGGACGGAGGACTGGGAGATCGAGGCGTTTTCATGCATGAGTACGTGCACTGATACAACATCTTCCTTTTGTGTACATCGGCGATGATCGACGCTTGCAGCAAGAAAGTGCGCGTGTGCACCAAGTTGAACGACATGTACCTGCATCTGCCCGAGTCGCTGCTCGAGGCAAAGCCACTCCCAAGCACGGTGGCGCCAACAGTGAGTAGCATCGCCTCGGTTCCACAGCCGCAGCTCCAGCTCGCCGCTGATGGCGGTGATGCATCGACGTTGAGTGGCGACGTTGTGCTCGGCGGTCACGCAGTCCCTCCCGCTCCAGGTGCGCGCTTTGTGACTGTTGTGGCATGCATGACTGAGCTCGTTGGCTCTAATGCGTAGCGCGTGCTGTTCCTGTCTGCTCGAACTGTGCGCTAGGCGTGTCGATCGAAGCGAGCGACGCAGCGGACAAGTCGTTTGTGGCGCAAGTCGCGCAGGAGGCCGAGGCGGAGCTCGCGCGCAAGAAGCAGCAAGCGTACGTCGCAGCTTCTGTGTATTGTGCTTGCGTCCGAGAGAGAGAGAGCGAGCGATGTCGTCCCATTCACGCGCTAACTCACCCGTCACTGTGTCTCCTCTGCTTGGACTCTCGCCTGCCAACTGCTGCGACTGGCACTGCGACGCTTCCTCTGTAGTCTCCTTGCGAACGGCAGCGGCAGTGCGCAGACGTCAGCGGTCGTCGAGTACAAGAAACAGACCGAGACCGCGGCGCAGTTTGGCACGAGCGCGCTCATTCGGCGTCGCGCAACTGAAGTGCCCAAGCCCAAGTGGCACGCGCCATGGAAGCTCAAGCGCGTGATCTCAGGTCACCTCGGCTGGGTGCGCGCCGTCGCAGTCGACCCAACGAACGACTGGTTTGTCACGGGTTCGGCCGACCGCACGATCAAGGTGCGCTACCTGGACTGATCCATGCGCTTGTTCTCGTTCTCTCGCAGTCGACTGACTCACCATCCTACGCGCATGTGCGTGTGCGTACGCGTGGCTGCAGGTGTGGGACCTCGCGTCCGGACAGCTCAAGCTCACGCTCACGGGTCACATCAACTCGATCCGCGGCCTTGAAGTGAGCCCGCGTCACCCGTACCTCTTCTCGGCCGCAGAGGACAAGAAAGTGCTCTGTACGTACGCGCACGGCTCGACAGCACTCGCTCGTGTTCGTGGTGATCTGACGTCTTGTGTGTCGCTGTGCCATAGGCTGGGACTTGGAGTACAACAAAGTGATCCGGAGCTACCACGGCCACCTCTCGGGCGTCTTCTCGCTCAAGATCCACCCGACGCTCGACGTGCTCGTGACTGGCGGTCGCGATGCTGTGGCTCGCGTACGTCTTTGCTCTCTTGCTCTCTTTGATCGCCGTGAGGACCAAAGTCCTCGAAGCGCAGTACAACCAAACTCACGTTGCGCTCGTACGCATATGCTCATACTGCTGCTGCTGCTATTGACGATGTTGGTCGTCGTAGGTCTGGGACATGCGCACGAAGAACCAGATCCACGTGCTGTCGGGCCACCAGGGCACGGTCTGGGCCACGGAGACGCAAGCGACGGACCCGCAAGTCATCACGGGCTCGAGCGACAGCACGGTCAAGGTGCGTCCTGTTGTCGTTGTTGCCGTTGTGTGCTGTGTCGGTAACGCACTCACGCCGACTGGTTCGGAATGCGCTCGCTCGATTGCTCTCGACGCTTTCTGCAGCTCTGGGACCTCGCGGCTGGCAAAGTCATGACGACGCTCACGAACCACAAGAAGGGCGTGCGCGCAATCGCCAAGTCGCCATTCGTACGTTCGATCGCCACGTTCGTGCTGTTTTGTTCGTGGCTTATCAATCAAGCAACTGACTGACTGACTGACTGACTACTCCACTATGCACACAGGACCACACGTTCCTCTCTGGCGCAGCGGACAACATCAAGAAGTGGGAGGCGAAGGAAGGGCGGTTCCTGCGCAACTTCTCGGGCCACAACGCGATCATCAACGCCTTGGCAGTGAACCAAGACGGCGTGCTCGTCTCGGGCGCCGACAATGGCTCGATGCGCTTCTGGGACTACGCGACGGGCCACTGCTTCCAGAGTGACGTGACGAAAGCGCAGCCAGGGTCGCTCGACAGCGAAGCTGGCATCTACGCCTCGACGTTCGACAAGACCGGACTGTACGTTGCTTTGCATGTGTGTGGTGTGTGTCTGGATGTCTTGGAAAGGTAGAGTGTGCGAGGCACTGGAGACTGATGAACTGCTGCTTGCTTGTGTCGAATCTGCAGGCGTTTGATCACGTGCGAGGCGGACAAGACGATCAAGGTGTGGCAGGAGGACGCGTCGGCGTCTGAGGAGTCGCATCCGATCGACATGGTGCAGTGGACGAAGGACTTTACGGCCCCGAAGCGCTACTAGCAAGTCTGCGCATCGGTACCTTGAGCAAGCACCAGGCGTTGCTCGCCATGAGCAAACGGGATACAGCCAGAGAGAGACACACACACAAACGCGCATGCAGTCCTCGACATTCATCTCTTCTCATGTCTGCTGACTTGAGTATGTCGTGTCGACACTGCAAATCAGTATGCGATCGGCTGTAATAGCGTTTCACGATAGAGCGAAAAATCAGGGAGCGCTTGAATTTGAAAGATCCGTCGCGCGCCAAGCGAAAAAAACTCGACGACAGACCGTCTGAAGCACGAAGCGCTACGAGCGACGAGGAGCAGATCGATCTGCACGCGCGCGCGACGCTTATCTCTCTCTCAGACACACACACGACACACACGTCAGCATGTCGATGCAGCCCAAGAAGATGAAGGTGAGCGAGCTCCGCGCAGCGCTCGAGTCTCGCGGACTGAGCTCGAACGGCCTCAAGTCGGAGCTCATCCAGCGTCTCGAGCTCGCGCTCGACGAAGAGGAGTTTGGCAGCGAGGCGCAGGAGCTCGAGGGGCTCGCACCGCCGACCGATGACGCGAAGGCTGCGCCAGCTGCAGCTCCAGCGAGCTCGGACGTGAGTCCAAAGAAGCAGGTCTCGCCTGTGAAGAAGAAAGAGACTGCGGAGGCAGCGCCTGCTTCGACAGCAAGTGCAGCAGCACCCGCACCAGCAGCTGAGACGCCTGCTGCAGTGCAGGCGCTGACAGAGGAGGAGAAGCGGAAAGCGCGCGCTGCCAAGTTTGGCATCCCGCTCAAGCTCGAAGACAAGCTGGTGCGTTTGTGTGTGTGTGTGTGTGCGAGTTAAGGACCTCGAGTCGCTAGGGGCTGCAGCACGTGTGCAAGTTCTGCAGTGCGTCTGGTGTCTAACGCTCTTGTGTACGTGTTGGTAGGAGGAACGTGCAAAGCGCTTCAAGATCGCTGCGAGCACGGGTACGTCCGCTCGACCTCTTTGCTTCTGAGTGCGAGTCACACACACACGCACAAGCGCGTAGCGTGACGCCATCTGACACACGCGTGACTGCGACTGCGACTGTGTAGAGATGACGGAGGAAGAGCGCGCGAAGAAACTGAAGCGAGCAGAGCGCTTTGGGATCGAGACGCCCGAGACGGTAGGCGCCACCACTATCGTTGTTGCCACTTGCACTGCATGAGCTTGCTTGAGCGTATATGAACTGCGTCAGTCTGTAGACTTACATGCTTGCGCTCGCTCGCTCGCGTGTATCGTGCAGCTCGAGGCGAAGAAAGAGGCGCGTGCGGACCGCTTCGGTCTGAACGCGGAGAAGAAGCGCCGTCTGGAGCGCGCCAAGCGCTTTGGTCTCGAGACAGCAGACGTGGTGCGTGGAGTGCAGTGTGACAGCTAGCAAGAGGCAGATGGTCCGCCCTCGGTGTTCTCACGGCCAACTGCGCCACTGTGCGTCGCGTACTGACATCTGCGTGCGTATGTCTCTGCTGTTGCTGTTGTCTGGACGTGCGTGGCGATCGTTCAGTTGGAAGAGAAGCGGAAGCAGCGCCAGCAGCGCTTTGGCGGTGGTGGTGGTGGTGCCGCGAAGAAGTAGACGAGGAGCAGGCGCGCCACGTTGTTCGTACACACATGTGCTACTGCAGCTTGCAGCTGTAAGAGAGAGAGAGAGAAGAGGGAACGAGATCGATCGATCGATCGATCGTGTCTTGTGAAGGAATGCCAGCACCACATCCGTCCATCGTCCATCGTCCGACTCTCTCTTTCAATGTGCTCGCTCGCTCGCTCTATTCGTCCGACCGACTCTCTCTTTGTCAAAGATCTCTCTCTCTATGATCTCTACAAACACGCACACACGCGCACGTACGTACGTGAGCTGCGACCGACATCGTGGCACGCGCCAACAGCGCTCCACGTAGCAGCACTCAGCAGCAGGCATATCGCTGCATCGAGAGAGAGAGAAGAGCTTTGTGAACGTACCTTCGTGACCCACATTGTCGTCTGGCTTTTAGAGGTGCATACTTTATCCAAGACAAATTGTCAGACAGCGCTCTATTCAGGTCTGTTTCCCCCCGATCGATCGTCGTTCGTTTCGCAGTTGCGGATTCTCGCTTTCACTTCAAGCCGCCGACGTCGCCGATCTCGAGACCCCATCGACGTCGGCTTCTTCTCTTCTGCTGCTCGACGACGACCACGACGACTCGTGCGCGCGAGAGA
This sequence comes from Pythium guiyangense, assembly GCA_003730235.1. Lineage (NCBI taxonomy): Eukaryota > Oomycota > Peronosporomycetes > Pythiales > Pythiaceae > Pythium > Pythium guiyangense. The sequence continues at coordinate 1,274,839 of QXDM01000017.1, read as the reverse complement.
ACGCCACGACCACAACACACACTTGACACGCACGCAGTAGCTGACGCGCGCCTGCTCGCCTTCTCTTCCTTCACTCCCGTTCTCCCTCCTCCGAGCGCGTAAACGACCCGAAACACCAACGAGAAGAGCCAACGATACGATGTCGACGCCACTGCCGATTTACAAGCAAGCGTCCAAACTCGAGACCGATGCTGAGATCCTCCCTGTCGAGGTCGGCAGCACGATCTGGGTGCCGGGGCAGGAGCAGGTCTGGGACAAAGCCACGGTCATGGCCATCGGCGGCCTCAAAGTGACTGTGCGCACGCAGGCCGGCAAGGTGCAGCAGGTCGACCGCGGCCTCGCGCTGCCGCAGAACCCGCGCGTGACCGACGACATGACGGCGCTGTACTACATCCACGAAGCCGGCGTGCTGCACAACTTGGCGGAGCGCTCGAAGATGGACGGCGGGGACGGCAACGGCCAGAAGCCGTACACGTTCATGGCGAACGTGCTCATTGCCGTGAACCCGCTGCAGGACCTGCCGAACCCGCGCGTGAGCGAGATCGTGAACAACTCGACGAGCGCGCCGCACCCGTACGCGATCGCCGAGATGGCGTACCAGCAGATGGTCTACAACTCGGGCACGGACCAGCCGACGAACCAGTCGGTCGTGATCAGTGGCGAGGTGTGTACACTCGCTCACTGTCTGCTGCTATTGCTCTCTCACACACATGCACTAACGCACGTTCTCACTCTATTGGACTCTTGATATGGCGTAGAGTGGCGCTGGTAAGACCGAGTCGTCGAAGATCGTGCTCAAGCACTTGACCACGCGCGGTCTGTACGGCAAGAAGGCGCGCGGCGACGAGATCGAAGCGATGTCGCGCGACCGCAAGCAGCACGGAACGTCGCTCGACCACCGCTTGATCGAGCAGAACCCGATCCTCGAAGCGTTTGGTAACGCCAAGACGCTGCGGAACCACAACTCGAGTCGCTTTGGCAAGTTCATGAAGCTCCAGTTCACGTCGAACGGCGAGTTCAAGCTCGCGGGTGCATTCGTCGAGACGTACTTGCTCGAGAAGTCGCGTCTCGTGTACCAAGTCGACGGTGAGCGCAACTTCCACATCTTCTACCAGCTCCTCGCAGGCGCGTCAGTGGCCGCGAAGAGCGAGTTCAAGCTCACGAAGCCGCAGGACTTTGGGTACTTGAACCAGAGCAACTGCTACGTCGCAGAGGACACGGACGACCGCGCGTGCTTTGAGGACGTCGTGCGCGGCTTGAGCTGCGTCGGCATGGACGACAAGCTCCAGCACGTGATCTTCTCGGTCATTGCGGGTCTCCTGCACATGGGCAACATTGACTTTGACGAAGAGGACACGCCTGAGGGCGAAGCCGCTGTGATCGACAAGCCGTCGGCCAAGACTGCACTCACGATGGCCGCGAAGCTCCTCGGCGTCGGCGAAGACGCGCTCGCAAAGGTGATCACGGAGCGCGACATTGTGACGCGCGAAGCGACGTTCACGGTCCGCCGCAACGCGCAGAACGCGATCTACGCGCGTGATGCGATTGCGAAGGCGCTGTACGGCAAGCTCTTTGACTGGGTCATCGTGCAAGTGAACGCGTCGCTCGGTCAGGACCCTGCGCCGCTGCCGTACATTGGCGTGCTCGATATCTTTGGCTTTGAGTCGTTCCAGCGCAACGACTACGAACAGCTGCTGATCAACTACACGAACGAAGTGCTCCAGGCGACGTTCAACAACCAGGTCTTCATCGCCGAGATGGAGCTCTACAAGCGCGAGGGCATCACGGTCGGGAAGATCAAGTGGCCAGACAACCGCGAGTGCGTCGACTTGATTGCGTCCAAGCCTGACGGTATCTTGAGCATCCTCGATGCTGAAGCGATGAACCCGAAGCCGAGCGACGAGAAGTTCCTCGCGGCGCTGCACCGCAAGCACGCAAAGAACGCGTACTTCCCGCGCCCGCACCCGAAAGACATGCAGCACATGTTCATTGTGCGCCACTTTGCTGGCTCCGTGTCGTACACGATCGGCGCGTTCATGGACAAGAACAACGACACGATCCCGCAAGACATGGCGAGTCTCTTCCTCGGCTCGTCAAACCACTTGGCCGTGGCGTTCTTCCAGGGCGACGCAACCGAGGACAAGCCAGGGAAGAAGAAGGTGCTCAAGAGCGTCGCTGCGAAGTTCTCGAAGCAGATGCAGGAGCTCGTCGACACGCTCGACGCGACGCGGTGCAACTTCATTCGGTGCATCAAGCCGAATGCGCTCATGCGCGTCGGGATGTTTGACCCGCGCTACGTCGTTGGGCAGCTGCGGTGCCAGGGCATCATGCAGACTGCGCAGGTGCTCAAGGTCGGCTTGCCCACGCGCGTGCCGTACAGCGAGCTCGTGACTGCGTACAAGAAGTTCATGCCGCCAGACGCGCAGCGGTTGTTTGCGAACCAGAGCGACCCGACGCTCATCACGGCGATCCTGTGGGCGTTCCAAGTCCCGATGGACGCCTACAAGCTCGGTATCACGAAGCTGTTCTTCAAGGCCGGGAAGATCGCGCTGCTCGACTCGATCCTGAAGATCAACTGGGCCGTTGACGGTCCGCGCATCGTTGCGCGCATGAAGCTCTGGCTCGCGCGCCGTCGCTGGCGCGTCGCACTTGCAAAGGTCATGACGCAGAACACGTTCAAGAAGCTCTTGCGCAAGATCCAGTTCCGCCGCGACTCGGTCGTGCGCATCCAGCAGTGGTGGCGTGGTCTCTCGATCCGCCGCGAGTTCAAGAAGCAGCGCACGGCTGCACTTGTGGTCCAAGCGCTCTTCCGCGGTCACCAAGCGCGCAACCTCTTCAAGTCGAAGAAGCAGGAGCTCATTGCGATCGCTGCTGCGCGCGCAGAGGAGGCGAAGCGCCAGGCTGAAGAAGCGAAGCGCCGCGAAGAAGCTGCGCGGTTCGCTGCCGAGCAAGCGCGTCGCGAGAGCATGGCGCGCGCTGCTGCCGACTCGGACCGCCGTCGCATGGAGGAAGAGGCGCGTCGCGCAGAGGAAGAGGCGATCAAGCTCGCGCAAGAAGCTGCTGCTGCAGTGCGCGAAGCTGAAGCTGCCGCTGCCGAAGCGTCTGCGGCAGTCGAGCACGAGCGCCAAGCCGAGCTGCGTGCGATCGCCGAAGCGCGTGAGCTCGAGATGCGCATTGCGCGCGAGCGCGAAGAGGCCGAGCGCCGCAAGGAGCAGGCGCTGCTGCACGCTGCAAGCGTGAGTGCGAGTCTCCTCGGCGGTCTCGCGCAAGTGACGACGATGACTGGCGCAACGGGCCAAGTGCACGTGATCGACATCCCGGAGGACATCTCCCAGGAGAACCGCGAGCAGCTGCAGCAGCTGAACGACCTGTTGCTCAGCGGCGCGATCGCGCAGACCGAGTACGACGAGCTCGTGCCATTCTTGCTTGAGCCGCCATCGGAGGAGCCGTCTGGCGCTGCGCTCACGGCCGAGCAGGAGGAGTCGCTCAGCCGCTTGTACTCAACTGGCGTGTACGGCATCCAGATCCGTTGCCCAGCGTGTGGTGCGACGAACAACACGGCGAATGGGAACCACTGTGACGACTGCGGCTCGCTGCTCACGACAAGCGACGATGCTGGCATTGCGGACCAGTACGGCTACCGCGCACGGTCGATGTCGCGCGTACAGAGCACACTCACGGCGCCGCTCGGGTCGTTTGGGATGGAGGGCCACCGCATTATCATCCATGACGGGTTCTTCACGTGCCAGATGCACCGCACGCAGATCCTCCAGGACGACAACTACGCCGAGTACACGGTGTACGTCCTGCGCTGTGAGTGGCAGCCGCGTGACGCCGCGGAGCCGACGACGTGGCTCGTGTCGCACCGCTTCAGCGTCTTTGAGCGTCTGCACAAGGACCTGAAGCACAAGATCCCTGCGACGGTCGCGAACCTTCCGAACTTCCCGCGCAAGCACCGCCTCGGCGGCATGTTCAAGGGCAAGACGGGCAACTCGAGCGAGATTGTCGAAGAGCGCAAGCGCGGGCTCGAGAGCTACTTGAGCCAGGTGCTCGACATCTGCGCGCACTTGCCGGAGACGCTCAACGTCCCAGAACTCGACCGGTTCCTGAACCTCTCGCGCCAAGTCGAGCAGTACCGCCGCCAGGTCCTGAGCGGTGCGGCGACGCCAGCCGGCGATGCGAATGCGGGCTACGGCGGTCAGCTCAACATCAACGCCGGTGGTGCGGAAGCGCTCGCAGCGCGTGAACTCGCGCGCTTGCCGACCGAGTTGCCGACGCCGTTTGACGAGGAGGAGCTCACGCACACGGAGCAGGCAGTTGGGATGCTCAACGGCGCGATCCGCAACTCGCGTGGCGACTTGCGTCGTGACCCGACAGTGCAGCACCACTTGAAAGTGTGCGTGCAGCTGTTGCCGCGGCTGCAGATCTCGGCCAACTTGGACAATCCGTTTGCGAACGTCGACCTGATCCCGCGCGCGATGCAGTGCCAAGAGGACCTCGAAGTCACGATGGGGCTCTACAACGACTCGCTCCTCGCAGTCACTGAGACGTACGCGCTCTCGGCGCAAGAAGGCGCGAGCGGCCAAGCGCCGCCGCCGTACGTCCCTGGGCAGCAGAACTCGTACCAGCGCAGCTACGGCGTCTGAGTGTGAGCGACCGAGGGACGACAAGTCAAGAAGATGATGAGAGAGAAGGGAAGACGCGATACGTGCAGCCGTCGGTAGCTGCGCGCGTCGGCGTCTCGTCTGCGTGTTGTGCATTTGCCTCCTGCATTCCTTCCTAGCCACGCGTGGAACGGCGTCTGCCTCGATGTCTCGATACGATCGATCAACACGAGTCGCTGACGCCATTGCCAGAGTTTCTTTCTTGCTTCTACGCGACGCTCGTTGTCTCCTGTTCGTTGTCGTAGATCTGCTGGAGCCACTTGACGCGCAGACTCGCTCGGAACGCGTCGAGTGATGCCAACGCACCATCAGTCTCTTCGTCTCCGTCATCTTCCTGCTCGAGTGGCGTGAACGTGAGCACGCGCGTGTCGTTCGCGAGCATGAGGAACGCGCTGTCACTCCAGAAGCCGTGCGCGACGGTCGTCTCGAGTGCGACGAAGAGCGCAACGAACGCACTCGAGCGGATCGTGACGTCGATCGCCTGTGGCGCTGCGTTGGACTGCGTGACGTTGAGAATCTCGATCGATCCGCGCGCGAGTGCGAGCGACTTGATCGGCGCAAAGAACTGGTGGACGTCGCGGCACGACGACGCGGCTTCGCGCGCACGAAGCGTCGTCGAGCGGCAGTGGATCACGAGGAAGCACGTCGTGACTGTGCACGCAGTCTCATTCGGACGGAGCACGTCGGCGACGCGGACGTCTCGGAACCGCTTGCTCTCCTGCGTTCCATACGAGTCGCTTGTCAGTCGTGGCTCATGCGAATACATCATCACTAGCAAGTGTGTATGAGAGAGAACGCACCAAGTTCCCAAGCGCGACGTTGTCGGTCGTGGTCGAGAGCAGCGCTCCGGTCGTGACGCTCCGGACTTCGTAGACCACGTCGAGCGCAAGTGCGCGGTCGACGTCGCTCACGCCAAAGACCTCGACGCGGTCGCTGTCCTTTGGCACGTGCACCGAGAGCAGCAGCGGCGCGAACTCGCGCTTGACGACGTAGTGAAGAGTCTTCCAGCGACCAGAGAACTCGACGCTCGACCAGCTCGTGCCTTGCCAAATGTCGTTGAGCTGCCAGTAGAGAATCCCCATGGTGCGGCCCAAGTCCTCGCGCTTGCCGCGGCGCCACTTGCGGATCGCCGTTTGGTAGCACAGCCCCTGCTGGAGCTGCGTCAAGTACAAGTACGCGTCGATGCGCTTTGCGACGTCAATGCCAAAGCTCGCGACATCGGGTCCTTGATGTTCAAACGGCGTCGTGAGCCACGCTTCGTCGCTGAACGGGAACGGCACAACGAAGCGACGCTCGAGCTGGTGCAGCATCTCGGCCGTGCCGTTCTCGTGGCGCTCGCGAAACTTGAGGAGCGCCCAGAACGCCTGGAACGAGCTCGTGTCTTCAGCACCGGCGACGTCCTGGAGCGACAGGAGCGACGGTGCGCTCTGGAACCCAAACTCCGAGATGAACCGCGCGTTTGGGAACGTCTCGGCTTCTTGGCAGTCGCTCGCGTAGTCGTAGAAGTGCACGTCGCTGTGTCCATTCGTCAGCAGTGAGTGGTACCTCCATGGTAATCAGTACAAGACGTATGAAGCCAAGCATAAGGTCGGACGTACCCGTACGCGACGCTGTTCACAGGTCCCCATCGCTTGACAAACGGGTCGACCGAGTAGAGCCCGTTCGACGGTGACGTGTCGACAAACGGCCGCGTGGAGTCGAGCGCCGCGACGATCGGTGGGATCACGTCGACAAAGAGCTTCGAGTAGTCGGCGACTGCGATGTCGCGATTGAACGGCCAGCCAGGGACAAAGTCGTTCACGGCGAACTGCTCCATCATGTTCTCGTTCTCGTTGTTCCCGCCCCACATTGCGATGCTCGTGAACTTGCGCAAGCGCTTGACTTGCACGCGCACTTCATGGTGCACGAGCTCAAGGAAAGCCGTGTCGCGCGGGTACCTGCACCAGTCCACGCGAGCCAGTCCGTCAGTCTCGAGGCACGCGCTTGCGTTTGACAGTCGAGTCACAATCGCCACACAGCAAGAGAGCGAGACGCACATGCCACAGGCAAACATGAGCTCTTGCCACACGAGGAGACCGAGGCGGTCGCACTCGGAGTAGAACAGCTCCGACTCGTAGCGTCCACCACCCCACACGCGGATCTGCATGTCACGCAACACATCTCGTCAGCCATGCACAACCAGCAACCAGTCTACTGTCATAGCGGCAGGAGACGCTCGTACCATGTTCATGTTGGCTTCGTACGCGCTGCGGATCAAGTTCCGGACAGTCGCAGGCGCCACGCGCGTCGGGAACGAGTCCGATGGGATCCAGTTTGCGCCTTTGATGAAGATCGGGACGTTGTTCACGCGGAAGTAGAACGTCTCGCCCGTGACGTTGCCAGCGCTTGTCGGCTCTTGCACGAGCTCGATGCGCCGGACGCCGACTTTGTGCTCAAGCGACGTTTGGAAGTGCGCGTTCGCTGCAGTGACTGTCACGTTGTACAGATGCGGCTCGCCGTAGCCAGCAGGCCACCATAGCGTCGGATTCTCGAGCGCAACTCTGCCAAGTCGCGTGCCAGCCACAACACTGTCAGTCCTCTCTGTGCTACATTCCAAGAGCTACTGGTACAATAGAGACGCTCGCGAGACGTACTCGAGCGCAATCTCGTCAGCGTTGTCGCCGCTGCTAGTGACGTGCACAGTCGCGCTCGCTTGCAGCGCACCGTCGATCAAGAGACTGAACGTGACGTTGTCGTGCGAAGCGCCTTTCGTGTCGAGCGCCACGCGCACAGTCACGTGCGCGACCGAGAGGTTCGCGTGCGGGAAGCGCTGCTCAACTGCGAGGTCGCGGAGCTCTGGTACACTCGCGCCGAGCTCAATGTACGCATTGCCAGCCATGCCTGTCGTCGCAAACGCGGGTCCCCAGTCCCAGCCAAAGTCTGAGCCCGCTTTGCGGATGAACGACCGGTGCGTCGGCTCAGCCCACGTGTTGTAGTTCTGCGTCGCAGGCACAGGATACGGGTACCGCTCGGACTGCAGTAGTGTCTTTTGTGAGTAGCTATCAACGCGATGTGGCACGGACAAGTGGACGCAGTCGCACCTGCGCACGCGCATACTCGAGCGACGGTGTGAACACGACTTTAATCGTGTTGCGGCCGCGCTGAAGCTGCTTCTCGACGTCGAACGCGTGCGGAACGAACGCGTTGTGTGTCGATGCAAGCAGCTGGTCGTTCACAAACACCTGCGCGACACCGTCAAGCTGTTCAAACACGAGCTTGCTGCGTGCGAGCGCGTCGTGCACGGCAATGTCGACGTGCGTCTCGTAGATCCACGTCTCGTGCACGATCCACTGGTACGCGCGCTCATTGAAGCGCAAGTACGGGTCCTCGATCACACCAGCGTCGAGTAGGTGCGTGTGCGATGTCCCAGGTACATGCACATTGTCGATGTGGACAGAGCCATTGCGCGAGCGAAAGCCCCACGTTGCGAGCGGCAGTCGCTGCGCAGCGCTTGAAGCACATGTTGCTGCAAAGAGTCCGAGAAGCGCGAGCGCTTGCTTCATCGTTCGCGAGGTGTGCGTTCACGTCGCTTTCACGAGCGAGTGAGTGAGCGAATGGTCCAGGCGCGAGGTCTCGTGCGCGCGCACGAAGGTGTCGCGGTCGTCGTCGTCGAGATGACCTGCTCGCTCTCGCGCTTGAGCCCATCCAAGATGTGCATCCTAGCAAATTCAACAACTCTGATTTGCGATTAATGTGTAATAGTGAATAAACTGAGAGGTCGAATTTTCTCTATTTGTCAAAATTCGACAAAACTGGCGCCAAGTTTATCAAAATTTTCATAAATAGACACATATCTCCTTAAATTCGGTAATGATACTGTTCTGCAGTATTTATTTACAAAAATAGCCGTATGCATATGGCTATTTCTGTAAATGAATAGAAAAATATGGCTATAGCGTGCCACGCCAATGGCGAGCTTTAATAAATTATATTAGTACATATATATAGTAAGTTAGTCTACTAATAGGGCTGTCTGAGGTGGCACCTGGGTAAATAAGGAGCAAGAACGCGACGGCGTGAAGGCGACGAGCGAGACGACATCGAGCGACCGCGCTGCGTGCACGAGCACCAAGGCACCACACGCTACTGCATCACGTGTGGCTGAACGAGACTCCTCTCGCTCCTGAGACTCGAACTCTCGACACTCACAGAGACGAAAGAACGAAAGAGCAATGGCGACGCGAGACCTCACGCGGTCGTTCCTCCAGCTGCGCGCAGACGCGAAAGCCAAGAGTCTGCGTCGCAAGAACATCGTGAGCCACTCGGACGAGGGCAATGCGCTCATGAAAAACGGCGACAGTGCGTCGCACGCACTGAGCGTCGCGCCCGGCTGGGTCGACGTCGTGAACGAGACGAACCAGCACGTCGCAAGCATTAAAGCCATGAGTACGTCTATCTACATCATGTCTGCGTGTACAAGAGTCTGTGTGTGTTTGTTACTAGCTGCTCAAGCAGCAAGCCGGTATGTGTACGAGAAGCTCACTCACTGCATCTCTCTCTCTCTATCATGCACTCCTGTTCGCAGTGGACAAGCTGCACAAGCTGCACACAAAGCGCTTGATGGTGCGCTTCGACGGCTCCGAGTCCAAGCACGAGCAGGAGATCGAGGAAGTGACGCTCGAGATCACGAACGAGTTCCGCAAAGCTGAGCGAGGGCTCCAGAAGATGGCGAGTCGCGGGGACCAGTCCGCTGCAGACGCCAAGACAAGACAGAACGTCCAGCGGTGCGTCTATGCGAGTACGACCGTGTCGTCTTGGTCTCGCTTCATGAGCTCACCTCTCTCTCTCATACTTTCACTCCTATGCAGAGCGCTCGCGACGCAGCTCCAGACGCTCTCGGGCGACTTCCGCAAGACGCAGAAGGACTACTTGGGCAAAGTGAAGAACCAGAAGTCGGGACCAGTCGAGTTCGACTTTCTGTCGGAGAGCAACACGAAGGCGACGCGTCGGAGCTTGGACATGGTGCGCTCGCTGCTTGCAAATGCGTGCTACGCGTGCGCTCGGACGTGTGAGAGACTGACACTCGCTCGCTCACTTTGCTCAGGGCTTCAACAAGGCGCAGATCACAGAGGTCGAGATCGCCGAGGACTTGATCAACGAGCGCGACCAGGAGATCCAGAAGATCGCCGAGTCGATCACGGAGCTCGCGACGATATTCAAGGAGCTCGCAGTGCTCGTGATCGACCAGGGCACGATCCTCGACCGCATCGACTACAACATGGAGCAAGTCGTGGAGCAGACCGAGAAGGGCATCGTCGAGCTCGAGAAGGCCGAAGCGACGCAGAAGAACAACCGGCCGATGAAGTGCATCGGTCTGCTCCTCGTGCTCATCTTCATCATGACGCTGCTCCTGATCCTCAAGCACTCGTAGACGCGTCACACGCGCGCAGACGCGATCAAGTGCGCGCTTCTGAATCGACTATTGCTGACAGTGACGTCTCTCAGTGCATGGCTTGCGTCAAATGGCCTGAGGTCTGTCGATGTGGGGCTCTTCTCGTGAGTGCGCAGTCGTCGTGCAGCGCACGTACTTTGCTGCGTGCGCGACCGTCAGAACTGTGTGCGTGTTGACACTCGCACAGAAAACGCGCGAAGCAGTCGCGCATGGACGCGAGCCCGGCGCTCGACCTGTGGCGCCTGATCAATCTCCGGGACTGCTCGGTGCTACAGGCAGCGCTCGACTTTCTGCTCGCATACGCAGCGCGGTCGCGCGTGGAGCCAGGCATTCTGCTCGACAAGCGCCGCTCGCGCCCAGCTCCTATTGCAGCTGCTGATGGAGGGCGATAGTGTGATGATGATGATCGAGATGGTCCTAGCATGCAGGTCGCGACGCTGATGTGTCGTGGGCCCTAGAGTAGAAGTCCTTGATAAGTACATTGAGCTGTGGAATGACGATCCGCTGTTGTTGTTTACAGATCTGACAGTGCCCAAGCGGCGTCGAGCCGACTGTGTGCGTGTGCGCGCTGAGCAACCAAGTGAAAGCGTTGCTGTCGCCAGCGTACCGCAGCAGCAAGCTCCTATGCGAGACTGCGGTTCTCGTGGCCGACAAGATCGCGTGCCAGTACCCCAACGTGTTTGCGACCGAGTTTGTCGAGTCGCTCTTCGCGCCGCTACTGCTGTTTGACGACGTGCGGCGCAATGCGGCGCTCTTCGCGATGGAGAAGCAAGGGATCGTGAGAGTGACGCTCGCAGCGCTGCTCATCTTCGATCCGTCGCCGCTCCATCAGCTGATTGCTTCTTGTTGCGCTGGCGCCGGTCTTCGGTTCGTCGATGCCTAGGCGAGACGTATTGACAGCGGCAACGATGACGACGAGACGCTGCCGTATAGCTTCTCGTCGTCACAATGCCCGAGCTCCTGTGCTTGAGCCTCGCTGTGTCTGTACGAAGATGCCAAACGACCAACTGATGCGCGAGGCGTGGAGCTGGTCCTACTGCTGCTGCTCACAACCATCGAGTCGCTCGGTCCGCTTGTGCTCCGGACCGCCGAGGCGATTCTAAGCTGCATCGCGACGGTCTTGGAGACGTACAACGAAGCGAAGCCGCGACTCATTGACGCCACGACAGACAGCAGCACACTTACCAACTTTGCAGAGCACAATCGAGCGGTCTCATGCAACGACTACGACGCTAGACGCGAGCAACATAGGGAGTCTGAGAACGGGAGAAGAGACGAGCGAGGCAGCAGGCGAGTTGAAGCTAGAGGTGTATTGTGTACACATCACTGCTGCAACTTGCTGTTGTAGCTATCGTAGTCGTGTAGCCGGTTGTTGTAGATATTGCTCGCAGTCGAGCGCGCGCTGGAGCGCGAGAGTGCAGCGGCTCATACCTCCTCCTCCATGCGCGCGCGTGTCAGAACGGGACCGTTGTCTGCCGACGCCGTGCGAAGCAGCATACGCTCATCGGGAACTCGTCGCTCATAAACACCGTTGCTAGGAAGCTCTTCATCAGCTCTTGACTGCATGCACACCACGATCTTCCGCTTGGGATATGTCGCTTGGAGCTCTGGCGGCAGTACCGACGCTTGCTTGTTGTTGTAGCAAGATGAAAGTGCTGTTGGAGTCACGTTTCAGATTTGCGACAAATCAAATATGACACAAATGATGCAACCAAAAAGAGACAAATGAACACTTGAGCGTTTGCAACGCCTTGGATCTGCTACGTCTTGGACTTGCCTCGCTCGTCCTTGCTTGAGCGTCGTCCTCGTACTCCTCGTCGTACTCACCCTTGTAATAAGAGTGTCCTTGTCAACGCTACACCAGATATCAAGGAAACATGCGAGTTGCGCGATTTTGTCGATCATTTGCTTCCACAAGTGTGTGCTGCGAATGCAGTGGGCATAGTATCTGTGAACTGCAGTGGTCTTGCGATCTCCATCACAAGATGTTGGCTCGACGACACGAGAGTGCGTGTGAGAGCGCATGCGAGAGAGAGCCGTCCAGTTAGTCGATGTGATCATACCTGTCATTGTCAAGGACGTCGACGTGGTAGTTGGCATGAGCAGACTGTAAGATCTGTTTATCTGATTACAGTAGAAACTATTTGGACTGTCAATATCTCGAGTGGACGCAACGACTGCAACACCAGGAACACCAGCAACAGCGATACGTCGATGGACGACGCATCGTCGATGCTCGCGCGCGTGGACGAGTACGCTGTGGCGCTGCGGCCGTGGTGCATGTTCCTCGATGAGTATGCGTTGATCGACATGAGGATAGAGAGCGAGCCTTGGGAGATGAGCGTGTCGATTGAGGACCCGAGTGACGACGACGTGCGCACGTGTCGCGAGGCGATCGAGCTCCTCGCAATGCTCGCGCACATCGACTTGCTCGGCTTGTACGCGCTCGTGCAGCGCCACACGGTCGCGCGACGCTCGCTTGTGTTCCCAGTCGTCACGCCAGCGACGCCACTGCCGCGCTGGTATGTGGACTTTATGTTCTTTGACACAGCGGATCCACTCGCCGACACGATCGCGTACGGCGCCTCTGTCTCCGCGACGACGCTTCGGAGCCTCGCAGCGCTGCGTTCTGCCGAGCAGTCGAACACATCTACGCAAGCGCAACCATGTCAGTACGCACAACACTCGCCGAGAGACGCGAGATCGTATGCCCCATCGTCCCGCACTTCCTGTCCTCTGTTCGGAACCTCCGGCCGCAGCAACGCGCGTACATCAGGGCCGTGCGCACGCTGCTGGACGAATGCGCACTGGCACCTGCACCACAACACACAAAGACCAGCAGTGCGCGCGACCTCGTCGACTGTGTGCGCTTTGATGTCGTGAGCGCAATGATCGACGTCGAGGCCGCGCGGTTTGCGCTCCACGCCGACGCCGCAGCGAGCATCCGAGACCTCGCGTACCTTAGCGTCGACATCTTCCGAGGCATCAGCTTGCACGCTACGAACGCACTGAGTTTGACGCCGCTCGACCGACTCGGCGAGATCTTCTACGCCCGCGTCGATGCGCGCGCTGCGCACGGCCTCGCGCACGCGTCGCTGCCGCTGCGGTACGCCACAAAGGACCTCGAAACGCTCTCGCTCAACACTACGACCGACTTTACCCATCGTCTCGCGCGCTCGTCCGCTCGCCGGTTCTTTGCCGTCTGCTCGGCGCTCGTGTCGACGCAGCGCATCCAGCGCGTGGAGGTCGACGGCGTGTTTGAGACCGACGCGGTCATCGCGTGGCGCAAGAAGTGGCAATGGATCAGCTACGCGGTGCTGAGCAAAGCCGCTGTGGCGTCGAGTGTCAAAGCGCTCGCGATCCACGACGAGCGGCTCCGAGTGAGCGACGTCGCTGCGATTCTGAGCGTCCTCGCAACACCGTCGCCCGCGCGGCTGCTCATGGACCACACGCGCATTGTCTACGACGTCGCGCCTGGGAGTCTGAGTCAGGACGGCATTCCTGCGCTGTTTGCACGTGCAGAGGCGATACACGCAGACCGCGGCGACGCTGTCGACGGAGCTGCTGGCGCTGTGGTGCTTCGACCAGGTGCGATCGTCGCTGTGAACCCGTTTGACCTCGACAACCCGGCGTACCCTGCGCCGCAGACGATCACGATCGCACATGACGTGCAGTTCCCGGTCCTGTGCAACGACGCGAACTGCGCGTGGATCGACATTGTCGTCCCAGGCTTCGGGTACTGCGCCGTGCCGCGCGCGTACGTCGAGCGCATCGAGTTTGACACAACAGACGACGCGACGAAGAGCTCGCTCGCACTCGGCTACAAAGGCGCAGTCACTGCGCTCTCGCTCCGGTATAAAGCCTGCGGCGCACCGCTGAGCGCGTTGTTGCCGCTCGTTCAGTACCTCGGTCCGCAGCTCACGAAGCTCATGCTCGATGTGCCCATAAGCAGCGAGCAAGAGGACGTTCAGCGTCTCCTAGACGCATGTCCGCGACTCCGCGAGCTCGAGATCCACGCGACGTTGCCTGGCGTTGCAGCCGCGATTGTAGATGCGTACACAGCTAGGACGTGTCGTCTCGAGAGGCTCACTGTGCTGGCGTGCTCGGAGCGCGTCAGTATCCTCGCGCTCGTCGAGGCGCTGCAGCAGCCGACTAGTGCAATCGCTCGGACGCTGCGTCGCCTCTCGCTCAAGTGCGCCGAGTCGTCCAAGCTCGGTGAATCCGCGCTTGCGGCGCTTGGGCTCATGCTCCAAGTCAACAACGTCCTTGAGACGATTGAGATCCAGTCGCCCGCGCCTATGCCTCGCGCGCTGTGGCTCGCCTTGACTGCGACGGACGGCAAACGCCTGCCAGTCGTCGAGACGCCAGTGCCAGTCGCATCTCGCTTCGCGTTCCTCTCGGTGCTCCAACAGCGTCTGCGCGACCGACTGCAGCATACAACAGACACTGACGAAAGCGACGAGGCGACGCCGTCCCGACCGCTCAAGCGCATGCGTGTCAGTCACAATGCCACCTCTCACGTCGGCGCCGACCTCACGCGCCTCGACACGAGCGTGATCCAAGACATCTTTGCGTTTGCCGGCGAGCGCGCGACGCGAACAATCCGCATCTGGAGACGCGAGCACTTGTTCAGACAGACGTGACTTGCTACCCTTGCTCGTGCGACTGGCCGCGCTGCCTCAAGTGGTAGATCGGCTTGGAGCACTGTATGCGTGCATGCCCTCTCAGTCTCGTTACAGTAGACACGAGCGCTTGTCTGTGTAAGAAGGCCGCTGCTGAGTTGTGCACCTTCAGTGTCGTGCGAATACGACTGCGTGAATGCAAGAGGCATTCATTCGTTCGTGCATATCTGTCCATGCGGTCAGTGACATTGACACCATCGCCCACTCGTGACGAGAAGCGAGACGACCATACTCAGTCGAGTCTACTATGTACATTCCACATCGTCTAGGTCGTTTGCAGGTCGTTGTCGTTGTTGTTGTCGTTGCATGGCGAAAGTGCTGTGGACACTCCAGCACTTCAGCCGTGTTTCAGATTTGCAACAAATCAAGTCTGGCACAAACAGTGACAACAAAAAGAGACAAATGTAGAAATGCCACTCGAGTGTTTGCAACGCTTTGGATCTGCTGCACCTTAGACTTGTCTTGCTCTTCCTTGCTTGAGCGTCGTCGTCGCACTCCTCGTCGTACATGTGAACGCTACGTTGGACATCAAGGGCATATACAAGTCGCGCGACCACGTCAATCGGATCATGTCTGGCCGTCCATTTGCTCCCACGAGCGTCTGTGAACTGCAGTCGTCTTGCAATTGCCATCCAGCGTGTTTGCTCGCTGTTGCATCTCAACCAGATCCATTGACTCGTGTGAGAGCACATGTGAGGCAAACAAGTGCAGATGTATCGCTAACACCACTCGAGCTCGTGCTTAGGACACCGCCACCACGCAGAGCTTCTTCTCACAGACGAATGGGCACACAGCTCTCATTCACACATTCGCATATCGTCGCATACACAGACCCAACGCACGCACACACGCTCCTGAGCGAATCACTTGCACTCTCACAACACTTGCACGGCACACACTGGTTCCTCCTGCTCACTCTCGTTCTCTCTCTCTCTCTCTCTTACGCACTCTTACGCATGATGTCCACTCGCAAGCTAGCAGCCGCGACCGCCCACGAGCTTGAGACACGACGTCGACGCGTTCACAGACAGCACGTGCACTGCGAGTGTCCACGCAAACGCCACGAAGAGCAGCACAAGCAGCGCCAGCGCGCCGCGTGTCGACGTGCCGCTGCGCAGCTTCCACTCGCGCGCCTCACTTGCGTGGCGCGGCAGCACGAGCAGCCATGCGAGCGAGACGAGCTGGCAGACGTACGCGAGTGCGAACGCCAGCGTCGCGTGCGTGCGCACGTGCGTCGAGTCGACCATGAGGTCCTGGTTCGAGACGTCGAGCTGCGCGTCGACGTACTTGGTGAGCATAAGGCCGACGGGGCCGGCGAGGAACGAGACTGCGGTCACGAGCACGCTCATGCGCTCCTCTTTGCCCGGGTCCGCGAGCTCGCCGAGCACGACCGTGAAGATGACGTAGTCGAGTCCGGACGGGATCGCCTCCATGACCGGCAAGCCGATCCAGAACCACTGGCTCCGCACGACGCCCCAGATCGTGAACATCGTCGCGCCGCAGTCGAGCGCGAGCACGACGACGTTCGCGCCGAGGATGAGCAGGCGGTAGTTGACCTTCCACGCGCGCTTGTTCGCATAGCGCAAGCCGCCGAGCACAGCGGCCGTGGCTACGAAGCTCACGACGTTGTCGTTCAGCGGCTGGACGTGCGCCCAGTAGAACGCCACGGGGTTCACGGCCGTGGCGCTCACGCCGCCAAAGATGCCGCCGAGGAAGCGGAAGAGCAGCACTTTGCTCACGGCGCGGTTGTGCACGAGGTCCCAGAGCTCGCGCACGCACTTGCGCAGCGACCGGCGCGCGCGCGGCGCCTCGGCCACGGTGCACCAGACGAACGGCACCGGCAGCGCCGCGACCACCGCGAGCACGAGCATGAGCGTCGTGTACTCGAGCGTGAAGTCAAAGTCGCCGCCGTAGTCGTAGCCGCTCATGCCCACGCCCATGAACAGGAACGTCGCGAGCATCGAGAGGTACCGGTACTTGGTCACCACCGGCGCGAAGACGTCGTCCTGGTTGAAGCCCACGACGCTGAACTGCGCGCGCGCGACCTCGGCCACGAGCGCGTCCGCCGCCACGTCTGCGAGCACGTACCCGACCGTGGCGACGCACATGAGCAGCACGTAGACGCCACCGTGCGTCGGCGCGTCCACGTTGAGGCTCTGCGCCTGCTGCTGCGCGCTCAGCGCCACGAGCGGCTTGCCGACGAGCGCACGGTCGACGAAGAACGGCGCCGGGAGCGGCACGCAGTAGATCCCGAGCAGCGCCGCGGCGCACACGAGCCAGCCGAGCAGGATATACGGTCGGCGGTGGTTCCCGCACACGAGCGGCACGCAGTCGATGAAGATCGCAAAGAACGGCCGAAGCGTCCACGGCAGCGCGAGCAGCGTGCGCGCCGACAGCGTCTGCGTCCCCTCCATGTTCAGGTAGTTGGTCAGGAACGGGAAGACCGTGAGCGGCAGCGCCGTCGAGACCACACCCACGACGACGCTGTGGAGCACGAGGCCGAGCCAGCGCCGGTCGCCAGCGCGCACTGCAGTCGAGTGCCGCAGCGGCTCGTCCTGCAAGAGCGGGAGCTGGCCAGTCGACTTGGTGCCGTCGTACGGCGCAGGCGGTGTGTCGGCCGGCTCGTACCCAAACGCCTTGGCCTCGAGCGCGTGCTCATGGTGCGAGAGGCTCGAGCGCGAGAGTCGGTCGATGATGTCTTTCGTCGCAGGGTCGATGAAGCGACTCATGCTTGGTCGGGTGGTTGCACAAGGTGCGTGAGTTGTGTGTGTTGCTGCGACGAAGGCTGTGGTTGTGACTGTGGCTGTTGTGACGAGTGCTCTGAGGTGCGCAGCACGCTGCAGAAGACCGACTGGACTGGGCTACCTGAGTGAGCGACCGACTGGCTGACCGGTGCGAGCGAGCCAACGCAGCGTGTGCGTGCGAGAGGTAGTAGCGGCGATAACGCGCAGAGGCTCTGCGCTGCTGGTAGCGCTGCTGCTTGTGCTGCTGCGTGTGCTGGCGGCGTGTGCGGACCACTCGCAGGTCAGGTCACGGACAACCAGACGGCGACAGCGGCGACGTGCGCTCGAGCGCGCCGATTCTCTTGTCAGCGAGACACATCACTGCTCGCTTGTACGCACGGGTGTTGCTGCTGTTGCTGCTGTTGCTTAACTGACTGCTGGTTGGGTCTTGGTGTGTTTGCTTGCGTTGTTCGTTTATTCGTTCAAGTCGTTCGAGTGCGAGTGGGACTTGGGTGGGTCGTGAGAGTGGGTCGCGGGAAAAAGAGCGCGCAGGTGGCGTCCGAAATGGTTTGGCGTAAATCGAGCCAACTGCGGCAATGCGAGCGGTCGAAGCAGAACGAAATGGCGTCTTCCGAGCGCATTGCGGCATTTGTTTCGTGCTTTGCATTGCAAAAGCGTCCTGTCTGTGTGCGGGTCTGAGGATGAGACGGTGCTCCTCTCGCGCACTTGTAATGTGTACCGGAGTTTCACCCGCATGGGACTTTCCACGCCCGCCTCGCAAACGCTCATCAACACTGTCGAGTGACCATACTCTCGACCCGTGCAGCTGGACAGCGTTTCCATCGAGAAATCCCAGTGCTGGCAATGACGACACACTGACCCCTGTTTGCGGCGGTCTTTTGAACCGACGCAACGCGAGTGTCGATCGAGTGCTCGTGCCGTGCTTGTGTGCGTGTGCCTGCGTAGCGACGACGGTGACGGCGGTGACGACTGTGTGGCTGGCGTCCTTGCTCGAGCGAGCGAGCGCGTGCTTGTCCAGACACCAATATGTACTAGTATGTGCGCGACGACGATAACGACAACGACGATGGAATGCCGCAAGCGCGAGCCACGACGCGCAGATGTCGAGTCTCTTGATTCGCTCGCGAGCGAGCGAGACTTGCAGGGCGAGCGAGTTTGTGCATGCTATTAGTGGTGCGACGGTCCTACCTCGACTGCATCCAGCTTTGCAGTGCTTTGCCAGCATTGCGCAACGGGCATACGATAGATGGGATCGATTGAGCTCTTGACAACATGCACATACGCACACGTGCACATACTGCTGCTGCTGCTCGAAACGAGGGTTGTACTTGTGCTCGCAGTCGTTGATCTGCAAACACGTACTACCCATAGTACGTAATAGCACTGCGTCCGCTTGCGAGTGTCCGCGACAGCAAGCGCGAACCAACAAGCACGAGCGTGAGAGAGAGAACGTGCACGGTGCGAGTGCCTCGCTATCTCTCGAGCGCGAAGGCAGCTGCAACAACATAGCAGTAGAAACGACTCGCAGATGTGAGACTACTATGGTGCTACCATGTAGTAGCACCGTTCAGCAGCAACAGCAAGTGAGTGATCGTTTTTCAGCTCGCATCTCAGTCTCGGGCACTTGTGGCTTGGACAGCCGAAGCAACGAAAGTCGCAAACGATGAGAGTGCAATGAATGACTCGCGCTGATAGTGTGTTGTCTGGTGTTTGCGTGCGTGTGTGGTCACGCACGTTTGTCAAAAGTGCTGTCTATCAAGTGTTGTTGTCGAGTGTGCTTGTCGAGTGTTGTTGTCGAGTGTGCTTGTCGAGTGTGCTGTCGAGTGTTGTTGTCTTGCCAAGTGTACATGCTCGTTGTTCTCAATGTTCAGTGTGTAAGCAATGGTTGGGTGGGTCAGTCAGAGCAATGCGGGGCAAAAGCAAACACGTAGGCTCCGTTCGGCTCTTGGGGAGATGTCCCATTCCACCGACACACTCGACCCGCATTCTATTTAGGCTTCTGAGACCAATCACCCAGTCTCAGCCGATTAGTCGGCCATTCGTCGAAAACTATTTGTCCATGATGTGTTGATGTCGTTTTGTCGACATCGAGCTGCTGTCGATGTATAGTATTTGTTCGAGTACACTGTCGAGAATCAAACGTTCCCACTCACCAACTGACAAAGTCTAGTTGGTACCAAAACTATCAATCTATTATTGACACCACCCATTAAGTACCAAAACTGTCTGTGAGCGAGAATAGCACACTCACAGTAAATTGGCACATCTGGATGCACAGTTGGACTAAAGTTTTACTCGAAACACTGTGTTTGTGAATATTGGCTTACATACCTATTAGGTGTCTCACACAGAGCCACGTTCGATCACAACATATTACACCATATATTTCCTTGAAACCGCGAGTTCGAGGTTGCAAATATGCACGGGTTCACAACTGAACACCGTATCAAGTCTAAATTGTTTACTTGTAAAAATTATTGTACTCCTCGTAATGTGGTATTATTCAAGGTGCATATGTTCTGAAGATTGATCCTGAAGGCTGTAACCTATACACGAGGTTGATCTATGTATGTTTTTCTCCATTTAGATTGGGCAGTAAACTGCATTTAATATCTGTATACCTACTAGTTATGATTGTATCTGTTAGCTATGACAAAATTGTGACTTCGTGATATATAACCTTTGGTGCTCTCTTGCATACAGAGAGCGCGGTGCATGCTACCGTCGTTAAATCTTCACTGTCCAGCATGATTTGGCTACTCATTTTGAAAGTTGCTGATGTTGTACTGACCGTGTGTCAAAACTAGGCTACACTTGTTTAATCAACGTCCATTCGTAGGTTCGTAAAATTTACTCTATCCCTTCCAATGAACCCATTTGTGTTGTACGATAATGCAAGATTGGCTGGAGAGTACACTACATCTGAAATGTACAATTTCTTTGTAAGATATTGCTTGAGTAAAATGCCCCTTCTATCTAAAGTGTCACTGTGACGGGGTCACACAGCACAATACGCTGAGGAAGCGTGCGCACGTGCGCGCTGCAACTCACGTTGCTGGGAACGTGTTCCCTCTAGTCTGGACGTTGTGTGAACAACAGAGCAGGTTCCAAACTAGTGCATTGAGTGGTCATCGTCCTGGAACATGCATGCCTAAGTATCCCTATACTAAATTCAAGATAACCACTGAGTACCGTGAGGTACACGCGACTCAATAGACAATGAGTCGCTGCCGTGCGTCGGATGGGACGATGGCCTCTGTTTGGTGTGTCCCACACCACAACAGACCATGTCCAGGATTGGACATCCCGGATTGGTGTACGCATACACCAATCCATGTAACTGGCCATTTGGCCCCGTTACAGTCACGTTTTCGCTGTGGTTTCACTTGAAATCCGTCAAAACTACACGAAACTGAACTACCAATTTCTTCGGCTCTTGCTCTTCATATGCACTGTCTTCATTTGCTTTCTCGTGCTCAATATTCTCTTGGTTTGCGCAGCGGCTGGTGCCAATTGCGCGGCAACACTTGCACCGCTTGCGGCAAGCAGTGCGCATCTGGATGATGCAATCCATGCGCGGCGATGGACTCGCTTCTTGGCTATTCCAGCGGAAGGACTGTATTTGGTGGCTAGTACGCGTGTTGTCAAGGTAGTGCCGTCACTTGCGGTTGCATAGGTGCGTTCTAAGCACAATGACAACGTCACACTGCTCACACTGATTAGCGCATGCAGCGCTTCTCTCACTGATTGAAAGGGCTTATTAGACGTACTTCGTTGCACCCCTCTCGCTGATGCGGTGATTTAGCATGGTGCAGACATAGCAGTGCCGCTATTGACACCGCCTGCTGAGCTCATCAAGCACTTAGTAGTCCGGACGGTCTTCGAACTCGTGCTTGTCCGAGATAGACTCGATTAGCGCAGCGATCATCGACAGGCTGTCAGCACGCAGTAACAGATTGCTTTGCCAGTCCAAAGGCGAAGTGAAGTGACAAAGGGCGACAAGAAATGGCTAAATGTTGGTTGGTATTGGGTCACATTTGCGGTTTTTATGCAGCAAAAGCATACTACCTCCGTCCCAGATCAATAGCACCGAGTCTGATTTTCCTTACCATAATACGCTATTTGACCTTCGCGCGTTTGAATATTGCATTTTTAGATTCTCCTCAACTTGCACGTTCGAATGGTGTGCGGCATGTCATACGACGACGAATGTGCGGCGAGAACGAGTGGACAGAAGAGCTCGATAGCCGCAGCGTCAATTCCATCAGCACCCTTCATTTGCGATTTCACCCCTCCTCGCCATGTCAGCAAAGCCCACAAAGAACCTCACGCAACAAGAACGCAAGATGGTCGTCGAAGCTATTCTGAAGTAGTCGGCGGATAGTATGCCGCGGCCGGGAGTGCTCGCAGCAGTGTCAAGGCGATTCAAGTTCCATCCTGCGACTGTGTCGCGTGTGTGGGCAAGAGCAAGCGAGACGGCCAAGCGCACTAGAGTCTTCGACTCTCCATCGCGAATGTGTTTGACTGGGCACCGGCCGGTAGATCGCTGCGCAGACCAAGAGAATATTGAGCACGAGAAAGCAAATGAAGACAGTGCATATGAAGAGCAAGAGCCGAAGAAGTTGGTAGTTCAGTTTCGTGTAGTTTTGACGGATTTCAAGTGAAACCACAGCGAAAACGTGACTGTAACGGGGCCAAATGGCCAGTTACATGGATTGGTGTATGCGTACACCAATCCGGGATGTCCAATCCTGGACATGGTCTGTTGTGGTGTGGGACACACCAAACAGAGGCCATCGTCCCATCCGACGCACGGCAGCGACTCATTGTCTATTGAGTCGCGTGTACCTCACGGTACTCAGTGGTTATCTTGAATTTAGTATAGGGATACTTAGGCATGCATGTTCCAGGACGATGACCACTCAATGCACTAGTTTGGAACCTGCTCTGTTGTTCACACAACGTCCAGACTAGAGGGAACACGTTCCCAGCAACGTGAGTTGCAGCGCGCACGTGCGCACGCTTCCTCAGCGTATTGTGCTGTGTGACCCCGTCACAGTGACACTTTAGATAGAAGGGGCATTTTACTCAAGCAATATCTTACAAAGAAATTGTACATTTCAGATGTAGTGTACTCTCCAGCCAATCTTGCATTATCGTACAACACAAATGGGTTCATTGGAAGGGATAGAGTAAATTTTACGAACCTACGAATGGACGTTGATTAAACAAGTGTAGCCTAGTTTTGACACACGGTCAGTACAACATCAGCAACTTTCAAAATGAGTAGCCAAATCATGCTGGACAGTGAAGATTTAACGACGGTAGCATGCACCGCGCTCTCTGTATGCAAGAGAGCACCAAAGGTTATATATCACGAAGTCACAATTTTGTCATAGCTAACAGATACAATCATAACTAGTAGGTATACAGATATTAAATGCAGTTTACTGCCCAATCTAAATGGAGAAAAACATACATAGATCAACCTCGTGTATAGGTTACAGCCTTCAGGATCAATCTTCAGAACATATGCACCTTGAATAATACCACATTACGAGGAGTACAATAATTTTTACAAGTAAACAATTTAGACTTGATACGGTGTTCAGTTGTGAACCCGTGCATATTTGCAACCTCGAACTCGCGGTTTCAAGGAAATATATGGTGTAATATGTTGTGATCGAACGTGGCTCTGTGTGAGACACCTAATAGGTATGTAAGCCAATATTCACAAACACAGTGTTTCGAGTAAAACTTTAGTCCAACTGTGCATCCAGATGTGCCAATTTACTGTGAGTGTGCTATTCTCGCTCACAGACAGTTTTGGTACTTAATGGGTGGTGTCAATAATAGATTGATAGTTTTGGTACCAACTAGACTTTGTCAGTTGGTGAGTGGGAACGTTTGATTCTCGACAGTGTACTCGAACAAATACTATACATCGACAGCAGCTCGATGTCGACAAAACGACATCAACACATCATGGACAAATAGTTTTCGACGAATGGCCGACTAATCGGCTGAGACTGGGTGATTGGTCTCAGAAGCCTAAATAGAATGCGGGTCGAGTGTGTCGGTGGAATGGGACATCTCCCCAAGAGCCGAACGGAGCCTACGTGTTTGCTTTTGCCCCGCATTGCTCTGACTGACCCACCCAACCATTGCTTACACACTGAACATTGAGAACAACGAGCATGTACACTTGGCAAGACAACAACACTCGACAGCACACTCGACAAGCACACTCGACAACAACACTCGACAAGCACACTCGACAACAACACTTGATAGACAGCACTTTTGACAAACGTGCGTGACCACACACGCACGCAAACACCAGACAACACACTATCAGCGCGAGTCATTCATTGCACTCTCATCGTTTGCGACTTTCGTTGCTTCGGCTGTCCAAGCCACAAGTGCCCGAGACTGAGATGCGAGCTGAAAAACGATCACTCACTTGCTGTTGCTGCTGAACGGTGCTACTACATGGTAGCACCATAGTAGTCTCACATCTGCGAGTCGTTTCTACTGCTATGTTGTTGCAGCTGCCTTCGCGCTCGAGAGATAGCGAGGCACTCGCACCGTGCACGTTCTCTCTCTCACGCTCGTGCTTGTTGGTTCGCGCTTGCTGTCGCGGACACTCGCAAGCGGACGCAGTGCTATTACGTACTATGGGTAGTACGTGTTTGCAGATCAACGACTGCGAGCACAAGTACAACCCTCGTTTCGAGCAGCAGCAGCAGTATGTGCACGTGTGCGTATGTGCATGTTGTCAAGAGCTCAATCGATCCCATCTATCGTATGCCCGTTGCGCAATGCTGGCAAAGCACTGCAAAGCTGGATGCAGTCGAGGTAGGACCGTCGCACCACTAATAGCATGCACAAACTCGCTCGCCCTGCAAGTCTCGCTCGCTCGCGAGCGAATCAAGAGACTCGACATCTGCGCGTCGTGGCTCGCGCTTGCGGCATTCCATCGTCGTTGTCGTTATCGTCGTCGCGCACATACTAGTACATATTGGTGTCTGGACAAGCACGCGCTCGCTCGCTCGAGCAAGGACGCCAGCCACACAGTCGTCACCGCCGTCACCGTCGTCGCTACGCAGGCACACGCACACAAGCACGGCACGAGCACTCGATCGACACTCGCGTTGCGTCGGTTCAAAAGACCGCCGCAAACAGGGGTCAGTGTGTCGTCATTGCCAGCACTGGGATTTCTCGATGGAAACGCTGTCCAGCTGCACGGGTCGAGAGTATGGTCACTCGACAGTGTTGATGAGCGTTTGCGAGGCGGGCGTGGAAAGTCCCATGCGGGTGAAACTCCGGTACACATTACAAGTGCGCGAGAGGAGCACCGTCTCATCCTCAGACCCGCACACAGACAGGACGCTTTTGCAATGCAAAGCACGAAACAAATGCCGCAATGCGCTCGGAAGACGCCATTTCGTTCTGCTTCGACCGCTCGCATTGCCGCAGTTGGCTCGATTTACGCCAAACCATTTCGGACGCCACCTGCGCGCTCTTTTTCCCGCGACCCACTCTCACGACCCACCCAAGTCCCACTCGCACTCGAACGACTTGAACGAATAAACGAACAACGCAAGCAAACACACCAAGACCCAACCAGCAGTCAGTTAAGCAACAGCAGCAACAGCAGCAACACCCGTGCGTACAAGCGAGCAGTGATGTGTCTCGCTGACAAGAGAATCGGCGCGCTCGAGCGCACGTCGCCGCTGTCGCCGTCTGGTTGTCCGTGACCTGACCTGCGAGTGGTCCGCACACGCCGCCAGCACACGCAGCAGCACAAGCAGCAGCGCTACCAGCAGCGCAGAGCCTCTGCGCGTTATCGCCGCTACTACCTCTCGCACGCACACGCTGCGTTGGCTCGCTCGCACCGGTCAGCCAGTCGGTCGCTCACTCAGGTAGCCCAGTCCAGTCGGTCTTCTGCAGCGTGCTGCGCACCTCAGAGCACTCGTCACAACAGCCACAGTCACAACCACAGCCTTCGTCGCAGCAACACACACAACTCACGCACCTTGTGCAACCACCCGACCAAGCATGAGTCGCTTCATCGACCCTGCGACGAAAGACATCATCGACCGACTCTCGCGCTCGAGCCTCTCGCACCATGAGCACGCGCTCGAGGCCAAGGCGTTTGGGTACGAGCCGGCCGACACACCGCCTGCGCCGTACGACGGCACCAAGTCGACTGGCCAGCTCCCGCTCTTGCAGGACGAGCCGCTGCGGCACTCGACTGCAGTGCGCGCTGGCGACCGGCGCTGGCTCGGCCTCGTGCTCCACAGCGTCGTCGTGGGTGTGGTCTCGACGGCGCTGCCGCTCACGGTCTTCCCGTTCCTGACCAACTACCTGAACATGGAGGGGACGCAGACGCTGTCGGCGCGCACGCTGCTCGCGCTGCCGTGGACGCTTCGGCCGTTCTTTGCGATCTTCATCGACTGCGTGCCGCTCGTGTGCGGGAACCACCGCCGACCGTATATCCTGCTCGGCTGGCTCGTGTGCGCCGCGGCGCTGCTCGGGATCTACTGCGTGCCGCTCCCGGCGCCGTTCTTCGTCGACCGTGCGCTCGTCGGCAAGCCGCTCGTGGCGCTGAGCGCGCAGCAGCAGGCGCAGAGCCTCAACGTGGACGCGCCGACGCACGGTGGCGTCTACGTGCTGCTCATGTGCGTCGCCACGGTCGGGTACGTGCTCGCAGACGTGGCGGCGGACGCGCTCGTGGCCGAGGTCGCGCGCGCGCAGTTCAGCGTCGTGGGCTTCAACCAGGACGACGTCTTCGCGCCGGTGGTGACCAAGTACCGGTACCTCTCGATGCTCGCGACGTTCCTGTTCATGGGCGTGGGCATGAGCGGCTACGACTACGGCGGCGACTTTGACTTCACGCTCGAGTACACGACGCTCATGCTCGTGCTCGCGGTGGTCGCGGCGCTGCCGGTGCCGTTCGTCTGGTGCACCGTGGCCGAGGCGCCGCGCGCGCGCCGGTCGCTGCGCAAGTGCGTGCGCGAGCTCTGGGACCTCGTGCACAACCGCGCCGTGAGCAAAGTGCTGCTCTTCCGCTTCCTCGGCGGCATCTTTGGCGGCGTGAGCGCCACGGCCGTGAACCCCGTGGCGTTCTACTGGGCGCACGTCCAGCCGCTGAACGACAACGTCGTGAGCTTCGTAGCCACGGCCGCTGTGCTCGGCGGCTTGCGCTATGCGAACAAGCGCGCGTGGAAGGTCAACTACCGCCTGCTCATCCTCGGCGCGAACGTCGTCGTGCTCGCGCTCGACTGCGGCGCGACGATGTTCACGATCTGGGGCGTCGTGCGGAGCCAGTGGTTCTGGATCGGCTTGCCGGTCATGGAGGCGATCCCGTCCGGACTCGACTACGTCATCTTCACGGTCGTGCTCGGCGAGCTCGCGGACCCGGGCAAAGAGGAGCGCATGAGCGTGCTCGTGACCGCAGTCTCGTTCCTCGCCGGCCCCGTCGGCCTTATGCTCACCAAGTACGTCGACGCGCAGCTCGACGTCTCGAACCAGGACCTCATGGTCGACTCGACGCACGTGCGCACGCACGCGACGCTGGCGTTCGCACTCGCGTACGTCTGCCAGCTCGTCTCGCTCGCATGGCTGCTCGTGCTGCCGCGCCACGCAAGTGAGGCGCGCGAGTGGAAGCTGCGCAGCGGCACGTCGACACGCGGCGCGCTGGCGCTGCTTGTGCTGCTCTTCGTGGCGTTTGCGTGGACACTCGCTGTGCACGTGCTGTCTGTGAACGCGTCGACGTCGTGTCTCAAGCTCGTGGGCGGTCGCGGCTGCTAGCTTGCGAGTGGACATCATGCGTAAGAGTGCGTAAGAGAGAGAGAGAGAGAACGAGAGTGAGCAGGAGGAACCAGTGTGTGCCGTGCAAGTGTTGTGAGAGTGCAAGTGATTCGCTCAGGAGCGTGTGTGCGTGCGTTGGGTCTGTGTATGCGACGATATGCGAATGTGTGAATGAGAGCTGTGTGCCCATTCGTCTGTGAGAAGAAGCTCTGCGTGGTGGCGGTGTCCTAAGCACGAGCTCGAGTGGTGTTAGCGATACATCTGCACTTGTTTGCCTCACATGTGCTCTCACACGAGTCAATGGATCTGGTTGAGATGCAACAGCGAGCAAACACGCTGGATGGCAATTGCAAGACGACTGCAGTTCACAGACGCTCGTGGGAGCAAATGGACGGCCAGACATGATCCGATTGACGTGGTCGCGCGACTTGTATATGCCCTTGATGTCCAACGTAGCGTTCACATGTACGACGAGGAGTGCGACGACGACGCTCAAGCAAGGAAGAGCAAGACAAGTCTAAGGTGCAGCAGATCCAAAGCGTTGCAAACACTCGAGTGGCATTTCTACATTTGTCTCTTTTTGTTGTCACTGTTTGTGCCAGACTTGATTTGTTGCAAATCTGAAACACGGCTGAAGTGCTGGAGTGTCCACAGCACTTTCGCCATGCAACGACAACAACAACGACAACGACCTGCAAACGACCTAGACGATGTGGAATGTACATAGTAGACTCGACTGAGTATGGTCGTCTCGCTTCTCGTCACGAGTGGGCGATGGTGTCAATGTCACTGACCGCATGGACAGATATGCACGAACGAATGAATGCCTCTTGCATTCACGCAGTCGTATTCGCACGACACTGAAGGTGCACAACTCAGCAGCGGCCTTCTTACACAGACAAGCGCTCGTGTCTACTGTAACGAGACTGAGAGGGCATGCACGCATACAGTGCTCCAAGCCGATCTACCACTTGAGGCAGCGCGGCCAGTCGCACGAGCAAGGGTAGCAAGTCACGTCTGTCTGAACAAGTGCTCGCGTCTCCAGATGCGGATTGTTCGCGTCGCGCGCTCGCCGGCAAACGCAAAGATGTCTTGGATCACGCTCGTGTCGAGGCGCGTGAGGTCGGCGCCGACGTGAGAGGTGGCATTGTGACTGACACGCATGCGCTTGAGCGGTCGGGACGGCGTCGCCTCGTCGCTTTCGTCAGTGTCTGTTGTATGCTGCAGTCGGTCGCGCAGACGCTGTTGGAGCACCGAGAGGAACGCGAAGCGAGATGCGACTGGCACTGGCGTCTCGACGACTGGCAGGCGTTTGCCGTCCGTCGCAGTCAAGGCGAGCCACAGCGCGCGAGGCATAGGCGCGGGCGACTGGATCTCAATCGTCTCAAGGACGTTGTTGACTTGGAGCATGAGCCCAAGCGCCGCAAGCGCGGATTCACCGAGCTTGGACGACTCGGCGCACTTGAGCGAGAGGCGACGCAGCGTCCGAGCGATTGCACTAGTCGGCTGCTGCAGCGCCTCGACGAGCGCGAGGATACTGACGCGCTCCGAGCACGCCAGCACAGTGAGCCTCTCGAGACGACACGTCCTAGCTGTGTACGCATCTACAATCGCGGCTGCAACGCCAGGCAACGTCGCGTGGATCTCGAGCTCGCGGAGTCGCGGACATGCGTCTAGGAGACGCTGAACGTCCTCTTGCTCGCTGCTTATGGGCACATCGAGCATGAGCTTCGTGAGCTGCGGACCGAGGTACTGAACGAGCGGCAACAACGCGCTCAGCGGTGCGCCGCAGGCTTTATACCGGAGCGAGAGCGCAGTGACTGCGCCTTTGTAGCCGAGTGCGAGCGAGCTCTTCGTCGCGTCGTCTGTTGTGTCAAACTCGATGCGCTCGACGTACGCGCGCGGCACGGCGCAGTACCCGAAGCCTGGGACGACAATGTCGATCCACGCGCAGTTCGCGTCGTTGCACAGGACCGGGAACTGCACGTCATGTGCGATCGTGATCGTCTGCGGCGCAGGGTACGCCGGGTTGTCGAGGTCAAACGGGTTCACAGCGACGATCGCACCTGGTCGAAGCACCACAGCGCCAGCAGCTCCGTCGACAGCGTCGCCGCGGTCTGCGTGTATCGCCTCTGCACGTGCAAACAGCGCAGGAATGCCGTCCTGACTCAGACTCCCAGGCGCGACGTCGTAGACAATGCGCGTGTGGTCCATGAGCAGCCGCGCGGGCGACGGTGTTGCGAGGACGCTCAGAATCGCAGCGACGTCGCTCACTCGGAGCCGCTCGTCGTGGATCGCGAGCGCTTTGACACTCGACGCCACAGCGGCTTTGCTCAGCACCGCGTAGCTGATCCATTGCCACTTCTTGCGCCACGCGATGACCGCGTCGGTCTCAAACACGCCGTCGACCTCCACGCGCTGGATGCGCTGCGTCGACACGAGCGCCGAGCAGACGGCAAAGAACCGGCGAGCGGACGAGCGCGCGAGACGATGGGTAAAGTCGGTCGTAGTGTTGAGCGAGAGCGTTTCGAGGTCCTTTGTGGCGTACCGCAGCGGCAGCGACGTGTGCGCGAGGCCGTGCGCAGCGCGCGCATCGACGCGGGCGTAGAAGATCTCGCCGAGTCGGTCGAGCGGCGTCAAACTCAGTGCGTTCGTAGCGTGCAAGCTGATGCCTCGGAAGATGTCGACGCTAAGGTACGCGAGGTCTCGGATGCTCGCTGCGGCGTCGGCGTGGAGCGCAAACCGCGCGGCCTCGACGTCGATCATTGCGCTCACGACATCAAAGCGCACACAGTCGACGAGGTCGCGCGCACTGCTGGTCTTTGTGTGTTGTGGTGCAGGTGCCAGTGCGCATTCGTCCAGCAGCGTGCGCACGGCCCTGATGTACGCGCGTTGCTGCGGCCGGAGGTTCCGAACAGAGGACAGGAAGTGCGGGACGATGGGGCATACGATCTCGCGTCTCTCGGCGAGTGTTGTGCGTACTGACATGGTTGCGCTTGCGTAGATGTGTTCGACTGCTCGGCAGAACGCAGCGCTGCGAGGCTCCGAAGCGTCGTCGCGGAGACAGAGGCGCCGTACGCGATCGTGTCGGCGAGTGGATCCGCTGTGTCAAAGAACATAAAGTCCACATACCAGCGCGGCAGTGGCGTCGCTGGCGTGACGACTGGGAACACAAGCGAGCGTCGCGCGACCGTGTGGCGCTGCACGAGCGCGTACAAGCCGAGCAAGTCGATGTGCGCGAGCATTGCGAGGAGCTCGATCGCCTCGCGACACGTGCGCACGTCGTCGTCACTCGGGTCCTCAATCGACACGCTCATCTCCCAAGGCTCGCTCTCTATCCTCATGTCGATCAACGCATACTCATCGAGGAACATGCACCACGGCCGCAGCGCCACAGCGTACTCGTCCACGCGCGCGAGCATCGACGATGCGTCGTCCATCGACGTATCGCTGTTGCTGGTGTTCCTGGTGTTGCAGTCGTTGCGTCCACTCGAGATATTGACAGTCCAAATAGTTTCTACTGTAATCAGATAAACAGATCTTACAGTCTGCTCATGCCAACTACCACGTCGACGTCCTTGACAATGACAGGTATGATCACATCGACTAACTGGACGGCTCTCTCTCGCATGCGCTCTCACACGCACTCTCGTGTCGTCGAGCCAACATCTTGTGATGGAGATCGCAAGACCACTGCAGTTCACAGATACTATGCCCACTGCATTCGCAGCACACACTTGTGGAAGCAAATGATCGACAAAATCGCGCAACTCGCATGTTTCCTTGATATCTGGTGTAGCGTTGACAAGGACACTCTTATTACAAGGGTGAGTACGACGAGGAGTACGAGGACGACGCTCAAGCAAGGACGAGCGAGGCAAGTCCAAGACGTAGCAGATCCAAGGCGTTGCAAACGCTCAAGTGTTCATTTGTCTCTTTTTGGTTGCATCATTTGTGTCATATTTGATTTGTCGCAAATCTGAAACGTGACTCCAACAGCACTTTCATCTTGCTACAACAACAAGCAAGCGTCGGTACTGCCGCCAGAGCTCCAAGCGACATATCCCAAGCGGAAGATCGTGGTGTGCATGCAGTCAAGAGCTGATGAAGAGCTTCCTAGCAACGGTGTTTATGAGCGACGAGTTCCCGATGAGCGTATGCTGCTTCGCACGGCGTCGGCAGACAACGGTCCCGTTCTGACACGCGCGCGCATGGAGGAGGAGGTATGAGCCGCTGCACTCTCGCGCTCCAGCGCGCGCTCGACTGCGAGCAATATCTACAACAACCGGCTACACGACTACGATAGCTACAACAGCAAGTTGCAGCAGTGATGTGTACACAATACACCTCTAGCTTCAACTCGCCTGCTGCCTCGCTCGTCTCTTCTCCCGTTCTCAGACTCCCTATGTTGCTCGCGTCTAGCGTCATAGTCGTTGCATGAGACCGCTCGATTGTGCTCTGCAAAGTTGGTAAGTGTGCTGCTGTCTGTCGTGGCGTCAATGAGTCGCGGCTTCGCTTCGTTGTACGTCTCCAAGACCGTCGCGATGCAGCTTAGAATCGCCTCGGCGGTCCGGAGCACAAGCGGACCGAGCGACTCGATGGTTGTGAGCAGCAGCAGTAGGACCAGCTCCACGCCTCGCGCATCAGTTGGTCGTTTGGCATCTTCGTACAGACACAGCGAGGCTCAAGCACAGGAGCTCGGGCATTGTGACGACGAGAAGCTATACGGCAGCGTCTCGTCGTCATCGTTGCCGCTGTCAATACGTCTCGCCTAGGCATCGACGAACCGAAGACCGGCGCCAGCGCAACAAGAAGCAATCAGCTGATGGAGCGGCGACGGATCGAAGATGAGCAGCGCTGCGAGCGTCACTCTCCCAACTTGACTGTACGAGTGTGTGAGAGCTCAAAAGGTGGACTGCGACGATCCCTAGATACTACGATCAGGGTTATCCTTCTGGCCTTCGCCGTTGTCGTCTTCTTGGTTTTTGTGATTGCCAAAGTTGACGTGGTGGACATGGTTGCCGTAGTTGCCGTGGTTCACGTCGTTACCGTGGTTGTTAGCGAGTCACCAACACGGGACTTGACAGCCGATTCTTCGGTTGCAGCAACCACTGACACGAATGTCAGTGCAATCGTCGCGAACACAGCGAGCTTCATTATTGCAGTTCTTGTGTCTTGAGATGTGCGCTTGTGTGTGTAGTTGCTGGCTGAGTCTGCGTCAGTTCGTGTGTGTGTAGACGACTGTTGTTGCTGTTGATGGAGCTGCTGCAACCTCAATTCGAAAGTGAGAGAGCTCAAGGATGCTGTCGCGCGTTGGTCAGCCACCGTCACATCTCGAGCCAAAGACTCTTTAGTACACTCTCGCTTTACGCTTCAGGTGACTAGCTGCCGTCGCGACGGATACCACGAGTCACGAACAATAGCAACTGCACGGATGCGACGCGTTCTATCAGCCGCACAAGTGGCATGACTTCGAGACAGTGTTTGAGACTGGAATCTGTGCGTGGTTGTATGCAGATCGATGTCCTCGCAGGATCAAGATCTCATCAGTCAGAGGCAGCAAGAGCGACCAAGAGCGTGAGCTTGACCGATCAAGGTACTTGTAGCTCTCTTATGGCTTGGAGAATGCCTTGCTATGCTTAACACTCAAGTCTTTGATCGATCTGATTGGGGCAACTACTGCAGGCAATACGACCACGCCTTCCGGCAGAGTTGTCGAAGTCGATCTTGGTGCAGCAGTCGACACCGCCACTTTAGCTATACAGCAACCACGTAGGTGACGTCAGTAGCGAGAACAAAGAGAGAGACCGAGCAGGACAAGCAACACAGGACGAACACACTGATCGATTTCACTTGCACGCCGGCAAGCAGCTCTACATCGTCACTAGCGGCTCTGCTGTTGTTGCTGCAGCGCTTTCACACAACTACGAGATTTGATCAACAAGGACCGAATCATGGCTGTGCCATCACGCTGTTGCTGCTGCTGTATCGACTGAATGGCTCGCAAGTTCATCGTCAGTCGATTCGGACCACGCGCCAACACTGCAACGGCTCGGCAGACCGCTGTAGCACAAGAGCACTCGAGAGATCGTGTGCTCTCTCGTATGTTCACTCTGACATTTGCAGTCGACAGCTCGAGCCTCTCTCTCTCTCACACACACACACTTCACAGTGAGTGAGAGTGAGCGAGAGAGCGAGCGAGAGAGACAGTGAACAGGAGGAACCAGTTCAAATGTCGTTCAAAAGCGTGTGTGCGTCTGTCAATTCGTGCATCCACAAGCAAATGTGTGATTGAGTGAGTGACGTCCATCCATTCGTCTATGTGAAGAAGCAGTGCGTGGTGGTGTCATACGCACATGCTCGAGTGGCAATGCGTCTACACTTGTTTGCCTCGCATGTGCTCTCGCATGCGTCAGTGGATCTGGTCGAGTTGCGACAACGAGCAAACACACTTGATAGCGATCACAAGACGAATGCACTTCACAGACGCTCATGCGAGCAAATAGACGGCTTGGCACCATCCGATCGACGTGGCCATGCGACTTGCACATGCTCTTGATGTCCGACGTGCCGTTGAAGAGAACCTAGCACGACGACGACAACGAGAACACGCTCAGGCAAGGAGAGCATGGCAAGTCAAAGAGACAGCAGATCTGAAGCGTTACAAACACTTGAATGTCTTCATTTGTCCCTTTTGGTTTCCTCGTTTGTGCCAGATTTGATTTGTTGCAAATCTGAAACGGAGTGCCCACTCTCTACGTCTGTGCCACGACAATGACGACGACGACATCGCTTGCATGGCGTGCATGAAAGAGATCGTTTGATAGAGAGGCTGGACTGGAGTGTCTACTGCTCTATCGCCTCTGCTACGACAACAACGACAACGACAACGACGAGCTGTTGTCAAGATGAACAGTGAAGGATGCAGTGAACTCAGCTGATTGACGATCGCTTGCGTCTTGTTGCGAGTGGTTGTGCCAATGATCACCAGGCGAAGCAACCATACAGATCTCACACAAACATTGGCTCGGTTGCACTCATACGCTCGGTCCGCGCTACTCGCAATCAGACGTATGAACTCATGCCGTTTCTGAGTCGCACAACTCAGTGGCGACTAACACGACAGACACACACGCGCGCAGTGTTTGATGCTGATCTACCACAAGAGTGTCAAATAACACACCCAAGCGCATGAGTTTGTCAACGTGAGTATGTGTCATCTACACATACGCTTGCGTTTGTCAAAGTATGGCACAGAGCAACAACAATAGCAACAGCACCCACACATACGCACTGCCAACGTTGGACTTGGCGAGTTGCAGCGACCACTGCATCATCGCAAACACAACGAGCTTCATTGTCTTGTCGTGGGTCTTGAGTTGTGTGGGTGAGCGCTTGTCAATCGACACTGACTGGGTCCGCGTCTGCTGTGTGTGTAGATTGCTACTGTCGCTGATGTTGCAGTTGCTACCTCATGAAGACCTCGTCGTTGCGACTTGAGCACATGTCACCGTTAGCTACCAAGCACTCAAAGTCCAAGTCAGCAAGGAAATGTGTGCTCTCTCATGTGTTCACTCCAGCATTTGAGCTCGACAGCTCAAGTTGGTGTTGTCAGTAAGGTATATTGCGCTACGTTACCCAAGCAGCAGTACCCATCCTTCCAGATCTTGCGCCTCGCGGCGCCGTCATCAGGAAGTCGGTCGTCCCTGTCCTAAGGACGGGACTCCCTTCCATCTAGTCCTTCATCTGTCGCGTTCCAACGACCGAGGCTCGGCTCGGCGTCAGGTCGTCCTATGTGCGGTCGTGGGTATCAAACCACTTCTGCACGTCGTTCTGCAGCCATCGTTCCAGCTCTCTTCCCGCGTCTCGGCTCGTCGGGAAGCTGTATTGTGCCGATGTTGTAGTGTCCATTGCGTGGTTGGCGGCAAGGTCGGCCATCTTGTTGAAAGACCGGTAGTGGTGCCTCCAGCTGCGTATGTCCATCGAGTCGGAGAGCCGTGTGACCTGCCTGTAGAGTGACTTGAGGCGCGCGTTCTTCGGCGGCGTGTGTGTCTGGAGCTGGCGAATGATCATCGCGCTGTCGCCGACAACATGAAGCGGGCTGAGTCGGCGCGCATGTGCTGCCTGCAATCCATGCAGTAGCCCTCGGTACTCGGCTTGGTTGTTCGTTGTCCCCTTGTTGCCGTACGCCATACTTGCAGCCCAGACGATGTGCGCCTGCCGCATGTGCGTTGCAGCGCGCACAAGCGCGGATCCCGATCCACCTGAGCCGGGATTCCCGTGCGACCCCCCCGTCGAAGAAGAGTATGTACTCGTGGTCCGCCGCCGCGCTGCCTGGCAGGATTGGGACCGAGCTCTCCTGGTCCAAGTCGTCGCTCAGCAGTCGGCTCAGAAGCCGTGTCACCTCCGCACGAGGATCTATCGCCGCCGCTGTGCTCCTGAGGTGGTCGCTAATGGCAGCAATACCGCTGCGTGTCCGTAGCGACCACGCCGCCTGCACTCCGAGCTGGGTCAGCGTCTCGCCGTGCCTCGCTGCCACTCGCGCTCTCCAAATGGCGGCGATAGTCGCAACGCACGTGTATTTCCAGATCAATTCGGCGCATTCGAACACCACGTCTTGATGCTCTTCGGTCAGCGAGTCGTCCATCGCTCTGATTCGCTCCCATGCGAGTCGGGGCGTGCTTGGCAGAGTGAGCGAGAAGAAAGAGGCACCATCGGTGTCGGACCTCGCCACCCCTAGTACAGACCATCGTTTCTCGATCCTGCGCCAAAGCTGTTGAGCCAAAGGGCAGCCCCAGAAGATGTGCGTGATCGTACACGTCCGCTCGCTGCAATCTGGAGCTGGACAAGAACGTGTCTCGTCTCGCCAGTTCCAGCACGAAATCTTGCGCGCCTTGAGCCGCCACGCTATCTCGCGCTCGTAGGTGTTGACGCCAACAACCGAGTCGAAGCAGTTCCACTTGAGCTCGTCCATGCCTCGGCGGATCGGGTCGGCCTCGCCGTCTTCGGCACCGCGCGCCGCGTCTCGTTGCGCGAGACCTTTGGCCCTGGTTGCTCGTCGCGCGTGGGCTTGATATTGTTTGTAGCTGACCGACCAGCGTCGATTGCCTGCCCAGATCTGCACTAGCCTCGAGAAGCGCGGGTCGGCTTGGAAGTGCACGCTGTTCACCATGCCGACATCCGCTGACGCTCGCCGATCGAGATCTGTTGTACGTGACACCGTGTGTGTGCGAGTGGGAATGGTGGCGTCGTAGTGGTGTAGCGTGTCGCTGCCACTGACCGACCACGAGTGGTGCTGCTGTACAGCCGAGTCGTACGGGAGTAATGCTGCTTGGCTCGGCGGTCTGCGCAGCATGTGCGGGAAGTTGTACACCAGGGCGAAGCAGAGCCGCTGGAAGACGCGAATAGTCGGCGCCGTGGCAGACTCAAGACCCCGAGGGCACCGAAAGGCGAGCTTCCCTGGCGCCAACCATCGCCATGTCACAATGTCGGACAGGATCGCGCTGCCTCGCGCGATGCTGGAGTTCGACAGAGTGTACACCGCCCCTGTTCGACTTAGTAGCCATCCGTCGGCTTGCGTCGAGGCTCGTTCGAGCCATGTCGCACTGAAGGCACCGCGCGTTTGCGTCATGACGCTCTCAGCCGATCGAAGCACCGTCAAGCTGCTTTCGCGTGGCACCACGACGTAGTCGTTGTTGATCCAGCGCGCCTGGTCGTAGTCTCGCACTAGAGCCTCCGCATTGCGCATGACCAACACTCTGTCGTTAGGGCCGTGGTCGGTCCAGTGTGCCTCGCTGAGTGCCCGTCGTCCAGTCGCCCACAGCGTGCGGTCGACGTGCGACTTGCTTGTCGAGTGTGCGCATGGCGTCACGTACGTCGGTCTTCCGTCCCTGCTGCCGATGAGGACGTCTCCGAGGGCTCGTGTTAGCGTGTCTGCGTCTAGGGCCCACACCGCGACCGTCTTCGTCGCCATGGCGACCATCTCGGCGCTGACGTTTGGCACTCCCAAACCGCCGTCTCAACGCCTCAGTTGAGCGTGTTCTGGAGCCAGCCACGCCTTTCGCCGCCGCTCCTTTGTTTTGCCCCACACAAAGTCGTTCACGAAAGCCTGCAGCTCCTGCAGCACTGCCGGTGTTGGCCATGAATGCCGTGCGATGAACAGAATCTTGGGGATGATGACTGCTCTGGCGACCGCCGCCCTCTGCGTCACCGAGTGGGTCTTGACCATCGCCAGTCTGAGGCGCGCCTGCAACTTTCCCGCTCCAGTTCGCAGTAGTTGTGTCGGCGCTCTGTGCGACTTGAATGCCCAGATACCGGCTAGTCGAGCCCGGTGCGAGAGGCGTCAGACCATCCAAGTCGCATCCCGCGTCAGCGTGCGTGTTGAGCAGGATCACCACGGACTTGCTCGGGTAAACTCGTAGTCCCGATGCTTGGCCGAAGTGCCGCATGATCTCGAGCGCCGCCGGTATCATCGAGCGCTCTCGTAGGTAGAAAGCTGTGTCGTCAGCGTACCCGCCAACGCGCACGTCGTATGTGCCGTCTTCCGTCGGCGCCGCAATGCCGCATAGGTCGGTGGACGCGTCAATCGCACGGTACAGGACGTCCAGCGCCACAATAAAGAGTAGTGGCGCCAATGGACACCCTTGTCGGATGCCGCTCGAGACTTCCATCCAGTCAGACTCGTACCCGTTGACGAGGAAGGAGCAGCGTGTTCGGTTGTGTAGCGCGCGTACCACGGCGATGAAGCCGCTCGGGAAACCCAGGCGGTTGAGTACCTCGAGGAGAAAACCGCGGTGCAGCGAGTCGTACGCTTTGCAGAAGTCGACGAGAACCGCTAGGGCATCGTCTAGCTTGTCGTCGGCCGTCGTACCAGCTCTCGTGACTGGTGGCTGTGTCTCGTAGCCCGCTGTGTTGACGAGATCGCCGAAGTCTCGCCCGATCTGACCCATCACTAGCGACTGCGCGACATGGAGCAAGTCGATGGTGCTGTGAATGGATCGAAACGGCACAAAACCGCTCTGCAGCCGGTGCACGATGTCTGGTAGCACGTCCCGTAGCCTGGTCGCGTAGATCCGCGTGAACACCTTGTAGTCGGTGTTGAGTAAGGCGATCGGTCTGTGATCTAGCGGCATCGTCGCGCTCGCCGACTTCTTGAGCGCCTGGATGTGTGCGTCGCTGAAGGACGCCGGCAAGACAGCGTGCGTTGCCCACATCGCGAAGAGCCGGTGGAGCAGGGGAACGACTTGTTCTTCATGGTCGCGGTACCAGTCGTTCCCCAGCTCGTCGGTCCCATGTGCCTTGTGTCTTTTGCAGCGCCTGACCGCTCGGCGGACGTCATCGACAGTCGGGACTGCATCCATCGCGGTCAGCGCTGCATCATGCCTCGTGAGCGGCACTGCGTCTAAGTAGTCAGAGACATGTCGTGGGTCCATGTGCTGCTGTTGCATGATCGGTCGCCACCCGGCGGCCATCGTGTTCGCGAGCGGCCGTCCGACCTGCCGTGGCCCGTCGCCGAGTTTGTACACCGTGTTGTCACCGTACTTTGTAGTGATGCGCGCGTAGAAAGCGCGCGAGGAGCTTGACACGGGAAGCGAACTCGCGCGACGGAGTCGTTCGGCTTTGCGTGCAGCCCAGCTCGCCTTGCACTCCGCGATCTGTGTGCGAATGTTGTCTGGCGTGGTACCGGAGCCGCGACTGCGCTTGCCGTCACGTTGCTGAGCGTTAGTCTCGCGCAGTTGGTCCTGTAGTCGCCGAATCCGTTGTCGGTACGTGTCGCGCAGCTTCGCAGCGCTTTCACGTGCGACTGCTGCGTACAGTTTGCGGAACCGCTGCTTGGCCAAGTCCCACCAGTCCGCCGCAACCTGAGCGGCTTGCCGTGGCGTCGTGGCGGCGTCCACCAGCGTCGTCAGCTCCTCGTCAAGAACTTCAAACAGCTCCAGCGCTCGAGTCCTGGCTGCCTCTTCGCAGTGTCGTCGCGTAGGATAAAGCCGCCGGCGCCGTTTGACCAGCGTGCGCTCTCCAGGTGCGGCCAGGCGGAGCGAGACGCCACAGTGGTCGGTCGGCGCTCCTGGGATGCAGGCCTGGACGTGCCGCACCCATTGCTCGTGTGCTGATATGTACCATCGATCAAGCCGACTGCTGTGCCGAGTACTGTCGAGTTCGTAGTGGTACGTGTGCTGTGAGTCCCAGAACGATTGCAGCGCGTCGTCGTCGATGAGTTCTGGTTGTGCTGCGTTGACCATGCGCCAATCGGTCAGCACGCGTCGCAACTGCGCCGAGTCGTGTAAAGTTGCTGTCCGCTTGTGCGTGCGGTCCACTTCCCCGTGCAGACAGCAGTTGAAATCTCCACCGAAGAGCACTGGGCCTTCAAAGATAATGTTGAGGTCGCCCAGGGTCTTGAAGAACGTTTCGCGTCGTTGTGGCTCGTGCGGCGCGTAGCAGTTGATCAGTAGTGTCCGAACGCCTCGTACTGTTGTTGTCACAGCCATCCAGTGGGGCGACCAGTCGTCCTGGCGGAACGGCGTGATCCCGGACACCTGCGTGTATGGGTTCACTAACACAGCAACGCCGCCTCGCTTGTCGTCCGTAGCGGCCCAGTATGAGAGCCTTTCCTGCAGTGGATGGTTGACGAAGCCCCATGCTGCTCTGTAGTCCCGCTCCAGCTTGCTGATCGCGGTGGCGGTGGCGTGTGTCTCCTGCAGAAAGATGATGTCGTGTGGACCTGCATCGCCTCGGACCCTGAGCCACTGGAACCACTGCGATGCACGGCCGGTACACGCGGCTAGACCGCGAACGTTCTGCGAGTACAAGCCCACCGTGACTTCTTCTCGCCGCATCCGCCGCCGTGCTGCTTTGTGCCTGCGCCGGTCCGCCTTGCGCGCCGCTGCGAGTATGTCGAACTCGTGTTGTCGCAGTTGGCTGGCGACGCTGGCTGGTATTGTCTCAAAGTGGTTGAGCATGGTGCTTTGATGCATCAGCCCCCGCGGCGTCCCCTCCGTGGTTGGAAGATCCGCGTGTTGCTCCAGCCGAAGCGATTGCTGTCGCGTCGGCTCTGGCTCTCCCGACTGGAAGCTGCTGTCGTCGCGAGAGCGTGGCACCGTATCGGTGCCCTTAGTTCCGGGGTGACGGCGCCGCGCGAGCAGGATCTGCACCTGACGCGCGCACCGGTTCGCTTGCCGAGACCAGCGAACGAAAACCCGACCAGTCGTGATGTTGAGACCGTGCGACCGCGGCAAGAGCTCGCTCGTTGTTCTCATGGTCCGCTAGCCATCTCGTGAGCTGTACGGCTTCTTCGCCAATGTCCCCAGTGAGCCATGCGCCCGGGATCGCCGAACGGTTGGCGAGCACTGCTGCGTAGAGTACTGCGAGGTCGTCTGTGCCCCAGCTTGCATCGGCTCCTGTGACGAAAGTCCCTGGGAACATGGCGTCCACTCTCTTCCACCGGTCTCCATTTCTCGCCATGCTCCATCTAGCTCTCCCGGTCGCGCAGCAAACGGCATCCTTCCACGCCGAGAGGAATGAGATTGCTGTGGCGCGGGAGGTGTCGTTGAGTCTGGCGTTGATGAGGGAGATAAGACCACTGCACATGAGCTCGTTGCCGACCGTGACAAGGACGTTGCGCTCGGTCGTCGCCATGAAGAGCTCTGGGTATGGCATAGCGCGCGTCATGGCAGTCCACCATGTTGTTGACGCCGCCGCCGCCTGTACGAGCTTCGCGAAAGGCACGTACGTTCTCGCCGCTCCCAGGGCATCTTTCGTTTGAGCCCTGGGATCGGACGTGTGACACGCTCCGTCTCGATGCGGTCAAAGTCCAAGTCTGATGAGAGACCGCTGCCATGTAGTTGCCGTGCGTGGTCTGTCAATGGATCTGCAGACATTGCGCTGTTCGACGTCACTTCCTCGCTCGGCTCGTACTCGGAGGCGGACTCTGTGCGAATGAAGCGGTGCTTCATTGGCGAGAGGTAGCGAGACACGATCGGGATGCCAACCTTTTGCAGTGCAGCCTCGCGTCGCTCGCTCATCGTCGAGGCGCCGTCATCCTTCGGCCACTCAGAGTAGATGGACTCGTTGAATCGCAGCGCCTGGAAGTGTGCGCCTCGCTCCGAGTGGAGCTGCACCAGAACGATCGGTATGGCGCGGTAGTTGAACATCGTTCGCACGATGCGGTATGCTTCCGCGTCTGACAGCGACCGGATAAGCACGGTCTCGTCGCCCTCGGTCGACTCCGCCACGCGCGCCGGCGCGTACATTTGCATGTGCGCAGTGTCGCCGTCAACGTCCAGCACAAAAACCGGTTCGCGGAAGTAGAGAGCCGTTGCCATGACTTCTTCTGCTCCCGCCCACCACTCCACAGTCGAGTTCGCCTTAACTGGTCGTTGTCCGGACTCCAGTATGTGCTGGCGGATTGCGGCGAGCTGTGCTGCGCCATCTCCGACTTCTGCGTCGATCCTGTAGCGCTGCAGCAACAGCGCAGTTGTCGTCGCGTTTGTTGCCAGCAGACTGTCCAGGGCCTCGAGTAGCATAGCGCTCACTTGCGCTCGGTAGAAGTTCCCGTCGCCATCGCTGGTCTTGTTGCTTCGAATCGCCCGTGCTCGAATCGAGTTCGCTTTGGACCCGAAGAGAGCGTAGTAGTAGCACGACCCGTTGCTCGGCGTGTCCAATACCCTGACGTCCAGTGCAGCGATCCATTGCTCCAGCGTCGCCGGTTCATGCGAATCCGCGTCGCACAAGTCACTACCCGACCCGCCATCGTCCACTACCGAGCTGACGGGGGTGGCGAATGTGCTGGGAGACTGTTCTGCCGCCATGCTACCAGCCCTAGGGCTGAAGAAGCTTGCGACGGAGTGCTGAACTGTCGCGCGTGGGTCTGTCCGACTCGGCGGTGCTCGCGGTGCTGGATGGACCGAATCGTGTCCTGTGTTGGCCCGCGCCACGCGCGTGGGTTGTGCGCAGGCGCCTGCGTCTGATGGACCCCGTTCTCTCTTGCTTGTGAACTCGCCGGCGGTCAAAGCGGGGCTGACGCGGTCGGTTGTTGAGCAGTGGTCAC
Source organism: Pythium guiyangense (assembly GCA_003730235.1). Taxonomy (NCBI): domain Eukaryota; phylum Oomycota; class Peronosporomycetes; order Pythiales; family Pythiaceae; genus Pythium; species Pythium guiyangense. The sequence continues at coordinate 1,232,456 of QXDM01000017.1, read as the reverse complement.
CGTCTCGTTGTAAAGCGCTGCCGGCGGATGCGGTCTTGGGAACTGCACCATGCACCGAATCTTGTGCCGTGTTGGCGCGCGCTAGCCGTGTCGCTTGTGGCTGTTCCGCAGCGTCGCGGCGTGCGACTGCGTCTGACTCTCCTCGTTCGCGTTTGCCGACAGAGCGGAAATCGTGCCCGCCGTCTAGCTGCTTGCACGCGACGGTGGCATCTTGACCGGTTGCGCTAGAGTCTATCGCCATGGCGCATGGAGGGGGCGTAAACGGCTGCTCATTGCTTGGCGTCTGTCGGACTGTCTCGTGGGCTGTGTTCGCTCGAGCTTGGCGCGTAACAATGCCGGTGGCAGAGTCTCTTCCTCCTGTCGTAGAAGTGTCCGACCGCACTCTTTTGCCTGTTGAGGGTGCTTGTGCCGTGTCCTTGCTTCGCGTGACATCCACCTGTTTCTGTGTCGGTTCTTGCGTTTTTGCTTGGCGCATCGAGCCTCGCTGCCCTTTGAGATCGTCTAGCACCCGTGTACGAGCGGCCATCGTGCTCGCAGCGAGCTGCTGCGCTTTGCGATCAGAATCAGCGCGCTGTATGCGCCGAGCGTCCGCGAGGACCAGTGCTGTTTGTGCTGCCGCTGTTGCAGACGCTTGCATCCGCAGTTGTTGGACTTCCCGTGCCATCTCCCTCTTCTCCTCGCCAGGCGCCACGCGAGGTCCGGGACGAGCTGCCGCCGGATCGCCTTGAGTTGAGCTCGACAGCTCAAGTCGCTCTCGCACTCCACAGCATCGATCGACTCGACACGTGCCAATCACTACAACACGACAATGAAGTCAAGTGTGCTCGTGCTCGCAAGTGTTGCGGTTGCAGCACTCGCACTTGATGACTCGACTGCATCAGTCGCTGCTGCAACCAGCATCGCAAATGAAGGTCCGTGTTTGTTCATGTCAAGACTGAGTGCATCGTCGACTGCAGCAGACCACGAGTACTACTCGCGATGGCAGCAACCCGAGACGACAGCGCTGACCTGATTGTCAAAATGTTCACGCTGAGCATGCCCTGCCATTGACGTCGTATGTTTCCTTGGTGTGTGTAGGTCGTCACTTGCGCCAACTCGAACCAGGCCACACTGCCACTGATCAAGCGAACCTGGAGCCAATGTCGTGGGACACAAGCTCGCCACACTGGCCGCACTGTTGCTGGATCTGCCACCCTGGCTCGCGCGACTGGCCGCAATGTCTCTTTCCAGTGTCGGAGGCGCTGGAGTGGTCATCGCGTACATCCGCGACGAAGAGATCGTCCGGCTCAACGAAGAGATCGTCCGGCTCAACGAAGAGATCGTCCAGCTCAACGAAGAGATCATCCAGCGCAACAAAGACGCCACCAAGATCAAAGAAGTCGCCGGGTACGAGCGGGACGACTGGGAGAACCACGACGCCGACGGTGATTCCTATCATCGTGACTTCCAGTGCGTGTGATGTATGTGCAGCAGCGTCGAGTGTACTGCTGCTCGTCGTTCCAGTGAGTGTGCTAGCGCTGATGTAAGCGTTGATGCTGGCATCAAGAACACGAGCGTCCTTTACATTGCTCTGTTGTTCACGGAGGCTTGACGGAGGAACCAAGTGCTGTCATGCTGCTGGTCTTGCTTGAGCCTCAGTTCGAGATCATCAGATACAGCAAATCTTGCTTCGAACCACACCATGTGTACACAATTCAGATCAATCCTTCCCTTGATTTTTTCTCGCCCTTTGTTTGTGTACTCTTTACCGTCTACGAAATAAATACAAAACCGGCTCAAACGTTCAAACGAAGAGCAGTCAGTCAAGCGCGCAATATGCAGCCGCAAGACGTCGCGGAGCTGCTCCGTGCGACCGCAAGCGACGCAGATGCAGTGGCGCAGTACCTCGGCTCGATCGACCGCGAAGAGGTGCGTGCGCACGCTCTAGTAGTGAGAGCGTTCACGCACCGTCAGTCGTGTCGTAACAGCTCATCACAGCGTCGCTATGACACTTGACTATGCCGCACACACACACACAACAGCACCACAACGAGCTCTGGTGATGCAGCAGCGGCACTCACTCACGCACGTCCTAACTTGCTTGCGCTGTACCGTGCCTGCATGTGTATCAATGCGAAGCTCAATGGACTGCTCGACGGCTTTGCTGCGCACGAGACGAAGAAGAAGAGCGAGCCGCAGCGTGGCGACTGGCTCGCGCTCGTGCAGCTCTTGCTGCGCTCCGACGCGAGTCGTCTGCGCACTGCGACGCGCATCGTTCAGGTGAGTTCGACTACTATACGTACAGGACGGTACAGACGCGACAGACTCACACTTTACTCTGCGCCCGTCGCCTGCAGCTCGTGTGGAATGGGTCCCTGAGCGAGCTCGAGTGCATGCAGTGGCTCACAGAGATCAGCTTGAGCTACCTCTGCGTGCTCGAAGGCGACTACGAGAGCACGCACCACGAGCGCGCGACAGACAATCCGCGCATTCCCCATCGCGTGCGCTGCGCTGCCGTTGCGACGGAAGTGCGCATGCTCGTGCGCATGCTCTTGGAGCTCTTGCCAGACGGCATCGAAGCGCACGGGAGCGCGAACCCGCGCCGCGCACTACCGCAAGTGCTCGGACTCGTGCCGATTCTACTCGACGTGCTCGTGGAGCTCACGCGCGCAAGTGGCGACGCAGCAGCGAGCGACCACGAGCTCAACGAAGTACGTCTGCTCAACAGTGTTGACTGTTGAGGATGGCGAACTAACTGCTTGCAACGATGCTGCTGCTGCTATGACAGAGTCTCGTCGTGCTACTGGAGCTCCCGTGGACCGCGCGGACAGTGCCACTGCTGCTCGATGTCCTCAAAGAGAGCGCGTCGATCGTCTCGCCTAGTGGCTGGCAGCAGCTCCACGTACGTGGACATGACCTACACTCATTAGCATATGAGACCTTCACTCGCAGACTTACACACTGTCTTTCTTGTATGTACTAGGAGACGGTTGCGCGCATGCTCATGACGCACGACAGCAGCAGCAGCAGCGACGCGCTCCCGAGCGAGAGCCTGACCGCGATCATCCGCGAGTGCGTCGCGATCGCGAGCGCCACAAACAGTTGCCACTGGATCACGATCGCGCGCCACGTCTTACGAGACGTCCCCGTGCGTCTGCGTCCAGAGGCAGAGTTCACGCTCCAGATGGTGCGCCTGCCATCTCTCGCAGTCTCTCCGTCTCTTAGTCTCGCTGACCTGTGCTACTCTCATCTGCTGCTGCTCCTAGTGCCTCCACCAATCGCCCGCAGCTGTGACGCTCGTGTGCGAGTCGATCCGACAGAGTCTCGATCGACAGACCGACGCACGAGGCGACCGCGTGGACCCTGCGCTCGCACTCGCGCTCGACTGGCGCGACCTCGTCGTCCTCTTCCACGCACTGCAGGTCTCGCGTCCGATCCTCCACCACCGCTCGACGTCGTCGCGCATTGCGACTGACGCGCGCGTCTTTAGTGACATTGAGCGCCTCGCGTGTGCGACCCTCCGTCTCGACGTTGCGCGCGCAGTCGCTGCGATGGCTGCACCGAGTCTCGATGCGATCGCAGCGCACGTGCGCGAGCGCGTGACGCACGTCCTGACGTTTGGCGGCGCGCAAGTGCACGCGCGCGAGTGGAAAGCGCTGCTGCTCATGGACTTTGCGCTCTTCTGGATGGAGCAACGCCGCACTGAGGACACGTCGAGTGCAGTTGTGGGCTTGACGCCGCACGAAGCGACGCAGTTTGAACGCGTCGCGAGTGCGTTCCCAAGCAACGACGCTCTTGCGCGCATGCTCCTGCTCTCGGTCTACCAGTCGGTACGCCGTAGGACACGGCGCTGCAAGTCAAGAGAGAGAGAGAGAGAGAGAGTCGACTCACATTCACGTGTGTGTGTGTGGCTGTGACAGGCGCCAGAGATCCGCGCCGAGATGCTCAGCAGTCTGTTTGAAGGCACAAAGAGCCCCGAGCGCGTGCAGGTGCGAGCGACGCAGTCCTGCTCTGTATCTCCATGGACTGACAGTGTCTCTCTCTTGCTCAGGTCGCTGGCAAAGCGCTCGACCAGCTCTTTCGCACGCAGCGCGCGTCGCTCTTTGCGCACGTCCACGCGATTCAAGACTGGCTCAGGTGCGTCCACGGCCTCGGCATGCGCCAACAACGACAGTGCTCGTACGCTCAATGGCATCTCTGTGTATCTACGAAGTGCGCTGTTCCAGAACCACTTTGGCTACGCGCGCGCGTTCTTCCTCATGGCTTCGCAGCTCCTTCCGACGCACAAAGGCACGTGCTCGTGTGCTCTCTCTCTCTCGTGTATGTGGCGCTCACGACTGTTGCCACACTGTCTCGTGCAGATCTCTACCACTTCCTCATGGTCTTCCTCCGCAAGCTCCTCTCGACGTCAAACGCCGCGCACCAGCAGTTTGCAGTCGACCTCTGGTGCGCCTGGCTCGAGCAGGCGATCCGCGTCGACGCCGTGCAGGAAGAAGAGATCGTCTCGGCGCTCAAGAGCAGTCTCGTCGTCTGTCCTGGCGCTCGGGCGTGGACGCTCGGGCGCCTCGAGCAGATGTTCCGGTCCCGCGGAGCCGTGGTGCTCCGACAGAGTTCGTGGGAAGAGCTCCACCGTGTATTGGCAAGTGAGCTCGCGCAGTTCATTTGCCCAGCGGCAGCCGACAGCCACGAGAGCGACGCGAGCGACAGTGAGGACGACGACGACGACGAGTCGCGCTCGCAGCGCCAGCGCTTCCACGTCACGGCGCTCGACCAGTTCTACCACGAGAACACGAGCGCTGATGGCGCTGCCGCTGTCGGTCTTGTGTTCCAGCGCGCACTGTCATGTCTCTTGGCGTTTGAAGCCGCTGCTGCAGTGGCGACTGTGACGCGCGACAGCGGCGATGCCACAGCGCTCGCGCTCCCAGTGCTCGGCGCAAAAGTGCTGCGCTGGACGCTCGACTTTGTCTCGAACAGCGCACTCTTCTTCCACTGGATCGCCATGAGCAGCAGCAGCAGCAGTGGCGATGACGACGGTGACGATGACAGCGCCGTCGTGCGAGCGCTCGTGCGTCGCCAAAGCGTAAGCGCTGGTCGCAAACACACTGGCGCGCGGCCGATCGTGAGTGCGAATGCGCTTGAGAAGCAGACGATGTGGCGCTTGCTCTCGCGCATTGGCGTTGGCTCGGCGCTCTGCAGCGTTGCGATCGAGCAGGTCCTGCAGCAGCAGCACGCAAGTCCAGAAGTGTCGATGTGGCGGCTGCTCGAAGTCCAGCTCTGTCTCCATCGCCTGCTCCGGAAGCTCGCGACTGGCCACGGCGCGGCGATCGACATGAAGCAGCCGAAAGAGTACCTCGCGACGTCACTCTACGGCATCGCGAGCGTCCTCGATGCGCAGAGCGCGCAGATCCTCACGGACGTCAGTGCGCGACTCGCTCCGAGTAGCTCGCACAGCGACGAGCGGGACGAGAGCGCGAGTGGTGACCTGTCGTTTGACAGCTTGCGCTTTGTCGTCGACTGCTGCAGCAGCAGCAGTCTCACAGGCACGAGCGGCGGTCGCTCGTCCGTGTCGCCAGCGCCAGCGAGGACGTTTCGGCAGCGCGCGAGTGCCGAGCGCATGCACGTCCTTCAGGCGCTCCTGGAGCTCTACTCGGCCGTGCACGCGCAGGCGTTTGGGAGAACAGAGGATGTTCACACGGCGGTCTTCACCGTCTACGCGGATGCGCTCGCTGCCAAGTTCCCATCGTCGCTGCGGCACTTTGTCACGACACCAGCGACTGCAAAAGACGTCGTGCTCCTCGACGCAAGTGCCGCAGAGGACCTCCTCGTGCGCGTCTTCGCTGCGATCCACCGCGTCCTCGACACGGTGATCGCCATTGTCGGCGTCCACGACGCAGACGCTCAAGTCCACGCGCTGCTCGCTGCGAATGCGCCAAAGAGCGCTCGCACACGCAGTGGCTTTGCGGCGCTTGCGATGCGCTTGCTCCAGGACCTCGACGCGACGATCGCAAGTCGCAAGCTCGCGAAGCTCAAAGTCACGACTGCGAAGCTCGTGAAGCGCCTCTGCGATCTTGGCGCTGACGTTGCGAGCAGCAGCAGCAGCAAGAGCGCAAAGGCGTTCACGACGACGATGGTCCAAGTTTCGGATAGGACGTACCGCCTCCTCGTGGACCACGTCGTGCACCACGCGCCGCTCCTTCGTGTGCTTTTGAGTCTCTGTCTGTCGGTGCATCTCGGGCGCACTGTCGCGACTGTCGTTGGACTTGCAGGGAAGCTCGAAGGCGTGCTCCTCGCTGCAGGCTTTGACGTTGCGCTCGTGCGTGTGAGTCGCCGTCGCCACCACCGGCAGCACGACGCACTACACGTGCGGCATCGAGATGTGAGCTCAAGCGACGACGATGACGTTGCGCCGACAACACCGAGCAAGCGCAAGCGTCTTCGGCAAGTCGCAGCACCAGACGTAGCACCGTCGCCACCAGGATCGCCACCTTCGCCAACTGAGCGTGCGCGAGTGTTCCAGCCGCAGCCGCACCTGGCGTCGAGCGCAGCGCACACCGCTGCGATCTTTGCGCTCGTCACGCTCCTCGACACGTCGCACGGTGCGCTCTACAAGCAGCTTTCGTCGCTGCGGCAGCGGCAGCCTCTCGGCGCGCCACTACATGCAGCGACTGTGACGCAGTACGTGATCATGGTGGAGCGCGTGCTCTGCGCGCTCTTGACTGCAAGAGACGGCTCGTGGGTCGACGCCAAAGTGCTGCTCAAGCTCCTGAGCGCGACCGAGTGGTGTCTCCGCATCGCACGCGCGTGCGTTCGCAGCCACGCGACGCGTCTCCACTCGCACACTGCAGCGAGTGACAACACAACAGGCGACTGGACGAGTGCGTGCGCCGAGGTCCTCGAGAGCGCCGTGGAGGTTGCGATTCGCAGTCACGACTGGGTCGGCGTCGTCCGAGAGTGCGTGAGCGAGTCGTCTGCTAAGACAAAGGTGCGTCTCATGTGCTCGTACGCGACTGCATGGCGTGGACTGACTGACGGATGGACTGTGTCGTGCGTGCGGTAGCTCTCGGCGACGGCGCTCAAGATCGACGTCTTCCTCTCGAACGTCCCGCAGCTCGTGCAGTCGTTTGTGAAAGAGGTGCGTCACACTTGCTCTCTCTCTCTGTCAGTGGTAGCAACGAGCGAGTGAGGTGCTGACAGTCTCTGTCTATGATTGTACGATGAGCAGACGCACGTGTCCGACGAGCTCCGTGATCGCATCCGAGCGATGCTGTCGCGCGTTGCGAGCCATTTGACACCTGGCGCCGTGCCTCTCGCTGCGAGTCACAGTAGCAAAGCATCGTCCGCTGCAGCCAAGCGCCGCGCGCACATGATCGGACTCGTGCCGATCGTGAAGAAGCGCAAGCGGCGACTGCGCAGTCGCCATCCGTTCATTGACGACTGGCTCCGCGACGAAGACGGCAGCGACGCGTACGCCGACCTGGAAGACTTCATCGAGTAGCGCGCGCATTCTGTACACTACGCTGTCACACAAACCAACAACGTTGTTCGCACAGACGCAAGGCGATCGGCATGAACAGATGTGTGTAAGATGAGCTGCGTGCATTCGCTCGTGCTGGCGACTGCTACAGTAGCACGCTGCGCTTCACGAGCTTCGTCGATGGCACCGCGTGTCGGTGGACGTACTTGGTGAAGTCCTAGGACGCCACAGCAAGCGACGACCCGAGAGTGAGTGAGAGAGCGCCTCGACGACCTCCACCCACGCGCACACTCGTCGCACCTTGTGCTGCACTCGGTACTTTGATGCAAGCGCTGCGTCTGCTTGCCGGCGCTCGTCGTCGATGTCCTTGTGGCCGTGACTGCGTACGCTCGAGAACGCCATGGGCGACAGCGACGCGAGCGACGCTGGTGCAGTCGCGACTTCACGAGCGTATGAGGTCACGTAGTACGACGTTGTTGGCGCTGCGAGTCGATTGCTGCTACTGCCATCCACGCCTAGTGATGCGCGCGTAACAGAGTGCGATGGACTGGAGGAGACTGGACGCTCGCGCTGCTCTGCGAGCGCTTGCAAGTGGTACGCTTGCTGCGAGAGCTCGAGACTCTCCTTCGTCAGGTCCTGAGCAAGTGAAGACGTAACGTGAGCCGCAAGCGCCGACCATGTCTTGTGCATCAGGACTCGTACTGACCGTTCGCTTCGCGTCACTCGCTGCCAAAGACTGGAGGCGAGACTGATGCGAGTGGTAGCACCACACGAGACACGTGAGTGGCCAGCGTTGTCTCAACTCGGTTGCTTATGCATCGGTGAATGTACCTGGAGCTCGGCAGACTTGTCAAAGCACCACGCTGTGCGCTGGCAGAGCTCGTGCGTCGCCATTGGATCGCAGCGAAGACGCCGACTCTCGAGACACTGAGACAAGTGCATGTAGTGATCGCGTAGCGCTTCTGTCAGTCCATGGGCTTGCACATGTTGACGGTTGCGTCCATGCGAGAGCAAGAGTGCGTACCTCGAGCACGTCTGCCCACGACACCTTGTCGTTTGACGGAAAGAGACGCTTGACAGCCGCATGGAGCTCTGCGGTGTTGCTGCCTGGACGCAGCATAGTCGAGAGGTCCTGTCCATTCGCCGAGAGCCTGTACCCTCTTGACGCGAGATGCTGCAGGAGCTCCACGACATCGTCTCGCGCGACACCGCTGCGTCACAAACGAGTGAGTAGCGTCAACCAAGGTGCTAACAAGCGTCTGACGCAGCACGCATGTCGAGAAGGCAAAGAGAGAAGACCACGATGAAGACACGCACCTGTTCTTTGCCGACTCTTTGGCGTGAAAGCGCTTGCGCAGTGCTGCCAACTCCCAGTCGTCGAGGTTCTCCACCACGCTTGCTCGCTTGGGTTTGCTCGCGCTCGAGCTACTCGCGAGCAGCATCTTGTGTGTGTTCGAGAGCTCAAGCAGCTCGCGTTCTGCTGCTTCCCGCTCTTGTGCCTGTGTTGTGAGGAGACAGCGCTTGTCAGTCAATCGACGACACTGTCTGGCACTCACACAGACTCGCGACTCACCTTTTGCTCGCGCCGGATCGCTGCGACCTCTTTGAAGAGCATCTTCACCGTCCCCGACATCTCTTGCGGCGGCGCGCCAGCGATGACAGCGCTCTTCTTCTTCTGCTTCTGCTTCGCCTTCGCAGCGCTCGCGTCGCCAGCAGATCCATGTGATGCTCTGGCGTCGTGCGCCATTAGTCGGAACCTACGACGAGCAGTCAGTAGCACGTGAGCAAGACGATACGACCAACCACCACTGACGATTGATCAACGCGAGGTAATGACGACGCGCACCGCGCTGCCTTGGCGCGCTCTTCGTCGGTAATGACATGGCGATCGAGCACATGGAGCGACGGGACGGCCTTGATCACTTGGAGGCGGTAGTTCTCCTCTTCTTGGAGCGGGTTCCCGAACAAGTCGAGGTCCTCCAAGTGGTGCAGCGCGCTCAAGACTGCGAGTGTGCCGTAGAGGTCTTTGAGCTTGTTGTCGTACAGTCGGAGCTCCGTGAGGAATGTGAAGCGTGTGAGCGAGCTCCCGACTAGCGTGCTGCGTCCGACAGTACACACGTGTGAGAGAAGGTGCAGTAGACAGTAGGAGTTCACGCAACGCGAGCGCGAGACGCACCGAATGCGGTTGTTCTGTGCGTACAGGTACTTGATCCGAACGCACGTGTCGAGTCCAGTGAGCGCCTCGACCTGTTGCGAGAGAGCTCATGCATTCGGTTAGCGCCACTCGCTTGCGGTTGAGAGCACTCGACCTGAAGACTCTGCAACGGAACTGAAGAGAGAGAGAGAGAGAGAGAGCAGGACGCACTGCGTTGTCGTTGATCCAGAGCACTTCGAGGTTCACGAACGACTCAAAGTTCCCAATGCGCTCGATCCCGCGCTTGGCCAAGTACATCTCGGTGCAGTTCTTCACATACTTGAAGTTCTTGATCGGGAGCTCGGCGTGTGGATCCGCCACGCGCATCACTGCAGTCAGTACCTGTGCGTTTGTTCGTGCGTAAGGAAGCAGTAGCGACAGCGAAGGCGGCGGTGCGCACTGAGCACGTCCGAGGTTCTGGTGCTTGGTATTCCGCTATCTAGCAGGAATAGCCGTGAGACCTCTGAAACAGCCTCCCAAGTCCTCTAGAATAGCCTCACAAGACCTCTGGAATAGCTCCATTGACCTCCGCTCCTGCTGCTCGAGCGCGAGTCCCACACGACGTCGCGGCGTTCTTCACACACAGCTCCGAGGGCTCGCGTCGCCTGCACGTACTCCACACGCCAGCACACACGAGTCTTAACCGATGTTCGCCTCGTACAACAAGAACAATGCAAAGGGGACGCTCGTGGGCAACTGGGTTGAAGAAGACGCCTTGCGCGCCGACACGGGCTTCTCGCGCCGCAAGGTCCCAGCGCCGCTCTTTGCGCCAGACATGAAGACTTCGCGCCTCGAGTCGACGCACGACCGCGTGCTCGTGCACCCGCGACCGAGTGACGGCAGACAAGCGTCGGTCTTTGAGACGACGAACCACGCGAGCACGCGCTACGGCGACTTTGCGGTCACGCTCGAGCCGCCAGGGCCGCGGTCAACTCGGCGCGACGTCGAGTTGCTCGAGCGCGCCAAGTACGTGTACGAGCAGCAGGAGCAGCAGCGGCAGTTGGAGCTGCAGCGCGAGATCCCGACCGGCACAGTCACAAAGAGCTCGTACCTCCCGCTCGACACGGCGCTCCTCGTGCACGCGACGCGCGTCCCGCGAGGTCGCAACGGCGCGCGCGTCGTGGACCCTGCGATCCAGCACTTGACTAAGGCGCAGGTCGACAGCATCGACGAGATGAAGCTCGCGCTCGTACAAGGCAACGCCGTGACGCGGTACTCGTACGCAGTCGCGACGGGCGTGGGGCTCGACTTTGCCACGACCGCGTCCGACTCGGCAAACCCGTTCGGGCGCTCAAGTGCGTTCACAAACGAGATCCAGGACCCGTCCAAGCGCCACGGCGAAGCCATGGAGCCAGGCAGCGACGTCGACGAGCGCGTCGGCACGAGCGTGCACCAGCGGTCTGCGCTCGAGCGCCTCGTCGCGGGCTTTGAGCGCGACGCGGCGACTGCCAACGTACTCGTTGAGGCGCTCGCGAGCCGGAGCGTCGGCGACGTCATCGAGCTCTGCGCCTTTCGCGCTGCGTGGACGCGTGCGTGCTACAGTGGCGCCTGGATGCAGCTCCAGGACAAGGACGCGATCCACATCTTCATGCACTTTGACGTCCAGCGCATCGGCGCGATCCACTTGCCGACGTTCCTCGACTATTGCTACAGCAGCAGCCGCAGCAGAGGCGGCACTGGAGGTCGCGCGTCGCCGAGTGGGTCTGCGAGGTAGCTCCGTCTCGAGACTGCACCATGGACACTCGCTCTCGCTCTTGGTACATACAACGCCACTCTCTATGCTCTCTACGCGTCTCACTGCTTCATGAACTTCTGCACCTCCTTTGACGTGAGGAACTTGAGGTAGAGCGGCGCAATGTCGTGGTAGAACACGTTGCGGCCGCTCGACGGGCTCAGACTACGGAAGCTCGAGCGCGTCGCGGCCATCGCAGCGGCAGTGTCCATCGTCGCTCGCGTCAGTGGCGTCCGCTGTGCGCCACGCGGCGATCGTTGTGTCGTCTCTTTGCTACTTGTGCTGCTTGTAGGTAGCAGCGACGCGGCTGTGCTTGGTGCCTCCGACGTGTGTCGTCCACTGTCTGCGTTGCGCTCGTGCACCGGCCGCTGTGGTCGCGCAAGACGTGGTGATGCGACCGAGCGTCCTCCTCGTTCTCTCTCTATTGCTGCTGCTGCTGCTGCTGTGGTGGTCGTGCCTCGCGGCGTCTGCGCACTCTCGCGTCGCGACGGCTCGTGCCGCGGCGGTCTCGGCGTAATGAACCGCGCGCCAGCCTGTTGCTGCTGCTGGGCGTGACGACCACCTCCTGCTCCGCCGCGTGACAACACAAGCGTCTCGGCGTCGTCCAGTCGCTCGTCGGTCGCCGCATCGAACGGCTCGCGCACCACGGGGTTGCACCACGACGCGTCTGGCTCGCGCTTGGGGAAGACCGCAGCCGGCGCGCGCGGCTTGACGGCTTTGAACGCGTCGTAGTTCATAAAGAGCTCGGACGGGAGCCCCGCTGTCGCCTCGGTCTCGAGCGTCTCGGGCAAGATCACGGCCGACACGGACTTGGGCTCCACGACGCTGAACTGCGGCGAGTAGTGCGTCGGTCCGGGCTCAGGACTCCGACTGCGCGCGGGTCGCACCACGCGCTTCATAAGCTTCCAGTAGCTCACATACCCGCGCTCGCGGTGATCGACAAGGCGCCAGAGCTCCTCGAGTTCGCGCTCGAGCGCGTGTGGGAAGATCCAGCGCATGCCTTCTGCAAAGCCGTAGTATCGAAGTACGAGCAGCTTGGACTTCGCGTCGTCATCACTGTCGTCGCTGTCTGCTTCGTCGTCGCGACGCGCGAGCTCTCGCGGCAACAGTGGCTTCCCGCGCCGTCGAAAGACGATCGCGATGCGGCGGCAGAGGATCGGCTGCGTCTCTGGTGCGTTGCACAGACTGTCGAGGAGCGAGATGAGCGAGCGGCCTCTGTGCGATGAGCAGCAGCACAAGCAAAGACACGCAGTGAGGTGAGTACGTCTCCCAGTCAAACTACCAAGCGCACACACGCTCAACCAATGCTACAGACGACGCACTTTTCATCGGCTGCTGACGCTGGGTGCCAGTGCAAGAGCTTCGGGTCCGTCAACTCGCCAGCCTCGGCCGCCACTTGCTCGTAGTACTGCATGACAGTGTCCATGACAGAGTTGACGCGCTCCGGTGCTTTGTGCAGAAGCGGCAAGCGCACGCCGCCGAACGCGCGCGGGTCGCTGCTGTCTGCGTCTTCCGACTGCCGCGCGAGCATGAAGCTGCCTTTGCGCCGCAGGGCATGGAGGTCGTCTGGCACGAGCGGCGTTGCGGATCCGACGCCAGCGCCGCCTTGTGCGAGTTGGTTGAGACTCGCTCCTGGTACCGCACTGTCGCCGCCTCTGCGCAGCATCGAGTGCGCAAACATGCCGTGTGCGGCCAAGAGGAGCTTGCGGCGCTGCCAGTTCTGCCACACGAGGAACCACGACGTGGCGCTGATGCGGCTGAACTCGGCGCCGTTGAGCGCGACGGAGACCATGTAGACGCCTTCGTGCGCAAATGTCGGCGCGGTGCACAAGAGGCGCTCAGTCGAGACAAAGTCGGCGCGCGCGTCGACGATGATCGGCTCTGGCGCTGCTGCTGTTTGTTGAGATAGGTTTGTGTCTTGCTGGCCACTTGCGTCTGGCGTCGCTGACAGAGTCGCGTTGGGCGGCGCGACGCGCGCACTCGCGTCCAGCAAATCGTCTTGCAGGAGCTCAAAGCGCACGGTGATCGCCCCTGTGTTGATGAAGCCTTTGCCGTCAATGTCGATCGCAAAGCCGCCGTAGATCGGACCGTTCATCGGCGCAAGTGCGTGCATCGACGGCACGTGCGCGTAGACGTGGAGCGGCACTGGCATCCCAGCGAACTGTCGCCACACGAGCAATACGTGACTGTGTTAGCGGCTACGACAGAGAGAGCGCGCGCGGTCATCTATTCACCACATCGGCAAGCACACATGCAAAAGACAGACGTACGGTCTTGTGGACGCCGCCGAGCCACACGTCAACGAGGATCGGCGGCGTGAGCACGAGCGGATTCGACGTGTAGTCTGGCGCTCGCGACTTTGTCGTCCGCGATGGGCTCTCAGGAGCCGCCAAAGCCGACTCGGTCACCGTTGTCGCAGCAGCTCCAGCGCGAGTGCGCGCACTTGTGTTCGCGTCGCACTCGAGCAGCTCGTGAGGAATCGCACAGAGCACTTCGCCATCGACGCACGTGCCCTGGAGCGTCCGCTGCATCGCGCCTCGCTTGAACGACACTTGCACTGCTGTGTGCCCTGGGCTCTGCGTCGTGAAGTTGATCCCGCGGAGTTTGAGTCCGATTGTCGCCGTCATGGAGATCCAACTCGGCACGAGCTCGGTGATGCGCGGCGACTGGAACACCACGAGCTCGCCAGGACAGGCGAAGAACTCGACGCCGTTGATCGCAATCGCCATCTTGACGACTGTGCCGCGCGGGAAGTCGGGGAGTTCGCACTCCATGCGCTCGCTCGAGACGATCGACACGCGACTCGTGCGCACGTCTGCGTCGTCCGACTTGGAGCAGAAGCGCGCTAGTGGAACAAACAAGCGCGGCGTCCGTCAGTCAGTCGATCAGGAGCCTAGCAACGATAGCACGAGCGTTATACGTACCGACTGCGATGCTCGTGCGCGTGAAGTCCCGTCCCTCGATCGTCAGCCGCGACGTGTAGATGCCGTCGCTCGGCTTGACGCCGAGGATCGTCGGGACCCAGTACAGCGGCACTCGGTGCGTCAGTACGAACTGCGGTGACGGCGCAGCGTCGCGCGCGTGTTTGGACACGGTTGCTGCTGCGCCAGTGCGCGTGCGCTGCACCACTGCGAGTTTGTCGTAGTGCACGATGTATCCGTCTCTGTCGCTAACGATCGCGCTCACGCTCTCGTCATTGCGCTTGCGAGGACTGCTGCCGTCTTCTTCGACGCGACTGTCGGTCTCGTTGCCAAAGACACTCGCGAGCTGCTGCGGCAAGCTGACGCTCTCAAAGTCGGCGCCGTTCGTCGAGACGTACATCGTCACGTCGAGTGCGCCGCACGGAGCAATCGCCTCGAGCGGCGGTGTGACGCACGTCAGACACGTTGAGGACCGGTACTTGGCGTCGACGACAATGACGCGACTCGGATCGACTGGCGGGCGCTGTGAGCGACTAGGTGCGAGCGCTTTCAAGACTGAGGTCGCTGCGCTCGCGACGGACGCGTCAGCAAACGCAAACGCAACGCGGAGCACGGCCGACGAGACAAAGTTCATGCCAAAGACGTGGAGCTGCGTGCCACCAGCGATCGAGATGAACGCCGGCTCGACGTGCACGACGATCGGTGGCGGGACCAAGTAGCACCGATGCGGCGCGACGGACCAAAAGTCCTGGCCATTGAGCGCGAGCTCGACGAGGAGCTCCGTTGGGACCATCGACGCGTGCGCGACGGTGTTTGTCTGGTGGCGAAAGAGCCGCGAGAGGATCTTCTCCTTCTTCTTGTGCGCGACGTCGTCGAGCGCCTGCGTCTGCTGCTGCTTCTGCGTCTCGAGCTTCTTGTTCGTGAGGACCGACAGGATCGACGAGAACTTGCTCGTCGCGAGCGCGTTCTTGGCGACTGGCGCTGGCGCGGGGACGTAGCAGATCGCGAGCTCGACGTCGCCAAGTGCGCTGCTCGCATGCGACTGTTGGCTATGGAGCGAGTGGTGGTGGTGTGGTCCGCCTTTGTGGTGCGAGGGTGCGTCCGTGTCGTCCGCCGCCGTGGCGTTCCGTCCAAGCTTCTTCCGCAGTGGGAACCACGCACGGAGCGCAAACGCCTGTGCGAACGGCGCTGTCGATTCAGACGCCGTGGCGGCGGCTCCAAGCGCGGCGAAGCGAATGTCGACGCTCCCGACGATCTCGCTCTGGTCCACAGTGAGCTGGTTCTCAATCACGACGCGGAGCTGCGGCGCCGCAGTCGTGTCGCGCCACTCAAAGTCAAAGAGCTCGTTCCAGACTGGCGCGAACGTCCCGTCCTTCCGCGTGCTCTTGAGCCGCACGCGGTTGTTGCACGTCACGACTGCGAACGCGTTGCACGTGTGCTTCTTCGACACGTGCAGGTGGCGCGCGCGCAAGAGCGAGACGTAGAGCCCGGCGTCGCGCGTCCAGATCTTGAGCGGACCGCTCGATGACGATGCGAGCGGTCGGTGGACGTTCCCTCCAGCGCCGCTGTTGCCACTGTGTGTGCCGTGACTGCGCTGCGGCGACGTCGCTGGCGCATGTGGCAGCGCGACGATCGTCACGTCCGCTGGGAGCACCGTCGCAACAGCGCTGCTGACGTTGAAGCGCGGCACGACGCTCACAAACTTGCCGTCGCTCACGAGTGCTGCGTCAGCGAGTTGCATCTGTCCGCGGCGCTTGAAGCGCGTCTTGTGCACGTGCTTGAGGCTCTGTGCCGCTCGCTCATCGAGTCCTTGGACGAGGAGCTCGAGCGTCGAGAGGCCGCAGACGAGCCCGAGCGTCGGCGCAATGACTTTGATCGTCGGCGCTTTGTACAAGACGAACGGGATCTCGTCCTGCCCAAAGCGCAGCGGCACGAGTGGCAGCGGCGACGCCGCCGCTGCTGCTTGTGGTGACGCCGTCGCAATGGACGCGCTCTCGAGCTCGCGCCGCGTGCACAGACAGAGCTCAACGTGCGCCGTGATGTTTGCCAAGCCAAACTTGCTCTGCGGCGAGTAGAAGTACACGACGTCTTCGCCGTGGTAGTACTCGCCTGCGACCGTCACGCTCTCGAGCTCGCGCGTGCCGCGGACCCACTTGAGCCGCACCGTCGGCACGAGCTCATATCGCGCCATGCACGCGCTGATGTTCGTGCCGTGGAGCGCCGTGTACGTGTTGCCGCTCACGGGTCCGCCGCGCGGTGCAATCGCGTCGATGCTAAAGAGCAGGACGTGCGACGCGGCGGTCGCTTGCGTGAACTCGCGGCCGTCAAACGAGACTCGGTAGAAGACGTTGTACGTCGCGAGGTGCGGCGGCAGGACGCACGTGAGCTGCGTCGCCGACACGAACGTCGCGTGGACGTCGCGCACAAAGAACGCCGCGCTCTGGCGCTCCAAGCGCGCGACACTGTTGATCGCTTCGAGCGCCGCGCGCTCCTCGGCGCCAGTGAACACGTGCTGCACACACGCAAAGAGCCGCACGACGATCGGCGCGCCGTCGCAGTCGATGAAGCCGCTGCCGTGGATCACGATCTCGCCACCAGCCGTGCGCGGAAGGACTTTTGGCGACGTCTCGACGACGCTCGGGAGCGCGTAGACTTGGTACCAGGACGAGTAGCCTCGGAGCGCCGTCGATGCGTTCCGGAGCTCTTCGCACGTCGAGTAGAACGAGTCGCCGGACGAGATCTGCACGCGGAGCTTCTGTGGCGTCTGCAATGGTGGGAGCTTGCACATGACGACGTTCGCATTGAGCATTGGCGGCGAGAGGTGCAGGAGCAAGTCGATCTCACTCGCTGGCGCACTGTTACTATTAGAACTGAGCGCACGGCCGCGGCGAAAGTGCTCCTCAAAGCCAAACGTCTTGCGCGCCATGACGCCGTCCTGGAGCGTATCGAGCGTCGCAACGGCGCGTGCGATCTCAATCGGCTTGGCGAGCGACGCGTCGCTGATCTCGAGCGTCAGGACGACGCGGTGGTGCTTGCTAAAGACCTGGAGCTCAAAGTGCTCCTCCCAGCTCAGCACTGAGGCGCTCGAGAGCACCGCGAGGACGCTCGCTTCGCGACACGTTGCGAACTCGGTTTGCTTGCCGCACTCGATGCGGAGCGTGAGCGTAAAGTTCGAGACGGACGCAAGAGGGAGCGCACTGGCGTCGTCGTGCGGCTTCGGTCCAGATGACGCTGCTGCTCCTGTCGATGGCGCCTGTGCGGCGCCAGTTGCTTGGCTGTTGAAACACGGGAGACCCAAGGACTGGAGCAAACCGCGGAGGTGCTTGATCGCCGCGACGCGCAGGATGAGCAAGTGGAGCTTCTCGACAGCGCCAGTGACGTTCACGTACCGCGTCGCGTCCGAGAGACGCACGAGGATCTTGCGGTTCTCGACAAAGTTCTCGCCCTCGATGCGCAGTGCGACGTCCGAGTGCACGAGACCGCACGGCGGGTCGAGCGACGTGATGCGCCACGTGCGCGGGTCGTAGCACTGGATGCAGATCGAGTTCGAGAAGATCGTCGCGCCAAACGTGACCATGAGGACGGTCGGACCGCTGAACGGGAGCTCGGGCATCGCGCACTCGAGCTTCACCTCTTGGAGCAACAGCGGCGCGCTCATGAACGTCGCGAGGTCGATCGCACCTGGGAGAATGAGTCGCGCCTCGGATGCGCACGAGAGGTTCCGACTCGAGTCGGCGCACGAGAAACAGATCGACGCCGTCACGCTCCGACTCGCAAGCGGGGCCACTCGCTGCGCTAACGCAGATGGCGCGTCCTGCGCGGTCTCTGAGTCGGCGGCATCGCTGCTGTCAGAGGTGTCGCTATGATGTAGCGTATCGTCGTCGCTGCTGGTTGGCCACGTCGCCACGTCATGAAGCAATGGCACGAGGCGATCAGTCGACGTGACGACAAGCGCGTTCGTCTCGGACTCGAACGCGACGCGTGCGACGACCCACCAGCCGCGCTGCTCGTGCACGACGCCGCTCAGGAAGAGCTGCACGCCCGTGTGGTCGCTCAGCGCCACTTGGATCGTACGAGGCGCCTGCTGCGACGACGAGGTATCACCGCGTGGGTCTGCAGTCTCAGTGTCCGTGCTGTCGTTGCTGCGCTCGCGAGGACTCGGGACTTGGACGCAGACGAAGAACGTCCGCTGGCTCGCATCGAGCTGCTCTGGATCGACACACACGTTTAAGAGCTGCAGACTGTCGCTCTCGAGTGCCAACGCGTCACCAGTCGCTGCAGACACTACAGTCGGCACGACGACACCAGGCGCCACTCTGCCGTCGCTGTCGCACGCCACGAAGCAAACGGCCGTGCGCTCGGTCGCCGAAGAGCTGAACGTCACGACCTGGAGCATCGGCCGCGGCGCGTGCTGCACCATGAGGATGTGCGAGCCGCACGCGAGACCCGTCGTGACGCTGTCTTTGCGCACAGACTGGTCCTCCTCACTCGCTGTTGCTGTCGCAGGTCGCGCGTGCTTCTGGCGATACGCCACGCCTTCGCACATGATCGCAGAGTACGACGCGTAGCCAGCGCTCGGCGGTGGCGTCGCCCGGAGGAGCATCTCGGAGCCCCAGTCCGTCATCTCAAACACGCAGCAGCCGCTGTCGTCCGGTACACTCGTGCCAATCTCGATCTGACTGTCGACGCGCGAGACCGAGACGACGACTTTCCGGAGCAGACGCGGCTGCGGCGGCACCAAGTGCACCTGCACGGCGTGGAACTCGCGCTCGCGCCACGCCGCAGAGGCCACGAGCGACTTGAGCCGCGACGCGCGGTGGCTCATCTGGCTCAGCAGTGGCGGTGGCCGCGGTGGTCCTGCTGCGTTCATGCCAGCAACGAGCGTGTTGCTGCTCCTCCCGCGCGCGTTTGAGGCACGGAGCGTCGCAGTGACGCTCGCTGTCGGTGCGTAGATCCCAGTCGCTGCTGTTGCGTCCGACGCGTCGCTACTGTCTACGTCGCTCTTGCTGCTGCTGCTATCGACTGGCGGCGCGAGCGCGCGACTCGCTTTCACGTGCGCGAGGTCGAACATGCGCTCGCTGTACTGCGCTTCGTTCGTGACGCACGGCGGTGAGAGGTAGCTGAAGATCGTCGAGGGCGAGCAGTTGAGCATGAACGGGTCGCCGCCAATGTTGGAGCAGAAGCGGTACTTGTCGTCCTCTTTGATCGACACGGGGTTGTGGATGTGCAAGTCCCCGAGGCAGACGAACTGCTGCGCGTTGAGCGAGAGGAAGACGCGCACGACACCGGCGCACGAGAAGTCGGGGATCGGACACGTTAGTTCGCTCCCGCGCACGACTTTGCCGGCAACGTACGGCGCAGGCGCACTGCTGCTCGCCGCTTTGCGCGCATCCGCGTCGCCGCCAGCGCGCGATGGCGGTGGTCGCGCTTTCACGTTGGTCGGGAGGACGTTGCCGCCACCGCCGCCACCACCGCCGCTGCTCGAGAGGATGTTGTTTGAGCTCGCCGAGATGCTGCTGTTGCGGAAGTACGTACTGCGGCGGCGCATCGTCGACTGCGTCTTGAACTTGGGGACGTCGACCATCAGGAGCTCGCGCGGTACGCCTGTTTCGTGGAGCACGACACTCGCACCGCGGCGTTTCCAGAAGATCGGCTGCGGCGCGCCTTCAAAGCGAAAGCAGATGCGCTCCGGCGCGTCACTCAAGCGGTACGTCTTTGGGAGCTGCACGCTGATCTGCCGCGTCTCGAGCGGCAAGCGATCGAGCGACCGCGTCGGGAGGTGGCGCGGCGACCACGCGATCTCGCGCGCGTCCGCTTCGACGTAGTAGTGGAACGCCACGCTATGCGCGATGAACTGTTCGCCGGCGTTGAGCGTAAAGTCAACGAGGACGTGGACGTTCGAGGCCGCCGCCGTGGCATCAGCTGTCGCTGTGGTACTGTTTGCCTTTGCACTCGGTCTCGGGAGCATGCGCGTGACTTTGAGGACGCGCGAGGCTGTGCCTGGCTGCCGCTGCTGCAGCCGCACGCTCTGCTCTGCTAGCTGCTGGAACGTCTGCGCGCGCGCTCGACCCGTGAGCGCGTCCTTGTGCCGCGGTGTCGTCGCAGTCGCTTGGCCATGACCATTCGCGCCATTCGCGCCATTGCTGAGCTCGACTGTCATGACTTTGTCGATGATCTCGACTGGCGGCGTCTTGCAGACGATCAGCGGCGAGCAGCTGAGCGATCCGTCTGGGAACGTCCGGCTGTACGTCGCTGGGAGGATCACGAACTCGCGGTCGTTCAGACTCGAGCGAAAGCGCACGAAGATCTGGCCAGTGTCGAGCACGTTCGTCGCTTCGATCACGAGCGTCGTGCCGCCAGACGTCGGACCGCACGACGGTGCGATCTCTGTGATCGCGGGCGACTCGTACGCAAAGTACCGCGCGCGGTCCTTCACGTTGAAGAACGCACACGCGGACGTCGTCGCGGTCTTGGTCTCTTGCGACAGCGGCAGGACGACGTCGAGCGTCGCGGCGCACGCAGCACGGAGCAGCGGTGCGCGGCACGAGATCTTGGCACTCACGTGGTCGATCTCACCGAGCGCGTAGATCGGATCGAGACCCGTCGGTGGCTTTTGGTTTGCGCTCACGAGCGCCGCTGCATCGGATGCGCGCTGCGGCGTGAACTGGACCTGGCACTTGGTCTCCTTTGCGAGCATCTTGGCGAGCTTCTTGGCCATGAACAGCGTCACGATCGAGCCGCCAGCAGCAGGACCCGTCGGCGTTGCGAGGAAGAACGGCGTCGCAAAGCACCGGAACGGCAGCAGCGCAGTGCACGCCGTACCAGCGTAGTTGCCGTACTTGGCGCTCATGTAGTTGGACGTTGAGAACTGCTGGCCGTTGAGACTCACTTCGATCTCGTAGCAACCCGGTGGGATCGCCTGGACGCTGCACTCGATCGTACTCAGCACTGTACTGTTCGCAGTCGTCGACACGAGCGCGTCGTCGCCTGCGCGCGCGTCTGGGAAGCACGCGTCGACGACTTTCACCGTCACGCACGACCGGTCGTCTGGGTTCTGGAGCTGGAAGCGCACGAGCGCCTTGCAGCCGTAGTTCCGGATGTGCTCGCCCGAGATCACGAGCTGCTCGACGCTCTCGAGCGGCGACCACGCCGGTGCGATGCGCCGGAGCACGGGCTCGACGTAGTAGATGTACCGGAGCGAGCTCTTCGCAGTCTGCACCGACGTGTAGTTGATGCCGTTGAGCGAGATGTTGAGGTACGCGACGCACGCGTGCGGCACGGACGGCGTCGTGAACGCCACGGCGTCACCGACGATCTTGCCTTTCACGAGGAGCGTCACGGGCTTTGCAGTGGCGGCGACAACGGCAGTGGCGGCGACAACGGCAGTGTCGCTTGCGATCGCCTCGCTCTCACGCGATGTTTGCCCAAACGGTAGCTCGCCGTCGTTGTACACAGTGATGCTCACTGTGATCTCGCCCGTGTCGACGATCTTGCCGCACCACGCGAGCACCTCCGTGCCGCCTGTGACCGGTCCAGCGCTCGGCTCAATGTCGATCACGCCCTTCGGCGGGTCGTAGAACAGGAACTTGACCTTTGAGTCGCCAAACTGCGCCATCGGACCACGTGCGAGCGCAATGTGCATCGACACGAGCTCGTTCGACGGCCACGCAGGCGCGACGCTCGCGATCGTGAGCTCCGTTGGGTCAAACGTCGCGTCGACGTCTTCGTGCGCACCGCTCTTGTCGCTCTGGAAGCGCACGACGCACGATACGAGGCTCTGGTCCTCTGGCAAGCCGCTCACGTCCTGTACAACGAGCGTCACGGGCGTGCCGCCAGACACAGGACCACATAGGATCCCACGACTTGCAAACCGCGTCGTCGCGTGGTACTCGAAGAAGCCCATCGCGTCTGTGAACTGCTGCAGGTTGTACGACACGTGGAGCTGCACGCGCCCGAGCTTGTGTGACGCTGGCGCGACGCACTCGATCGTCTCAGGATCGAGCACGCGCGCCGAGACGGTGACTTCGGAGGCGTCGTCGCCAAAGCCGCTCTTGAACGGCGACGTGAAGCGCACGTAGATCTTTGCTTCGGCGATGAAGCCCTCGCCGCGGATGTGCACGACTGTGCCGCCAGTCATTGGCCCGAACGCGTAGAGCTTGTCGCGGTTCGCCGGCGCAGTGAAGAGCGGCAACGCAAACGCCTGGAACGTCGCGCGCACTCGGCCGCCGTCGGTCGTGTCAATGTACGCAGTGTCGTAGTGCTGCTCGTTGAACGAGATGGCGACGTCGTGGACGCCTTCCGTGAGCTCAGGCGAGAAGCACTCGACGAAGCGCTCGTCGCGAATGCGGCCGCCCGTGACGTCGCTCGCGCCAAAGCGAAAGTCGACAGTCGGCGTCTCGATCGGCACGGCAAACTCAAACGAGATGAGCGAGCCGCTGCAGATGTACCCGACCGCTGGCGTCATGCGCAGCAGCCGCGGCGCCTTGTACGCACGAAAGACGAACGGCAGCGCCTTCTGTTGACCGTCGATGCAGCTGATCTGCATCGTCAGCGACGCGGGCAGCAGCATGCGGTCGTCCAGCGCTGCTGCACTACGAGCTGTCGCGACAAGGTCGTCGAGTGCTGGGCACTGCCACGTGAGCGCTTGGCGCTTTTGTTGAACGCGTGCGACAGCAGTCGCAACAGCTCGCGTGGTCTCGGGCGCGACATACAGACTGATCGTCACGACGTCGCTCTCGCGCAAGTTCACGCCGCGCGCGAGCACGTCTGTCGGTTGGTCGTGCGGTCCAAAGAGCGGCGACATGGACGTGAGGAACGGGATCGTGTAGACGCGGTAGAGCGTGAGGAGCTCGCCAATGCAGTGGAAGTACGTCGCGTCGAACGAGACGTCGATCTGCGCGCTCGCGAGTGCGTCGAGGCTCTCAATGTACGTCGAGAGCGCTGGCAGCTCGAGCTCGATGCGACTCGCAGTCCACGTTCGCACATCGATCGGTCCAAACGTCGTTGGATCAACGTCCTTGCGCTTGTGGCGAAAGCGCACGCGCACGTGCACGGCGTCGCTAAAGATCTGCGGCGCGACGTGGAGCGTGATCGGGATCGGGATCTCGAACGCACCGGTCGCAGGCTCGACGCGCTTGACTGCGTACGCGGCAAAGTAGTAGAGCGACACGGTCGTGCCAGAGAAGTCGTAGCCGTTGAGCGCAACGTCGACGGTCGCGTGGCGATCGGCAAAGTCACTCGCAAAGAGCGGCGACGGCGCAGTGATCACGCCGTGGACAGCGCGGCCACCGACGTCTTTCGACACGACCTTGCCGTGGTGGCTCGTGAAGCTAAAGCGCACTTTGATCCGCCCAGTCTCGATCAAGTTGACACCGGCGATGCGCACGACGCTCGACGTCGAGACGCAGGCGCAGA
The DNA here is from genome assembly GCA_003730235.1 of Pythium guiyangense. Classification (NCBI taxonomy): domain Eukaryota; phylum Oomycota; class Peronosporomycetes; order Pythiales; family Pythiaceae; genus Pythium; species Pythium guiyangense. The sequence goes on along the minus strand of QXDM01000017.1, from coordinate 1,208,742 downwards.
GCGGACTGATCGACCGGAGCGACGGCGAGCTGTAGAAGACAAAGTCGATCGGCGCGAGCGTCTCGGGGTCCACGAACGCGCACTTGGTGAACTGCTCGCCGTTGAGCGAGACGTAGATCGCCGCGAGCCCGACGTTGAACGGCGGCGCGCAGCACCGGAGCTCGCCGTGTTCGATGAAGCCTGCAACTTGGCGACTCATGTGCGGCGACTGAAAGACGACGGCGATCGGCGCGCCGTGGTCGATCACAAAGCCGCCGAAGATGCGCAAGTAGCTCCCGCCGTGGATGTCGGCCGACATGGGCGAGATCGCACGGAGCTGCGGCGGGCGGTAGAACAGAAAGTAGAGGTACGACAGGTCTTTCACGAGCCCGCCGCGCGCACTTGGCAACGTAACTGGTGCTGCTCCAGGCGTGTTTCGCGGCGACACGAGACTCACGACTGGGTCGTCCACTGGCACGAACTCAATGCCGCCGTTGTACGAGACTTGGACCTTTGTGAGGTGCGGCAAGTCGTGCGGCGTCTGCGTCCACGCTGGCGTCGTGCAGTAGATCAGGAACGCCGCGTCCGACTCTGGTGGTGGTTGCGACGGCTGCGAGACAGCATCATTCAGAGCTCCAAAAGCGTTCTTGCGCGGCGACGACGACGGCTGCGGTGACCGCGCGGTGTCAGTTGCTACGACGCCTTCGACGACTTCCGTCACACTCGGCGTTGCGAGCGACTGGAAGCGCACGAGGATGCGCAATCGCGGTGGGACTTTGAACTTCATGCGCAAGCACACGGACGTGCCGCCGGTGATCGGACCGTGGTGCATCGAAACGGACCGGATGACAGGCGGGAAGTAGTAGCCAAAGTCCAGTGCGCCGACGAACGCGTCGCCGCCAAGCGCCACGGAGACGCGAAAGCGCTTGATGCGAAGAACAACGTCGCCGTCGCGGTCGCTTTTGACCGGACTGCTATTGCCAGCGCCGCTGTGCGCGCGCACGTCGTCCAGGAACGGCGGTGTGCGGCAGTGAATGAGTCCGCGCTCGCTTGCATCGGCGCCAAGCCGTGGCTCGGCGACGACGACCTTGACGAGCGTGTCAGAGAGCGAGCCGTCGTCGTTGATCGCCTGGAAGCGCACGCGCACGCGCTTGGGCGGCACGAGCGCGAGCACTTGTCGCGGCGCATCGACGTCTTCAAGCGCAAGACACGCGTGGCGGATCGTCACGAGCGCGTGGCCGTCGAGACTCCCGCACGCTGGCGCAATGCTCTCGAGCGCGCGGCCGCGATGGAGCAGCGCAACGACGTGCGCGTGGCCAAACTGCCGGCCGCCGTTGAGCGAGACTGTGAACGTCGTGAGGCCGAACGGCATGTTGGGCTGCACGCTGCATCGGAGCTCACTTGGACTGACGAACGTCGCATTGAGCTGCGCGATCGGGAGCCACGGCCCAGGCGCTCGCTGCTGGTCGCTGTCGTCGTGTTCGCTGGCGTCTGCGACTGGCATCGCGCGCTGTGCGAGCTGCACAACGAGGTCGCCCGAGTCGACAAAGCCCTGGCCGAGGAGCCGCACTTCGGTCATGCGGCCGCTCGTGACGCTGATGCAGCACGGCTCGAGCACGTCGAGCGCCACGTCGTGCTGCACGTGGTACGCGAGCGACTCGGGCACTTTGTCGCGGCCGCGAAAGTACGCGAGTCGGTTGAGCGTCACGTCGACGCTCGCAGCGCCGTAGCCGAGCATCGTCGCGTCGAACTCGACCTCGTAGACGCCAATGGGCGAGACCTTCCAGCGCCCCGTGCGCGTTTGCTCCGAGACGGCGCCCGTGCGCGTCGAGACCTGCCGCACGCGGACGTACACGGGCAGCGACGTGATGTCGTGTGATGCTGCGGCGGTCGAGCTCGTGGCGCGCGGGTACAGCGCGTTCTGGCTCGTGAGACGCAAGAGGTTGAGCGTCGCGGTCACCGTTGTCGGCGGCGCGAGGAGGATGTACTGCGGCGTGAGCTTCTGGACCACGATCGGCTGGTGCAGCACATAGAGCAGCGCGTTCGAGACGACGTCCGAGTCGAGGATCACTTCGACCTGCACGCTCAGGAGCAGCGGTGAGCAGAGCACGGTCGCAGACGTTGTAGGGATGCGCGTGAGCTGACTGATGAGCTGCGTCGCGGCGGACTGGAACGACGGCACGACGCACTCGAGCTGCGACTCCATCACGAACTTGCCTGCGACGTCTACGCGCACTGGCAAAGCCAGCGCTGGCTGTGTACTAGAAGACGCAGTAGTTGCTGAAGATGCGCTCGCGACTACTGCTGCTGCAGACGCTGCGCTCGGTGGCATATCGGGCACGAGCAGCTTGAAGCGCACGACGAGCGAGTGCGGCGCTGGACGAAAGCCTTTGCCGTGGATCAGCAGCCGCGCGCCGCCTGTGACAACGCCGTTCGACGGCTCCAAGAGCCGAATGCGCAGTGCACTCATCGTTCGCGTGCGAGTGTCAACGTCCGAGCTTCAAGCGCACGACGCACGCAGCGCATCGAGACATCGAGCGAGCGAGCGAGAGAGCGGCACCTCGTCACAAGCAGCAAGTGGCGTCTTGGCTTCTCGTCAAACAATACTCTGTTTTATCACTATCAGAATACATCCAAACGACGGCAAACCCTACTTTATTTTATCACTATCAGAATATCCAAACGACGACGGCAAGACACTCCAGACGATGGTGCGCGAGCTGATCACAGTGCAGGTCGGGCAGTGCGGCAACCAGATCGGTCGGCAGTTCTGGCAGCTCGCGCTCGAGGAGCACGCCAAGGTGCGTATGCATCATTCGACACAGCGCAGTCGCTCTGACAGCACTGCAATAGCGTGAGCAAGTGCTCTGTGTGTGTGACGACTGCGAGTTGTGTCCATGACACATGCATGTGCATCTGATCGAGTGACCACTTGCTCATGCCCACGCACACACACTTGCATACACAACTGCGCAGCAAGCAAAGAATGGCCGCTTCGACGAGAGCATGAGCTCGTTCTTCCGCAACGTCGATACGCGGTACGCCGATCCAATCGACGTGCCGTTCGCTGGCGGCACAGCTGCGATCCGGTCGCTCAAAGCGCGCGCGATCCTCGTCGACATGGAGCAAGGACCGGTCGCAGAGACGCTCACAGGACCGCTCGGTGAGCTCTTTGACCAGCAGCAGTTCCTCACGGACGTCTCGGGCTCGGGCAACAACTGGTGCGTCTCAAGAAGCACAAGCGTTAGCTGATAGATGAGCGCTCACGTGTGGCGCTGCGCGTGCGCAGGGCTCATGGCCACTGTCTCTACGGTCCCAAGTACCGCGACGCGCTCTTGAGCAAGCTCCACCGCGCAGTCGAGCTCTGCGACTCGCTCCAGTCGTTCTTTGTGCTGCACTCGATGGGCGGCGGCACAGGTGCGTTCGCTAGTGTCTCTCTCGTGCACATGGCGTCCTCGCGCTAGGACCCACCCACGTATGGGTCGTACACCTCATTCAGACTAACAGGAGCGCTCGTTTGGCTGGGGTCGGCCGTACTTGGCTCCTATATACGACGCTCTAGGCTCGGGACTTGGGACGTACATCCTCGCGCTCTTGGAGGAGCACTACCCTGACGTCTATCGCTTCACGTCATGCATCTTCCCGTCTGAAGACGACGACGTCGTGACGTCACCATACAACAGCGTGTTGGCGCTGCGCGAGCTCACAGAGCACGCCGACTGCGTCCTGCCGATCGAGAACGAAGCGCTCATGGACATGTGCAGTCGCATGGACCGCGCCAACAGCAGCGCGCCAACTGGCGTGCAGTTCAGCTCGCTTGCCGACATCGCGAGCGCTGGCTCAACAAGCGCGAGTGTCGTCCAGGGCTCGCGCTTGTCGGACGGTATCGACTTGCGCGCGCTCGAGCATCTGTACCGCGCTGGTCGCGACGCACCAGCAGCATCGTCTGTCTCTCGATCGTCGTCAAAAGCGCCAGCGCCATCAAAGAAGCGCGCCGCAGTGGCGCGATCGTCAGCAGCGCCACCAGTGGCGCGCGCGACGAGTGCGTTTGGCGAGATGAACAACATCGTCGCGCGGCTCTTGACAAACCTCACGAGCTCGATGCGCTTCGAGGGCTCGCTCAACGTCGACCTGAACGAGATCACGACGAACCTCGTGCCGTTCCCAAAGCTCCACTTCCTCCTCTCGAGCATGACGCCGATGTTCGCGACGACCGACGCGCGCCAGCAGCCGCGAAGACTTGCGCAGATGTTCACCGACGCCTTTCAAAAGTACGTACGTCCATGCGCAGTGAGTGGGTCGGATTGGTGGTATTTGACCCATCTATCTGACCCATGTGCGTATAAATGACCCATCTGTTTGACCCATGCGCGCATGAATGACCCACAGAGACCACCAGCTCTTGCGAGCGAACCCTCGCGCGAGCGTGTACCTCGCATGCGGACTCCTCTTGCGCGGGAACGTCGAGGTCTCGGACGTGAACGCAAACATCCAGCGCCTGCAGACTGACGTGCGCATGATCCCGTGGAACCAAGAGGGCTTCAAAGTCGGACTGTGCGCCGTCCCGCCGATCGGACAGCGCCAGTCGCTCCTCTGTCTCGCCAACAACTGCTGCATCCGCGAGACGTTCGAGCGCCTGCGCGTGCGTTTCCAGAAGCTCTACGCACGCAAGGCACATGTGCACCACTACACTGAGTTCATGGAGCGCGCGCGCTTGACCGAGGCGCTCGAGAACGTCCGGTTCTTGATCGACGAGTACGCCAAGCTCGAGCGCTCAGCGTACGAGCTCGAGCCAGCAGCGAGTGCTTCGACACGGCGGCTCCAGCCGCTCTTTTGACCCACGAGGCGCACACAAGAGACGCGAGACAGTCATGCCATTCTCCATCTACCAACGTAGTCGCGCGGCAATTCTCTCCCACTGAGTCTACTACACTCCCAGCGTCCGTCACTCGTCTGGCAACAGCTCTCGAATGAGCTGCTTCTGCGCGTCCGAGAGCGCCGCGGGGAACGCGATGTGGTGCAGCACATGTAGTTCGCCCTTCTGCGACGGGAAGTTGTGCACCGGCATGCCTTCGCCTGCGATCCGGCGCACTTGGAACGGCTTCGTGACGTCTGTCGACGTGATCCAGACCTTGCGCGCGTCAAGGTGGAGCACGTCTTTGCGGTACCCGAGCAGCGCTTCTTCAAGACTGATCTCCATCTCGTAGTGCAGGTCGTCGTTTGCGCGACTGCGCATCATCATCGCCGTCATCAACATCACCATCGATCCAGTCAGAGACACAGTCGAGACTTGTGTCAGACACTTGGACGATCGCTATCGCCTCTCAAGCGCAAGACGGCAGTCGTACCGGAAGCGCGGGTGTGGCGCCTGGTGCAGTCGGAAGATCACGTCGCCTGGGATCATGCCAGGACGCTGCTCGCTCTCGCGCTCAAACACGATCTGGTGGTTCGACGGCATCCCGCGCTCGATCTCTGCGGTCAAGAGCTTCGCCTCTGTCACGACCTTGTGGCCGTGGCAGTGCGGACACTGCGTCTTGAACACTTTGCCGCGACCGCCGCACTTGGGGCACTGCTGCTGCATCTGGACGTTGAAGCCCGGCCCCATGCGCTGCGTCACGAGCACGACGCCCTGTCCACCGCACGTCTTGCACGTCGTCGTCTATGATCGAGGCGATCGCCAGACACACAATCAGACATAGCAGCAGCGTCAGCAGACGCCGTCGAGCCTCTCGTATCACAGCCACATACACACGCACCTTGCCGTCTTTTGCGCCAGTGCCGCGGCACTTGCGGCAGATCGCGTTGCGCGTGATCTGCACTTGCTTCTGCGCGCCGTTGTAGAGCTCTTCGAGCGTCACGGTCACGTCCACTGCGCCGTCGGGTCCTTTTGGTTTGCCACTGCCGCCGCCGCCAAAGAACGCGTCGAATGGACTCGCGTGGTGGCCACTGCCGCCTTTCTCGTCGCGCTCGAGGCCCTCGATGCCCTCGAGGTCGTACACTTGACGCTTCTGCGCGTCCGAGAGCACTTCGTACGCGCGCGCGATCTGGTGGAACTTGGCTTCCGCCTCGGCGTTCCCAGCGTTCTTGTCTGTCGAGCGAGTGCATGTGTGCGTCACCGTGTGCGTGAGCATACGTCGCCTCGTTCGGACGACGCAAGTGACAGCAGTGCGCTGTACGCACCTGGGTGGTACTTGAGGCTCAGCTTGCGGTACGCCTTCTTGATCTCGGCGTCCGACGCCTCCATCGACAGTCCGAGCACTACGTCGCCACACAACACGCACATGCACACAATCGTCTGTGAGTCATTCATTGTATTTTACACAGGCCGCTTGATAGCCACGCACGCACGCACCGTCGTAAAAGTCGACGTGGCTGTCATGATCGTGGTCATGCTCGACTTCGTGCTCTTGGTGGCCGCCGCCGCCAAAGCCAAAGTTGAACGCGTGCGCTTGCGGCTGCGCGACGAGCGCAAGTGCTACTGCTGCGAGCGCGCAGCTCCAGAGGAGCGCAGTCTTCTTCGAGCGCACGAGTCGCACCATCACTTCTTCTTCACGCACGGATGGCCTGCTTCGCTTCGCGTCGTCTCAATGCTGTTGCTGTCTTCTAGATCCACGTGGCCTCATTGTTTCAACTATTTACAGTAATAGCCTTCAGTATCGTAAATTTTCAACAATAATAACCTAAAAGGTAAGATTATCAACGTAAAAATATCGTTTGTGAAAAATGAAATAATGAGTCTCAGACTCAGCTTGGACAGTGTAATGGTGATTTTTCGTTGTTCGCTTTGGGGTAAATTTACACGTCGTCACTTGGTGTATGTAAGTAATATAACATGTCGTTTAAGCGGATTGTACAGTAATTTTGCCCTTACAAAGGGATGTCTTCTAGATCCACGTGGCTCACGTGGTGCAAATACTAGAAAACACGAGCGAGAAAAAAACAAGGGAAAGACCGATCTTTGTTGTGTGTCAATAGTGATAAAACCCAGGAAACAGGAGGAGACGTGAAGCGCTCATGCTCGGCTCTCTCGATGCGTCGATCGATCGATCGACAAGATGCAGCCCTGCAAGAGCGTGAGCGGCACTCACTCGCCCTGCGCTCGACACGCACTGCGGAAACTGCACGTTGTCAATTAGAGGCGCGAGCAAGACTTGCTGCATGAGAAGTAGCTCTCCATCGAGCTATCCCGACGTTGTCGATCTGAGGCTCAAGCAAGACCTGCTTTACATGAGCACTTCCTAGAGCACCAACTCGTTGTGCTCGACAACACACACAGGTTCCTCCGTCAAGTCTTCATGAGCGATAAAGCAACGTAAAGGACATCCATGTTCTTGATGCCCGCATCAACGCTCACTATGTACAACATCAGAGCTAGCACAGACACTGGAACGACGAGCAGCAGTACACTCGACGCTGCTGCACATGAAACACGTGCACTGGACGTCACGACGACAGGAGTCTGCGTCGGCGACTCAGTGACTTTGCTTCTCCCACTCGTCCTGCTCGTACCCGGTGACTTTTTGCTTGACGATCTCTTGCTTGAGCTAGACGAACTCATCATTGCGGATGCACGCGATGCCCACTCCAGTGCCTCCATCGTTGCGAAGCGACATCGCGGCCGGTAGCGCGAGCCACGGTGGCAGATCCAGCGACAGTGCGGCGAGCTTGTGTCGCACGACATTGGCTCCAGGTTCGCTTGATCAGTGTCAGTGTGGCCTGGTTCGAGTTGGCACAAGTTGCGATCCACTCACAGCAAACAACCGCCATCGATGGCAAGACAAGCTCAGAGTGAGCATCTTTGGCGATCAGATCAGCGCTACCATCTCGAGTCGTTGTCATTGCGAGCAGCACTAGTGGTCTGCTGCAGTCGATGATGCATTCAGTCTCGACATGAACACACACGTCGTCCCATCTTCGGTGATCTTTGGAGCAGCAACAGCAGTCGAGTCACTTTGTGCGAGTGCTGCGACCACAGCACTTGCTAGCGCGAGCATGCTTGACTTCATTGTCATGTTGTAGTGATCGGCACGTGCCGAGTCGCTCAAAGTTACTAAGGGCGTGAGGCGAGATAGAGAGAGGCTCGAGTTGTCGACTGCAAATGTCAGAGTGAACATACAAGAGAGCACACGATCTCTCGAGTGCTCTTGTGCTACAGCGATCTGCCGAGCCGTTGCAGTGTTGGCGCGTGGTCCGAATCGACTGACGATGAACTTGCGAGTCATTCAGTCGATACAGTAGCAGCAACAGCGTGTGATGGCACAGCCATGGATTGGTCCTTGTTAATCAAGACTCGTAGTCGTGTGAAAGCGCTGCAGCAACAACAGCAGAGCCGCTAGTGACGATGTAGAGCTGCTTGCCGGCGTGCAAGTGAAATCGATCAGTGTGTTCGTCCTGTGTTGCTTGTCCTGCTCGGTCTCTCTCCTTGTTCTCGCTACTGACGTCGCCTACGTGGTTGCTGTACAGCTAAAGTGGCGGTGTCGACTGCTGCACCAAGATCGACTTCGACAACTCTGCCGGAAGGCGTGGTCGTATTGCCTGCAGTAGTTGCCTCAATCAGATCGATGAAGGGCTTGAGTGTTAAGCATAGCAAGGCATTCTCCAAGCCATAAGAGAGCTACAAGTACCTTGATCGGTCAAGCTCACGCTCATGTCCTCGCTAGCTCTTGTTGCCTCTGACTGATGAGATCTTGATCCTGAGAGGGCATCGATCTGCATACAACCACGCATAGATTCCAGTCTCAAACACTAACACTGTTGAGCTGTCAAGCTGGCAGCTACGCTTCTGGTCCGTCACGAGAGCCTCTCCAGAGGCACTCCAAGCGTCAGTCATCTTGTGCAAGCTCGCAAAAATGAGCGGGTGAGGAACAGCCAGAGAGGTTGCTGTCTCGAAGTCATGCCACTTGTGCGGCTGATAGAGCGCGTCGCATCCGTGCAGTTGCTATCGCTCGTGACTCGTGGTATCCGTCGCGACGACAGCTAGTCACCTGAAGCGTAAAGCGAGAGTGTACTAAAGAGTCTTTGGCTCGAGATGTGACGGTGGCTGACCAACGCGCGACAGCATCCTTGAGCTCTCTCACTTTCGAATTGAGCTCCATCAACAGCAACAACAGTCGTCTACACACACACGAACTGACGCAGACTCAGCCAGCAACTACACACACAAGCGCATATCTCAAGACACAAGAACTACGATAATGAAGCTCGTTGTGTTCGCGACGATTGCACTGGCATTCGTGTCAGTGGTTGCTGCAACCGAAGAATCGGCTGTCAAGTCCGACATTGGCGGTGCGTGCGCGTGAATGAATGCGTGGGTGGTGTTGCACGAGTCGTTGCACTGGGTCAGACTGCGATGCGATGCATGTAAGTGATGTAAGTGGGCATGACTCATGCCCACAATCGACAAACTCGCGTGCTTGTGTGACACTGAACAAGCAGGTCGTGCGCTCCGTGGACTCGCTTACAACCACGGTTCGCTTGTGCTCCGGAGCGCCGAGGCGATTCTAAGCTGCATCGCGACGGTCTTGGAGACGTACAACGAAGCGAAGCCGCGACTCATTGACGCCACGACAGACAGCAGCACACTTACCAACCGAGCACAATCGAGCGGACTCATGCAACGACAGCGACGCTCGATGAGCGCTTTTTTCCAGTGCGCATCGAGCTGCCGCAGTCGGTGCTTCTGCGCCATCAACAGCCGCGCGTACTTGTCGCCCTGGGCCTGCAAGTTGAAGAGCTGGTCGCTCTGCGCGCGGGCATTCGACTTGGCCATCTTGCACTGCTTGGTGCGTGAGGCTGGCGCACTCAACAGCTCCAGGTGAGCTTGGTCTTGATGAGCTTGAAACGTCGTCAACATCACTTCAATTCAGTATGTCTATTGCATTGGATAGTGATAAAATCGGGTAAATTCTGCCTGTGATATCAAATGCCTGGTAAAAGCGATCGACAGTTGTTGTGTGATTGGTCAAAATAGATGTATCGGGATTCACACCCAGTGTGACACCCATATAATTTAGAGAAGACGTTTAGTGTGACAATGGGCTATTCACGCTACTGAACGCTGTCTCGACTGAGTTTGCTATGTTCTTGATATAGATGGCTAGAGTTCGTCACTAACTGCTGTTTACCCTGTCTTAAACGATATATCCATAAACTGTATAAACTGTATCCATAAACTCATCGGTTGTCTAGCCGATTTTTTGGACGACTTTGAAGGGGAATTACATCCCGATAGGATTTTCAAGCACTGTGATTGGCTAGAATCTTAAAATAGCGCTGTTTTTGTACCTCGATTTAGATTTGTGCTAAACTGAGAGCAGCTTGTCTTCGATGCTGCGCTGACGCGACCACGCGGAGTGCACTACTTGCCCTCGACGCAGCCGCTCGTGGCACTGACGTGGCACACGCGGCGTTGTACACGTTGCGCCGAGACTGAGTTGAGCAGGTCCTCTGCTTTGCATGCGTCAGCGTCAGAGAACATGTGGCCGTCTCTCTCACTCGCTCCTGTGCCACTTGTGAGAGTGTCTTGCGACCATGATTGACAGTATGAGATGCAAAGAGCGAACAGCGCCAATGCTCTCTTGTCTGAGAGAGTGCTTGATAACGAGAGATGGCTATCAACATACCAAAACTCACGCAGGACTCGCACTCGCACGTTCAGCCTCACGAGGACTCGCACAGATTCCTCGTGAGGCCGAAAGAGGACCATTCATCAAAATGACACGCCGAAGCAAGCTTCTTGATAGCGACGTGGAAGCTCTCGTCGCACATGTTCTTGATATAGATGGCTAGAGTTCGTCAAAATGACGTTTTTTAGGTGATGACCTCACAGGAAACTGTTCAGAAACAGGCGTCGCAATTTTCTGAACAGTCAATAATTTAATTAGTAATTGAAAAGAACATTGAGATTCGGTCAAAAGAACGCAGCGTTTCGCAATGTTTTTCTCAAACACTTGAATAAAGTATCGAACGTTCAGAAAATTGCGACGCCTGTTTCTGTACAGTTTTTTGCCATTCCCAATAGCCTTTCTAAAGTTGCTGCTCCAAAACCTCTCTGTAACAGATAATACACAGGTGTCATGCTAAAGCCTCCTCAAGAAGATCTATAATAGGCGATGACTTTAGTATTAAAAACGGCTGTTTGCTAGTTTATGGATATATCATTTAAGACAGGGTATAAGCTCTCACGTTAGCACTAGCCGATTTTTGAATGACTTTGAAGGGGAATTACATCCTGATAGGATTTTCAAGCACTGTGATCGGCTAGAATCTTAAAATAGCGCTGTTTTTGTACCTCGATTTAGATTTGTGCTAAACTGAGAGCAGCTTGTCTTCGATGCTGCGCTGACGCGACCACGCGGAGTGCACTACTTGCCCTCGACGCAGCCGCTCGTGGCACTGACGTGGCACACGCGGCGTTGTACACGTTGCGCCGAGACTGAGTTGAGCAGGTCCTCTGCTTTGCATGCGTCAGCGTCAGAGAACATGTGGCCGTCTCTCTCACTCGCTCCTGTGCCACTTGTGAGAGTGTCTTGCGACCATGATTGACAGTATGAGATGCAAAGAGCGAACAGCGCCAATGCTCTCTTGTCTGAGAGAGTGCTTGATAACGAGAGATGGCTATCAACATACCAAAACTCACGCAGGACTCGCACTCGCACGTTCAGCCTCACGAGGACTCGCACAGATTCCTCGTGAGGCCGAAAGAGGACCATTCATCAAAATGACACGCCGAAGCAAGCTTCTTGATAGCGACGTGGAAGCTCTCGTCGCACATGTTCTTGATATAGATGGCTAGAGTTCGTCAAAATGACGTTTTTTAGGTGATGACCTCACAGGAAACTGTTCAGAAACAGGCGTCGCAATTTTCTGAACAGTCAATAATTTAATTAGTAATTGAAAAGAACATTGAGATTCGGTCAAAAGAACGCAGCGTTTCGCAATGTTTTTCTCAAACACTTGAATAAAGTATCGAACGTTCAGAAAATTGCGACGCCTGTTTCTGTACAGTTTTTTGCCATTCCCAATAGCCTTTCTAAAGTTGCTGCTCCAAAACCTCTCTGTAACAGATAATACACAGGTGTCATGCTAAAGCCTCCTCAAGAAGATCTATAATAGGCGATGACTTTAGTATTAAAAACGGCTGTTTGCTAGTTTATGGATATATCATTTAAGACAGGGTATAAGCTCTCACGTTAGCACTAGCCGATTTTTGAATGACTTTGAAGGGGAATTACATCCTGATAGGATTTTCAAGCACTGTGATCGGCTAGAATCTTAAAATAGCGCTGTTTTTGTACCTCAATTTAGATTTGTGCTAAACTGAGAGCGATGAAGCAGCAACTGCGCGCAGCGGCAGCACATGCACAGCACTATCCGACGCAGCTCACGTACACGACGGCCAAGGCGCGGCCGAACGCGTGCATCCCAGAGGACCTCGGGATCCCCAAGCCGTACGGCCAGCAAACGCCGTTCAGGCCGACGCAGCCAGGCACGACGATGCGCCACATCCACGTCCCGCAGAAGCGCGACATTGATATCTAGGACGAGCGAGCGAGCGTATGCACACAGTACATTGCATCACGAAGTTCCTGATGCCGGTGCACTGCTACTGCTGCTGCTGCTGATGTTGGCTATGCGCGCGACCTTCTCCTGCGCCTTCTTGAGGCGTCCGTCGAGATTCAGATTCTGCGACATCGCGTCGAGGAGCTCGCGCTTCGTCTTGTCGAACTTTCACTCACGCTTGCACGGCCGTCCTCGGCGCCTTGGAGTGGCGCATACACGCTGTCGAGCTTGTCGCCGTCGCCACAAGCGCGTCTACTCTTCAGTCAAACCTACCACGGATGGAATCTGTAACCGGACGTGTCCGAGTTACGCAGCACCTTTGTGAGGAAGCGTGTGTGAACACCTTCTGCAAGGATTCCAGTCGTAAAGACGGAAGCAAAACAAGACAGTCGGTTTGAGTGCTCCAAATTGTAACTGTTCATTTGAGTCGGAAGTGCGGCTCCACCCTTTGGTGTGAGCCTTTAGATCTAAGTATGCAATACTAAACCGAAGACAACTAAAATGTGGTTGGCTCTGAGAGTCCGAGTTCACTGATTGGTTAATATCCTAAGATATCTACCAATTAGAGCCACCGCCAATTACGGTCGGTCTTAAAAGAAGTGCGTAAATTGTGATTCCGCAGAGCTGGGTTATTATCGGATAACTCCAGCTGTGTACCCCGTCACAGAATCGCTTTCTTTGGCTTCTCGCACTTGCAGCAGACACACCGGACAAGCTGGTAGCGCTTGAGCGCCTCTCGGTTGAGGTTCTTCATGTACGGCCGAGGTCGCTCGAACACGTCCGAGACATCGTGAACTGCTAGCGCCCAGTTCGTCGCAATACTCAGCTCAAAGTTCGAGAAGAACCCGCTGTCGCTCCAGTTTTGGCTCCCTACAATCACAACATCGTCGTCGACGATTGCTACCTTCGCGTGCACGCGTCGACTGAGGGTTGAGAGCCGAATGTTCGGGTGGAGGCTGGAAACACGCGAGGCGGGCGAGGTGCTGTTCGCCTTATCGATGACCAACTCGACGATGAATCCGTCTCGCTCTGCTAGTTCGTTCAGGCAAACGGCGATTACTTTTCTCTTGAGAACGAACATGATGATGCGCACTCTCTTCGTAGCACTGCGCAGCGTGTTGAGCAGCCAGCGCTCGCTGTCGCTCAGAATCGTTTGGAGGAAGTTTATGCCGCACGGGGCGATGAGCACCTTGACCCAAGTGCGCGTCGAGCGAGGTCGTGTCCGGTTGACTTGCGTTCGTTGTCTTGTGTCGGAGTTGAGCTGAAGCGCGAGTTCGGCCGCGAGCGTTCTGATGTCTGTGTGTACACAGATACATCCACCGATCTGTATTGCTTGATCTTTTGATTGCACTGCTGTTTGAGCACAGGCTTGAGTCGTGCTGTTATCACCACGCGCTGCATTCAGCTCTTGGCGTAAAGTATCTCGTTCTCGACGCATTGCTTCGAGGTCGCGATTGAGCTTCAGCCGCTCCGTGCGTTCTGCTTCCAAGAGTCGAGTGAGTTCATGCGTGAAGTCGTTGCTTTGATTTGGATCGCCAACATCTGCACGTAGCTCGTCGCACGAGCTCTTGCTCAAGTCGCTCAGCATAGCCAGCAGCAGTTCTTCCTCGTCTGGGTCTTGATCGCAGCAATCTCCATCGTGCTCGCACACAAAGTCGTCTACGTCGCTGCAGCACTGTACTTCGCCGTCTTCGTCGTCACTTGAGCACTGACACAGCGTGCTCTCCATTGTCGTTCTCGCTTGTGTGGTTGAGTCTCGTTTGGTGTGCTCATGCTGCTGTAGTTGTAGCGCTGTCGCGCTCTTGCGTATCAGTGGGCAGCTCTGGGCGAAGCGACTGAAGCTGAGCTGTGCGCTGGTGCTTGCTTACGCGTCTCCAGACAGCGCTTGGTGATACTTGCGCCTTTGTTGCACAGGCACGTACAAGGTCTGACTTCTCGGTTGACGATGTCGTTGAGCCAAGCTGAGCAGCGAGCTCGTCGATGTCCCCTTCGCGAAGTTTGCTCTTGCGTGTCATGTCGATCGCTTGTTGTGTTGTGTGCTACCAAAGCCTAATGCCCTCAACACCTGTCTTACATTTGATTGAAAGCTTACTTTGATAGATTACTACTGAGTGGTGATGGATGGACACTTCTCTCTCTCTCGACATATAGTCACAGTCATACCTGGTCAGCACGACTGTGTGACTATGCATGTACCGCACGGTTATGTAGTCCATCTAATGGTCATGACGATAACAGCAATAGAGAGTGTGCATCGTCAGATCCTCTTTATCTTCACATACAAAACGCTATATGAAAATCGCTTACATGGAACGTAAAGAGGTCAAATATCTGAATTCCGTGACCACTAAATATCTAAAAAATCTCGAGAATTACCTCTCACAAGGAAAAGCAAAAATGTAAATGAGTTTGATTGGTCTGAATTTCTACCAATCAAAGCGCGACGCTTCACAAAAAGTCGCTCAAAATGAATACCCCCTTGAACATGCAGATTATACGTTTTCGGTAGATTTATTTTGATTGGCTAGTTAATTAGCCAATAGCAATGAAGTTGAAATACCCTACATCAATACTTTTAGATTCGTAAACGAGGACCGTTAAATACGTAATTTTGGAACCACGGTAACCACGGTAACCACGGTAACCACGGCAACCATGCTCACCACGTGAACCACGGCAACCACATGAACCACGTGAACCAAGAAGGCGGCGACGAAGAGGAATGAAACACCCGTAAACGCCTCGACTCTGCCGTTTGAAACAATTAAGCTGTAATTGTGCTAGTTACATATAAATGTTTTCTTGAGTTAAATAGGATTAACTCATCAACGTGATCCGTCATTTCTTCACTATCCAACGATGATTTGTCGATTGCCACGTGGCTGCACTTGTTTTTTTGTATGACTTGGACGACTTGGACTTCGAAGAAGCGCAAGAAGCGAGAAGCAAGAGCGCGATCATCATCATGGTGTTGCTGCACGTGAAGACGACGTCGGGCAAGAAGTTCACTGTCGACGTGGCGCTCGAGAGCACGGTCGCCGAGACGAAGACGGCGCTTGTGGGCCCGACTGAGGTGCCCGAGGCGCAGCAGCGCCTCATTTACAAGGGCAAAGTGCTCAAAGACGACCAAACGCTCGCGAGCTACGGTGCGTCTGCTCGTGTCGTGTCGTGTCGTGTGTATAGCTGCTTGTCGCTCCATAGCGTGTGCGGCGTACATTTGGTATGTGTAGCGCGAGTGTTCTGACCCTGCTGGCATTGTGTGTTCGTGTGTGTGTCCTGGCGATCTGGTGGTGCGTCCAGGCATCGAGGCAGAGCACACGATCTTCTTCGTTCGCGGCTCTGCGCCACGCCCAGCGCGTCCAGCAGCAGCGACTACTGCCACTCCGATTACAGCCTCTAGCACAGACGCATCGGCTACACATGCAGCAGCAGCAGCTCCAGCTCCAACCTCGACGCCTGCAGCAGCGGCACCGCCTGCCAACTTGTTTGGCTTTCCACTCTTCCCACCTGCCGCTGCTGCTGCACCAGGTGCGAGTGCCACTGGTGCAAGTGCTGCTGCTGCGAACCCGTTCGGTGGTCTATTTGGCGCGCCTGGCGCTGCGGGCATGAGCATGGGCGCTGGGCTCCCAAACATGGACGCGATGCAGCAGCAGCTGCTGCAGAACCCCGACATGATGCGGCAGATGATGGAGTCGCCGATGATGCAGGGCATTCTGAACAACCCAGAGATCATGCGGTCGATGATGCAGAGCAACCCGCAGATCCAGGCGCTGATGGAGCAGAACCCGCAGCTGAACCACATCTTGAACGACCCGGAGCTCCTGCGCCAGAGCATGGAGGCGATGCGGAACCCCGCAGCGATGCGCGAGATGATGCGGAGCCAGGACACGGCGATGCGCAACATTGAGAGCCACCCTGAGGGCTTCAACGCGCTTCGTCGCATGTACCAAGACGTCCAGGAGCCGCTCATGAACGCAGCGTCGTCGGGCTCGCCTGCGCCGCGCGGTCCAGCGTTCACGATGCCAGGCGTCGCAGGTGGCACTGGCGCGAGCACTACAACAGCAGCAGCGGCGGGCGCACCAGCGAGTGCTCCGGCTGCGAGTGGCGCAAACCCGTGGGCAGCAACGGGCGGCACAACGCCGCAGAGCACTGGCGCAGCGAGCAACCCGTGGGCCAGTGGCGGTCTCGGTGGACTCGGTGGTCTGGGCGGACTCGGCGGTCTTGGCGCTGGCGGCGCACCGAACCCAGAGCTCGTGGCGCAGATCCTGCAGAACCCGCTCTTCCAGCCAGCGCTCGAGCAGATCGCGAGCAATCCGCAGGCGTTCGTGGCGCAGATGGAGCAGCTGAACCCGCAGATGGCGCAGATGTTCCAGGCGAATCCGCAAGTGCGCGAGATGATGGCGAACCCCGAGTTCCTCCGCGCGGCGATGAACCCGCAGAACCTCCAAGCGATGATGCAGATGCAGAGCGCGATGCAGCAGCTCCAGTCGACTGGGCTCTTGCCAGGGTGCGTTTCTCTCTCTCTCTCTCTCTGCGTCTCTGTGTGGCTCTCTCTCTCTCCGAGTCTGACATGCAAGGTTCTCAACTGACTCGCATGTGTGTATGACTCGCAACAGCTTGCAAGGACTGAACCTCGGCGGCGCAGCGCCTGGTGCGGCTGGCGCGACCGGTGCGCCAGCAGCGAACCCGTTTGCTGCATTCGGTGGCGCCGGTGGCTTTCCGTTCGACATGAGCGCGTTCGGTGGTGGCGCTACTGCTCCTGCGCCAGTTGGGAACCCCGAAGAGCTCTACGCGTCGCAGCTCACGCAGCTCACGGACATGGGCTTTTCGAACCGCGAGCAGAACTTGCGCGCGCTGCAGGCAACACAGGGGAACGTGCACGCAGCGGTCGAGCGACTGCTGAGCGGTACGGTCTAAGAGCGCAAGTGCGTGCGTGCGTGCGTGCGTTTGTCTGTCGGTCTATCGACCGCACTAAGTCAGACAAGAGAGAGAGGGAGAGAGAGTCTCGAGTACATCCATAGGACACCACTCGACAAAGACGTTTGTTGAAGCGCCATTTTTCATTATGCGCACGTCCTATTTGCTATGCACACGTCAGTCAATTTGGCGCGACAAGAAACTTGCACTTCCCAATCACAGCAACGACATCAAGTGCATCAAGTGCGCGCGTGTGTGCGTGTGACGATGGCGAGCACGAAGAACGAGCAGGTGGCGCGCATGGAGGTCGATGACGCAGCGTCGAGTCGAGACACTGCATCGGAAGCAGAGGACGTTGCGACCGACGATGGCGGCGCAGCGTCGGAAGCGCCAAGCCACGACAAAGCAGCAAACGCCAAGAGGGACAACAGCAAGCGGTGTCCGTTCTGCTCGGCCAAGAAGATGTCGTCGGGTACGAATAGCGAATGCATATGTGCATGTGTGTGTACGTCGGTGCTTGATCTCAGTCGCTGACGCTCGTACAACTGCGCAGGTTGCGTCGTGAAAGCGTGCAAGAAGTGCTGCGTGAGTCGGAACGAAGACTGTGCAACGCACGCAAAGAAGGACCTCATGACCAAGCGTACGTCCTGCATCCACTACTGTCTCTTGCGCTCGTACTCTACGCACTGACGCCCTTGTCTTTGATAGTGCTACTCGAGCAGTCGACGAGCAACGAGCGTCTAAAGAAGCCCGTGCTCAAGCGCGAGTTCAAAGAGACCAACATCATGTGTACGTCGCGCTCGCCTGTCACTCAGACACTTGCTCGTACGTGCAACGCCTGACCAGATCGTGTACATGCTGTAGACTACGAAGAGACGGTCGCGATCTTCTGCGCCAAGGACTTCTTCGCGTCCAAGAAGATGAGCCAAGGCATCCTGAACGACCAAGTGCGGTCGCTCCGCGTGCGCGGGACGTACGACGGACGACAGACAACGAAGCGCGCGTGCGTGCGCGACCCAGCGCTGAAAGCGCGCATCGCTGCTGCAGTGTTTACGAAAGACCGCGCGCCGTTCTCGCCACGGCACATCGCGCCAGTCGAGTGACCGACTGCCGCCTTGAGAGCAGGCGACCGCAGCGCGACTACGTGCGATACACAACAGACAGACAGACGGAATGAACACACGCGACTAGATCCACGCGTCGCTCTGTCAGTCCTTCATCCAGCTCGGGACGCCAGCGTCGCTCTCGCTACTGCTGCTTGGAGCAGACTGTGACGCTGTTGGTGCTGAACTAACAGGAGCTGAAGCAACGGCGTCCGAGCTCGAGAGGTACGGCGCTGGTGTCTCGAGAGGCGGCACCTGTTGGACTGGGACGACTGCTGCTGGTGCTACTGGAGTCTCTGAGAGAGGAGCTCGAGAGGATGCAGCCGCGTCGACGCGCTTGCGCTTCTCCTGGAACACGAGCTCCTCTTGGAGCTGCTTGATCCGGAACTGGTACTCGCGACTGCACTTGCGCGCACTCTCGATCTCGTCCAAAGCGTCTGTGAGCTTGCGCTGGAGACTCTCGCTCGTGGTCTCGAGCTGCGCGACTCGCGCGCTCAAGTGCTTTGCGTTTGCTGTCGTCTGCATGCGCCGCGCCTTGAGGTCGTCGTTCTCGCGCTTGAGCTGCGCGATCGTGGCTGCGAGCTGGTCCTCGCTCCGCGCGAGCTCGAGGCGCTTCTTGTCGGCGTCGACTGCTTTCGCACTCGCGTCTTTGGTCGTCTGGCAACAGTCATTGAGAGACTGTCAGTCCTGCAGGTAACGACGCTCGGCGATCGCCTCGTAGATGCGCACGCACGCACCTTCTGGAGCAGTCGGTGCTTCTCTTCGAGCGCTTGCTTCTCGAGTCCTACGCGCTGAAGCTCGAGCTCAAGACTCGCGCGTGTCCGCTGCTCTTGGTCGAGGTCGAGCGCAGACGCCGCGAGTTTCTACGACAGCACGTACGCAGTCCATCGGTCCGTCAGGCGAGTCGATCGACACGTAGAGCGACGCGAGCCTAGACGAACCAGTTCGAGCTGCTCGCAAAGCACACGCTCCATGCGCAGCGACTCGTCGAGCGCCAGGTTCTTTGCTTCGAGTTGGTTGATCTGAGCGTAGCAACCACGAGTGCATCAGGACACAGCGCTGATTGAGCACACCACGAGTCAAGTGTACTGCTTCTGCCTCGCGTACATACCTGGTCGCTCAGCGCTTGTTGCTGGTTCAGCGCTGCAACGAACTTCGCATCGAGAGCGCTACGGTCGACTGCACACTGCCGCACGTCTCGCTGGAGCTGCTCGATCGTGCTCTGGCGCTCGCGGTCGAGCGCTCGTGCTGCCTGTTGCTCCTTCTCGCGAAGACGCTTCACTTCGAGGGCTGCGGCATTGCGCGCGTCGCCGTCGACTCGCATGCGCTCGCACTGGAGCTGGAGCAACTGAAGCTGGCGCTGTAGCTGCTGGTTCGCGTTAGTGAGCTCAGCTGTCGCTGCAGTGGTACTCGAGCGGAGCTGCTCCTTCTCGCTCTCATACTGCGCACGTGCTTCATCGAGTGCTTTCTGTTGCGATCAAAGCGAGGCGAGTGAGGTGAGCTCATGTGCCTTTGCCTTGAGAGAGCTAGCAAGACGCCCACAGACCTGCTGGACGCGCATGAGCTCGTTCTCGCGCTCTTTCTTCGCGAGCTTGAGCGTCAGCATCTCGATCATGTCGAGCTGAATGCGCTGCTCGTCGTCTCGGAGCGAAGACGATGGCACAGATGAGACCGACGCCAGTTGGTTCGAGGTTGCTTTGTCATCTTGTCCATTGCGGATCTCCTGTAGAAGCATGGAGAGGAAGACGTCAGGGTAAGTGTGAATGAGAGACCTGCGCACTCGTCAAGCTCGAGCTTCGCTCGTGAGCTCGAGCAAGCACGATGATGGCGCACCAACCGAGACGACACGACCGACGCGCAGCCCTCCACCGCGGATCTGCTTCTTGTCAAGCGGCTTCGTAAGTTGTGGCATACCCACGTGGCGTTGCTGCTGAGAGGCCGGAAGCACCGACATTGGTGTACGCGTCATGCGTTCACTCTCGCGCGAGTCAAGCAGCAGTGTCCTGGATGCTTGCAAAGTGCCGTCTTCACGCTCCAACTCGCTATCAATAGCGGACACGAGAGGTCATTCGTCAATGAGCTCTTCGCCCACAAGGAGAGGAGCAGAGAGGTCAATCGAGACTTCTTCATGACGCCCAACATGAAGTCACCATCGGTGTGACGACGCTTTGTGGCTCTAGGAGGAACGCCGATCGCTCCTCGACCACTTCCTTATCAGTAATGGGCGTGTCGGACGACTGCAAGATCAAACTGGTTGCTCAAGGGGTTCATTGACATGGTTACTACTCAACTACATCTGACATGTACACTTACACTACCACAACACACAAGCACACATGTACAGAGAGGATGTCTGCGCACAGATCACATGGCTCGCTCGACCACTTTTCAGCGGCCGCCTCGCTCCTGCAAATCGTGAGGATCAGCGAGCCGATGGTGGATCCGCGCGCGCGTAGTTCGTGTCCCAAGGATTCGGCTTCTACTATCCACGGGGAGAGGATGGCGAGAATTTGACACCTTGGTTCCTCGTGTCGGTCGTCACACATACACACATGCAGCAGTCGATGGATGAATGCAAGCGGCTCAGGTAATGAGATTCCACTGGAGTATCTTCATGCACGTGTGCAGTCAGATGTCCCTATATGTTTGTCGTCACTGCCGCTCGATCAAGAGACACACACACATGCAGACACACATATGCACATGCATGCTGGTAGGAGTCCGTCTCAGCGATCTTGGTGATTGAAGTGTCGTCATTGATTGTCAAGAGTAGCAAATATTTTGTAGGCATCATCGACCGACTCCCGTTCATTCATTCACACAGGAAACACATGCAGAAGCACTCGATGCAGACCATGCACACACACACGCAGTTGGTTGGGCTCATCATACAAATGCCTCGAATACTCTTCACAAGTGAAGCCCGAGACGCCTCGGAGCACGGCAGAACGCAGTGCAGTGAGGCGCTCTTCGTTCTCAGTCTCGTCATCTAAATGATTGAAATCACTTGAGCGCCATAGAGAAGACACACATACATGCAGATACACATACACACACTTGTGGAAGCACTCAAGCGTACGCAGTCTGCTGCAGTTGTTGTTGAGCGCGTCGCTGCTGATCCTGCTGTTGCTGCGTGAGGCTGCGCGATTGGTGCTGCGCACACTTGTTGTGCGGCGCATGTGTCTGCTGCTGCTGCTCCTGTTCGTCGTCGTAGCCGCGCTGTCCTGTAAGCTGTTTCGATGACGGCCGCGTGCGATGCTCGGATTGGGATCTGGAATGAGCTTCATGGAGCATCGAGCACACTTGACGTCGTCTCGTTGCCAGCATTTGAACGGGTGGTCGCGCCAATTTCGCACGAAACGATGCGTAAGAACACTGCGCGTAAAAAACACAGCGAGTGTAAATAGGCTGTACATGATGTGTCTTTTATGTATGCTGCCACACCACGGTACACCACATGACGAGGTTCTGTTTTGCACACGAGCTTGACTCGCGTGACTTGACCTGTGAGCGAGCGACTTCAAGACGCGCGAGGTGTCCTCGCTCACGCGGGTGAAGGTGCATCTTGACGCACATACGCACAAGTGTGTGTGTACAAGAGATAGCCGTCTCTAGTCGCTGCTGCTGCTGCGATGAGCGAGCGCGAAGAACAGCTCGAGCGCGAGTGCCAACTCCTCAAAAGGTACATCCATCCATCCATCCATCCATCTGCTTGCTTCCTTTCGCTTGACGCGCATGACACACAGTCGACATGCAGCACTGCTACTCGCATAGCATTGAACTACAAGCACACAAAGCTCAACCTCCTCACATATTTGCCTGTGCTCACATGATGACAGTGAGGTCGCTGCGCTTGAAGCACTCGTTGGGCGGTACCAAGACGAGCTCTACGCCACTTCGAGTGGCAAACGCACACAGCCACTTCCACTCACGGTCACAGACACTCGCATCACGCGCATTGAAGACGTGCTGCTCGAGCACCAGCGATTGTACCCGAGCGGATGGGAGACGCGATCGACGCGCGCTGGCGACAGACCTGCAATGGCTCGACCAAGCGGCGAGCCGAGTGCGTTTGACAAGGTGCGCATCGCTCATCTGAACGTCGCCATGATGACTGCGACTGCGCTGGAGCTGACCAATTGGTCTTCTTGCCTGTTATGCGGTAGGTCGTGCTGCCGTCGAGCGACTGGGAGTGGGTGAGCGACTGGCACCCGAACGTCGATGCACTCACAGACGAGAGCGGCTGGCAGTACGCTGCGTCTTGGGACGACTTGGACAGCAATGGCAATGGCTCAGATCATTCGCCCAGCAGGTGCGTCCTCTTATCCAAGTCGACTCTACTCACCAGTGCTATGCACTCGCTCGCACTCGTGTGACTGACGCGCTCTTGCGAACGCTCGTACACAGTGAGAAGACACTCGAGCACCGCGTGCGGCGACGCGTGTGGAAGCGCGAGCGCATGCTCATACGCGCGAGTGGTCTGCCTGCTGTGCTCAATCGACAGCTTGAGCACGAGAGCCGCATCGCTGCTACCGTACGTTCTCTGTGTGACGCTCTCGCTCTCTCTCTCTCGCTCTCATACACACAGTGCTGACTGTTGGACTCGCGCTGTCGACTCAATGGCACTCGGTCTCGTGTGTAGGAGCGCGCGAATGCAAAGCTGACGCAGCAGGTGCACTCGCGTTCCCCTTGCGGTCTCTTGCATTGAGCAGCGCACTAACACACTCGTCTGTTCCTGCAGCTGCTGTTTGCACAAGAGCGTCTGCGCGAGTCGGACGAGCGCGCGCGTGTGTACGAGACGCAGCTTGTGCGGCTGCAGGACATTGTCCATCGCCTCTCGCACAAGCGCACTCGCGTGTCGTCGCGCGCGCAGTCGTGGACGTCACCACCACCAGCAGTCGCGACTGCAGCGTCGCTCTCGCCGCGGTTCTCGACGTCTGCAGCGCACAACGCGGACGTTTTGAGCCAGACCGAGGCGCTGCTGGACCAGATCCTCTCGGGCCCGGGACTCGCGAACCTCGACCTCGCAACGACGATCGACGCGCAAGAGCGGCGGTCGATCATGGTCGAAGCCTGTCAGCAGGAGCTCCAGGACGCTGTGAACGAATTCCACAGCCTCATTGGCAAAGCCGAGCAGCAGCAGCAGCACGTCCTTGGCGACGACGATGACGACGATGACGATGGTGGTGAGACAGACACGTCGTCGTCGCGCTAGTCCTCGCATTCGCCCTCCTTCGCTCGCTCTGTCGTCGTCGTATTTAATGAAATGCAGTAGCTCGTAGTACATGGTGAAGAGGTGCATCGAGATGACTGAGTGCATGTAACTGACTGTGCATGTATGAAAGGCTTGTGTGCGTGTGTAAGTGATCACGAGACGTTTACGCGAGGAGCTCGATGAAGACCTTGTCGTGCACGCCCTTGAGCAAGAGCTGGCCCTGGTAGTCGATCTTCTTTGTGCGCTTCGCGGCACGGAGCGTGCCCATGAGCGCTTCAAACACGTCCTGGCAGCGCTCGTCGTCAAAGAGCGCGCCGAACGTCACGCCAAACTTGCTGCCGTCCTGCGACCCGATGCGGCGGATCTCGATCACGAGCTGCTCGACCTCTTTCTCGACGTCCATGTTCGCGTTGTTGCTGTTGCTCGTGTGACGAAGAGTGAAGATGCGAGTGCGCGATAGAGCTGCTCGTGCAATCGGACGTCGGTCGTGAAGAGCGAGCTTGATCGAGGATCGTCAGTTGCACTTGTTTACACTGAATTTCTTCACTATCTTATCTTGAATAGAGAGCGTACTGCATGCGAAAAAATAAACGACCACAAATGTGAAATGGCGGCAAATTGAGCGACGCAACGAGCAGCAGCAGCTCTCTCACGTTGTCGGCATCTGTGCGCCTTGTGAGCGTCTGTCGACAGCATCGGCATCAGCATCAGTGCAAGAGAGATTCGTGAACAAGTGCGTTTGGTCTCGCCTCCCAGAAACAACGAGCGCAATGGACGACGATGTCTATGCGTACGAGCACGAAATGGACGAGATGGACGAGTGGGAAGCCATGCACGCGCACGAGATGGAGGCAGCAGAAGAAGCGATGCGCGAGATGGACGCTGTGCACATGAGCGCTACTGCGCCAAGCAAGGCGCCAGCGAGCAGCAGCAACAGTGCACCAGACGCTCCTGCGTCTGCAGTACCAGCGCACGAGCACGACAGCAACAACAGCAGCAACAACGATGCAATGGACGCAGCGAGTGCGATCGACGCCAAGATCGCTCGTGCGCAGGAGCGACTGAACCAAGTGCTGAGCCGTTGTGCGACGCTCATGGGCGAAGACGACGACGACAGCGCTGCATCGCAGGCGAATGACGCAGCGCTCAGAGTCGCCGACTCGACTGCGCGTCCAGGTGCGCCGCTCCAGCCACTGCAGACGACGGCGCAGCAGCAAAAGAAGACAACGCTGTCTGCTGCGCTCGACGCTGCGACTGCGAGCTATCTGCACAGCCGACCGCCAATGGACGTCGACTCGCTGTCAGTCGTGCTCGGCGCGGACGGTCGCCGCATGTTCCTGCGCAAGAAAGCGCCGAGCAGCAGCTCGAGCGCATCCGCGACCACTGCTGCGTCGACTGCGCTCTCGCTCGTGCCGATCGAATCGATGCTCGCGAGCATCGAACGCGTACGTGCCTCTGCAATTGCATACAAGGGCAACGTATGCAGCTGACTGACAATCACTCTCCATTCCCACTCGACAGCGCCAGATCGAAGCGACAGTAGCAAAGGACAGTGACGCAGCGCTCGCGGAGCTCCTAATGACGCCGACAGCAGCGACGCCAGCGCGCGCGAACGTGCTGTGGCTCGACAAGTACAAGCCGAAGCGGTTCATCGACTTGCTAAGCGACGAGCGCACGAACCGCGAAGTGCTCAAGTGGATCAAGACGTGGGACCGCTACGTCTTCCCGCACAAGAAGCGACCGGACGGCAGCAGCAACAGCAGCACTGTCGCAGTGAGTCGCAGTGTGCAGAGCGACGGCTTTGGCGCCAAGGCGACGCGCTTCAATGGCAACGACCACAACAGTAACAACAATGTGAATGGCGCGCCAGACGCCGACGACGACGACCCGCGGCCGTTCCAGAAGCTCATTCTCATCTGCGGACCGCCAGGTGCCGGTAAGACGACGCTCGCCAACATCGTCGCGCGCCACGCTGGGTACAACCCGATCGAAGTGAACGCAAGCGACGACCGCACTGCGGGCGTCTTGAAGAACAAGGTACGAGTGTGTGAATGGTCCTATGCTCGTGAGAGACGACTGCCTCATACGACATCTCTCTCTCTCTCTCTTTGTATATGCTGGCGTCGCTAGATCATCAATGCGATGGAGATGCAGTCGATCTTTGGCGAGCGCAAGCCAAACTGCATCATCTTGGACGAGATCGATGGCGCGATGAACGGCGGCGACGGCAAGACTGCAATCGCAGCGATCCACGACATCGTCACGGCTGCGCTGCCGCAAAAGAAGCACGTGAAAGGCGCGAAGCGCAGCGCGTCATCAAGCCAGCACCCGCTCACGCGACCGCTCATCTGCATCTGCAACGACCAGTACGCGTCGGTGCTGCGGCCACTGCGCAAGCTCGCAAAGATCTTTGTGCTCGAAGCGCCACATGCGCAGCGCCTCGTGACGCGGCTCAAGTTCATCTGCAAGAGCGAGCAGCTCAAGACCACGACTGGCGCGCTCTCGACGCTCGCAGCGACTGGTGGCAACGACATCCGCTACTGCGTCAATGCGCTGCAGTTCCACAGCACGCAGCCAACGCGGAGCATCGCCGCGATCGCGAGCGGTCTCGTCGGCCAGAAAGACCAAGCAAGCGGTGTCTACGACACGCTCTCGATGGTGTTCTACCAGCCCAAGACCAAAGCGCGCGTGCCTGGGAGTAGTAGCTCTACAGACACGAGCGCTTCGCCGAATGCAGCACCATCGGCGTTCAGTGCGATCGAAGAAGCGGCGCACTCGATGGGCAACTTCCCACTGCTGCTCAATGGCTTGGACGAGAACCTCCCCAAGATGATCTTCAACGACGCGACCATGAGCAAGCTCTGCGACGCGTTTGAGTGGCTCGGACTCGCTGACGCTTGGGACACACGCGCGCGCTCAGAGCAGCAGTTTGCGTTCCAAGCGTACGTCCCGTTCGCCGCCATGGCTGTGCATACAACGTGCTGTACGAGCTCGCGCCGGCGCATCGAGTACCCGCGCGCGCACTTTGTCGCACAGCAGCAGCACGAGCGCGCGAGCAACATCCTCCAGGCGCTCGTCGAGAACTCACAGCTCCACCAGAGCCTCCGCGTGAGCGCTGGCGTCCTTGCAGTCGACGTCGTGCCGTGGCTCGTCTCCGTGCTCTCGCCGACGATCCGCCGCGTGAACCCGACGCTCCAGACTGCAGACGAAAAGGCGATGCTCGCGCGCTTGATCGAGCTCATGGCGTCGCTCGGACTGTCGTTCCGGCCCAAGTTCCTGCCGGATGGGAGTGAAGACTATGCGCTCGAGCCGTACGTCCGAGTTGCTTTGGGTGCGGTGTGGTTGGCTACCAGACTGACTGACTGACGGACTGTGTGACTGGCTGCTAGTGCATTGCATGAGCTCCTGGTGTTCCGAGGCAGCGAAAGCGGCGTTGCGACGCTCCCAGTTGTCGTGAAGAAGATGATCACGCGCGAAGTCGAGCTCCAGCAGATGCGTCGGACTGAGAGCAGCGCGAGTCGGCGTGACGCAGCGACTGCACGAAGCGCTGATGGTGCGACTGAGAACACTTCAGCTGCTACACCAGCGTTTGTGCTCCCAGAGCTCAGCAGTACGTCCTTGCCATTGTCACGGAGCTGCTGCTGGTCGTGCTGATGTTTGTAACCTATCTAGTCTAACATAACTGCTACGTAACCCATGGATGTACCCAGGTGAAAAGATGGCTGAGAAACTCGAAGCGATGCGCAAGCGGAACCCGTTCGCGTTTGCGCACCGCGAGGCCAAGCGCAAGCGCGACGCGAGCGAGAAGCTCGAGCGCACCGAGTCTGTGCAGCGCGAGCGCGACGACAGCGGCCACGCGCGGCCAGTCGTGCGCTACAAGTTCAACGAAGGCTACACGTGCGGCATCATCACGACAGTGTACATGCGCGATCTGTTATAAAGCACGTGCGCGCTTGTGTGTGAGGAGCGTAGCAGACGCATTGGCTCGAACCCTCTTACTCGCTGGATCGTGCTCAAGTTACACCCGGTTACTTGTTCTTCTTCGTCTTGTTCCCGCTCTTGTTGGTCTTTGCCTTGGTGCTCGCACTTGCGTATGGCTGTGGCGCTGCTGCTTGAGTCCCACCGCTGCTGCTGCTGGTACTGGCGCTCAGTGGCGCAGCGACTGCAGGCGTCGCCTTCATTGGTCCGAGCACTTCTTGCATCACGAAGCGCAGCAAGCGCGTGAGCCGCGAGAGGTTGCTCACGAGCGGTGTCTGGTACGTAATGCTCTGCGCTGCAACGCATGCGACTGCACCAGTGCTGGTACTGCTGCTGTTCTTGCGCGGCCGCGTCGACACGCGCGCAACGATCTTGACACCACTCGCGCTCTTCGTGTTGCTGCTCTTGCGGGCAACGACGCGCGTCTTGAAGAAAAAGCGCGTGTCGGCGTGCGGGTCTGCGACGAACGCCACTTTCGCGAGCTCTTCGAAGCGCTCCCACGCGAGCTTGCTGCTCTTGCTCGAAGTCGTCGCTGCCATCGTCATCGTCTCCTTGCTGCAGCTCTTCGCTGTTGTGATCTTTGACTGTTGTACCTTTCCTTTCCGACAAAGTACGAATCAAGTGGAAGCATACTCGACCTCGCCTCTCGCCTCCAGCTCACGACTAGCGCTCGCGTGTGCCTCTGAACTCGCGCGTCTCTCTCGCCCATACGAGGTTCATGACGTATTCGTCTTCAGTCTTTTGAGTCTGGGCTGACGCGTGTGTAGCTCGCCCATGACTCACTCTTGCCTCGACGTTCAAAGGCGAGTCGAATCAAGATGTTGACTGGAGTGCCCCATGCTGCATCAATAACACTATCGTGGCGCATGCTGGCTGCTCAAGGCGTGTCTATGAGACCTTGGTACTTTGAGACCCTGGTGCCTCGACTTGCTACGTGTAGGAAGCTCGGATCGCCAAAGCCTTCAACTCTGAACTTGATCGATCAATGTCGAGAACAACTGGTGTCAAACGAGTCCTCATCGACAAGACTCAAGTGCTAGACGTCATCAACAAGAACAACTTCGCTCTTGCTCGCACGCGTTGTTCGTGCGTACAAACCCAGTCTCTCTCGCTCACGAGGTCTTGGATGCTAGACCTGATCGAGAGCAACCGCGTCGAGGAGGTCGAGGACACCCTCAAGACACTGGTTTGAAGATGTCGGAACTCAAACATCGTCGCTCTAGCTCGCAAACGCGCACCTCTTGATCTCGCTCTTCCTCGTACTCGCGACTTGATACCTCGTGCTTGTCAACATGCCACCGCTCTTTGCGTGCGGACCTCAAGTACGAGGCCTTGTACTCGGACCTTTTAGGAAGTTGTGTGTGAAACTGATCACTTCACTTTTAACAGTAACTGTTAGTGTAACTGGTTAGCCAATAACAAACCAGTTACGCAAACAGTTACTGTGTATCGTAACCATTACAACCGAATCGTTTCATGTACCCCAACCTAACCTGGTATGTACCTAAACCTAACCTGACATGTACCCTAACCTAACCTGACATGTACCCTAACCTAACCTAACCTGACATGTACATATATGTAATATATAAAAACAATTCATACATTTCGATAATTTGTTGATTTATCGCGACGTTTCGAGCTTCCTCGAGCAATGCGTCGAGGCGACATGAGCGACGCGCGGCATGGTGACGAGAGCGTGGCTCTGCGCAGCGAGCAGCTCGACGAGGTGGACAGCGGTGACGATGACGCCGCAACCGAGCAGCAGTTCCAGAGTACGTCGACGTATTGCTCTGATTGCTTGCGAGTGCTTCGCATCCGAGCTGAACGACGACGTCTTCGCAACTCGTGCCTTTGCTGTTATGCATCTTCGTGCAGATGCGTACGATGAAGTCGTCGCACTCAAGCGCTTACTGCAGGTGCGATCACGCAGTAGCCTGGAGCTACACCACACTACAGCACTCGCTCGGTCAGTCTCAACCATTTGCCTCACACGGATCGACGGACGCGCTCTTGCTGCAGGACTTGCTCAACATCGAACGATCGGAAGCACTCGACCCAGACGCGCTTGATGACAACGCAGCCGACTGCTTGCTCGATAGTGACGACGACCGCGGCGTCAGCGACGAGTACGAAGCTGACGACAGTGATAGTGAACGAGCGCTTGAGGGCCAACTGCAGGCAGATCCTGCCGAGTGGGCTGCATCCGACTCTGAGAGCGAGGCGTCGCTCGATCATACGCTGTCGCCTGCGCGCGTGATGAGCTTTAGCGACGAGCTGCGGTCGTTCACACCGTCTGCGCTCGCAGTCGACAACGTTGTTGCACCAAAGCCTCGAGTGGTGCTGACGCGACCGCGACGGCAGACTGCGGTGCCTCGCGTAGCACGTCGCTCGAGCAACCAAGAGCCACGCGCAAGCTCCCGCATGGCGAGAGACACTGTCACCACTAGCCGCCGACGCATCGGTGAGGACATCAACAACAGCAACAACGATGGCGGCAGACATGACCACGATGACGACTGTGAAGCCCAAGTGCCGCCATCTCACTCGCACACGCCGCGAGCGAGTCGCAGTTCGCTCAAGCTCCTGCGCGAGAGCGCGACGTTCGAGCCAAACTTCCAAGCGCGCATGCGGCAGTTTGTGGCGCAGAACCGGCAGAAGAAGGAGCAGATCCGACTCGCTGTGTGCGAGCAAGAGGACGTCTGTCTCCAACCAACGCCGACGATCAATCGGGTACGAGCGAGCTGTCTCTGTCGAGATCGAGCGTGTGAATGACAACACTATGGGCCTCGCTCTCACCTCTCACACTCGCATGCACATCTAGCGATCGAAGCGGATCAACCGGAGCGTGTCCCACTTGATGGCGTGGGACCACAAGAAAGAGAGCAAGCTCGCCCACTTGCGGCAGGCAGAGGCGGCGCGCGCGACCGCAGAGATCGCTGGGAAGCCTGTCATTGCGCGCCACTCAACCGCGCTCTTTGCGCAGCGCAGTGACGAGCTCGCGCACTGCCGCGTCGAAGATCGCCTTCAGCTCCTCGGTTTGATCTACCAGTACCAGCAAGAAGAGCGCCAACTCGCTGAGCGCAACGCTGTTGGTGCCTTCCACCCGCGTGTTGCGCCGCACTCGGCCAACTTGGCGCGCAAAGCAACAGTAGCGCCACTTGCAGCGCACGAGCGGCTGTACCAACTCGCGCTGCGCCGTGCCAAGCGCACGGACGCAGCGCAGTCGACTGACAGTCAAGCTGAGCTGCCGAGTGCATCGCATCGCGAGCGCACAGCGGTGCCGTCTGCTGCCACTGTGCAGCGCCTCTTGGCATTTGGCGCCGAGTACGAGACGAAGCTCCAGGCGCAGCGCGAGCTCCAGCGTCTGCGTGCTGCACGACTTCATGTGCGTCTTGAGTGCGTGTGTGAGAAGAGAGAGAGAGAGCTCATCGAACGGACATACTCACATGACAATGTGTCTGTGGTGGACGTGTAGGACACGCCAAAGCTCTCAACCACGAGTCGGAAGCTCGCACTGCGACGCCATGAGCGCACAGCAAAGACGGCGACTGAGCAGCCGCTGCAACACGCGCGCTGCACGTGCTGTCGACGCCAGCCAAGTGAACCAGAGAATTCGTCGAGTGGCCACGTCGATGCTGCGCGTGCACGCGCGATCTTCACGAAGCAAGTGCAGTGGAAGCGCGCGAAAGACGCGAAAGACGCCGAGCTCAAGCGCTTCTACGACGACCTCGCGCGCAGCGAGTGCACGTTCCGGAACCCGTACGCTGACGCATGGCAGACAACAGCAACAACAACAGCAGCAGCAGCAGTACGCGGCGGTGGCGACACAAATACGGCGTTCTTTGAGCGCACGATGGCGTGGGCGATGAAGCGAGAGAAGCGTCTGGCACACGAGAAGCAGGTCTGGGACGAGATCCACTTGACCGAGTGCACGTTCCAGCCGCAACTCTCGCCGCGCAAGCGGACACCAGTAGCGACAGCGACTGCAGCAAAACACGCTCAAAGCATGTGGAGTCCTACCAGACGCATGACTGTGAGCGAGAGTGGACTGGCGTCGCCAGTCATACAGCGCCCGCTGAGTCCATACGGCTGCAGCAGCACAGCTAGTCGGTGCTTTGCATCGAGTCCACTTTCATCGCCACAGCGACAGCGAACACCAGTGTCGCTGAGCACGTTTGCGCTGCCGCTCGACGCACACGACGCTGCACTCGACTTCGACGAGCTCGCTGCAACAACGACGCGATCGTCTCAAGCGACACCGACCTCGAGACAGAGTTGAAGCAGTAGATGAGAGCGTAAGGGAACGGAGAGTAGCAGACGATTTTGAGCGAAGACTCGTGCTACTGGCCGTTCTTGCACTTGCACTGCTCCTCAGCATCACGAGAGCACTTCGTTCACAAAGATTGAAGAGCGAGTCAAGGAGACGAACACAGAGCGTAACATGTTCATGTCCTCGTACGTAAGACACGAACGACGCAATCGCTGCGCGCTCGTCGGCGCGTTGACAGTCTTCATTGAAATGGCTGCACGTGGGTCCAGCCATTGAAATGGCTGCACGTGGGTCCAGCGAGACGCATCGATGAGTCAGTCGATGCCGCGACAGAGCGATCGTACAGAGCGAGAGGACGGCGGTAGTGGTGCGTACCGCGCGACTGCAGCTGCGAGTTGCTCGCGCGAGCTCCCTGGCACCCCTGGGATGCGGTGGAACGCCATGTAGCGACGCAATGCGTGCGTCTAGTAGCCATGTGCATCAGCAGTAGCAGTGCGTTAGCTCCACACACACACATCCGCCACAAACAGAGCGCTACACAAGCAAGTGCATGTACGCACTCGCAGCTGCGTAAAATCGACCGCGACGTTGAGCGGGTACTCGTTGCGCGCGCTGTGCGTCCCGCACATCGATTGCGCATTGTCGAATCGGTCAGAGGCGCTGTCGTTGCTGTCGATGCGGTCATCGCACGCTGCAGTGCGCGCGACAACTTGCGCCATGGTGGTCGTCGTGGTAGTGCGCGCGAGTGGCTGCTGCTGCTGCTGCTGCTGCTGTTGCTCGTGCAGATCGAGTCGCTGTGTGCTCGTGATACATTTGCTATTACATTCCGAAACAAGTTGGCTCAGAAATCGCTATCGCATTGTTTCGTTTTCTCGTTTTTTATTCCGAAACAATTACTATCAGAAGTACAACTTGCATTGTTTCGGAAAACGTTTTTTAACGTTACAAAACTGTCGAAAACAGTTGGAAACCGTTAATAGCCGTTAAAAGCCGTTGAAACCGTTACAATTGAACACTTTCGGTTGCTTACCAGCTTTTTACAAATCTAAAATATATTGCAGTGGGGTACACTAGTGTGTACCACACTAGTGTACCCCGGTCTGGCCGCTGTGCGCTAACCAATCAAATCACTACAATGCGAAGAAAGAGAAGATTATGTTCAAATGGTGTGGTCTTCATTCGCTTTAGATACGAATTGGTGGAACCACTGTACTTCGGGAAGTGACTTCTCGAAGCACCCCTGGAACGAAGAAAATCCGAAGCCAGCTTTGGACAAAATTGAGAGAAGCACAGTACTGCGAGAAGTCACTTCCCTCAGTACAGTGCTTCACACTTTTCGACAAGTCTTGCGGCGGCGCGGTCGTCGGTCGCTTGGTCTTGCTGTTGCTGCTGCTGCTGGTGCGAGCAGCGTGGTGTTTGTTGAAGTGTTGGCTTCGGTGCGCTCGAAGGAGATAGTGGGACGTTGATAAAATTTCGACAATCAAAACCCGCGATTACAAAGATCTTATGTTGCGCGTAGCCAAAAGCGAAGATTGCGATCCGATGAGCAACATAACTTCCTTTTTGCTGAAGATTTTGGGTCTAAGTCGATTTCTTTAAAATATATTTCCAGAAATTTAGACCGAAGGCGGTATATCGATATTTTAACTTCTGTTATTGGTACTTCGTTCGCAGGGTGTCTTGAAGTAGTGATTCTCCAATTTTCGAGAGAAGTGAATTCCGTATTCCTTCGTACAAGGTGTGAGTAGCAGTAGCAGTAGCAGTAGCAGTAGCAGTAGCAGTAGCAGTAGTAGTAGCAGTAGCAGTAGCAGTAGCAGTAGCAGTAGCAGTAGTAGTAGCAGTAGCAGTAGCAGTAGCAGTAGCAGTAGCAGTAGCAGTAGCAGTAGCAGTAGCAGTAGCAGTAGCAGTAGCAGTAGCAGTAGCAGTAGCAGTAGCAGTAGCAGTAGCAGTAGCAGTAGCAGTAGCAGTAGCAGTAGCAGTAGCAGTAGCAGTAGCAGTAGCAGTAGCAGTAGCAGTAGCAGTAGCAGTAGCAGTAGCAGTAGCAGTAGCAGTAGCAGTAGCAGTAGCAGTAGCAGTAGCAGTAGCAGTAGCAGTAGCAGTAGCAGTAGCAGTAGCAGTAGCAGTAGCAGTAGCATTTGCGATTGTTTTGACTCTATCAGAGCAACGCATGCGCATTGCACAGTTGGAAGCAACGTGCAGATCTCAGTGTCAGGCAGTTGCTCGCAGAGAGAATCAGGCAGTTGTATGTGAGTGAGTGCTAGAGCAGACCAAGTCGTAGGTCGCTCGCTATGTTGCGAGGGTGGTTTTGTGCCGTGCAGGATTTCCATCCTCAATCCCATTCTTACCTCGTGGAACTCAAGTGTCTGCTCCTCCTCGCTACTCGAGACGTTTGCGAGGGCATCTGCGACGAATCACAGTGCTGTTTTCATCGACTCAGTTACTCATGGCGTTCGCTAGACACGGTTGTGCACACTTGCTAGAGGCGATTGGCGTCGCGCGTGAACAACCAATCGAAGGCGTTAGCGTAGTCGGAGTACGTAGTCGACCGGCGGATGTACGTAAGGCTTGCATTCGCGCTCGCTTGCTCCAACGTACGGTGCTTGAACGCGTTCACCCGCTGCGAAATCCCTTGGCAGCGCTTCCGGTACATGAACGTCTCGGCACCACCCAGGTACTCGGTGATGGCCTGGTTCACCACCACACTGCCCTTGCTCGCGAAGTGCTGGCCGATGGTCATGTGGTTTTCGCCGTACACGCCGTTCAGGTGGCGCAGGATGTCGACGCGGGTCCTCGCAATCACGTCCAAGAACGGGTGGATGCGTCGCTCTGCTTCGAGGTCAGCGATGCGACGGCGAGCGGATGCCAAGTCGCGCTCCAGCTGCGATATTAGAGCTTCGGTCTGTGCATCGCGAGTATGGCGTCGACCTTGGTCG
This sequence comes from Pythium guiyangense, assembly GCA_003730235.1. Taxonomy (NCBI): domain Eukaryota; phylum Oomycota; class Peronosporomycetes; order Pythiales; family Pythiaceae; genus Pythium; species Pythium guiyangense. The sequence goes on along the minus strand of QXDM01000017.1, from coordinate 1,173,783 downwards.
TTTGTGCTGTGATCCATGCGTGCGAGGATCGAGCTCGATCGGGTGGAAGAGCTTGAGCTGTCGCGAGGAAGGTATGAGAGTGAGTCGAGTTGGACACATGTCAGCGAGTCTTCCAGAGTTGCCGGCATGAGCACGTGGCAGGACAAGTGCGAAAGCGATAGAGAACCGAGTGACACATTCAGACAAGTAAGTAGTTAGTGGTCTGATGGGCTGTCAGAGTCGTGACATTGCGCGTTTGATATGTGCCTGCTTCTAGTCACAGTTCAGCTCAAGTGACGTTGATTGCTCGCTTGTCGAGATCCACTTGACCGAGTGCACGTTCCAGCCACAGCTCTCGCCACGCAAACGAACACCAACAGCAACAGCGACAGCAGCAGCACACACACGGAGTGTATGGAGTCGTACCGAGCGAGAATGGACTGGCGTCGCCAGTCATACAGCGCCCGCTGAGTCCATACGGCTGCAGCAGCACAGCTAGTCGGTGCTTTGCATCGAGTCCGCTTTCGTCGCCACAGCGACAGCGAACACCAGTGTCGCTGAGCACGTTTGCGCTGCACTCGACCTCGACGAGCTCGCTGCGACAACGACGCGATCGTCTCAAGCGACACCGACCTCGAGACAGAGTTGAAGCAGTAGATGATAGCGTGAGGGAACGGAGCATATCAGACGACCCGACGGCGTCGATCTGGTCAGATCTGGTGCAGATCTGGTGCAGAGTGAACTTGCCACAGCGACTGCAGCTGTAGCTACACTTTGTGTCCTACACTCGAGCAGCGAGCTTGCCTTGAGCGCGTGGTCGATCGCGAGTGTTCACAGTCGTTGGTGACTGTAGCGCCGGTGTGTGCGAATTGAATCCATGTGCTCGCGTCGAGCGTGCCGTCGCTGTGTGCGAACGTGCGTGTCGCTAATCGACGACATCGCGAGCGAGTGAACAGTTGCGTTGTGAAAGTGAGGAGAGGACTTGGAGCACATGACGCACTTCAACGAGTGTGCGACTGGCTGGTCCAGACCACCGCTCTCGGCGCTCTCAAGCACGCGCCTGCGCGTGGCAGCCGCGTGCCTTGGCCGAATTGCACATGCGTATTATGAAGCAGTAGGAGCACTAGGAGTAGGAGAGACTCGAGCGCTCGACAGCGAGCGCTCACTTGAATGGCACTTTGCATTTCACCAGCATCAGCATAGCAGCACTCAACAGCACCAGCACGGGTGTCGCCAAAGCAGAGCGGCGGCATCATTGACAGACGTCACAGAGAATTCTTTTGACAAAGGAAGCGTGCCAGGCTTTGGAGCTGAGGACGTCAAGATGACGGTGCCTCAGCCCATCTACGAGTTCGTTCAAGCTCCAAGGCTGAACGAGTGGAGTCAACAAGCCCTCGTACGGTTCGCGCGCAAGCACACACTGTACGAACCGAAGATGGCAGAGCGCTGCAGGGCAACTGGCGACGCGGTCAGCACCGTCACCTGTGGTTTGAAGAGCTCGCTCGAGCCACGCGTCTTGGACCATCTCGCGTACTACACACTGCGCAAGGACCCAGCAGCAGTGTCGGATAACGACATTCGCCGGCTTGTCGAAGAGAAGCTCGGGAGCGTCGTGAACAATCACGTCCCCGACATCGTCCCGCTCTTCAAGAACCGCTTGCACATGAACATGCAGCAGGCGGACGTCGAAGCGCGTGTAGCGGACTACTACATGGACTTTGACACGATCGTCGAAGAGCACGGGCTGACCACCATGATGGGTCGAGGGCCGACAGACACCGAGGCAGGGCGACAGCGCATGAAGCTCCGGTGCAAGGTCCTCATGATGAACCTCCAGCCAGAGGTTCTGCGAGTCGAGATCGCGCGCCTGGCCGATTTGACGCATCGCCACGTGCGAGCGGACGACATCGCGCTGCACGACCTTGTTGTTGAGCGAGCAACCCGCCAGCAACAAGCGCATCTCATGAGCGGCGAGGTCCGTAGTTCTGCTGCACCGCGTCAAGCCGGACAGCATAGCGACAAGAAGAGTGGATCAGTGAACGCAAAGCACGGTCACGCGCCGCGCGTACAGCAGGCGTCTGGTCCTGCGACATCGGCTGCCCCGGCTGCGCCTCGATTTGGCTGCTGGGTGTGTAAGGGAAGTCACTGGCTGCGTGATTGTCCGGTGGCGACTGAGACCCAGAGAGCAGAGGCGAAGCAGAAGATGGCCGAGGCGAGAGAACGTCGGGCACTCAAGCGCGTGAACAACGCGAAGGCTGACGTCACACCTCGAACGGCCGTGGTCAACGGCGCGCTCGAGGTCCCATTCTGTCCTGACACAGGCGCCGACGTCAACATCGTCGGCTGCTCGATCATCGACGAGCTTCGCGGGCGTGCATCATCGGTCGAGATCGACTTTGTGAGCCCCCCCCACTACAAGTACAGGTGGCCGGTGGCGCGACGGTGACCTGCCACGAGAAGGTGCGACTGGACCTGCGCATCACGACGGCTGCAGGGCCACTACAACTCGACGGCATTGTGTTCCACGTCATGGACGGCGAGGACGAGCTGCTTCTTGGACACGGCACGCTAAGCGAGATCGGCATTGACGTCGACCGCCTCTTCGAACAGCTCGTTGAGCGAGGGCCGGATGAAGCTGACGACATCGACTCCAGGAACATGCCGCTCCTTGAGCCGGCAGACGACGTGCGGATCGAGCTCGAGCGGATGTTTAAGGCAGCAGCGGCTTCAGGATTCGATCCGGCGTGCATGGTTCAGCCCCGTGACGTGGTGATGCGTTTCGCCGACGTGTGGCGTACGTGTCTCGGGCGACGCAGCAGCTCGCGTCGAACCGCTCCTCGTACAGATACGTGACGACGCTACACCGTACCGGACTGCCGTGCGTCGTTACGCCGAGGCACAACGCCAGTTCTTGCGCGAGTACGTGCGCGAGCTTGAGCAAGCGGGTCTAGTGTACCGCAACAACCACGCCCGATGGGCTTGTGCTGTGCTGCCAGTCCCGAAGGCCGACGGCGGGTTCCGGATCACGGTAGACTACCGTCCAGTCAATGCGAAGACAGTGCCCATGGCTGGTGCGGCGCCGAGCCTCGCTGTCAGCATCCAGTGTGTTCGTGGGGCGGCGTGTTTGGGCGATTTGCCTTCCACAAGGGCTTCTGGTAGATGCCTCTGCATGAGCAGTGCCAGGAGCTGTTCAGCTTCCTGACTGAGGATGGTATCTTTACTCCGACTCGAGTACCGCAGGGTGCGACGAACTCGGCAGTGCACTTCCAGTCACAGATGACCGACTGCCTTCGCGACGTGCTCCATCGCGCGGCACTCGTCTGGATCGACGATGTGCTGCTGTACGCATGTGATGCGCCGACATACATCGCCAACCTTGAGGAGTTCTTTGGCATCCTCCACCAACGTGGGCTCAAGCTGAACGCGAAGAAGTGCGAGCTCGTCGCGACGCAGATCACGTGGTGTGGGAAGGTCATCGATGGCACGGGTGTTCAGTACGATCCAACCAGACTCTCAGCTCTCGCCTCGATGCCTTTGCCGCCGGACGGCGCAGCACTTCAGCACTTCCTCTGTGCCACCAACTGGCTCAGGGACAGCATCATCGACTACGCTCGTGTCGTCGCTCCGCTGAGCGCGATGCTGGAAGCTGTCATGAGAGAGCGAGGCCGTCGCAAGTCACAGCTACGTGGTGCCGCCTACTATGGACCAGCGAGGACCGCGACTCGTTCAAGCAGGTGACCGCAGCCATCACGACGTCAAGCAAGCTGTCGTTCCCGGACGACCGCGCAACTGTGTGCATGTTCACCGATGCCAGCCACAACGGTTGGAGCGTCGTCGTGACCCAATTCCGCGAGTGGCAAGAAGGAGAGCCTGTCGAGCGCCAACAGCACGATCTGCTGGTCTGCTGTGGCGGCCAGTTCAAGACCGCACAGCTGAACTGGTCGGTCATGGAGAAGGAGGGCTATCCGATCGTAAGAGCGTGCGATGACCTGTTGTACATGCTCAAGTGAGACCGTGGCTTCTCGATCTACTGTGACCACTCGAACCTGATCCGCGTCTTCGCTCCGGACAAAGAGATCAAGTCCCACACCAAAGGAAAGCTAGAGCGATGGGCTCTCAAGATAGTCGGCCGTCGATACGTGATCCATCACATCGACTGCGAGCACAACCTCTGGGTGGACATCGTGTCACGCTGGGGCCAGCCTGCGGACCCGACAGTCGTACGACGCGTGACGACGAGATCAGCGCCTGCTCCGCCGAGCGAGCTACGTCCTCTGCAGGACGCTGCATTCGTCTGGCCAGCACTGGTCGACGTGAAGCAGGCGCAGCAGCGCCACAGCGAGACAGCACCTCAGGATGCCACGGAGAACGACGGAGCAATCTTCGTTGAAGGCAAGCTCTGGATCCCGAGGGCGGCTCGTGAGCTGGTCCAGCGGCTCATGATCGTTGCGCACTATGGAAGCCAGGGGCACCGCGGTGTCAACGTGATGGTGGAGCATCTGCGGCGGCATTTTGAACTGGACGGAGCTCGGCCCATCGCGCTGCGGTTCGTCAACGCATGCAAGCTACGCAAGCATGTGAAGGGCGGCCACCTGATCCAGCGCGACTGGACCGCGATGAGGACTGTGACGAGCAACGAGTGCCTCCACATGGACTACCTCTACCTCGGCGAGAGCTACGGTCCCGCTCGCTACGTCCTCGTCCTGAAGGACGAACTGACGCACTACGCAGAGATGGTTGCCAGCGATGCAGCGTCAAGCTCAGTGGCAGCCGACGCTGTCTTGGACTGGACGAAGCGGTTTGGCCTGCCGCGCACGTGGGTCAGCGATCAAGGATCGCATTTCAAGAGCACACTGATGACCGAGTTAGCGCAGCGCCTCAGAGTGGAGCAAGTGTTCGTGCCGGTTTACACGCCGTGGCTGAACGGGACGGTCGAACGCCTCAACCGCGACGTTCTCCAAGTGCTGCGCGTCATGCTACTGGAGTTTCAGCTAGACACACGCAACTGGCCGCACCTCCTGCCAGTCGTCCAGTCAAGTGTGAACCATAGTCCGGTGCCGTTTCTCGGCGGCTGCGCGCCGATCGAGCTGTTCACGGGCCTGCCAGCGCAGTCGAGCCTCGACACGGTGGTCGTCCCTGAAGAGCGCGTGCCCCTCACGCTGCACATGGACTCAGCAAGCTACCACGAGCGCCTCACAGCAATGCGGCGGAGCATTGAAGCGCTCCGTCAACCAGTCGTCGACATCCGCGAACAGCATCGCCTGCTCGAGATGGCCTGGGGGAAGGGCACGACATGCAACTTCTCGGTCGGAGACTTTGTACTATGGTCGAGAGTCGACAAGCGCCTGCGCAGCTCCTCGCTCGCTGGGTTGGCCCCTTTCGCGTCGAAGCAGGCCACGCGCACTCGTTCTCGATCAAGCACCTGCGCACAGGCGACGTCTACGACGTCCACGGTTCGCGCCTCAAGTTCTACAACGATCCAGACCTCAACGTCGACGCCGAGCTGCGACAGCACCTCGCGCTGCAAGGCATGGTGCTCGAGGTCTGGGCCATCAGCGACCATCGCCTCAACCGCTGAACTGGCGAGTGGCAGCTCCTTGTGGCCTGGCGCGAACCTCAGGACGTCGAGAGCTCTTGGGAGCCGTTTGCAACGATCAGCACCGACGTTCCGGGGCTCGTGGCACGCTACATTGAAGACAACAACGCGACAGACCTGGCGCAATTTTTTGCCGAGTCGTAGAACCCAAGAGATCGCAACAAGCCCAAAATGGGTACAACTGGTATTACCAGTTGCTGTGCAACTCAGAAGACATGGGCTCACAGACCATCACTCACGCGGTACAAGGGAAGTACAGCGCGCTTGTGGTCTTGGGGGCAGTGTAGTGTAGCGACTGGCTGGTCCAGACCACCGCTCTCAGCGCTCTCAAGCACACGCCTGCGCGTGGCAGCCGCGTGCCTGGCCGGCGCGTGCCTGACGCACGTCGGACGCGTGCCTTGGCCGAATTGCACATGCGTATTATGAAGCAGTAGGAGCACTAGGAGTAGGAGAGACTCGAGCGCTCGACAGCGAGCGCTCACTTGAATGGCACTTTGCATTTCACCAGCATCAGCATAGCAGCACTCAACAGCACCAGCACGGGTGTCGCCAAAGCAGAGCGGCGGCATCATTGACAGACGTCACAACGAGACACAATGGGGTAGAGTAGCTGTAGTGCGCTCGTAGGTGCGGCCATGATGTATGACTGCTGCTGTGGTGTTGAAGTCCGAGTCTGCGGCACGGCCTACTGATGGACAGAGTTGCGTGCGTGTGTGTGCGTGCGTGAGCACCAAGAGGCCAAGGAATCACGCGACCGATGCCAGAAGCACAGACGTCGATACATAGTATATGGTGTTCTCCATCAGACGACAATGAACGATTGACCCTGTTGTTTGCTGCTAGAGACTTGCTGTCGTGTCAATCGTCTCTGTCTTGCACACGCACGCATCGCTCAACCGCTCGACTGATCACTCACGCACTCGAACCTCCTCTCGCGCGCTGACAAGGAAGGAGGCTCTCGCTCACTGCTCACTGCGCAAGTATAGTGTTGAACCTTCACTCGCTCACTCACTCGCGAGTCAATATGCGTCCCGACACCGCCAAGTCTCGCGGATCTGCTTTCTCTCTCTCTCTCTCGCTCTTTCGCTCTCGTCTGATGGTTCGGACTACGCACTCTTGCGTGCGTTCCTAGCGCCTAGTATCGGGTCGCAGTGCCGCTTGCCTTCTTGCTCGCTCGTCTCCTCGTCTCCTCGCTTGTGTCTCGAGCTCATTCCCACTCTTGCTCACGTTCGCACAAGCTCTTCCCGACTGAGCGCACACACCGCCACGAACACGCACGCACGCACATACGCACATACGCACATACGCACATACGCACATACGCACATACCTGTACGCTCGCAACTGCCATGGTACAGCACACGAACCACCGAGACCAGCGCTCCTCTTCCCACGCTCCCACTCGCAACGCCGGCACGCACACTGAGTCGCACCTTGTCGTCGCGAGTGCCGTAGTCTCGTCGACCCAGCCAAAATGTACCGCAACACACTCACGGCGAGCGCTCGTGATGCGACTGGCGCGGCCACAAGCGCCGCCATCACCGACATCGGCTACTGGCGTCGAGTCGACTGCTGTGCCGCATCGCCCGGCGACTGTCGACTGGCGCGTGGGACTCTTGAAGCACCTCGCTCGTTTCGAAGCTGATCTCGACGAGCTTAACACGGCGCTCGAGCGCATTGTCGACAAGCTCGCCGACAACGAAGCAAAGCTCCATGTACACATGCGCGCGCTTGATGAACTCTGGCGCGGAGTGATCGAGCACACAGCACCGAGCACCGCACAAACATCTGCGCTCGTCAGCGCTGCAGTACTCGCTCAAGAAGGCGTCGTGCACACCAAGCAAGCTGCTGCGATGGTCCGTCGCGCGCGATCCGTCCACGAACAGACATTACTGATCGTCGACCGAGCGCATCGGCTCGACGGCGAGGCAAGCGCGCTCAGCGTGCAAGCGGAAGCTATCAATGACCAAGTGCGCGAACAAGCTCTATGCGAACATCGACAAGTGCATCGTCGGAGCAACGGAGATCCCGTTTCTCGGATGCTTTGTCGGTCGGGAAGGCGTACGCGCCGACCCAAGCAAGGTGAAGGCAATCGTGGATTGGCCAACTATCGCTTCCTCGACAGCCGCTGGTGGATGGTCCATGGGTCGAAGTAATCGTCGTCGCCGCAGAGCGAGCGAGCAAGCAGTCGAAGAGGTGCTTGTCAATGTGGTTGTGCGCGACGTGCGATTGAGCGTTCTTGTTGTAATGAGCCTTTGAAAAGTTGGCGGAAGCGCGATCTTTTCGACCAATGGTCGCACTCAAAAGCGAAGATCTTGTGTTGCAGGAATGGCGTCCTGCTAAAAGTGAAGATCGCGCAACGTAAGCTTCACCATTTCGAGAAATCCAAAGTGAAGTCAGTATATCGATTTTAGCTATTCAGTACCGGTTTCGTCATCCAAGACGTGGTCGACGAACTCGGAGTCGATTCGAGAGACGCGAGACGGATCCTCCGAGCAAGTCAAGACGACACGACGACCGACACACGAGCTCTCGCAGTGCGGTAGTGGCTTGGCATCCCGTGCACAAGCGCGAACATCACTGCAAACACCACGCACTTCAGATGGAAGCTGATGCAGATGTGCTCGGAAGCAGTGAGTCAAGGCGACCCAGCGTTCAAAGTGCTACCTGTTCCTGCACTCACTCCTCGGTTTGTCACGATCACGACGACGACCCTCTTCGCGACCTGCAGGCGCATTGAGCGCGACTCCGGCTTCTGGCTACTCGGTGACGCTGTGCCGCGGGACCCACCAAGCATCGCGCCGTATCGAGACGCTGCTTGGCGTGAGGTGCTCAAGTTCAAGAAGGTCAAGAATGTGATGAAGATCGAGAAGGTTGAGACGACGCGACGCACGTTTGCACACTGTCTGCGCACGGATGGCGTCTCGGCGCATGTTCTACTTCAGCGACCGCGGAACCATCTCGATCAGAAGCTCGGTTACGAGCTCGACCGGCAGACCGACACGAGCAAGTTGGTTGCGATCGACCCCGGCGTGCGCGTACTAGCAACAGCAGTGACGTACTCGCAGCAGCAGCAGCCGCGAGCACGTCGCAGCCAGATCGAGACGCACTCGAAAGCATACAAGCAACAAAGAAGTCGTGAGCGGCGCCAGCGCAAGAAGGCGAAAGCACGTGTACAACGGACCATGCTACAGCAAGCGAGACGACCACGCGAGCGCCGCCAACGCAAGACAAACGTCGCGAGCGTCGCAGCACAAGAAACAACACGCGAGACGTGCAGCAGCAACAACAGAACCCTCGCCCGTGGCGGTCTCGAGGCAAAGGTCGTCGCTTGCGTCGTCGCTGCTTGAATCGCCATCGAGCACAGCACACAGCAGCACCATGCGACCAGAGGACTCAGCCTGAAGGTCATCACCGGCGCCGCTTGCAGCACCGCATCGAGCGCCAGCAACCACAACCGCTTCCCGAGTACCGAGTACAGCGCATCACTGCGCGACGCATTCGGCACGAAGCGCGACAGCACGAGCACCACGACTGGCTCGTGCGTCAAGCCAAACGCGAACCAGAGATCGCTGCGATGCGAAGCAACTTCCCGTCGTTCAAGACGGTCGATGTGCACGTGCTGCGCTACTTGTCATGTTCGCGAGCCTGCCAGTACTGTTGGAGTTCGATCGCGAGCAAGCGCATCGTTCGCGGCGCTTCAAACGCGGTCGTTTCCAGATGAAAGCGATCGACGCAGCTGCAGCACAACTGACTCAAGAACCAGGGACGACGATCGCTTTGGGTCACTGGCGCGCGCAGCAGATTGTCCGTGGACACAGATCGCCGCTTTCCCAGTTCACCCACGCTCTACGACAACGAGCAACAGTGGTGCTCGTCGACGAGTTCTGCACGAGCAAGACGTGCTCGTCGTGCTTCTGCGCGCTCGTCGACAGTAAGTATGTGAAGGTGCGCAGCGACAGCAGCGCGACGACATCCACGACATCCAACGTTTTGGAGTGCACAGCGTGCAACCTGAGCGCTCTCGGTCCGTCGGCTCACACCGGCATGAAGGTGCGCTGGCACCGCGACGACAACGCCGCACGAAACATCCACACGATCGCACTCGCCAACATACGTGGCCAAGAACGTCCAGAGCCATTCCAGCGAGGTCAAGCACAGGCACGAGTAGCAGCACAAGCAACAGCACAAGCAGCAGCACAAGCCGAAGAAGAAGGGCTGACGCTTCTCCAACGCGTGCTCAAGAGCGCACTCCAAAAGGCGCAACTCAAGGCGAGACGTGCACTCACAGTGGTTCGTCACACGCGCGCGAAAGAACGACGAGGTCGACAACACCAAGCAGCAGAAGCAACAACAACAGCAACTTGACTGTGCCTTGTGTGCAGTCAGTGGGTAGCGGCAGATGAGAGTCACCGAGTGGTTCTAACCATGGCGTGACACAGTGACTCTGACACGCATCCACGCCGAGCGGTGCGAGGACTAGAAAGACCGACCGACCGCAAGGTTTGTGATCGTGACTAGAACGCACTTGTAGGTACATTAGCAATAATGGCGAGGGTGCTATCGACGAGCTCGAGCACCCCGAGCGAGTATGGCAGTCCATCGACGAGCGGAGCGCTGCGGTACTCACCGACGCCACTTGGCTGCGCGGATCAACGAACAGCATCAGCTACTGCGACTGCGCGATATGTACAGCTATCACAACGATCGTCTTGCGCGATCGCCAGCTCGCCGAGTCCTGCGCAGAGCCTGACGACCGCGGATGTCTCGACTCGAGAGCGCAGAGTGAGTGAGTGAGAGAGAGAGAGAGGACTTGCACTAGTGGCGATGCTTGATCATAGCTTTCAATACATACACAACATGCGCTTTGCTATCTCCGACTCGAGTCAGAACCGCAAGACGAGATCGCTCGCTCGAGCTTCGTGCTTGACCTCGATGACGCTGCTTACGGTCGCACGCACGCACTCGCTTCGTGCAACACTCACTACATTGTGGCTCTCGACCCAGCTCACTCCTCTCGTATTGAATGCGCAACAGCGCTCGTTGCAGCTACGTCGTCACTCGACTCGCGCGTTGAGGCAGCGATTCTCCGAAGAGGTACGTCTTGCGTCGAGCATATGTGTATGCGTCTGTCGTGTGACTGCAATGTGGGCAATGGATGAGAGAGCGCGCGAGGGTCGCTCATGCTTGAATCAAGCGTGCACTGGCACGACAACGACGCATTGACGTCCTAGCAACTCTTGTTCATACGATGCAGCAGCAGACGACTGCTTCTCGCCGAACGCGCCGAACCAGGGATCCATGTCGTACTCGTCGACAACGATGGGTGCGACTGCAAAGTTCACGAGGATGCGCGGCACGGCGATGCAGGGCTCGTCGACCACGAGCTGCACCAAGTTTGGCACGTGGTCGCAAGTCACGCCAGTGTACAGCATCGTGTACCAGAAGAAGAACGACGGCACGTACAAGAACAACGACTCGGGCTACAAGCTCTACTTGGCGTAGCAAGACCGCCGTTCATTCATTCGTAGGACACAGTCGCCGCTCGCTCTCTTGTTATCAGCATGAGCAGCTACACTATCGATCGACACACGTGCTCGTGCTCGTGCGTGGAGGCTCTCTCTCATACACTTGGATGTCGTACGACGCCACGGTCGCTGGTCGACCTCGTGCCTGTCACTCTTGTGCTCCTTCACAACCGCTTTGGTGCGCGATCGATCGCGGGTGTTTCGCGCTTACCGCCACTCAACATCGACGCTAGGCGATTCATCAACACCTTCAGTCTTAGCCACGCCAGCGTCAGACCCGCTGCGTTCGAGGACTGGTTCGCATCCGTGTGCGTCGTGTCCGTCTATGACGTGACCACTCTTCATTCAAGTCGATGAGAGCGAGCACAAGTTCATCCTCGAGTTGGAGCAAGTACATATGGCGGTCTATCGACGCTCCATCGACGCCTGGGGCGCTGCAGTCTGCGGCGCTAGACAGCGCGCCACATCAAGTAACAGCAGCAACAAGAGATCTTTTCGTATGTGTGTACGCCACGTCGAGCTCTTGAACGCAGTTCCAGATCCAGACGCCACTGACGAGCCGGTGCGAGAGGTCTGACGCACGTCGTACGCTGCGCACCGAGTTCAGTGCACTCGGAGCGCACCAGCGCTGTCAAACGCTAGCGCTTGGTCACTGCAGTGACGAAGGAGACCGCGACCGGGTTTTTGTCTGCTCCGCTGCTCTGACTCGCTCGCTGACTCCTCGCCATTCATCGTTGATCGGACGGTGCAAAATGGTGATCGTCAAGCGACTGGCGACCAACGAGGATGCGCGGGACGACGACTGCACGACCGAGTGCCTCCTCGACGGACACGGACACTGTGAGTTACGCTCAGCTCGAGCACCTCGAGCACCAGCGGCTCTTTGATCGTGTGTGTGTGTGTCGGACTAGCACTGCTGCTGTTTGTGTGCATCTGCAGCAGTCGCAACAGCGACGCCACGACGACGACGCGCATCGTCGGACGCAACTGGCAGTAACAACCGGCCATGTCGCTGCGCGCGCCGGCTTTGACTGGCGTCGCGATGTGGCACTCGATGACTGACGGACTGGCTGCGCGAGCGAACGAAAGTGCGTGTGTGTGCGCGCGCTTTCACTGCGCGCGCTCACTTGCCATGATGCAAGCGCCTACACCTGCGTCCACGCCGCGCACTGCGCTCGCGCCACAGCCGCAGCAGCGGCCCCACCAGCTTCACTATCATCACCAACATCACAATCGCGCCTATCATCAGCAACAGCAGCAGCAAGGCGTGCGGCTCTACGATGCCCCGCCGCCACCACGACCGCGCACGGCGACTGCTGGGAGTGCATCGAGCCACCGCAGCGGCGCGCCACTGCCGTACGCACCGACTGCAGCCGCCGCGGCAGCGCTGACGCCGACACAGATGACGTCTACTTTACGCACACGCAGGTCGTCGACAGCCGCATCAGCTACACTGAGGACAACCGGCGCTTTGTCGAGTACAAGCTCGAGATCGAGACGACGTCGCGCGGGACGCTGTACGCGTGGCACCGCTACAGCGTGTTTCTCCAGCTCGCGGCGACGCTGCAGCTGCGCGAGAGCAGCGGACACGGCTATCGCCACGAGATCCCGCGGCTCCCGAGCAAGAAGATCTTTGGCAACTTCTCGGACGCGACGATCAGCGCGCGCGTCGAGAAGCTCAACTGGTTCCTCGCCGCGGCGACGGGCGCCGAGTTCCTCGACTGGGGCATCCGCGTCGACGACGGCATGTGCGTGTACAAGCGCAGCACGGCGCGGTGGAACAGCAGCGACAGCAGCGGCGACCTGCGCGACAGCATGACGTCGAACGCGTCGACTGCGACTGCAGGGTCGCTCGCATCGCCGCGGCGACGGCTCTCGCGGCGCTTGTTGCTCAAGTCGCAGCTCTGACGAGCGAAAAGCGCACCATTATCTTTTGGCTGGTCGTATACTTCGTGCGCTGTTGTGACTAAGAGATTGTATCGCTTTTGCTATTCGCACTGCATTCCCACGTTGATCTATAATTTTGTATTTCTGAAAAGGAATTCTACTGTTTGAGCTTCTCGAAACGCCCCCCCTTTTGTTTGGCTCGCGGGGCTCGCGCACACTTGCGAACTCGCCGCTTCCCGCTCACATTCGCGCCGAAGCGACGACGTGCTGTGCGTGTGTGCGTACGTACGTGCGTGCGCCCGAGCGAGAGTGAGTGAGTGAGCACCGAGCGTCTGCGAGCGCTCTCGACACTTCGTTGCTTCGTGCACGAGCGTTGTGCGACTCTCACAAGCAAACGAACAAACAAACGAACGAACTGAACGAACGGCGTGAGCGAGCGCTCGATCATCCGACAGCAGCACGATGTCGTCGACGCAGTTCTCGTACTCGAGCGCGCGGCTGCGGCGCGTCAAGTACCTCCAGTTCGGCGTGTTCAGTCCCGAAGAGATCCGCGCGATGTCTGTGACGAAGCAGATGAAAGTGAACGACCGACTCATTCCCGACGGCATCTCGCGTCCCGAGACGTACTTGAACGGCCACCCGGTGATCGGCGGCATTGGCGACCCGCGCATGGGCACGTGCGACTTTCGCGCGCGCTGCAAGACGTGCGACTGCACGTACAGCGGCAGCGGCGGGAAAGTGAATGACTGCCCAGGGCACTTTGGCCACATTGAGCTCGCGCGACCGATGTTCCACCTCGGGTTCATCAAAGAAGTGCTCAAGATCCTCCGGTCCGTGTGCTTCCACTGCTCCAAGGTCCTGAGCGACGAGCGCGACCACCGCTTCCGGTCTGCGATGCGCATCAAGAACGGCAAGCGCCGGCTCAAGGCCGTGTACGAGATCTGCTCGAACAAGTCGATGTGCGAGTACGGCGAAGAGGCCGACATGGAGAAGATGCGCGAGGACCTGAACATTGGTCTCCAAGGCGGCTTGGACGACAAGTCGAAGCCGAAAGAAGGCGGCCACGGCGGCTGCGGTGGCTTGCAGCCCAAGTACCGCAAGCAAGGCATCAAGCTCATGGTCGAGTTCCCCGAGCAGATGGAGGACGTCCCTGGCTCGGGCGACCGCAAACAGAACTTGCCAGCCGCCAAGGTCCTGTCGATCTTCAAGAACATCTCGGACGAAGGCTGCTACGCGCTCGGACTGGACCCGCGCTGGGCGCGTCCAGACTGGCTCATCATGACGCTCATGCCCGTGCCGCCGCCGCACGTGCGTCCGTCGGTTGCGATCGACGGCATGGCGCGCGGTGAAGACGACCTCACGCACAACTTGGCGTCGATCGTGAAAGCGAACTTGGCGCTGCTCAACTGCGTGCGCAAGGGCGAGCCGTCGCACATCATTGAGCAGTTTGAGCAGCTCTTGCAGTTCCACCTCGCGACGTTCTTGAACAACGAGCAGCCGGGCTTGCCGCAAGCGCAGCAGCGCTCGGGCAAGCCGCTCAAGACGCTGCGGCAGCGCTTGCGCGGCAAAGAAGGTCGCATTCGCGGCAACTTGATGGGCAAGCGCGTCGACTTCTCGGCGCGTACAGTCATCACCGCAGATCCGAACCTCGAGATTGACCAAGTCGGCGTGCCGCGGTCGATCGCGATGAACTTGACCGTCCCCGAGCGCGTGACACCGTTCAACATGGCGTACATGCACCAGCTCATCTCGAACGGACCGCTCGAGCACCCGGGCGCCAAGTACATCATCCGCGAAGACGGCAATCGCATCGACTTGCGGTACATCAAGAACAAGTCGGACCTCGCGCTCAAGTGCGGCTGGATCGTCGAGCGCCACTTGCGCGACGACGACCTCGTGCTCTTCAATCGGCAGCCGTCGCTCCACAAGATGTCGATCATGGCGCATCGCGTCAAAGTGTTTGACTGGTCGACGTTCCGGCTCAACTTGTCCGTCACGGCGCCGTACAACGCCGACTTTGACGGCGACGAGATGAACTTGCACGTGCCGCAGTCGATGACGGCGCGCGCCGAGGCGCAGGAGCTCATGATGGTGCACAAAGTGATCATCACGCCGCAGAGCAACCGACCGGTCATGGGTATTGTCCAAGACTCGCTCTTGGGCGTCCAGAAGTTCACAAAGCGCGACGTGTTTGTCGAGAAGGACGTCGCCATGGGGCTCCTCATGTGGGTCCTGAACTGGGACGGCAAGGTCCCGACGCCAGCGATCCTCGTGCCGAAGAAAGGCGAGCTCGGCAAGTACAAGCCGATCTGGACTGGCAAGCAGCTCTTCTCAAAGATCATCCCAGCGATCAACTTCACGGGCTTTGCGTCGATCCACAACAGCAACGAGAAGTTCACAGAGCTGTCGCCGTTCGACTCGCGCGTGATTGTCCAGCGCGGCGAGCTCCTCGCTGGCATCATTGACAAGAAGGTCATTGGTTCGTCCGCTGGTGGGCTCATCCACATCACGATGCTCGAGAAAGGTCCAGAAGAGGCCAAGTACTTCCTCGGCGCCGTCCAGAAGCTCGTGAACAACTGGCTCGTCGGCCGGAGCTTCACCGTCGGCGTGAGCGACACGATCGCTGACGTGAGCACGCTCAAGACGATCGTCGACATCATCACACAGGCCAAGGTCCAAGTGCACGACCTCGTGCAGCGCGGCCAGAAGGGCGAGCTCGAGACGCAACCAGGGCGTACGATGGTCCAGTCGTTTGAGCAGCTCGTGAACAAGGTCTTGAACACTGCGCGTGACCAAGCCGGTCGCGAAGCGCAAGGCAGTTTGGACGAGACGAACAACATCAAAGCGACTGTGACGTCCGGCTCGAAAGGCTCGTTCATCAACATCTCGCAGATCATTGCGTGCGTCGGGCAGCAGAACGTCGAAGGCAAGCGCATTCCGTACGGCTTTAACCACCGCACGCTGCCGCACTACGGCAAGGACGACCTCGGTCCAGAGAGCCGTGGGTTTGTCGAGAACTCGTACTTGAAAGGCTTGACGCCGCAAGAGTTCTTCTTCCACGCCATGGGCGGACGCGAAGGGCTCATTGATACGGCCGTGAAGACCGCAGAGACTGGGTACATCCAGCGCCGACTCGTGAAAGCGATGGAGTCGGTCATGTCGCGGTACGACGGCACGGTCCGGAACGCGCAGGGCGAGATCATCCAGTTCCTGTACGGCGAAGACGGCATGGACGCGGTGTGGGTCGAGAAGCAGCGCTTTGAGTCGCACCGACTGAACAAGCGCGAGTTTGACGCCAAGTACGTCTTTGACATCACGAGCGAGTCGCTTGGGTGCGTGCCCAAGTGCCCCGACCAGCTCTACCTCGAGCCCGACATCATCAAAGACATCCGGACGGACCAGCACACGCAGCAGATGCTCCGCGAAGAGATCGCGCAGCTCCAGAAGGACCGCGTGAACTTGCGCGTGATCCTTGCGAGTCGTGGCCAAGGGCAAGAGTCGGACAACGCTGCGCAAGTGCCAGTGAACATCCGTCGGCTCGTCGAGAACGCGCAGCAGCTCTTTAGCATTGACATGCAGAAGCCGTCGAGTCTCCACCCGACGCGGATCATCGAAGGCGTGAAAGAGCTCTGCAAGAAGATCATTGTCGTCCAAGGCGAAGACCCGCTGAGTGTCGAAGCGCAGGACAACGCGACGCTGTTCTTCCAGATCCTCCTTCGCTCGACGCTCGCATCCAAGTGCGTGACGCTCGAGCACCGCTTGACCGAGACCGCGTTCGAGTGGCTCATGGGCGAGATCGAGTCCAAGTTTACGAGCGCGCTCGTTGCAGCCGGTGAGATGGCCGGTGTCGTCGCGGCGCAGTCGATCGGTGAGCCCGCGACGCAGATGACGCTCAACACGTTCCACTACGCCGGTGTGTCTGCAAAGAACGTCACGCTCGGTGTCCCGCGCTTGAAGGAGATCATGAACATTGCCAAGGACGTGCGCACGCCGTCGCTCCAGATCTACTTGACTGCCGACTCGGCGCACGACGCTGACAAGGCCAAGTTCATCCAGTCGCAGCTCGAGTACACGACGCTCGCAGACGTGACAGCAAACACGGCGATCTACTACGACCCGGACCCGATGAACACGATCATTGAAGAGGACCAAGAGTTTGTCGCGACGTACTACGAGATGCCAGATGAAGACACGCCGATGGCGCGCTCGCCGTGGCTCCTCCGCATTGAGCTCAACCGCGAGATGATGGCCGACAAGAAGCTCTCGATGAGCGAGATCGCCGCGCAGATCGAGTCCGAGTACGGTCAGGACCTGTCGTGCATCTTCACGGACGACAACGCCGACAAGCTCGTCTTGCGCATTCGGATCATGAGCGACGAAGAGGAGAAGCTCCAGCGCTCGGGCGAGACTGCTGTCGGGCAAGAAGACGACACGTTCCTCAAGCGCGTTGAGCACAACATGCTCACGCAGATGAAGCTCCGCGGCATTCAAGGCGTGAAGAAGGTGTACATCCGCGAAGGGCGGCAGACGCACTGGTTTGACGACGTCGGGTTCAAGATGATGACCGAGTGGGTGCTCGATACCGACGGCACGAACTTGCTCGACGTGCTCTGCTACCCGCAAGTCGACGCGACGCGCACGATCTCGAACGACATTGTCGAGATCATCCAAGTCCTCGGCATTGAAGCCGTGCGCCGCGCGCTGCTGAACGAGATCCGCCAAGTCATTTCGTTTGATGGCGCGTACGTGAACTACCGCCACTTGGCGTGTCTTGCGGACGTCATGACGTTCCGCGGTCACTTGATGGCGATCACGCGCCACGGCATCAACCGCGACGACTCGGGCCCGCTCGTGCGGTGCTCGTTTGAAGAGACGGTCGAGATCCTCATGGACGCAGCGATGTTCTCGGAAGGCGACCCGCTCACCGGCGTGTCGGAGAACGTCATGCTCGGCCAGCTCGCGCCGCTCGGTACGGGGCTCATGGACTTGGTCCTCGATGCAAAGAAGCTCGCGAACGCGATCGAGTACGAAGCATCGGAGATCCAGCAAGTGATGCGCGGCTTGGACAACGAGTGGCGATCGCCAGACCACGGACCAGGCACGCCAATCTCGACGCCGTTTGTGTCGACGCCTGGCTTCACAGCGTCGTCGCCGTTCAGTCCAGGCGGCGGTGCGTTCTCGCCAGCTGCTGGTGCGTTCTCGCCGATGGCGAGTCCAGCGTCGCCGGGCTTCATGGTAGCATCGCCGGGTTTCATGGCGGCGTCGCCAGCGCACAGCCCAGCGTCGCCGCTGAGCCCAACGTCGCCAGCGTACTCACCGATGTCGCCGGCGTACTCGCCAACGAGCCCAGCATACAGTCCGACAAGCCCAGCGTACTCGCCAACGTCGCCAGCATACAGCCCGACGTCACCGGCGTACAGTCCAACGAGTCCTGCGTACTCGCCGACGAGTCCTGCATACTCGCCAACGTCGCCGGCGTACTCTCCGACTTCGCCAGCGTACAGCCCGACATCGCCGGCATACAGCCCCACGTCGCCGGCATACAGTCCGACGTCGCCTGCATACAGCCCCACGAGTCCAGCGTACTCGCCGACATCCCCTGCCTACAGTCCGACATCGCCGGCGTACTCGCCGACGTCCCCTGCGTACTCTCCGACTTCACCAGCGTACTCGCCAACGTCTCCGGCGTACTCGCCGACGTCGCCTGCCTACAGTCCGACGTCTCCTGCGTACTCGCCAACGAGTCCGGCGTACAGTCCGACTTCGCCAGCGTACAGTCCAACGTCGCCGGCATACAGCCCAACGTCGCCAGCGTACAGCCCGACATCGCCTGCGTACTCGCCTACTTCGCCAGCGTACAGCCCGACATCGCCAGCATACTCGCCGACGTCGCCTGCGTACAGCCCGACAAGTCCGGCGTACTCACCCACTTCGCCAGCGTACTCACCGACGTCGCCAGCGTACAGTCCAGCGTCGCCCGAGTACAACCCGACGGAGGGCTACAACCCGACTGCGAGCGGCTACAGTCCAACGGACGCGGACGAGACGAGCTAAGTGCGCGCTCGTGCGTCGTCGTCGTCTCGAGTGCGCCGTGTGCGTCTTCGCGTGTGTGATCCACCGCAGTCGCCGCAGTCGCGCACGGCGCTCGAGACCGACTGACGGGTTCATTATTGTGGCTATGGCGCGAGCGAAGATCGCCGTCATCGCCGCTGCCGTAGAGCCGCACTCGCACTACAGCTCCACACGACAGACAGAAAGAGAGAACGAGAGCACCAGTGTCGCGTGTAGCAGAGAGGAGGAGGAGGAGGTAGCTGCGTGTTGTCTGCGCACTCGAATGCATGTGGTCTGCTGCAGCAGTGGCGTCGCCGTCGCTGCTGCAGCGCCACCACTTTCATGGCAATCGCCGTCGCTATGTGGCTATCGCTCTCTCTGTCTCTCTAGCAGACACTCACTTGTCTTCTGTTCTACTCGTTGAGCGCAATGACGACCATGAGACCAATGCCGACGCACATCGCCGCGGCCTCTTTGAGCGACTGCCAGAGCGAACAGTCCTCCAAGAGCTCGGGCATCACGCTCGCGCACGCAATGTACACAAAGCCGCCGGCTGTGAACGGCGAGATCCACGCCGAGTTGGACTCGCCAGCGCCTTCCATGAGCAGCCCGAGCACCGTGCCGACCATCGCGCCGATCGCCGTGAGGAGCTGTGTGAGCATCGCCTCGCGGCGCGTAAAGCCCGACTGGATGAGGATCGCAAAGTCCCCGATCTCGTGCGGCAGCTCGTGCAAGAGCATCGCGACGGTCGTGGACCAGCCGCTGCCGCGCAAGAACGTCGCGCCGATCGCGAGACCGTCCGTGAAGTTGTGCGCAAAGTCCGCTGCGAGGTTCAAGTACCCGGCCGCGGCGATCGGCTGGTGCGTCAGTGGCTTGTGGTCGTCGTGGTCGTCAACAACAACGTCGGCGCTCTCGCTCGCGTCCTTCGGTGACGACTTGCGCTTGCGAGCAGTCGTCGCAGCGTCGCCACTGCGCGACGTGTCGAGCGCCACCGCGCCGTGCGAGTGGCTGCTGTGGCTGTGGCCGCTGTGCGAGTGGCCGTGGCCGCCAGTCTGCGCGCGCACAAACTTCTCGAGCATGAGGAACGTCATCATGCCAGCGATCGTCCAGAGCCAGACGCTCAGGTCTTGGAGACTGTGCGAGTGGCCGTGGTCGCCGTGGTCATGACTGTCATGGTCGTGGTCGTGGTGGTCGTGGCCTCCGTGTGGGATCGAGTGTGGGAGCAAGTGCAGCAGCGCGTCGCCCAAGAGGCCGCCGGCTGCGAAGCTCAGGAACACGCGCAGCAGTGGCTTCTGCGCCTCCTGGTTCCCGAGTCCGAGCGGCACGAAGAGCAGCACGAGCACTGGCGCAGCGCCGACGAGCGCCGTTGCGAACAGCGCTTCGGACCAGATGCGCACCGAGAAGCGGTCGATTGTGGTCTTGGCAACTGACGCCGGCGCAGGCGTGCGACGTCCATGCGCGTGGCCGTGGTGCGCATGGTCGTGGCCTTTTGTGTCATCGTGGTCATGGTCGTGGTCGTGATCATGCCCTTCATGAGCGTGATCATGGTCGTGCGCTGCGTGCGCGACGCTTCCCTTGAGCGTGCGGTGGCCCTCGTGATCGTCGTGTCCGTCGTGGTCGTGGTCGTGCGTGTTGGCGCCGTCACGCGGGACGTGCTCGCTTTGGTCGTCGTGTGGGTGCGCTGGATCGGCAGGAGGCGGTGCGTGGCGCGCAGCCGACTCGTGCTTCACTTTCTTCACTGCGCCTTGGTCGTGGTCATGCTGGTGGTCATGATCGTGGTCGTGGTCGTGTCCAGCGTGCGCAAGTGCCGTGGAGCATGCGCACAGCGCGACGAGCGCAACGAGCAGCAGGAGCAGCGGCGTTCGTGCCATCTTGCTCTCTCGTCAGTGATGTCTTTCAAGTCGTCGTCGGCACGTGGCATCGCGTGACTTGGTGTTTGTATGCAATTGTACCATACTAGATTCAGAAACATCCGCATTTTTGCACTGAGGTAAGTGAGGTTATCATGACTTTTCGTTCGGATTAACGTTTTACGTATTAAATATGTATATTACCAAAACTTCGTATTTAACGGTGCTCGTACACGAATCCAGGTATTGATATAGGGTATTTCAACTTCATTGATATTGGCTAATAAACTAGCCAATCAAAATAAATCTACCGAAAACGTATAATCTGTATGTTCAAGGGTGTATTCGCTTTGAGCGACTTTTTGTGAAGCGTCGCGCTTTGATTGGTAGAAATTCAGACCAATCAAACTCATTTACATTTTGCTTTTCCTTGTGCGAAGTAATTCTCGAGATTTTATATTTAGCGGTCACGGAATTCAGATATTTGACCTCTTTACGTTGCATGTAAGCGATTTTCATATAGCGTTTTGTATGCTAGGATAAAGAGGATCCGACGATGCACACTCTCTATTGCTGCTATGTCCAGACATTCGTAATGTCGCTCATGCAGCGTCACCGCACATCGTGTTTGTCGTCAATGCGATCCGACCGCAGCGCAAGAGCGCAAGTCCGTCCAAGTCGTCCTGAGCCACAGAGCTGCAGCAGTCGATTCATACAAGGCAACCGAGTCCAACAACACGCACACGCTCACCAGCGAACAGCATCCCAAGTCCACGCACCAGCGACACTGCCCATATCTCGAACAGCCACAACACCACTACGCTCACACACGGCGTGGATGAGCTCGACCTCGTCGATGAGCTCTTCTCCGGCGCCAAGGTCGGCAAAGATGGCTGCGTGCTCGCCAACGGCCGGTGCTCTGCGCGATCTTTGACTGCCGCGTCGTCGCGATCCAGTTCACGCGCGGGCACTCGGCGGTCCGTGGCACCGAGTCGCCGCTGCGATGCGTCGTCGCGCGAAGACGGCGTGGCGTACGTCTGGGAAAAGGGCGCCGACCTCCACCAGTGGATGCTTCTTAGCGAGCGCGAGCCTCAAGTGGACGAAGCCCGTCGCGGCGTCCGAGAGCGAGACGACCGAGCTCGCGTGGTGGTCGCTCGAGTCGCAAGGATTTTATTGTGTACATCGACTCGTGTGCCGCAAGGAAAGCCAGACGCGACAAGTGCACGCTTTCACATTCGCATGGTACTCAACTCGCGCTTATGCTCAACTACTCAAACCGACCACAGACGGCGTTGCCTTCTTCGGCTTCACGCACTTGGAGCAAACGGATGGCACGAGCTGGGAACGCTTGAGTGCCTCTCTGTCGAGATTTTTGTATATGGCCGGAGCAGCTCAAACACGTAGGAGATGTCACGGACTGCTTGTGCCAGGTTCGTACCCAAGCCCAGTTCCAAGTTCGTGAAGAACCCGCTGTCGCTCCAGTTCTGACTCCCGATGATCACAACATCGTCGCCGATTAGAGCAACTTTTGCGTGCACGCGCCGGTTGAGGGTCGAGAGTCGGATGTTCGGGTGGAGGTGGGGAATGCGCGAGTCGGGCGACGTGCTGTTTGCCTTGTCGACAACCAACTCGACGATGAACCCGTCTCGCTGTGCAAGCTCGTCGAGACAATCGGCGATTTCTATGCGCGTGAGCACAAACATCACGATGCGCACTCGCTTCTTTGCGCTGCGTAGCATGCGCAGAAGCCAGCGCTCACAGTCGCTCAAAATCGTCTGGAGCGAGTCGATGCCACACGGTGCCAGAAGTACTTTGACCCATGTGCGCGTTGGTCGTGGTTGCGTCTGTTCACCAAAGCTTCGCTGCTTTGAGTCTCTTGCTCCGAGCATGAGAAGTGTGAGACACGCCACTAGAACGTCGCCCAGCGTGCTGCAATCTGAACCGCGTAGAGCAGCCAGCTCTTGGCGCAAAGTATCTCGGTCTCGACGCACGTCGTCAACGTCGCGCTGGAGCTTGACTCGCTCCACCCGTTCTGCTTTCAAGAGACGAGCAAGCTCATGTTCGCGGATCGTGTTTCCAAAGTCGTCACTTTGATCGGGATCACCGACTTCCGCATGTAGAGTTTCACAAGCTCTCTTGTTGAGCTCACTCAGCATCGCTAACAGCGATTCCTCTTCGTCGCCTGCACCGTTGTCTGCGTCGATATTTGCGTTGTCATCTGCGCCATTCTCACACCGACATTCATCGTGCTCGTACTCAACTTCGTCCACGTCGCTGCAGTAGCTTGCTTCATCGTAAGAGTGCGCATCCATGTGTGTCCCGGTGTGTTGTTGCCACGTGCGCTCAGTTGCTGTCTCTGGCGCGTCGTTTGAATGCGCCTGAGCTCTGACGCGCTGTGTGTCTGGAGGGTGCAGACGCCGATGTTTGTTCAACCGCTTCACCACTGCGCTCTCAGTGACGTCTGCTTTAACAGCACATGCGCGAATGTGCTCGGTTCTTTCCGATGTCGATGTCGCTGTGTCTAGTTGTGCGACGAGAGCTTCCACGTCGCTATCAAGAAGCTTGCTTCGGCGTATCATTTTGATGAATGGTCCTCTTTCGGCCTCACGAGGAATCTGTGCGAGTCCTCGTGAGGCTGAACGTGCGAGTGCGAGTCCTGCGCGAGTTTTGGTATGTTGATAGCCATCTCTCGTTATCAAGCACTCTCTCAGACAAGAGCGCATTGGCGCTGTTCGCTCTTTGCATCTCATACTGTCAATCATGGTCGCAAGACGCTCTCACAAGTGGCACAGGAGCGAGTGAGAGAGACGACCACGTGTTCTCTGACGCTGACGCATGCGAAGCTTGAGGACCTGCTCGACTCAGTCTCGGCGCAACGTGTACAACGCCGCGTGTGCCACGTCAGTGCCACGAGCGGCTGCGTCGAGGGCAAGTAGAGCACTCCGCGTGGTCGCGTCAGCGCAGCATCGAAGACAAGTCGCTCTCAGTTTAGCACAAATCTAAATCGAGGTACAAAACAGCGCTATTTTAAGATTCTAGCCAATCACAGTGCTTGAAAATCCTATCAGGATGTAATTCCCCTTCATCAAAGTCGTTCAAAAATCGGCTAGACAACCGATGAGTTTATGGATACAGTTTATACAGTTTATGGATATATCGTTTAAGACAGTGTAAACAGCAGTTAGTGACGAACTCCAGCCATCTATATCAAGAACATAGCAAACTCAGTCGAGATAGCGTTCAGTAGCGTGAATAGCCCATTGTCACACTAAACGTCTTCTCTAAATTATATGGGTGTCACACTGGGTGTGAATCCCGATACATCTATTTTGACCAATCACACAACAACTGTCGATCGCTTTTACCAGGCATTTGATATCACAGGCAGAATTTACCCGATTTTATCACTATCCAATGCAATAGACATACTGAATTGAAGTGATGTTGACGACGTTTCAAGCTCATCAAGACCAAGCTCACCTGGAGCTGTTGAGTGCGCCAGCCTCACGCACCAAGCAGTGCAAGATGGCCAAGTCGAATGCCCGCGCGCAGAGCGACCAGCTCTTCAACTTGCAGGTCCAGGGCGATAAATACGCGCGGCTGTTGATGGCGCAGAAGCACCGACTGCGGCAGCTCGATGCGCACTGGAAAAAAGTGAGCGACGAGCTCAAAGAGCTCCGGCTCAAGCGCGGCGAGGGCGACCAACGCGGCGGCGGTGCAAACGCAGTCCGCGCGCGCATGGCAGACGAGCAGCGCGAGCTCATGAAGCTCGAGAACCGCCTCTCGTCCTGCCGCACGCGCGAGAGCAAGATGATTGCGCTCAACGCCGACTTGCGCGTGCGCGTGGACGAGCTCCGCGCGAGTCGCGTGCTGAGCCAGAGCATCTTTGAGAAGAACCAGAAGAAGCTCCGGGAGATCCAGCGGCAGATGCAAGAGAGCTTCCGCGCGTCGACGCAAGTCATGGCCGAGCGCGACCGCATCCTCGCGCAGGCGTACTCGCTCACGCACACGAACCTCGACGAGCAAGAGGGCTTTGACTCGGTCTACCAGAGCCTCGCAGCGATCATCAAGCGCGAGCGCGAGAACGCCGAGGCGTATCGTAAGCAGGTTCTCGAGCAGGACCCACTGGACCTCTCGGACGACTTTGTGCGCGGGAACCTCAAGTTTGAGGACGAGGTGCAGCTCAAGAACAGTCTCAAGAAGCTCGACATGAACGTACGTCCTTGCGCAGTGCGCTCTGAGGCGCTAGCTGTCGTCTCGATAGCAATAGACTGACACCATGACATCTGCAGCTCCTGGAGGACAAGCAGTCGGTCGAGTCGATCAACGACCGACTCCAAGAGTTTGACAAGACGTTCACAGCGCTCCAGGAGCAAATGGACGTGCGCGACTACCACGACCTCGTCACAGCATACACGACAAAGGAGGAGGAGAACTTTGCGCTCTTCCGGTACGTCCAGGGCGTGACCAACGAAGTCGAGCAGCTCGAGGACGAGACGCACGCGATCGAGCGCGAGATGCAAAAGTACGAACGACGGCTGCTGAGTGTACGAAGAGAGAGAGAGAGAGAAAAAGAGAGGCACTGACTGCTGCTCGTGTGACTGTGACGGCGCGAACAGACTCACGCACGACATGAAAGACGGCAGTGCGCACGCGCGGAAGCGCATGATCGACGACCTCGTCGACGTGCGGCAGAAGTGCGAGACTCTCGACTGCTCTTGCTATGCTGTGGCGGTGTCGACTACCGACGCTTCTCACGCTCTCGCGTGCACTGCTTGATGCTTGCGATAGGATCCTCAAAGAGAACGCCGACTACGAGCGCCTTCGCGCTGCTGCGTCGCGCGAGTTCCAGCCGCTCGCACGCGCTGTCGATCGGCTCTACAACGCACTCGGCTGCAACGACGTCATGCCTGTGCGTCTCTGTCACTCTCTAGTCTATTGAGCACAGCGCGCCGTCGACTGACTCGAGACAATGGCGCTTTGATGTATCGATTGATGGCGATGCTGTGTGCGCAGCCTGGCGTGAGCAGCAGCAGCGGTGGCGCCGGCGCAGGTGACGCGTCCAAGCGATCGCGCAAGCAGTCGGACGACCAGATCGCCATGATGGTAGAGCTCTCTCTCTTGTCTTGTGTGGACTGCCTGAACAGCAGAGGCACTTGCTCGCAGGACGCTGACGCTCAGCTGTGGTGCCCTGTAGGCGCGTATCAACTCGATGAACGACCTCCTCGCTGCGCACGGCATCACTGAAGGCAACATCCTCCAGTTCCTCGCCGTGCGTCGCTCTTTCGATCGCTCGACTGCCACTACTGCTACCGTCACTGACACGACGACGTGCTGCGTCTGTAGATCATTGAGCAGCGCAGCAGTGAGCTCATCGAGCAGTTCTCGCGGCGCTTGCAGTACAAGAACCCGAACGAGGCGTCGCGCGCGAGTCTCGGCGCGAACTTGCGGCCGAGCGACCCGCTCCGGTCGATCGCTGCTGCGCGCGCTGTCTTGCCAGACGCATCTGGCAATCTCTGCACCACCAACACTGTCAGCAATACCAATAACAGTGCGCTGAGCGCCAGTGGTGGCGCTGCGCCGCCGCTGCTGTCGATGGCGTCGATCCTCCCGCCAAGTGGGAGCTTGAACAACGCGAGCATCGCAGAAGAAGAGTCGGCGCCGACAGAGAGCGACGACGACGACAGCGACCGACCGATGACAAAAGCTGAGCTCCAGCGCCGCGCGGCGCGGTCGATCGCTGGCCTCCAGCTCACGAAACCACAGGTCGCACGCACGAAAGCAGCCGCATCGAGTGGCGGGAGCAGCAGCAGTGGCGCGTCAAGCGCAGCAAAGAAGAAGAAATAGTTACCGGCGTCCCAGAGGCGCAAGCGCCACGCACAACGAGGTCACACAGTGTATGGATCGATAGAACGGACGCAACGAGCTCTGCGACAGGTCCTGCTACAGGTGCTGCTGATGGGCTGGTACATCGACTCACTCTCGTCACACACAAGAGCAGCTCACGACCGCTTGGTCTTGCACTTGGTACTTGTCGCTGTGCCATTCGTGGCGTGCGCATCTGCGTCGGCATCGCCGCCGACCTTGTCGTTGTTGTCCGTGCGTGACTTGGGTGCTGGCGTCTTGGTCGCTGGCTTGGGCGTCGTCGCTTTGCTCGACGGCGAGGTCTTGGACGTCGTCGACGGCGCTGTGGTCGTCTTGCTGCTGCCACCGCCACTGCCGCCGCTCAGTGGCACGCAGTTCTCTACACAGAGAGAGAGCCATAGCAAAGGACACGAGTGAGTCGATCGGGTCGAGACGCGGTGATGTTGAGCTAGCCACACGAGTGCGAGACGTACTGTACGACTGCCAGCGCTCGCCTTGGTCCTGGAGCCCGAGCCAGTAGAACCGGAGCATGCACGAGCCGGCGCAGGACGAGAAGTCAACGTCCCAGACCGGGATCGAGCTCCCGAACTTGGCTTCGCAGTCGTCGTTCGCAAACACGCGCGTGTTGTCGAGCCAGATCTCGCACGGACCCTGTCGAGACGCATTGATGGTAGCAAGCGCGTCAGTCCGAGTGCTGGCACAGAGGCAAGGATGGAGACGAGCGCGCTCGTACCGGGTGCACAATGGCGCGCGAGAACTTGACTTTCTTGTCTGACGGAATCGGCTTGGGCGACGCGTTCGGGTTCGTGTTGCCGCACGTCGGGCCGCGGCTCTCGAGGAACGACCGCAGGTCCTTGAAACCCTTGCCAGGCGCGGTCTTGGCGTAGTCGGCCGCTGTCCACTTGTTGCCGCCCCACGGCGACTTGAACTCGGCGACCCACGACGACGGCTGGCTCGTGCCGGACTTGAACTCGGACTTTGGTGTCGCGATGTAGCCGTGTGCGTCGACAGTCTGCGGCGCGAGCGTCGCGGCAGTGAGCGCGATGGCCGAAGCGAGAGCAAGCCCAGAGGAGACCATTGCGAGCGAGGTTGCGAGTGGAGAGAGCGTGTGCTGCTGCTTGTGCGACTCGAGGCGAGTTGGATTGTGATTGATGCGAGTGTGCACTGCGTGATCTGTTTGCTACTGGCAACGCACGTACACACTACGAAGAGCTCCGCATGTGAGAGTTTGTCCTCGCTTCTACAGCTCCGATCATTTGTGCTGAGCACATTGCGACCGATGTGAAGAAGCCAACAGCTCGATCGAGTCGCTCAGACTGCAGACGTCCGGCGCAGGCTCCGAGTCACTTAGTCGCAGACGCTTGTCAGCTGGCGCCTCGTAGCGCACGAGCGCGTGACTTGCAAGCGCGCTACATGTACGCGATGTCGAAGCACATTCGACTCGTAGCCGAAGCCGACGCGACGTCGGAGGTAAAGGTGCCGAGAGCGCGGTGATTACCGTCAAGCTTTCGAGCCTCGCGTAGTCATCGGGACGTCCGGTGCTGAATGGTTCGCAGCGCCAAGCGATGTGTGTGTGTTGCAGCAGCAGCAGCAGATCTTCACGCCGGTTCATTGTAAAGGCGTCGGCATCAGCACATCGAGCTGCGCAGCCGCTCGTGCGTCGAGCGCGCCACGTTCCATTGCGCCAGCTGGCAGGTGGTTCGCGTTGCGGTGGAGCAGCCGCAGTCCACAACGCTTGATGGTGAAGACGCAGCTCGGGCAAGACGCCCAGACGCCGGAGCCACGACGGCAGCAACAGGAGATCCGCTGGTCGTGCGCTCGTGTGTGTCGTGTGACTGCTGCGAGAGCATATGCGTCACTGCTCGTGTGTCCACTGATCCAGCGACGACCGCCGTTGAGAGCGAGCGATCGTGCGCGATGATTCGCGCCGTGTTGTAATCCGCAGTGCACCGACAAGTTGTAACCTGTACGACATCCGCAGTCTCCTCCTCGCTGGCGACACCGACACACCAGCAGCTCCAAAGCGCACACACAAGTCAACGCACCTCCACGCGCGCACATCGCTCGTGACCAACACCAGTCTTCTCTTCTCGCCTCTCTCCTTCACAATGGTCTCCTCTGGGCTTGCTCTCGCTTCGGCCATCGCGCTCACTGCCGCGACGCTCGCGCCGCAGACTGTCGACGCACACGGCTACATCGCGACACCAAAGTCCGAGTTCAAGTCCGGCACGAGCCAGCCGTCGTCGTGGGTCGCCGAGTTCAAGTCGCCGTGGGGCGGCAACAAGTGGACAGCGGCCGACTACGCCAAGACCGCGCCTGGCAAGGGTTTCAAGGACCTGCGGTCGTTCCTCGAGAGCCGCGGCCCGACGTGCGGCAACACGAACCCGAACGCGTCGCCCAAGCCGATTCCGTCAGACAAGAAAGTCAAGTTCTCGCGCGAGATCGTCCACCCGGTGCGTTTGCCAGCTCGCTCTGCTTCGCACTGCTGCCTTGCCTTGTCTTGATCGCGTACTGACACGCGTGCTTGATCTGTGCCTTCGTCTGCTCGCGACAGGGACCATGTGAGCTCTGGATCGACAACACGCGCGTGTGGTCGCACAATGACTGCGAGGCGAAGTTTGGCAAGTCGATCCCGACGTGGTCGATCGACTTCTCGGCGTGCAAGGGCTCGTGCATGCTCCGGTTCTACTGGCTCGGTCTCCAGGACCAAGGCGCTCGCTGGCAGTCGTACAGTACGTCTCGCACTCACCTCTCTGTGTGTGTTTGTGCGCTCATGGAGCTCGGCAGTGGCGCGAGCTCGTGTGTCTCACTCTGCCATCATGTGTACGCGCGTGCTCTCTTGCTCGCCTGACGCTATAGAGAACTGCATCCCCCTCAAGGGCAGCGGCTCGACCAAGGCGCGCTCGATCGACGCCGAGGACGATGGCAACGAAATCGGCGCAGACGCCGACGCCTCGGCCGATGCGATGACAGATGACACGGACGCCGATGTTGACGCGGACGCCACGAGTCCAGAGAGCCGAGCGATGAACGGCACGGCGACGGGCGTCAAGTGCAAGACCAAGGCCAAGCGCTCGTAAGCAGCAGCAGCAGTTGCATGAGAGAGTGAGTGGCTGAGCGTCTGCAGCAGTCAGTCAGTCGGCCACAGGGCCGCGTAAGCCCTCCGCTGCTTGCACGCGACGCGATCGCCGCGTGCGTGATGTTTGTAGCACGTGACTATACCTATAAACGAGCAGGCAGCTAGCTCTATAGCGTGTGGTGGTGTCATCGTCTCTCGGTCTCGTATCGTTGCGCGCGGCGCTGCGTTGTGTTGCTGTGTGCGCGGATCGCTTCACCAAGTCTGCAAGCGACCGAGTGACCGAGTTGCTCTATGGCCCTAAGCACCAATGATCGACCGAGTCGGAGCGCGACTAACAGCACCCGGACTAAAGCGCACTCGTCACACACGCGGGATAGTCGTGGTCGGTGTCGAGCAGCTGGTGCGCTGGTTGGCTCGCGCTCGAGTTGACTCGAGAGCCGGCGAGTGCGACGCTCCAGTCGGCGTCTCTTGTGCGCGCGAACGCGCGCTAGGCGTTGAAGCTGCCACACACGCGCTTGAGGTGCGATCCAACAGCAGTCAGCAAGCCCAGCCATCATCCGCTCGAGTCTGACTGCCGCATGCAGGTCGCCTCGAGAGGCGGGTCGCCCGATCGACACATGCGACTTGCTCCCTCGTCGATCACTGGGACGACCGATTGCTACTGCTGCTGCAGCAGACAAGTGTAGCGCTCGCTGCAAGGAGCGCTCATTCTCGAATCGGCGCTCGCCTGCTCACTCTACTTGCTCGCTCACACTCGCTATGAAGACCGCCGCCAGTATCGTCAGCATCGCCGCTGTGCTCCTCGGCAGCGCCCACGCGTGGTGGGACAACGGCCACATGATGGTCGGCGAAGTCGCGTCGCAGCTCATGGACCCGGTCGACGTGAAGACGATCGAGAGCGTCCTCGCGCACTGGGACGACGAGTTCCCAAACACGAGCGAGATTGCGAGCGCGGCGATCTGGCCGGACCTCGTGCGCTGCAACAAGATCTCGACGTCGTGCTCGGCTGCGACGACGCCGTCGTTCTCGATGATGGAGGCGTGGCACTATGTGAACCTGCCGCTGAACGTGAACGGCACCAAGTGGGGCGACATCGACGTCGGTCTCGAGCTCTTCAACGCGCCGTTCAAGGGCTCGCTCGGCCAGGCGGCCGACATCCTCTCGCGCACGATGACGACGTTCAGCACGACCAAGTCGCTCTGGGCCGCGAACCTCGCGCTGCGCAACCTCGTGCACATCGTCGGTGACTTGCACCAGCCGCTGCACACGGTCGGCGGCGTGAGCGAGACGAACCCGAACGGCGACCTCGGCGGGAACCTGTACAAGTTTGCGGCACCGTGCCCGCACGCGAACCTGCACGCGCTCTGGGACTCGGTCGGCCTCGACCTCGTCAACTACTGGGGCACGTACGACGTGATCAAGCCTGCGCTCATGAGCAACGCGACGTACCTCATTGAGAACGTGCTGCCGACGGTCGAGGACCCGCTCCAGATCGAGCAGTACAACAACCTGAGCTACGTTGACTTTGCCGCGGCGTTCAGCAAGCGCGAGGTCTTCAAGCACCTCATCCTCGGGTCGTACGAGATCTGTCGCGACTTTATCTACCCGCAGCTCAACCTCACGTACGACGCCTCTGGCTCGGTGCCGTGCCCGTCAGACGCGTACGTCTCGGAGGTGATTCGCATCGCCAAGCGCCGCATCGCTCTCGGTGGCAAGCGCCTCGCTGTGATCCTCACGCAGCTCGCGGCGCAGATGCGCACGCTCGAGCTCGCGCACTAAGCTCGTAAAGCGAGCGACACGCAAGTTTACCGGTAGCAGTCGTCCGTAGACCATGCTCAGGATGTACGAGTCTCTCGTCAACGAGCTTGAGCGAGACGGGCACTGCGTAGTCTCGCTTGACGTCCACGCCATTGTAGCCATGACCGCTGCGTATCGAATAGACCTCCCACGAGTTTGCAGTCTCCATGGTCGTGCACGTTGCTCTCTCGCTCTCGGCACATACACAGCGTCGCGCAAGAGCGCACGGGGCGCTGGAGACGTCGACCGATCCTCTTGATCGCCACTTGCTCGTGCTTGTCTTGCGCTGTTGACTGCAAGTGGCGGCTCGTCTTCGCACGGCAACTTGCCGTCACCTCGCGTCTGACTTGTTCAGCTGGTCCGGCTCACATAGGCAGCGCAAGTGAGACGGCAACGCTCGCCCAGCTGGCGACGCCCTTACCTGACTCTCTCGCCGTTGCGCACCATTGCTTCACACACACACATGCACACGCACATCGCTGTATGTTGCGCTTGATGAGCAATGCGCATCGATGGAGACGATTGACTGCCTGCGTGACGCAGAGCTGAGCCGTTGCAGTAGATGCACTTCGTCGCTGCCGCCTCATCGCGCGCTGCGTGCGGTTGATGCTGCTGCGCTTCTTGGTCGTGACGTCCTGAGCCAGTGGCCACCACCAGCGCGCGCCATTCTCCATTTCGCGCTCTCGTCGACACACCGATCTCGCTCGCTCACTCGCGTAGATACCGCTCGTCGCACTCACCATGAAGCTCATTGCTACCGCCACGGTCGCTGCTGTCACGACGATTGCGAACCTCCCGTCGGCGCTCGGTTGGTGGGACAACGGCCACATGCTCGTCGGTCAGGTCGCGACGCAGCTCATGGCGCCAGCAGACATCAAGACGATCCACTCGGTCCTCGCGGACTGGAACAAGGACTTCCCCAACACCGACACGATCACGACGACCGCGATCTGGCCGGACCTCGTCAAGTGCAAGTCCAAGACGGCGACGTGCCAGTCGGACAAGACGCCGTCGTTCTCGATGATGGACACGTGGCACTACATCGACTTGCCAGTGTACGTGAACGGCGACAAGTGGAAGGGTCAGGAGCCTGGCCTTCAGCTCTTCGCGGACAACCTCGACGGTCTCTCGATCGACTTTATGGAGAAGGCGATGGCGTCGTTCAACACGACCAAGTCCACGTGGGCCGCGAACTTGCTCCTGCGCCAGTTCATCCACATCTTTGGCGACTCGCACCAGCCGATGCACACGGTCGGCGGCATCAGCGACGCGCTGCCAAAGGGCGACGTCGGCGGCAACTCGTACAAGTTTGCGTCGCCGTGCGCCTTTAGCAACCTGCACGCGCTCTGGGACGCCGCTGCGGGCGAGTACAGCCAGAACAACTGGTCGAACGACACGAGCAAGGTGCTTCCAGCGCTCGAAGCGAACGCGACGGAGCTCATCAGCTGGCTCCCAGCGATCGCGGACCCGCTCAACTACGACCAGTACAAGGACATGCCGTTTGATGCATTCTCGAACGCGATGGTGTCCAAGAACGGTCTGCGCAACATGATCCTCGACACGTACAGCTACGCCAGCACGGTCGTGTACAGCGGCTTGGACCTGAACTTCGACGCCAAGGGCTTCGTGCCGTGCCCGCCGAAGTCGTACATGGACTGGGCCGCCACGGTCGCGAAGTTCCGCATCGCTGTTGGTGGCAAGCGTCTCGCAGTCATCTTGACGCAGTTTGCGAAGCAGCTCCGCACGCTCAAGCTCGCCGAGTAAACTGCTACGAGCGCTCACGAGTCCGTACCGCTCAATCTTGTCTCCTGTCTCGCCTTGACAACACAGTGGGTGGAGCGTACAGAATACACAATACACACGCAGCCTTTCATCTTGTGCTTGTGTTCTTGCGTCGAGTACGAAGGACGCTCACTACAGGAGCGTCGGCAGCATGTTCACGAGCTGCAGCGCAGCGTCGACTCGAACTGAATGCGTGAGCGAGGATTTGCTGAGAGATACCAGCTGTTGACGACGTGTCAGCGCAGAGTCGGGGCTGCTGTCGCCAACTTGAAGTCGACCGACGTTGCTCGAGACGACACTCGCTTCCAGAACTTGCAGTCCGACGAACTCGAACTCGTCGCCGAGCTGGGCTCGAGTGCGACTTGCACAAGTGTGTTCTGTGCTCAACGCGTTGCTGGCGCGAGTGTTTGAGACTCGCAGCAGCTTGCGAGTTCCTTGGACTGCCACTTGTGAACCACTGGACGTGCACTCGATGTATGCATTGTGCGCGACGCGCATCGCGCTCGGAGAAGGACGCACGACATCGCCTTGCGAATGAGCACTGGCCTTGAACAAGGAGCTTGAGGTTGTGCCTTCGAGCAGTGACGTTGAGTTGGTTAGCGGGTTAGCGGCGGCGATCCCGCACACCGGCACGCTCTGGTCTGACAAAAGTAGAGAACGCCGTTGCCACTCAGTCTAGCCTCCAGAATGGCGCTATCATCTCACGTTGTCTCGAGCCTGCTCTGGCGTCCGTGTTGAGAGCTGAAAGACAAGATCCGCAGCACCGTCCGAGGAAGGAGTATTGGGGCGATCTTGACGCACTTCTTCGAGCAGCTCCAAGCGCCCAACCTTGTGAAGCCTGTCGTCGGAAGCTAGCGAATTGCCTCGCCAATGCCGCTCGAGCGCCCTTGGTGCGGAAGTCTTGCTGACCAAGTCTTGCTGGCTAGCCTCAAGTGCCGCTTCGAGGTCAGGATGTCGTCGTCGCGTCGCGAAATCGTTCTGTTTTTCATACAGGGATGCGCCATCATTACGATCGAGGTCAGCCAACCAAGGTCTCTCTTGTGTCGCGAGTGTCGAGCATGCACGCAAATCCAAGCGCGCTGCTTGTGTGCTGTTCATGCGCAGTGTCAATCTGTCTTGGTTGCGCGTGCTCGTGTGCGATATAGCGCACGTGCGCTGCAGTCACCGAGAAGCGCTTGTGCACCGACATCAACACAAGCCTCAAAGCCAATAACAATAGCTCTCCAAGCCAATAACATGGTATTTGGGGTCAACGTATTCAGAATCGCATAGTATGTGTTTCTGCAGTCAATTTGAAATAGCAATGGCTCGAAATAGTCGTGATGGTGGCATGTATTCGTGCAGGTAAAGTGAGCGTTGCGTCTGAGCACCAAGATTCACAAGTCGCGGACAGAGAGCAGCCACTTGTCAAGCGACAAGCCGCATATTCGAATGTCAAGCCCAAATGACGTTGGCAAAGTCGAGTGCAACACCTTGTACCATGTGTCTGCGTTGAAGCGCTTGACGTCTTGAACCTTTGACCGAGTTGCTAACGAACTGCTGCGCTGCATGCATGCGCGCTGTACCAGCGGGAATGATGCGCGTGTGTGTGCGTCGTGTGTGTCTGGCTGGCTGGCCCAGACAGCTTGCTCGCGCACGCGTGCACAGATTCGTTCGCACACTCATTTCTCGACTTGCGTCCACGAGCTCACATCCGTCCGTCCGTCAACCTCGCTCGTCGCACTCTCGCTATGAAGCTCTTCGCTGTCGCCGCTGCTGCTGTCGCTGCCGCTGCGAACCTCCCGTCCGCGCTTGCGTGGTGGGACAATGGCCACATGATGGTCGGTGAAGTCGCGACGCAGCTCATGGACCCGGCTGACGTTGCGAGCATCAAGAGCACGCTCAGCGACTGGGACAAGGACTTCCCAGACACGAGCTCGATCACGACTGCGGCGATCTGGGCCGACCAGGTCAAGTGCAAGAGCGTCTCGTCGTTCTGCACGTCGAAGAAGCAGCCGTCGTTCTCAATGATGGACCTGTGGCACTACATCGACTTGCCGGTCAACGTCGATGGGTCCAAGTGGAAGGGCCAAGAGCCTGGTCTCCAGCTCTTCGCCGACAACCTCGACGGCGTCTCGATCGAGTTCATGGAGAAGGCGATGGCGTCGCTCAACACGACGAACTCGGTGTGGGCGGCGAACCTCATTGTGCGCCAGTTCATCCACATCTTTGGCGACACGCACCAGCCGCTCCACACGGTTGGCGGTGTGAGCCCAGCTCTCCCAAAGGGCGACGCCGGTGGCAACACGTACAAGTTTGCATCGCCGTGCGGCTTTAGCAACCTGCACGCGCTCTGGGACGCTGCTGCGGGCGAGTACAGCATGAACAACTGGGTCGAGGGCATGGACTTGACTGCGCTCAAGGCGAACGCGACCGAGCTCATCAGCTGGCTCCCGGCGCTCGCAGACCCGCTCAACTTTGACCAGTACAAGGACATGCCGTTCGACGTCTTCTCAAACACGATGGTGTCCAAGAACGTGCTCCGGAACGTCGTCCTCGACTCGTACACGTACGCAAACAACGTCGTCTACAGCGGTCTCGACTTGACGTTCAACGCCAAGGGCTTCGTGCCGTGCCCGCCGCAGTCGTACATCTCGTGGGCCGCGACAGTCTCCAAGTTCCGCATCGCGACGGGCGGCAAGCGCCTCGCAGTCATCCTCACGCAGTTTGCCAAGCAGCTTCGCAAGCTCAAGCTCGCTGTCTAGAGCGAGCGAGTACCTATCACGAGCTACGCATCGTACGCACTTGTAGCGCGCCACTGCACTGTCAGTAGTACCTGCACATCACCCACATCGCCTCTGCTCGTACGTGTATCGATCGATCATGTGATGGTGTACTCGTTTGATAGATAGGATGGATGGATGCAGGACCTAGCACTCGATCTGCCTACGCGAGCATGCGATGCCGTAGCCAAGGCAGATGCAGGCGCGGAGCACCGAGCTGACGGCTGTGCGGCTCTGGTCTTTCTCGTGCTCGTCGAGCACCATGTACGGCTTGAGCGACGGGTGGCACTTGCGCGCCGCGTCAAAGCTGTCGCCGTGCGTCCAGCCTGCGCGGACGTACCCGTTGGCCCAGACCTCGTGCGAGTTCTCTGCGAGCAAGTCGATGAGCAGGAGCATCTCCCACGACAGCGTCACGCTGTCGGTCCGGAGCGGCTCGTGCTCGACGACGCGGCGGTCCTTTGGCGGTGGACTCAAGCGGCACCCGAGCGCGACGACGCACCGCATCGTCTCGACGATGCACCGGACGTTCTTTGCCTGCTCGTCGTCTGGGAGCTCGCGCATCGGGAGCAAGCACGGATGGACGCGAGCAGCGTCGTCGCGCTCTGGACCGTGGCGCCAACCGTCCATGTACTTGGCGCGGCACCAGTCGTAGTGGAGCTGCGCTGCGAGCACTGTCGTGTCACGCAGAAGCCACTTGGGTAGCTTAGCATGGTCGGACGCGATCGGCCGCGGGACGTACTTAGCGCTCGTACTAGCGCTCGCAGGCGACGCATGCGCTGCGTCCTCGACGTCGTGGAGACTGTCGCCTTGGAGCGCAAGACTCACAGCGTCAAAGCGGCGCTGGAGCACCGACACTGCGGCGCCAACGTCGTGGTCTGCGACAGTGAGCGAGCCCGAGCGCTTGAGCGCGCGCACTTGGCTCTGCAGCGCCTTGGTGTTCACGTTGCGGTGAAGCCATGGGTGCGCGAGGATCGCGTCGATCGTGATGCGCTTCACCGGGTCTTTCTCCAAGATCGCACGGAGTAAGTCCTGGAGCTCGTCGTCTTGGCAGTGGCGCGGGAAGACGAGCGGGTCGCGCTCGATCTTCTCAAAGAGCTGCACGAGGTCGTTCGAGTAGAACGGCAAGTAGCCAAACGACAGCGCGTAGAGTGTCACGCCAATGGACCAGACGTCGGCTTTGAAGCCGCAGAACGCGTCGCCACTGAGCGCTTCCGGCGGTAAGAACTGGTACGTCCCTTTTGTCGACTTGAGCATGCCGCGGCGGTGATCCGTCGCGTTATCGATGCTACTCCGCCGCGCAGCGCGCGTCGCGGCATCGGGGCTGTCAATGTCCCAGAGCTCGATCGCTTGGACGTCATCCTCTTCACAGAGCTCGCCGTTTGCGTCTTCGCGAAAGTAGTGCGCAACGCCGAGGTCGCCGATCTTGCACGTTGCGCGGTCATCCGTGGCCATGAGGTTCTCTGGCTTGATGTCGCGGTGGCAGAGGCGATTGCGATGGAGCGCTTGGACTCCAAGGAGCAAGTGCGTCGTGTACCGCCGCACCGTGGCGTCATCGAGTAGACTCATGCTCTTGGTCTGCTTCGTGCTCACGTAGCACTTGCGGTCGGCGTCCCACTCGGCGATCGCGCCGCCGCCCATGTACTCCATCACGAGGTAGTACTGACCGTGCTCTGGGTCGGCGATCACGTCGTAGAGCTGGATCACGTACGGCAAGTGGCTCGCTTTCTTCAGGAGCGCGATCTCGCGGCGAATGTCGTCGGGGATCGACGCGCTCGACGGTGCAGGTGGAGCATCACTGCTCGACTCGAGCTGCCCAGCGCTCGGCACCGCGACGCGCCGGTTTGGCATGCCGCGCGCCTTCTGCGGCACGAACTTCTTGATCGCGAACGGCTTGCCTTGCCACGTGTAGAGCGACACGATGCCAGACGCACCGCGTCCGAGCTCGCGCACGAGCGAGAACTTGCCAGCGAGGAGCTCGCGCTCGGCGAGGCGCGCGCCGACGCCAGCAGTGAAGCCACTCGAGAGCTTTGCGACTGCTGCGAGCCACTGCGTCTCGTCGTTGATTGACGGTGTGCGGAACCGGAGCTGCGCGCCGCTCTGCGTTGTGACTGCCAGGCCTGTGCTGCTGCTGTCACTGCTGGCGCTTGGTGCTTGAGCGTCGACAGAGAGTCGCCGCAGTGGCTGAGCGTCTTTGATGAAGACGTCGCCGCCCAAGACGCTGTTGTACGACCGCGAGCGCTGGCGAGTCGACGTCGCGCACTTGACGAGCGCACAGCGGTCCGAGTCGAGCACGAACCAGCGCTCTTTCCACACACCACCGCGGCTCTCGTACGTGAGCAGTCCTTCGAACGCGACCTTGTCTTGCTCGACTGCAGGCGACCCGCAGCTGCTATCGAACACTGTGACGCCCATGCTGCTGTTGCGCTTGTTGCGGTTGTCGTGGACGCGAGCAAATACGAGACTGTGTCAATGCGAGAGCTGCAGCGCTTTAAGATAGCGCGAGGCAGGCACGACACTGCTCGAGCGTCGTCATCCTCGACACCGCAGCCGAGCGCGCAACGCATCGTGGGCATCGAGGAACTTGAGTGTTGGCATCTCCATTGTCGTCCTCAGAGGCTGAGTGCTGCTCAGAGTATTGACCATAGATTCCTCATGGACAATACGTGGATAATACATGCGTATTTACATAATACCTTGTTTTTCGCACTATTACAAACAAACTTGTGTTTCAAGACCATACAAAGTGCAAGATGTCAAGTCCCTTGATTTCATCACTACCGCTGATGTACTCTCAACAACTACGACGACGTAATCTTGAGCGTCCCGGACCGGACGATGCGCTCGTAGAAGCGCTGGACATGCGCTCGATCGAGTGTGCGTCTCGTGTTGTTTGGGAGCTTCACGACGAGCGCATTCGGCTCAGTGCGCACGACTTCGACGACGACGCCTTTGCTCTCGTTCGCAGCAAAGGCGTCCGTGTCGTAGAGCCACAGAATGTGTCCAGGTCGCACGACGTCGCGCGACCGAAGCACGCGCGTGAGTGTGAGCACAGCAGCAGTCACGCGGCCGAGGAAGTCGCGCTGCTTGGCGCGGTACCGAAACTGCACGTACTGACTCGAGAACTGCGTCGGGAAGGCGCTCACGGGCAGTCTCCACACTGGCGCGAGCAGCGCGGCGACTTCGCTACTCGGCGTCGTGAGCGCGCGATTCAAGCGACTGCGCTCTCTTGCGCGTTCGACTTCATTGTCTGAGAGCGCGTCGTTTGGGTCAGCGTGTGCGTCTGCTGCTCTTGTGTCTTGACGATGACGGCTCTCGCTGTCGCTGTCGTCGTCGTCGTCATCTGCACCGTCGAGCTGGCTGATATTGCGCTTCTTGCCCAACTGTCCATACGTACGATGAGTCCATCAGTTAGTCCTAGTGTCTAGATGAGAGTCTCGGGATCCAATGGGCTCAGACGTACGAGTTGCGCAAAGACCGAGCGCGGTCGCGTGCCTGGCGCTGCCTGTTCACATCCGCCGCACATTGTGAGCGCTCCATTCGCAAGCGCAAGTAGCATGACAGTCGCCAGTACACGAAAGCGCGACGTACGATACGAGCGCCTACGGTGTCCTGTTGACTGGCAGTCGCGCCAGTGATGTGTGTCTGAGCATAGCTGGGCGGCGCTTGAGTGGAAGGATCGTCGCTTGCTTGCGTTGCTGCGTAGTCTGCAAGCGCGTCGCTAGCTATAACTGGGAGTGGCACATTGCCATGAGCTGGCACTGGTACGCCTGTGTAGCACTCGATACGGTCGCGCCATTGCTGCACAGTGAAGCGTCCATCGAGTCCAACCAGTCACGTACAAAACCGTCAGTGTGTGTGTCTTGTACAGCTCGTTCGTCGCGTCCAAGTCGCGTCTGCATCGAACGCACACCTGCTCGAGCAGCGCAGCGACGTCTGCATTCGTAGTCGGGTCTCGCTCGCGAAAGCCTGCGCAGACGCGGTTCACGACGCGCGCGTAGAACGCAGCGATGATCGCGTCGTCCATGGCGCGGCGTCGTTGCGACTCGATGTTCATTTTTGTACCCTTTGTTTTATCACTATCAGACTACAAGCCTAAGCGAGCAAGTGACCAGGTGCTTCATGAGGCACACGAAGTCGTCATGAAGACGCAGTCGCAAGCCCGTGGACGTACATATCAAGCAGAGATCCGAGCAAACAAGAGATGGACGCAAGAGATCAATAGCGCGTTCATTGCAATGAGAGAGAGCGTGTCTTGTGTTTGAGCTCCAGCTGTAGATCGCTCTACGCGCGCGCGTCGTCTCGCTATCTCGCTTGGTCTCTCGGTCGTTCTGGCGTCCTGCTTGCCTGCGTACTGGGCGATGATGATCGCGCCCGAGCTTACTGGCGGAACGAGTCGGGGATGCCGTTGCTCGCGTCGCGCGTGCGCTGTTCACAAAGACAACAAGAGGGACACAAGTACAAGTGTGTGTGAGTGAATGAGTGTGAGTGCGTCGTTGTCTAGCTGACGCGCTGTGTAAAGCGT
This sequence comes from Pythium guiyangense, assembly GCA_003730235.1. Taxonomy (NCBI): domain Eukaryota; phylum Oomycota; class Peronosporomycetes; order Pythiales; family Pythiaceae; genus Pythium; species Pythium guiyangense. The sequence continues at coordinate 1,133,085 of QXDM01000017.1, read as the reverse complement.
GGTGGCTTTCAATAGCCACACGAGCAATCGACGCAAGAGAGATCAATCAATCGAGAGAGAATCGAGACGTACGCGCTCGCCTGAGGCAATGACGTAGTAGAGCGTGAACGGGATCACGCCCCAGACCGCCATCGACGTGAAGAAGTCGCCGTCAAACTTGAAGCGCTTCTCCGAGTCGCCGCGCCAGTTGCTGTAGTTCTACTCGCACAAACACACACACACATATCGACGTTCAGTGAGCGTGTCGGTGGTCCATGTGTGTCAGTCGTGCGCTTCGTCTCGACAGTGCGTGCTGCATGACGAGGATACGCATATACATGCAGACAATCACACGAGCAGGCGCACCTCGATGTGCTTGTTCTTCGAGAGCGAGCCACCGAAGCGGCGCTGGCTCTGCACGCGCGAGCTGAGCGCGACAGCGCGGCGGAGTCCGGTCGTCGCCTGCATCCTCGAGTGTGTGTGTGCGAGTCGAGTCTGTAGGCGGATTCGTCGCGTTTGTGGCGCTCCGCTCGTTTGGTCGGGGACGTTGTTTACTCGGTGACCGAGAAACACAGGCAGGCAAAATTGTATCGATAGTGATGAATGCGAAGGAATCAACATCAAGTGCAGCGCTTCATGCTCGCCTTGCTTCGCTTCAAGACTAGTGCTCCAGCGCAGGATGCTCGATCGACACGTAGCGACAGTAGATGCACGCGCTTGATAACACTACAGATGCAGCCTCTCGCTCTTTTGCTCTTGCCTGTGGGCAAAGGCGTCGTCATTGATAAGCACACAAGCTCACTACGAGCGATGATCCAGCGATGGCGGGACAGGTGCCTTGATCGAGTACGTGGTTGCGCCGATTGCAATGAGCCCTGCTGCTGAGAGCATCGCAGCGCTCGAGCGCGGCGCGAAGCGCAAGTTGATCAAGTCTGGCTGGCTGTTCCAGAGCTACAGCAAGGCACAAAGCACACATGTTCATCTCGTGAACTGGCAAAGCATACAGCCGAAACACTCCAAGCAGCAGCAACGATCTTGCTCTTTGTCTCGACCAAGCAACGTACAAAGTGGCGCGCGCCTGCGATCCAGTGGTACGTGAACGGAAACGCGACCGCGAACTTGGACACGTAGACGAAGCCAGGCACGGCGTCTTGTGCGCGGTAGATCAGCGACGGGATGTCGAGTCCTGCGCTCGCTGCTGCTGCCGCGGCGCCAAAGCCGAGCGAGAGCGCAATGCCACACACGCGACTCGTGATTGACGCGATCGCGGGAATCGCCTGCTTGTAGACAGTGAGGTGTGGCGACACAGGTCGTCCGAGCAGCGCCTGGCGCACCGAGTACTCGACTTCATGCTGCGTGCCACGAGGTAGCAGCGGTGGCTCGACGACGACCTCGCGCTTCCCGACACGCTTGCTCCAGTACAATCGCGTCATCTCGATTTGCTCAATGGAGCTATGGCAGTACCAACGCAAGTGGCATCGCTCGATCGCGCCGTTACCTTTTGAAGCACATACACCCGTTATGCTCGAGAGCTTCATCATGTTGGAGCTCGTGATGCCGAGAAGTCGACGTCGACGTCCAGTCCGCTCGAGCATCGAGTAGAACGCAGATTCTCGAGCGTTGCTCATTGTTCAAGGACACGCACTTGCTTGGTTTCTCGAATGCGCGCGAACCCGCTCGGTGCGTGTCCAGCGCGCGCCGAAAGAGTTGGATTCTGGAGACGTTCTCACGTTCTCGACACTCGTTTTCGACGCTCGAGCTCCTGCAGCTGGAGTGCTCGAGCTTGCGCTGCTCGAGTGCTGGTCATCGAGAGCTCGCTAGCTGCTGCTGTTGATGCTGGCGGTGGCTGTTCGGTGCGCGTCGCAGGGTAACACGTTGCGGTTGAAGCGCTGAGAACGAGCTCGACGCCGAGTGTGAGGAGGAGGAGACGGAGTCAGGAGGCACCAGCTCACACGACTATACATGCATAGTACTCGCCCGCATAGAGCGCTCGCACCTGCAAAGCAGAGACCATGGCGGGGTGTCGCCGACGCTGTGGTGCTGGGTGGTCGTGGGTAACAAGCGCCTCGAGTTGATCGCGACTGATCAAGCAAACGAGTGAGCGAGTAAGAGAGCCGTTCGGTGTGCCTCCGAGCAAGCAAGCAGCTCGAGCAAGTGCATCTCGAAGCAACGCAAGAGAGCAAGCCTGACAGCTTTGGGCTCGACGTGAGCTGCCTTGTTTAGCACAAGTGTGTCGACGAGTGAGCGAGCGAGCGAACGAGGGCAGACACCTGCTGGGTCAAGCTGGATCTGCAGCTGGCGCCTGGCTCATGGCGAGATCCAGGTCGAGCTAGACATGTAGGTTGCGACTGCAGATCTAGCTATACGCTGTATCTCGACTACAGCCTTTGTATTTCGACTCTGGCTCAATCTGACTCCTGTATCGCTGCTGCAGATTTCTCTCTAGCTTGAGCTCGAATCTCAACTCACGCGCCTGGCTCAAATGACTTTGGTGTCACTTCGCATGGACTGTTGTTAGCCTGGATTGTCGGCACAACAACGCCAACAGCAGCAGCGCTCGATCGCTAGACTTGTGATCGATCCTGCTCTCTATCGAGGAGCGCTCTAGACAATGGCACACTCACACACATCGCGGTGTCACACGCTCGCTCGCAACTGCTCGCGCCGCTCGCGGACCAAACACGCAATGTGGATCAGAGCGCCAGTCTCGCGCGAGCAGGCAGGCACACCGAGGGTTCTGAATTGGCGGCGGCGACGCAGGCTTTTTTCTCAGAGGCGGACCGACTCAGCTCCGTCGCTCGCCCGTTCGCGTGACCACGACGACGACTGACCGACTGACCCGAGCAGCAGACCAGCAGCGCTCGCACTCGCTCGCTCACCTCATTTCCAGTTTCGCGCGACTCGAGCAACTCGCTTGAGACGCACTCGCCCGCCGCTCGGATGCTCTGCATGCGCATCGCCAGCATCACCCCCACAACACTCACTACCACACTCACCACTACGTGCAATCGCAACGCCATGGACGCCGCCGCCAAGTACGCTATGCTCGGTGCCAACTCGCCGATGGTCGTTCCGCCAACGACGCAGCAGCTCCAAGCACCGTCGCTCAAAGCACAAGCGCCACTGACGCCGACGACACTCTCGCCAACCACGACGATCGACCGCGAGCTGCTGCAGCACTACGCGTACTTGCGCTACGGCGATGCGCGGAATCGCGACAGCAGCGGCCGGAAGCAGCACATTTGCCCAGTCAAGACGTGCGGTCGGCGCTTCAGCACACCGGGGAACCTGTCGCGCCACAAGCGCTTGCACGGTCCGGTCAAGCCGCTCAAGTGCCCTGTTGACGGCTGCATCTGCGCGTTCCGGAGCGAGAACAAGCTCGAGAAGCACATGAAGTTCCACCTCGGCATTCCCGTGCATGTCTGTCCCGTGCCCGGGTGTGGCAAGACGTTCAGCACGGCAGGGAACTTGAATCGCCACATCAAGGGCCACCACGCAAACGTCGACGTGCCTGCGCCGCGCAGGGCCGCGAGCAACAGCGTTAGCAGCAACGGTGGCGGGAGCGTCTACAGCGCGAGCTCGTCCGGCGACGAGTATGGCAGCTCGGGCGGCGGCGACGACGAGCTCGTGCCGCCAGTGACTGGCGACCAGCTCGATGCGCTCGTTGCGATGCTCGATCAAGACATTAGCGACGACGACGACGACGCAGTCGATCCGCTGTCGCTGCCTGCTGCGACTGCTGCATCGCCGACTGGCGCACTGACGTTCCAGACCGAGAGCATGCTCGCGCTCTTGCTGCAAGACGACGACGACGACATCGTCGCGAGTCCAGCGACGTCGCGAGCGCCAAAGCGCAAGCACAGTCTCTTGGACGACATCATCCGCTTCCACATCAGCCACATTGGCGCAGACGACGCCACGGACGCATAAGACGCAGACGGGTGAGCGCATGTGTGTCGACCACGTCGTCGCTGTCCACGAGGTCGTAGGAAGTCGTAGAAGAGATCAGTAGTAGTAGGACGTAGTAGTAGCAGGAGGAGAGAGAGTGTGTGAGGTCTCTAGACCGCATAAGTTAACGAGATGAGAAGACGCAAGACCCGTCGGCTGCTCCCGTGTCTGTCTGTTGTCCTTAGCTGTCGTCGCTGTCCGCTGTCCTCCTGTGTCTTGCTCCACTCGATCACTCGCTTGCTCGCTCTCCACACACTCACACATCCACACACGCGCATCCTTCTCTCCTCTTCTTTGCCATTGTCTTGCGCGTGCTACCACCGAAGATCGACCATGAGCATGCCGACGTACCCTCGGTTGTCGGCCACGGGCGTGAACTGGTACCCCTCTGCGACGAGGAACTGCTCGACTGCTGGGAGCAAGCGCGCGTTCGCTTGCGGTCCTTTCGAGTGGTGCCCCGAGCCCGTGACGAGGTACATGTGCTCGAGCCCTTCGTCTGCGAGCGTCGGGAGCATGTGCGCAAGGAGCTCCACGGCCTCTGCAACGTGGAGACCGTGGAGGTCCATGACGCGGTCGTTGTAGAGCTGGCTCGTCGTGTTGCGCGCTTCAAAGATCGTCTGCGCCGCGACAAAGTGGCACTGCTTCATCTGCGCGTTCAGGTCGTGGCCTTGCTTCGACAGGCTCTTGGCGAGCGCCTTGTTCCCACTAGCAAGCACAGAAGGCGGCAACAGAGAGGCGACAGTTGTGAGCCACTGCGGACTTGACAGCACACAGAGAGAGCCGCACAGAGCGAGCAAACGAACCTTCGGTACGCCTGCGTCGCGCCCATGAAGCACTTATTTCGTGCACATGCGAGCTGGTACGCCTCTTCACGGAGCTCGAGGTACTGCGACGCGACAGCCGTGCCAGTCGAGACCCACCGACCGTTGCTGTAGACGTCTTTGTGGTACAGCGGACGCTGCGGCGGCGCAGCAGCGCGTCGTGCACCGCCAGAACCGTAGCCATTCGCGAAGTCGCTCGACGCTGACGGCGGCGGTGGTGGCGGTGCAGCAGGCTGGAGCGCAACGGCGCGCGCAAAGTTCATCGAGAGACTCGAGATGCTCGCACTGCTGCTGCTGCTGTTGCTTGCGTCACTTGGCGCTGCGTACGACGGCGGCGGGGGACCACTTGCGCCAGCTTGGAGCGACGGGAACATGTCCTCTGCTTCAAAGTTGAGCACGAGCGCCGCGTCGTCGTCGAGCTCGTCTTCGCTGTCGTAGTCGCGCCGCGCCAGTGCTTCGTCGTTGAGCTTGTAGTACTCGGTGAAGTCGTGCGAGAAGACGCAGTGCTCGCCCTGGAGACACGAGCCACGGAGCCAGAAGCGACAGGTGATCGCGTGTGTCTCGTGGAGGAACTAGCGCACGAGCGAGCGAACAGATAGTGTGAGGACCCATGGACGGACGGACCCCAGTACAAAAGAAGTGCGACGTACCATGCAGTCGGCGCGTCGGCAGTCGCCTGCGAGGTAGTGGCGGCAGACTTGGACCGTCCCCATCGCTTCGCGCTCGAGCGTCGCTTTCAGCACCGCATGCGCTTTGTTCACGTCGAGCGCCACGAGTCGGAGCAAGTCACCAAGACGCGCAGGGTCGATGTCTGGGAACTTGAGCTGCAAGTGGCCGACGAGCTGCAGAGAGAGAGGTGCGAGTACATAGAGCGAGAGAGTGAGTCTCCTCGAGCGCGGCCGAGGCTCAAGCTATCAACACTGCACTGTACAGCCAGCCACACAAGCGCGCGCACCTCGAACGCGACCGACCAGAAGAAGCTCTCTTCGTCTGCGAGTGCGTCGCCCGTCTCGTCACCGTCGCCGTCGTCTGCGCCGTCGTCGTTCACGCCATCGACGGGCGCGTACACGCCGTTGCCGAGGTCGTTGGCGCCGTTCACGTGGCCGACACTTTCAAACACGTCGCTCGGGTCGTAGCCGTAGACGCCAGCACTCTCGTCGTCGCTGTTGCTCTCGTCGTCGCCAGTGCTGTTCGGTGGCGTGTACTTCTACGCGCGCGTACACACAAGAGAGAGAGAGAGAGCGATGGGCGAAGAGCAGCGGCTGAGTCGAGTGCCGATTCGTCCACGCGACTCGCTCGCGGCTGCGAAGACACGGACGTACCGACGTGCCGGGGACAAACAGCGGTGCGTCGGCTTTGAGCTCGCCATCCTCTGCCAAGATGTCGTCAAAGCCGAGCGCACTGCTGCTACGCGTCTGCAAGAGCACGCGACTGCTGCTTGCACTGCGCATGGTACTGAGCGGCCGGCGCTGCTGGACGTCGTCGTCGTCGTCGTCGTCGTCATTGATGATGCTCTCTGCGATCTTGCTCATGAACGCGTCGTCGACACCGTCGTCGTCGCTTGCAGCAGTTGCCGCCATGCGCTGCGCCGCTGCGTCGTCAGCTACGAGCAGCGACGGGTTCGCGTAGAACTTGGCGAGGTCGTCGACAAACTCGTGTGCTTTGTCCTGTTTGCATTATCGTAGCGTACGTGTGAGAGAGCAAGTGGATCGTGCGATTGATTGACAAGGCGACATGCTTGCTTGTTTGCTTGTTTGTTCAATGGACGTTTGCATGGTGGCAACGACGCAACGTACCTCGTCTTCCGGCGACAGCCAGCCCATGAGGACCTGGTGGATGTTGAATTTCACGTCGTCCGGGTCGTCGAGCGCGTCGCCGTCTGCGAGCATCGCGACGATGTACGGCGCAAAGACGCTGTCAACGCCGAGCGCGTCGAGGCGCGTGGCCGCCCACTTTTCGAGCGGCACAGCGAGCATGGTGGCAAGGGCAGTCGTCGTCGTCGTCGGTGGTGCTGCTGTCGCTGCTGATGGGCTCTCCACGTGCTCGCCGCAACGACACCAACAGCGTTTTTGTATCAAGAACACGCCACCGCGTTCGGGCTTGCGAGAGAGAGTGGCGGCGATGGAGATTCACTATAAGAGCGCTATTCACGTGGTACACACCATATATATAAACCGGTACCGAGTAACCATGACAACCAACAAGATCAAGCACCAAAGCAAGAGCTCATCATCAAGCAAGAGCACGAAGCAAGCATGGGCGTGACGAAAGAGATCCTCGCAGAAGGCAGCGGCGCGACGCCGACAAAGGGCGCGAACGTCACGGTGCACTGCACGGGCTACGGCAAAGACAGCGACCTGTCGAAGAAGTTCTGGAGGTGCGTATGGCTCTTGTGCGTGCGAGCGTATGAGTGGCCGTGCACTGACACCCATCGGCGCACTCAATGCTCTACACACAAATACACACGTACACACAGCACGAAGGACCCCGGGCAGGAGCCGTTTGCGTTCAACGTCGGCCTCGGACAGGTGATCAAGGGCTGGGACGAAGGCGTCCTGAGCATGAAGCTCGGCGAGAAGGCGCGGCTCACGTGCTCGCCCGACTACGCGTACGGCGCTCGTGGCTTCCCAGCGTGGGGATATCCTTCTCTCTCTCTCTGTTGCTGCATCCCGTCTTGCGTCGCTGTTGCTGCCACTTGTGTGTGTCTATGCATGCACGACATCCTCTCTCTCTCTCTCTCTGCTGGTCTCCTTAACCTGCGCTCTTGCTCGCTCTCAACGATCCAGCCCAACTCGACGCTGATCTTTGAGATCGAAGTGCTCAAGATCGAGTAAGCCAGCCAGCAGTCGTACAGGCAGCGCGCTGCTGTCGAGCGACAAGCACCGCTCGCATGCGAACACGCACGATCGGCTACGCTGCAGCAAAGTAGCGATGTAGCACCACACAGAGAGCCAAACGATCCAAACAACCGACTACAAGAGACGAACGAACGTGTTGACTGGTCTGTTGTCTGACTCACAAGGCACTCTCAGACACACACACGCACAGTCTGACGACTGACTACTTGGAGTCCAGACGCAACGACGTTCGCTCGCACGCAGCAGTAGAGACCCCCATACGGCACGTGAGCTGATCGCAGCACTTGAGACTGCGCTCAGCTGGACAAAGACAAAGGAAGAGCAAGAGCGACGGCGACGACGACAACGACAGCGACGAGAAGGAGAAGGAGAAGAAGAAGAGGAGCTTGGACGGAACCCCTTGATGCGTTTGGGATCGAGATCGAGCACGAGCGACGCGAGCGAGTGCAAGCGCGAGAGCGCTTACCAGTAGCGGCAGCGTGGCCAGTGCCATGAACCCGGGTAGCAGCCACCACCACCACCGCCCCAACGGCACTGTGGCCAACGCCATGAACCAGGGTAGCAGCCGCCGCCGCCGCCTCCCCAGCGGCACTGCGGCCAGCGCCACGAACCAGGGTAGCAGCCCCACGAGTGCTCCGCGTTCTCTTGGTTGTTGTCGCCTTCTTGACCAGGTTCGTCACCAGCTGCTTCCATCGCTTCCATCGCTTCCATCGTCGGCGAGTCTGGCATGGCTTCCTCGAGCTGGCGCAAGTGGTGGTCTGCACAGACCAAGGCAAGCACAGAACGCAGTGTAAATGTGAGTGAGAGTGCACTTCGTGTGTGCACTTCGAAGCAGCGACGAGCGTGGAGACGCACGTACCGCTAGTGGCGCTATCGACAGCAGCAGTCGCTGCAGCTGGGTCAGCGAGCGCGAACGCTGCGACCACGGCGCCTACGATCACGAGCGCACTCGACTTCATGGTTGGTCTTGTGTGCGTGTGCGAACGAACGAGTGAGCGTACGAGGAAGTGAAAGTGGAGCGACTTGAGCTGCTGCCTGCGAAAGCCCGAATGAGCTCACTGACGCAATCGCTACTGCTACTGTTTTCTGTGTGTGTTCATGAACGAGCGAGAGCTCAATGCGTCTTGGTGTGTGCAGTCGTCAACGTTCGAGTGTGTAGTGATCCGACAGTTGTGCTGCTGCTGTGTTCTCGAAGCGAGGCACTGCTTTTCAAGCACTCTCGAGCGTGCGCAACGGCGGTAATGACGATAGCGACGACGACAACGACGACTGCTACAAGCAAGCAAGCGCTCTGCCAGTTAGTCCGTTCGTTGAAGCGCGCAAGAGTGTCTGACCACGCACATCATCGGTTTTAAAGCACGCAGTAGCAACTGGTGGGAATGCCGCGACCAGACACCTTTCAGCTCGTCTCGAGCATCGAGTGTCGAGTCTATATGGTGTATCATCGAGATACACTGCATTCAAGCAAGCACAGACATACATACTTGAGCACTATGACTCAACAGACTATCGCACACGCTCGCTTTGAGAAACGAAACGGTACTTCTGCCACTTGTGACCGGCGTCCGAGACAAGCATCTGCCTACTCTCAGCTACAGATGACGTGCAGCGTCTGTGTTGCACTACAATCACGCACTCGACGCCGCGTCTCAAGACACTGGTTTGCAAATGCACTTGCAGTGGCGATGTGCACACGATTGTCAAACAGTCGATATCGGAGCAATGGAGCGCTTCGTGCTGGTTGTATGGAAGTCGAAGCGTTGTGCTGCATTGATGCGGCTTCGAACTTGGACAGAAGCACCACGCTGCGCTAATGTTGTTTGCTACTGTCGTTGTTGCTGTTGCTGTTGCTGTTGCTGTTGCCAGAAGAAACCCAGCTTCAGAAAAGCGACAAATACAAGCATTGTATTTGTCGCTTTTCTGAAATGCTCATACCGAAAATCAAAATTGCAGCAAACGTTTCTTACTACTTTGTAGCAATACAAAATGCACCGCTTGTTTCGTACTGTATCATTAAAGTCATATGAAACATTCAATACATGTTTGCATTTACCTGATGCAAATACTCGTACGATTCTATATCGACACAATTGACAAAAGAATGTATCATTATGAAAAGCTCATTTCATATTGCATTTACGTGATAAAACCTCAACAACGGTACAAACAAAACGTGTACAAACACAAATGTTTCGATTTGATGAAAGTTGCTCAAATCAAAAAGGCAACAGCTGCAAAAACACACAAGACTCAATGTAAGGAACTTGAGAACTATACGCACTGCACTGCACACTCTTCTTATCCGTTTACATACGATTGCTACTTCCATAACTTGCACTATGCCATTAGCATGACTCAACCGCAAGACAGCAATGTAAGACATTGGAGAGTAGAGCAGCTGAATATACTACTTTAGATATGCCACATATGAAACAAATGATTTCTGTACGTGCCGATTGGACAGTTTATCGACCGCTGGCGCTGGTGTCTCGTGCGCGACAGCGTCTCGTGCGCAACAGCGTCTGCGACTGCAGCAGCTGTCGCGAGTGGTGTGCTCGGCGCAGTCGTTGGCGCAGACGTCAGGGATCCTGGCGCAATGGCCTCCACGAGCACGGGCTCTTCGTCGGACGGCGGCATGTTCACAGTGACAAGATCAAGTGCGTTGCGTGCGGCGGTGCGAATGCAAGTGTGACAACAGGCAGCAACAACAACAACAACAACAGGCCGTGCGCGATCTTGATCTTGAACAATGTATGCGCTGGAGCGTTGCTTGCTGGCACGCTTTTGAACGTGAAGTTTGAACGTGGTGAGTGTGGTGTGTGTTTCCTGTCGTTCGATACAACGTGCAGGTGCACAACTAGAAAGATGGATTTGCGTACTTGAACGCGTATAAAGACCACGCATTGCCACACGAATCGTCGACTCATCATTTTTGCTTCAAGTCGGCTAATGTAGGCTCACGATCCCTATTATTATTGTGTTGTAGTGACACTCGCTTTCTTCACGCTCGCAAACAACAACACAACACAACAGCAAGTGATGTCTCCAAGCAACACACCACCATGATGCTCAAGCAGCACACGAGCGCAACAGCATCATGCGAGGCAACACCGACGATGGCTGCATTTGCGTCTACTGCTGACATCGCTCTAGCTGAACTCGCGTGGGATGGCGAGTCGACTACAAGCGTGTTTGCAGTCGTGCGCGAGTCTGCGCACATACACTTGCTCACGCACACGTATCGCCTCGTCGGCACTGCAGTCGACCGGGAAGCAGACGTGCTCGTGCTCTCATCGCCAGCAACAACACCAATGGTAACAGCGCCAGCAACAACAGCAATCAGCGCACACTCTTGTCATGACAACACAAAGCACACAACCAACGCCACAAGCACAACGGATGGTCCATCTGCGCCAAGCAAAGCAGCTCATAGCACAACTGGTGCTGCAACCAGTGCCACAGTGCTGCGACTGCGACTCGAAGAGATCTACGTCGGGCTCTGCCACGGCTTCCTCACACTGCGCCACAACGCAATCGACACGCAAGGGTTCACTCGAGCGCTCGTGGACGCAGTGCAGCGACCGTCTACTGCGTGCGCATCCGCACCACTCGATCGTTCCAAGCAGCACCGACTGACGCTGTGTACGTGCGCCATTCATTCATGCAGTCGTTGTCTAGAAGCAGCGCCTGTGTCCTGCTTTGCTCTAGTCAAGGCGGACTAACTGACACATTGCGATGTCCACTATCACTGCTCTCACGCGCGGTCTCCGACTGCGCAGCTCCGATCCAAACAACGCGTCTGCGCGTGTTCTGCGACCTGTGGACGCGCGGCTACTTTGTCGCGTTCGGGTCCAAGTTCTCGTCCGAGCTGCTCATCTACAACGCCGCACCGGCGCAGTCCCACGCGACCGCACTCGTGCTCGTGCGCACATTTGACGCGCCGTTCCACACTGTGGACATCGTGAGCCACTGCCGCGTCGCCAAGATGGTCAAGAAGCAGGTCTTCGTGGCGTCGTGCGAGCCAGTAGCGCGTCCAGACGTCAGTGACAATGGCGATGATTGCAGCAGCAACAGCACGAGCGAAGAGGCAGTCGTGTACATTGCGATCAACCACGCGCTGCTCGCGACGCGGCAAGAGACGTAGCGATTCGTGTGAAGCGCTCGAGTCTCTCTCTCTCAAGCGTCTCGTGTCTTGTGCATCTGCTGTCGTTCGCTACTGCAGCATGCACAGCCACAGCTACAACCAGCGCCAACGCTTGGTCTGTACGTGACCAACTGCCTGCTTAGCTGCTACTTCGGCGCGGCGCTCTTGAGCTCGACTTCGTTGCGGCGGAGCTTCTGCGCGATCGTGACGAGACACTCGGCTTCGACTGGGATGGCGTTCTGCCGCACGTCGAGCGCCACGACAGTCGCGTTGCGCTGGAGACCGCGCGCGAGGACGTCGCCGTCGGCTTCGTTGAGCACGTTGCTGCTCAGATCGATCGACCGCAGCGCGCTGTGCGGGTCCGTGAGGATGTCGGCGAGCGCAGCTGCTGTGTCCGAGCCGAGCATGTTGCTGCTGAGGTTCAGGACTGCGAGCGCGCGGTGGTCCACGAGTCCTTCCAAGAGCATGTGGCCGCCGTCGTCTGTGAGGCGATTCAAGCGCAAGTCGAGCTCGACGAGGCTCGTGTTGTACTTGAGGCCGCGGCTGAGGTACCGCCCGCCCTCGGCATGGATCTGGTTGTCGCACACGCGCAGCGTCGTGAGGACGCTGTCGGGTCCGAGGAGCTTCGAGAGCAAGCGCGCGCCGTGGTTCGTGAGCTTGTTGTGCGAGAGGTCGAGCGACGTGATCGTGCTGTTCTTGACGAGTCCGGTCATGATCATGCGGAGCAAGTCGTCGTCGAGCAAGTTGCTCGGGAGCGCGAGCGTCGTGAGCGTCCGCGTGTTCTTGACAATGTGCGAGAGGTTCGTCGCGTCCGAGATCTTCATGCCAAAGAGCATGCGCTCGTACTTCATGCCAATGTGTTTGACGCCGTACGTGAGCTGCAGGCGCGTGAGGTGCTTCAGGTGCGAGCAGAGCTCGTTCAAGTCGAGGTGCGACAGCAGCTGCGTGATCTCGAGCGAGAAGATGAACTCGTGGCACGCCTTGACGACGTCGACGAGGTGGTCCGGGTCGCCGGTGCTCGCGTCAAAGTCTTCGAGCACGTCCTGGAGGTGCTTCTCGAGGAAGAGCTGCTTCCACGTGAGTCCGTGGTCTTCGATCCGGACGTTGCGCCACGCGAGCTTGCTCATGCAGCAGCGCTTCCAGTAGTTCTCGTCGCTCACGTTTGGCGCGGAGAGACAGACGTCGAGGTCGAGCGGCAGGCGCGCCATGACGTCTGGGAGGAACTGCCGCGGCACGCTCTGCGCCTTGGGGTCCAAGCGAAAGCACTCCGAGATCACTTTCAAGCACATGAGGAGGAGCGTCGGGATCGGCGGCGAGCTGCCATGGCAGTTGTTCGAGCCGCGCTCGTCGCTTGCGTGCAGAAGAAGCGCGTGGTGGTGACTGCTATTGCTGACGATGCGCGCGCGGTACTTGCGGACTTGGTCGGACAGTGCGCAGACTGCAGTCGTTGCGCCAACTGTCGATGCAGAAGAGACCATGACTGACTGCGATTGACTGGCAGTGCGTGTATGTGTGTGCAAGCGAGCGTTGGTGCGTGCGCGTCGATGCTGATCGTCGTCGTGTCTGTCTGTCTGTCTGTCGGAGAGCTGTGCGTCGACGACGACTGCAGGCGAGGACTTCCTGTGTCTGTGGCAGTTAGCTTGCGTTCAAACTGTCGCTGGGAATAGGACGCGCTAGTCAGCCAAGTCGCGGCGATGGTGAAGATGCTGCTGCAGCTGATGATGAAGCAGTGCGGCTGTGTGTGTGTGTGTGAATGCAGGAGCGCGGCGGACTAACGGCGACATCAGCGTCAAGTGCTACTACGTAGAGGCACGTCGACCGACTGACCAACGGACTCGTGCAAGTAGCAGCAGTGCAGTGCCAGCGAGCGCACTCGATCGCGCTGCTGTGGAGCGCACTCACTTTCAGATTGCAGTCGTACCAGCAACACCAGCAACAGCACAAGCACTCGACACAGACACAAGACACACGAGCTGACACACCGGATCACTTGACGACCCACACTGCTTCACGAGTGACGCGCGACGACAATGAAGCTCGCTGGATTCGTGCTTGCGACGATCGCGTTGGCGCTCGCGTCCGTGGCGTCTGCAGAAGAACCGTGCGCCAAGCACATGGAGATGAACACTGCTGCTGCTGCTGCTGCGAAGCAAGCGAGCCCAGTCGAGAACACCAATGCGTACTGGAAAGAAGCGGCTGCGCGTGACGGCTTTGACGGTGCGTGTGCATGTCCAAATCGATGTGTGAATGTGGATGTGGCAGGTGTCGCCGAGCTCTTGCTGTGCTTGAGACGTCGACAACGCACATGTGTATGCGGCACACGTTCTGACATACACACATCCGTGTGTCTATCGCTTGTGTGCTCTCTGTGCGACTCGCACCGAGCAGGTCGTGCGCTCCGTGGACTCGCAAACGGCTACGGCGACGATGGCAACGACGGCGGAGACGGCGGCGGCAACGGTGGTGGCGATGGTGGTGAGCATGATGACGGCGGCGATGGTGGCTACGGCGGTGGCGGCTATGGTGGAGGTGGTGGCGGCTACGGCGGCGGCGGTGGCGAGCAGTGGAGCAGTTGGTGCAACCCTCGGTCGTGGAACTGGCCACGCTGTCGCCACGGCGGAGGCGGCCGCATGTGCTACCCTGGCTCGCGCTACTGGCCGCGCTGTCGCATGTGGTAGCTTTGCTCGGTGCGAGCAGTGCGCTCGCTGGCACGACGGACATGGCGTGCGAGTGCGTGCGCAAAGGAGCGAGCGAGAGCGTACAAGCGATCGAGTGACCGAGCAACCGAGTTGATCTATGTGAGCAAGTGAGTGCATGTGTCGAGTCGCTATCGAGGTATGCGACTGTTGTGTGTGTGTGCGTGTGGCTGGTCAAGTCAATGGACGAGATGGCGTGGATGTCATTGCGATCACGTCGTTGTTGTTGTCAGTTGCTCTGGTCGAGTCTTGGTGCATGTGAGCATGTGAGCGAGTCGACTCGAGACGCACGGACTAACGAACTGACGGATGTCCTGGCGAGTTGGCGGCAAGCACACGAGCAAGTTGTCGTGAACGAGAGAGGCGGTGACTGTGTCGACATTGACACTGACGATGATGCAGTGCGCTGCACTCGCACTGTCAGCGCATGAGTAGCTAGCTAGTCATCAGCATCCTCATCACCCTCATAGCTAGTCTGTCGTAGTGGAGTGCAAGGTATCGATCTACATACTGCTCGTGCGGTTGCTCGCACAAACTGAGGCTCTCTCGACCTCGAACGCTGCAGTCAGCGGATGTGTGTGCATCATCGATGGTCTCGAGCCGCGTCGAATCCAAGCACGCAAGGGACTCGAGCATCGACCAACCAACGAACCAGACTCGACATGGCAGTTGACTCGACGCCGATCAAGACCTCAACTGGCGCACACATACACAAACAAGACGCTAGGCTAGACTAGTTGCAGTAGTGTTCTGTCTCAGTTGGTCACCTGGGGCTGTAGTGCGAGCTGGAGTTCGAGAGAGAGAGAGAGAGCGCGCTCATTCTTCTCTGCTCACTTCGCAACATCGCGTCGACTGCTCACACG
Organism: Pythium guiyangense; assembly: GCA_003730235.1. Classification (NCBI taxonomy): domain Eukaryota; phylum Oomycota; class Peronosporomycetes; order Pythiales; family Pythiaceae; genus Pythium; species Pythium guiyangense. Next base: position 1,117,776 of record QXDM01000017.1, on the reverse strand, counting down.
CACAAACACACACCACCACCAGCATTCGCAAGTTCACAAGCTCACAAGCAGCAAGGAGACGCACCCGCCGAACCAACTCCAATCGACCATGAAGATGTACGCGCTGGTGCTCGCTGGCGCTGTTGTCGCCGCAGTGGCGACTATCGAACCTGTCATGGCACTCGACGAAGGTGAGTGAGTGCTTGTACTTGGTTCCCGCGGCTCGCGACTGTTGTGCGCTGTCGTCGTGAGCTGTGCTTTGTTGTCTTTGCGAGTTTGTCGCGAATGCAGAGTGTGAAAGCACAGCGCTGACAGATCGGCGTTGATGGCCGTGGCTGTTTGCTCGTGTGTCTCCTGTTGTTTATGCACTGGCGTCTCAGGAACGCACTTGCGTCGCTTGGACGAACAACCACAGCAGCAACAGCAGCAGCAGCAACAACAACTACAACAGCAACAAGAGCAGACGCCACCTGCTGGTGCGAACCAAGGTGCAGTGGCTGCCAATGGAGAGAAGCAAGCGGGCGATCCGAAAGAGCACGGGGGCTACTACCCGCCCTACGGCGGTGGCTACTATCCTCCGTACGGCGGCGGCGGGTACTACCCACCGTACGGTGGTGGCGGTGGCTACTATCCCCCGTATGGCGCGAGCTACTATGGCAGCAGCTACTACGGACGTCGCTTCTATGGCCAGCGCTACTACTGAGTGAGTGAGATCGAGATAGCGACTCGACTGGTCTCGCTCTCGGTCAATCGGTCAATCGGTCAATCGGTCGGTCAGTCAGTCTGTCGTTCGTTAGTCTGAGCAGCGCTCGGTTGGTTGCGTGAGAGACATTGTGTGCGTGTGTTTGTGTTGGCAGCGCTGGTAGCGAGTCGTGTGAGCGTAGCGTTTGAAGTCTAGTGTCTCTTTGTGTTGGACGTTCATTTGATGGCTGAAGCACTCGGCATATCCGCAACTCGGTTCTGTTAGTCTATCGACCGTTCTCGTGATCAATGTGCTTGCTTGTGATCGATGCACTTGCTTGTGACGCGAGCATGGACGCACTCACATGTCAGAGTGTTTGAGCATCGAGATGTGAGCGCTCGTTGAGCAAGTTAGTCATGTGAGTTCATGTTCTTGTGGCCGTAGCACCATCGACACTTGCGAGTGAGTGCTAGAGTTGAAGAAACACTGTCAGTGCTCACATGACCCGCGATGATCTAAAGCGACATCTGCGCATCATAAGCACTTTGAACTCAATCCATGTGCGAACTCGTTGATTGATCTGTTATCAGTCTTGCGGTCGCATCGGACCGACAACTTCGACTTCAGACTCAACGACGCTCACTTGCACGCGACACTTGGAAAACCCATACGACACACGTGCCAACCGCAGCACTTGAGACTGCAGCCAGCTTGACAAAGACGGAGGAGACATGGAAGCGAGAGCGACGACGACGACGACAGCAACGGTGACAACACGAAGAGGAGCTTGGGCGGGGTCCCTTGGCGCGATCGAGATCCAGAAGCAGCAGCAACAACAGCAGCAGCGTCCAAGACGCCCATGCGCGCAGGCACGATCAAGTGTAGCGGCAGCGTGGCCAGCGCACCGATCCCGGGTAGCAGCCCCAGCGGCACTGCGGCCAGCTCAACGAGCCCGAGTGGCAGTTCCGGCGGCACTGTGGCCAGCGCCACGAGCCCGGGCGGCAGGTCCAGCGGCACTGCGGCCAGGGCAACGAGCCTGGGTGGCATCGCCATGACTGCTCCGCGTTCTCTTGGTTGTTGTCGCCTTCTTGACCAGGTTCGTCACCAGCTGCTTCCATCGCTTCCATCGCTTCCATCGTCGGCGAGTCTGGCATGGCTTCCTCGAGCTGGCGCAAGTGGTGGTCTGCACAGACCAAGGCAAGCACAGAACGCAGTGTAAATGTGAGTGAGAGTGCACTTCGTGTGTGCACTTCGAAGCAGCGACGAGCGTGGAGACGCACGTACCGCTAGTGGCGCTATCGACAGCAGCAGTCGCTGCAGCTGGGTCAGCGAGCGCGAACGCTGCGACCACGGCGCCTACGATCACGAGCGCACTCGACTTCATGGTTGGTCTTGTGTGCGTGTGCGAACGAACGAGTGAGCGTACGAGGAAGTGAAAGTGGAGCGACTTGAGCTGCTGCCTGCGAAAGCCCGAATGAGCTCACTGACGCAATCGCTACTGCTACTGTTTTCTGTGTGTGTTCATGAACGAGCGAGAGCTCAATGCGTCTTGGTGTGTGCAGTCGTCAACGTTCGAGTGTGTAGTGATCCGACAGTTGTGCTGCTGCTGTGTTCTCGAAGCGAGGCACTGCTTTTCAAGCACTCTCGAGCGTGCGCAACGGCGGTAATGACGATAGCGACGACGACAACGACGACTGCTACAAGCAAGCAAGCGCTCTGCCAGTTAGTCCGTTCGTTGAAGCGCGCAAGAGTGTCTGACCACGCACATCATCGGTTTTAAAGCACGCAGTAGCAACTGGTGGGAATGCCGCGACCAGACACCTTTCAGCTCGTCTCGAGCATCGAGTGTCGAGTCTATATGGTGTATCATCGAGATACACTGCATTCAAGCAAGCACAGACATACATACTTGAGCACTATGACTCAACAGACTATCGCACACGCTCGCTTTGAGAAACGAAACGGTACTTCTGCCACTTGTGACCGGCGTCCGAGACAAGCATCTGCCTACTCTCAGCTACAGATGACGTGCAGCGTCTGTGTTGCACTACAATCACGCACTCGACGCCGCGTCTCAAGACACTGGTTTGCAAATGCACTTGCAGTGGCGATGTGTACACGATTGTCAAACAGTCGATATCGGAGCAATGGAGCGCTTCGTGCTGGTTGTATGGAAGTCGAAGCGTTGTGCTGCATTGATGCGGCTTCGAACTTGGACAGAAGCACCACGCTGCGCTAATGTTGTTTGCTACTGTCGTTGTTGCTGTTGCTGTTGCTGTTGCTGTTGCCAGAAGAAACCCAGCTTCAGAAAAGCGACAAATACAAGCATTGTATTTGTCGCTTTTCTGAAATGCTCATACCGAAAATCAAAATTGCAGCAAACGTTTCTTACTACTTTGTAGCAATACAAAATGCACCGCTTGTTTCGTACTGTATCATTAAAGTCATATGAAACATTCAATACATGTTTGCATTTACCTGATGCAAATACTCGTACGATTCTATATCGACACAATTGACAAAAGAATGTATCATTATGAAAAGCTCATTTCATATTGCATTTACGTGATAAAACCTCAACAACGGTACAAACAAAACGTGTACAAACACAAATGTTTCGATTTGATGAAAGTTGCTCAAATCAAAAAGGCAACAGCTGCAAAAACACACAAGACTCAATGTAAGGAACTTGAGAACTATACGCACTGCACTGCACACTCTTCTTATCCGTTTACATACGATTGCTACTTCCATAACTTGCACTATGCCATTAGCATGACTCAACCGCAAGACAGCAATGTAAGACATTGGAGAGTAGAGCAGCTGAATATACTACTTTAGATATGCCACATTTGTTGCGTATGTCATTTACAGCAGCCACAGGTCATATGCGTGTTGTCATATGCGTGTTGATTTCGACGTTTAGGGTACAGATGTATACGGATTGGAAAATGAAAGCAAATACAGTCGGCTCTTCCAATATGAAACACTGCCAAAATCGCATACCCCTTCAAAACAATTTGATTGGTCTTAAAACTTTTTCGCAGAGCAGCAAAAAGGAGAGCACCAACAGAAAGCGCCATGGCAGGCTCGAGAGCACGACTGACGTACGAGCAGAAGCAGCAACTGCGTCGCCATCATGGCCAGCACCGCCTGACACAGGCCGACCTCGCACTCTGGGCAAGAAGAAGTTTGCCCTTGCCGAAACTCCGTCGCGCACGACGATTTGGCGAGTACTCAACAGCTCGCCTCGCTTGCCGCCACCCAATCCCTCGACCAAGACAGCTCATGCCGTCGTGTCTCCTGCGCTTGAGACGGCGGTCGTGAGCTGGATCAAGCAGTGCGAGGCACTTCGTCTCCCTGTCGTCACTGGCGCGACGATCCGAGCGAAGGCTGCCAAGTTGCGCGACGAGCTCGTCGCAGGCGCCGACGACCGCGCCGCTCACGCTCTCAGCTCCATGACGTTCTCTACTGGCTGGCTCAGTAAGCTGCAGCTCAGACATGGACTCGCTGCGAAGCGTGTCCATGGCGAGGCTGCGTCGGTTCCTGCAACTGTGGTCAACGAGGGGCGCACGCACATGCAGCACGTCACGCGCGACTACGACAAGAAGAACATATTCAATATGGACGAAAGTGCCTCTTTCTTTTGCTCGACTCCAACGACATCGATCACGAAAGGCGCAATGTTGGGACGGAAGCAAGACAAAAAGAGGATCACAGTCGCCCTCTGCTGCAACGCGGACGGCTCAACGAAGATGCCTTTGCTCTTTGTTGGGGCTGTGCGTGCGCCACGATGCTTCGGCGGCAAGAGTGCAGAAGAGCATGGGATCTACTACGAATCTACTCCGAAAGGGTGGATGAACAGTGACTTGTTCAATTGCTGGCTCAAGCTCTTTAATCAGCGCATGCTTGAGGAGGACCGACACGTATTGCTGCTCGTGGACAACGTCTCCTCTCATCGCGTCGACGCCAAGCTCAGTCACGTGACGCTTAGAATGTTGCCACCAAACACAACCGCTCATCTACAACCACAAGACGCGGGTGTCATCCGCGCATTCAAAGCCGCTGTGCGTCGCATCCAGCATCGTCACGCTGTAGATCGGCTCGACGGGTTGCTTGCCCGCGCGGCGACAATGAGCGAGGAGGCGCTCGAGCGCGAAGCAAACACGCTGTTCCACGTCGACGTGCTCAGCGCTATGAAGTGGGCGGAGGAAGGGTGGAGCGAAGTCTCTCAAGCTACAATCGCCAACTGCTGGACCCACACGCAGATTCTCGACGACGATGTGTTTGAGCTCACGAGCGCGTTTGGTGCTCTGCGCGTCGCGCCGCCGTCTGTTGTTGATCTCTTGCAATGACTCAAATACACTTCGCCTTTCATACTCTATACTTGCTTTCCTCTCATATCCTTCGGAAATTTATCGACATCGGTCGTGTTTTGAGTGTTTCATATTGGGGGAGTTGACTGTATAGAGGTGAAAGCTGGTGGTACAATGTTGGTGTGGCCCAAACGATGGCGTGGTAACTCTATGTTCCTCGTGTGTCGATGTGTATGTTTGCATTTGTTTCTTATTTAACTTGCGATTCGTGTGGCAAATATCTCAAATGTTCTAGTTCCCTTTGGTTATTGGTACATGCAGTCGCAGACGCTGTTGCGCACGAGACGCTGTCGCGCACGAGACACCAGCGCCAGCGGTCGATAAACTGTCCAATCGGCACGTACAGAAATCATTTGTTTCATATGTGGCATATCTAAAGTAGTATATTCAGCTGCTCTACTCTCCAATGTCTTACATTGCTGTCTTGCGGTTGAGTCATGCTAATGGCATAGTGCAAGTTATGGAAGTAGCAATCGTATGTAAACGGATAAGAAGAGTGTGCAGTGCAGTGCGTATAGTTCTCAAGTTCCTTACATTGAGTCTTGTGTGTTTTTGCAGCTGTTGCCTTTTTGATTTGAGCAACTTTCATCAAATCGAAACATTTGTGTTTGTACACGTTTTGTTTGTACCGTTGTTGAGGTTTTATCACGTAAATGCAATATGAAATGAGCTTTTCATAATGATACATTCTTTTGTCAATTGTGTCGATATAGAATCGTACGAGTATTTGCATCAGGTAAATGCAAACATGTATTGAATGTTTCATATGACTTTAATGATACAGTACGAAACAAGCGGTGCATTTTGTATTGCTACAAAGTAGTAAGAAACGTTTGCTGCAATTTTGATTTTCGGTATGAGCATTTCAGAAAAGCGACAAATACAATGCTTGTATTTGTCGCTTTTCTGAAGCTGGGTTTCTTCTGGCAACAGCAACAGCAACAGCAACAGCAACAACGACAGTAGCAAACAACATTAGCGCAGCGTGGTGCTTCTGTCCAAGTTCGAAGCCGCATCAATGCAGCACAACGCTTCGACTTCCATACAACCAGCACGAAGCGCTCCATTGCTCCGATATCGACTGTTTGACAATCGTGTACACATCGCCACTGCAAGTGCATTTGCAAACCAGTGTCTTGAGACGCGGCGTCGAGTGCGTGATTGTAGTGCAACACAGACGCTGCACGTCATCTGTAGCTGAGAGTAGGCAGATGCTTGTCTCGGACGCCGGTCACAAGTGGCAGAAGTACCGTTTCGTTTCTCAAAGCGAGCGTGTGCGATAGTCTGTTGAGTCATAGTGCTCAAGTATGTATGTCTGTGCTTGCTTGAATGCAGTGTATCTCGATGATACACCATATAGACTCGACACTCGATGCTCGAGACGAGCTGAAAGGTGTCTGGTCGCGGCATTCCCACCAGTTGCTACTGCGTGCTTTAAAACCGATGATGTGCGTGGTCAGACACTCTTGCGCGCTTCAACGAACGGACTAACTGGCAGAGCGCTTGCTTGCTTGTAGCAGTCGTCGTTGTCGTCGTCGCTATCGTCATTACCGCCGTTGCGCACGCTCGAGAGTGCTTGAAAAGCAGTGCCTCGCTTCGAGAACACAGCAGCAGCACAACTGTCGGATCACTACACACTCGAACGTTGACGACTGCACACACCAAGACGCATTGAGCTCTCGCTCGTTCATGAACACACACAGAAAACAGTAGCAGTAGCGATTGCGTCAGTGAGCTCATTCGGGCTTTCGCAGGCAGCAGCTCAAGTCGCTCCACTTTCACTTCCTCGTACGCTCACTCGTTCGTTCGCACACGCACACAAGACCAACCATGAAGTCGAGTGCGCTCGTGATCGTAGGCGCCGTGGTCGCAGCGTTCGCGCTCGCTGACCCAGCTGCAGCGACTGCTGCTGTCGATAGCGCCACTAGCGGTACGTGCGTCTCCACGCTCGTCGCTGCTTCGAAGTGCACACACGAAGTGCACTCTCACTCACATTTACACTGCGTTCTGTGCTTGCCTTGGTCTGTGCAGACCACCACTTGCGCCAGCTCGAGGAAGCCATGCCAGACTCGCCGACGATGGAAGCGATGGAAGCGATGGAAGCAGCTGGTGACGAACCTGGTCAAGAAGGCGACAACAACCAAGAGAACGCGGAGCAGTCATGGCGATGCCACCCAGGCTCGTTGCCCTGGCCGCAGTGCCGCTGGACCTGCCGCCCGGGCTCGTGGCGCTGGCCACAGTGCCGCCGGAACTGCCACTCGGGCTCGTTGAGCTGGCCGCAGTGCCGCTGGGGCTGCTACCCGGGATCGGTGCGCTGGCCACGCTGCCGCTACACTTGATCGTGCCTGCGCGCATGGGCGTCTTGGACGCTGCTGCTGTTGTTGCTGCTGCTTCTGGATCTCGATCGCGCCAAGGGACCCCGCCCAAGCTCCTCTTCGTGTTGTCACCGTTGCTGTCGTCGTCGTCGTCGCTCTCGCTTCCATGTCTCCTCCGTCTTTGTCAAGCTGGCTGCAGTCTCAAGTGCTGCGGTTGGCACGTGTGTCGTATGGGTTTTCCAAGTGTCGCGTGCAAGTGAGCGTCGTTGAGTCTGAAGTCGAAGTTGTCGGTCCGATGCGACCGCAAGACTGATAACAGATCAATCAACGAGTTCGCACATGGATTGAGTTCAAAGTGCTTATGATGCGCAGATGTCGCTTTAGATCATCGCGGGTCATGTGAGCACTGACAGTGTTTCTTCAACTCTAGCACTCACTCGCAAGTGTCGATGGTGCTACGGCCACAAGAACATGAACTCACATGACTAACTTGCTCAACGAGCGCTCACATCTCGATGCTCAAACACTCTGACATGTGAGTGCGTCCATGCTCGCGTCACAAGCAAGTGCATCGATCACAAGCAAGCACATTGATCACGAGAACGGTCGATAGACTAACAGAACCGAGTTGCGGATATGCCGAGTGCTTCAGCCATCAAATGAACGTCCAACACAAAGAGACACTAGACTTCAAACGCTACGCTCACACGACTCGCTACCAGCGCTGCCAACACAAACACACGCACACAATGTCTCTCACGCAACCAACCGAGCGCTGCTCAGACTAACGAACGACAGACTGACTGACCGACCGATTGACCGATTGACCGATTGACCGAGAGCGAGACCAGTCGAGTCGCTATCTCGATCTCACTCACTCAGTAGTAGCGCTGGCCATAGAAGCGACGTCCGTAGTAGCTGCTGCCATAGTAGCTCGCGCCATACGGGGGATAGTAGCCACCGCCACCACCGTACGGTGGGTAGTACCCGCCGCCGCCGTACGGAGGATAGTAGCCACCGCCGTAGGGCGGGTAGTAGCCCCCGTGCTCTTTCGGATCGCCCGCTTGCTTCTCTCCATTGGCAGCCACTGCACCTTGGTTCGCACCAGCAGGTGGCGTCTGCTCTTGTTGCTGTTGTAGTTGTTGTTGCTGCTGCTGCTGTTGCTGCTGTGGTTGTTCGTCCAAGCGACGCAAGTGCGTTCCTGAGACGCCAGTGCATAAACAACAGGAGACACACGAGCAAACAGCCACGGCCATCAACGCCGATCTGTCAGCGCTGTGCTTTCACACTCTGCATTCGCGACAAACTCGCAAAGACAACAAAGCACAGCTCACGACGACAGCGCACAACAGTCGCGAGCCGCGGGAACCAAGTACAAGCACTCACTCACCTTCGTCGAGTGCCATGACAGGTTCGATAGTCGCCACTGCGGCGACAACAGCGCCAGCGAGCACCAGCGCGTACATCTTCATGGTCGATTGGAGTTGGTTCGGCGGGTGCGTCTCCTTGCTGCTTGTGAGCTTGTGAACTTGCGAATGCTGGTGGTGGTGTGTGTTTGTGCGTGTGAGCAGTCGACGCGATGTTGCGAAGTGAGCAGAGAAGAATGAGCGCGCTCTCTCTCTCTCTCTCTCGAACTCCAGCTCGCACTACAGCCCCAGGTGACCAACTGAGACAGAACACTACTGCAACTAGTCTAGCCTAGCGTCTTGTTTGTGTATGTGTGCGCCAGTTGAGGTCTTGATCGGCGTCGAGTCAACTGCCATGTCGAGTCTGGTTCGTTGGTTGGTCGATGCTCGAGTCCCTTGCGTGCTTGGATTCGACGCGGCTCGAGACCATCGATGATGCACACACATCCGCTGACTGCAGCGTTCGAGGTCGAGAGAGCCTCAGTTTGTGCGAGCAACCGCACGAGCAGTATGTAGATCGATACCTTGCACTCCACTACGACAGACTAGCTATGAGGGTGATGAGGATGCTGATGACTAGCTAGCTACTCATGCGCTGACAGTGCGAGTGCAGCGCACTGCATCATCGTCAGTGTCAATGTCGACACAGTCACCGCCTCTCTCGTTCACGACAACTTGCTCGTGTGCTTGCCGCCAACTCGCCAGGACATCCGTCAGTCCGTTAGTCCGTGCGTCTCGAGTCGACTCGCTCACATGCTCACATGCACCAAGACTCGACCAGAGCAACTGACAACAACAACGACGTGATCGCAATGACATCCACGCCATCTCGTCCATTGACTTGACCAGCCACACGCACACACACACAACAGTCGCATACCTCGATAGCGACTCGACACATGCACTCACTTGCTCACATAGATCAACTCGGTTGCTCGGTCACTCGATCGCTTGTACGCTCTCGCTCGCTCCTTTGCGCACGCACTCGCACGCCATGTCCGTCGTGCCAGCGAGCGCACTGCTCGCACCGAGCAAAGCTACCACATGCGACAGCGCGGCCAGTAGCGCGAGCCAGGGTAGCACATGCGGCCGCCTCCGCCGTGGCGACAGCGTGGCCAGTTCCACGACCGAGGGTTGCACCAACTGCTCCACTGCTCGCCACCGCCGCCGCCGTAGCCGCCACCACCTCCACCATAGCCGCCACCGCCGTAGCCACCATCGCCGCCGTCATCATGCTCACCACCATCGCCACCACCGTTGCCGCCGCCGTCTCCGCCGTCGTTGCCATCGTCGCCGTAGCCGTTTGCGAGTCCACGGAGCGCACGACCTGCTCGGTGCGAGTCGCACAGAGAGCACACAAGCGATAGACACACGGATGTGTGTATGTCAGAACGTGTGCCGCATACACATGTGCGTTGTCGACGTCTCAAGCACAGCAAGAGCTCGGCGACACCTGCCACATCCACATTCACACATCGATTTGGACATGCACACGCACCGTCAAAGCCGTCACGCGCAGCCGCTTCTTTCCAGTACGCATTGGTGTTCTCGACTGGGCTCGCTTGCTTCGCAGCAGCAGCAGCAGCAGTGTTCATCTCCATGTGCTTGGCGCACGGTTCTTCTGCAGACGCCACGGACGCGAGCGCCAACGCGATCGTCGCAAGCACGAATCCAGCGAGCTTCATTGTCGTCGCGCGTCACTCGTGAAGCAGTGTGGGTCGTCAAGTGATCCGGTGTGTCAGCTCGTGTGTCTTGTGTCTGTGTCGAGTGCTTGTGCTGTTGCTGGTGTTGCTGGTACGACTGCAATCTGAAAGTGAGTGCGCTCCACAGCAGCGCGATCGAGTGCGCTCGCTGGCACTGCACTGCTGCTACTTGCACGAGTCCGTTGGTCAGTCGGTCGACGTGCCTCTACGTAGTAGCACTTGACGCTGATGTCGCCGTTAGTCCGCCGCGCTCCTGCATTCACACACACACACAGCCGCACTGCTTCATCATCAGCTGCAGCAGCATCTTCACCATCGCCGCGACTTGGCTGACTAGCGCGTCCTATTCCCAGCGACAGTTTGAACGCAAGCTAACTGCCACAGACACAGGAAGTCCTCGCCTGCAGTCGTCGTCGACGCACAGCTCTCCGACAGACAGACAGACAGACACGACGACGATCAGCATCGACGCGCACGCACCAACGCTCGCTTGCACACACATACACGCACTGCCAGTCAATCGCAGTCAGTCATGGTCTCTTCTGCATCGACAGTTGGCGCAACGACTGCAGTCTGCGCACTGTCCGACCAAGTCCGCAAGTACCGCGCGCGCATCGTCAGCAATAGCAGTCACCACCACGCGCTTCTTCTGCACGCAAGCGACGAGCGCGGCTCGAACAACTGCCATGGCAGCTCGCCGCCGATCCCGACGCTCCTCCTCATGTGCTTGAAAGTGATCTCGGAGTGCTTTCGCTTGGACCCCAAGGCGCAGAGCGTGCCGCGGCAGTTCCTCCCAGACGTCATGGCGCGCCTGCCGCTCGACCTCGACGTCTGTCTCTCCGCGCCAAACGTGAGCGACGAGAACTACTGGAAGCGCTGCTGCATGAGCAAGCTCGCGTGGCGCAACGTCCGGATCGAAGACCACGGACTCACGTGGAAGCAGCTCTTCCTCGAGAAGCACCTCCAGGACGTGCTCGAAGACTTTGACGCGAGCACCGGCGACCCGGACCACCTCGTCGACGTCGTCAAGGCGTGCCACGAGTTCATCTTCTCGCTCGAGATCACGCAGCTGCTGTCGCACCTCGACTTGAACGAGCTCTGCTCGCACCTGAAGCACCTCACGCGCCTGCAGCTCACGTACGGCGTCAAACACATTGGCATGAAGTACGAGCGCATGCTCTTTGGCATGAAGATCTCGGACGCGACGAACCTCTCGCACATTGTCAAGAACACGCGGACGCTCACGACGCTCGCGCTCCCGAGCAACTTGCTCGACGACGACTTGCTCCGCATGATCATGACCGGACTCGTCAAGAACAGCACGATCACGTCGCTCGACCTCTCGCACAACAAGCTCACGAACCACGGCGCGCGCTTGCTCTCGAAGCTCCTCGGACCCGACAGCGTCCTCACGACGCTGCGCGTGTGCGACAACCAGATCCATGCCGAGGGCGGGCGGTACCTCAGCCGCGGCCTCAAGTACAACACGAGCCTCGTCGAGCTCGACTTGCGCTTGAATCGCCTCACAGACGACGGCGGCCGCATGCTCTTGGAAGGACTCGTGGACCACCGCGCGCTCGCAGTCCTGAACCTCAGCAGCAACATGCTCGGCTCGGACACAGCAGCTGCGCTCGCCGACATCCTCACGGACCCGCACAGCGCGCTGCGGTCGATCGATCTGAGCAGCAACGTGCTCAACGAAGCCGACGGCGACGTCCTCGCGCGCGGTCTCCAGCGCAACGCGACTGTCGTGGCGCTCGACGTGCGGCAGAACGCCATCCCAGTCGAAGCCGAGTGTCTCGTCACGATCGCGCAGAAGCTCCGCCGCAACGAAGTCGAGCTCAAGAGCGCCGCGCCGAAGTAGCAGCTAAGCAGGCAGTTGGTCACGTACAGACCAAGCGTTGGCGCTGGTTGTAGCTGTGGCTGTGCATGCTGCAGTAGCGAACGACAGCAGATGCACAAGACACGAGACGCTTGAGAGAGAGAGACTCGAGCGCTTCACACGAATCGCTACGTCTCTTGCCGCGTCGCGAGCAGCGCGTGGTTGATCGCAATGTACACGACTGCCTCTTCGCTCGTGCTGTTGCTGCTGCAATCATCGCCATTGTCACTGACGTCTGGACGCGCTACTGGCTCGCACGACGCCACGAAGACCTGCTTCTTGACCATCTTGGCGACGCGGCAGTGGCTCACGATGTCCACAGTGTGGAACGGCGCGTCAAATGTGCGCACGAGCACGAGTGCGGTCGCGTGGGACTGCGCCGGTGCGGCGTTGTAGATGAGCAGCTCGGACGAGAACTTGGACCCGAACGCGACAAAGTAGCCGCGCGTCCACAGGTCGCAGAACACGCGCAGACGCGTTGTTTGGATCGGAGCTGCGCAGTCGGAGACCGCGCGTGAGAGCAGTGATAGTGGACATCGCAATGTGTCAGTTAGTCCGCCTTGACTAGAGCAAAGCAGGACACAGGCGCTGCTTCTAGACAACGACTGCATGAATGAATGGCGCACGTACACAGCGTCAGTCGGTGCTGCTTGGAACGATCGAGTGGTGCGGATGCGCACGCAGTAGACGGTCGCTGCACTGCGTCCACGAGCGCTCGAGTGAACCCTTGCGTGTCGATTGCGTTGTGGCGCAGTGTGAGGAAGCCGTGGCAGAGCCCGACGTAGATCTCTTCGAGTCGCAGTCGCAGCACTGTGGCACTGGTTGCAGCACCAGTTGTGCTATGAGCTGCTTTGCTTGGCGCAGATGGACCATCCGTTGTGCTTGTGGCGTTGGTTGTGTGCTTTGTGTTGTCATGACAAGAGTGTGCGCTGATTGCTGTTGTTGCTGGCGCTGTTACCATTGGTGTTGTTGCTGGCGATGAGAGCACGAGCACGTCTGCTTCCCGGTCGACTGCAGTGCCGACGAGGCGATACGTGTGCGTGAGCAAGTGTATGTGCGCAGACTCGCGCACGACTGCAAACACGCTTGTAGTCGACTCGCCATCCCACGCGAGTTCAGCTAGAGCGATGTCAGCAGTAGACGCAAATGCAGCCATCGTCGGTGTTGCCTCGCATGATGCTGTTGCGCTCGTGTGCTGCTTGAGCATCATGGTGGTGTGTTGCTTGGAGACATCACTTGCTGTTGTGTTGTGTTGTTGTTTGCGAGCGTGAAGAAAGCGAGTGTCACTACAACACAATAATAATAGGGATCGTGAGCCTACATTAGCCGACTTGAAGCAAAAATGATGAGTCGACGATTCGTGTGGCAATGCGTGGTCTTTATACGCGTTCAAGTACGCAAATCCATCTTTCTAGTTGTGCACCTGCACGTTGTATCGAACGACAGGAAACACACACCACACTCACCACGTTCAAACTTCACGTTCAAAAGCGTGCCAGCAAGCAACGCTCCAGCGCATACATTGTTCAAGATCAAGATCGCGCACGGCCTGTTGTTGTTGTTGTTGTTGCTGCCTGTTGTCACACTTGCATTCGCACCGCCGCACGCAACGCACTTGATCTTGTCACTGTGAACATGCCGCCGTCCGACGAAGAGCCCGTGCTCGTGGAGGCCATTGCGCCAGGATCCCTGACGTCTGCGCCAACGACTGCGCCGAGCACACCACTCGCGACAGCTGCTGCAGTCGCAGACGCTGTCGCGCACGAGACACCAGCGCCAGTGGTCGAGAAAGCGGTCGAGGTCGCTGCGTCGACTGCTGCTCACGCCTCGGCGAGCTACCTCGCGCAGTACAACGCGTGGGTGAACGCGCACACGGGCCTCGCGCGCAACCTCGAGACGCTGCTCTACATTGCGCCGCAGCTCGTGCCGGTGCGTCCTTGCTCATGAGTGTCTGCTTGGTCATGCCTTAGTCACTCACTTCTTCTGCACGTCCTCACTGCTGACTGTCGACTGCACCGACCGATAGAAAACCGCAGTCGAGCCGGAAGTCGCGACGCAAACGGGCTACTCGCTCGTTGGGCTGCTCCACTTGTACCACGACTACGTGCTGTACAAGTCAGCGGCGAAGCGCGCAGATGCGCCGCCACCGACAGCGATCGAGCAGTACGTCGATATGAAAGCTGCGTGATACGTCTGTATGCGCTTGTAGCTGACGAGCGTTTGCCGTTGCGTGCAGACTCACGCGCATGGCGCGCGTGCCGCTGTCGCTCATCTCGCACACGCAAGTGCTGTCTGAAGTCCTCGCGCGCAAGCTCGGCGGCGAAACTGGCAAGTGGCGCATGGTACGTCCTGTCGCTATTATGACTGTGTATGCCTGTACGATAGAGAGATAGACTGATCGCGCTCTTGACTGCTGCTGTGGTGAACGCCTGTAGATCGTGTGGCTCGAAGTCGTGAAGAGCGTGTTGCGGCTCGTCCTGCTGGCGCAGTCGCGCAAGGCGGTGCTCATCAAGGGCGGAAATGTACGCGCTCTTGCCTCTGCACTGTGATTGATCACACTCACGCACACAGAGCCTCACGCTATTTGATGCGACTGTGGCGCTTGCAGTACAAGGGCGTGGAGACTGCGCCGCAGCCGTCAGCGTTTGCGCGGTTCAAGAAGAACTCGGCTGAGAAGCGCGGCGCGCGCACGGGCAAGATGTTTGTTGCGAAGAAGAGTGCGTCTCGCATTGGCTCGTAGTGCGAGTCTTGTCGTTTTGTTGCTGAGGAGGAGAGAGAGAGAGAGGCTGATGCCACGTGCGCGTGTTGACAGCGGACGACGCGACGCCGCAAGACGCGGCAGCTGCTGCACCAAAGACGCCGAACTCGGTCACGTTCGAGGTGCGTCCATCCGTTGCGCCAGTCGCTCAGACACCGTTGTTCAAACACGTCAATGCTAACGAGACTCTCTCTCTCTTGTACGCGAGTGCAGGACCCAACGGCCGTGGTCAAGTCGGTCCCGCGCGAAGACTTGCTCCTCGGCGGCGAAGTGCTGCACATCCTCCGTCCAGTGGCGTACGCACTGCTGCGCATGCGCCGGTCCGAGACGTCGTGGACACCTGTGGTCGTCTCGTTCTTGATGGAGATCTCTGGGTGCGTCCCTGACTTGTGCTGGTCCCCTATGTCATCAAGACGCCGCCACTCACTCGCTCGCTCGCTCGTGTGGTGCAACTGCAGCTTGTACCTCTCGAACGCAGCGCTCAAGCCTCCTGCTCCTGCTGCTGGCAAAGACGCGGCGCCTGCTGCGACGCCGAGCAAGCGCGTGCAGGACGAGCTCGCAGCGCGAAAAGTACGCGTCTGCTACCAGCGGTTGTGAATGATCGCAGTGGCATCGACTGACACGCGTGATGTTTGCTGCTCGTGTAGATGGCGCTGCTGCTCTACTTCCTCCGCGACCCAGTGTACGCGTCCGTGACGCAGCCAGCGACTGGCAAGGTCCGTCCTTGTGCTTGTGCTAGTGTCTCACATAGCAGCTCCTTGCGTCCGCTGACTGAGCACACTCGATCTCGCTGTGTCTGTCAGGTGTGCGACGTGCTCGACTACGTCCCAGTCGCAGGTCGCGCCGTGCGCTTCGCGTCGACTGCTGTGATGAACTACTACCACCAGTTCCACTTCTACACGTCTGCGTCGTAGACAGCGACAACTGCGCCGCAGCGAAGACCCCACGAGTTCTCGCCGCCTGATCTGTCCGTCCTTCTGTCAGTCGCTGCGACGATCTGTCTGCTCCATCGACGACTGTCATGCGCTGCGCTCGATCGGTCCGTCGATGGACGCGAATCCACCATCCAGTCTGTTGTTCGTTGCATCCTACAGCGTCTCATTCGTCTTCCCCACCTGCGCTCTCTCTCTACTCGCTGACGTGTCCGTCAGTGGTGACTTGCGCGTAGAAGAGCATGTACGCACTCGCGAGCGTCTCGTCCCGAAAGCGCGCGTCGTCGAGCTCAGTCACGACGTCGTCGTCGAGTCGGAGCCAGTGCGAGGCGCTCGGTGTTGTCAGTGCGCCGCGCTGTCGCACGTACGCGACGTAGTGCCCTGAGTCAATCGACGCGCCGACGTGTGCGCAGACGCCGACGAGCTCGTAGCGCACGCGCTGGGCGTCGTTGCGCACAAACATGTTGTCGGTGAGGTCGAGCAGGTCGTCACTCTTGCGACTGCCGCTCGGGAACGTCACGGCTGTGCGGATCTTCTCGAGCGACTGGTCCCATGCCGACTGCTTGAAGCGCTGGAGCTGCACTACGAGCACGGGCGGCGCGCGCTGGAACAGCACTTGCGTCACACGGTTCGTCTTCATGTGGCAGTGGCCTTCGCAGAACACGCGATTGTCATCGACGAGGTGCTCGGCGTGGCGATACGCGGCGAGGCAGCTCGCGAGCGACTGAGAGCTCGCACTTGCGCTCACGCTCAGCGACAGTACGCTGTTCGCAGCCGTACAGAGCCATCCATGTGAGCGTCTGTAGGTCATAAGAGTCGTCGTCAGAGAGAGAGAGAGCGATACGCACCGCAGCTCTTGGTGGAGACACGTGAGGTTGGCGCAGCTGCAGCACTGCGAGCCGCGCACGATCTGTCCGACAAACAGGTCGGTCACGACCGAGTCGCTGTGTTTGAGGAAGTGCTGCCACCGGAGGTCGCCAAGTCCCGCTGCCATGTTTCGTCAAAAGCAAGCACGAGTAGGTAGGTCATCAGGCACGAGCATTCTAGTTGGTCTAATGATCCATCAGAGGTGCCATGGACGTACACACGACGTCAGTGTACGAGCGCGGCTGGAGCGGATGGCACTTGGCGAGTTCGCGCGCGTAGAACGCTTCACCTTCGCGAAAGTACGCGACTTCGCGCGCATCGAGAGCGCCACGCGCGCGCACAGGCCGCAGCAGTTCGTGGAGCAGTTCGAGCAAGAACGACAGGAACTCCTAGAATAGGCACATTGCGATAAGAGAAGGAGTCAGTGAGTGATGGTCGATCGCATGCATCAGCACACGACTCAAGCAACTGGACCTCGGCGTCTTGCTGCTCCTGCGCTGCGCCTCTTGCTGCGAGCAAGTCTGTGCACGCGCGCGTCGCGTCCAAGAACGCGCGGACGTGCGTGCTCACGGTCTCGCGGTCTCGCACTGCGTGAGGTGCACGACTCGCTGTCGTCGGCTTCAAGTGATCGCGCCCCGTCTGGCAGCGTCGTCGTTTCCGAGCTGCGCGGTCGTATGGAACGCGCTGCTCTGATGCGTCTGATTCGTCAGGCGTGTTGCTTGCGTCGCTGTCGTTGCCTTCGTCGTCATCACTCTCGTGGTTGTCGTTGTTGTTGTCATTGCTCGCTGGAGAGTCGACTGGCACGAGCAACCGCAGCAGCGACAGCAGCGCCGTTGCTGCGTGCAATCGCTGCTGCTGCTTTGCATCGCATTCGCGTTGAGTCTGCTGCAGTGCGTCGACTGCCTGCGCAATGCTCGCTTGGAACGCTGGGAGCACAGCGAGGCACTGCAGCGTCGCGTTCACAAAGCACGTGTTGCCTGTGTTGACGAGTCCGACTGCGCTGTCGGCAGTCGCGCTTGCGTGGCTACTGTGCGCATTAGTAGCAGTAACAGTCGCGCTGGTGTCACCGTTTGCATCAACGTACATGGCGTCAACGTCGCGGTCGTCTGTGAGCTGTCGAGGTGCTGCGCGGTTGCCAATGCGCAGACGACGCAGTGGACTGTTGAGCCAAAGCGCCATGACGCGCAGCAGCATGCGCTCGAACGCGCGTGCGACTGGCGCCGGCAGTATCCACCACCACTGTCGCCACAGCGCGCTTCGAGCAGTTGTCGTCGTCGTCGTTGCGCGCGCAGACTTGCTCCACATCGCCATGCTTGCTTTCCTCCTCAATCAACGTCACTCGACTCGAGTTTAATTTCGGTTTATTTAAATAAACTAAATTGACTTTGCAAAGTCCTAGCCACCACAAAACAAGGAAACAACGATGCTTGTCATGCGCAGCAACATGTCGGCAGCAGTGCTCCGTGTGCCGCTGTCTCTGCGCGCGCTTCAAGCACACCCAGAAGCAGTCGCATCGTCGCTCACCGGTGCTCGCTCGACTCAAGCACTCGGCACGATCGCGCTCCGCTGCTTTAGCGCGCAGTCGTCTGCAAGGTACCAAGTGCATGTTGTTACTGTTGTTGTCGTTGTTGTAGTTGTTGTCGTTGTTGTTGTTGTTGTTGTTGTTGCAGCAAATGCTTGCATGGCACAGATGCAGCTCGCACTCTCACACACGTACACGCTTGTCTTGCTGTGCCTACAGCGCTGCGAGCAACAAGCGCATGCACGAGACGCCGATTGTTGCGAACTGCGGCGCGCGCTGGATGAGCTGGCTCGGCAAAGCGAGTGCGACGCAGATGTACTGCGCGCTGCTCTTTAGCGCCAACATGGTTGTGCGCGCCGACCCTGCTGCCGACATCTACGAGGTGCAACTGCGCCGCAAACCATGAATCAAACGCACTCGGCATGGCGTACATGGCGCACTTGCAACTTACATGCAGTCTGTGTTGTATGCACTGGCCAGGTGCTTGCGACTGGCGGCGCGATCTCAAGCGCGTCGGCGTGCGTATTCTTTGGCGCGAAGCTCCTGTGCGACCGCGTCGTGACCGACATCGTCTCGTTCCGCCACATTGGCGACAAAGGTTTGAGAGGATGCGACTGCCTGCACGCGACTTGCACGAGTTGGTCGGTCGGAAGGAGGCGATGAAGCGCGTGTGAGACTGACCCTGTGGCGTGTGTTGCGAATGACAGACGAGTTTGTGCGCATCTCGGTGCTTGGCGCTGTGCGCAAGCAGAGCTTCACAGTCGAGCCCTCGGGTGCGTTGTAGTGTATGCGCGTATGTGCGGATATGCGTATGTGTGTGTGTCGTTACGCTAGTGCGCGGTGCATGGTGTCTGGTGCCGATGCGCAACGGAGTGAGCTCACGCCTCTCGGTTTTGTTGTGCTGTGGCGTGTTGCTGTAGACATCAAGTTGCTCGAGCACGACGGCAAAGACGCGTACAAGTTCCAAGTCGGCAATCGCGAACTGTCGCTCGACACTGCGTCTGGCAGTGCGCGCGATGGCGGGTGCTTGAATCGCCGCGCACTCGAGATCCTGCTCCAGGGCAAGCCGCTCGTCACGCGGCGAGGCAAGCAGAGCAAGAAAGCGCAGCGTCAGTGAGCGAGCGTGTGCACGCAAAGCACATACACGCGTGTGCGCGAGAGACTGTCGTTGCGGCGAGCGTAGAGTGATGAATAGAGCAGCCGTAGTAGCGCGAGCAACAACAAGAGTTCGGCGTGCAAGGCTAGCAGGTTTGCAGGTTTGCGGTTTGCAGGTTTGCTGGCCTCTGGTCCGATCTTGCCGAGAGAGTGATGACTTGCAAGTGAGAGTGATGGTGTACTTGCTTTTACAAGCTGACGTTGTGCGCCACACGCACTGAAGCAAGCTTGTGTGGCGCTTGCGTGGCGCTTGCGTGGCGCTCAAGGCTAGAGCGCATGTGGACCAAGCACGCCTCGCACGGATGGCCATGTGATGGGATTGCCTCGTACTCGCGCTCTGTGAATACAGCTGGGCTCGTTCATGTCGTGGTGATACACCGCGATGAAAGACCAACACGACCCTAAATATTGGCGCAGCACGTTGCTCTCGCTCGATCTCGTCGATCTGATCAATAGAGAGTTAGATTGTCTGAGCGATTTTTCACACGCTTGACTGCGTGCGATATGCTGTGATGCTGGACGCATGCGCGCCGTTCATTTCATTGTCAAGCGGCGCTGCTTTTCTCTCTGATGCACGGTGCGGCCACTATGACCAAGCGTCTCTTTCATCTTGCATCGCGCGTCTTGGTTGTGTTGCCTCCTGAGCTTCTCGAGAGGCAACATCATATGCGCCATCTAGATGCAAGCGTTGACTCGAGCTATTATAGCATCAACGTGTGCCAAGCGTCGTGCATTGAAAAGCGAGCGCATCGACAACCGAGCAAGAGTGTTCATGAGCAAGAGCACGACCGACCGCCAACAGAGTCCATGAGTTCATGAGCACCAACATCACCACGCACAGCGCTACTACTGGTAGTACGCAACAAGAGCACTAACAGCAGCAGCAAGAGCGAGACCACGACCAACACAACAACAAGAGCCCAACAAATCAACAAGCGGTAGAGTACGAGCTAGCAAGTGTAATGCTGGCCAACTTTTTGTCGGCATACAACAGCAAGTCAACAAGGCTCGATACAAAATGCAAGTGACAAAGAGATCTGGATCTCGATTTTTGCGACTCGTCGTCGCGTCGCCACATACAATTGCCAAGACAACTGTCTCGCCTCGATCGCAAAAATTTGGCATACAAATTTCGAGTGCTTTCGTCACTTGACGCTTTTTTCAGCGAACAGAAACGAGACGCCATTTTTGTATGGCTTCACTCGTCGTCGTCCATGAGCTCGAGCTCGCACACTTGAATTCGTCCAACACAACAAAAAGCAAAGCGAGTGAGCGAGCGAGCGACGCAGGAGCAACAGCGCATCGAGCACAGACTTGCGAGCACACTCGTGCACCACCACCACCGCAACAACAACAAACACGCCACAACACACGATGCTGCTCATTGAGAAGCACTCGACGATGCCGCGCATGCGCATGCTCACGCCGGCTGCATTCTACACACCATCATCCGCAGCAGCAACAACAGCAGCAACACCCACGTACAAGACGCCACTCACAACACCATCAACACCATCAACAACAACACCCACGACACGCAAGCGCAAGGTCATTGCTGACGCAACAACAGGCAAGCGCGCGCGTCGGACGTTCTCCGAGCTCGAGTACGAAGAGATGCTGCAGGAAGCAGCGCTCCTGCGCGAAGAGCTCGAGCTCCTCGTCATGGTCGCAGCCGACCTGTGCGACGACTTGGCGTGCGACGCGTCGACTGCGCGCGGCTTCTCGCGTCTCTTGGCGCGCCACGAAGAGCTCTTGGCGTCTGCGCAGGACGTCACGGAGCGCCAAGTGCGCGAAATGGCGCAGCAAATGGCCGCGATGATGCAGTACCTCTGTCGCGCGCACTACGCGCACTTTGCGCTCGTCGACATGCAGGAGCAGCTCAAGGACTGCCGCAACCGCTTCATGCGCTTTGCGTGCCAGTACGCGACGATGGTCGGTCTGCAGTAGCTCGCTCGCTCGCATACACACATGCCCGCACATGCATGCACCTCCAGTACCAATAGTTAGTTTGATAGATAGTTAGACCGTCGATGCTCACTCGGCACGGCGCGCGCGAGTCGTCCTCGTCGCCCGCCACCACCACCACCACCACCGCATTCGTAGACGTGAGTCCGTCCAGTAGTCGCCGTCGTCGTCATCCGTACCATAGCAATACAGCCACACACACACTTGTACAGTATCAACACCACCGCTTGTACCAGTCGCTTGAACCAGTCGCGTGCTCCTCAAGCAGTCGATGTCCATTGACTATTGACCAGTCGCTGGTGCCTGTCCAAGCACTCTCTAGTGGTATCTGTCAGTCTGTCGGTCTCGCTGTCATGTGCATCCTCACTCAACCACTGCGTTGTCAGTAGTTCAGTCGCTCTATACGAGCCACGTGACGCTGTCGTCTACCTCTGCTACTGCTGCTCAGCGACGTACGGCGCAATGTTACTTGACTGCTGCTCTTAGCATAAGCGAGCTCCGCTGCTTTAGCGCGCAGTCGTCTGCAAGGTACCAAGTGCATGTTGTTACTGTTGTTGTCGTTGTTGTAGTTGTTGTCGTTGTTGTTGTTGTTGTTGTTGTTGCAGCAAATGCTTGCATGGCACAGATGCAGCTCGCACTCTCACACACGTACACGCTTGTCTTGCTGTGCCTACAGCGCTGCGAGCAACAAGCGCATGCACGAGACGCCGATTGTTGCGAACTGCGGCGCGCGCTGGATGAGCTGGCTCGGCAAAGCGAGTGCGACGCAGATGTACTGCGCGCTGCTCTTTAGCGCCAACATGGTTGTGCGCGCCGACCCTGCTGCCGACATCTACGAGGTGCAACTGCGCCGCAAACCATGAATCAAACGCACTCGGCATGGCGTACATGGCGCACTTGCAACTTACATGCAGTCTGTGTTGTATGCACTGGCCAGGTGCTTGCGACTGGCGGCGCGATCTCAAGCGCGTCGGCGTGCGTATTCTTTGGCGCGAAGCTCCTGTGCGACCGCGTCGTGACCGACATCGTCTCGTTCCGCCACATTGGCGACAAAGGTTTGAGAGGATGCGACTGCCTGCACGCGACTTGCACGAGTTGGTCGGTCGGAAGGAGGCGATGAAGCGCGTGTGAGACTGACCCTGTGGCGTGTGTTGCGAATGACAGACGAGTTTGTGCGCATCTCGGTGCTTGGCGCTGTGCGCAAGCAGAGCTTCACAGTCGAGCCCTCGGGTGCGTTGTAGTGTATGCGCGTATGTGCGGATATGCGTATGTGTGTGTGTCGTTACGCTAGTGCGCGGTGCATGGTGTCTGGTGCCGATGCGCAACGGAGTGAGCTCACGCCTCTCGGTTTTGTTGTGCTGTGGCGTGTTGCTGTAGACATCAAGTTGCTCGAGCACGACGGCAAAGACGCGTACAAGTTCCAAGTCGGCAATCGCGAACTGTCGCTCGACACTGCGTCTGGCAGTGCGCGCGATGGCGGGTGCTTGAATCGCCGCGCACTCGAGATCCTGCTCCAGGGCAAGCCGCTCGTCACGCGGCGAGGCAAGCAGAGCAAGAAAGCGCAGCGTCAGTGAGCGAGCGTGTGCACGCAAAGCACATACACGCGTGTGCGCGAGAGACTGTCGTTGCGGCGAGCGTAGAGTGATGAATAGAGCAGCCGTAGTAGCGCGAGCAACAACAAGAGTTCGGCGTGCAAGGCTAGCAGGTTTGCAGGCTTGCGGTTTGCAGGTTTGCTGGCCTCTGGTCCGATCTTGCCGAGAGAGTGATGACTTGCAAGTGAGAGTGATGGTGTACTTGCTTTTACAAGCTGACGTTGTGCGCCACACGCACTGAAGCAAGCTTGTGTGGCGCTTGCGTGGCGCTTGCGTGGCGCTCAAGGCTAGAGCGCATGTGGACCAAGCACGCCTCGCACGGATGGCCATGTGATGGGATTGCCTCGTACTCGCGCTCTGTGAATACAGCTGGGCTCGTTCATGTCGTGGTGATACACCGCGATGAAAGACCAACACGACCCTAAATATTGGCGCAGCACGTTGCTCTCGCTCGATCTCGTCGATCTGATCAATAGAGAGTTAGATTGTCTGAGCGATTTTTCACACGCTTGACTGCGTGCGATATGCTGTGATGCTGGACGCATGCGCGCCGTTCATTTCATTGTCAAGCGGCGCTGCTTTTCTCTCTGATGCACGGTGCGGCCACTATGACCAAGCGTCTCTTTCATCTTGCATCGCGCGTCTTGGTTGTGTTGCCTCCTGAGCTTCTCGAGAGGCAACATCATATGCGCCATCTAGATGCAAGCGTTGACTCGAGCTATTATAGCATCAACGTGTGCCAAGCGTCGTGCATTGAAAAGCGAGCGCATCGACAACCGAGCAAGAGTGTTCATGAGCAAGAGCACGACCGACCGCCAACAGAGTCCATGAGTTCATGAGCACCAACATCACCACGCACAGCGCTACTACTGGTAGTACGCAACAAGAGCACTAACAGCAGCAGCAAGAGCGAGACCACGACCAACACAACAACAAGAGCCCAACAAATCAACAAGCGGTAGAGTACGAGCTAGCAAGTGTAATGCTGGCCAACTTTTTGTCGGCATACAACAGCAAGTCAACAAGGCTCGATACAAAATGCAAGTGACAAAGAGATCTGGATCTCGATTTTTGCGACTCGTCGTCGCGTCGCCACATACAATTGCCAAGACAACTGTCTCGCCTCGATCGCAAAAATTTGGCATACAAATTTCGAGTGCTTTCGTCACTTGACGCTTTTTTCAGCGAACAGAAACGAGACGCCATTTTTGTATGGCTTCACTCGTCGTCGTCCATGAGCTCGAGCTCGCACACTTGAATTCGTCCAACACAACAAAAAGCAAAGCGAGTGAGCGAGCGAGCGACGCAGGAGCAACAGCGCATCGAGCACAGACTTGCGAGCACACTCGTGCACCACCACCACCGCAACAACAACAAACACGCCACAACACACGATGCTGCTCATTGAGAAGCACTCGACGATGCCGCGCATGCGCATGCTCACGCCGGCTGCATTCTACACACCATCATCCGCAGCAGCAACAACAGCAGCAACACCCACGTACAAGACGCCACTCACAACACCATCAACACCATCAACAACAACACCCACGACACGCAAGCGCAAGGTCATTGCTGACGCAACAACAGGCAAGCGCGCGCGTCGGACGTTCTCCGAGCTCGAGTACGAAGAGATGCTGCAGGAAGCAGCGCTCCTGCGCGAAGAGCTCGAGCTCCTCGTCATGGTCGCAGCCGACCTGTGCGACGACTTGGCGTGCGACGCGTCGACTGCGCGCGGCTTCTCGCGTCTCTTGGCGCGCCACGAAGAGCTCTTGGCGTCTGCGCAGGACGTCACGGAGCGCCAAGTGCGCGAAATGGCGCAGCAAATGGCCGCGATGATGCAGTACCTCTGTCGCGCGCACTACGCGCACTTTGCGCTCGTCGACATGCAGGAGCAGCTCAAGGACTGCCGCAACCGCTTCATGCGCTTTGCGTGCCAGTACGCGACGATGGTCGGTCTGCAGTAGCTCGCTCGCTCGCATACACACATGCCCGCACATGCATGCACCTCCAGTACCAATAGTTAGTTTGATAGATAGTTAGACCGTCGATGCTCACTCGGCACGGCGCGCGCGAGTCGTCCTCGTCGCCCGCCACCACCACCACCACCACCGCATTCGTAGACGTGAGTCCGTCCAGTAGTCGCCGTCGTCGTCATCCGTACCATAGCAATACAGCCACACACACACTTGTACAGTATCAACACCACCGCTTGTACCAGTCGCTTGAACCAGTCGCGTGCTCCTCAAGCAGTCGATGTCCATTGACTATTGACCAGTCGCTGGTGCCTGTCCAAGCACTCTCTAGTGGTATCTGTCAGTCTGTCGGTCTCGCTGTCATGTGCATCCTCACTCAACCACTGCGTTGTCAGTAGTTCAGTCGCTCTATACGAGCCACGTGACGCTGTCGTCTACCTCTGCTACTGCTGCTCAGCGACGTACGGCGCAATGTTACTTGACTGCTGCTCTTAGCATAAGCGAGCTCCGCTGCTTTAGCGCGCAGTCGTCTGCAAGGTACCAAGTGCATGTTGTTACTGTTGTTGTCGTTGTTGTAGTTGTTGTCGTTGTTGTTGTTGTTGTTGTTGTTGCAGCAAATGCTTGCATGGCACAGATGCAGCTCGCACTCTCACACACGTACACGCTTGTCTTGCTGTGCCTACAGCGCTGCGAGCAACAAGCGCATGCACGAGACGCCGATTGTTGCGAACTGCGGCGCGCGCTGGATGAGCTGGCTCGGCAAAGCGAGTGCGACGCAGATGTACTGCGCGCTGCTCTTTAGCGCCAACATGGTTGTGCGCGCCGACCCTGCTGCCGACATCTACGAGGTGCAACTGCGCCGCAAACCATGAATCAAACGCACTCGGCATGGCGTACATGGCGCACTTGCAACTTACATGCAGTCTGTGTTGTATGCACTGGCCAGGTGCTTGCGACTGGCGGCGCGATCTCAAGCGCGTCGGCGTGCGTATTCTTTGGCGCGAAGCTCCTGTGCGACCGCGTCGTGACCGACATCGTCTCGTTCCGCCACATTGGCGACAAAGGTTTGAGAGGATGCGACTGCCTGCACGCGACTTGCACGAGTTGGTCGGTCGGAAGGAGGCGATGAAGCGCGTGTGAGACTGACCCTGTGGCGTGTGTTGCGAATGACAGACGAGTTTGTGCGCATCTCGGTGCTTGGCGCTGTGCGCAAGCAGAGCTTCACAGTCGAGCCCTCGGGTGCGTTGTAGTGTATGCGCGTATGTGCGGATATGCGTATGTGTGTGTGTCGTTACGCTAGTGCGCGGTGCATGGTGTCTGGTGCCGATGCGCAACGGAGTGAGCTCACGCCTCTCGGTTTTGTTGTGCTGTGGCGTGTTGCTGTAGACATCAAGTTGCTCGAGCACGACGGCAAAGACGCGTACAAGTTCCAAGTCGGCAATCGCGAACTGTCGCTCGACACTGCGTCTGGCAGTGCGCGCGATGGCGGGTGCTTGAATCGCCGCGCACTCGAGATCCTGCTCCAGGGCAAGCCGCTCGTCACGCGGCGAGGCAAGCAGAGCAAGAAAGCGCAGCGTCAGTGAGCGAGCGTGTGCACGCAAAGCACATACACGCGTGTGCGCGAGAGACTGTCGTTGCGGCGAGCGTAGAGTGATGAATAGAGCAGCCGTAGTAGCGCGAGCAACAACAAGAGTTCGGCGTGCAAGGCTAGCAGGTTTGCAGGCTTGCGGTTTGCAGGTTTGCTGGCCTCTGGTCCGATCTTGCCGAGAGAGTGATGACTTGCAAGTGAGAGTGATGGTGTACTTGCTTTTACAAGCTGACGTTGTGCGCCACACGCACTGAAGCAAGCTTGTGTGGCGCTTGCGTGGCGCTTGCGTGGCGCTCAAGGCTAGAGCGCATGTGGACCAAGCACGCCTCGCACGGATGGCCATGTGATGGGATTGCCTCGTACTCGCGCTCTGTGAATACAGCTGGGCTCGTTCATGTCGTGGTGATACACCGCGATGAAAGACCAACACGACCCTAAATATTGGCGCAGCACGTTGCTCTCGCTCGATCTCGTCGATCTGATCAATAGAGAGTTAGATTGTCTGAGCGATTTTTCACACGCTTGACTGCGTGCGATATGCTGTGATGCTGGACGCATGCGCGCCGTTCATTTCATTGTCAAGCGGCGCTGCTTTTCTCTCTGATGCACGGTGCGGCCACTATGACCAAGCGTCTCTTTCATCTTGCATCGCGCGTCTTGGTTGTGTTGCCTCCTGAGCTTCTCGAGAGGCAACATCATATGCGCCATCTAGATGCAAGCGTTGACTCGAGCTATTATAGCATCAACGTGTGCCAAGCGTCGTGCATTGAAAAGCGAGCGCATCGACAACCGAGCAAGAGTGTTCATGAGCAAGAGCACGACCGACCGCCAACAGAGTCCATGAGTTCATGAGCACCAACATCACCACGCACAGCGCTACTACTGGTAGTACGCAACAAGAGCACTAACAGCAGCAGCAAGAGCGAGACCACGACCAACACAACAACAAGAGCCCAACAAATCAACAAGCGGTAGAGTACGAGCTAGCAAGTGTAATGCTGGCCAACTTTTTGTCGGCATACAACAGCAAGTCAACAAGGCTCGATACAAAATGCAAGTGACAAAGAGATCTGGATCTCGATTTTTGCGACTCGTCGTCGCGTCGCCACATACAATTGCCAAGACAACTGTCTCGCCTCGATCGCAAAAATTTGGCATACAAATTTCGAGTGCTTTCGTCACTTGACGCTTTTTTCAGCGAACAGAAACGAGACGCCATTTTTGTATGGCTTCACTCGTCGTCGTCCATGAGCTCGAGCTCGCACACTTGAATTCGTCCAACACAACAAAAAGCAAAGCGAGTGAGCGAGCGAGCGACGCAGGAGCAACAGCGCATCGAGCACAGACTTGCGAGCACACTCGTGCACCACCACCACCGCAACAACAACAAACACGCCACAACACACGATGCTGCTCATTGAGAAGCACTCGACGATGCCGCGCATGCGCATGCTCACGCCGGCTGCATTCTACACACCATCATCCGCAGCAGCAACAACAGCAGCAACACCCACGTACAAGACGCCACTCACAACACCATCAACACCATCAACAACAACACCCACGACACGCAAGCGCAAGGTCATTGCTGACGCAACAACAGGCAAGCGCGCGCGTCGGACGTTCTCCGAGCTCGAGTACGAAGAGATGCTGCAGGAAGCAGCGCTCCTGCGCGAAGAGCTCGAGCTCCTCGTCATGGTCGCAGCCGACCTGTGCGACGACTTGGCGTGCGACGCGTCGACTGCGCGCGGCTTCTCGCGTCTCTTGGCGCGCCACGAAGAGCTCTTGGCGTCTGCGCAGGACGTCACGGAGCGCCAAGTGCGCGAAATGGCGCAGCAAATGGCCGCGATGATGCAGTACCTCTGTCGCGCGCACTACGCGCACTTTGCGCTCGTCGACATGCAGGAGCAGCTCAAGGACTGCCGCAACCGCTTCATGCGCTTTGCGTGCCAGTACGCGACGATGGTCGGTCTGCAGTAGCTCGCTCGCTCGCATACACACATGCCCGCACATGCATGCACCTCCAGTACCAATAGTTAGTTTGATAGATAGTTAGACCGTCGATGCTCACTCGGCACGGCGCGCGCGAGTCGTCCTCGTCGCCCGCCACCACCACCACCACCACCGCATTCGTAGACGTGAGTCCGTCCAGTAGTCGCCGTCGTCGTCATCCGTACCATAGCAATACAGCCACACACACACTTGTACAGTATCAACACCACCGCTTGTACCAGTCGCTTGAACCAGTCGCGTGCTCCTCAAGCAGTCGATGTCCATTGACTATTGACCAGTCGCTGGTGCCTGTCCAAGCACTCTCTAGTGGTATCTGTCAGTCTGTCGGTCTCGCTGTCATGTGCATCCTCACTCAACCACTGCGTTGTCAGTAGTTCAGTCGCTCTATACGAGCCACGTGACGCTGTCGTCTACCTCTGCTACTGCTGCTCAGCGACGTACTGCGTGTGCACGCGCTCGAGCACGTCGCGACACGACACGACTGCGCGGAGCTTGATGCACATGAGGAACGCGCCAGCGAGCTTGCGGTGGAGCGAGTACGCCTCTTGCGGCGGCGGCGTGAGGCGGCCGTGCATAAACGTCTCTGTGTGCTGTGCCAAGCGCTTCGTGAGCTCGCTCTTGTGAAAGTCAAACGCGTCGCTCGTGCGGAACGGCTCGCCAACGACCATGCCAGCTGCCATGTGCGCGCGGAGCATCGCTGGCGACTCGTCGCCCGTGAGGAACTTCATCTTGACCGAGTACTCGTGCATCGTCGGCTCGTCGCAGTTCGCCGCGGCCCAGACAATGTTAAAGTACTGGTCCACGAACGCCTTGTCGTACGCGCGCGCGGCGCCAAAGTCAATGAGACCGATCGTATCCGACGCTGCGTTGTACATGAAGTTGCTCCAGTTCGGGTCCGTCTGCATGAAGCGCCAGTCAAACAGCTCGCGGATCGTGAGCTCGAGGATCCGGCGCGCGAGGCTGTTGCGCACGTCTTGCGACAAGTGCGTCGCTTTGTCGATCGCAACGCCCGAGATCAGCTCCGTCGTGAGTACGCGCGCAGTGCTAAACTCGCGGTGCACGCGCGGCACGACGTACGCACTCGCCATGCCGCTGTCGTGAATGAGCTGACGAAAGCGCTCTTGGTTGTCCGCCTCGGCGACGTAGTCGCACTCGGCCGTGAGCTCTTCTTGACCCACGCGAATGATCTCGTCAATGTACAAGCCGCGCGGGAGGATGTTCGTGTACGTCACAAGGCGCTTGAGGTTGAGCAAGTCGCTCTCAATACTGTCAGCGACGCCAGGGTACTGGATCTTGATCGCAACGCGCTCGCCACTGAGCAGCGTCGCGCGGTGGACTTGCCCAATCGACGCAGCAGCGATCGGCGCGTCGTCAAACTCGCGAAAGTGCTCGCGCCAGTTGTCGCCGAGCTCTGCTGCGAGCTGCTCGTGGAGCTGTGCGCGCGGCATGACGTGCGCACTAATATAGGCAATCAGTCAATAGAGCAATAGAGTGAGGCGTTAGTATGCAGATTGTGACCAGGTATTCACTTTTGACACACACACGCGTACGTACTTTTGACGCACACGGTCGAGCGCCGCTGCGAGCTTCGGTGGGATGAGGTTCTCGTCCTGAATGCTCAGCATCTGCCCGAGCTTGAGCGCTGCGCCGCGCATCGTACAGAGCGTCTCTGCGAGCTTCTCGACGTTTGCGTCCGAGATCAGCGCGCTGTACGTCCCGCTCTTGCCGCCGCTCCGGACAATCTCAGCAGCTGTGCCAACTGCGAGCTTTGCTGCCAAGCCGCCAAAGCCGAGGATGCGCGACAGCGGCGACGACGGAACGTGCTTCTCTGTCCACGCAGGGTGGCTCGCTGCGCTTGCAGGTGCTTGCATTGCGTCAGCAAACGGGTGCTCGTGCTCGTCGTGCTTGAGCACATCCTGGACAGTCTGGAAGTCGCGCGACGCGTCTTCAACTGGCGGCTGCGGCGCTGTTGGTGTTTGTGGCGCTGCTGGTGCTGGCTCAAACGCAGCCGCTGGAGGCAGAGTCGCTTCGACAGTTGCTGCAGAGGTCTGCGCAGCAGCTCGCGTCTCACGCAGCACGGCACTCTCCTGTGGTTTCACTGGCGCTGCTCGAGTCGCTGGTGTCGCTGCTGGTGGAGCTGGTGCAGCAGGAGCCACAGGGGCTGCTTCTGGCTGCGCCGGTTGTTGCGTTTGCGTTTGCTGGTGCTGCTCGGCGTGCGCGTGCATGCTGTCGACGGAGCCAAAGAGGTGCGGTCCAAGACGCGCGAGTTCAGCTGCGTGCTTGGCGAGACGGCTTGCAGCTTCTGTCGCTTCAGGACCCTGCGTCTTGGACATCTGCTCAGCGACTTTGCCTGCTCCGTGGAGCACGCGCAAGACGTCGCGCGACCACATGCTTCCGAGATGCTGTAGCTAGATGAGAGAGACTGCTCGATGCTCAATGCTCTCGAGCAACGCGGAGCAGATCGGATGATGGATGTGGTCGTTGTTGTTGTTGTTGTGCGGCGACAAGCGACGGCAGCGCTCGCTTGTGTTCGTCGTCAAAGATGAACCTGCGTTTTGTCACTATGCTATAACTGTATTTTCTCGTGAAGCATACAATCAACAAGAGGATTTTACTCGACAGTATTGTTGAAAATTGGGAATTGATAGTGACGTAAATGAGGGAGACACAGCACTTCCCCCTCAACTGTCAAAACTCAAGATCCCAAGTCAGCATCATGTCGGGTATGTTGTCTGCGCTTGACGCTCGCTGTGTGCATGCGCATGTCATCTCGATGCTCATACGTGCACGTGACAACCTTTAGAACAAGTGAGAGCCTCGCACCTGCTCATCAAGCATAGCGGATCGCGCCGTCCAGGTCTGTCCTCTCACTCATTCACACGCACTTCACATACGCAGCTCGATCGCTTTGCTCGACTACACTCGCACTCACTTGCGCTACGTCTGCTGCTCGCTACAGCCTCCCGTCTGTCGGACAACATCACGCGCTCGAAGCAAGAGGCGATCGATGAGCTCCTCGGTGCGTCGTGCTGCAGTGTAGACACTGCTCTTTCGCAGTGAAGTGCTCGCTCACTGTCTTTTCATGTTGACAGCGCTCCGCAACTTGATCGTCACGGGCGCTGCGACGTTCCAGGAGCTCGCGATCCAGAACAGCGACTGCAACAGGTGCGTCTCGATCGAACGTCGCGTCAGTCAATGAGCCATTGCGTCTCACCATCTTCCGCATTCTCTCGCTGTCTGTCTATCATGACGACCAGCGGCACGCGCGGCGGAGACCTCGGTCCGTTCGGCCGCGGCATGATGCAAAAGCCATTTGAAGACGCTGCGTACGTCCTCGTCACTCTCTCTCTCTCTCTGCGACGCTAGCGTCTCGCCGAGTGCTGACTGATCATCTCGTCTCTTGCTTGCTCTTGCAGCTTTGGCCTTCGCGTCGGCGAGCTCAGCGGCGTCGTCGACACGGACAGCGGCGTCCACATCATCCTCCGCACGGCGTAAGCGCTTCTCGTTGTCTCTTCCAGTCCGCGTGTCTGCGATCGCTCGTGCAGTCGACAGACGCGCGCTGTGCCGTTCCAAGGAGCTCTGATCGCCACGACACGCTCACACACACCCAACTGCGTCGTCATTGCAAATGCCACACCCACTGCTCTCTCGCTCGCTTGCCTGCGCTCATAGTCTCATTGTCGCCTCGTGTTCTACGCTCTCGCTCTTCGCTCGTCTATAGCTCTCTCGCTCGCTCTCGCTCGCTCACACGGCGTTGCTGTTGCGCCGAAAGCCAAACGCCTTGAGCGACAAGCGCCGCGAGAGCCGTCGCCGCGGCGACGCGAGCGACCCTGCAGTCGCAGTCGACGCGTTCGACGTCATGCTGTCGCGCAAGTCACCGCTGCTGTCGCCGCTGTTCGACCGCGCGCCGCTGCGCTTGTACACGCAAGTGCCGTCGTCGACGCGGATGCCCCATTCGAGGAACTCGGCGCCCGTCGCCGCGGCGAGGAACCAGTTGAGCTTCTCGACGCGCGCGCTGATCGTCGCGTCCGAGAAGTTGCCAAAGATCTTCTTGCTCGGGAGCCGCGGGATCTCGTGGCGATAGCCGTGTCCGCTGCTCTCGCGCAGCTGCAGCGTCGCCGCGAGCTGGAGAAACACGCTGTAGCGGTGCCACGCGTACAGCGTCCCGCGCGACGTCGTCTCGATCTCGAGCTTGTACTCGACAAAGCGCCGGTTGTCCTCAGTGTAGCTGATGCGGCTGTCGACGACCTGCGTGTGCGTAAAGTAGACGTCATCTGTGTCGGCGTCAGCGCTGCCGCGGCGGCTGCAGTCGGTGCGTACGGCAGTGGCGCGCCGCTGCGGTGACTCGATGCACTCCCAGCAGTCGCTGTGCGTGGTCGAGGCGGCGGCGGGGCATCGTAGAGCCGCACGCCTTGCTGCTGCTGTTGCTGGTGATAGGCGCGGTTGTGGTAGTGATGATGATGGAGCTGGTGGGGCCGCTGCTGCGGCTGTGGCGCGAGCGCAGTGCGCGGTGTGGACGCAGGTGTAGGCGCTTGCATCTTGGCAAGTGAGCGCGCGCAGTGAAAGCGCGCACACACACACGCACTTTCGTTCGCTCGCGCAGGCAGTCCGTCAGTCATCGAGTGCCACATCGCGACGCCAGTCAAAGCCGGCGCGCGCAGCGACATGGCCGGTTGTTACTGCCAGTTGCGTCCGACGATGCGCGTCGTCGTCGTGGCGTCGCTGTTGCGACTGCTGCAGATGCACACACAAACGGCAGCAGTGCTGGTCCGACACACACACACACGATCAAAGAGCCGCTGGTGCTCAAGGTGCTCGAGCTGAGCGTAACTCACAGTGTCCGTGTCCGTCGAGGAGGCACTCGGTCGTGCAGTCGTCGTCCCGCGCATCCTCGTTGGTCGCCAGTCGCTTGACGATCACCATTTTGCACCGTCCGATCAACGATGAATGGCGAGGAGTCAGCGAGCGAGTCAGAGCAGCGGAGCAGACAAAAACCCGGTCGCGGTCTCCTTCGTCACTGCAGTGACCAAGCGCTAGCGTTTGACAGCGCTGGTGCGCTCCGAGTGCACTGAACTCGGTGCGCAGCGTACGACGTGCGTCAGACCTCTCGCACCGGCTCGTCAGTGGCGTCTGGATCTGGAACTGCGTTCAAGAGCTCGACGTGGCGTACACTTACGAAAAGATCTCTTGTTGCTGCTGTTACTTGATGTGGCGCGCTGTCTAGCGCCACAGACTGCAGCGCCCCAGGCGTCGATGGAGCGTCGATAGACCGCCATATGTACTTGTTCCAACTCGAGGATGAACTTGTGCTCGCTCTCATCGACTTGAATGAAGAGTGGTCACGTCATAGACGGACACGACGTACACGGATGCGAACCAGTCCTCGAACGCAGCGGGTCTGGCGCTGGCGTGGCTAAGACTGTGAAGGTGTTGATGAATCGCCTAGCGTCGATGTTGAGTGGCGGTAAGCGCGAAACACCCGCGATCGATCGCGCACCAAAGCGGTTGTGAAGGAGCACAAGAGTGACAGGCACGAGGTCGACCAGCGACCGTGTGTGGGGATCCGCCTTGGCGGCCCGAGGTCGAGACTGCCTCGCCAACGTACTCGGCGACCAGCACTCTCTTGCGAGTTCGGCAAGACCGGCACTCGCGTGTGGGTTCGGCAAGTCCGGTAGTGAGTCACTGACTCGCGCCAGACTCATTCATAGCTTGTATTAGCATCAGCAACTTGCGCGAGGTATGTGCGCTATCGTGCACGCCCACAAGAGCGAGAGCAGTGAGAGCCGAGGCAGCGGGAGTAGGAAGCTGAGCTGTCGCTGAACATGGCATTGATCATTTTGCACTCCATCGGCGACGTGCCATAAAGTCGACTTTGGCGCAACAGCGCCGTCAAGTTCATCAGCGAGGACACGATGCCCTCATTCCAGCTCGAAGCGGACGGAGACGTGGACATGAGCGTCAACCATCCTGTGTTCGAGTTCATCAAGGCGCCACGCCTTACGGCGTGGGATCAGTCCGCCTTGGTCAAGTGGCGCCGAGAGCGCCAACAGTACGAGCGCAAGGTCCGGGAGCGATGCAGTGCAACCGGCGAGCTCTTCGCCAACGTGAGCGTCAGCGTGATCAGCTCTGTAGATCCCAGGATCCTGAGCGATCTGGCGCGGTACACGTTCGAGAAAGACGTCGGGTCTGTGTCAGACCACGACGTCACAGCGGCGATTGAGAGGAAGTGCTCAAGCCTGCTCAACGCCCATGCGCCTGACATTGAAGCAATGTTCAAGCGCATGCTCGTCATGGATCTGCGCGAGCCTGACATCGACGCCCGGATCATGAACTACTTCATGGCGTTCGACCGCATCGTCGAGGAGAATGGGCTCTCCGACGCATTGGGCTGTGAAGCGCTCGAAGATCCAGCCGACGATCTGGCGCGGAAGAAGAACCGGTGCAAGTTGCTCGTCGAGAGCCTTGCGCCTGCGGTGCTCAAGACCGACATCAAGCGTCTGGTTGCGATCCAGCACCGGCAAGCGAAGTCCAATGATGTCGCCTTGCGCAAGCTCATTGTCGCTCGAGCTACGGAGCAGCAGCACTTCCACCTGCTTCTGAGCGAGAAGACCGAGCCCTCGAAGCCGGCGAAACCGGTGTCGCGAGACGCGCGGCCACGTCAGTCGACGACACCAGCCAACGTTACGGCAAGTGCGCCAGCCAAGGCAAGGGCGCCACCAGTGGCCGGCTGCTTGCTGTGTCGCGGCGCTCACTGGGTGATCGATTGCCCGACTGCTACCGACGCAGAAAAGAGTGCAGCGCGCCGGAAGGCACGAGAGCGATCGGAATCCGCGACGAAAGCGAAGGCTGTGAAGCAGGCGCTCGATCGTCGAGGCGACGAGCTCACCATCAACGGCGTTCTTGATGCCAGCTACTGCGCTGACACCGGCGCATCGTTCAACGTTCTGCCTCGTTCTCTTCTCGACGAGCTCAAGCGCGCTGAGTCAGTCGCGGTCTCTCCACTCACACCACCAGTCCAAGTGACGATGGCCGATGGCCGCGTCGTGAGCTGCACTGAGCAGTGCTTGGTCGATCTGCGGCTTCGTACTGCAGCGGGTCCAGTCAACATCCGTGGCGTGCGCTGCCTCGTGCTCGACAGCGAGGACGACGAGTTTCTCCTTGGCAACGAGACACTCAAGTCGATGGGTATCGACGTCGCTCACCTAATCGAGCAGCTGGCTGGAGACACTGTCGACGGCGATGAAGGCGATGACATCCTGGCCGACGTCACTGTGGGCGACAACGGCGACGACGAGATCGACGAGTGCTTCGCGCGCATGCTGCAGGACGCAGAAGAGAACGGGTTTGACCCATGTCTGCTCCACGAGCTGCGTGATGTGATTGAACGCCATCGCGACGTGTGGCGCGTACGACTCGGTCCCGACGAGCCAGCTCGAGTGGACCCATTGCACGTCACGCTCAAAGAAGGCGCCGTGCCGTTCAGGTGTAAGGCGCGCAAGTATCCAGCTTTGCAGAGCGCGTTCCTCACGCAGCACGTCAAGCAGCTCGTCGCGTACGGCTACTTGCGCAAGAACAACAACAGTCGGTGGTGCTGTGCGGCAGTTCCAGTTCGCAAGCAGGGCAGCGTCGACGACTTTCGGATGACGACCGACTACAGGCCGGTCAACAGTCTGACAGTGCCAATCGCTGGTGCGCAGCCGAACCTCGCAGTCGCGCTCTCTCGCGTTCGCGGTGCCAAGCGATTCGGCGGTTTTGACATGATCAGCAGCTTCTGGCAGCTGCCACTGGCGGAGGAGTGCCAGGAGCTGTTCTCGGTCCGAACGGAAGACGGAGTGTACACGCCCACTCGCGTACCTCAAGGCGCCATGGACTCAGCGCTTCACTTCCAGGCGCAGATGCAGGACGTCTTCAGCACCGAGCTCGCGGACTCGGTTCTGATCTGGATCGACGACGTGGTTCTGTTCGCGGAGGACGACAAGAGCTACCTGCGCAAGCTTGAGCGGTTCCTCGCGGTGCTTGGCGAGCGGAACCTCATGCTCAGCGCAACGAAGAGCACGCTCGCTAGCAGTAGCATCCGCTGGTGTGGCAAGATCATCAGTGGTGAAGGCGTGCGTCACGATCCGGAGCGCGTCGACTCGCTACGTGCCCTCCCGCTTCCAGTGACTGCAGCCGATCTGCAGTATCTGCTCTGTGCGAGCAACTGGATGCGCGACTCGCTTGTCGATTACGCTCGCGTCGTTGCCCCACTGCAACGTCTGCTCGATGCAGCGATCCAAGGACGCAGCCGGAAGAAGCGCCACGCAGAGAGTTTGCTGATTAACTGGGACGACAGCGCGGTGATCTCGCATCGCGATCTGATCGAGCTACTCGCTTGCTCGGCGGAGCTCGCCTTTCCAGACTCGCAAGCGATCGTCTGCCTCTTCACGGACGCGTCCAAGGACGGCTGGGCAGCTATCGTAACGCAAGTGAAGCATTGGAACACGGCAGAGCCAGCGCACAAGCAAGCGCACGAGCTACTCGTCTGCAAAGGCGGCGCGTTCAAAGGCGCGCAAGTGAACTGGAGCGTCACAGAAAAAGAGGCGTACCCGATCGCAAAGGCGTGCTTCGATCTCGAGTACCTCCTCCTCCGTCCGTCCGGGTTCCGAGTGTTTTGCGACCATGCAAACCTCATCAAGATCTTTAGTCCGTCGTCCGAGCTCAAGCAGCATGTCCGAGGCAAGTTGCAGAGGTGGGCGATGGCGCTCACGAGCTATCGCTACGAGATCGAGCACATCAGCGGATGCGACAACCACTGGGCCGATCTCGTGTCTCGCTGGACACCGGCGCAGCCAGCGTCGGCCGCGGCCAAGATCCGCCGTCTGGGCGCTGGCCTCTCTGCGCTACGACCATTCCAGGATGACGAGTTTGTGTTCCCAACTCGTGACGCGCTCGTTGCCGCACAGCAAGAAGCGACGCCGCCTCCAGACTCAGTTCGAGACGAAGACGGCGCGGTTCTGGTTGGCGGGCTTCTTTGGGTTCCCAGTCACGCGCACGAGATGCTCCAGCGACTCTGCATCGTTGCGCATTGTGGCATGCACGCGCACAGAGGCGAAGTCGTCATGATCGCTCAGCTTCGTCGTCGGTTCGCGATCGAGCATTTGTCGCGCGTGGTGAAGACGTTCGTCCGTGCGTGCCTTCTGTGTAAGCACATCAAGGGAGGCAACCTTGTCCAGCGCCCGTGGAGCGAGCCGTACCTGGTGCCTGAACGCAACGGCGTTCTCCATCTGGACTACCTCTACCTCGGTGAAAGCTACGGTGCGACGCGCTACGTGCTCGTGCTGAAGGACGAGCTGACGCACTTCTGCGAGCTGGTGGCGAGCGACACGGCGTCAAGTGATGTGGCCGCCGCGGCGATCTTGGACTGGGCCAAGCGTTTTGGCTTCCCGCCTGTGTGGGCATCCGACAATGGGAGTCACTTCAAAGGCCAGGTCGTGCTGCGCCTTCAAGAGCAAGTTGGAGCGAAGCAGCGCTTTGCACCGGTCTACACGCCCTGGCGCAATGGCACTGTGGAGCGTCTGAACCGCGACGTGCTCCAAGTGTTCCGCGCGCTGCTTCTCGAACTGCGACTCGACACTCGCAACTGGGTCCAGCTTCTTCCGATCGTCCAGCACAACATCAACCACTCTCCTGTCGCGTCACTGGCCGGTCGCGCTCCAGTCGAGCTGTTCACGGGACTACCAGCCGGCTCTCCGCTCGATCAACTACTTGTGGCACCAGGCAGCGCAGCTGCAGGTTCTACCATCGACACTCGACGCATCGAGGCGTCGCTCGGCAGACTGCGGTCAAGCCTCGAGGCGATGCATGCGGAAGTTCGAGACAAGAAAGAGCGCACTCGCCTGTACCAAATGGCGGCGAAGTCAGGACAACCAGCAAACTTCTCGGTCGGAGACTACGTCCTCTGGTCGAGAGTCGACGAGCGACTCGGTGGCAACAAGCTCATGGTGCGCTGGCTTGGGCCGTTTGCGATCGACGCGGTCCTTCCGTTCTCATTCCAGATAAAGCACCTCATCAGCGGCGACACGTTCGAGGTCCACGCAACGCGACTCAAGCATTACCACGACGCAAGCCTGGGCCTCGACGAAGAACTCCTGGATCACGTCTCGCTCCAGGGCATCACGCTCGGAGTCAAGGAAATCGTGGGACATCGGCAGAACGCGACCAGTGGACTGTTGGAGCTCCTCGTGTCGTGGCGCGGGCTGCAGGCGATCGAAGACTCATGGGAGCCGTTCTCCACAATCGCTACTGACGTGCCCCAGATGGTCCGCGCGTACGCGGAGACGAACGGCGCAACCGATGTACTCGCCAGCATGCCGTAGTGACGCCAAGGCAGTCTCTGAAGGGCGCTGTGGGGATCCGCCTTGGCGGCCCGAGGTCGAGACTGCCTCGCCAACGTACTCGGCGACCAGCACTCTCTTGCGAGTTCGGCAAGACCGGCACTCGCGTGTGGGTTCGGCAAGTCCGGTAGTGAGTCACTGACTCGCGCCAGACTCATTCATAGCTTGTATTAGCATCAGCAACTTGCGCGAGGTATGTGCGCTATCGTGCACGCCCACAAGAGCGAGAGCAGTGAGAGCCGAGGCAGCGGGAGTAGGAAGCTGAGCTGTCGCTGAACATGGCATTGATCATTTTGCACTCCATCGGCGACGTGCCATACCGTGGCGTCGTACGACATCCAAGTGTATGAGAGAGAGAGCCTCCACGCACGAGCACGATCACGCGTGTCGATCGATAGTGTAGCTGCACATGCTGATAACAAGAGAGCGAGCGGCGACTGTGTCCTACGAATGAATGAACGGCGGTCTTGCTACACCAAGTAGAGCTTGTAGCCCGAGTCGTTGTTCTTGTACGTGCCGTCGTTCTTCTTCTGGTACACGATGCTGTATACTGGCGTGACTTGCGACCACGTGCCAAACTTGGTGCAGCTCGTAGTGGACGAGCCCTGCATCTTCATGCCGCGCATGCACGTGGACCTTGCAGTCGCACCCATCGTTGTCGACGAGTACGACACGGAGCTTTGGTTCGGCGCGTTCAGCGAGCCGCAGTCCACCGCTGTAACATCAAGCAAACAAGCGTTGCAAGGATACGAATGCGTCGTTGTAGCGTCAGTGTCTACCTGATGTACGAGAGACTCTCGCTCACTCGCTCGCTCGCTCTCGTCTATCAATCGCTCACAGTGCAGTGCAGTCACACTACAGACGCATCCATACATGCTCGACGCAAGACGTACCTCCTCGGAGAATCGCTGCCTCGACGCTCGAGTCAAGTGTCGATGTAGCTGCAGCGAGCGCTGTCGCCACAGAGCCGACGATCTCGATAGCATTGCAGACGAGAGGCGCGACTGAGTCGAGCAGCAATGAAAAGTGAGCAGCGAGTGCGAGCGAGTGCGCGCTGTGATGGCCAAGTGCAAGGATCGAGTGAGCGACCACGTCGTGTGGTTCTGAATCGAGTCGAAGCTAGCAAAGCAAAGCGCATGTTGCGTATGTATCGAAAGCTCTGAGCAACGTCGCTTGGTGCGCAAGTACTCGCTCAGTGCTCGAGCGCACGCCGTGCTAGGACCCGTAGCTTACTGAGCGGCGAGAAGCACGATCGACCTCAGAGATCACTCGCGCAAGTGCATCGATGTGCATGGCTCAGCTTGTCGGACCAGATGCTATGTGCGGTTGCTGTTGCTGGCATCGCTGTGGTTGCTGCTTGCGTGAAGTCAACCGCTGCGG
This sequence comes from Pythium guiyangense, assembly GCA_003730235.1. Classification (NCBI taxonomy): domain Eukaryota; phylum Oomycota; class Peronosporomycetes; order Pythiales; family Pythiaceae; genus Pythium; species Pythium guiyangense. Next base: position 1,077,312 of record QXDM01000017.1, on the reverse strand, counting down.
CGGTCGTACAGCTCGTCCTCGCAGATCAAAGAAGAGCTTCGACTGCTCGACGCTCTGTTCCACGATCGCCTTCATCGCGGACGTGCTGCGCTCGACTGAGGCAAGTTGAGTGTAGAGCGCCTTGAGCCTTGCGTCCATCGCGGCCCGTGCTTCTTGCTCCGCAATCTCTCTCGCGACGTTGAAGTGCGCACTTGCTTGGGAGGCGAATACGCTCGCACGCTCAGCGAGAGCAGCCGCTTGACCAAAGACTGCGCACGCCCGACGACTGAGTGCTTCACCAGTCTCGTTGAGCACGCTTGCATCTTCACAAAGCACACATGCTTGGTCGACGATCAGAATCACCTGTTCGCCGACGTATTGCGCTTGATCAATGAACATGGAGGCTTGCGTGGCGTACTCAACGCCTTCTTGAACGAGTGCTGCTGCTCGCTGGACGCACGCATCTGCTCGTCTGGCGCATGGCGTTGCGTTCTTGATGACTGCACATCCAAGCTTTGTCACCGCGATCGCGCGTACTTGGAGCTTCGCCTCGCTCCGTCCAAGCTCGCTCGTGGCGCACTCGAGGTTAGCGATGACATCGTCGAGATCGGCTTCAAAGCATGCGAGTCGCTTCTGAAGTACGCGACGATGAACGACCTCCATCGAGCAGTGCGCCGCATCGATCATGTCGCTTGACGAGATCGACGGCAGTGGTGGTGGTGACGTCGACGCTGACGACAGTCGCTGCGAGTCGGTTGTGGTGCTAGCTGGTTGAGTTGGCGGAGCTGATGTACGCGGGACGGCAGTGTCGGACTCGCTGCTGAGAGTGCTGGCGTCCAAACCAAAGGAGGAGCGCCGAGCTCGGCGTTTCGTGTGCTTGGCCATGACGACGGACAGCGCGATGCGGACTGCTGGCTATGACGTGCGTGTCGACGTGTGCGTGTGTCAAAGTGTGCGCGGACGCGAGCAAGTGTGGGAATGGAAACGAGCGAGCAGGTGAGCAAGAAGAAGGCAAGCAGCCCTGAGACCCGACACTAGTCCGTAGGAGCATAGTCAGAACCATCGACCGAGAGCGAAAGAGAAAGAGAGAGAGAGAGAGAGAGAACCGAGATGCGATACCCAGGATTGTCGTGACGCATGTAGACGAGCGAGAGAGTGTGAGGTGCATCGAGATACGTCGGTCGATCTCTAGTGGCCAAGAGCGAGTGGCGGAACACCTCGACAAGACACTATTCGAGAGGATGTTGCTGTGCCCAGACCATCAGCAACAGACATAGGATCCGAGTCGCTGAGCCGTTGAGTAGGTCGTCGTCGTACGACGCTCGCCGCAAGGAGAGTTCTCTTTTGCCCCTCTTCGTTTGCAACACCGCTGCACCACCTGACAAACAAGCAAGGTGTCAATGTACTAGTACATCGTCACCACACCAAACACTGTGCGTACGAGGAAAGACTTGGCATCATGCATGCGCAGTGAGTGAGTGTTTATATGTAGTGTTGTGTGCGTGGTCGGTGCATCGCGCCTGAGAGATGTCAGTGTGAGCGCACGTGAGAGATCGATGCGAGCGATCGTCGTGTGCGTGCGTGTGTGCTCGCGCAAGACAAAGACGATTGACAAGTCACTCGCAGCACCGATCTCTCGATATCGTACGAGTGAGCACTGATGGAGAGAGAACATCACGCACTATCGCTTTCCCATCGCGTCGCATGATGTCGCGATCTCTCGGTCTCTTTCTCGCGCGTTCACTACATCACCACAGCAGCACCGCACACAACACGGACGGTGGACACGGCCGATGGACACACGGCTGCACCTACGACTCGCTGACTACGAGTGCACCACAGACAGAGGTGAGGCCCACTCATGCGGACTTGGTTTTGACTCGGAAGTGATTGTAGCATGCTACAGTATATCGGCGATACAAACAAGACGTGAAGAAGTACAGTGAATTGGTACGATCACTTCCTAGTCCAATTCAAGTGTCTCGTTTAAGTGCGATTCATGTACTTCGAGTCCTCTCCTGACTTGCATAACGCAACTGTCCGCTCGCTCGCGATGCCGATCTACAGCGCGCGCGTTCACGTTCACGCACGAGAGCGCGCTCGACACGATCACATGCAACCACTTCAACCTGCGATCGCTGCTGCACAACTACACTGCGCATAACGATCGTGAATAACACTCGCAGCCGATCAAGTATGCAAGCCGAAGCCGCTGCTCGAGTCGTTTGGCAACAACAACGCAAAGACAACGTGCAGAACCAAAGACAGGCGCTTCGGCACGTTCGCGCAGCTCCAGTTCAACGACATTGAGTCGCTCGCTGCTGCGCAGTGCGAGACGTACTTGCTCGAGAAGAGCTGCCAGACCGTCGGCGAGACACTCGGCGAGCGCAACTACTACGTCGTCTACCAGATCTTCTGTCCCATCGACGCTCAGAAGCGCGAGCTGCACCTCGATCGCGACGTGTCCGAGTACAAAAGCACGTCCGCGCTGGTGCAGATACAGAGCTCACACACGACGATGACGACCAGTGCTTGAAAGAGGCACAGGAGGCGATGGACATCATCGGCATCGCGGTCGAGGAACAGCACGCGATCGTTGACATCGTCGCTGCGATCCTGAACCTCGGCGACGCGAACGTTGTCCAAGGCGCGTTGCGAACGAAGAGATCGTCGAGAACGTCGCGCACCTCGTGCAGATGGACGTTGGAGCGCTCTGGAGCGTGCTGCTCGAGCGCTCGATCACGGTCGGTTGCGAGTCGTACACGATCCCGCGCAACAGCGAGCAAGCGTTGGGCTTGCGCGACGCCCTCGTGAAGGGCATCTACACGCAGCTCTTTGACTGGCTCGTGCACCGGATCAACAAGGCGATCTGCTCGACGCGAAGACGCACATCGGTCTGCTCAACATCTTTGGGTTCGAGTCGTTCGAGACGAACGGCTTTGAGCAGCTCTGCATCAACTACGCGAACGAGAAGCTCCAGCAGAAGTTCAACAGCGACGTGTTCAAGGTCGTGCAGTACGAGTACGTCGAGGAGGAGATCCCGCTCACGCTCGTGATGTTCGAGGCTCCCTCGAGAAGAACAAGGACACGCTCCTGACGGAGATGACACAGCTGCTCCAAGGCAGCTCGAGCAAGTGATTGTGAGCGTCTTCACGCCACAGGAGCCTGTGACCGAGCGCACGTCTGGCGCTGCTGCACCTGGTGCGCGTCCGAGCCGCGGGCGTCAGCAAAAGGGCTTCCTCGTCGGCAACACGATCGCCGGCGGCTTCCGGAAGCAGCTGAGCGAGCTCATGGAGACGATCAACAAGACGTCGTCGCAGTACGTTCGGCGCATCAAGCCGAATGCGAACAAGAGCCCAGAGGAGTTTGACCGCACGATGATCGTCGAGCAGGTCCGGTGCGCCGGTGTGATCGCTGCGATCCGCATCAGTCGCGCTGCGTTCCCGAACCGCTTGCCGCTCGTCGAGTTCCAGTTGCGGTTCCAGATCATCTGTCCCTCGAGCCTGCGCAAGGCGTCGCCGTCCGACATGGTCGTCGGCTTGTTGAAAGAGCTCCTGCCCGAGACGGCGTCGGCGAACACAAAGAACAGCAAGTTGGCGGTTGGCAAGACAAGGTGTACTTCAGCTCGGGTCTGCTCCAGAAGCTCGAGGACCGTCGCAATGCGATCCTGAAGAACCACGCGATCAAGATCCAGAAGACGATCCGCGGCCACGTGCTGCGCAAGCGCTACGTCGCTCTCCGCGCTGCGACGATCGCGGTCCAGACATTCAGCCGCGGCGCGTTTGCCAAGTGGCGCTACAAGACGCTGCGCGCTGCAGTCATCAAGCTCCAGGCGCGTCAGCGTGGCCGCAAGCAGCGCGTGGCGTTCGCAGAGCTTGTTGTGCGCGTCCGTCGCGAGCGTGAGATGGCGCTTGAGCGCGAACGCCAGGCGCAGCGCGAACGCGAACTTGCGGAGGAGCGTGAACGTGCGCGACAGCACGAACTGGAGCTCGAGCGCGAGCGCGAGCGCCAGGCGCGCCAGAAGGAGCTCGAAGAGATGGCGATGCTCGCCGACCCGCAGCCGGTACGCATCTGTCGCTATGCGTTGCAATGTGTTGTGGAAGCACATTGCTAAGGGGAACTTTGTCGTAGGAGCCTGTGGAAGATGACTGGAGTGACGACAGCGACAAGGGCGAGCAAGGTACGCGGCGGCTTGGTGCTGATAGTCTCTGTCGACTCGACCACGTATCTGACGCTATTCTCTCTCTCTCTCTCTTGTGTATCACTCAGGCCCAGTGTCTCCACGCACGCTCCGCGCTCTCACGGAAGCGGCCGCCAAGGTCGCAGAAGCCGAAGCCGCAGCGCGCGACTCCAAGCAAGCGGCCGAGACTGCGCTCGAGCTCAACCACGAGCTCGTGGCCCAGAACGACCGCTTGCGCTCGACACTGTCGTCAAACGTCACTGAACACGCAGACGCCGAGCTGCTGCGCGAGAACGAGCGGCTAGAGCTAGTGAGCAAGTAGTAGAAGTGTATTTGCAACGCTACAACCAGTCGTCAACTACACGGTGCAGTTGACGACTGGTTGTAGCGGTGCAGACTGCACCGCTAGAGACAGCGGCTTTAGAACAGCATGCGGCGCGGGGCCCCACGTCTAGAGCCACTGCGACCAGCAGATCGGTTCGTCGTCAAGTCGAATGCCAAGCGCAGTGTTGGCGCAACGCTCGCACGTGTCGTTGACTGTTCGATCCAACGAAGTTTTTCGTGCGCCATCGATCGCGTCATTGTCGAGTGCTTGGTGTCGTTGAGCTCGTCTGCGAGATCGTGGCACACTTTCCAGTGGTGCGTACCGTCGACTCCGAAGAACTCCACAGCGGCTGCCATCTGTTCTGCCCGGGGTGCAAAGCGTAGAAACTTGTACTCGTCGCGCTGTCGACGCGTGGAGTTCACCAGCTCGAGCAGCTCGTCGCGCACGTCCGCAACGACGTCAGTGAACGCATGCACACAGCGCTCTGCCTCGGAGTCAATCACCGCTTGGTCAAACTGGGACTTCAGCGAGGCAACTTGACGCTCCAAATACGCGATCGTTGTGCTGGACGACACGCTCGGCGCTGCTTGTGGTTGGCAAGGCATCCCAAAATAGCCTGGCCGACCACTCCAGTAACCTGGAGTGGTCGTTGTCGTCGTCGTGGTGCTGGCTGGAGGATGTGGCTTGGTCTCGACTGGCGAGCTGAGTGGTGCTGGCGGGCGTTCAACAGCGGCTCTCCAGTCCATGGTGCCGTACTCCGGAGTCGCTGACGGTCTGGCAGCTGGCAGTGAGTGCGACGGCGACAATGGCGTTCGAACCGAGACGGGAGTGGTGTCCGGGTTGCGTGCCCTGGTCTCGGCCTCGGAGCTGTTATCGAGCGGCATCGGATTCCGCGTTGTCTTCTTCTTCTTCGTCATCTTGGAGCGCGAGTGCGTGTGCGCGTGCGTGTGCGTGTGCGAGTGCGTTCGAGAGTGAGCCTGTGCGAGTGCGTTCGCGAACGAGTCTGTGCGTGTGCATGTGCGTGCAAGCAAGCACACAAGTCAACCCAGATCTGCAACAACGTAGCACACGCTAGCGCTCGAAGTCGAGACCGATTGATGGGCCTTCTCTTACACGCAGGGTCTATGACGTGAGGATGCACATGTTCACAGCGTGCGGACGTTGCGACATCACCAGCTATGTCCGGAAGCATCGCCATCTCTTCGAGCTCCTTCTGGCGCGCCTGGCGCTCGCGCTCGCGCTCGAGCTCCAGTTCGTGCTGTCGCGCACGTTCACGCTCCTCCGCAAGTTCGCGTTCGCGCTGCGCCTGGCGTTCGCGCTCAAGCGCCATCTCACGCTCGCGACGGACGCGCACAACAAGCTCTGCGAACGCCACGCGCTGCTTGCGGCCACGCTGACGCGCCTGGAGCTTGATGACTGCAGCGCGCAGCGTCTTGTAGCGCCACTTGGCAAACGCGCCGCGGCTGAATGTCTGGACCGCGATCGTCGCAGCGCGGAGAGCGACGTAGCGCTTGCGCAGCACGTGGCCGCGGATCGTCTTCTGGATCTTGATCGCGTGGTTCTTCAGGATCGCATTGCGACGGTCCTCGAGCTTCTGGAGCAGACCCGAGCTGAAGTACACCTTGTCTTGCCAACCGCCAACTTGCTGTTCTTTGTGTTCGCCGACGCCGTCTCGGGCAGGAGCTCTTTCAACAAGCCGACGACCATGTCGGACGGCGACGCCTTGCGCAGGCTCGAGGGACAGATGATCTGGAACCGCAACTGGAACTCGACGAGCGGCAAGCGGTTCGGGAACGCAGCGCGACTGATGCGGATCGCAGCGATCACACCGGCGCACCGGACCTGCTCGACGATCATCGTGCGGTCAAACTCCTCTGGGCTCTTGTTCGCATTCGGCTTGATGCGCCGAACGTACTGCGACGACGTCTTGTTGATCGTCTCCATGAGCTCGCTCAGCTGCTTCCGGAAGCCGCCGGCGATCGTGTTGCCGACGAGGAAGCCCTTTTGCTGACGCCCGCGGCTCGGACGCGCACCAGGTGCAGCAGCGCCAGACGTGCGCTCGGTCACAGGCTCCTGTGGCGTGAAGACGCTCACAATCACTTGCTCGAGCTGCCTTGGAGCAGCTGTGTCATCTCCGTCAGGAGCGTGTCCTTGTTCTTCTCGAGGGAGCCTCGAACATCACGAGCGTGAGCGGGATCTCCTCCTCGACGTACTCGTACTGCACGACCTTGAACACGTCGCTGTTGAACTTCTGCTGGAGCTTCTCGTTCGCGTAGTTGATGCAGAGCTGCTCAAAGCCGTTCGTCTCGAACGACTCGAACCCAAAGATGTTGAGCAGACCGATGTGCGTCTTCGCGTCGAGCAGATCGCCTTGTTGATCCGGTGCACGAGCCAGTCAAAGAGCTGCGTGTAGATGCCCTTCACGAGGGCGTCGCGCAAGCCCAACGCTTGCTCGCTGTTGCGCGGGATCGTGTACGACTCGCAACCGACCGTGATCGAGCGCTCGAGCAGCACGCTCCAGAGCGCTCCAACGTCCATCTGCACGAGGTGCGCGACGTTCTCGACGATCTCTTCGTTCGCAACGCGCCTTGGACAACGTTCGCGTCGCCGAGGTTCAGGATCGCAGCGACGATGTCAACGATCGCGTGCTGTTCCTCGACCGCGATGCCGATGATGTCCATCGCCTCCTGTGCCTCTTTCAAGCACTGGTCGTCGTCGTCGTGTGTGAGCTCTGTATCTGCACCAGCGCGGACGTGCTTTTGTACTCGGACACGTCGCGATCGAGGTGCAGCTCGCGCTTCTGAGCGTCGATGGGACAGAAGATCTGGTAGACGACGTAGTAGTTGCGCTCGCCGAGTGTCTCGCCGACGGTCTGGCAGCTCTTCTCGAGCAAGTACGTCTCGCACTGCGCAGCAGCGAGCGACTCAATGTCGTTGAACTGGAGCTGCGCGAACGTGCCGAAGCGCCTGTCTTTGGTTCTGCACGTTGTCTTTGCGTTGTTGTTGCCAAACGACTCGAGCAGCGGCTTCGGCTTGCATACTTGATCGGCTGCGAGTGTTATTCACGATCGTTATGCGCAGTGTAGTTGTGCAGCAGCGATCGCAGGTTGAAGTGGTTGCATGTGATCGTGTCGAGCGCGCTCTCGTGCGTGAACGTGAACGCGCGCGCTGTAGATCGGCATCGCGAGCGAGCGGACAGTTGCGTTATGCAAGTCAGGAGAGGACTCGAAGTACATGAATCGCACTTAAACGAGACACTTGAATTGGACTAGGAAGTGATCGTACCAATTCACTGTACTTCTTCACGTCTTGTTTGTATCGCCGATATACTGTAGCATGCTACAATCACTTCCGAGTCAAAACCAAGTCCGCATGAGTGGGCCTCACCTCTGTCTGTGGTGCACTCGTAGTCAGCGAGTCGTAGGTGCAGCCGTGTGTCCATCGGCCGTGTCCACCGTCCGTGTTGTGTGCGGTGCTGCTGTGGTGATGTAGTGAACGCGCGAGAAAGAGACCGAGAGATCGCGACATCATGCGACGCGATGGGAAAGCGATAGTGCGTGATGTTCTCTCTCCATCAGTGCTCACTCGTACGATATCGAGAGATCGGTGCTGCGAGTGACTTGTCAATCGTCTTTGTCTTGCGCGAGCACACACGCACGCACACGACGATCGCTCGCATCGATCTCTCACGTGCGCTCACACTGACATCTCTCAGGCGCGATGCACCGACCACGCACACAACACTACATATAAACACTCACTCACTGCGCATGCATGATGCCAAGTCTTTCCTCGTACGCACAGTGTTTGGTGTGGTGACGATGTACTAGTACATTGACACCTTGCTTGTTTGTCAGGTGGTGCAGCGGTGTTGCAAACGAAGAGGGGCAAAAGAGAACTCTCCTTGCGGCGAGCGTCGTACGACGACGACCTACTCAACGGCTCAGCGACTCGGATCCTATGTCTGTTGCTGATGGTCTGGGCACAGCAACATCCTCTCGAATAGTGTCTTGTCGAGGTGTTCCGCCACTCGCTCTTGGCCACTAGAGATCGACCGACGTATCTCGATGCACCTCACACTCTCTCGCTCGTCTACATGCGTCACGACAATCCTGGGTATCGCATCTCGGTTCTCTCTCTCTCTCTCTCTCTTTCTCTTTCGCTCTCGGTCGATGGTTCTGACTATGCTCCTACGGACTAGTGTCGGGTCTCAGGGCTGCTTGCCTTCTTCTTGCTCACCTGCTCGCTCGTTTCCATTCCCACACTTGCTCGCGTCCGCGCACACTTTGACACACGCACACGTCGACACGCACGTCATAGCCAGCAGTCCGCATCGCGCTGTCCGTCGTCATGGCCAAGCACACGAAACGCCGAGCTCGGCGCTCCTCCTTTGGTTTGGACGCCAGCACTCTCAGCAGCGAGTCCGACACTGCCGTCTCGCGTACATCAGCTCCGCCAACTCAACCAGCTAGCACCACAACCGACTCGCAGCGACTGTCGTCAGCGTCGACGTCACCACCACTGCCGTCGATCTCGTCAAGCGACACGACCCACTGCTCGATCGTCGATCGCCCCCCAGGGCTCTTGAAGAGACTTGTTCGCCTTGAAGCCGATCTCGACGATGTCATCGCAAACCTCGAGTGCGTCACGAGCGAGCTTGGAAGGAGTGAGGCGAAGCTCCAAGTACGCGCGATCGCGGTGACAAAGCTTGGATGTGCAGTCATCAAGAACGCAACGCCATGCGCCAGACGAGCAGATGCGTGCGTCCAGCGAGCAGCAGCACTCGTTCAAGAAGGCGTTGAGTACGCCACTGATGTAGAAACGATTCGCGCCAACGTGCGCTGCATAGGCGAACAGGTGATTCTGATCGTCGACCACGCCGAGGTGCTGACTGGCAACGCCAGTACACTCACGACACGAGCGATCGCGCTTGTCAACGAGTCGTGCAGAGCGTTCATGCAAGCGGCTGCTCTCGCTGAGCGTGCGAGCGTATTCGCCTCCCAAGCAAGTGCGCACTTCAACGTCGCGAGAGAGATTGCGGAGCAAGAAGCACGGGCCGCGATGGACGCAAGGCTCAAGGCGCTCTACACTCAACTTGCCTCAGTCGAGCGCAGCACGTCCGCGATGAAGGCGATCGTGGAACAGAGCGTCGAGCAGTCGAAGCTCTTCTTTGATCTGCGAGGACGAGCTGTACGACCGCCGCAGCGGTTGACTTCACGCAAGCAGCAACCACAGCGATGCCAGCAACAGCAACCGCACATAGCATCTGGTCCGACAAGCTGAGCCATGCACATCGATGCACTTGCGCGAGTGATCTCTGAGGTCGATCGTGCTTCTCGCCGCTCAGTAAGCTACGGGTCCTAGCACGGCGTGCGCTCGAGCACTGAGCGAGTACTTGCGCACCAAGCGACGTTGCTCAGAGCTTTCGATACATACGCAACATGCGCTTTGCTTTGCTAGCTTCGACTCGATTCAGAACCACACGACGTGGTCGCTCACTCGATCCTTGCACTTGGCCATCACAGCGCGCACTCGCTCGCACTCGCTGCTCACTTTTCATTGCTGCTCGACTCAGTCGCGCCTCTCGTCTGCAATGCTATCGAGATCGTCGGCTCTGTGGCGACAGCGCTCGCTGCAGCTACATCGACACTTGACTCGAGCGTCGAGGCAGCGATTCTCCGAGGAGGTACGTCTTGCGTCGAGCATGTATGGATGCGTCTGTAGTGTGACTGCACTGCACTGTGAGCGATTGATAGACGAGAGCGAGCGAGCGAGTGAGCGAGAGTCTCTCGTACATCAGGTAGACACTGACGCTACAACGACGCATTCGTATCCTTGCAACGCTTGTTTGCTTGATGTTACAGCGGTGGACTGCGGCTCGCTGAACGCGCCGAACCAAAGCTCCGTGTCGTACTCGTCGACAACGATGGGTGCGACTGCAAGGTCCACGTGCATGCGCGGCATGAAGATGCAGGGCTCGTCCACTACGAGCTGCACCAAGTTTGGCACGTGGTCGCAAGTCACGCCAGTATACAGCATCGTGTACCAGAAGAAGAACGACGGCACGTACAAGAACAACGACTCGGGCTACAAGCTCTACTTGGTGTAGCAAGACCGCCGTTCATTCATTCGTAGGACACAGTCGCCGCTCGCTCTCTTGTTATCAGCATGTGCAGCTACACTATCGATCGACACGCGTGATCGTGCTCGTGCGTGGAGGCTCTCTCTCTCATACACTTGGATGTCGTACGACGCCACGGTCGCTGGTCGACCTCGTGCCTGTCACTCTTGTGCTCCTTCACAACCGCTTTGGTGCGCGCTTTGTCGGCATGAGCGAGAGCAGGACGTACGCGGCGACGAGACCAATGTGGCCAGCAAAGTGCATGGACCGGAAGCCAGCGATCGCTTGCTCCCACGACAGCACGACGAACGAGACGGCGAGGTAGTTGATCATGAGCGCAGTGCAGAGCATGCCGATGCCGTCGTACACGAGCTTGAGCGTCTGGCCGCGCTCGACAAAGACCGGTCGAATGTGCTTGCGCGCGAGGCGGTTGACGGCAGTTGCGAGCGGAACTGCAGCGAGAAGACGAGACGAGAGAGAGCGCACACGCGTGAGTCATGCGAGTCGATCGAGTACGAGCTGCAAGAGAGCGAGCACAAGCGTCCACACAGTCACACACACACACGCAGCATGCACACGAGACGTACTGGTCAAGAAGAAGAGGTAGTAACCTGGGTAGAAGCCGTGCCAGACGGCAGAGCAGAGGTACGTCGCGAGGAGCGAGTTGCCCGTGCGCGAGTACACGTAGCGCTCGAGCCACGCCTGCGTGCCCTTGTTCCACGCGCGCGAGAGGTCGCGAACGCTCTCACCAAACTCGAACCCGAGGATGTCGATGTTGCTCACGCCGTTCCAGCCCTTCACGTGGCCGTCGTGCACGTCAAAGCCCTCAAAGCCTGCACCCGAGACGATCGTCGCGCCTTCTGCGAGCTTCCACGCCGCGTAGTACTTGCCGCGCGTGAGGAAGAGCGCGAGGAGGATGCGGCCCCACTTGACCGAGATCGGCTCGTCGTGCGCCAGCGCTGCCGGAACGTTTGCGTGCGCGCCGTACACTGCGAGCAGCGCCATGAAGAACACGCCGATCGCAAACTTCTTGAGCGCTGCGAGCGTGCACGACGGCACGCGGCGCGCGCCACGAAAGACAAACTTGGTGCCTTCGACCGACTCGAGGTACTCACGGTACTCGAACGCCGGTCCAGCAATGAACGTCGTGAAGCCGTAGACGTAGCCAAAGTACTGGAGCAGCGACGGCAGGCGCTGGATCGCAAAGCGCGCGCGCGTGTGCTTCATCTTGACGACTGCCGGTTTGTCGTGCTCCTGCACCGTCGTTGCTGCAGCGACGCGTCCGTCGTAGTAGTTGTACGCAAAGCTCGTGAGCTTGATGAGCAGCAGCATCTGCGACGCCGTGCAGTCCATGCTCCAGCCCATGTAGTCGACGCTCATGCGGTAGACGTGCAGCGCTGCGACGTACGTCATGTTGAACACAAACACAATGTACGGCGCGTACGCGATCGGCGCACACGTCATGACGATGTACGTCACGAGCGCAGACGCAAACGAGTGGAGCCACTCGGAGCCGTACACGAGCTGCGCCATCGCGAGTCCGACGCAGATGTTCATCCAGTGCTTTGCGCGCGTGGTCGGGAGCTGCCGTAGCACGACTGCGAGCGGGTACGCGGAAAAGAGACAGAGCGCGGCGCGGAGCTGGTCGACTGGGAACCCAATCGCTGTGGACACGGTCGCGAGCTGCGCGTTCAGGTGCGAGAACTTGAGCGGCGTCGCGAGGTCTGCGAGCGTGCGCACGCTCTGGAGGTAGTCGGTCGCCATGCTGTCTATATGTTGTGTTGGGGTGTGTAGTGTTGTGAAGCGGAGATGATACGCAGATTCGTGCTGGTGCGTGCTGAACGACGGACGGACTCGCGAGTTGCAGTTCTTCGAGCTCGTGTGTGTGCTTCGGCGTTGCCGTCAAATGCAAAGTGCATCGTGAGTGTGCACGTTGGCGCTCTTCGTCAACAGAAGACAAGAAGACAAGACAAGAAAGCAAGGCTTGCTTGCTTTTGATCGATAAGTTCAACGTGTTCAAGTGATGTCATAACTGAAGCGACGATTTTTGTCTTGGTGTTTGTATGCTTTCGTCGGCACTCGAGTCCACAGAGTGTACACATCAGGTGTGCACCACTCGAAACGCAATACTGAATCCAAGTGCGTTTCGATAGCAAGTTTTTTGATTTGAAACAGTAAGTGGATAGCAAACTCGTGAATGACTTGGAATCCGCAATACATCCCGATAGCAAGTTTTTATATGGCGTACTCTATAAAAATAGCAAACTCGGTTTTGACTCGCGTACTCTATGCATGCACGCTAGCGAGGCAATTCCTCTTTATAACGCATATTCAGACTTGATATTTTTCGCGAGACGTCATGAAATTGATGACTTGACGTCACAATACAATTGTACTTGGTATTTGTATGTGAACGTAGACCCTCTTTATACTGCAATTGAAAAGGTTCCCTCTGTAAAATAGAGAATGACGCTGCTAAATTAATTGACTATGTAATCAAGAAATTCTGATTGCAATAGTGATAAAACACAGGGATACCAAACCGTCGCGTAAATACTTTAATTGACAGTTTTTGACGCGATTGTAAAAAGTGTGATTGGCTTTGAACCTCACGTGAAGCTACACTTGGATCGGCACGCACGCACGCGAGCACAAGCACGAGCTCATTGACCGATCGTCTGCTGTCGCTGTCTGCTTCCGTCTCTCGCTCGTCAAGCACACGTACGCACACACGCATCATGGACGCGATCGAGCACGTCGTCGAGCTCGCGATGGACCGCATCGTCGAGGTCGTGCAGACCGCACAGCCGTACGCCGACCTCGTGAGCCCGCTCACGTTCGACTACGCGAACGCGCAGGTCGCGGCGCTCTCGGCCACGCTCGGACTCGCGACCGACCAGCTGCGCTACGTGCTCTGTCTCTTCGCCGCGTACCCGCTCGCGATCGTGTACAAGCTCCTGCCGTCGGCGTCGCTCAAGCATGTGTTTGACATCGTTGTCGGCATCTTGCTCGCGCAGTTCGTGCTCGGCTCGGGCTGGGTGCACTCGTTCCTGTCGTCTGCGATCACGTACGCGCTCGTGAAGTTCGGCCCTGCGAAGTACGCGCCAGCGATCGTGTTCATCTTCAACATGACGTACATGTCGGCGTCGCACATCTACCGCCTCTACGTCGACTACATGGGCTGGACGCTCGACTTCACGGGTCCGCAGATGCTCTTGGTGATCAAGCTCACGAGCTTTGCGTACAACTACTACGACGGCGTCGTCGACAAGACTGGCGACCGCAAGGACCTCTCGCCGGTACGTGCATCTGCAAACACTGAGTCGCGATTGTGCTCGAACGCTCCTCCTCACAAACGTTGTCTGTCGATCGGTCTCTTGTACGTTATACCCCACGTCGCGTCATTCAGAGCAAAGCGCGCGTGTACGCTGGCCGCAAGAAGTTTGCGCTCACGGAGATCCCGTCGCTGCTCGAGTACTTTGGCTACGTCTACAGCTTCACGACGTTCCTCGCTGGTCCAGCGTTTGAGATCCGCGAGTACCTCGACGCAACGAACGGGAGCAAGTTCCTGTTCCAAGGCCGCGTGAAGCAGCCGTCGAGTCTCTTTGCCGCGTTCTCCAAGTTCCTCGTCGGCGTCTTCTTCATGGGCTTCTTTGCGCACTTTGGCCCGGCGTTCCCGATCTCGAAGCTCCATGACGCGACGATCGCAGCGCTGCCGTGGTACCACCAGCTCCTGGAGCTCTACATCACGCTGATCTTTACCAAGGCAAAGTACTACGGCGCGTGGAAGATCGCAGAAGGCGCGACTGTGCTCTGCGGCTTTGGCTTTGAGGGCTTCACGGCGGACGGCAAGGCCAAGGGCTGGAACGGCGTGAGCAACATGGACATCATCGGCTTTGAGTTTGCGCAGAGCGTGCGCGAGGGCTCGCGCGCGTGGAACAAGGGCACCCAGGCGTGGCTCGAGCGCTACGTGTACGCGCGCACGGGCAACTCGCTGCTCGCGACGTACTTCATCTCAGCGTTCTGGCACGGCTTTTACCCAGGCTACTACCTCTTCTTCCTCAGCTGTACGTTTGGGTGCTCTGAGTGTGTGGCTGGGTTTTAAATCGTCTGGGTTTGAGTTGTGCGATTGGGTTTTTCTCACAGACTCCCATTGTGTGTGTGTCGTGTAGTGCCGCTCGCGACGTCGGTGAACCGCCTCGCGTTCAAGCGCGTGCGTCCGTACTTCCTCGAAGCCGACGGCTCGCCCGGTCTCAAGAAGAAGCTCTACGACGTGCTCAGTGTGATCGCGACGCTCCTCACGATGCACTACTTTGTCATGCCGTTCCAAGCCATGTCGTGGGACCACTCGCTGCGCGCGCTCCAGAACACGCACTTTGCAGGCCACATCGTCTGCGCCGTGCTCTACGTCGTCTTCTCGCTTGTGCCGATGCGCAAGACGGCCAAGAAGACCGAGTAAGCGCTCGACCAGAAGACATTCGCGCCAACGTGCGCTGCATCGGCGAACAAACGCGTTGAGTACGCCACGCAAGCCTCCATGTTCATTGATCAAAAGAAATGTGCTCTCGACCTCACCCCCTCCATTTGTCCATCATGCTTTTTTTCGAGTCGAGCTCGGCATCTCGAGGTTCAGTTTGGTATGTCCAGCGGCTCCGGTCAGTTCATGTGCCTTGACGTTCGGCTCGGTCAGTACAGTAGTAGTACGACAAGCGATCTCCTATGACTGTCTGCGCTGCGATGTTGTCGGGCGTGCGGGTGATAGACTAGGAGCGTCGAGACGTAAGAGACATTGGTATCACGACCACTCAGTCAATCGATCGAGAGACTACTCGTTCTCTCACTCGACACATTGACAAGCGACAAACATTGACATGACGGCTTTGACTCATATCGATGTTGACACTCTATCGTACTCAGTGTCGTTCATATCCGTCACAAGCAACGACTCAAGTCCTTCCAGCTCGCTTGCTCGTTTACACACATGTCACTCGCCAACACACTTCTTGCTCGCCTTCTCACTCCTCACAAACCAACTTGCTCCGACAAGCACACACACACACACACACACACACACACGAACACGCAAGCACAATGTCTCGACGCAAGAGGCGAGCAAGCAACACTGTCGATGACCCGACCAAGATCAAACGACCGAAGATCCCAACTACGAACTGCACTGTCAAGCTTAAGCTCAGCAAGATCTGCGAAGACGCTGTGTTCAAAGAAGAGATCGAGCGCGTCTGTGCAGCAGCTCGGCAGTTGCAACACGAAGGCTTGCGAGTAGCACACTTGTATCTCGCTCGCTGCTACGCTGAAGGTGAACCACCTGTCGACATGGGAGTGAACTTTTGGCGTCAATGCTGCGCTGGTGTGCAGAAGGTGGTGAGCTATCCTGCCGACGATCCACGGCTAGAAGCAGCGCTGGACGAGTACCGCGCACTCCGTACTGCGCATGGCGGTCTCCGCGCAGTGGACTTTGCGCTCGAATCCCAAATCGTGACAGAGATCGCAAGCGAGATTCAGACGAACGCAGACATGCTTATCGCTCGCAACTTTGAGCGGCACCTCGTCAAGTACGTGGTCGACGAACTCGGAGTCGATTCGAGAGACGCGAGACGGATCCTCCGAGCAAGCACAGACGACACGACGACCGACACACGAGCTCTCGCAGTGCGGCAGTGGCTTGACATCCCGTGCACAAGCGCGAACATCACTGCAAACACCACGCACTTCAGATGGAAGCTGATGCAGATGTGCTCGAAAGCAGTGAGTCAAGGCGACCCAGCGTTCAAAGTGCTACCTGTTCCTGCACTCACTCCTCGGTTTGTCACGATCACGACGACGACCCTCTTCGCGACCTGCAGGCGCATTGAGCGCGACTCCGGCTTCTGGCTACTCGGTGACGCTGTGCCGCGGGACCCACCAAGCATCGCGCCGTATCGAGACGCTGCTTGGCGTGAGGTGCTCAAGTTCAAGAAGGTCAAGAATGTGATGAAGATCGAGAAGGTTGAGACGACGCGACGCACGTTTGCACACTGTCTGCGCACGGATGGCGTCTCGGCGCATGTTCTACTTCAGCGACCGCGGAACCATCTCGATCAGAAGCTCGGTTACGAGTTCGACCGGCAGACCGACACGAGCAAGTTGGTTGCGATCGACCCCGGCGTGCGCGTACTAGCAACAGCAGTGACGTACTCGCAGCAGCAGCAGCCGCGAGCACGTCGCAGCCAGATCGAGACGCACTCGAAAGCATACAAGCAACAAAGAAGTCGTGAGCGGCGCCAGCGCAAGAAGGCGAAAGCACGTGTACAACCGCAGGATGTGCGACAGCAAGCGAGACGACCACGCGAGCGCCGCCAACGCAAGAACAAACGCCGCGAGCGTCGCAGCGCAAGAAACAACACGCGAGACGTGCAGCAGCAACAACAGAACCCTCGCACGTGGCGGTCTCGAGGCAAAGGTCGTCGCTTGCGTCGTCGCTGCTTGAATCGCCATCGAGCACAGCACACAGCAGCACCATGCGACCAGAGGACTCAGCCTGAAGGTCATCACCGGCGACGCTTGCAGCACCGCATCGAGCGCCAACAACCACAGCCGCTTCCCGAGTACCGAGTACAGCGCATCACTGCGCGACGCATTCGGCACGAAGCGCGACAGCACGAGCATCACGACTGGCTCGTGCGTCAAGCCAAACGCGAACCAGAGATCGCTGCGATGCGAAGCAACTTCCCGTCGTTCAAGACGGTCGATGTGCACGTGCTGCGCTACTTGTCATGTTCGCGAGCCTGCCAGTACTGTTGGAGTTCGATCGCGAGCAAGCGCATCGTTCGCGGCGCTTCAAGCGCGGTCGTTTCCAGATGAAAGCGATCGACGCAGCTGCAGCACAACTGACTCAAGAACCAGGGACGACGATCGCTTTGGGTCACTGGCGCGCGCAGCAGATTGTCCGTGGACATAGATCGCCGCTTTCCCAGTTCACCCATGCTCTACAACAACGAGCAACAGTGGTGCTCGTCGACGAGTTCCGCACGAGCAAGACGTGCTCGTCGTGCTTCTGCGCGCTCGTCGACAGTAAGTATGTGAAGGTGCGCAGCGACAGCAGCGCGACGACATCCACGAAATCCAACGTTTTGGAGTGCACAGCGTGCAACCCGAGCGCTCTCGGTCCGTCGGCTCACACCGGCATGAAGGTGCGCTGGCACCGCGACGACAACGCCGCACGAAACATCCACACGATCGCACTCGCCAACATACGTGGCCAAGAACGTCCAGAGCCATTCCAGCGAGGTCAAGCACAGGCACGAGTAGCAGCACAAGCAACAGCACAAGCAGCAGCACAAGCCGAAGAAGAAGGGCTGACGCTTCTCCAACGCGTGCTCAAGAGCGCACTCCAGCGCGCACTCCAAAAGGCGCAACTCAAGGCGAGACGTGCACTCACAGTGGTTCGTCACACGCGCGCGAAAGAACGACGAGGTCGACAACACCAAGCAGCAGAAGCAACAACAACAGCAACTTGACTGTGCCTTGTGTGCACTTAGTGGGTAGCGGCAGATGAGAGTCACCGAGTGGTTTGAACCATGGCGTGACACAGTGACTCTGACACGCATCCACGCCGAGCAATGCGAGGACTAGAAAGACCGACCGACCGCGAGGTTTGCGATCGTGACTAGAACGCACTTGTAGGTAGGTACATTAGCAATAATGCAGTAGCAATAGACACACACGCCTTAGTTCACCGCTTTGCTCAGACGCGAGTCCGAACCGCAAGACGTGATCGCGCACTCGATGCGCTTGCAGAGGCATTCACTTTCAAGCACTGGTCGTCGTCAATGCCCGTGAGCTCTGTATCTGCACCAGCGCGGACGTGCTTTTGTACTCGGACACGTCGCGATCGAGGTGCAGCTCGCGCTTCTGAGCGTCGATGGGACAGAAGATCTGGTAGACGACGTAGTAGTTGCGCTCGCCGAGTGTCTCGCCGACAGCCTAGCGGCTCTTCTCGAGCAAGTACGTCTCGCACTGCGCAGCAGCGAGCGACTCAATGTCGTTGAACTGGAGCTGCGCGAACGTGCCGAAGCGACTGTCTTTGGTTCTGCACGTTGTCTTTGCGTTGTTGTTGCCAAACGACTCGAGCAGCGGCTTCGGCTTGAGCGCTCACGCCCGCCAGTTGAGGTTGTGCAGCAGTGGCGCGTGCGTGAACGAGCGATCGTCGCTACTGTGAACCGCAAGATCGTTTGACAGACGAGTGTGCGCGTGTGCTGTCTATTCGCTCACTTGGTCTGTCGCCACAGAACGACTGTGTCCTAGAGCTTGTCGCTTGCTGCGAGCGCCGTGAGCTCTTTCCAGAAGCGCTGGACTGGGAAGCCCATGACGTTGTTGTGGCAGCCATGGAGCGCTGCGATGAAGCACCGCGCGCGGCCTTGGATGCCGTACGCGCCTGCTTTGTCCATTGGCTCGCCAGTTGCAATGTACGCGCGGATGTCGTCGGGCGTCAGCGGTCCGAACGTCACGGTCGTCTTCTCGCAGAAGAGGTGCGGCGCATCGGCGCCGAGCGCAGTCGTGAAGAGCGCGACGCCCGAGTACACGTCGTGCGTTGCGTTTGCGAGTTGACTGAGCATCGCGAACGCGTCCTGCTCGTCGCGCGGCTTCTCGAGGATCGCGCCGCTAGACACGACGACTGTGTCGCACCCGATCACGACGTGCGGCGCGCTGCTGTCAGTGCGCTGCGTCTCGCGCTGCACGACTTCGAGCGCCTTGAGCTTGGCGTTCTCGAGCACGTACAGCTCCTAGTGTGTGTGTATGTGTGTGTGCGTGTGTGGTAGTGTGGGTGAGTACAGCGGCGCTACGTGAGCGAGCCGACTGATCCATCAGACACAGAGAGAGACGCACTGGCGATGCGAACTGCTCCTTTGGGAGGTTCTCTTCAAACGTCGACGGGATCACTTCGAACGTCAGACCCTGCAAGTGGACGCAGCAGTTGGAGCAGAGCGAGTCCAAGTGTGTGAGCGCACGTGTGCGCAGAGAGAGAGCGATGGAGTGGTCGCAACGCACGTACGCATTCGCGCAGGAGCTCCAAGCGGCGTGGACTCTGCACAGCAGCAGCAGCAACAGATAGGCAAATGAGCAACGAGACGCACATGTGAGAGGTGCGCACAAGCGTTCACTGCACAGACACACGCCTGACGCGCCTGACCTGCGACGCGAGGATCACGCGGCGCGCAGCGAGGTGACTCGAGAGCGACGACAGCATATTCGTTTGCTGCTCGAGTGACAGACTGGCGGAAATCCACACACACTGAGTGACTGGAGCAAAATGGCTCCGCAATGGGACTATCATGGCGTCACTGGCGGTGCCAGTGCACACTGCACACGTCCGACGCAGCTCTTCTCCAGGCAAAGCATGGGCTGTCGCATCCACCTTCTTGCGCACGTGGTCGTGATGCAGTTGTTCGTGACGTGTTGACGACGACCGATCCGATTGATGCAGGTTAGTGTCGAGATGCCAACGATGTTGCGGTGTTGAGGTGTTGTACAATGCCAGCGACTGGATGCACCGGTGGTGGTGACGCTTCATCAGGAGCCTCGCACAGCGCAGAGGCTACTGGCACGTCTTGGGTTGCTTCGTTGCCACGTGTGTCCTTCGTCATGCCCAACACAGATCATGGCGCCACCGAAGAGAGCGTCCACGACCTCACCTTCTCACTCACTCAATTCGACGAGATCGAGCACGGCATCGTCGAGGTTGGTGCGCACCGAACATGCATGCGTCGATGCGCCTTCGACGTCCGGAACATCGAGACGCTGGTCTGCGGCGCTCGACAGCGTGCCACAGCAAAGCAGCAGTGCCTCGGTTACGTGTAGTAGTAACCAGCGTAACACCACACAACATAACCACACGGCTGACCTTGAAGAGACGCAAGCACACATCGATAACGCGAGCAGAGGCATCAAGAGGCGACACGACGTGCGCGCGCATGGCGAGCGAGAACGACTCGCGCGATGGCGCCAAGCGCCGAGGCGTCTCGCTCGGACCACAGGCGAGTCAGATCCTCCAGCGCCTCTATGAACCGCACATCGGTCCAGCGAGTCCTAGCAAGCAGATGGCGAGTGCGAGTCTTGCGAGTCCGCTGTCGCCGCTCAAGCGCGATGCTATGGGCGGCGGCGCGCTCAAGCCCAAGCAGCAGCGCATGATGCGCAAGACCACGAGTGTCACAGCACTCGCGCCAGACAGCACCAGCAGTAGTAGCAATAGTGCCGTGCTGCCGTCGTCATCCAGTGCAGTGCATGCAACGAGTCCAGCCGGACGCACTACTGGGACGCGAGCGCTCGGGGCGTCTGCGAGCGTCGCGATGCTCAACAACAGCCCGTCGTCTGCAGCGATGGCTGCGATGCACCCGACGCTGCTCTACGTACGTCAGTCCGTCTTCGCGCTCTCGCTCCGTACGCTCATGAGCACTCTTGCTCACGTGCGCTTGTGTCTGTAGGCGTCCGAGAAGACGCGCAAGCTCCACGAGAAAGCGGCGCGGCAGGCAGCAAGCGCTGTCGCGCTTCGTGACCCAGCGCTTGCCTCAAGCAACAACAGCAGCAGCGACGCTATCGACGGCAGTTCGCAGCACACTGTCGCTGCCAATGCGAGTCCCAGCAAGCCGCTCCACGCGACGCCTGGCAAAGCCGCGCCACGGGCTCGCGCACCGGCGCAGTCGTTCACTGCGTCGCTGAACCTCGACCCGCGGTACTTGAGCGAGTTCAAGGCCGGGAACTTCCTCTACTTGCGCAAGCGGCGCGACTCGGACCTCGTCATGTACGACCTCGAAGTCGTCGAGCACTACGCCGTGGACCGGAGCGACTACTTCACCATGAGTCTCGACGGCGTCACGCACTTTACGCGCGAGCACTCGGAGTTCTGGTCGCTCGAGACGTGGGAGCGCGAGTACGCGCGGTTCACGCAGATGCTCGCGATCCCGTTCTTTGAGCAGTACAAGCTCTGGAAGAGCTACAACATGTGGAAGACGTGCGTGCGCGCGGGCAAGATGCGCCACGCCAAGCGCGCGCTCAACGACAAGCTCTTCTTGCTCACGCCGAGTCTCCAGACGACGCTCCTGGGCCTCCGGCGCCTCTGTCTCGACGTGGCGCACCTCGAGCTCATTGCGTTCGCGCCAAAGAAGACGTACTCGCTGAGCGAGTTTGAGCTCGAGCAGCGCGCCACGCGCGAACGTGTCACAGCCGAGCTCGCGGCGTTCTCGACGCAGTCGCTCGCGCTCTGCGTCCGCGCCTGCGACGCCGTGATCGACGCGTTCCTCGAAGCGAACAAGATCGCGCCGGACCACAAGATGACGTTCATGGAGCGCGCGGCGCTGCGCAAAGAGTGCCGCACGCTCACCAACTTCCTCCGCCTCGCCGACTTTCTCACGATCGACGCGACGATCCAGCTCACGGTCCGGTCCTTCCAGCGCCTCTACGACATCCTCGTCGCCGGCAAAGCGCAGCTCGCTGCCGCCGCTAATGCGAGCAGCAGCGTTGCAGGAGCGAGTGCGTCGTCGAACGCGCCAGCTCCGAGTGGCGCGAGTGCGCTTGGGGCAGCAGCGAAAGCGCCAGCACCAGCAGCCGCTAGCAGCGGCGGCAAGAAAGCCGTCAGCAAAGGCGGCGGAGCAGCCGCAGCGCCGGTTGTGCCGTTCACTGCGGTCTTTGCAGTCTCTGTCGAGATGGAGCGCAGTAGTAGCGGCAGTGGCAGCATGAGCGCCGTGCCGAGCCACGATGCGTGGAACGCTGCGCTCCAGCGCGCGCTCAAAGACGCGCTGCGGATGGTCGAGACGCCTGCGCGGCACCTCGGGCACGAAGCGCTCGCGCCATACACGACTGCGAGCGCCGAGGACGAGGGCAAGAACGTCTGGTCCGTCGAGCAGCTCAACGTCGCGCTCATCTTGAACGAAGACACGACGTTCAGCAGCCTCACGAACGACATCTTTGTCGCGCTCGACGACGCGTTCGAAGCCGTCGAGGACTACGTCGAGGTCTTTGCGCCGTACCAGCAGATCTACAGCGAGAACGAGACGCAGGCGACGACGTTCATGGCGACGTACGCGTCGGCGCCGCTCGAGTTCTTCACCGACTCGATCGAGAAGTACAAGGCGCAGGGCCAGTCGTTCACGGAGATCCCCGACACGGCCATGGTCGGGATCTTCCGCGTCGACAGCTCGGACTTTAAGAGCCGCTTGCTCCCGAACCCAGACAAGTGCGTGCTCGGGATCCGGACGCTCATCCCAAAGCTCATGAAGCAAGGGAGCTCGGCGCTCTTGGAGACGATCAGCGACCTCTCGCCGATCGCGTTTGCGACGCCGTCGACGCCCGACAGCTTTGTCGAGAAGGTCGTGCACATGGCGAAAGTGAGCGCGGTGCTCCCAGATCTCAAGGCGCGGTACCGCCGCGTGTACGAGATGGGCATCCTCATGGACACGTACGACTGGCGCGTCCCGGACGACATCAAAGAGGACATCATCCTCATGAAAGAAGGCGTCCTGAGCCTCGAAGGCACAGTGACCAAGTTTGAAAGCGAGGTCGACGGCGAGACGGCGCGGTTCTCGCAAGTCATTCTCGACAGCATCACGCCGCTGAACCGGAGCGTGAACGCGCTCGTGGAGAAGCTCGACCACCCAAAGCTCGCGACGATCAAGACGCCAATCGCCGAGGTCCTGGCGTACCTCGCAACGCAAGAGGAGACGCTGAGTGCGCTCGTGGACGAGTCGAAGCGCTTGATGATGTACCAGACGCAGCTCAAGCAGAACGTGAGCGAGTTCAACGAGCTCGACGACGTCGCGGCGCAGTTTGAGCTCAAGACGAAGCTCTGGCGCGGCTTGCACGAGTGGCAAGGCCTCGCAGTCACGTACGCTGCGACGGCGTTCGACAACATTGACGTGAGTGCGATCGGGAAGCAAGTGCAGCTGTACGTCAAGGTCGCGTACCAGGCGCAGAAGCAGCTCCCGGGGAACGAAGCGGCCGACTTGCTCCGGCGAGAGGTCGACAAGCTCAAGTTTGTGCTCCCCGTCGTGAGCGACTTGCGGTCGCCAGCGCTCCAGGAGCGCCACTGGAGTCAGATCCACGCACTCTTGGGCTTCCAAGCTCCACGAGGCTACTTTATCCCGCATGGTGCGAACCATTTACACCAAGCCAGAATGTCTGGCGTTTTCCGAGATCTACATTCCGACATTTCTACATCCGACAATCATTTGGACGGCGTTGATAACGATGGGTTTGTATCAAAACTCGTTTAGTTTATATAGTTGCTTTTGTGTCGCCGCCATCGTCGTCATCGCTACTGCCTCGCGACTGCGCGAGCCGCAAGCGCACCGACGGCTGGTTGCCCATGATGATGAGATCGCTTCTTCTGCATCTGTGACTGTGTTCCTCAATTCATAAATTTAAGATTGCAATTCATAAAATTGAATTTGGGACCAAACAGGTTCCCTCTGTTCCCTTGCTGAAGCAGTCGATTGACTTGAAATTTGTATGAAAAGCCGTTGGTTGCAGCGCTGCTGGCCCTCTGCACATGTAGGCTTGATTAAAGCATGCAAAACCCTCGCTAGTGTGCGTGTAATAGTCCACATACATACAATATCTCAGCACGAATGTATTCTTGACATTGCGTCCAAAATTACCCTTTTTTGATTTATCAAATGTGTTTGTCGAAAACATAAGTTGCGCCCCCCTAAAAAGAATGTTGGAAATATGGGATCGATATTTGAATTGAACCCGTTTTCAAAACAGTCTAACATTGTGTCGAAAATGGCTTCTTTCCAGTTTTATCGAATTTGGTTTGTCGAAAACAGTAATTGCAATCATACAAATCCAAGTCTATCAGAAAGGAAACGTAACCGAGTAGCACAATGTATCCTAGTAGCCCAGCAGGACACGACAGCGCTTACGAGTTGAGGTTGAGCAAGAACGCCGCGCCGTTCATGACCCAGTAGTCTGGTTTCTTCTCGGTCGGGAGGTACACTGCGATGACAAAGTTCGTCGAGATGCCCGTGGTCGAGAGTGTCCCTTGCCGCACTGACGTCTTGTACACTGGACACGGGTACTCGCTCTTGGAGCGCACGACGTCGGCTGCAGGTAAGAAGTGGACAATCGCCATGGACGAGAACATCTCGCCTGGTCGTGCGTCTTCGAGGCGCGCGCGCGACGGCGACCACCGCGCACCTTCGAGCCAGAGACCGTCGACGTAGATCCCGTCCGTTGGGCTCGCAGTGAGCTCCTCGGCGCTGTCGACGTCGAGGACAGCGAACGTGAACGCGAGCGAGTCGATCGCAGTCTGGTACTTGCGCGCAAAGTTCTGGAGCGTCCCAGTCATGAAGCCCTGCGGAAAGAAGAAGACGTTGAGCTGGAACACGACCGGCTCGCCCTTGACAAGCCACGTCCGGAAGAACGCGACGCGCTCGAGCAGGTCTTTCACCCACGACCCGAGCGGCTTGAGCGACGCAAAGCTCACTTGCGCCCAGATCTGCGGCACGCGGCCATTCAGAAACGCCGTGTACATGTTGTCGAGGTCCGACGACATGACGATCAAACCGTTGATTGCGCGCTGGATGTCGACGAGCGACGTGCGCATGCGGTTCAAGAGCGTGTTGAACTTCACGAGCTCCTGGCTCAGGACCGTCGCAAGCGAGTCCATGACGACCGTGCCAGCGACTGTCCGCGTCTTGAACGTCGTTGGACCGGCGTCGTCGACCGAGAGGTTGAGCGGCAACGTCTCTTGGATCGACGCTGCGAGGTCGAGCACGCGCTGGTCGTTCGACTTGCCGCCGCCGCCGCCACTGTCGCGCGGCTCAAGACTCAAGATGATGCGCGCCATGTTGGCGCTCTCGTTGCGCTCGTACGTCACGTTTGCGTTCTCGTGCATGCCAAAGAGCTCGGGGTTGTCGAGTGCTGGCAGCGCGTGGAGGTACTCGAGGACCTTGGCGTGCGTGAGCACACTCGGGACGTGGTAGTTCCCAGATGCCGAGAACGCGTAGCCGTCAACGAGGACGTCCGGCGTGTAAAAGTTGTCGAGGATGCTCGTGAGGCACCGGCGGTCCCAGTCGTCTGTGACGCGGCCACCGTAGTTGATCTGCCCCGTGACGTACCGCAGTGCGTCCCATGGAATGAGCGGCTGCTCTTCCAGGAACTTCTTGAGACTCGCGAGCGACGTCTCGAGGTCCGTGTCATTGAACTCGTACTTGATGTTCCAGCCGAGTGGTCCAAACTTGCGTCGCTCTTGGATGATCGCGTGGAAGAACGTGAGACCGCAGAGCATCTTCTTCCAGCCCGTGTCTTTCAACAGGCCGTCGTCGAAGGCTCCGAGGTGCTTGAACGCCTCGAGGACGTCCTCTGTGATGAGCGTATTGAACGACCGCACAAGGTTCGCGCGGATGCCTTTCGGCGGTTCGTTCGTGAGCTTGATGCCGTTCTGGAGGACCGTGACAGGGAAGTACGCGGCTGGGAAGCTCGTGAGGAAGAGCCGGAACGTCGCGACGCACTCGTCGTCCGTGCGCTGCGCGAGGTCTTCGACGAGCTTCTCGAGCTTTGGCATCCACGACTTGGCGAGGTGGCAGTTCTGGAGCAGGACCCAGTCCCCCGTCGTCTGACTCGTCTCAATGAGCTTCTCTGCGCGCGGGCCCTGGCCTTGACCGAGCGAGATGAGGTGCAAGCGGTCGATGAACGCCATCTCCTTTGCAAAGCGCAAGAGCATCCCCGTCGGGTCTGCGCCAGCCGAGAGCACAAAGATGCACGGCGTCTTGCGGTCTGTGTCGCTGTAGATCTCCTCCATCGACGGCGGCGCGAGCTTGCTAAATTCGTCGCCCATCTCCGCGGCGATCATGCGCAGGATCGCCTGCGGGACCTTCTCTTCTGCGAGGCCTTTGACCACGAGCATCTTCTGGAACGCGTTCAGACGCGTGGCGTACGGTCCTGGACACGGAAGTGTGAGGAAGTTCGGGTCCTTGATCCACGCGAGCCAGTCGGACCACTGCGCGACCATCGAGGCGCAGATGCCGTCAAAGCCGTAGACTTCACGCGGCACGCTGCTACTTCCGTCGCTCTCGGTACTTACGTCCTCAAACGACGTCACGACAGTCTCGAGCTCGGTCAAGAGGTCCCACTGCGCCTCCGAGATGCGATCTGGCGCCGGGTTCTTCAGCTGCCCACTCCGGTCCGTCGTGCTCGTGGCGCCGCGGAGGTACAGCGACCACTCGCGCACGGAGACCTTGCGCGCGTAGAGCATGATCTTGCAGCAAATGAGCATCGAGAAGAGCACTTTGTGGATCTCAAAGAGCCCGCGGCAGATGTTCACGTAGATGTACCGCGTCTGGAACGTCACGAGCGTCGCCAAGCGCGTGGCGAGGTGGTCCGAGCGCGGCGCTTCGTCAAAGCAAATGTTGAACAGGCGCTGGAAGAACGGGAGCGAGTACTGGTACATCGGGTCAATGAGCGCGAGGTTCGCGACGACAAAGTAGATGATCGACCCGCGCGTTGCGACGCCTCGGTACGCCTCGCGCGCGCGGTTGATCTCGACTTCGGTCGTCTCGGACTCGAGCACGCGCTCTTTGATGATGCGCGACGTTGCGTTCGAGGACTGGAGCGTGTCGATCAAGTCCTGGTCGTCGAGGACGTTCCCTGACGACTCGGAGAGCTGCTTGAGGATCCGGTCCTCGATCTCCTGGAGCTGTCGCTTGTCTTGCGCCATCGTGACGACCAAGCGGTTCTTCTTCTCCTCAATGTCTGGTCGCTCAGCGCGCACGACGTCGCCGAGGAGCTGGTCCTCTAGACCGTCCATCGTGACGGTGAAGTTGATGACTGTGACTTTGATGTACACCTCGGGGAGGTAGTGCGGGTTCGGGAGCTTCGTGGTCAAGAAGAGCTTGAACGACGGGTCGTAGTCGACGTCCGAGTCGCCCAAGCGAATCAACAGCCGGCCGCCTTGCTTGAAGATCGCCTTCTGCAGGATCGGCTCGAGCGACGGCTCGAGCGTCTCGTCAATGTCTTCGATGAGCAGGCCCTTGCCGTTGCGAATGCACGTCTCGAGCGACCGCAAGAGGTTCACGTGCGTCATCTTCGTGACTTCGAGGCGCCCGCCGCTGCCAAACGTCTTCTTGATCCACTTGTTCGCTTGACCCTGTGGATCGATCATGAGCGGCCAGCGCTCGCCGCGCGTGACGAGGATCGCATTGTCAGTCGACGTTGCGTCAGTTGGGAGGCCGTTGAGCTGCCACTCGCGGATCTCAACGGCGCTCCCGAGCGTACTCGCGAGGCTGTAGGTCGCAGAGCACGGGATCCCGAGCGCCTGCGTACTCGCGAGCCACGTCTCGATGATGCGTGTGCGAAAGCCGCCGGTGAACGGTCCGTAGTACGAGATGCACGCCGCGGAAAGGAACGTGTCGCCAATGAGCGCGAGGATCGAGTGGGTCAGGACCGCGACGCTCTCTTTCCACCGCGCGCCTTCGACCGACAAGCCCGAGATGAGCTTCTCGGCGCGCACGAGGCGCTTCTCTGTGATCGACGCATCGCGCGCGAGCTTGTCTTTCTCGTCCACGGTGTCTTTGCACTGCTTCTCGAGCCGCGCGACGCTCTCGTTCACGAGTCGGAGCTCCGTCTGCTTCTCCATCAACACGGCGTTCGCGTCCGCGAGCATCTGGTTCATGCGCTCGAGGTTCTCGCGCTTCGGTCCGACCTCCTTTGCGACCTTGGAGTAGACGTCCATGGCGTGGACCCACATACAGAGCGACGTCGCAGCACGCGAGACTTTCGAGACGACGTCGACCGCCATGCCCGGATCTGCCACGCACTTGCTCAGCTTCTTGAGCGTCGCGGACGGGATGTTGTCCTTGTCGAACGACTTGAGGCGATCGAGGAACGTGACGTCGCTCAGGACTTTCTTCGCAGCGTCCCAGCTCTGCTTCTCGTTGAGCAAGAGGCAGACGGCGTTCATGACCGTCTCGACGGCCTCCGGTGGCTTGGCAAACGACTTGACCTCGGTGATATCGCTCTTTGAGAGACTATCAAGCGCTTTGATCGCGTTGCTGAGCGCCGGCATCGCGACGTCCAGGTCTTTTTGCGCATCCGCTTGCACAACGGCGACCTCCTCGGCTTGCTTCGCCACGACCGCTTCGTCCTGAGCAACGCGCTCGCGCACGACTGCAGCAGCAGCTTGATCGACCGAGACGCGCTTGAGGAGCTCCTCGGCTTCGACGGCCTTTTGCTGGAGCACGGGCTGGAGCTGAATGAGCTCACTCTTGAGCGAGTCGACGATGCTGTTGGTCTCCTCGAGCTTCTTTACGCCCACCTCCATGCGGCTCTTGATCGTCTGGACCACGGCGCGCTTCTCCTGGAGCATCTTGAGGTAGAGACTGATGAGGTCGAGGTAGCTCTTCGGCGTCGTGTACACGTGGCGCTGGAGCTGCGCGAGGAAGGCGTCGCCAAAGTCGTTCGACGTCGTGTGGACGATCGAGCACATGTCGACGAGCGCCGTGCGGATGTCTTCGCTCGGGAGCGCGACGTTCGCCAAGAGGCGATCGGCGACCGACTGCAGCGCCTCCTTTGGCCAGTTCATGTACCAGTCGATCGTGCAGCAGTTGATGAGCGACGGGAACGCGCGACACCGCACGCGGAGCGCCGAGCCAACAGGCGACATGGCCAAGACAATGTGGAGACAGCTCCGGACGCGGTCAATGAACGTCGCGATGCAGTTGTCGCGCGTCTCGGGCAAGTCGAGCGCTTTCACGACCGGACGCATGTCGCCGACGATGCGGTCCATCTCGTCCTGTGGGAACAAGTTGGGGACTTCGCCGCTGTTGAGGACGTTGTTGATGTCTTCGAGGAAGCTCTCTTCGACGATCTGGCTGTCTGTGAAGAGGAACACGGTCGAGACGCCGCCGACGCCAGCGGCGATCATGAGCTTCTTGAGGTCTTCGTGGAACTCGTTCGGGCCGTAGCCGCGCGTGATCTCGATCTGCACGCACTTGGCCTCGACCATGAATGACGCCAAGCGCGCGAGCGACTGCTTCCCGCTGCCGCCGACGCCAATGAGCATCGCATTGCCGCGCGGCTGGCGCAAGATCCGCGCAAGGCGCGCCAAGTGCGCGATCGCGTCGCGGAAGAACACGAGGTTCATCTTGTTGGCAAACGAGACGTTGTACGTCTCGAGGAAGTCGTCCATGATCTTCGTCACTTTGCCAATGTCGCTGCAGTGCTCGTACAGCGGTGTCGGGACGCCGGGCTTGAAGAAGTCGCCAAACGTGAGCGGACACGGCGCGTGGAAGAGCGCGTCGGGCGACCAGTTGCACGCAAAATTGCGGCTCAGGAGCGAGCACACGAGCGTCTCGTACCACGTCTGGTCCGCGACGTTGTTGAGTCGGTCCTGGAACACGCGCGTGACTTCGTGGACCCATAGGCGGTTCATCGTGTCGGCGTCCGGGCACTTGCCGGGCGTGATCATCAAGATGCCTTGGAAGACCTTCGAGACGTCGCGGAGGTTGAACGTGTAGTGGAACTTGTTGGGCGTCGGCAGGAGCTCGAGCGTGACGCGGTTGTAGATCTCAATGACGCTCGCGATCACGCCGTCTTTCATCGCCTTGACGCTCGGTGGGAACTTGTCGAGGAAGCCGCCGAGGATCGAGGCAAAGATGAGCTTGAGCGACGCCTCGCCCGCTGGGTACATGCTCAGGACGTGAAAGTGCCGCACGAACCGCGGCGTGCAGTGCGCACGGCCGCCACCGGCTGGCGCGGCCGCCACGACGAGCATCGTGTCGGCGATCTCTTTCCAGAAGAGCTTGTCGCGGTCGTAGAAGCCGCCAAAGTCGAGGAACTGCCGCAGGAGCTCGATCGGCGCCTGCGCGCCGTACTCTTCGACCGCCGGCAAGTTGACGTCGTCGACAAAGATGATCATGCGCTTCCCAGCCACGGGACCGAGGAGGTTCTTGCGCTTCTTCTCGAGCTTGTTCTCGATCGTGAGCTGCGTCACGAGCGACGACGTCTGCGCCGAGAAGTTGATGAGCATCGTCATGTAGTTGGACGCAGGTGGCGGCGCAGCTGCTCCATCACCACTGTCGCCACTTGCGCCGCCTGCTGGCTGCGGTCCGCCCTGCAGCTCTTGGAGCAAGTCTTGGACAATCACAGTCTTGCCCGTGCCGGTGACGCCCGTGACGTACGCCGGCGTGCGCGCCATGGTCAAGACGCGGAGCAAGTACGTGAAACGCACGGTGTCGGGCGTCGCGACGCTCATCTTGAAGTACGGCGTGAGCGCGTTGTACTGGAATTTGGGCACGCTCTCGTGCCACGGCCGGAACGCCCCAGCCGTCGTGTCGACAAAGTAGTCAAAGACAAGACCGGTGTTGGGGATCCCGAGCTTCGCGTCGACAAAGAGCTCGCGCGCAAAGGCGTCAAAGAGCTCGTGGCGCTCGACTGTCATCGTCGCGCCGATCGACCAGATGAGGCAGAACGCAAAGACTTTGTCGAGTACCTCGAGCATCGCGTCGAGCTTCATCGCCGTGTAGTCGACGCCGTTCGCCTTGTGGAAGAGGCTCCCAAAGAGCCGACAGAGGCTCGTGACGAGGTTCATGTCGACCGTCGGCACGAGCTCAAAGCACTTCTTCCGGACAAACTGGATCGCTTTGTCCACGTACGCATGGACGTTGTGCGCAAAGCGCTTGACGCCATCAGATGGCAAGTCCTTGTGGAGCGCCGTCTCGATCCACGTCTGGACAAACGGCATCCAGCCCAAGTCGGTCGCCGTCATGTACACGACGCCGATGCGACTGACGGTCGCAGGCGACGCCACTGCGAGGTCCATGACCTCAAAGAGCATCTTCATCTCGCTCTTGAGCTTGATGCGCTCGCCGTTTGCGAGGCAGAGCGTCATGTTGTCGTCGAGGACCGTGTTCATGTTCTCGATCCAGAGCGCATCGATCGGACCGTCAAAGACTGTCCACTTGCTATCCGGTGACTCGTCCGCGACGGCTTCGCGCATGATCGTCGACGCGAGGCCGTCGTGCCACTCCTGCGTCGCGTCGTTGAACTCGCCGTAGAGCTCGCCCATGGAGATGCACTTGGGGTTGAGCACGCGCGCGACGACGGTCTGGTACACTGGGTTCTTCGAGCCCTTGGCGCGGAGCGACGTCATCGTCGCTTGGAGCGTGCGGTAGCACGACGTCTTGCCCGCGCCCGTGGGACCAACGACTGTGCCGCCAAAGCGGACGTTGAAGATGTCAAAGAGCTGGATGACCTTGGTGATGTACGTCGGGACGCGCTGGAGCCCGGCCTTCGCGATCTCGTCCTCCAAACCGGCTTGGAGCTCGCCGTAGTCGTGCGGTGGGATGTCAGTGCCTGGGAACAGGTCCAAGACGATCGCGTGGAAGAGCGGGAGGTCGTCCGCGAGGAACTTGGGGATGTTGCTGTCTCGCAGCGCGCGAATGAGCGTGACGTCTTCGTTGATGTCGGGGTTCGCGCGCTTGAGTGACCCGGCCATGACGAGCACCGACTTGACTGCGCGGAGGCCGTAGTCGTAGTGCGGCTGCTGCGAGAGCTGCTCGCTGCAGAGGATGTAGAGCTTGCACATCTTGCGCGAGAGCGTCCGCGCGTCCGAGAAGCCCTCGGCAAAGAGCATGATCTCGGCAATGAGCGCGTAGTCCGGGACCATCATCGAGACTGGGCGGAAGCAGACTTTGAGGTTGTCTGGGAGCTCCGTGCGGCCTGCGTAGCCAGGGTTCATCGTCACGATCACGTGGTGGTCCTTGAGCAGGATCTCAATGCCCATGAAGTTGATGTGCTCCTTGCACTGGATGCGGCCCTCGCGCAGGATCAGGAGCTGCTGCGCCACGACCGAGAGCACTTCGATGTCGATGCGATTGAACTCGTCCAAGCACGTCCAGTTCCCAGCTTGCGCCAAGCCGCGGAAGAGCTTGCCCATCATCTTGTAGTCGATCTGGTCGCTGCAGTTGAACACGACGCACTGGATCGCCATGGCCTTGGCGAGGTCTTTGCTGCTCTCGGTCTTGCCGGTGCCCGCTGGACCCGCAGGCGCAGCGCCGAGCTTGAGCCCGTACGCGCCCGTGAGCGTCATCCAGCACCGGTCTGTGAGCGGCGTGATCACGAGCCGCGACGTTGCGCCCATGTACTCGTAGCCGTACGCAATGACCGAGTCCGAGTGGCGAATGAGCACGTCGTCAGCGGTGGCGTCCCAGTAGTAGCGGAGCTGCTGCTGCCAGATGAAGTTCCCGACGCTCTCGACCTTCTCTCGCCAGAGGCACTCGACAATGTCGCGCGCGTGGACGTCCGTTGTCACGAGCGCGACGATGACTTTGCGCTCGAGCGAGCTCAAGTCGCCGCGAATCTTCACGATGAGGTCGTTCAGCTCGAGTAAGACGCGCTGGTACCATGTGTGCATCGCCTCGACGGGGTTCCCATCGCCCGTCGTCAGCGCCTCTTCAGTGCTCCGCGCCCACGTCATCTGCGCGACGGTCGCAACGACCTGCCCCGGGTGCTCACAGACCCAGTCGGACCGGACCTTTGTGTCGTAGTCCACGAGTCCGGCCTTCATGAGCTTGTAGATCGACGCCTTCATGCTCACTTCGAGCGCCTTGAGCCAGTCCTCGACGTTCCCGCGCGCTTTCAAGTTCTTTCCCAGCGGCACGCGCTCGTTCTCGGACGAGAGCATCGCGAGCATGTCGACGCTCCCTGGGACGTCGCCAAAGTCGAGCTTTACGAGGTTCTCAAAGCACTTGCGCAGGTGCGGCTGCACGGCCTGCGGGTTCTTCGACTGCGCGAGGATCTCGAGGAGCTCGTCGTTCGAGAGGAAGTAGAAGCGCGGGAACGCCATGCGCTTCGTCTCGAGGTAGTCCTCCAAGTTCTTCTGGATCTTGTCCAAGTGCGCGTTGTGCTGCACGAGCGTCTCTTTGATGCCTGGGAACGTCCCCGCAGTCAGGACGTGCGGGTTCTCGTTCGTGCGGCGCATGATCGTCTTCCACGACGTGTCGACGTGGCTAAAGACCTTGGACGCGTCTGGGAGCTGGCGCTGGATGTCTGGCGCCGAGAAGATGTTCTCCAAGTACATCCAGTTCTTCTGGACGAGGAGCCACTCGTCGAGCGTCTCCTGTAGACCCACGAGCTTCTTGCGCCAGCCCTCGACCTCGTCCTGGATCGCGCCAATGAAGCGCGAGCCCATGATCGTACTGATCGTCACGATCGAGTCGTCGAGCTTCGCGGTCACGTCCTCGACGCTCCCGAGCACGAACACGTCCTTGCTCTCTTTGTAGCTCTTGACCTCAAACTCGGTCGTCGCCCACGCGTCCGTGACTTTCTTGAGCATCTCCTCCAAGACCGCCTCTTGCTGCGCCGCAACGGCGATCGCACTGATCGCGTCGCCGTGCTTCATGACGTTGCGCTCAATGAGCTTCCCGAGCGTCAAGCTCGCTTCGCCTTTCATCTGGAAGCCCAAGAGCGCGTGGATCTGACTCCAGTGGCGCTCCTGGAGCGCTGGCGACCGCAAGTCGCTCACGACGGGGAGCACAAACTTGAGCTTGTCGACCTCTCGCCGGAGCAAGTCGGCCGCTTCGTTCCCCGGGAGCTGCTTCTGCGCCTGGTACGCGACCTTGACGTACAGCTGCACTTGCTTCCCGATCGCACTCACGTCAATGTTGTCGAACGCCGTCGCAGCGTACGTGACTGCGAGGCCTTGCCACTCGTGCAAGCCGCGCCAGAGCTTCGTCTTGAGCTCAAACTGCGCCGCGACGTCGTCGAGCTCGTTGAACTCGCTCACGTTCTGCTTGAGCTGCGTCTGGTACATCATCAAGCGCTTCGACTCGTCCACGAGCGCACTCAGCGTCTCCTCTTGCGTTGCGAGGTACGCCAGGACCTCGGCGATTGGCGTCTTGATCGTCGCGAGCTTTGGGTGGTCGAGCTTCTCCACGAGCGCGTTCACGCTCCGGTTCAGCGGCGTGATGCTGTCGAGAATGACTTGCGAGAACCGCGCCGTCTCGCCGTCGACCTCGCTTTCAAACTTGGTCACTGTGCCTTCGAGGCTCAGGACGCCTTCTTTCATGAGGATGATGTCCTCTTTGATGTCGTCCGGGACGCGCCAGTCGTACGTGTCCATGAGGATGCCCATCTCGTACACGCGGCGGTACCGCGCCTTGAGATCTGGGAGCACCGCGCTCACTTTCGCCATGTGCACGACCTTCTCGACAAAGCTGTCGGGCGTCGACGGCGTCGCAAACGCGATCGGCGAGAGGTCGCTGATCGTCTCCAAGAGCGCCGAGCTCCCTTGCTTCATGAGCTTTGGGATGAGCGTCCGGATCCCGAGCACGCACTTGTCTGGGTTCGGGAGCAAGCGGCTCTTAAAGTCCGAGCTGTCGACGCGGAAGATCCCGACCATGGCCGTGTCGGGGATCTCCGTGAACGACTGGCCCTGCGCCTTGTACTTCTCGATCGAGTCGGTGAAGAACTCGAGCGGCGCCGACGCGTACGTCGCCATGAACGTCGTCGCCTGCGTCTCGTTCTCGCTGTAGATCTGCTGGTACGGCGCAAAGACCTCGACGTAGTCCTCGACGGCTTCGAACGCGTCGTCGAGCGCGACAAAGATGTCGTTCGTGAGGCTGCTGAACGTCGTGTCTTCGTTCAAGATGAGCGCGACGTTGAGCTGCTCGACGGACCAGACGTTCTTGCCCTCGTCCTCGGCGCTCGCAGTCGTGTATGGCGCGAGCGCTTCGTGCCCGAGGTGCCGCGCAGGCGTCTCGACCATCCGCAGCGCGTCTTTGAGCGCGCGCTGGAGCGCAGCGTTCCACGCATCGTGGCTCGGCACGGCGCTCATGCTGCCACTGCCGCTACTACTGCGCTCCATCTCGACAGAGACTGCAAAGACCGCAGTGAACGGCACAACCGGCGCTGCGGCTGCTCCGCCGCCTTTGCTGACGGCTTTCTTGCCGCCGCTGCTAGCGGCTGCTGGTGCTGGCGCTTTCGCTGCTGCCCCAAGCGCACTCGCGCCACTCGGAGCTGGCGCGTTCGACGACGCACTCGCTCCTGCAACGCTGCTGCTCGCATTAGCGGCGGCAGCGAGCTGCGCTTTGCCGGCGACGAGGATGTCGTAGAGGCGCTGGAAGGACCGGACCGTGAGCTGGATCGTCGCGTCGATCGTGAGAAAGTCGGCGAGGCGGAGGAAGTTGGTGAGCGTGCGGCACTCTTTGCGCAGCGCCGCGCGCTCCATGAACGTCATCTTGTGGTCCGGCGCGATCTTGTTCGCTTCGAGGAACGCGTCGATCACGGCGTCGCAGGCGCGGACGCAGAGCGCGAGCGACTGCGTCGAGAACGCCGCGAGCTCGGCTGTGACACGTTCGCGCGTGGCGCGCTGCTCGAGCTCAAACTCGCTCAGCGAGTACGTCTTCTTTGGCGCGAACGCAATGAGCTCGAGGTGCGCCACGTCGAGACAGAGGCGCCGGAGGCCCAGGAGCGTCGTCTGGAGACTCGGCGTGAGCAAGAAGAGCTTGTCGTTGAGCGCGCGCTTGGCGTGGCGCATCTTGCCCGCGCGCACGCACGTCTTCCACATGTTGTAGCTCTTCCAGAGCTTGTACTGCTCAAAGAACGGGATCGCGAGCATCTGCGTGAACCGCGCGTACTCGCGCTCCCACGTCTCGAGCGACCAGAACTCCGAGTGCTCGCGCGTAAAGTGCGTGACGCCGTCGAGACTCATGGTGAAGTAGTCGCTCCGGTCCACGGCGTAGTGCTCGACGACTTCGAGGTCGTACATGACGAGGTCCGAGTCGCGTCGCTTGCGCAAGTAGAGGAAGTTCCCGGCCTTGAACTCGCTCAAGTACCGCGGGTCGAGGTTCAGCGACGCAGTGAACGACTGCGCCGGTGCGCGAGCCCGTGGCGCGGCTTTGCCAGGCGTCGCGTGGAGCGGCTTGCTGGGACTCGCATTGGCAGCGACAGTGTGCTGCGAACTGCCGTCGATAGCGTCGCTGCTGCTGTTGTTGCTTGAGGCAAGCGCTGGGTCACGAAGCGCGACAGCGCTTGCTGCCTGCCGCGCCGCTTTCTCGTGGAGCTTGCGCGTCTTCTCGGACGCCTACAGACACAAGCGCACGTGAGCAAGAGTGCTCATGAGCGTACGGAGCGAGAGCGCGAAGACGGACTGACGTACGTAGAGCAGCGTCGGGTGCATCGCAGCCATCGCTGCAGACGACGGGCTGTTGTTGAGCATCGCGACGCTCGCAGACGCCCCGAGCGCTCGCGTCCCAGTAGTGCGTCCGGCTGGACTCGTTGCATGCACTGCACTGGATGACGACGGCAGCACGGCACTATTGCTACTACTGCTGGTGCTGTCTGGCGCGAGTGCTGTGACACTCGTGGTCTTGCGCATCATGCGCTGCTGCTTGGGCTTGAGCGCGCCGCCGCCCATAGCATCGCGCTTGAGCGGCGACAGCGGACTCGCAAGACTCGCACTCGCCATCTGCTTGCTAGGACTCGCTGGACCGATGTGCGGTTCATAGAGGCGCTGGAGGATCTGACTCGCCTGTGGTCCGAGCGAGACGCCTCGGCGCTTGGCGCCATCGCGCGAGTCGTTCTCGCTCGCCATGCGCGCGCACGTCGTGTCGCCTCTTGATGCCTCTGCTCGCGTTGTCGATGTGTGCTTGCGTCTCTTCAAGGTCAGCCGTGTGGTTATGTTGTGTGGTGTTACGCTGGTTACTACTACACGTAACCGAGGCGCTGCTGCTTTGCTGTGGCACGCTGTCGAGCGCCGCAGACCAGCGTCTCGATGTTCCGGACGTCGAAGGCGCATCGACGCATGCATGTTCGGTGCGCACCAACCTCGACGATGCCGTGCTCGATCTCGTCGAATTGAGTGAGTGAGAAGGTGAGGTCGTGGACGCTCTCTTCGGTGGCGCCATGATCTGTGTTGGGCATGACGAAGGACACACGTGGCAACGAAGCAACCCAAGACGTGCCAGTAGCCTCTGCGCTGTGCGAGGCTCCTGATGAAGCGTCACCACCACCGGTGCATCCAGTCGCTGGCATTGTACAACACCTCAACACCGCAACATCGTTGGCATCTCGACACTAACCTGCATCAATCGGATCGGTCGTCGTCAACACGTCACGAACAACTGCATCACGACCACGTGCGCAAGAAGGTGGATGCGACAGCCCATGCTTTGCCTGGAGAAGAGCTGCGTCGGACGTGTGCAGTGTGCACTGGCACCGCCAGTGACGCCATGATAGTCCCATTGCGGAGCCATTTTGCTCCAGTCACTCAGTGTGTGTGGATTTCCGCCAGTCTGTCACTCGAGCAGCAAACGAATATGCTGTCGTCGCTCTCGAGTCACCTCGCTGCGCGCCGCGTGATCCTCGCGTCGCAGGTCAGGCGCGTCAGGCGTGTGTCTGTGCAGTGAACGCTTGTGCGCACCTCTCACATGTGCGTCTCGTTGCTCATTTGCCTATCTGTTGCTGCTGCTGCTGTGCAGAGTCCACGCCGCTTGGAGCTCCTGCGCGAATGCGTACGTGCGTTGCGACCACTCCATCGCTCTCTCTCTGCGCACACGTGCGCTCACACACTTGGACTCGCTCTGCTCCAACTGCTGCGTCCACTTGCAGGGTCTGACGTTCGAAGTGATCCCGTCGACGTTTGAAGAGAACCTCCCAAAGGAGCAGTTCGCATCGCCAGTGCGTCTCTCTCTGTGTCTGATGGATCAGTCGGCTCGCTCACGTAGCGCCGCTGTACTCACCCACACTACCACACACGCACACACACATACACACACACTAGGAGCTGTACGTGCTCGAGAACGCCAAGCTCAAGGCGCTCGAAGTCGTGCAGCGCGAGACGCAGCGCACTGACAGCAGCGCGCCGCACGTCGTGATCGGGTGCGACACAGTCGTCGTGTCTAGCGGCGCGATCCTCGAGAAGCCGCGCGACGAGCAGGACGCGTTCGCGATGCTCAGTCAACTCGCAAACGCAACGCACGACGTGTACTCGGGCGTCGCGCTCTTCACGACTGCGCTCGGCGCCGATGCGCCGCACCTCTTCTGCGAGAAGACGACCGTGACGTTCGGACCGCTGACGCCCGACGACATCCGCGCGTACATTGCAACTGGCGAGCCAATGGACAAAGCAGGCGCGTACGGCATCCAAGGCCGCGCGCGGTGCTTCATCGCAGCGCTCCATGGCTGCCACAACAACGTCATGGGCTTCCCAGTCCAGCGCTTCTGGAAAGAGCTCACGGCGCTCGCAGCAAGCGACAAGCTCTAGGACACAGTCGTTCTGTGGCGACAGACCAAGTGAGCGAATAGACAGCACACGCGCACACTCGTCTGTCAAACGATCTTGCGGTTCACAGTAGCGACGATCGCTCGTTCACGCACGCGCCACTGCTGCACAACCTCAACTGGCGGGCGTGAGCGCTCAAGCCGAAGCCGCTGCTCGAGTCGTTTGGCAACAACAACGCAAAGACAACGTGCAGAACCAAAGACAGTCGCTTCGGCACGTTCGCGCAGCTCCAGTTCAACGACATTGAGTCGCTCGCTGCTGCGCAGTGCGAGACGTACTTGCTCGAGAAGAGCCGCTAGGCTGTCGGCGAGACACTCGGCGAGCGCAACTACTACGTCGTCTACCAGATCTTCTGTCCCATCGACGCTCAGAAGCGCGAGCTGCACCTCGATCGCGACGTGTCCGAGTACAAAAGCACGTCCGCGCTGGTGCAGATACAGAGCTCACGGGCATTGACGACGACCAGTGCTTGAAAGAGGCACAGGAGGCGATGGACATCATCGGCATCGCGGTCGAGGAACAGCACGCGATCGTTGACATCGTCGCTGCGATCCTGAACCTCGGCGACGCGAACGTTGTCCAAGGCGCGTCGCGAACGAAGAGATCGTCGAGAACGTCGCGCACCTCGTGCAGATGGACGTTGGAGCGCTCTGGAGCGTGCTGCTCGAGCGCTCGATCACGGTCGGTTGCGAGTCGTACACGATCCCGCGCAACAGCGAGCAAGCGTCAGGCGTACGCACTTGCCAAGGGCCTCTACACACTGTAGATCTTCGACTGACAACGGATCCACGACACTTCGTTGATATGCAAAAGCTTACGGAAGGACCTACGCTGTCTGTCGACTTCATTCACTCGGTCGCTCCATCGCCTCGCATCAGTACGTCGAGCTCATGGATGCCGTCTGCCGCCTGCATCAGTGGGCGGCACTGGTCCCACTTGGGTCGCGACGTATCGCCGCTGAAGTACTCGCAGGCAGCAGCGTCGACCATGGAGCTCGGTGCAGCGTCGAGCGACGAGAACGACGTGCTGAACTTCTCGTTCAAGTGGCCGAGCACGCTGTCCTCGAGACGCACAACCATGTACGCAAACGGAAGAGCAGCCCAGAAGACCTCGTCTTCCTCCAGTTGCGTTGCATAAGCGGCTGCTTCTGCTAGTCGCGCGCGAACCTCTTGTGCCGCCACACTTGGTTCGGTCTGCGCTCCACTGCCGACCAATTGCGCTCGAGGCGCCGGTGTCTCGAGGTTCGGCTCGGTCTGCGCTCTGGTGGTGTCGGGCGTGCGAGTGTTGGACGAGGAACGTCGACCTCGGCGTTTCGTGTGCTTGGCCATGACGATGGACAGCGCGTGGAGTGGTCTGCTGAGTGCGCCGTGCAAGTACAGGTGTGTGTGTGTGTGCGTCGCAAAGCGTGCGGAGTCGTGGAGCACTTGCGTTGGTGCGAGCAAGTGCGAGAGTGAGCTCAAGATGCAAGCGAGCAAACGAGCAAGAAGCAAGCGGCAAGGAGCACACGCTCACAACAGTTCGTAGTCCGAACCTGTCAGTCTCGAGAGAGAGAGAGAGAGCGAGTGAAGGTTCGACGCGCTGCTCTACTTGCAGCAGTGTGCGAGAGCTCTTCCTTCTTTCATGGCAGTGGTTCACGTGTGTGAGAGCACAGGTGAGAGATCGAGCGCAAGATGGAGACGACTCACACCACAGCAAGTCACATTCTCCAAGCACAGCCTGTTTGAATACAATGCATCTGCATCAAGCGAGCGATCACGTCTAGCGACTCTGTAACATCAAGCAAACAAGCGTTGCAAGGATACGAATGCGTCGTTGTAGCGTCAGTGTCTACCTGATGTACGAGAGACTCTCGCTCACTCGCTCTCGTCTATCAATCGCTCACAGTGCAGTGCAGTCACACTACAGACGCATCCATACATGCTCGACGCAAGACGTACCTCCTCGGAGAATCGCTGCCTCGACGCTCGAGTCAAGTGTCGATGTAGCTGCAGCGAGCGCTGTCGCCACAGAGCCGACGATCTCGATAGCATTGCAGACGAGAGGCGCGACTGAGTCGAGCAGCAATGAAAAGTGAGCAGCGAGTGCGAGCGAGTGCGCGCTGTGATGGCCAAGTGCAAGGATCGAGTGAGCGACCACGTCGTGTGGTTCTGAATCGAGTCGAAGCTAGCAAAGCAAAGCGCATGTTGCGTATGTATCGAAAGCTCTGAGCAACGTCGCTTGGTGCGCAAGTACTCGCTCAGTGCTCGAGCGCACGCCGTGCTAGGACCCGTAGCTTACTGAGCGGCGAGAAGCACGATCGACCTCAGAGATCACTCGCGCAAGTGCATCGATGTGCATGGCTCAGCTTGTCGGACCAGATGCTATGTGCGGTTGCTGTCGCTGGCATCGCTGTGGTTGCTGCTTGCGTGAAGTCAACCGCTGCGGCGGTCGTACAGCTCGTCCTCGCAGATCAAAGAAGAGCTTCGACTGCTCGACGCTCTGTTCCACGATCGCCTTCATCGCGGACGTGCTGCGCTCGACTGAGGCAAGTTGAGTGTATAGCGCCTTGAGCCTTGCGTCCATCGCGGCCCGTGCTTCTTGCTCCGCAATCTCTCTCGCGACGTTGAAGTGCGCGCTTGCTTGGGAGGCGAATACGCTCGCACGCTCAGCGAGAGCAGCCGCTTGCATGAACGCTCTGCACGACTCGTTGACAAGCGCGATCGCTCGTGTCGTGAGTGTACTGGCGTTGCCAGTCAGCACCTCGGCGTGGTCGACGATCAGAATCACCTGTTCGCCTATGCAGCGCACGTTGGCGCGAATCGTTTCTACATCAGTGGCGTACTCAACGCCTTCTTGAACGAGTGCTGCTGCTCGCTGGACGCACGCATCTGCTCGTCTGGCGCATGGCGTTGCGTTCTTGATGACTGCACATCCAAGCGTTGCCTCCGCGACCGCGCGTACGTGGAGCTTCGCCTCGCTCCGTCCAAGCTCGCTCGTGGCGCACTCGAGGTTAGCGATGATATCGTTGAGATCTGCTCTGAAACATGCGAGCCGCTTCTGGTACACGCGGCGATGCACAACCTTCATCATTATTGCTAATGTGCCTACAAGTCTAGTCACGATCACAAATCTCGCGGTTGGTCGGTCTTAGTGGATGCGTGTCAGACTCATCGCTTCACACCATGGTTCAAACCACTCGGTAACTAGTCTGCCGCTACAGTACCCACTGACTGCACACACGGAACAGTGTCAAGTTGTTGTTGTTGCTTCTGCTGCTTGGTGTTGTCGGACGCTTTCGCGCTGGCGTGACGAACGACTGCAAGAGCACGCCGCCAGGTGTCTCGAGTGCTTTGGGGTGGCGATGGAATGGTGTTGGTGCTTGATGTGCTGCTTTCGCGTCTCGTGCTACCTTTGGTGGAGTCGTTTTGCTTTGTTTTGCTTTGTTTTGCTTGTTTGTTGTTGTTTGGAGTCGTTCTCAAACAGCTGTGGTCGTTTTGCGGATGTGGATGCAAGCGAGTGTTTGAAAATGATGCATATGCATCAAGCGAACGTCATGTTAAATTGATTCCGCTTTCCCACACTGTACTTTTCAGGATCTTCCCAGTATACACAACTAAATGAAGAAACTATATGAATAAATAAACATAAAATTCGGTGTATAATATGTTTTGCGGGTCCACGCTGCTCGAGTTGAGTCTTGGGCTAAGCCCTGATTCTGAGCCTTGAGTCAAGTATCAAGACTGAGCCACGCCCTTGAACGCTGTATCTGTTACAGCAACTACATTAACTAACCGAGTTTTGATTCGAACTCGTTCTTTATCAACGCCCAAATGATTGATCATTTCTTTCTGAATATATTTACAAATCAATCATGTTACCAAAACTACATTTAGAATATATATATTTTGGAAACCACACAGCACCTTGGTCTGAGAGAGGAGACGGATTAGGTGATAGGGTAATCCACTTCGCATAGTAGGAGGTTGCGCTCAGCGACCCAGCACATCCACGGAAAAGGCTGGAAAATACACAAAACCTCTGAAAACACAGAAGGCTGCTGAGAAACACACAAGGAGAGAGCCGGTTCATATCTGACCAATCAGAGAGCAGCACCCACACGTAAATTC
The DNA here is from genome assembly GCA_003730235.1 of Pythium guiyangense. Lineage (NCBI taxonomy): Eukaryota > Oomycota > Peronosporomycetes > Pythiales > Pythiaceae > Pythium > Pythium guiyangense. The sequence continues at coordinate 1,034,329 of QXDM01000017.1, read as the reverse complement.
CCGATTGCCGCTTGTAAACTAAGTTGTGTGTGACGCTGCGTTCGTGCTGGCAAGTCTACCTTCGCTTCGCGAAAAAAAGACTGTATGATCTGGACAGCTAATGCTTCTGGTGTGCGTTCTCACCATGCGCCGGGGGCTCTTCATGCTTCGGTGCTTCGCTTCACTTCGCCACCTGCGCATGGTTCGCTTGGGCCCTCCCTTGCGTGAGTGATCACTCCCCATCTATTTTAGGAACCAACACGTGAAAAATACTCCTTGTGTGTTTTCAACCTCTATGTGTGTTTTCCAGAGTTCTTGTGCGTTTTCAAATTCTCTCGCACATCTACTCGAAGAAGGGGAGAAGCAACACTAAAAATTGGGCCCAATACTACTGCATTATTGTGGTAAAGTGCAGGTGATATTCCGTCGCATTTATCACTGAGGACAGATTGTTTGATGCTGTCATTTTAGAAAGCGATGACGTAGTTAGGAGTGACGGTCATTCGTCATCGAGGACTATGCTAGTGTTTATATGCAGGGACTTAACCATGTAATTCAGTCCGCTTTTTTGCCTTTGGAAAGCAAGTGCCTCCGCCTCCTGCCTCGCCGACGCTGTTCGACTTGTCCGTCCGCACCGCACGACCGCCGCACGCGTGACTCGCTCCAAGATCCCTACGACCGTGTCTGAGAGGAAGGCACGTTAAACCGTCGCCAGACGAAGAGGATCGGTTGATCCTGCGCTTTTGGCAAGCCCGTGGAAGACCCACGGCACTTTGGTTTGGCACCGTCACTCCACGGGGGAGCAGTGCCCGCAGCGCGCACATCGAACGCCGCGCCTGCACATCTTGCGGTCCGGTCGCTCGCACATCCAGCAAGCGCCCGAAGAGCGACTGCACTACTCGAGGAGACTCGCCTGCACGCTACGACTGCTGCGCGCCTTTCCACCTCGCAGCTAGAGTCCTCATCACCGTAGTGGATCGAAGTATCTCCGTCAGGCCAAGCGCGTCGACGACGCGCACCCGAGACTCCACTCATGGACGACACCTCCTACCTGCAGGTGAAGTGATCAAGACGCGCGAGCGACTGGTCGCTACACGACAGAGCGCCTGAGCACCCGAACAAGAAGAAATATGCTTGTGGTTCGACCAAATTATATTAACCAGAAAACTATATTTCCGATCACTGACCACAGCACTTGTCATATATCGATGAAATGAATACATCGAATACAGCAGCACCAAAATTACAACGAAAATATACGATCACATTAGCAACTACAACAACAACAAATATACATTTTTGTACTCAAAAGAACGATATTAAGAGTAAACTGCAGTACCGCAAATCACTGAAAGATGAAGCACACTGAATGATGCAGCACATCGCCACACAACACAGTAAGTACGAATTCTCTCGGGTCACTTTGCACCTTGTTTTGCAAAAACAACAGCACGTGCAATATTAGTACTGTTTAGCTGGGCCAAATGGCACAAATGGTCCTGTCTTACAAAATGCATTCCGAACGACGACTGGCTATCTCCTGCAGTGCTTGCAGTGTTCTCTACACCATGTCCTTTCGTCTCGCTGCTGCAGTCGCAAGACGATGCGTGCCGCTCGACGTAAAGCGCTCGCATGCGACGCTTGAACGGTGCTATCACGCTGACATCCAGTGGTTGCGCGACGCCTATTGCACCACCTGGCACGTACACTGGCTCTGTCCCGAGGTCTGATGAGGATGGAGGGACCGTTGGCGACGTATCGCCACACGTCCTCGATCCACTCGAGCATTACGCGCTCACAAAACCATGCATACTTCTGCACTGATGCTGACGCGGCCGTGGTCCCGCACAATCGAAGCGCACACGCATGGACATCGTGGCCTGGCTTGCCCTTGAAAACGAAGTGCGGCTGCAACATTCGCCTATCTGCGCATGCGGTAAGCGCAACGGTGCAGCGAAATGAGCCGCAACCTGCCACCGAGCACGGCACGCGCTTTGCACCCACCACATCAACAGTCGTGCGCACACTAAGACCACAGTACACGGACGTTTGATCCTAACTGTACAGACAATAACATCGTGGCATTGCAAGCGAGCTGTCCATATAATGGGCACACAATAGCGCACACACCTCGGCAATAAATGCGTCTTGCAACTAGCGCAGATGGTCCTTGGTCTAGCCTCCCGATTGCGTGATGGTTCTGATCGTGAGCCAGTTTGTCCGCAATGTCTTGTCGCACCAGGCAAGGCGCGCGCTTTCACTCTTGCCGTCCATAAAGCCAGGAAGCAACAGCGCGCACTCGACGACAATCGCCGCTCGCGACACTGGAAGCTCGTCGCAGCGCCGCTCTTTCCCCCATGAGACGAGCGCGTCCTCGACACTGCTTGACGCAGAGACACGTCCGCTCATCCCTGTCGTTTTTTCTCTTGCTCGTCCACTCACGCACGCTGATGCAATCGCACCTTGGCGTCGCTGCCACGACTACATTGTCGAGCGCTTGACGCCATGCGCTCGGGCGAATGCGCTTCAGTTTGCGTCCGGACCGAGCGCAAGGAACTCGTTCACGAGCTCGATCTTGCGCCCGTTGGTGTACTCGAGGGGATGCGGACGCGTGGCATGATTGATGTTGATAGCATTGTGTGTCTAAGCACTCAAGCGCAGCACAGGTCGCCTGCAACCACTCAATTTTCCTTGCTCTATTCTCCACTTTTATCACTAGTGATTGTGCTCAAATGCTCGGCACCTGTCAAATAAAACGCAATACAAATTGTTTATATATATATGCTGTATCTTTCAGTGATTTGCGGTAGCAGTGCATTTGATAAAAGGTATAAGGACAACATTATATTGTACCACTTCATAACTAGTACATCATCCATTATTGATGAAATCAAATGTATTTTTGCCAAAGAATGTGTTCAACGATGGGAATAGTGACTGTACCACATTGGCAAAAAGAAGATTAGATATGAAGACAACAATAATGGAGTCAACAATAACAAAACAACAATATCATACTAGCAACAATGATGGCTACAACTACAAGAGCCATAACCATATCATCAGCATCAACAAAAGCTACAACAATGACATCCACGCACACCACACCACCATACCAATGGCTTCCGCACAAACCACCACCACATAGACTTTAAAAAGTTGTTCGTCATACAAATACAACAACAGTTGTTGACATGATCCATCACTATAGGAAACACCATAAAAACTACAATGCAAAAACCTCAGAGTTGTAAAAGACAATCAACGCGCAAGGAGGGACTTGCGTGTCTCACGCTTCCTCAAAGTATTGCGTAAGCAAGTGACGTGGACCTCATCCCGTTACACCTATTAGCACTTCGTAGTCCGTCTAACGGCCGACCACGACAAGAGCACCGATCGTGAGCATCATGGGCGAGGCGATCAACCATGCGGACTTCCAGCACTTCAACGTGTTCGAGTGGGAATCCCTCCGTTGCCTCTCCGCGGTGTCCGGACTCCAGACAGTCGCCACAATGCTGACCGCAGCAGCGATCGGCGGTCACGAGATCACGGCGCGCGAGCTCGCAGACGCAGACCGGCAAGCCCCAACACCCGCGCAGCCCAAGCACGACGCCGTCAAGCTCGACTTGTCGAGCTACAGCGGCGAAGGCCCCCACCGATTGACTCTCAATCAGTGACAGCGCGAAGTCGACATCGCTGTCCAAGCTCGCCACTTCTCGAGCGAGCTAGCGAAGAAACATTTCCTCATTTCCAACCTCAGCGGCAGGGCCAAGGAATAGGCGCTCGGTCGACTTGTCGCCGACCCATCGTGCTTTCCGACGATTGACTCGCTCAAGGACGACCTGTGGCACCCATTTGAGCCGCTGCAGGATGAAGTACACCACCGCGCGGCGTTCCTGAACTTGCGGTAAGGCCGCCTCTCCATGCGCGACTACATTCAGCGCGCGCTACCTCGCGACGTGCGTTGTCACCTCGCCGATCGACATAGCGGCACAAGTTCACGTCTCACGGCCGGCTTGAACACCGACCACCAGCGCTTCTACCCGACACTCAAGCCCCCAACATCGCTTGAAGAGGCATTCAACTTTGCTCTCCGGAAGGACTTCTGCGCCGACATTGCTCGTGGGTACCGCGCGCATGAGCCGCGTGTAGACGCCGAGCCAGAGCCCATGCAGAACGACGCGATCCTTAGCTCCACACCGTCGCGCGGTGTGGCTCACACGCGCGCTCGTACGACGAACAAGCAGCTCAAGTGTTTCTGCTGTGCCATGCCCAGCTGCAGATATCGCAGCTGTCGAGGATGGCGACGATAAAGACGAGGGCCGCGTTCAAAAAACTCGGACGGCCAGAAGGTGCGGAGCGCCCTACTGGGCGCATCCATCGCAATGTGCCTCCGGTGGTGAGACGTTTCAATAGCTCCGCATAGCCGCACGCGCAATTGCACGCCACCACCTCGAGCAGCGACAAGCGACTGATCATCCACGCTTACACGTCGCTGGCGCCAAGAGAGCATTCCGCGCTCTCTTGGATTCTGGCGTGACCAACAACTTTGTCAACGCCGAATGTCTGCACCTTCTCCCTCCTTGCACCGCGCTCGTGAGTTTCCGGGCGGTATGACTGTAAGGTTCGCTGACGGCAAGCCGCGTACTGTGCCTCGGCGCTTAGTGTCGCTCACATCGAATTCGATGGGTACAAGGGCAATGGCGATTTCCTCGCCATTGGGTTGAACGGCGCGTTTGACAGCACCCTTGGCATGCCGTGGCTGATCAAGCACCACCCTGATGTCGACTGGCTGAACCGAACAGTCAGGCCGCGAGGTGGCGGGACATGTGCGCGAGTCGACGTCGCTGCACGCCAGCCAGACGTTTTGCGTGAAGAAAGCGACCGGCCGCTGGCGCATCATGCATGCCTTCAACAAGCTCAACGATACAACCATACCTGCGCAGACGCCCATTCCTCGAAAGGACATGGTGCTCGACTCGATGGTCGACAGTACTGTGTTCATCGGCATCGACTATACAAACGGTTTCTACCAGATACTGATGCGAGAGTCCGACATCCCGCTCACAGCCGTCAGCACTCCCAGCGGTATGCTCTGGGAGTGACTCGTCATGACACAGGGCCTCAAGAGCGACCCGGCGACGTTTAATCGCTTGGTCTTGCACGTGCTACGCCCTCTGTGCGGCTTCGCGCCGAGCTACTTTGACGACATCTTCGTGCACAGTCGAAGTCCATCTCGGCCATATGCGCAAGGCGTTCGAGGCGATGTGCGAGCGCTAGCTCTACGCGAATCTGAAGAAGTGTAGATTGTGCGCGCCAGAGATCATTGTCCTCGGTAGCTATGTGAGCGGTAATGGAGTGCGAGTAGACCCGGAGAAGATCGCCGCCATCGCGTTCTGGTCTGTGCCTCGCGACCAGACGGGGTTGCGGCAGTGACTCAGCCTCACCAACTACCCGCATCACTACGCAAAGGACTTCGCGGCGATGAACTATTCGCTGTCGCAGTTGATGTAGAAGGACTCCGCCTGGCGTTGGCTCAATGAGAACCAGGCGGTGTTCGACTTCGTCAAGGGCCGGCTGTCCTCGGCTTCGATCCTCGCGCTGGCTGACCACGCGATGCTAGTCCCGTCGTCTGCGGTGCGAGTGACTTTGCGATCGGCTGCGCTCTCATGCAGCACGACAACTAAGGCAAATAGCGCGCGATCAGCTACCATTTTCGCCAGCTCAAGCAGGCGAAGCGCAACTACCCGGTTCACGACAAAGAGCTCTTGGCGATGCGCTATGCGCTCGTTAAGTTAAGGCCTTCTTCTCCGAGTACAAATTTGTCGTCTTCTACAAGCCGGGTTTGACGAACATCATCGCCGACGCGCCCTCGCAGCGTTCGGACACGACCCCCGCCCGCACAACCCGCCGGCGGTTGATAGTGATGACGGCAACGACAACGACGACGCCTGTGCGGCTTGCGTCGAGCTCGGTCTCCACGCAACTGAAGTCGTCGCTGTCTCGCCGCTCCATGACGTATTCATCGCCGCGTACGTGAGCGACCTGTTCTACACTACAATCGTCGACTACTGTCGCGCACCGTCCGAGAAAGCACTACACAAGGTCAGTCGAAACGTCCGCGCACACGTGTCGCGCTATGCGCTGGTCAACGAGCATGCCGCTCCTCGCGTTGTGATCCCCGCAGAGGACAATCTGCGGGCGCGCATCCTCCTCGAGTTCCACGACAGCGCGTCTGGTGGCCACTTATGTTGCGAGTACTACAAGCCACATGTACAAGTGGGTCATGAAGTGGGTACGCTCCTGCAAGGCTTGCCAGCGCGCCAAGCCCGCACCTTCGTCACAAGCGCCGCTGCAACCTTTGCCCATCGCAGTGGATTTCTGGCGCTCAGTTAGCATGCACTACGTCTTTCGTCTTCCGCCCGGCTCGAGCGGTCGGACGGGCATCCTCGTCTTGGTCGATCGATTCAGCAAGATGACACACCTTGTTCCAGTCACTGGGCCCGTCTCCGCCGAGGAGACACCATCGATCTTCATCGACACATTGTTCTGCCATGACGGCGTGCCGGAGTCGACCGTCTCCGACCGCTCAAGAGTTTCTCGCGGCCGTCGCGGCTCCGAGCTCCCTCTATATTTATGATAAAGAGGGAAATGCCGCCGCCTCAAGGGATGAGGAAAATATATAGCGGCACTATTTTTTCAGTAAATATCGCCTTCCTATATTAGTGTTACTATTTTAGGTTGTACTGGTCCAACAGACAGTGGACATTACGAATACTTATCTAATCATTTGCATTCACGCTACTTCAACTCATCTAATCATTTGCATTCAGTATTGGTCAAATCTATTCGACCATCTTCCCACTACAAGAACAGGATTATCAACTCACTCACCGCAGATTGCCGTTCACTCTTCAATCAGCACCATGGCGCGCCCTACTCCAGCTCAACCACGCATACACCGCATGGTCACACGCAGCATGAAGCCAGCACGTGTCGTTGAACCAATCTCAGCATTCAAGGCGCACGCAGAGAACTTGATCATAGGCAACCACTTCTGCCAGGAGTATGAACACCTGCGTCTCGAGTACCGCATCATCGGGGACCGCGCTCAGCACCTCGAAGAAATGAATCAAGTGCAAGCGACATGCCTCTCGCGTCATGAAGTGCTCCTCAACATAGCGCAGCGCAACAACAACATGCGGCACAAGAAATCGCATGGTTCGACGCCATCTTGCACAAGTTTCTCGAACAGGACGCCCATCTCCGCTGGCTTCTCCGTGACCGCATCAGCTACAGTGATTTGCCACTCTATATTCCAGACGAGCCGACTCTTTCCCAAGCTTTAACCATCGAAGAAGTGGATAAGGACTTCGAACATAGGCTCTTGGAGGATGAACTGCAGTCGCAGGTGGAGGCAGACATGAGATCCACTGGGTGAGCAACGAGCTGATCGTATCTGTTAGCGAAAGAAGTGTCAGCCAGCCGCCGCGCATCGCGAGCGCAGCGGATGTGGACCACTTCATGAACAAGCGACAAGCCATCGTTCGCTACGTGCGGGATGCGATCGCAGCAGCCGTCGACACGCAGAAGGCGGAAATGCGCGACAAGACGAACCTCGAGCGCTTCGAGATTAACGATCTCGTTCTCCCGTCGATCGATGGGCTACCAAACACCTCAGTGACCAACTTGGGCACGAACAAGCTCGATCCAAGATACGTGGGTCCATTCAAGGTTATCAAGGTCAAAGGCAACGTGTACACACTACATATTCCCCCTATGATGCGCCTCCACCCGACGTTCTACGTTGGGCGGCTCAAGCGGTACGAGCCGTCGATCATACCGAACACTACTCCCTCGGTTCCTGCAGCGTCGGCCGCGCTGCTTCCTAGTCTTCCGTCTCCGTCACTGTCTGCGCAACACGAGGCTGCGCCGCTATCGCCGTCTGAGCTGGCTCGAACCGCGACTTACGAGGGCGCTGGTCGCGGCGTGGCTGCGGTGCAACGCGTGACCCTGGGAACTCCGCATGATACGCCGCATTCGCATCACGGAAAGCGGAGTTCGACTGCTCGTACCTCTCAAGACGATGCATCAGCGCAGCGATGCGATCCGCCGTCTCCTCGCTCGCCCCCTCAGCCTCCAGCGCACGATCCTCCGCCTGATCGGCGCCGTATTTCGTAGTCCATGCGTCGCTGGAGGCGCGCAATGACTTCCTCCGCCAACGCCCACAGGCTTCGTTTCAGCGCGACAGTCCGCCTCCTCTTGTTGAAAACGCTGGTGACCAGCGCTGGGTTGTCGAACGTCTCGTTGCGCATCGCACTCCGCCACGTAAGCCCAGCCGCTCTGGTGGGCCGTTTCCACTCGATCGCGAGTATCGTGTCCGCTGGCTTGGGTACCAACCGGCGGGTGATACGTGGGTGCCTCGCGCACCGCTTCTTGCTGACGTTCCTGGCTTGGAGGCTCCCTACGAGAGTGGTCTCGCTCCTCCAGCGCCCGCGACTGTGCTGGCAGTTTCTCCGGAGCTTTCTGAACCGCTTGCACGCGACATCGGCAGTCGGAAGTCGAAGCCGCTCTCCACGCGTGCAGGCTGCGCGTGGCGGTGATCATTGTCGTGCTCTCCGTGGATCCAAAACTCGCCATGCCAGTGACTTGAAGCCCATTGCGCAGGCAATGGCTCACGCTGCTGTTCCCGATTGTCGCGCTGCGCGCCCTGCTGCGGTGTGGTCCAAGTAGGCTGTGAGCCTTGCGCTTGCTCGCGCGCGTGGTGATTATTCCAGTCGTCGTGTCGCGCAGCGTGCGGCAACCAAGCACGAGTCGACAAGCTCGCGTGTCACTGCGACCAATTCTGATCGTCTCGTCGCAAGTCACGCTACTCACGCTGGTATGGCTCGTACGAGTACGAGTCGTCCCCGCCGCGCCAACCATCATAGCGCGCGGCGCTGGTAACGACTGCACGTAGTGGCGCAACCGCGCGCGCTCACGTCCTGCACCCATGGCTGGCCACACCGATCGAGAACGAGAACGGCCACCATGTGATGCCGAGCGACGTCGTTGCAGCGAACGAGAACTGCTACCGCGCGGTTGCGAGCGCCCTCGCGGTGCTTGCCCGCAACGCGATGACGATTGTATGTGCGGGGTGCCATGCGCGCGGTTTTACGTGTGAAGCGAGAGTCTGTACCTCACGATCTCGTCGATATCCTCTGGCGTCAACGGCGTCGCCAAGATCTGGTGCTCCCACTCCGCCGGCGTTGGCCGCTGCCGCCCGTCGCGTAGACACTCATCGCATTCTTTCAAGTAGTCCGCAAAGCCGTTATCTCGGCGGCGCTCACGACGCCGCTCGCACACCGACGAGCAGAGGACCGGCAAGCTGTGTCTGTTCCGTCGCGCCTCGCGCGCCGGGATCGACGTCTCACGAAAGAGCGGGTCGCTGTTACATCGGTTTACGAACGCTGTCCACGAAACGTCGAGCGAGTCTGCCTCGACGCCGAAGCCAGCCGACATCAGTCGTCCACGCGTCACGCGCCATCGTCTCTAAATATGCTCGAGCACGCCTGCTCCAGGAGGGACTTGCACATCGCCGCAGACGAAGAGAGTCCAGCGTCGAAACGAAGCCGCGTAGTCCTGAGCCTTGTCGGTTGTAGCCCCTCGCAGCGTGTGCGCTGCGAGGTGTTGGTCGTCGAGCGCGACTTTGAAAAAAGCGCCAGTCGTTTGTCATCGCGCGCGATTGACTCTTCGATTAGTCGCCGCGCGCCAGCGAGCGCGCGGATCTACTTCCGTTCTGAAGCGCTCTGCCATTGTCTGCACTGTCGTGAGCTGTCTTCGTTCCTCCTCGTCTCTCGCCGATTCACGAGGTCTTCTGTTGCCGCCGCGCGGGCACTATTGCGCGGGTGTCAACTCGCAAGTGGTTCCTCTTCGGCGTCGCGAGTCGTCTCTGCTCTTCTTGACTCTTCCCGACACGCGCAGTCTGTTGTTGTCGCCGCGCGCACGCTGTCGCGCGGATCTTCGGCTCGACTGGCGTGTTTGCCGATTTTCTGCAGCGCAGTGAGTCGTCTGAAGGTCTACACGTCTCTCACCGCCGCTCTTGGTCTTCTTTTGTCGCCGCGCGATCGTTGTCGCGCAGAGTGTCGACACGTCCGGCGTGATTGGCGTCCTTCTTCAGTGTCGCGAGTCGTCTCTCTACCTCCGCTTCTCTCGGCGTCGCCAGCGCTGTCGCCGCGCGTCTCTCAAGGCGCGGGGTCTCACGTCGTCTTCATCGCGCCGTTGCCGCGCAAGTAGAGGCTCGCGTCGTGTTGTCTTGCTTTCGTTTGTTTGATTTGCGCACGTGTGCGCAATCTTGATAGGGGGTGTAACGGAGTAGACGTACACAACCGCGCGAGTACAGTACTCGCGCGGAGCCTCTTGTGATATCGCGATGTAGAAATCTAGCACAACAGCACTTCAAACCCAGGTCGACCAAGGGATTGGGTTGGTCCGGACGTGGTCGCACTCGTACTCAAATGCAAGCACTCAATGCACAAGTCACTGCTCTGGCCAGTCACTCACAATGTGAATCCCTTTGGCGAGTTCTTTGATTCGCGGATAGGAGGAGCACCATGAGAGTGCACTAACGTCGCTGACAAGCCGGGCTTTCACAGAGGAAGCAAGCCCGGCATCGGTGACTATACAAAATACAAGTGTACGAGAGTCACACAAACTCGTACACACTCCAAACGGCAAGACGACGCACGCGATAAGGAGCAAAAGGCTGGATCCGGCTTTGCGCCTCTTGATCCGTTCACACTCTATTCACACTCTTACACTCGCACTACTATGAAATCTCTGGTCGTGAGAAGCACGACCGGGGAATGTAAAAAGGACTGGTTCTCTGGCCTGGCCAGGTCCTCAGTCAATCACTCGGAGGCACTTCACCACTAATTACACGTTCACACTTGCACGCACACGCACGCAGTTCCTGGTAAGCAAAGCGAGATGTATGTGCAGGCACACCAACACACTGGGTCTTGCTCACCTGAACCGGAAGAGGGAGGCGACTTGGGCAGAAGAGGGAAAAACGGCTACTAAATTGGCCCAAGGTGTGACCCGGTGTTTCCAGGTCGACACACTTGGCTTAAGTACGAATGCTCCTAGACATGCAACTGACATCTAGTCTGAATTCAAGATGGCCGTAATCACGCTGGCTCTAGAACTGGCTACTTGGGTCTGGGTCCGGAGTCCGGAGTCCTGGTCCTGGCGCTCGCTCTGATCCAGACCCGGGTCAGGGCGCTCGCTCTGCATCTGGGACCTGGAGTCTGGGCACTCAATCTGGGGCCCGGGTACTGAGTTGGGATCTGGGTCCGGATCCGGGATCTGGGATCTGGCACGGGCCCATCGGTCCGGATTCGCACACCAAGTCCGGGTTCCGGAGTCCAGATGCTGAGATCGAGATCGAGGCTGACGCTGGAGCCGAGAACCAGTGCTGACCCGGCGACCTTCACTTGGTTTCCGGGTAGAGCGACACATGGTGAGCTTGTGCATGCTTGTACTCGCCGGACTTCGTCGTAGACAGCCGTGTAGCGCACTTGATCATGTCGGATGTGCTTGTACGTGGTCGAAGAGACATCTAACAGCACAAGTCTGGATCGGCGACGCTCGGCGGACATCGTACACTGTCGCGGCGCGTTGTACACGATGCTGCGGCCGTGAACACGCAGTTGTGGTGCTGCGACCGGCTTGTTCTCGACTTGTTGGGTCGCGCGTGGCGACGAGGCGGCGCCCGGCTCTCGTATCGCGCGACTTGGCTTCTTCGCTGTCGTAGTCGCTCGGACGCGTGTTCCTTGAGGAGACTGCGCCTCATTCACGCTTGACGCCCTTGATGCACGCCGGTTCTTGCCCGAGCTCGCTGGTGACGACTGTATTTGGCTCTACCGACGCTTGGCTCGACTGCTGACCCGGCTTAGCCGGAACTTGGACTGCGAGAAGCTCGACTGACCTCCGGCGAAGTGCGCTCGCCTGAGAGCGGGCACTATATCACACTCTCTTTCTGCATATGCTGCAGTGGAGACCTGAATCCTCTCTTATCCATATTGAGGGATATTGTACTAGAGAGTGGTCACTCCAAGACCACTCAGTCTCCCTCAGATTCATCACTATAGGAAACACCATAAGAACTACAATGCAAAAACCTCAGAGTTGTAAAAGACAGTCAACGCGCAAGGAGGGACTTGCGCGTCTCACGCTTCCTCAAAGTATTGCGTAAGTAAGTGACGTAGATATCATCCCGTTACACCAGCAGAGTTGCCAGCCTGTAACGGGGTTGCTGTGCTAAGTACGAAGTAGCACAGCAGACACCCAATTAGTGGCTCAACCTGATTTCTGGACGACCCTGGTCGTCCCATCAGACAGCTCACTATTTAGGTTAGGTCCCTCACTTTCATCACTATGCATGGTCCTAATACAAAAACCTCAGAGTTGAAAATACCGAGTTCAGCGCAGTCCCTCTGCGCTTCACCACATCGCTTCCTCGTAAGACCACGTGTAAGCTACGTCACGGAGAACACTCCTGTGACACCTGGTAGCACTTCGTAGTCCGTCTAACGACCAAGATGAGCACGCTCCCGATCGAAGGTGACAACGGAACGTCGCTCAACTACAGCGACTTCGCGCACCTGACGCCATACGAGTGGGACGCGCTGCGCCGCCTCGCCGACGTGTCCGGCCTGACGGCTGTCGCGGCAATGCTGTCCGCGATGTCGCAGGAGCACCAACGTGCAGCTGCACAAGAGTTCATGGTCCGCGAACTCGCCGACGCGCGTCGGCGAGGCTCAACTCCCGCGGCATCATCAAGGAGCGACGTCGTCAAGCTCGACGTAACCAGCTACAACGGCGAAGGTCCCAACCGACTCGCTTTGAACCGCTGGCTGTGCGAGGTCGACATTGCCATACACGCGCGGCAGCTCACGTCCGAAGTATCGCGCACCCACTTCCTCCTGTCCAAGCTCGGTGGCCGTGCAAAGGAGTGGGCTTTGGGCCGGCTTGTCGCCGACCCTGACTGCTTCCCGACACTTGACGCGCTCAAAAGCGACCTGCGACTCGCATTCGAGCCGCCTCAAGACGAGATGCACCATCGCGCTGCGTTCCTCGCGCTCAAGCAAGGTCGCGCGTCCATGCGCGACTACGTGCAACGCGCTCGCCACCTCGTGTCATGCGTGACATCGGCCCCAATCGACATGGCGACCCAAGTCCATGTCTTCATTTCCGGTCTGAACGCTGGACACCAGCGTCTGTACTTGACCCGGAAGCCTCCGGCGTCGCTCGAAGAGGCTTTTGCGATCGCGATTCGCGAAGACTTCAGCGTATCCGCCTCGCGGGGCCACCACGCGGTCGTCCCGCGAGCTGACAACGGCGCCGAGCCGATGGAGATCGACGCGATCGAGCACGACGCAACCCCGCAGCGCGCCAGCAGTGGTAACGGCAACGGCAACGGCAACCGACGCAGTGGAACAAGCAACAAGCAGCTCATTTGCTTTCGCTGCCGTAAGGTCGGTCATCGCGCGGCGGTGTGCCGCGCGCCAGCTCCAGTACTTGCTACTGTTGAGGTCGAAGACGAGTCCGAGCAGCCCGCGCATGCAAAAAACGCGGGCTCCCAGTAGGTGCAGGGCGACCTACTGGGCTCATCCAGCGGAACGTGCCTCCGGTGGCGTCACCTTCTGCTAGCCCCTCCAACGCCGCGCTTCATGCGCAGCTCTTTGCCACCACCTCAAGCAGCGACAAGCGACTGATCGTACTCAGCTTGCATGTCGCCGGCGCAAAGCGATCACTTCGCGCCCTCGTCGACTCCGGTGCGACGAACAACTTCGTCCGAGCCGAGTCTTTGAAGCTCCTGGCCTCGCGGGTGCGCGCCCGCGAGCAACCAGGTGCGATGATCGTCAAGTTCGCAGACGGCGAGCCACGGTCGCTCCCGCGGCGATCGGTCGAGTTCCAGTATGAGTTCGACGGATTCAAGAGCACCGACACGTTCCTCGTCGTCGACCTCGGCGGCTCGTTCGACTGCATCTTTGGAATGCCGTGGCTGGCGCGCCACCGGCCTGACATTGACTGGCTGAGTCGCACTGTAAAGCCGCGCGACATCGACGTCGACGGTGTTCTCGCTCACTTGAGCGATTGCGCGAGCGCCTGGCCGCACGTGGCTGTCGTGGACCCGGACTCCACGACCCTCAACCCGCACGAAGTGAGCGATGGCCCTTCGTGCGCGGTTTGCTGCAACGTACCGTGCGCCACGCCAACGAGACAAGAGATCGCTGATGACCAGTGGGTCACAGTGTGCCGCAGGAAGCAGACCGATCCTGCGGCGAGAAGCGGAGAGGCCCCCGGCCGTTCCAAAGCCGACACAGCACGAGCAGTGGCTCGCGCTCCAGATTCTCAGGCGCGCGAGAGACATCCACACGCGCCGGCTTGGCCCGTCGCGCCGGCGCCGACGTTCGACACGATCCACGTCGTCAACATGACTGGCCACGGCCCGCCGCGCCACGGCATGAAGGTCGCATCCCCACCACGCGCAGCAGCCGAACTCACTCGGCTGCCTGTGATGTCTTGGAAGAACATGCTCAGCGAGATCAAACTCGGCCACATCGAGCAACTGTGCGCCGTCGTGATCGACCCAGCGGATCCTGCGGTTGTTGTCAGCGAGCGGCCTACCGGAGCAGAGCCGAAGTCCGCTCGCGAAGAACGCTACGCTGCGCAGTCATGGAGCGAGCTCGAAGCCTCTGGGAATCCCGTCCTGGATCTCGCCCGCGAGTTCTCCGACATCTTTCCTGACACCATTCCGCCGGTGCTTCCGGCGGACAGGGGCGTGCGACACGAGATCGATCTCGTGCCCGGAGCGAAGTACTGCGTGACGCGGCAGTGGCCGCTGCCTCGCGATCAAGTCGAAGCGATCGACGCGTTCTTCGAAGGCCGGCGAGCCGCCGGCCATGTCCGCGAGTCGACATCACCGCACTCGAGTCCAACGTTCTGCGTGAAAAAGGCGACTGGAGGATGGCGCATCGTCCACGCGTTCAACAAGCTCAACGACGCGACGATCCCAGCACAGACGCCGATCCCGCGCAAGGACATGGTCCTCGACACCATGTCTGGCAGCACGATCTTTAGTACCATCGATCTCACCGACGGCTTCTACCAGATCCTCATGCGCGAGTCCGATGTTCCGCTGACGGCAGTCAGTACTCCCAGCGGCATGCTCTGGGAGTGGCTGGTGATGCCGCAGGGGCTGAAGAACGCCCCTGCCACGTTCAACCGCATGGTGTCGCACGTGCTTCGCCCGCTGCGCGACTTTGCCCCAAGCTACTTCGACGACATCTTCGTGCACAGTCGCGCCACCGAGGGCGCGACAGACCTGGACGTCCATCTCGGGCACTTGCGCAAGGTGTTCGAAGCCATGCGCGAGAACAAGCTGTACGCCAACTTGAAGAAGTGCATCTTCTGCGCTCCCGAGATCCCAGTGCTCGGCAGCTACGTGAGCGCGGACGGCGTCCGCGCTGATCCAGAGAAGGTGGCTTCGATCGTCGCGTGGCCGGTACCTCGCGACCAAAAGGAGCTCCGGCAGTGGCTTGGGCTGGCGAACTACCTTCATCATTACGCGAAAGACTTCGCGTCCGTCATCTTCCCACTCTCGCAGTTGTTGAAGAAAGACGCCACGTGGGAGTGGCGTCGCGAGCACCAGACAGCGTTTGATGACGTCAAGACGCGGCTCTCCACCGCGCCGGTTCTTGCACTGGCGGATCACGCCAAGGCGTTCCATGTCGTTTGCGATGCGAGTGACTTTGCAATCGGCTGCGCGCTCATGCAGCACGACGACGAGGGACGAGAGCGCGTCATCAGCTTCCAGTCGCGGCAGCTGAAGCCCGCGGAGCGCAACTACCCCGTGCACGACAAGGAGCTGCTCGCGATGCGCTACGCGTTGGTGAAGTTCCGCGTGTATCTGCTGGGTGAGCAGACGTTCGCGATCTACACCGACCACGCGTCTCTCCGAACCGCGACAAAGTCGCCGCATTTGAGCCAGCGCATGGCGCGCTGGCTGTCGTTCTTCGCCGAGTACAACTTCGTCGTCTTCTACAAGCCGGGCGCGACGAACATCATCGCTGACGCACTGTCGCGGCATCCCGATTACGACCCGCGACCCGACTCGCCGCAACACGCTGTCGATGATGACGACGAAGAGTGCAGCGCGTGTGTCGCGCTTGGTATAAGCGCGACAACGTCGACAGCTGTGAGCCCGCTTCGAGATGAGATCGCCGCGGCGTACTCCCGCGACCCGTCGTGCGCCGCAATGCTCAAGTACTGTCGTGACCCGTCTCCGTCGGCGCTGCTGCAGCTGACGCCTTCAGCGCGGAGTCAAGCACCGCGCTACTCGGTATCCGGCGACTTGCTCAAGTACCAGATCGATCGCTTCGACAGCCCTCGCGTCGTCGTGCCGCTCGACGACGACCTGCGCGCTCGTATCTTGCACGAGTACCATGACGCTGCGCCTGGCGGTCACCTTGGCCGCGAGAAGACGTATCTCGCTCTTGCACGCGACTTCTACTGGCCCCACATGTACAAGTGGGTGCGCAAGTGGGTTCGGTCGTGCGAGACTTGTCAGCGCGTGAAGCCCGCGCAGTCGTCGCAAGCCCCGTTGCAGCCCCTCCCAATCGCCGCGGACGCCTGGCGATCCGTGAGCATGGACTTCATCTTCGGGCTGCCTCGTGATCAAGCTGGTCGCACGGGCATTTTTGTGGTTGTCGATCGCTTCAGCAAGATGACACACCTTGCGCCAGTCGCGGTCGGCATCACCGCGCAGGAGACAGCTGAGCTCTTCCTCTCCATGGTGTATCGGCACCATGGCATGCCAACGTCGATCGTCTCTGACCGCGACCCGCGCTTCACGGCATCGTTCTGGGATCGCCTCTTCCAGCTCCTCGGGACGCGGCTGCTCATGTCGACCGCGTCGCACCCAGAGACCGACGGGCAGACCGAGCGCGTCAACCGTGTCGTCGAGGACGTGCTGCGCAGTTATGCGTCGTCGCACACGTCGTGGAGCGCGCTGTTGCCGATAGTCGAGTTTGCGATCAACAACGCGGTGCACGAGTCCACTGGCCACACGCCGTTCTTCATCAACAACGCGCGTCATCCGCGCGTTCCCGCGGTTCTTGGCTTTGACGACGGCGGCTCTCTTGAAGGGGGAGGGACACCGAGTACATCGGTATCGCAAGGCGGCGCTCCTTCAGCAAAAGAGAAGAGCTCGTGCGGTGACCGGTCCGCGCGCTGCACAGTCGCGATGTCACCAAACGAAGCGACGGCTTGGGTGAACGCGGCACTCATCGCGCCGTCGCGACGCGCGATCGCCATCACCACGCGCACTGGCGCGGACAAACCATCCGCGCATTCAGCTACGATCGACGAGGACCGTGTGCTCGAGTTCGTTCAAAAGCGCGAGTCTGTCGCTCGCTTTGTGCGCGATGCAGTCGCCGCAGCAGTCGATCGACAGAAAACCGCAGCCGACCAGCGTGGGCGCAAGAACTTCGAGAAGTTCGCGGTCGGTGACCGTGTTTTGCTATCGGCGTCCGGCATTGCACCTGGTTCTGTCACGAACCTTGGCGCGACCAAACTCGCGCCGCGCTTCATCGGTCCGTTCACGATCGTACGATGCAAAGGCGAGGCGTACACACTCGACATGCCAAGTGCATTACGTCTGCACCCGACATTCTATGTCGGGCGCTTAAAGCGCTATGTACCGGCTATGACGCCTGCGGACGAGCTGCCTCGCCAGGCTCGAAGCGCGACCCGACGTGACGAGGACGCGGCTTCGTCAAAGCGCTTGGCGGCGTCTGACCCGCGCGGAACGCCCGATTGTCCGCGCGAAGAGCCTCGTTCGCTTGAACGACCTTCGCCAACTGCGCCTTCAGCGCAGCAACTTCGGAGTCGAGCCGATCTGTCTCTGCAATCGCGTCGTCAGCGCGGCTCAGAGCAACGTCGGCGTCGTGCGACACCATCTCCAGCCGATCAGGCACAGGCGCGACTGTCGCCTCGTCGCGCCACGTTCCGCCGCGATGGTCCGCCGCCGCTTGTTGACAGCGCGGGTCACCCGCGCTGGATCGTCGATCGTCTGCTTGAACACCGCGACCGTGGTCGCGGTGCCAGTCGCCGCGAGTATCGCGTTCGCTGGCTGGGCTTCGACTCGGCCAGTGACTCGTGGGAGCCTCGCGCCGCGCTGCTTGAGGATGTCCCCGACTTGGTGACGGCGTACGAGGCCACTGCTCGCGCCAAGGCGACGGCGCGCGCGACCACGCGACCGAGAGCGTGAACGCGATCGTCTCGGCTCTTGCCACGCCACATGCCTCTCCTGCGAGCGCGCGACGCGCGCGCTGCCCGGATACGCGCGCTGGGGGAGCGCGCGGGCTGCGCCCTCGAGACAAAGAACGCGAGCTTGTCGCGCGACGAGACGGAGACGATGAGCGAGAACGGCCGCGCGAACGAGAGCGAGAGCGCGCGCGACGTGGTGGCGAGACGCCGCGGCGGTCACCGCGCGCAGCGCGGTTCGCCGCAAGCGCGCGTCGATACTGGGCGAGGAGAGCCTTCTCGTCTTCGTCGAGCGGATACTCCGCGAGCATCGCTTCCCACTGCTCGAGCGTCGGCTTCTCGCGGTGCGCGCAGATACGACAGTACGCGACGACGTGCACGAAGCAGCACGGCCGGTCTGCGTCCCACGACGCAGAGCACACACGCTCGGCGAGCTCGCCGAGATGGTATCGTCCGTGCTGGGACTCGCGGCGCTCGAGGGCGAGCGCCATGCCTGGCTCCAGGTTCCAACGCGCGACAAAGCGCGTCCACGACTCGTCGAGCGCCCCCTTCGTCACTTGGCCGGTCGTCGTGATGGTCTTGCCGCGCGACTGGCGCCATCGGCGCCACATGTCGGCGAGCTCCTCGTCGCCAGGGGAGTCGCGCACAGTGCTACAGTCGTACAGCGACAGTCGGCGAAGCGCGTCGGCGTATGTCGCCGTCGCTGCGATCACGCTCGAGCTCGGCAGAGGCTGGCGGCAGGCGTCGCACATAGCTCGGCTCTCGTCGCCGTGCTGCATGGTCTCCGAGGTCGTCGCTGCTGTTGCTCTCTGCGTCGCGCCACGTGTGCGCGTCGTGTTGCTTCTTCTTGTGTGCTTTTGCTTTCTTTCGCTTGTGTGTCTGCAAGCTTGTGTGGGGGATGGTGTAACGGGGTTGCTGTGCTAAGTACGAAGTAGCACAGCAGACACCCAATTAGTGGCTCAACCTGATTTCTGGACGACCCTGGTCGTCCCATCAGACAGCTCACTATTTAGGTTAGGTCCCTCACTTTCATCACTATGCATGGTCCTAATACAAAAACCTCAGAGTTGAAAATACCGAGTTCAGCGCAGTCCCTCTGCGCTTCACCACATCGCTTCCTCGTAAGACCACGTGTAAGCTACGTCACGGAGAACACTCCCGTGACACAGCCACAATCCAGCTCGTCATACGCAACTTGCGGAGGTTTTGGGCCAGCGTCTCATTCCTGAACATGCCTAAGAATATCGGTGCAGCGTTCTCCCGCTCAGCATATGCGAGTTTGGCGTCATATTCGGTGACACTGTCAGCGACCAGATATCTGTATGTGATTTGCCTGTTCTGTCGGAGTCTTGAGTGACCATGACCGAAGCAGTCTGCCACATTTCAGGTACGTCGAACTAATAGTAAGTGGCGTTCCTGCCTGTCTCAATGTCAAACAGCGCGACTGCTGGTGATCTCGGCCAGTGTTGATGTCAGTGAGACAGCAGGTCGCAAAAAAGCCTAGCGACATCGCTACATTTATTCGGGGCATGGTGACAGCAAGACGGGCGCCCTCGCAGTCACCGTCTCGACCGTTGAAGGTCAAGATGCAGATGCCGCTGTAGTGTGTTGATATCAGCACCTGTTTGTATGCTCGTTTTAACACGAAACAAGCGAAACACACGCTTGGGTGGCAAGAACCAAGAGTCGATACAAACAATGCCGGACATGGCAAGGAGGCGGCCATTTCGACTTGGATTCAGTATGGGCGGCCTTTCTGTGTGTTCCCGCGCGCTCCCGAATTCGAGCCAGTTTTGTCCCGAACCCAAGATGGACGTGGACAGTCTTACACGTTATTGTATGCTGCATTCAAACTAGCTCAACACGGAACAAACGGGACGGCGTGTGGTCGTGACTCTGAAAATACAATTTGACGAAACAGCAGGTTTTCGCGCTTTGCCCTCTCGTTCGTGATCGTGCGCGCCAAAATAGCGACAAACACTTGCACAAACGCTCGAAATGCCCTCTTGGACGTGACAGTCTCTCGACTCGAATGCATCCTGCACATTTGGCTAAAAAGCCAGACCGAGGTCTGGTACTACACACTTGATCTTCGTATCCGAGTTTCCCATCGTGATTGTCCCTGCTCAAACTATATCTCGTCTTCAAAGCTGACCCTGCCTATACTCTGCATACATCATAATGTAACAGAGGCTCCAAATACTTTACACTTTCGCTACTAATTGCTTCAACACCAAGAAGTTCAGAGGCTGGATGAAACGATGTTAGCTGCGCATGTGTGCCTCGTGTGCCTCGTGTGCCTCGTGTGCCTCGTGTGCCTCGTGTGCCTCGTGTGCCTCGTGTGCCTCGTGTACCTCGTGTACCTCGTGTGTGTGTGTATCTCGCTCGCTCAAACATCTCTCTTTGTGTGTGTGGGTGTGCTCATATGCGTCTCTAATGCATCGCTGCAAGCGTACTTGTGTGTGTGGGGGGGGGTGCTCTCATGTTTGCGCTCGCTCGCTTGAAGCTCATCGGAAGTCGGGAGTCGCGGAGGCTGTACATCAGAGAGTCCCTCCGGTGCCCACTCCACCCGCACTCGGGCATCGTACACACACACTCGAGTGTCCTGATCCAACACCACCAACGTCTTTCCTCTCAAGAGGTCAACACTCCATCGTCAACAGACAAACTGACTGGATCGCTAGATCGGCTAGCTAACACCAAGTCGACCAACGCTTCCGCATCGATGTGTGGATGTCTCCACATGACAACACACCACAGTCTCGATCCTGGTCCATTAGCTTTGCAGCTCGCACGCACTACCCTGCGTGTGCTCACACAGTGAACGACTTTTGGTGCACGCGCACGAGCGGCGAGTGCAGCGCACTAACAGCGCGCATCGCGTCAGTCTGGAGACTCGCGGGACCGCTCACAAACACGCCCACGTCTGCGCTCATGCCAAAGTTCTCCTGGATCTCGCTGTGGATACTGCGCAAGCGCTGCGAGACATCGGGACGCGTCGACGCGACCGTGAAGCTCCGCTGCAAGATCGTCGCGCCACCTGGTCCGCTCATGTGCTTGCGTGGCGTCTGTGGCGTCACTGGACTCGCGAGGTCCCCGCCTGCGCACTCGAGCTCTGTCACGGCCGAGCCAACGCCGCGGTCGCTATCCCGACGTCTGCACTTGGCCGCGACGCGTAGCACGAGCAGCACGAGCGCACAACCAGCGGCTGCGCCAAACACACCAGCACCGAGCAGCAGCACGCGCTTGAGCCACCACACGCGGCCGATCGTCGTGTCAGCAGTGTACACACTGTGCATCGCGAGTACGAGACCGATGCTCGCACCGACAAACAGCGTGAGCTGGTGCGCAAGTGCCGCGTCCCGCGCGTACGCGTAGCGATGCATCGCCGCGGGTACAAACTTCTCGACGCGCGCGTCGTCGCACGTGTCCCAGTCCGTGTCGTCGACTTCGTGATCGTCGTTGGCTCGGATCGTTGGCGTGACGTGGAGCCAGAGCTTGCTCTGCCAGTGCGGCGACTTGCTGATCGCGTGGAGCAGCTCGGCGTGCGCTTCGAGGAGCTCGACGTCGCGACAGGTCCAGATGACCCAGAGCGTCTTTGGGACACCAGCAGCGCTTCGACCCGGCGGCGCGAGCGTCTCGGTCTCGAGCTGCAGGTGCTCGAGGAAGCTCAGGAACGGCGTCATGCCACTCCCGCCCGCGACAAACACCATGTGCGCACACGCCACGATCGGCGTGCCGTAGTACCCGTCGACCTTGACGCGCAGCAGTCGATGGCTCTTGATCAGCACCAGGAGCTGCTGCGTGAAGCGGCCGTGGACCTTTGCATCGATGTGGAACGCGTGGCGGTGCTTGAGCGGACTCGACGCGATCGTGAACGGGTGCCACGCGAGCCGACTGATCTCGGGCACCTGGAGGTACACATACTGGCCTGGTGCAAAGTCGAGCGCAGCGACACTCTCGCGCCGGAGCTCGAGCTGCACGACTTTGTCTGCGAGCGACGCAGCCGAGAGCACGGTCGCGTCGCCCTGGCCTACGCGCGCGCGCACGCGGTAGAGCACGTACACGAGCACGCTCGGGACGAACCAGAACGCTGCAGGGTAGTAGTGCACGCACGTGAAGACGACGACGAGGACGTTCACGCAGTGCACGAGCGCAAAGCGGCGAAAGTGGCGCCGCCGCACGCTTTCAAGCGACGCGAGCGCGACGACAAAGAAACTCGTGAGCGCGACGAGACCGGCAAAGTTGCGCATCGTCTTGTACGCCTCGACGCTCGAGCAGTTGACGCACGGCAAGAGCTTCGCTTGGAGCTCGCCACGCTCGAGCCAATAGACGCAGTAGAGCACGCCGTGGAGCACGAGGAAGAGCAAGCCGACGTTGCCGGTCCAGACGTGGTACCGCGCCGCGCGCTCGCTCGAGAGCTGCAGGTACGAATGGACAAACGACTGGCGCGACACGAGCAGGATCGACAGGATCTGCCACACAGCGAGCGTCCGTCCGTCAGTCGCTTGTGTCGACTCGATGGCTCAAAGCCTGCGCTCGACGAGACCTACAGCGTCATACACACGAGAGGACGTACCATCGTGTAGAGTCCGTTCATACCGAACGACCGCGCGGCACGTGGGAGCAGCCCCGCCTTGGCGAGCTTTCCAGTGTACTGATCGATCAGGAGCTTCCCGACGAAGCAGTTGAGCTGCACGAGCACAAAGCCGGCGATCGCAACAGCGTCGACCGAGTCGAGACTCGAGTGGAGGTACGCGCGGCGCTGGCGACGGAGCCAGAGCAGCCATGTCGACGACAACTTACTGGCATAGCTGTCAACGCGAGACGCTGGCACGCGCAACTCGAAAGCGTAGAACAAGGCGCCAGTGACTGCAAACGGCAGTGCGAGCGCCGCGATGACGACGCGCGGTTCGACTTCGGCCTTGAGCTTGTCGCCGAGCGCGTTTGTCATCGGGTCGGCGATGTACTGCATGTAGAGCGGCCAGCGCAACCACAGCAGTGCAGCAAGCAGCCACGCAAAGCTCAAGCCGAGCAGCACGCGTGCGAGTTGCCATGGCGATGACGGCGTACACGCACCCCAGACGGTCTGGACGAGCCACACGACGCTGCCGCTGCGACCCGCTGCAAGGCGCTGCTTGCGGCGTTTGTGCTTGTGTTTGCGGCGAAGGTCGTGTTCTTTCTCCTTGTCCGCTGTGACTGCTGCGTACAGGTCGTCGTCCGTGAGGAACGCATCGAGGTCGTCGTCATCGTCATCGTCGTCAAAGTTAAATGCGCCGTCCTGGTCGAGTTCGTCGCCGCTGAACGTCGAGGATGCAGTCGTCGCAGTGTGCGCAGGCGAGGCCGATACAGCGCCGTCGAGAGTTGCAGAGCCTTTCAGTGCGCGCTTGCGCTGCGTCGCGCTCTCCATTGCGTCTGCTGCACTGGCGCAGTCGTCGTCCTGGAGCGCGCCGCGGCTCGAGCCTTTCTCAATGCCCATCAGATCGGTCGATCGATCGCTTGATGTGCTTGGCACAGCAAGGTTGTTGGTGCAGTTGTGACTACAAGGACGTCAACGCAAAATTGACTACTAGAGAGTCTTAAAGGTCAAGACGTCCTCGAAAGAAATGCCAGCGACACACGATCGACAACAACAAGCCACGACACTCGCGATCTCGCCGTCGATGTCTAACAAGGAAGCGCCAGGCTTGAGCTCTCTCTCTCTCTCTATTGACTGCGTCTACCCTAGTGCTCTCAGCCAAAGCGTTATACGCGAACGGAAGCTTCTCTGCGTTAAAGTGGCTCAATAAGAGCGTCCTAGACACTCGAGCATTTGCCAGACCGCAAGACATACATGAACACTACATACTTGCAGCACTATTACCTGCCGAACCATCACACACATGTACCAGTACCAGCACATGGACACCATGAAGCAAGGCAAGAGCAGCACGACCTGACCGCCGTCTCACGCGAGTCGTTGTTCAGGTCTCCACGTCAGCTTGTGTGAAGTAGCGCAGGATGTGTGGTACTTTGTGAAGTAGCTTTTATTTCGCATGTCAGCATACAATTCAAAGGATATTTATAGGAAACCAACCTGCTGTTGTCGCGTTGTTCTCCTGCTGTTTTTCCACTTGGACGAAAACACATAGAGGACCGAGCGCATACAAACGCCAAGTCGATTTGCGCGAGACTCGAGCGAGACAGCTGACTGCACGACGCGCTTGCTCGCTGGCACACAGCTCGAGACGACCGACAGACCGAACGTGTGTGTGCGCTCATCGAGAGTCGCCCGCTCTTCTCTCTCCCCCTCCTCTCTGCGCGTGCGGACCTCGTCGACGACCTCCTCTTCCCCTGCTCGTCGATCGCTCGGAGGGCGTCACTCGTTCACGCACACACACACTCGAGCGCGCAGTGACCGCCTCTACCACCACTAACACACACCAACACAAGTGGCTGCACTGACTCGCGTGCGCCGCGCTCGTATTTAACGACCACAGCATCCGTAGCAGCAGCATGGGCACATCGTCGCGACGAACGGAGCGCGTGCTCGCAGACGCTGCGAGCAAAATCGCAAAAGCCGAAGACGCCGTGCGCATGTACAGCACGCAGCGCGCGATGGCAGTCGAGAGCAAGAAACAGCTCGAGGACGAGCACGAGAAGCTCCGGAGCAAGATCCTCGCGAATGCGCTCCAGAGCGCGAATCCAGACTTGCGCCGCGAGCACATGCAGCTGCGCCAGACGCTCGACTCGTACCAGACAAAGATCGACCAGATGCGCGAGATCTCGCTGCTCAATGCAAAGGTCGTCGACAGGTATGGCACGATGCGACGTCTTAGTGCTAGTGCGTGTGTCGATGATGGACTCATGCTGTCTGTGTGGTTACGGCTATCTACGACACTCTCAGCCGCATCAAGACGAAGCAAGGGCGGCAGTACGTCGAGTACAAGCTCCAGATTGAGACAGACATCCGAGGGACGCTCGTGCTCTGGCACCGATACAGCACATTCCTGTACGTAGCTCTTTGCGCGAGTGGGTTACACTTGCGGTTACGTACAGAATCTCATACTGTTTGTACATTTGCGCGGCAATAGGAACCTCGCAGCGACACTGAAAGCGAAGAACCCGTCGAGCGAGCACGAGATCCCAGAGCTCCAGACGCAGTCGCTCACGGGCTTCTTCTCGGACCAGCTCATCATTGACCGCATCGCGAAGCTCAATGAGTTCCTCGAAGTCGTGACCAAGGCCGACGAGTTCCAGTGGGGCATTCGCATGGACAAGGACACGGTCGTGTACAAGCGCAAGACGAAGCGCGCGAGCAGCGAGCGGTCGTACAGCGGCGAGTCGCGCGAGAGCATCTCGACGCTCACGATGTCGAGTCGCGATAGTATGTTCATGTCGCCCGTGCGACCGTCGACGATCTCGATGGCCGACTCGTTATAAAGACGTGCGCGCGACCGAGCGGCTCGCTGGGACGAAGGCGCTCGCTCGCTCACACTCGGACGCTCAAGCCCGCGCTCGTTCGACAATGCTCGTGTGTCATGCTGTGGCGACTTTGACTCGGAAGCTGCAGCTCGTGTTGTCTGCGCTCACGCCAATCGAGGGACATCGCTGTGGGCTCTCGACTGTCGCGACGCGATCGTCACTCGAGAGGCCGCGGAGTAGGCGCCATTGTCGCGGTCGTGTAAATAAACTGAAGCGAGAGAGAGAGCGAAAGCGCTGCGAGTCATGGGCGGCGAGAGTCAGATGCTGGTGATGGTGGTGGTGATGATGAAGATGATGATACATAGGAACGGATGGATGGATGCGCGCGTGTGTTTGACATCGTTGACTGCTATCTCTCTTTGTTATGCTGTGTCCACTGCCTGTGGACACGACAGCGCACTCACGAGTTGAGGTTGAGCAAGAACGCCGCGCCGTTCATGACCCAGTAGTCCGGTTTCTTCTCGGTCGGGAGGTGCACGGCAATGACAAAGTTCGTCGAGATGCCCATGGTCGAGAGCGTCCCTTGTCGCACCAACGTCTTGTACACTGGACACGGGTACTCGCTCTAGGAGCGCAAGACGTCGGCAGCAGGTAAGAAGTGAACGATCGCCACCACGTCCGGAAGAACACGACGCGCTCGAGCAGGTCTTCCGACCACGAACTGAGCGGCGAGAGCGACACAAACTGCACCAACAACCTTGCTGTGCCAAGCACATCAAGCGATCGATCGACCGATCTGATGGGCATTGAGAAAGGCTCGAGCCGCGGCGCGCTCCAGGACGACGACTGCGCCAGTGCAGCAGACGCAATGGAGAGCGCGACGCAGCGCAAGCGCGCACTGAAAGGCTCTGCAACTCTCGACGGCGCTGTATCGGCCTCGCCTGCGCACACTGCGACGACTGCATCCTCGACGTTCAGCGGCGACGAACTCGACCAGGACGACGCAGTAGACTTGCATTGTTGCTCGCTGTGCTTGACGCTCAGCAACTTGGTTGACAGAGATCAAGTAGATTTGGCACGACAAGCCCCGCAGTATCCACAGCGAGATCCAGGAGAACTTTGGCATGAGCGCAGACGTGGGCGTGTTTGTGAGCGGTCCCGCGAGTCTCCAGACTGACGCGATGCGCGCTGTTAGTGCGCTGCACTCGCCGCTCGTGCGCGTGCACCAAAAGTCGTTCACTGTGTGAGCACACGCAGGGTAGTGCGTGCGAGCTGCAAAGCTAATGGACCAGGATCGAGACTGTGGTGTGTTGTCATGTGGAGACATCCACACATCGATGCGGAAGCGTTGGTCGACTTGGTGTTAGCTAGCCGATCTAGCGATCCAGTCAGTTTGTCTGTTGACGATGGAGTGTTGACCTCTTGAGAGGAAAGACGTTGGTGGTGTTGGATCAGGACACTCGAGTGTGTGTGTACGATGCCCGAGTGCGGGTGGAGTGGGCACCGGAGGGACTCTCTGATGTACAGCCTCCGCGACTCCCGACTTCCGATGAGCTTCAAGCGAGCGAGCGCAAACATGAGAGCACCCCCCCCACACACACACAAGTACGCTTGCAGCGATGCATTAGAGACGCATATGAGCACACCCACACACACAAAGAGAGATGTTTGAGCGAGCGAGATACACACACACACGAGGTACACGAGGCACACGAGGCACACGAGGCACACGAGGCACACGAGGCACACGAGGCACACGAGGCACACGAGGCACACATGCGCAGCTAACATCGTTTCATCCAGCCTCTGAACTTCTTGGTGTTGAAGCAATTAGTAGCGAAAGTGTAAAGTATTTGGAGCCTCTGTTACATTATGATGTATGCAGAGTATAGGCAGGGTCAGCTTTGAAGACGAGATATAGTTTGAGCAGGGACAATCACGATGGGAAACTCGGATACGAAGATCAAGTGTGTAGTACCAGACCTCGGTCTGGCTTTTTAGCCAAATGTGCAGGATGCATTCGAGTCGAGAGACTGTCACGTCCAAGAGGGCATTTCGAGCGTTTGTGCAAGTGTTTGTCGCTATTTTGGCGCGCACGATCACGAACGAGAGGGCAAAGCGCGAAAACCTGCTGTTTCGTCAAATTGTATTTTCAGAGTCACGACCACACGCCGTCCCGTTTGTTCCGTGTTGAGCTAGTTTGAATGCAGCATACAATAACGTGTAAGACTGTCCACGTCCATCTTGGGTTCGGGACAAAACTGGCTCGAATTCGGGAGCGCGCGGGAACACACAGAAAGGCCGCCCATACTGAATCCAAGTCGAAATGGCCGCCTCCTTGCCATGTCCGGCATTGTTTGTATCGACTCTTGGTTCTTGCCGCCCAAGCCCGCTCGCTCGCCCTCGTGTCCTCGTGTCCTCGCACCAACTCTCGCTTCCGCACGCGCGCGCAACAGAACGAACGAGCGAACCGGAAGTGGCGACCGCGGCGGAAGAGAGAAGCTCCGCGACGCGAACGACCTCGACCTCGACGTGCACACCCGCGCGCTCGCTCCCCTACTCTTCTCGCGCTCTATCTATTACACCGCGTTCTCGCTCTCTCTCGAGCCTAGCGCGTTCGTGCCCATTGACTGTGAGAAGCGACCTCTTGCGTCGAACGACACCAGCACGCGACAAACTACATCGACACCATGGCGGACGACGCAGCAGCAGTAGGAATCACCGACGACGGTCGCGTCGACAGCTCCGCGAGCGTCTGGGTCCCGCATGACTCGCACGTGTGGATGCGCGCGACGGTCCTGCGCAAGCTCGACGACGGGCTGCGCGCGGAAGTGCGGCTCGAAGCCGGCGAGTACCACAAAGACGACGGACTCGTCAAGGTCGTGAACATCCAAGAGATCTCCAAGCTCGCAGGTGCGTCTCTCTCTCAGTCTCTCTCTTTGCTAGTGCTAGTGCGTGTGCGTGCGTGCGGTCGACTCACAGGCTGCGCTCGCGCATGCGGCGCCACAGGCGAGATGTCGGACCAAGCGATGCCGATCTGCAACACGTTCGCGTCCGACGGCGTCCACGACATGTGCACGCTCAACCACTTGCACGAGCCTGCTGTGCTGCGCAACCTCGAACTGCGCTTTGCGCAGCAGATGCCGTACACGTACACGGGTCAGATCTGCATCGCAGTGAACCCGTACCAGTGGCTCGACCTCTACGGCTCGGTGCGTGCTGCTTTCTCTCTCTCTGACGTGCGACGACTCGGGGTCTCACTCTCGATGGCGCTGTGCAGCACCTGTACCACCAATACCTCGAGCGCCCACGCGAGACGCTCGACCCGCACCCGTTCGCGCTCTCGGCCACGTCGTACACGGACATGAAGCGCACGGGCGTGGACCAGTCGATCCTCGTGAGCGGCGAGTCTGGTGCTGGCAAGACCGAGACGGTTAAGATCATGATGAATCACCTCGCGTCGATCTCGGGCGGCGGCGAGCGCGGGACGCTCGTGATTGACCAAGTGCTCAAGTCGAACCCGCTCCTCGAGTCGTTTGGCAATGCGAAGACGAAGCGCAACGACAACAGTAGTCGCTTCGGCAAGTTCGCGCAGCTCCAGTTCGACGCCGTTGGGTCGCTCGTTGGCGCGCGGTGCGAGACGTACTTGCTCGAGAAGAGCCGCGTCGTCGGCCAGACCGTCGGCGAGCGCAACTACCACATCTTTTACCAGATCTTCCGTCTCGCAGATGCGCGGAAGCGCGAGCTGCGCCTTGATGGCGACGTGTCCGAGTACAAGTACGTGCGCGCTGGCGCCGACACGGAGCTCACGGGCATTGACGACGACCAGTGCTTGAAAGAGACGCAAGAGGCGATGGACATCATCGGCATCACAGCCGAGGAGCAGCACGCGATCTTTGAAATCGTCGCTGCGATCCTGAACCTCGGCGAAGCGAACTTTGTCCAAGGCGCGTCGGAGGAGAAGAGTCACGTCGCGAACGAAGAGATCGTCGAGAACGTCGCGCACCTTGTGCAGACAGACGTCGAAGCGCTCCGGAGCGTGCTCCTCGAGCGCTCGATCACGGCTGGTAGCGAGTCGTACACGATCCCGCTCAACAGCGAGCAAGCGTCGGACTTGCGCGACGCACTGGCAAAGGGCATCTACACGCAGCTCTTTGACTGGCTCGTGCACCGGATCAACAAGGCGATCTGCTCGACGCGCAACGTGAAAACGCACATCGGTCTGCTCGACATCTTTGGGTTCGAGTCGTTCGAGACGAACGGCTTTGAGCAGCTCTGCATCAACTACGCGAACGAGAAGCTCCAGCAGAAGTTCAACAGCGACGTGTTCAAGGTCGTGCAGCAAGAGTACGTCGAGGAGGAGATCCCGCTCACGCTCGTGACGTTCGAGGACAACCAGCCGATCCTCGACTTGATCGAAGGCCGCATGGGCATCGTGAGTCTCTTGAATGAAGAAGTGCTGCGGCCGCAGGCGAGCGACAGCACGTTCGTGAGCAAAGTCGCCGACGCGTTTGGGGACCACCCGAACCTCGAGAAGAGCAAGTTTAACCAGATGCTCTTCACGATCCGGCACTACGCTGGCGACGTCGCGTACAACGGCACGGGCTTCCTCGAGAAGAACAAGGACACGCTCCCGACCGACATGGCGCAGCTGCTCCAAGGTAGCTTGAGTAAAGTGATTGCGAGCGTCTTCACGCCGCAGGAGCCTGTGACTGAGCGCAAGTCTGGCGCTGCTGCGCCTGGTGCGCGTCCGAGCCGCGGGCGTCAGCAAAAGGGCTTCCTCGTCGGCAACACGATCGCCGGCGGCTTCCGGAAGCAGCTGAGCGAGCTCATGGAGACGATCAACAAGACGTCGTCGCAGTACGTTCGGTGCATCAAGCCGAATGCGAACAAGAGCCCAGAGGAGTTTGACCGCACGATGATCGTCGAGCAGCTCCGGTGCGCCGGTGTGATCGCTGCGATCCGCATCAGTCGCGCTGCGTTCCCGAACCGCTTGCCGCTCGTCGAGTTCCAGTCGCGGTTCCAGATCATCTGTCCCTCGAGCCTGCGCAAGGCGTCGCCGTCCGACATGGTCGTCGGCCTGTTGAAAGAGCTCTTGCCCGAGACGGCGTCGGCGAACACAAAGAACAGCAAGTTCGCGGTCGGCAAGACAAAGGTGTACTTCAGCTCGGGTCTGCTCCAGAAGCTCGAGGACCGTCGCAATGCGATCCTGAAGAACCACGCGATCAAGATCCAGAAGACGATCCGCGGCCACGTGCTGCGCAAGCGCTACGTCGCTCTCCGCGCTGCGACGATCGCGGTCCAGACATTCAGCCGCGGCGCGTTTGCCAAGTGGCGCTACAAGACGCTGCGCGCTGCAGTCATCAAGCTCCAGGCGCGTCAGCGTGGCCGCAAGCAGCGCGTGGCGTTCGCAGAGCTCGTCGTGCGCGTCCGTCGCGAGCGTGAGATGGCGCTCGAGCGCGAACGCCAGGCGCAGCGCGAACGCGAACTTGCGGAGGAGCGTGAACGTGCGCGACAGCACGAACTGGAGCTCGAGCGCGAGCGCCAGGCGCGCCAGAAGGAGCTCGAAGAGATGGAGATGCTCGCCGACCCACAGCCGGTACGCATCTGTCGCTATGCGTTGCAATGTGTTGTGGAAGCACATTGCTAAGGGGAACTTTGTCGTAGGAGCCTGTGGAAGATGACTGGAGTGACGACAGCGACAAGGGCGAGCAAGGTACGCGGCGGCTTGGTGCTGATAGTCTCTGTCGACTCGACCACGTATCTGACGCCATTCTCTCTCTCTATCTTGTGTATCACTCAGGCCCAGTGTCTCCACGCACGCTCCGCGCTCTCACGGAAGCTGCCGCCAAGGTCGCAGAAGCCGAAGCCGCAGCGCGCGACGCGAAGCAAGCAGCCGAGACTGCGCTCGAGCTCAACCGCGAGCTCGTGGCCCAGAACGACCGCTTGCGCTCGACGCTGTCGTCGAACGTCGCCGAGTACGCGGACGCCGAGCTGCTGCGTGAGAACGAGCGGCTGAAGCAGCAAGTGCTGCAGCTGCAGACAAAGCTCGTGCGGTCGCAAGAGGTCTCGCTCATCTCGGCGCGCGTCGTCGACAGCCGCATTACGTACCGCGAAGGGCGGCAGTTTGTCGAGTACAAGCTCCAGATCGAGACGAACACCCGCGGGACGCTGTACGTGTGGCACCGCTACAGCACGTTCCGGAACCTCGCGGCGACGCTCCAGACGAAGAACGGCTACAAGCGCAAGGAGATCCCAGAGCTCCCGAACAAGCAGCTCTTTGGCAACTTCTCGGAGAAGATCATCCAAGAGCGCGTCGCGAAGCTCAACCAGTTCCTCGAAGCCGCGACGAACGCCGAGTACCTCCAGTGGGGCATCCGCGTCGACCAAGACACGTGCGTGTACAAGCGCCGCGTCAAGTCGGCGACGTCCAACTCGTCGCGCGACAGCATCGTCTCGACTGCGTCGACGACCAACTCGTCACCGCGCGCGTCGTCGCGGCTGTCGATGAAGTCGTTTAGCTTCCGTCGCGGCAGCACTGCTGGCAACTAATGCATCGACAAGAACGACAGCAGTAGTGACGTTGCGCGTCAAGCGACTGGACGAGCGACCGAGTGGATCAACAGACGGAGGCAAGCGACGACAGTGTCGGTAGGTAGGACGCCAGTGGGTATTTCATATGAATGATACAGGTCGATGTCTTTGTGGTGTCGCTGCAGTGCCTTCCTGTTCATGGACGTCTTCGGGTCCGAACGTCATCGGACGCTCATGTCGACAGAGCTGAAGGAAGGAGCGATGGATGACAGGCACGGAGGTGACCAGCGACTATGGGGTCGTTCGTGGTCTTGTGCAAGCGCTAGAGCTTCTTCGCGAGAGAGCAAGAGCAAGAGGCGTTGATGAAGATGTTCATGATGATAAATAGGAGAGTGAGCGACTGAGTGTGTCGACGTCCTGGGTCCTACGAATGAATGGCGCGCTTGCTAGCCCGAGTAGAGCTTGTAGCCCGAGTCGTTGTTCTTGTATGTGCCGTCGTTCCTCTTCAGGTACACGATGGCGCACACGGGGGTGGCTTGCGACCACGTGCCAAACTTGGTGCAGCTCGTGCTCGACGAGCCCTGCATCGCCGTGCCGCGCATGCACGTGAACTTTGCAGTCGCGCCCATCTTTGTCGACGAGTACGACACGGAGCCCTGGTTCGGCGCGTTCGGTGGGCCGCAGTCCACCGCTGCAAAAGCGTACGAACAGGAGTTGCGAGGATGTCAATGCGTTGTTGTAGCGTCAGTGTCTGCTTGATGCAAGCATGCGAGACCCTTGCTCGCTCGCTCTCGTCTATCCGTTGCTCGCAACGATAGCACACTGTAGACACACATATGCTCGATACAAGACGTACCTCCTCGGAGAATCGCTGCCTCGACGCTCGAGTCAAGTGTCGATGTAGCTGCAGCGAGCGCTGTTGCGATGAGGACGACGCGCTTCGAGAGCATCGCGGATGAGAGGCGTGAACTGGGTCGAGTAGCAATGAAAAGTGAGCAGCGTGTACGAGGCGAGCGAGTGCAAGTAGTGACTTCGAGGTCAAGTGCGAGGATCGAGTGTGTGATCACGTCTTGCGGTTCTGACCCGAGTCTGAGCTGGTAAATCGCATGTTGTGTAGTGAACGTCCTGATCACATGTCACTAGTGCAAGTCCTCGCTCTCTCTGCGCTTGAACCGAGACGATCGTAGCTCTCTGCTCTGGAGCGCTTGCGAGGCGACGATACAGACTATGTCGCGGGTGTAGTTTGCCGACGAAGTTGAAGTGCTCGCAGCGACAGCCTTTAGGTTCAGTCTGCGTAGTGGCGTCGCGAGTTGGTGCTTCAGATGACGAGTGTAGGCCTTGACGCTTCGTCGTGCGTGTGAAGCGCTAGCTTGCTGTCTTGGCTGTCGCGTACAAGTATGCGATGACGCGAGTCGTGGAGCTGCCAACAAGCGTGTTCTACCATAGTCGCGGCAACCTGCTCATCGGTCCACAGACAACCCCAAGTCGACATGACGACATTGTTGAGAATGGGTATCGACCCTTTGACTGATGTAGATGACATGCAAGCGGTGGCGCGATGCGCGTACACGATGCAACATACACCACGACTGCTGCTAGTGGCTGGAGTGGTTGTAGACGCAGGCGTCAAGCTCCATGCAAACACTGATGTTCGCATGCACTCACTCGCACATGGTAGACAGCTAGAGCTCATCGCTGTACCCGGCGCGCACTGTCACAGGCGTCCCGATTGCACTTGCAAGTGCGCGCTGGAACAACTCGTTCTGGTGCGCGCGGCGCTGGCGGCGGTACCGAAGCGCGACGACTACTGCGATGACCACGATCGCGCCAAGGACGCAGGCGACGACGACCTCTAGCGTGGCAATTGACGACGCAGTGTTCGATCCTTCGCTTGCCAAGCTCTCGTCGCTTCGCGCAGCTGCGCCGAGGGATCCAGATGCTGCCGGCAACGTCTGCGCACTCGAAGACGCTCCGTGCGCGGATGCCAGTGCGAAGACTTGCACTTGCGAGGCAGGAGGCGTGCTCGGAGGGGACGGAGACTGCTGGATTGGATATGGCGGCGAAGTTGGCGGTGTTGAGGCTGGAGGAGCACTCGACTGCTGGGCAGGCGACAGAGTGACTGGGCT
This sequence comes from Pythium guiyangense, assembly GCA_003730235.1. Classification (NCBI taxonomy): domain Eukaryota; phylum Oomycota; class Peronosporomycetes; order Pythiales; family Pythiaceae; genus Pythium; species Pythium guiyangense. Next base: position 999,974 of record QXDM01000017.1, on the reverse strand, counting down.
TTGTGTTGGTGGTGCCGTTGGTGTGACCATTGGCGCCATTGGTGGAGCGCTCGATTGTAGGTTGTTGTATTGCCAGATCGAAGGAGTGGGTGTTGGAGTGGGTATCGGTGTTGGCGTTGGCGTTGGTGTCGGGTACTGCCAGATCGGTGGAGTTGGAGTCGGTGTTGGCGTTGGCGTAGGAGTGGGTGTTGGTGTTGGCGTTGGCGTAGGAGTGGGTGTCGGTGTTGGATACTGCCAAATCGGTGGCGTCGGTGTTGGAGTGGGTATCGGTGTTGGCGTAGGAGTGGGTGTTGGTGTTGGCGTTGGCGTAGGAGTGGGTGTTGGTGTTGGCGTTGGCGTAGGAGTGGGTGTCGGTGTTGGATACTGCCAAATCGGTGGCGTCGGTGTTGGAGTGGGTATCGGTGTTGGCGTAGGAGTGGGTGTTGGTGTTGGCGTTGGCGTAGGAGTGGGTGTTGGTGTTGGCGTTGGCGTAGGAGTGGGTGTCGGTGTTGGATACTGCCAAATCGGTGGCGTCGGTGTTGGAGTGGGTATCGGTGTTGGCGTTGGCGTTGGTGTGGGTGTTGGTGTTGGCGTTGGCGTAGGAGTGGGTGTCGGTGTTGGATACTGCCAAATCGGTGGCGTCGGTGTTGGAGTGGGTATCGGTGTTGGCGTTGGCGTTGGTGTCGGGTACTGCCAGATCGGTGGAGTTGGAGTCGGTGTTGGCGTTGGCGTAGGAGTGGGTGTTGGTGTTGGCGTTGGCGTAGGAGTGGGTGTTGGCGTTGGCGTTGGTGTTGGTGTTGGTGTTGGCGTTGGCGTTGGCGTTGGCGTTGGCGTTGGCGTTGGTGTTGGTGTTGGTGTTGGTGTTGGTGTTGGTGTTGGTGTTGGTGTTGGTGTTGGTGTTGGTGTTGGCGTTGGCGTTGGTGTTGGTGTTGGCGTTGGTGTTGGCGTTGGCGTTGGCGTTGGCGTTGGTGTCGGGGTGGGCGTTGGCGTTGGCGTTGGTGTTGGCGTTGGTGTTGGTGTTGGCGTTGGTGTTGGCGTTGGCGTTGGCGTTGGCGTTGGCGTTGGCGTTGGCGTTGGCGTTGGTGTTGGTGTTGGTGTTGGTGTTGGTGTCGGGGTGGGCGTCGGAGTCGTAGTGGGCGTTGGAGTTGGTGCTGCTGTTGACGGGGTCGACACGGGTGGCGATGGAGTTGATAACACGACTGGCGGGCTGCGGTTGCACGCTGTAAGTGGAGCGATGTACGAGTCCTGGACGAACCACGATTCGTCAGGATCCGTCTCGCCATCGTCGAGCGCAGTTGGTGCTAGGAGTCGTCGCATCATCTGTCTCTCGTTGTCTTTGTCAGATGCACTGTCGTACGCCCACGTTGCGCAGTTGAGCTGCGCTTGCTCGTGCGAGAGCGGCGGCGACGTTGCCCAGCACCCGAGCGACGGGAACACGCATCCCCAGACACCACTGCGCACGAGTTGGCACTGCGCGTCTTCGCGTGCGACGCAGGTCGAGGACGCGCTGCGGAATGACGAGAGGCTCGGCGAGCAGTTGTTCACGCTAACGTCGTTGGCTCTTGGACACGCCACGCCGACAGGCTGCGCGCCGCTGCCGGAGCAGACCACGCCGCGGTCGCTCGGGACGTCGTACGTTGCGTCTCGACACACCGAGACGTACGTGCCATCGACAAACGACACGAGCAAGGCGAGGAAGAAGAGCAGGAGAAGCATGAGAACGCGAGATCGGCGACGAGTTGGCATCGTGAAGCAAACTCTCGAGTGTGCGCGTGCTTGATCTTTCGCGAATGAGCGCATCAAGCGGCTCTTAGCTGAGCGAGCGAGCGAGCGAGTGCTGGGTTCAGGCGTCGGTTTCGCTGCACGGACTCGCACGCGATTCCTACATTTGCTATTCGAAATGCTCAGCATGTAAGAAAGCGATAGGAAAGCACCCAAGGTGTCGACACTGTCGCACTCAAGATCCAGCTTGGTACTTTCGTTTGGTACTCGCGCTCTATTGTAAACGGTAGTTCGTCGTGTGGGCGATCGAAGTTGCTACCATCTATCCACTGGGCCTCGGAACTCGACGCTAGACAAGGCCGCCTTCTCGCCGACTCAGACGCTCTTTCCGCAGCGCATTGTACTTTTGCTGGTAGTGCTCGACAGCAGTCGACGCGCGGCCGTCGCCACCAGCGCCGCTCGAGCCCGTCTGCCGGTGGTCGTCGTCGTCCGTATCGGTCCAGTACTCGGTCTTGTGCGTACTGCGACTCACGCCGCTGTGCTCGCTCCCGCTCGGGTTCGCGCGGCGGTCCCAGCCCATTTCGTTCTTCTGGCGCCGGAGCCGGAGCATCTGGTCTCGCCCGGCCGTGCCCTCAGCGATCATCTTGTCAAGCACGTCAGCGACTTCGTCCGTGAACACGCGCTTCGGCTTCATGTACCCGCCGCCACCGCCAATCGTCTCTTCGTACTCGTACTCGGTCTCTTCCGAGTCACTTCCGTCCGACTCGACGCGCCGACGGCTACTGCGGCGACTCGCGCGCGAGCCGTACCGCGCACTCGTGCTGTGCTTGACACCGCTCGTGGCATGGCCTTGGAACGACTTCCACTTCATCTGGACGTACGCGTCGAGCGCTGGCGGGAAGCGCCAGTCGCCAGCGCCCCCAGCGCGAAAGTGCATCGCAAAGTCTGCGGGCAAGTCCTTGAACGTCTCGTCGAGTTCTTCGACGAACCGCTCCGTGTCGATCACGAGCCGATGCGACGAGCTGCTCACGGTGTAGCACCCCGGCGTCTTCGTCACGGCTTTGCTAATGAACCGATCGACGTACCGCAGGATCATGATCGCGCTGTACTCGCTCACACACTGCTCGAGCGCTTTCTGGGCTTCAATCGTCACTGCTTGAGCCGTGAGCTGCGGACTGAGCTTTGACTTGCGCTCCGACGTCCGCGCCTCTCGCGCCGACACAGACCGCGCTTTCGTTCGCGCAGCAGCCGGCTTCTTTGTCTTACTCGCGTCCGCGGCCGCCTTTGCGCGGCGCTCGTGTGCGCTCGTGTTGACTGCGCGGCTCATCGCGACGAGCGTTGCGTTGTCGTCGTCGCTGTCGTCGTAGTACGCCGTGTACATGCGCGCATTCGCCTGTGTGTTGCTCTGCGTGCTGCTGTCGTAGTTGCTCGACGGATACGCGCGCGAGACTGCAGCCGATGACGTCGAGGACGGCGCACTGCCGTGGAGGTACACTGACGACGACGAGGATGACGGAACAGACGACGACGTAGACGCAGGCGCGATCGCAATTGGCGCCGATGGTGTCCGGCGCTGCTGGACTGACGACAGCACAGACGGCGTCGGCTGCGACTGGTGTTGGGACACTGTGCTCGATGCGTCGGGCTCAGACGACGCAGTCGAGAGCTTGCGCGAGGCGCTCGAGTAGACCGACGACGACGCGTTCGATGCGTTCGAGACGTTGCGCGGACGGTCGTTCGATGCGCTCGCGTCCTGGTGGCTCCGATCTGGCGTCGACTCAGTCCGGTGCGAGCGCGATCGAAGGATGTTGATGGTTTTGCTGGTACGTTTGTTGCTACTGGTATCAGAATGTTTGGTATCACCGCCACCTTTGCGACTCCGCGGCGCTTCTTCGAGGAGCGGGATCGAGCTCTGCTGGCGCAAGAGCGCAGCGGACGCAGACGTTGCGACGTGGTGGTGGTAGCTCCCGTCGCTGTCGTCGCTGTTGTAGACCAGGACGTTCGGCGCGCTCTTGGTCTTGAGCGCAGCCGTTGGCGGCGGCGGCTGGTGCTGGTGTCCGCTCGTGCGCATCGACAGCATCTTGCTCTCACGGATCATGCGGCGCATTGCGAGGTCGTCGTCGTTGTCGCTCTGGCCGTTCGTGCTGCCGTTCACGCTACTGCTTGCGCCGCCGTAGTCACTGCGGCTTCCTGTGCTCTTGGCGCTGGCGCTCGCCACTGGCTTGAGAAAGTCCCGGAGCAAGTAGAAGACGCTCGCACTCGCCTGTGGCGTGACGTGCGTCTGGCCGTCGTAGAGCTGCTTCTGCGCTTTGCGGTACGTGTGCGTGAGAAAGAGGAGCTTGATGAGGAACTGGTGGAGCTCAACTGCGCGCTCGCGCACGACGCGGTCCGAGCGCGAGCCAAACAGCCGCTTGCCTGGGAACGGCAGGTCGTGCACCGCAGCGGCAAACTGCTGCGAGCACGCGTCGTTGCTGCCCGATGCGCTGCACTCGCGCTTCATCACGCGCGCGACGTCGTCGCGGAGGCGGCGAAAGTCCGAGTACGTCCGCCGGACTTCCCACTCGTCCGCGTCTTGCTGCACATTCACGACGTACAGCGTCTGGTTCGCGATCGTGAACTCGACGTGCGCGATCGCGACGACGAGGCGGCTCATTGTCTCGCGTCTCGTTGTTGTGTATTGTCTGTCTGTTGTCTGCGTGTCTGCGCGTTGCCGTGTGTATGTCGTGTGCCGCTAGTCAGTCCGTGCCGACTTGTGTTGTGCGCAAGAGAATGCCCCGATGCGACGCGTGCGCTGTAAAATTAGCCGAGCGTCAAGCGACTACTGTTGCTGCTTTGTTGCTGCTGCTACGCTGGCGTCGTACGCGCGTATGTGTGCCTCGCTCGCACTGCTGCTGCTCGTGTCACGCACGCAACTCGGTTGTGACTGCAGCACCGACGTTGTCGTCGTTGTCGTGGTCGCGTTGGTTTGGTTGTTGTTGTCGTGAAAGAGTCAGAGTCGCAGCCAGCAATAGAGCGTTTGTCGCTCAGCATACAAATTTCAAGATATTAGGTGACAGTGCCCGCCACCTGTTTCCGCGCGGTAGCGACAAAAGCGAGGGCACCTGCACTTCAACGCAATGGCGCACGCGCACCGGAGCGTCGCGCTCCCGGACGTCGTCCACCGCGTACGTTGCGCATGCTCGCGCTCGCGCTCGTCCTCTTCTCGACGCTCAATGACAATCTATACATGCGCTACTTGACAGACGGTTGAGCTCGCAGCAACGACTGCGCGCGTCGTGATTGTCGGCGACGTCCACGCGTGCTTTGACGAGCTCCAGTCGCTCTTGCGAGCCTGTGCATTCGATGCTGCGCATGACCAGCTCGTGTTTGTCGGCGACCTCGTGAACAAAGGACCAAAGCCTGTAGAGGTGCGTCGCCGCTGCTGTCGATACACACACACATGTAGGTTCATGTTCCTTACATGTTCAGCAACCTCATTGGTAGGTCGTGCGCTTCGCACGCGAGTCGAATGCGCTCTGCGTGCGCGGGAACCACGACGACGCAGCGCTCGCAGCGTACTACGCGTGGCAATCGAGTGGAGGTCTCGCTGGCAAGAGCGACGCCAAGTACAGCTACGTTGAGCAGTTTTCACGCGACGACGTGCAGTTCCTCGAGCAGCTCCCGTTCACGCTCACGCTACCGCAGCACAACACGATCGTCGTGCACGCTGGGCTCGTGCCTGGCGTCGCGCTCTGCGACCAGCGGCCGATCAACATGTACAAGATGCGCTTCGTGACGCAACGCCGCGCTGATGAGACGCTCGAGTCGCTGCCGTCGTGGCTCGCGCTCGAGTCCCGCGGCGCTGCACCTGATACCAGTAGTGAACTCTATCAGTGGGCAACGCAGTGGCGCGGCCCAGAGCACGTCGTGTTTGGGCACGACGCGGTTGCAGGGCTCCAGCGCGAGGCATTCGCGACTGGTCTCGACACTGGCTGCTGCTACGGCCGACAGCTCAGCGCGTGCATCCTCCCAGTGCGTCATCGACTGACGGACTGACTGATACGCGTGGCTGAGTCGACACTGACGCCTAACTCACAACGATGTGTATGACTGACTTGCGTTGCTGCTGCAGTCGCGAGAGATCGTGCAAGTGTCCGCCATGCGCGCGTACGTCGCAGTTCCATCGAGCGCTGCCACGTAAGACCACCACTGCGTAGTGGCATTTGATACAGCGATATTGACTACAAGAGTGGTCAATCTGAATCCTACTGTAGATATCCACATACAACTTGCGAGAGGTCGCACCATTGAGCAACGTGAGAGGTCATTGAGAGAGAGAGAGAGCATGAGCAGCATACAGCGAACATCAGGAGCACCAGGAGCATCCGCTGCGGCAGCGCGTGCGCTCGTCGCCAGCAGCAGCAGTAGCAGTCGCTACACGAGCGCTGTGCGCACGAAAGCGACGCCGCAGCACGCCGCAGTGCGCGAGAGCATCAAGGTGGCACCGAGCAGTCGCACAAGCAGCAGCTCGGTCACGCACGATGCGCCATCGATCAGCGCGTCTCGCACAGCTATTGCAGCCAACAAGAGCAATAGCAGCAGTAGTAGCGGTCCAGCGCTCGCGCTCAAGCGCAAAATCGACGACATGTTCAAGCGCATGCAGCCGCACACGATCGTGCAGTCGTACGAGAAGCTCCTTACGGCGCTCCAGATCGTCCCGAGTCTCTGTGTGAACGGCGAAGTGCTGACGCCGCTCGCAGCAGCACCGACGTCGCTCACAGCTGGCTGGAAAGCAGCGCAGCGACCCGAGAGCGAGAGTCTCCGAGGGACGTTCGACCCGCCGAGCGGACGTTTCCACTACGCGCGGAGTCTCCAGTATGTACCGACAGACGCAAAGCTGTCGCTCTCGACGCTCAAAGCGCTCGATGTGTCGTTCACGTCAGCAATGCACGGCATCGGTTCGACTCCAGCAGTGCTGCGCGTGCCAGCGCCGTTGACAGTCAAGCACTGGCGTCTCACAACGTCTTCATCGTCGTCAACATCGTCATCGTCGTCCAAAGAGCTTGGACTCGCACTGTACGAGCTCTCGCTCGGCGCGTGGCAGCACAGCTCCGTCGTGGCGCTCGTCTGGACAAAGACGCTCGAAGTCGCGCGGCTGTACGTGCAGCTCAACGTCGCAGAGCTGCTGTACGCGTGCGTAGAGCGAGCGCTTGTGATCCCATTTGACGACATTGACCCGCTACATGGCTTGCACTCATACACAGTGGCCGTCACGATTCGGACGTTCGAGAGCGTGCTATGGGAGCGCGAGGTCTACGACGTCGCGTTCACGCTGCCAGCGACAACGACTGGCGCAGCAACCGCCGTGCGCGTCGAGCTGCTCGACGACTCGAACAGCGTCTACCGCGATCGCGAGCGGTACTTGCGCTCGAGCGACGCTGCGCTGCCAGTGACGACCGACGCGCTTGCGTTTGCACTCGACACTGCGCTCGTTGTTGACGTCGACGTGTGGGAGCGCAGCACGTGTGCACCAGTGTGGGGCTGCAGCAAACCGCTTGCAATCGATCGCAGTCAGCCAGGCAGCAGCGACAACAACAGCAGTGGCGCCGACTTTTCGCTCAGTGGCGCTGAGCGCAAGCAGCGGCTCGTGCTTGAGCATACCGACTCGAGTCGCAACAACGCAGTCACGATCGCGCTCGAGACGCTCGCAAGCAGCAGCAGCAGTGGCGCCAAGATGCGCGTGTTTGTCCAGCAGATCGAGCTCGCGCTGAGTCTCGCGTTCATTGACGCAGTCTTTCGCACGAGCTACGCTACACGCCGTCGTTGAGTGATGGACACTTGCAATCACTCTTGTGTCCATTCAATACGGTTTTCATTTGACATCATAAACGAATGCGGACACTCCCAACTTCAACTGTCGCTTCCAGATGGACACTGCAGCTTGAGCGCACGGCGAAAGACAACGATCGCATCGTCGTGCTCGCCGCGCAAGTGGAGCAGGCGACCGAGGAGCGAGAGGCTCGCAAGCGAGTCGCTCTCGAGCGCAAGTGACTTGTTCACTGCACGCTCCGCTGCTGCTGTGTCGCCAGCGCCATCGAGCGCCTTTGCGAGGTGGTACCACGCGACTGCGTTGTCACTGTCGATTGCAAGCGCGCTGCGGAATGCGTCGGCAGCGCTTGCAAAGTCGCCTTTGCTGAGGAGCACGACGCCGAGGTCGTGCTGCGTTGCTGCGACGTCGAGTGGAATGTGCAGCTCGAGCTGCTCGCTCCGGAACGGCGAGAGCTGCGGCGCTGGCGACGACGGACGGACCGAGTCGCTGCTCCACGTCGTGTCAGAGCCGGCTGAGCGCTCTGTTCCATCGCGGTCGCTCTCGGCTCCGTCCTGATTACAAATGTTGTTGTTGTTGTCCTTATTGTCGACTGCAGTAGGCGACGGCAGCACTGGCAGCTCCTGTGCTTCCGGCGCCTCTGTCTCTTTGCTGGCGCTCGCTGCTTGCAATGGTGAGTCTGCTGCTGCTGGCGGCGACAGCTCGGCGTAACCAGCGTCGAGGTACTTTTGCGCAATCACGTCGTACTTGTCCTTCTCTGCGCGCGCCAAGTAGATCTGCCGCTGACTCTTCTCGAGCGCGTCGCGGATCTGCTGCTTCGCTACGAGGAGCTTCTGCACGTGATCCTCGAGCTCGCTCATGCGACTGTCCATCGACAGCTTTTGCGACGTCACTTGCGGGAGCTGATCGAGCTCTTCGTACCAAGCTTTCGACGGCGCGTCGAGGTCGGTCTTTGCGAGTCGACGGCGCTGCGCTGCGTCTGTTGACGGCGGCTCGTTCGCTCGGCTGCTGCTGCGGCCGTGAGTCGTGTCGTTGCGCTCGTGGCGCGGCGGCTTCGCGAGCTGCGACGACGCTGGTGCGAGCTGCACGCGCGTGAGGAACATCGACGACGCGCTCGGGAACATTGGCAGTGTCGACAGCGTCGCGGGCGAGTAGTTGCGCTGAGTCGAGTCGGACCGGACGCTCCGCGCCGATGGCGACGTTGCTGCAGCAGTCGCTGCTGCTGCTGCTGCTGCGAGGTCGGCTCGAGGACTATTTGGCTGGTGCCGCGGCGACGCGCCGAGCAGATAGTTCCGCACCGACTTGCTGCGTTTCGTCGTCACCGCCGGCGTGTTGAACAGCCGCGGCGAGATCGCCTCGGGGCTCCAGAACAGCGACCGGTGGCTGCTGCGCTGACTCGCGGTCTCGTCGTCATCGTCACGATACGCACTGTAGCCTTCGCTCGTGGGACTGTACCGACTCGAGGCGTTGCTCACGCCGCGGCTCCGACTCGCTTCGTTCGTGTTGCACCCGACGTGCGTGTTCTGGAGGTCTTCGTGGCACACGGCGCAGACGCGCTGCGGGTGGAAGAGTCCGATGTGGCGCAGCGGCAGCGAGTGACGCGAGTGGCGACTGCAGACCGACTCGCCGCAGTTGCGGCAGTGGTGGCGGCTCTTGAAGTACCCGAACTTGCACTCGCAGATGTGGCAGCGCTTTGCGAGCTTCCACGCTGGTGGGCGCTGCTGCTGCGTTGCGTCGCGCATCGACGGACTCAACAGAAGCGCTGTGATCGGGTCGCGGTACGTCGGCGACGGCGGCAGTGGCGCTGGCTTTGGTTGCTCGCGCGGCGTGTATGGCTCAACGTCGACGTCGTCTTGGTTGCTCGGGCTGCTTGGTCTGCTGTTGCTGCTGCACTCGGCTGCGCGGAGCTGCTGCGCTTTCAACGATGACGACGACGACGACGCAGTCTTCTTGGTAGCAGACGCAGCACGGCCGAGCGCTCGGACCTCGGCGTCGAGCATCTGGAGAAAGAGCTTTGCGCTCGATGCGCGCACGTGCTCGTTCGCGAGCTCAAGCGGCGTGCGGCCGTCTGGCGTCGCGACGGTGATCGCTTTTGGGTAGAACTTGAGCAAGAGCTTGAGCGCGTCGAGCGGAAGGTTCTTCCGTAGTGCAATGTGCAGTGGGAGCAAGCCCGCGAGGTTCTTCGTTGCCGTCGCAGGCGGGTGCACGAGCACGAGCTTCTGGAGCACGCGAAGTGGCACGAGCGGGTCCGAGCAGACCCAGTGCAGCGGCATCATGCCAAAGTCGTCGACCTCGTGCGCGAGCAGTGGCTCGAGCTGCACAGCGCGCACGAGTTCGGGGTAGTTGTACTTTTCCGCGAGGTCGACTGCAGACACCGGCGTCTCCATTGTGCCTGTGTATGTGTGTATGTGTTGCTGTGTGGATGGCACTGCTGCTGCGGCGGCGGCGTGGTGTGCGGAGGAGCTGAGAGATTGCGTTGTGAGCTGCTGCTTCAGTGCGGTCGCGACTGCTTGTGTGTGGCTAGCGGCGCGCGAGATGGACGGACGGACGCGCTAGATCAGCGAGTCGCAGCGACGACGACCGTAGGCGGACCAAGATATCACAGAGCAACCGACCGATCGAGCTACTGCAGCTGATCGAGTCGATAGAAGGAAGCAGGTGGTGCTGCGAGACCAGCTGGAGCGCTGACGCTGAGCGTGGATGTATGTGTATCAGTGCGTCCTGCCACGCACTACATACTACACACTGTTGCTCTGCTGTGCACATGAGCAACACACACACGTACAGCGGCACAGCGCTATCAAGGAAGCGAGCTGGTACACAACATCACCCGCACCAAGCTTTTCGCAACAATGGTACACTTGCAAATTGTATGAAAATACAATTGCTATATTCGCAGATCTTTTGCTGAAACGTCGTTGAACACACATCTAGCCATATAGTAAAACCGAGTCCATGCGTGTAGCCATCTCGATAGCAAGAAGCGTCAAGCACGCCAAGCACGCCAGTCGCAACTGCTTCGAAAGTGAAGCCCTGCGCAAGCGCCACCTTGCATCAGCCGTCTTTGTGGAGCTTGGTTTCACATGAGCGAGTGAGTGGCCTTGCTCCATGTGTTCGTTGTTGCGCTCAATGCGAGTGTGTGTGCCTTTGTGTGCATCAGCAACAAGCAACCATGCGAGACGATCCGAGCAGTCTCAGCAGATGACCACGACTTGCACGCGCACATGAAGAAGCGGCGTGTACTTGTTGTTATCTCAGCGTCCTGTTACTCCAGTCACGCGCACTACATCCGGTCGTGTGTGTGTAAGCGTCGTGTGTGTGTAAGCGTCGTGTTTGTAAGCGTCGTCGTCGAGCAGCGCATGTCGAGCAAGTTGAGCTTCTTGTCGATGTGATGTGTCGCACACCAAGTTGAAGCAGTCGCTTTCATGAGCATTTCAAATCTATACGTCTATTTTGCAAATATTACATATTGACAAGGTCAGTTCTGAAAGCGGCATTTTTATATGCAGAAAAGTATACTGTGATTCGAGAAATTTCTCCTGATCCTGCCTTGACCGCGTGGCGCTTCATGCGACCGACAACGTCGTGCTGATTGGCGTCGTTGTCGCGGCCGACTCGAGTGCTCAGATAGCCGACGCGTGTGCTCCGACTTGCACCACCAAACAGCAGCAGCGACTGGCGCGCGTGCGTGCCCGTGTGTGTGACAGAGCACTGTGCATGGACACACAACCAAACTGGACAAGAGCAACAACAACACCAAGAGCAACAACAAGAGCAACACAATGAACACGGCGCATCGACTACACAGAGCAGCACTGGCGCCGTTGAGAAAGCGGCGCGCTACGACACCGCTCAAGACACGCGTCTTGCTCGCGCTCGTGCTGTTGCAGCTGTTAGCGACCGCGCTCGAGGGTGTGAGCGCCATGGACCCTACAAAGGACTACTACAAAGTCCTCGGCGTGAAGAAGGACTTCTCGGACCGCGAGCTCAAGAAAGCGTACCGCACGCTTGCGCTCAAGTACCACCCGGACAAAGTCGACGACGAGCAGGAGAAGGAGCAAGCGAAAGAAAAGTTCGTGCAAGTCTCCGAGGCGTACGAAGTGCTCTCAGACCCGCAGAAGAAGAGCGAGTACGACGAAGCGCGGCTGTACGGCGGCAACACCGGTGGAACAGGCGGTGGCGGCGGTGGCTTTGCGAATGGCTTTAGCGGTGGCTTTGGTGGACAGTTTGGCGGTGGCGGCGGTCGTCAGCGCACCAGCGAAGAGTCGATGCGGTCGTTCGCGAAGATGTTTGAGAGCGTGTTTGGCCACGGCTTTGGCGGTGGCGGCGGCCATGCGTTTGGTCACGGCGGCGGTGGCCACCAAGAGTTCCACTTTGACGGCATGGACGGCTTTGGCCACGGCTTTCCAGGCGGCATGGGCGGTGGCATGGGCCGCGGCGCGCCGCAGCAGCGTTCACCGCAGTCGCTGTACCCGAAAGACTCGCCCGTGCGTGCGCTGTCGAAGAAGAAGTTCCCGGGCAAAGGTGCAAACAACGAGTGGCTCGTCGAGTTCTACTCGCTCGCGGACCAGCACTCGGTTGCGTTCAAGGAGCCGTACGAGCACATTGCAAGCGACTTGCGCGGCAAAGTCAAAGTCGGCGCCGTGAACTGCGACAAGCACGCGCAGCTCTGCGCGTCGATGCGCGTGACGACGTATCCGCAGTTTGTCTACGTCTGGGACGGCGAGCGCAGCGTGTACGACGGCGAGCTCGACGAGTACGCAGTGTACAACTTTGCGATCGAGAAGCACATTGCGCGCTTGCAGCGCTTACGCGACAGCGGCGAGCTCGAGAAGCTCCACAGTGGCAACCAGGCAAAGCTGTGCAACGTCGGCAAAGACGCAAACCCGAGTGCGTCGTCGCTCTGCGCAGTGTTTGTCTTGTCGGAGCGGTCGCAGCAGCACAAGCGCGAGATGGCGATCGCACAGGACGTTGCGAAGAAGTTTCGCCAGACCAAGGGGCTCAAGTTTGCGTACGTCGATGCAAAGATGCAGCAGCGCATTCTGAGCAAGCTCGTTCGCGACGCTGGCAAGAGCAAGAGCGCACCACTCGGTCCGATGCTGCTTGTGATCCGCACAAAGCGAGGTGCTGTGCGCGTCGGCGTGCACTCGGCAGACGCGTTTACAGCCGATGCGCTGTCATCGACGCTCGAGCGCGCTGTTGGCGGCGACTTGACGCTCCAGACTGTCACGACGCCAGTGCACTTTCGCTAGACCCGAGCGCCATGAAGCGACTGGAATGGCACAACATCTCCTATCTACAAGCAAATGCGACATCGTTTTGAGTTATGTGGCGTTGTTGTGATGTTCATTCGTCGTGAGAGCGAGCTTGCTGGTGTTGACACTGAGACTGAGAGATGAGGATCGCTAAGGCAACACTACCAAGTTGAAGCAGTAATAGAGAGGCGTCATAGCGTTGTATAGAGGTCAGTTGCGTATGTTGACAGGTCAAGAGTGCTAGTCATAAACCCAATTTATTCATTCCTTTATAGTATATTTTATTATTTACAAATAATTTTGGACTTATTACTGCTATTTACGTAATATTGAGAGCCTTATCACGCTAATTACAAAACACTAGGGCCTCTTTTGCAATCGCCCCCCATTTGACCGATCGATCAATCGATCCAAGTGAAGCACGCTCAGACCATCAGCCGGCCACGAAAGGAGGCAGGAGCAGAGGCAGGAGCAGAGGCAGGAGCAGAGGCAGGAGCAGAGGCCGCCGCCGTTCGAACAGGAGGAGCAGGAGCAGACGCAGCAGCACCAAGAGCATGCAGAGCGGCAAATCGTACGCAGCCGCAGCGGCGGCGGCGACGCGCAAGCCCCACGCGCCTGGCGCCAAGGCCACTGGCAGCACGAATGGCGCGCCAGCGAGCAAGAAGAAGTGCGTTCGTCGACCGCAATTGCTCGTCGTGCTTGAACATGCGCGGGTGGCGCCACGTAGCAACGTGTCAATCACGATGCTCACTCGTCTACGCCACTTCTCTCTATGTATGTGCTTGTGTGAATCCATACGAGCAGACCGAGCGAGAGCAAGAGCAAGACGAACGGAAAGGATGCGTCTGCGCCAGCGACTTCTGCTGCGCCGCCTGGGTTCGCAGCGCCCAAGCAGCCAGATCTCGGGTTCAGCGGTGCGTTTGTGTCTGTAGTGACGTGATTGCTTGTTCGTGAGGACCTTAAGACCAAGTGCTGATCCACACTTTGACCTGGACGTTCTTGCTCGTGACGCAGACCAGCAGCAGCGCGTGCTTCGCCACCGCGCGCTCTTTGCGTTCCGCTTCTTCGTGGTGCGTCCATCCGCACGATCGCACTCGCTGTGGCTTCATCACACACTCGTCTGGTCTGCTCGTGCAGCGTCTGATCGCCGACTGCTTCGTGTCTGCTGCTGCTGCTGCTCACAGGGCAAAGCTGTCGAAGTGCAGCTTGACGACCGCTCAGTGTACGCAGGCGTGCTCGACTGCATCGACCCGGACGACTTCTCGATCGTGCTCAAGAACACGCACCGCAAGGTCCATCTGTCTGGCTGTCGGTCCTGAGTCTTCTTAGGCTTCGCCATGCAGTGAGGCGCTCACACACACTTTCTCTCGTTTCCACCACCGCCATGTACAGAGCGAGCAGGGCGAGGCGTTCCAGACTGGGAGCACTGTGATCTTCAAACGCGGTCAGATCGCGCACATGGCGGTCGACGGCACGGTGAACTACCACGAGAGCGCATTCGGCACTGCAGGTGCGTCGGCTGCGAGCAGTGGTTTCCGCACAGACACGGAGATCAGCGGTCGACAGCACGAGCACCTCTTTGGTCGCGAGCTCCAAGCTGCGTCATCGTGGCTCGATCCGCAGCTCGACAGCGGTGAGCTCGAAGATCCACGGCGTCGGTCGTCCAAGGTACATTCTGCTCTTGTATCTGTTCTGTGCAGTAGTCATCTGCATCTGGAACGTTCGTGTCTAACTCTGTGATTCTGTATCCTGTTCTGAAACGCTATCTGAAATGGTATCTGGACAACTATCTGAATCGACCCTTTGAAACGCACTTTCAGTCTGGCTGGAACCAGTTTGAAGCAAACGAGAAGCTCTTTGGTGTCGTCTCGAGCTTTGACGAGACGATCTACACGACAAAGCTCGACAAGAGCAAGCTCTCGACGCAGCAGTCGCGCGACGCAGAGCGCATTGCGCTCGATATTGAGCGCCAGACGTCGAGCAACTTCCACTTGCAAGAGGAGCGGAACCACCAGCGCAGCCACGCAGCGGGCGACGACGACCTCGACGAAGAAGCGCGCTACAGCTCGGTTGACCGCAAGGGCGCTATGAAAGCGGCTGCTGGCAAGAGCTCGAACTCGTACGTGCCGCCAGCGCTCCGCAATGCGCAGCGCCAAGCGAACGCAAGCAAGCCGACACCGACACCGACTCCAACACCAACGCCGACACCGACGCCAGCGTCGACGCCAGTGCCTACTGCTGCGACGCCCAAGCCGTTCTCGTTCAGCGACGCAGTGAAGGGTCGTTCGCAAGCAAGCGCAGCAGCAGCGACTCCTGCACCTGCTGCAGCGGCCAAGCCCGAGGCAAAGAAGGCGCCAGCGTCGCCACCAAAGACAGCGGCAGCGCCTGCTGCACCGACGCCAAGCACCGAGTCAAAGCCTGCCGCGCCATCGCCAAAGCCAACAGCGTCGGCTCCAAGCACGAAAGACGCGCCGGCAGCAGCAAAGGCGCCGGCTGCGACAACGACCAAGACGACGACGAGCAAGACCACGAAACCCGCGGCGGCGCCGTCGCCCAAGAAGACCGACAAACCTGCTGCTGCACCAGCTTCCACTCCAGCGGCACCAGCGAAGAAGACGACGCTGAACCCGAACGCAAAGGAGTTCAAGCTCAACGTCGCAGCGGCCGAGTTCACGCCCAAGTTTGCGCTCCCGACGCCTGCTGCGACGTCGTCGCCGTACCGCAGCGCGCAGCAGCCGCACCACCACGCGCACCATGCGCACCAGCACCACCACATGGCGCACATGCACCATCAACCGCACCCTGGCGCGGCCATGGGCGGTGTCGTCTACTCGCCCATGCCAGACGAGTGGATGTACGACGGTGTCATGGACGACCCAGAGCTCCTCGCGCCGCAGGGATACTTGCCGTACGGTGTCCCGATGGTCCCTGGCGGCGTGATGCAGCCGCCCGTGTACCCGCAGATGCTCCCGCCGCAGCGCATGATGGGCGGCCAGCGACCGCACAACGGTGGCGGCTACGGCGGCTACCAGCAGCCGGCGCCGTACAATCCGCGCGGGTACTACCCACCGAACGCCGGCGTGCCAGGTGCGTGTTTGTTGTGCTCGTTTGCGTAGACAGAGAGACTGTCGAGCGACTGCAAGGACTGACGCTATGGCCTCGTCTTGTGTATGTGATGACCGACAGGTGGAATGCCGTACCCTGGCGCAGTGCCAGTGGTTGTCCCAGGTCCGCAGCCGCCACTGCCGCCTCGGTACGTCTCCATCTCACTCTTTCCAACGCATCAGTCACTCGCATCTTGTATGCTTCGTATGACTAACGGACCTGGCGTTTGTATGTGATGGTCCTGATCGTGCGTAGTGAGCCATCGCCAAGCGGCGACGCACCGTCGAGCTCGCCTGCGCTGCCGCCGCAGCAGCCGCCGTCGAGTGGCGCGAAGGCGAGTGCTGCGAAGAAATAAAGCGCTCGGGTGTGGTGCGCGTCCGACGCGTGTCCGTCCGTCCCTCTCCTCCTCCTCCTCCTCCTCCATCTTCTCCTCTGTCTTCCGTCTCTTGTTCTTGTCCATCGCTCCTCCTACTCGCGCGCTTCCGAGTCTGTCGACGTCCTTTGCGTGTCATGCGTAGCAGTTTCAGTATGTGATCCGTCAGTCTTCACTTACAAGAGACGCCTCGATGATGCTCCCGCCGATCCGCAAGTCGTCGAACGCGCCGCTCAGTGCGCACAGCTCTGCATCAACTGCTGCTGTCGCAGGCAATGGAAGTGCACTGAAGCGCCATGGGAACGCAGGAAGCACAAGTAGCAGCGACTGGAGCTATCGCGACGAACTGTCGTATCCAGCACCAGGCACAGCGCTGGCGTCCAACAGCAACAACAGTGTTGTGATCGACCGCATCGAGGCGCTCGAGCGCGAGAACGAGCTCATGCGCGCCGAGCTCGCGCACGTTCGCCAGCACTTGTCCAGCAATCAGCACCAGCGCGAAGACGAGCGCGTGCGTCTCTCTCTCTGTCGTTCTCCATGTAGACGCGCTCCTGTGTGACTCGCTCACTCGACTCTGTTGTACGAACGCTGGTGTACGCTCCTGACGACGACGACGACGACGACTAGCTCTCGCTGTCGAAAGGTGCGCTGCGATGGACGCGACTCGCGCTCTCGAGCCATCACACTCTCACGCTCTGACGCCCGTGTGCCCATAGTGAGCGACGAGCTCCAGCGCCTCGTACATGCATTCAACAGCAAAGTCCAAGCCGACAGCGTCTTCCAGCAGCGCGAGCAGCAAAAGTGCGCGCTGCTCTTTGCAGAAGTCGCGCGCCTCGGCCACAGCGTCGAGAGCGTCGAGCTCGCAGTCAAGACCGCGAGTGACGACGTGCGCCGGCGCTTGGCGCTCCAGGAGCAGCAGCTCCAGTTCGCAAGCGCCGCAAAGGAGCAGCAGCTCAGTGCACACGCGTCAGCGCACCGGAGCGACGAGGTGCTGTCTGTTGTGGCCGCTCTGTGTGTCTCGGAGCAAGCCCATAGCGCTCACTCGCCACTGCTCTCTATCGCGCTCTCTCTCACTACAGACGCAGCATCAAGTGGACGAGCTCCAGCACGCCGTCACGCTCATGAAGAGCGCACTCACGCAGCTCCGGTCCGAAGTCGAAGCGGACCGGACCGAGCGCTGGCGCCTCGACAACGACCGGAGCCAGTGGTTCAGCGAGCTCCGGAGCGCCGTCGCGACGCTCGACGCGAGTGTCGACACCAAGATCCTGCACTACGTCGAGCGCCTGAGCAGCAAAGTCGCCGCCGACAAGATCGACGTGCTCCGCGTCGTTGACGAGTACCGCGACGCAAGCGCCGGTGCGGACTGGAAGCGCGTCTCGAGTCAGATGCTCGAGCTCGCGCGCATGAGCGACCACGTCCATGCGCTCGAGCGCTGGGTCCACACGGAGTTTGAGCACATCAAGCGCTTGGTCCAGTTCGTCGTTGGCGACACGGACGCTCGCACTCAGACGCTCGCACTCGCCCTTGTCGCGGGGCTCGAACACTGCCTCGCGCTCGTGCAGCAGCACGACGCTGACCTCACGACACAGCTCCCGGATCTCCACGACGCAGTGCGTGATGTCGCGCATAGTGTGCAGCACAGCGTCC
The DNA here is from genome assembly GCA_003730235.1 of Pythium guiyangense. Lineage (NCBI taxonomy): Eukaryota > Oomycota > Peronosporomycetes > Pythiales > Pythiaceae > Pythium > Pythium guiyangense. The sequence goes on along the minus strand of QXDM01000017.1, from coordinate 982,087 downwards.
GCGCGCTCGAAGCAGTCGTGCCGTTGGAAGTGCGCGCGCGGCAGCAGAGCGACGACGCTCTACACAAACGCATGCGGTCGATGACGCAGTCGCTCGCACGTGCGATCGAGACCGTGCGGACCGAGTGCAGTGGCTCACAGACGCAGCTCCGTGCGCGCGTACAGATCGTCGAAGACGCGCAGCGCTCGCTCGTGCAGCAGATCGAGGCAAAGACCGACGCAGTCGATGCAACGATCCGCGCGTTCGTGCAGGACGCAGACGCGATGCTCGCGCGTCTCGGCGACGCAGTCGAGCGCGAGCGCCAGCAGACGATTGCAACAGCAGCAGCAGTCGCCATCGCACCACCACCAGTAGCAGCGCTTGAACCACAGCATGAGGACGTCCGAGCTCCAGAGACAGAGGCAGAGACTGTGGCGCTCATCGTGCAGTCACGTCCGAGCTCCGCACTCGCACCACTCGCAACAGAAGACAACAACGTGGCAGTGGCTCCGTCGAGCTACGAGCTGACAACGCACATCGCAGCAGAGCTCGAGGACCAGCGCCGCGTGCTCGAGAGCCTCCAGACGTGGACGACCAGCCACGCGCGCGAGTGCAGCGAGTGCTACGCGTACTTGAGCTGGGCGGTCGAGCGCACGGCCGTCGACTTGAGCGTCGCGCAGTGCCTCTCAGCAGTCGTCGATCACGTCGCAGACGCTGCAGCAGCAGCAGCGCAGTCGAGAGACGCAGGAGTGTGGCTATGAGCAGCTAGAGACAGAGCGTGTGGGGGTCGAGTACTTGGCTACACTTAGATACACACGCGTCGTCACTCGCTACGGACCGATCGACTGTACTACGACGTGGACGTGATGCACCCGGACGTCGAGCGCCGCATCGACGGTGCGACGCCCGTGTGCAGCGGTGCGCGTGTGCTGCTGCTGCCTCGGTGCGGCGGTGGCAGTGCAGCGCGCGGTAGTGCGCTCTGGAGCGGGTCCTGCGGCGGCGTGATCGCGACGTACCAGCCCCACTGCGGCGACTCGGTCTGGCGCTCAAAGAGCTCCGCTGGGCTCCGGCTCGCGATATCGCGCGGGTCATCGTCGTCGTTGCTGCTTATCACGACGAGGTCGTGCTCGAGCGCACTCAGGTCGATCGACTGCTGCGTCGAGCTCTTCTTGATCGCGCCGGTCGGTGGTCGCCGCGTCACAGGCGCGACGTCGCTCGACACAGTCGACGCCGACCCAGCGCTTTGCTTCGAGTCGCGCCCGTCCGTCATCCCATCGTCGCGGTCTGTCACGTACATGTCTTCAAACACTTGTGTCAAGCTCCCACCGTGCTCGTCGCACCAACTCACAGCTGCTGCGAGCTTCGCGTCGCTCGGTGGCGACGTGCGGCCACAGCTGCTGCTGCTCGAGAGCGCGGCGGCCGTGCGCTTGGCAGCTGCGCGGACGTGGCTCTCTGCTTCGACTTTGCGCCGCCGCGCGACCAGTTCGTGCTTCTGGAACACTGCGGCAGTCGCATCGAGACTCGCATTGTTGCTGCTGCTGTCGTCGTCGAGCGCCGTGTCGTCGAGGAGCGTCGTGCTCGAGCGACTGTGTGCGAGCGTCTCGGCCGCGTTGAGGAACGTGATGACCGAGACTGCAGTCGCAGCAGCGGCGGCGAGCACGGGGTGGTCTTTCACCCACCGCAAGCCGGTCGAGAGCTCCTTTGCTGTCGGGAAGAACGACGCGTCTGCGAGTCCGTTGCTCATGTGCGCCGCTCGGTCGCGCAGACACGTGCACGCGTGCGCTTGCTGTGCAAAGTGTGCTTGTTGCTTGTTGCTTGTTGCTGTTGCTTGCTTGCTTGTTGCTGGGGAGAGGTCGCACGCACACGCAGAGCACGCACAAGCGAGCGAGCAAGTGCGCACGCGGCGGCTCGTCGTGAGCTGTTGCCGCGCTTCGTGAAAATGGCTGACCTTTGGCTTTTCGCTTTTCGCTGGTGGTGGTGAGAATTGTGCGCATTACGAGAGGACATCGAAACTTCAAGGAGCACATCGAAACCCTCTGTATTGAGCATTATGTATGGCTGAATGTTTTATTTAAGTTGATTTGTACTGTATAGTTGATGTAGTTGCGGTAGAGTCACAGACTGTGCGAAAAAAGTGAGCGCAAAATGTATAGTGGAGCTCAACCACACAACACAAGCGGATATCTTCAGGATCGGAACATGGACTTCGCTTCATGCTACTCGCGCTCGACTTGGCGACTTGGTGCGCCACGCGACTTGCATGCGCTCGTCTCGCTTGCTCTCTCTCATGTTGTATGAGCCGTTCTCTCTCGACGGCAGCAACTGCTGCTGTCACAGACACACACGTCATCAACAATGAACCGCCGTGCTGGTGCATTGCGACTGCTCGCTCGCATCGACAGCAATGCTTGCATCTGCACCAGCAGCAGCGACTCCTTATGTGAATCGCAACGAACAATCAGTTGCCTCAAGCAAGTGTGTTGCTTGGACTACTGCCCTTGCATGGTTGCTCGCTAGATCCACTCGCGAACTTGCGTGCACACCTGCTACGGACGGACGGACGACGCCTGCGCCTCGTGGAACGCTTTCGATCGCAACACGCCATTGCGTCGAAGTGCAGTGCTGACGCGACAGCAGTGGCGCACGAGCGCTTGATCAGTGATGAGGTTGGTTGCTTCGATGCCGCTTGATGCGCCTAGCTCGTGCTCTCGTGCATGAATAGACAGACTATGAACGTCATCGAGATGACATCTGTGGTTGTTGCCTCACATACAGGCTGGCTTGTTGCTGTCTTGCTCCACCATGAGCGAGCGATGTTGCGTCCATTGTCGTCGACCATCTCTCTCTCTCATACTTTCGCGTGCACAAGAGTACACAAGAGAGCACATGAGAGCACTGAAGAGCACGAACGACGTGCTGCGCTTGATAAATACACGCGACTGCCTCCCACTGAGCAATCGGCTGATGTGGTCTCACACACTCTACTACTACTGCTACGGCTGCTGCGACTGTCAGACTCACCAAGGCTAGCCTAGACCGCGCTAGACCAGTCTCGCCTTGTCTAGCGTCCACCAGCTCTCGACACTCGACACTCGACACTCGACACTCGACACTCGACACTCGACACTCGACACTCGACACTCGACACTCGACACTCGACACTCGACACTCGACACTCGACACTGGTCGCCCTCTCAGTAGATCATCGCCTACACACTCAAATGTCGAGCAGTCGACCAACTACACGTCGACGTCTGCGCCATGGCGCGAGTGGTGCACGACCGTTGCGTTGAAGTAGCGCTCCGCGAACGACCCGATGCCCGGTGTGATCGCGCCGTTGTCGCCCACGTCCGGGTCAATCGCACCGGCGACGACGCGCACGAGCGGGAAGCGACTGCTGATCTCGGCCACGGCCGGCGCGCTCGCGAGCAAACACACGAACCGGATCGCGCGCTCGCTCGCGCCGGCGTCGAGCAGCGCCTGGATCGCGACGCACGCACTCGCGCCAGTCGCGCACGTCGCTTCGAGCAGGAACACGTCGTGGGCTCGGACGTCCGGCGGCACGCACACGCGCTGGAGCGTCGGCTCGGCTTTCATGTCTGCGCCGCCATCGCCGCCACTGATGCTGATGCTGCTGTGGCTCCCATGCACTGCTGCCGCTGTCGCGGTGTTGAGCGCAATGTACCCCGACGGACTCGCTGGCTGGATGCTCCGATAGATGTGGAGCAGCGCAAAGCCGTCGGCGCTGATCGCGATCCCGCAGCTCGGCTTGTCGACCGCGACGCCCTCGCACACGCACGCGCTCGGCGTGACAATGTCGACCACGCGCAGCGCGACGCGCGCGAGCGCTTCTTCGAGTAAGAGCCGGAACGCGCGGTCGGCGCAGAGCTGGAAGTCGCGCGCAGACGTCTCGCGGCGCCGGAGCGTCGTCATGAGCACGGCCATGGCTTGCGACCGGACCTCGAGCACGGCGACGTGGGGCTCCAGTGCGCTCTGCGCGGCCTTGGATCTGTGTGTCATCGTCATCGCGGGACATTCATTCACAGCACGTACGGTACGCAGCGTCGCAGTCAAGTCGTCAGTCGCAGCACGTAGTCAAGCAGACAGACTCTCGCACAAGCACACAGTCCTAGCCATATCTTGCTGTGCTAGAGATGGCCAAGCCAGCGACCAAGCAAGCGACAGACAGACAGACAGAAGCACACGTCCAGGCAAATACACACGTACACAGCGTTCGCAGCAGCAGAGACCGAGGACGCCGACGTGTTGTAGAGCCCGCGCTTGGGGTGGCGCGCCGCAGCGTGCACGTCCGCGCGCGTCGAGCGCGTGAGGATCTCGACGCGGTTCTTGTTGATGTGGCACACCGCGGCGCGCGTGACGCCAAACTCCTTTGCGAGCGCCGCTTGCTTCTCGCCGCGGTCGATGCGGTGGATGATGCTCCGCCGGTCCACTTCGCGCAAGTATCGCGACCGCTTTATGCCGTTCGGCGCGCTCCGCCCCGCGGCGTCGGCTGTGCTCACGCGTCCAGCGGACGAGTGCGACCGTGCCGGCGACGGCGAGAGGGACGACGACGCAGCCGTCGCAGCAGCTAGAGACGCAGCGGTGAGTGTGCGCTTGTCGTCGTCGTCGTCGTCGCCGTTGTCCATGACATGGTCCTGGCTCGGTCGACGACTGTCGCTGCTCACACTGCTGCTTGCACTACCATTGCTGTTGCTGCGACTGCGACGCGGACGCTGGTGGTGCCGCTGTCGATGAGGGAACAGGAGCTTGCTCGTAGGCGGCGATGTGCGTCCGAGGTACTGCACAGCAGCAGCAGCATCGGGACTGCGGTGTTCGCGCAGCAGAGCGACGAGCGAGCCGTCGACTGGTGGCGGCGACGCGTGACTGCTCGGGTGTTCCTCGTACTCGTGCTCTTGCTGTTCTTGCTGTTGGTGGTGCTGTTGGTGGTGGCGGCGATAGTACGGGAATGTCATGACGTTGTGTGTGCTGGCGTGGTGGTAGCGGCTGTCGTCTGTGGTGATGTGGTGGTGTTGGTGGTTCATGCTGTTGTTGTTGTTACTGTTGTTGTTGCTCATGCGTGCGTGCATGGGTTGCGACTGTTGCTGCTGTTGGCGATGCGAGTGGTGCTGATGCATGTACTGGATCTGCTGTTGCTGTTGCTGCTGTTGGTTTTGCTGCTGTTCTGGAAAGTAGAAGTGGTCCGCGTCGGTGCTGCGCGCGTCTGGCGCCGAGTGACTGCGCGTGAGCGTGGCGTCGTAGTGTTGGTGGTGGCGTGCGTCAAAAGACATCGCTGCTGCTGTCGTTGGTGTTGGTGTTGGTGTTGGTGTTGTTGGGCTCGCAAAGATGTCGTTGTCGTTGCTGCCGCTGCTGTCGATGGCAAGTTGCGCTCTGTGCGAATGCGCGAGCAAGCTTGTCGTGCTGCAGGTTGTTGGTTGCTGGCGCAGTGGAGCGAGCGCTGCAGTATGTAGTAGCTGAGACCAGAGTCCGAGCTGTCCGAGCTGTTGCTGCGTGTTCTGGGCAAGCGCGCAGTTGTGCGTGTGTGTGTTAGGTGGCTCGGGCGTCTGTCTGTCTGTCTGTCTGTCTGGGGACTGACTGCGCAGAGCCAGGCGAATGTGCAAGTGTGTGCGCTCGAGCGAGCAAGATCTTGAGTGAGCGATCCGTCGCTGTCGTCGACCGCAAGACCGAGCACAGGACGAGCAGCACGCGAGCGGTTGAAGTGGAAGGAGTAGCCACTCTGCTTGACAACTCGGTTGTGTGTCTTTGCGCGCAGCGGCGTTGTGTGTTTTCGCACCGTCGCAAGAGGAGTTGATGCCCTTGCAAACGCGATGGCAGTCAAATCCGGCTGTTCACTCGATCTGCACTTGTAGTTTGTATGCTTCCGCGCCATTTGCACGCTCGCGCGCGGTCGGCGAGACTTTATATGCGTCGAGAAGCTCTTGCGCTTTGAATCCACATACAAATGTCAGATTTCACTTGAGCTCGGTGTGTGTGTGTGTGAATGTCGCACTCACTTGACTTGACTTGCGGCGAGTATCAAAAAGACCAAAAAGGCCAAAAAGTCCAAAGAGTCGAGAACGCAAGCGCTCGTTTGCGACTGTGACTGCGGCTGCTGCTTCTCAAAGCCGAGAGTCGAGTCGGTCGACGATCAAGCGCGACCGACAGCTCGTCGCGCAGACGCGCACCATGCTGTTCATAACGCCTCCTACACTTTGGGCCACATGAGCTCGCTCTAGCTCGCGGCATTGCCAACAAGTGTCGAGTCTTGCCAAGCCAGAATCAACTCGATCTGTCTGTGGATCGACTTGCCTTAGTTCGCAAGTCTCATGCGACTCGGACAGCGATGACGATGATGATGATGCAGACCCGTGCGACTACGTAGTTGTGCTTACTGCAGATCGACGCATGCACACATCCATCCATCCATCCATCTACGAGCGAATGAGCGAGCGCGCGCGCGAGCCAGAGCCGGCGAGACGACTGGCGGCGGCAGCACCTTGCGTCGGCAGCGATGAGTGATCGATCGATTGGTGTTCTTCTGGAAGGTTTCCCGTGCAAAAGCAAGGCAAAGGGGCAAAAACACAAGCAAAGCAAAAAAAACAAAAGAGATTGAGAGACGAATCTCGTAGCAAGCAAAGCAACACAGCAGCAGGAAGGCCTGCGGCTGACCAACGCGAACGGACCAACCAGCGTGCAGCCCGCAGCACTCTCTGCATTGCATCATCAAGGGTGATGATGCGGCGAGTGCCGACCACTTGGAAGCACAAAGCACGCATCAGAAAGCGAGCAACTGGCAAGTGGCAGGCAGGCAAAGCAAAGTCAAGGCGATCATTGAATCGAATCGATCGACGATCGATCAGGCCAAGTGGCGGGCAAGCCAGCGAGCGAGCGGACGCATGACAATCAGAGCGGCAAGCTCGCTCGCGTCTGTGCACGCCAACGCTGGCTCCAAATCTTTTACGGTGTGAATGCTCGCTTGCAGTCGTCGTCGCCGTCGTTGTCGTTGTTGTTGTCACGCGCTTACACACAAGCACACAACACACAAGCAAAGCAGCAGTAGCAACTACACAAGGTGGAACTGATTTGGTCGCGCTTGAAAATGAAGGTCGCACTGTGCTCCACTACCACCGCCATCTTTGCTTCTTCACGACCGTTGTCGCAAAGCGCATTACAGTACGCACACGACACGATAGGCGCAGCGTGAAGAGAGGCGAGAGACAACACCTGCACAACACGCCATCATCTGCTTAGTCGTCGTCGTCGTCGCTGCTGTGAGAGTGCTCTACATCGTGGGTGTCGCTGCTCTTCTCTGTTACTGGTGATGTTGGTGCTGTTGTGTTTTGAGGAGGAAGATGATGCTAGTCTCTTCCCCATCACACACACACACACACCACATTGCTGCGCTACGACGCTCGACGATCAGCAGCAGAAAGAGCACGCACGCATTTGTTCACACGAGCCAGTCAGCCAGTTAGCTTGCCAGCGCGCTGGCTGCGTCCGCGTACGCTCGCAACCGCGCTGTTCTCGGCGCACACGCCACATTGCTAGCTGCTGCTTGGTCCAAGTGTCGATATGTGTCAGGGTTGTGGCGGCGCGAGTGGATGTGTGATGTTGAGTGAATGGAGAAAGATCGCGCCTTGGTGCCGCTTCGCATGGGAGGTGGCTACATCCATGTGCGCGCATTTATGCACTGAGAGTGTTCTTATCCTCGTTCATGACACAGGCAACTGAGTGACAAAGCAGCTCAGTTACGCACACGGGAACCCCAGCCACTGCTGCTGCTGCTGCTGACGCAGTCTTCATCAGATGGTGCACATCGCAAGAGCTCATGGTCGAGAAGCGACGCGCTCTACTACAACTACTACAGCAAGTGCTAGTGAGCGAGGGGCCGCTAGATTTACATCATCACGCAGTTGTGTCCATGTTGCTGACTCTTACTATCAAAGATATCATCTACGCGCCACGCGAACTTGTGCGACTGGTGGTCATGCTTTTCTCGCTTACTCATTCGCAACGTGACCAATTAAACGTTGACCAATTCGTTGATGACGCTGCTTTGTTAGTGAGGTGTGCCACCGTGCATGTTCACGGACTGGCGCAACTGCGTTTTGATCATCACTGGGTAGGGTCAGCATGAGCTCTTGCGATGTGCACCATCTGATGAAGACTGCGTCAGCAGCAGCAGCAGCAGTGGCTGGGGTTCCCGTGTGCGTAACTGAGCTGCTTTGTCACTCAGTTGCCTGTGTCATGAACGAGGATAAGAACACTCTCAGTGCATAAATGCGCGCACATGGATGTAGCCACCTCCCATGCGAAGCGGCACCAAGGCGCGATCTTTCTCCATTCACTCAACATCACACATCCACTCGCGCCGCCACAACCCTGACACATATCGACACTTGGACCAAGCAGCAGCTAGCAATGTGGCGTGTGCGCCGAGAACAGCGCGGTTGCGAGCGTACGCGGACGCAGCCAGCGCGCTGGCAAGCTAACTGGCTGACTGGCTCGTGTGAACAAATGCGTGCGTGCTCTTTCTGCTGCTGATCGTCGAGCGTCGTAGCGCAGCAATGTGGTGTGTGTGTGTGTGTGATGGGGAAGAGACTAGCATCATCTTCCTCCTCAAAACACAACAGCACCAACATCACCAGTAACAGAGAAGAGCAGCGACACCCACGATGTAGAGCACTCTCACAGCAGCGACGACGACGACGACTAAGCAGATGATGGCGTGTTGTGCAGGTGTTGTCTCTCGCCTCTCTTCACGCTGCGCCTATCGTGTCGTGTGCGTACTGTAATGCGCTTTGCGACAACGGTCGTGAAGAAGCAAAGATGGCGGTGGTAGTGGAGCACAGTGCGACCTTCATTTTCAAGCGCGACCAAATCAGTTCCACCTTGTGTAGTTGCTACTGCTGCTTTGCTTGTGTGTTGTGTGCTTGTGTGTAAGCGCGTGACAACAACAACGACAACGACGGCGACGACGACTGCAAGCGAGCATTCACACCGTAAAAGATTTGGAGCCAGCGTTGGCGTGCACAGACGCGAGCGAGCTTGCCGCTCTGATTGTCATGCGTCCGCTCGCTCGCTGGCTTGCCCGCCACTTGGCCTGATCGATCGTCGATCGATTCGATTCAATGATCGCCTTGACTTTGCTTTGCCTGCCTGCCACTTGCCAGTTGCTCGCTTTCTGATGCGTGCTTTGTGCTTCCAAGTGGTCGGCACTCGCCGCATCATCACCCTTGATGATGCAATGCAGAGAGTGCTGCGGGCTGCACGCTGGTTGGTCCGTTCGCGTTGGTCAGCCGCAGGCCTTCCTGCTGCTGTGTTGCTTTGCTTGCTACGAGATTCGTCTCTCAATCTCTTTTGTTTTTTTTGCTTTGCTTGTGTTTTTGCCCCTTTGCCTTGCTTTTGCACGGGAAACCTTCCAGAAGAACACCAATCGATCGATCACTCATCGCTGCCGACGCAAGGTGCTGCCGCCGCCAGTCGTCTCGCCGGCTCTGGCTCGCGCGCGCGCTCGCTCATTCGCTCGTAGATGGATGGATGGATGGATGTGTGCATGCGTCGATCTGCAGTAAGCACAACTACGTAGTCGCACGGGTCTGCATCATCATCATCGTCATCGCTGTCCGAGTCGCATGAGACTTGCGAACTAAGGCAAGTCGATCCACAGACAGATCGAGTTGATTCTGGCTTGGCAAGACTCGACACTTGTTGGCAATGCCGCGAGCTAGAGCGAGCTCATGTGGCCCAAAGTGTAGGAGGCGTTATGAACAGCATGGTGCGCGTCTGCGCGACGAGCTGTCGGTCGCGCTTGATCGTCGACCGACTCGACTCTCGGCTTTGAGAAGCAGCAGCCGCAGTCACAGTCGCAAACGAGCGCTTGCGTTCTCGACTCTTTGGACTTTTTGGCCTTTTTGGTCTTTTTGATACTCGCCGCAAGTCAAGTCAAGTGAGTGCGACATTCACACACACACACACCGAGCTCAAGTGAAATCTGACATTTGTATGTGGATTCAAAGCGCAAGAGTTCTCGACTCGATGCATAAAGTCTCGCCGACCGCATCGTGGCACGAAAGTATACAAAATTCAAGTGCAGCTCGAGTGAACAGCCGGATTTGACTGCCATCGCGTTTGCAAGGGCATCAACTCCTCTTGCGACGGTGCGAAAACACACAACGCCGCTGCGCGCAAAGACACACAACCGAGTTGTCAAGCAGAGTGGCTACTCCTTCCACTTCAACCGCTCGCGTGCTGCTCGTCCTGTGCTCGGTCTTGCGGTCGACGACAGCGACGGATCGCTCACTCAAGATCTTGCTCGCTCGAGCGCACACACTTGCACATTCGCCTGGCTCTGCGCAGTCAGTCCCCAGACAGACAGACAGACAGACAGACGCCCGAGCCACCTAACACACACACGCACAACTGCGCGCTTGCCCAGAACACGCAGCAACAGCTCGGACAGCTCGGACTCTGGTCTCAGCTACTACATACTGCAGCGCTCGCTCCACTGCGCCAGCAACCAACAACCTGCAGCACGACAAGCTTGCTCGCGCATTCGCACAGAGCGCAACTTGCCATCGACAGCAGCGGCAGCAACGACAACGACATCTTTGCGAGCCCAACAACACCAACACCAACACCAACACCAACGACAGCAGCAGCGATGTCTTTTGACGCACGCCACCACCAACACTACGACGCCACGCTCACGCGCAGTCACTCGGCGCCAGACGCGCGCAGCACCGACGCGGACCACTTCTACTTTCCAGAACAGCAGCAAAACCAACAGCAGCAACAGCAACAGCAGATCCAGTACATGCATCAGCACCACTCGCATCGCCAACAGCAGCAACAGTCGCAACCCATGCACGCACGCATGAGCAACAACAACAGTAACAACAACAACAGCATGAACCACCAACACCACCACATCACCACAGACGACAGCCGCTACCACCACGCCAGCACACACAACGTCATGACATTCCCGTACTATCGCCGCCACCACCAACAGCACCACCAACAGCAAGAACAGCAAGAGCACGAGTACGAGGAACACCCGAGCAGTCACGCGTCGCCGCCACCAGTCGACGGCTCGCTCGTCGCTCTGCTGCGCGAACACCGCAGTCCCGATGCTGCTGCTGCTGTGCAGTACCTCGGACGCACATCGCCGCCTACGAGCAAGCTCCTGTTCCCTCATCGACAGCGGCACCACCAGCGTCCGCGTCGCAGTCGCAGCAACAGCAATGGTAGTGCAAGCAGCAGTGTGAGCAGCGACAGTCGTCGACCGAGCCAGGACCATGTCATGGACAACGGCGACGACGACGACGACGACAAGCGCACACTCACCGCTGCGTCTCTAGCTGCTGCGACGGCTGCGTCGTCGTCCCTCTCGCCGTCGCCGGCACGGTCGCACTCGTCCGCTGGACGCGTGAGCACAGCCGACGCCGCGGGGCGGAGCGCGCCGAACGGCATAAAGCGGTCGCGATACTTGCGCGAAGTGGACCGGCGGAGCATCATCCACCGCATCGACCGCGGCGAGAAGCAAGCGGCGCTCGCAAAGGAGTTTGGCGTCACGCGCGCCGCGGTGTGCCACATCAACAAGAACCGCGTCGAGATCCTCACGCGCTCGACGCGCGCGGACGTGCACGCTGCGGCGCGCCACCCCAAGCGCGGGCTCTACAACACGTCGGCGTCCTCGGTCTCTGCTGCTGCGAACGCTGTGTACGTGTGTATTTGCCTGGACGTGTGCTTCTGTCTGTCTGTCTGTCGCTTGCTTGGTCGCTGGCTTGGCCATCTCTAGCACAGCAAGATATGGCTAGGACTGTGTGCTTGTGCGAGAGTCTGTCTGCTTGACTACGTGCTGCGACTGACGACTTGACTGCGACGCTGCGTACCGTACGTGCTGTGAATGAATGTCCCGCGATGACGATGACACACAGATCCAAGGCCGCGCAGAGCGCACTGGAGCCCCACGTCGCCGTGCTCGAGGTCCGGTCGCAAGCCATGGCCGTGCTCATGACGACGCTCCGGCGCCGCGAGACGTCTGCGCGCGACTTCCAGCTCTGCGCCGACCGCGCGTTCCGGCTCTTACTCGAAGAAGCGCTCGCGCGCGTCGCGCTGCGCGTGGTCGACATTGTCACGCCGAGCGCGTGCGTGTGCGAGGGCGTCGCGGTCGACAAGCCGAGCTGCGGGATCGCGATCAGCGCCGACGGCTTTGCGCTGCTCCACATCTATCGGAGCATCCAGCCAGCGAGTCCGTCGGGGTACATTGCGCTCAACACCGCGACAGCGGCAGCAGTGCATGGGAGCCACAGCAGCATCAGCATCAGTGGCGGCGATGGCGGCGCAGACATGAAAGCCGAGCCGACGCTCCAGCGCGTGTGCGTGCCGCCGGACGTCCGAGCCCACGACGTGTTCCTGCTCGAAGCGACGTGCGCGACTGGCGCGAGTGCGTGCGTCGCGATCCAGGCGCTGCTCGACGCCGGCGCGAGCGAGCGCGCGATCCGGTTCGTGTGTTTGCTCGCGAGCGCGCCGGCCGTGGCCGAGATCAGCAGTCGCTTCCCGCTCGTGCGCGTCGTCGCCGGTGCGATTGACCCGGACGTGGGCGACAACGGCGCGATCACACCGGGCATCGGGTCGTTCGCGGAGCGCTACTTCAACGCAACGGTCGTGCACCACTCGCGCCATGGCGCAGACGTCGACGTGTAGTTGGTCGACTGCTCGACATTTGAGTGTGTAGGCGATGATCTACTGAGAGGGCGACCAGTGTCGAGTGTCGAGTGTCGAGTGTCGAGTGTCGAGTGTCGAGTGTCGAGTGTCGAGTGTCGAGTGTCGAGTGTCGAGTGTCGAGTGTCGAGTGTCGAGTGTCGAGTGTCGAGTGTCGAGTGTCGAGTGTCGAGTGTCGAGAGCTGGTGGACGCTAGACAAGGCGAGACTGGTCTAGCGCGGTCTAGGCTAGCCTTGGTGAGTCTGACAGTCGCAGCAGCCGTAGCAGTAGTAGTAGAGTGTGTGAGACCACATCAGCCGATTGCTCAGTGGGAGGCAGTCGCGTGTATTTATCAAGCGCAGCACGTCGTTCGTGCTCTTCAGTGCTCTCATGTGCTCTCTTGTGTACTCTTGTGCACTTGTGCACGCGAAAGTATGAGAGAGAGAGATGGTCGACGACAATGGACGCAACATCGCTCGCTCATGGTGGAGCAAGACAGCAACAAGCCAGCCTGTATGTGAGGCAACAACCACAGATGTCATCTCGATGACGTTCATAGTCTGTCTATTCATGCACGAGAGCACGAGCTAGGCGCATCAAGCGGCATCGAAGCAACCAACCTCATCACTGATCAAGCGCTCGTGCGCCACTGCTGTCGCGTCAGCACTGCACTTCGACGCAATGGCGTGTTGCGATCGAAAGCGTTCCACGAGGCGCAGGCGTCGTCCGTCCGTCCGTAGCAGGTGTGCACGCAAGTTCGCGAGTGGATCTAGCGAGCAACCATGCAAGGGCAGTAGTCCAAGCAACACACTTGCTTGAGGCAACTGATTGTTCGTTGCGATTCACATAAGGAGTCGCTGCTGCTGGTGCAGATGCAAGCATTGCTGTCGATGCGAGCGAGCAGTCGCAATGCACCAGCACGGCGGTTCATTGTTGATGACGTGTGTGTCTGTGACAGCAGCAGTTGCTGCCGTCGAGAGAGAACGGCTCATACAACATGAGAGAGAGCAAGCGAGACGAGCGCATGCAAGTCGCGTGGCGCACCAAGTCGCCAAGTCGAGCGCGAGTAGCATGAAGCGAAGTCCATGTTCCGATCCTGAAGATATCCAAGTCAAGTGAAACAGACAGGCTGGTCTAGCATACCAGTGTTCCTCACATGTAATCTGCTGTTCGTTAGCATTTTTCATAATAACTCTTCTTTTGCTCGACTTGTCGTAAGCTCTTTATGTGTGACAACGAATATGCGCGTAATCATATGCGGCAGAGGTGTGGTAGCGCGAATCAGACGCGTCGAAAGTGTGCATAATCTTATGTGGCACGAGTGTGGTAGCGGTTTTCAGCAAAACCATGTCTCTTAAATGGTTAATAATGAGAATTGGGACTGTGTTACTTCGATCATATACATAAAGTGCACGACAAAAGTCTTGGAAATTTCTTGTTTCATTTCAAATATTTTTGATTTTCATCGGACAGAGCTGCAATGAAGCTGGATTAATAGCGCAATTAAATACGGTTCGAATGCTATATGTCGATCATCGAAATACACAGTGTAGCCAGCACAATGGCAGAAAATGTCATTTTCGAAATATTTCAACGATGCGAGAATAAATGGAGAGGCGTGGTAAGATTGGTATTGAACGTGAGGACGCTGCGTTTGAAGCTTACGAACTAGTAATAAACGCTCCCTTGCGCTCGAGGACAGCTGCACAGCGCTTGGGCATCGATGCAACCAAGTTGGCAATGACTGAGTGGTCGAGATCGCGCCACGCTTGGGTGATGGCGGACTTGAGCTCTTGCTGCGATGAGAACTGGCGACCGTGCGCGTACACGGTTCTCGTCAGGATGCCCCAGAGGTGCTCGATCGGATTGAGATCCGGGGACATCGCTGGCCAGCTCATCGTCGTCACGTTGCTCGTCTGCAGCCATGCTTGAGTAAGTCGAGCGCGATGACACGGCGCGTTGTCATGCTGAAACACGTGCCCTTCTTCGTGGTGTGCGCGTAAGAACGGCAGCAAGTGCGTGGCAAGCGTCTCTGTGTAGCGTTGCGCGTCTTGGCTGCCCTCAATGAACTTGAGCTCCGACTTGCCGGCTGCAGAGAATGCGCCCCAGACCATGACCGATCCTCCACCGCTGTGACGCTTCACGGCGCATCGCTCTGGCTGCCCCGCGCGATGCCAGTAAAACTGCAAGCCATCCGGCCCATCCATGTTCCACTTCTTCTCGTCGCTAAACACGACACGCGACCACTCACTCGCGCCCCAAGCTGCTCTCTCGCTCGCCCATGCGACTCGTCCTTTTTGGTGCATCTTGGTCATCACCGTCGTCCGCTTCTTCTTCTTCCAAGACACGTCAGGGTGTGCATGGAGGACGCGCTGCACGGTGCGCACCGATGCGTCAACACCGACACTCGCTCGGGCTTGAGAGGCGCTCTCATTTCGCGTCGTGACCGCGCGTACCAGCCGCCGGCCCTCACGCTCAGACACTTTTTGAGGCCTTCCCGTGCGCTGTTTGGTCTTCGAGGCTCTCTCGCCGTTGATGACGCGTGACACAGTCGATACGCTGCGCTGCACACGCGTTGCAATCGCCTGCAGCCTCTCGCCTTGGCCTCGAAGGTCGAGGATAGTTGCGACGTCGCTCGCCGTCATCTCTTGCCACGCCGTCATCGCAAAACAGCTTCGGAGGCACTGGAAATTTGTTCGCTTGGTGTACGCAATGTGTTCTATCTAAATTACGTGTTTTCGAGCTCGTTTGACCACAATTACAATTTTGATACCAATCTTACCACGCCTCTCCATTTATTCTCGTATCGTTGAAATATTTCGAAAATGACATTTTCTGCCATTGTGCTGGCTACACTGTGTATTTCGATGATCGACATATAGCATTCGAACCGTATTTAATTGCGCTATTAATCCAGCTTCATTGCAGCTCTGTCCGATGAAAATCAAAAATATTTGAAATGAAACAAAAAATTTCCAAGACTTTTGTCGTGCACTTTATTAAATGCGATTCTCGTTAGGGAATAGATCCACTGCTTCATGAAACAATGTCGATTTAGAATCGATGTGGTACACACACAAAATACTACGTCACGATTTGCGGTAAAGATCGACGCTAAAACTGAGGAATACTTTGAGACAACAATGGTGCGAACGGCAGGAAGCAAGGACTTGACACTCGACGATCGCATCCGCATCGTCGCGTCTCTCGATGTTCGACTAAAAGAAAACGGTATGCTAGTACGCGGCGCCTTCGCATCATCCAGCAAGTACTTCGGGCGTTACGTAAATACGACCAAGACTGCATGGTGACACCGCGATGACGTCACTAGCAGGCGTTTGAACTGCGGACCGTCTTGTTTGCTTAACGCAGGCGAGCTCAAGGCTGTGATCGAATTTGTACCAGCAAGACAGCGGACGACAGTGCGAGCTGCTGCGGCCGGTGTGGGCGTGCCGTTCGCGACGTTGCAGCGGTACATCGGACAAGTACAGCCACTGCCGGCAGTGAACGCAAGCGTCAACCCAGCACTAACACCGGAACTACGCGTCGATCGCGTGCGCTTCGCACTCTTGATCGTAGAGCCTCAGAAAGGTTGGGTGTTCTGTGTGCATGCTGTGACAGTTGTTCTGGTACTAACATCTGCACAGATGCGTGAGTCGGTGCGATCAGGTCAATTCATGATGTCGTTCACTTCGACAAGAAATGTGTTCATATTCACCGCGTCTCGAGTTGGTTCATCCTGTCCAAGTCAGAGCGGCCGCTGCACATGGCGTGCGCTAGCAAGCGCCGTATCGCAATGGTCATGTTTCTGGCGGCGGTGGCGCGGCAGCAGTACGACTACAACATGCAGCCCAGATTTGACGGCAAGCTCAGCATCTTTCCAATCGCCGAGAGCCAGAAACCCAACACACGACAAAGAACAGGACGCACGGCGAGCTCGTCCTCGAGCCTTGCAACGTGACGCGAGCTGCTCACGAAGAAGTTACTACCCACCACCAAGATACGCATGTCAGAGTCTCACAAGCGAACGATTTGGCTCCAGCAAGACAACGCACTTCCACACGCGTGCGCCGAAGCTACTGTGGTGGAAGCTTGTGGCATGACCGTATGTATCCTGCGCCAGTCACTGAGGCCACCGGACTACAATGTGCTATACCTCGGCTTCTTCTCCTCGATCTGTAGCGTCCAGCACAAGAAGCAAGCGTCCGGCATTAACGATCTGATTGAAGCTGTTTGCGAAGCCCACTCTGTGTCGATGCGCGCACTCGACAAGTGCTTTCTGATGCTCCAGACTGTGATGGAGGAAACGATGTTCACGAACGGCGGCAACAACTACAATCTCCCACGCGTCCGCAGCAGACAATTTCCAGACGCTGTGCTCCATCTATCACTGCATTGCACTGATATTGCATGTTCGTCAGTAATTGCTTCACTTTCTGCTAATAAGTAGAATAAAACTTCATTTTTACGTCCTATTTCTGACATTCACTCATCATTATGATCGGTCAAAAACAATGCGTTTACGTTACTGAGAGCGGAAAAAGACCTCTACTGTATTTCAACGCTGTGTTTTCCAATGCGAATTGGACGCCGTTGACATGGCAGCAATAAAGCCCAAAATTCCCTCTTTAATGTCACACAAGTCCTGTAATTTTCTCGACGCAGAGAAAGAATACTTAAGAGTTTATTTTATGTATTACTTCCTCTGTTCTAGTTTAATAGAAAAATTACCTCGTACCATATTATCAAAATGAATTAAGGAAAATAATTACAGTCGTCAGTTTCAGTAGTGCTGCATAACAGATCGAACCAATATTGTTGGCGAATAGCGATAAATCGAAGTATCCATCGCTACTGTTCTTCTTTCACTACGGTTGTTACCATTCGGTGCAACGATTTGCACTACTTAGAATGCATGTGATGGCGAAGGTAAACAGAACAAGCACGTCGCCTCGTAGTAACACCAAAGGAACTGTCCCCACACCGCGCCTGACAAGTCACACAGTCACTCCAAACAACACACCCATAAAGAGTTGTCTATAAGCTTTGCTAAAAAGTATAACCACACCCTATGGTTATATACCGGCATATACTGTTAAACTATTAAATCGAATTCCTTTGTGACGATTACTGTCGTCACGCAGCAGTCCGATCTGACGCGTCTAGGACTAATTATTTGCATCCTCTCGCTCTCGGCGCCGCTCGTTGTGGCGCGTCAGGTCGCTAGCTTGTTGTCCGGTTACCTTTCAGAGCAGCGTACAGAAGTAAGAGCTAGTTGTCATTCTTGAATACCCATTGGCTGTGTGAGCGGGTACCTCGGCTTCTAGTGCTCCTGTGCCTGGTGTGAGCGTGTGTGAAGGTGCAACTGAGGTCGAAGGTTGCGTCCAGAGCATCGCAGTACGAGCCTTGCTTCAAGAGCGTACTTGTCAAAACACCAGTCAGCTTTTCGTTGGGGTATGTTCGCGCCCCCCCCCACACACACGACGGACTCGCACACGTCGCTTGAGCGTGAACGCCACATTCATCATGAACACAAATGGAAATGGTGACTGTTCTTCAACCTGGGTTTTCGCTCACCGAGACATTTTGACAAGAAAGTGTTTAGTTATCCAGATAAAGTATCCATCCCATTTTGACCACCTGTGTACTCACACATACACAGACATGTCGTGGCTGCGAAGCGAAGCAAAGCTATGCTCACCGTCGTATGCATAGGCGGGCCTGCGACCGAGGTATACTAAAGGGCGAACGCCGCTAGGAGATAGTTTTCTTGATTCCAAACGCATGAGACACATAAACGCGTGAACGTTCCCACAAATATTTCTGGATACATCTGACAGTGATCGGAATGGGCCAGTCAGTTCGAAGTTCTCTTAGTGTGTAGGAGTATAGTGATTATTCCAACTGTCTGTTTGCACTGCCTCCAATAATGAGGTAGCGATCAGAATCAAACATTGCCAATTCGTTTTTTTGAAAATCGAATACTATACTTCAACAGTTTAAACCAATTTGTTTGGAATTGGCACTTTATATGTTTGGAATTGGCACCTATATGTGTGTACAACCAACGAAGGCTTCGCCAATGAAAGTAATGCCCCAGAGATCCTCAAGGTCGCTTGCGTGCTTTCAGGAAACTCGCCAAACCAGAAGAAGTCGGTTGCTGTCGACACATCCCTGCTCGATTGGCAAACTTAAAATGGTCTAGCGCAGTTGCGCGACATAATGTCCACCTCCTGCAGCTATCACACGCTTAGAGAGTCTGGCACCGACCGCTTTGTGCTCATTGCGCTCACAGCCTCACTGGTTCTCTACTACCCTTTCGCAAAGGCGCTGATGCAAGTCACGCCGAATGTTGCGCGGTACGCGACGCCTGGGCTGTCCGGATAGGCCACAACGTGCTGCAGCTGCTTAACTGGTCTGGAGCACTCCCTTAGGCAATGCGGGACAACGCCAAATGTGCGTGAGGGCGACCATACCTGGTGCGTTTGGTCTTGTGAGGGTGCTGGCTTCACGATTACGCCCCCAGAAGCGCTTCTGACATAGTTCGTGGTGATGAGCTGGAAGCTCAACGAGCGTGTCACCGTGTGTGCGAGCAGGCGCGAGCGCGAGAAGGCTGTGTGAGCGAGTGTCAAGTCTGAGCAGCAGCTGCGCGAACCAGCCAGAAGAAGCC
Source organism: Pythium guiyangense (assembly GCA_003730235.1). Classification (NCBI taxonomy): domain Eukaryota; phylum Oomycota; class Peronosporomycetes; order Pythiales; family Pythiaceae; genus Pythium; species Pythium guiyangense. The sequence goes on along the minus strand of QXDM01000017.1, from coordinate 962,733 downwards.
CAAAAATGCCGCGGCGAGGCTCTTTGTTGGGTAGCACAGCTGTATGCCACAGGCAACATGCACGGCCTGTCTGACGCAACTGGTGGTTGCGTACTCGTGTCAGTTTTTTTCGTTAACTGCTGCGAGCGCCGAAGCAACTGCTAGCTACCGCGGTAATGCGGTGGCGATCGGTACAAGGTGATTGCTGGACTGCACGCGAACATATTGTCGCCGCACTCATCTTTGGGTGGATTCGCTCCCCTACGGAGTCGTCGTGGTGCCCTTAGCCATATACAACATGTGAGCACCTCTCTCTTGATGGTACAGTGCTTGATGTTGTGGCGAAGCAGCTTGGAGCAGTGGCGCTCAATAATGCCCGCGCTCTCGACAAAGGTTGCTTTCTCGCATCTGAGGTGCTGCTTGAACCACAGCGTGTTGTGTTGCGCGAGAGCTTGTTCCAGTACACCGGTCTCAATCGTGTTCCCGTTCATGCCCAACCTTGCCGTCACACCATTCCTCTACTGTGCGCACATACACAATTTTGCAGTCAAGTGTTACGATCGTGCAACGAAATGCACACATTTGCAGCGATTTGTTCCAAGATACCTTTAACAATGTATTGCTGTGATTCTAAACAGTTGTAAGAGGAAACAAACATGATTCGAACGATATCGTGCAACCAACATCAGATAATCTTTCAAAAACACATAACACGTGCAAAAATGTGATGTATCCGCACTGCATATAAGGTTATGCAATGAACTACTAAATAAAACTGGCGTGTGCAATTCGCTGCACTCACAAGAGCATTTCATAACACATGACTGCAAAATGGTGGACTGCAAATCACACATGATCACTACGACTGTCTTGTTGATCGACTTCGCCAAAATGAAAACGCAAACCTGATATAGCGACCAGAACCATTACTAACGCATTGTTGGCGTTCTCAGAACTGAGGGTTTAACTATCGATTTCACAACTCGCGCTCTGAGAGCGAAAAGCAGTTGTCCAATCAAAACGCTTCAATATAAGAACGCTTATCAAGAGTCGCTACTGGGAACAAGGCTTAAAAGACGAATCGCCTCATGTGGATCGCTCAAAGGTTTTCTCTGTTTGGCTTGGATCTGACATTCTACGATGCCCCAAATTCATACTACTCTGTCTCACGAACAATCGATGTTAGGGCGATCGATCGTCGCTCAACGAAACCTTGCTTGTTTTGAGTGCGGTTTCGCATTCGATCGTAATACGCTAACTTACCAAGGTGATTTTTGCAGCCAACAAAACACAACGACGCAAGAGGTATGTTGCATTTCTGCAGGTACTTTCATCCAAAATTCATTTGCTCATTATCGTCCAAACCCTCACAGGAAAATTACAAATATAAAACACCATCAAACAACAGTATTTTGTCTGTCTAGTGATAATTGTTTTGGTGCTGGTATTCGACTGCGAAATGGAGGTACTCGTGTTTCCATTTGTAGCGTTTTTGGCCAAGCGACCAATGGCATGGCGATAAATATATTCTCTCTTCCCATTTGTCAAAACAGTATTGTTTGACTTTTTATCCAGCCAATTTACGACAATTCAACATGTACACCACATAAATGCCTTATCTCGATTGTTTCGTGAGACAGAATAGGACCAAAACCCGCTTTCGTATGGTTTATATAAAATTGGACCCCTTACAGCAAACGATAGAACAAACAAATGTCAGTCTCTTCTACAATACCTAAGGGAATATACAGAGCTAAAGGTTCAAATTTGAAAACACGTACCTATCATTGGGCTCGTATAAGAGCTGATCATTTGATGGCACTGAAAAACGTGCATTATAGACTGTCACCGAAATGTGTCACCTAGTAACTTTATTAATAATATATCTAACTGAACGCCTGTCGTAATGTGTCCGTTCGTGCGCGCGTGTGCGTGTCCGTACGTCCAAGGGACAGCCAGAATGTGTCACGCTATTTTAGGGCAAGAGACAATTTTGGACTGGCGTTTTGATGAGTAAGTATCGAGACATGAAATCACGTTTAATAATCATCTACACTTGAGGTGGATTAGGGGCATATCCCGCGCAAACTGCTGGAAAAGGTATAGCTGCTTCGGGACCTCCTCGCACAGCATTTCCATACAAATCACGCTCGGACAAAATGGCGATGAAATCGTGGACGAAAGCGTCTGTAGCGCAACGAGTATTGTTCGTGAGCGACTGCGAGTTAGTGCATTCGATCTGCGTGATGTAGACGCACCCTAACATACAACGTACATTGCGCAGCGATTTTTTGGTTGCGTGGCACTCACACGCATGCTCTCTCTGTTTAAGTTCTAATACATAAGCGCAAGTGTCGCTTGTATGATACTAAACATACATGCGTCAACAAAAACTTAGGGTGTGTGGACATAAAACTGGCGCGTGAATGCGTGCTGCTTTTCACTATTGGTTTCATTTGCGGGAGCCGGATTTGGGTTTCCCTATATACAGGGTGTTGTGCGAGGTCTGAGCTTTTGTATCGGAAAATACTGTGTGGCGCTTTTGCGCTGCTTATGTATAGCAATTACAATAGCGAGCATTTTTGTATGGCATCCCGCTAATGGCGAGTGTGGTTCGCCGCTGCGTCTACAATGGATTTTGCAATAGGCAGCGATTTTGCGGTGGGCTGAGTTAGTGAGGTGCTTCGTTGTGGAATTTGCTGTTTATGCGTTTCCTCCTATGCATTGTGGCTCGCCGCAGTGTTGTGTGTGGAAAGCGTGAGCGATGGCAGTTTACTGTGGCATTTCACTTACATGGATAATGTTGTGTTTTCTATCAGAGCGTCGGCTTGCTGGCACTTTGTGTGGGAATATCACTGTGCGGAGATTGCCTCATAGTGGAGATTGCTGTTTGAGCGATAGTTGCTGATGCGCGGTGGCTTTTGCTGCTGTGTTGTGTGTACAAATCATCAACGACAGTTTGTATTGTAGGAGTGATCCTAGGTATTGTCCGTCAGTACTATTCGACACAAATAAGCACAATTGCCTTTTCGGAGGCGAAAGATGTGTTTGTATCCGATTTGCATAAGCAGCACGTCCCGATTCGCTAAACTATTAACATGGCCTGTTTGGTGACTTAAGAGTGAGGTCATTAAACATAAGTGGCCAAAAGCACGATATGGTTTCTTGGGTTTTTGGATGCTGTTATATGCGAGTACTGACTTCGTTCCTCGACCAAACCATCACACACGGCCCCAAAGCCTTTTACTAGGAATCCCCAGCAAAGAAGCACAAGCTGAGTAAGTTATGTGCCGTGAACTGATTTATACGCGCGCATGAGGGTATATTCCTGAAAACTCGAAAATATTTGAGGCGCCTATGGCTGTCGAATCGGTTGGGATTCATCCTAACAGGGGAACTAATAGTATCCCGACGGTTTCCTTGCGTTGCACCTTGCAAAGCGGCTTTGTTGTAACCCTTGGATTACCTTTTGAAATACGACCCGTTCTTTTGATGAAAAGGATTGGATGACTGTTTTATGCTGTTCGCGTTTTGCGCGCGGTTCTTAATCTGCCTTTGGGCCTCAACGAGTCCATTACTTTGCATCTGAAATAGCACATCTCGACGGGATGAGACTTTAAGGAGAGTTCGTGCGTGTACGGAACATTGAATATTTTCCTTAATTGAATGCTCATGTAGCATTCAGTCGACATGTCCACAGCGATCCCTTGCGTGTGCCACCGAACAAATTTTCTAAGTGTTAGACCTGACAGTTGATACAACTATCGCCGTGATTAGAACGACCCAACGGGAGAATTCCTACACGTCGTCCTTGACGGCACGACATGTTCCGCCTAACACGTTCGTCAAAGGAGCTTTGTGCGTTAGAAAACGTAAACGTATCCCATGCAATAACACTCTGTGCTATGTAGTGACTGACAATTTAGGGGTACCTAATGAAACATTTACAGTTCACTGTGGCGTTGGTACCCAGCGTCTTTCAAGCGACTCATCGAAGAAGCCCGACTGTCCCAGTTGGTGAGTTTGTCCCTTTGGTTCGTCTATTTTTCTTTTGTTGGGCGTCTTCGCTCGTGGGTTTCGCACACATAAATGAAATATCAACTTAGGCATCCTTCATGACGATTAGGTACGTTCAAATATGGTGGCAACTTCGTATTTAGCAAAGGGACTGATGAGTCAGAGGCGTCTGACGGAACCTGCGCTCTAAGTGCACGTTTCCCGTGCGGATACAATACAAAGAACTACACGAGACATTTGCAAAAGCGAGTGAACAGCAATCACAAGACTTCAATACCACACGACCAAGACCACAACTTCGCGGTAGTCATGCCCAGCGATCACGAATTTCAAGTCGTTTATGAGGCCATTGGCAACGCCCCCCTGGAGCTTCCTGGTGAGACATCTACAGACAAACTTAAGAAGTTGAACCGCACACGACAGGCTAAAAGCCGCGCTCACAAGCGCTTCGCGCTTAACGGCAACTGTACGGTACCTCCATCTGCGGTAGGAATGGACACCGTTGAGTCTGATGGAAGTGCAACCACGCTCGAGGGCGTAGCGACTCCGGAGCGTCGGAAGCGCACGAGACCACCAGCTGCTGACGAACGGGAACGCCAACGAGCACGTCGCCCTGAAGCAACACGGTCTGAGCGAGCGCTCGCTAGGGAAGACGACAGGCAACGCCAGCAGAATCGAAGAGACAACACGACTCAGGAGGAGCATGATCGTGTTCGTCAAGCAGGACGTCGACAAGATCAAGTACACCGAGCCAACATGACTGAGGAAGACCCATATCGAGTGCGCAAGAAAGGACGAGCACGAGAGCAAGAACGACGCACCAATACAAGTCAAGAATACCAAGACAGACTTTGCCAGGAGCAACGTCTTCGCGAACGCGAACAAAGATCCCAGACGAGTCAGGCGGAGCAGGATTACGTCCGTGGGATACAGCGAGCACAAGAGCAAGATCACCGTACCGACATGAATGAAGACGAACGAGATTTAATGCGGCAAGTTCAGCCCGCACGCCAGATCGAACGTCGCGAAGAGATGAACACTGAAGTAGTTCAAGCGAACCGCGAGCGCAGTCTTTTTCAACGGGCAGAGCGTCGGGCAGCGATGACCGAGGAAGAACGGACACTACACCTCGACGGTCTTCAACTTCGAAGCAGGACGAGGCAGCACGGCAAAGCGTTTGCGCATCAGTGCGACTTCTTACCAGAAATGGTGACTGGCGTAGACATCGTTGACGGACGGCATGTCGTGAAGATGAAGCACGAGGTCTGTCCAGCATGCAACGCGTGGAAGGTTGACGGAGAGACGGTGAACAAGTGCAAACTCAGCGGAAAGGTGCGGTTACATCCGTTTCGAGATCCACCAGCTGATCTCCGTCGGCTGTTCGACGAGCGCGAGTTCAAGAACAGCATCCGTGTGTACAACTACGTGTTTGCGTTCACGTCACCCGGAGCCTCCTCGTCAAAGAAGCCCTCCGTCAACAAGAACGCTGCGGGGAGGAACGGCATCTACAAGTTCCGTGTTCAAGGCTCTTTGTGTCATTTCTTGGGTACTTTGTAACCTGCGTCAGGAATGAAGCCAGTCTTTGCTCAGATCTACATCGCCGACCCAGACATGGATATTCGCTTGCAGCACCGCATGCGCATGTCCTACAGCCTCGACCACGCAACGCTGACAACTATTGAGAGTGTCATGGGAAATTACAGCCCGTTTGCGCGCAAGTTCCTGACTGCCGGTCACATCATTCGCCTAGATCGACGAGCCGCACGTGTAACGGGGTCGCTGTGCTAAGTACGAAGTAGCACAGCAGACACCCAATTAGTGGCTCAACCTGATTTCTGGACGACCCTGGTCGTCCCACCAGACAGCTCACTATTTAGGTTAGCTCCCTCACTTTCATCTCTATGCATGGTCCTAATACAAAAACCTCAGAGTTGAAAATACCGAGTTCAGCGCAGTCCCTCTGCGCTTCACCACATCGCTTCCTCGTAAGACCACGTGTGAGCTACGTCAAGGAGAACACTCCCATGACAGCACGTGAACGCGTACTTGCACAACGCCTACAAGAACAAGACGATGAAGAGAAGGGTGAAGCTGAAGACGCGAAGATATCCAGATACCATCGTCAACATGCAGCTCCGATTACACGCACTCTCGACCGACGATCAACGAACACACAACGTTTCAACTGCGTCTGAGGTCGCTGCAGTGATGGTTGAAGACGGCAATGGCGCACATCACCGCGACATCCTCCTCCGTGCACGTCACGGCGGGAGTTGTTTTCGTCTGTGGGAGACGCACCCAGAGTACGACCCGTTGTAGTGCCCGCTCCGGTATCCATTCGGTGAGCTTGGACGTACGCAACACCGTACGTAGAAGGTGTGACGGTTCGTGGTAAGACCGCAAAGTCTATACGCGAGTTTGTCGCGTACAGACTCCAGGAGCGTAGCGACGATCCAGGTTTGCTCCACCGCTGTTGCCGTCTCTGTCAGCAGTACGCCATTGAACAGTGGGCCAAGTGCGAACAAGAGTGACTTTGTCACGTCCAGAGTGATGACTCGCAGACGAAGTACCGACGAGAGACGTTTGCCGGAGTCCGAGATGCGCTGCAGGTCGAAAACATCAAAGTGTACAACGTACCAGAGCTCGGAGAACAACGCATCGATGTCGACGCAACTGTGATCGCGCAGAACATCAGCAAGCGCGTCATTCTTCCTGCGAGCTTCACGGAAAGTCGTCAGTACATGTACCAGCAGTTCCAAGACAGGATGGCGATCGTGCGCGAGTTCGGAAAGCCGGATTTGTTCGTCACCATGACGTGTAACACGGAGTGGCCGGAGATCACGGAGAATCTCTTGCCTGGACAGACTGCAATGGATCGACCAGACATTGCGAGCCGTGTGTGGCAGCAGAAGCTCCATGCACTGTTGAAGGACATGGACGAAGGCGCTCTCGGAGTTCAAGTAGCGCGCATCTACGTGATCAAGTTCCAGAAGCGCGGTCTTCCACACGCGCACATTTTGATGATCCTGCACGACGACGACAAGCCGCGTTCAGTCGCACGCATCAACAAGTTGGTGTCAGCCGAACTGCCAGACCCAGAGAAGAACCCGCTGCTGTACATGACTGTGATCACGTGCATGTTGCACGGTCCGTGCGGCGCCGCGAATGCTAACTCTCCATGCATGAAGGACGGCAAGTGCAGCAAGAAGTTCCCAAAGGCGTTAGCGTCGGTGTCGTGTGTCGAAACGATGGGTACCCTATGTACATGCGCCGCGCACGACCCAATGGACGTCTGGAACACACGGCAAAGTGTGGGACAACGCGACGCTGAACCAGTTCGCCGTTCCGTACAACACGCACTTGGCGCAAAAGTACAACTGCCGCATGAACATCGAGGTCTGCTCTTCGATCACGGCCGTCAGGTACATCTACAAGTACGTGTACAAGAGTGCAGACAAGACATCCATGTCGATTGCCGACCGTGAGCGTGCGCGCAACCCAAACGAAGTCGAGCGGTACCTCCAAGCTCCGTACATCTCTCCAGTCGAATCGTGTCAGCGACTGTTTGACTTTCCGACGCAAGCAAAGTCACACTCGGTTGTGTACTTACCAGTGCACCTCCCTGGCGAGAGCTCGATCACGTTCGACACGACAAGCGACATCCAAGCGCGTCTTGAAGAAGGCGAGATAAGCAACCTGACCGCGTTTTTCCAGATCAGCACAGAAGATCCAGATCTCGCAGGAAGGATGTTGTACCAAGACATTCCAAAGAAGTACCAGTGAGGCCAAAAGACAAAGAACTGGGTCCGGTACACGGTTCGCGTTGCGTCGATCGGACGCATGTTGCACTGCTCGTCGCACGAAGAAGAACGATTCTATTTGCGACTGTTGCTCAGTCATATCTAAGGACCAACGTCATACAAAGGTATGCGCACCGTCGACGGGGTCGAGCACGCGACGTTTAAGTCCGCAGCGAAGGCAGCAGGGTTCCTCGAAGACGACAACGAGCGGCACCTGTGCATGTCTGAAGCAGCGACGTTTCAGATGCCATACCAACTGCGTGTGCTGTTTGCAACAAATTAGGCGTACTCGCAACTAAGCGACATCGAAGCGTTGTGGACAGCATTCCGTGACGATCTGTCCAAGGGCTTCCAGCGTCACCACAACGTCGATGCAGACGACGAGTTCGTGCAGCTCACGACATTGGTCAGCATTGGCAAGTTGCTGCAAGCCAACGGCCAAGATTTGTTCAAATACGCCGACATGCCCCAGTTGAGTTAGTTCAGCATAGACTTGCGCGGGCATCTTGCAAGTTACGAACTCGACGGCGACGAGAGGAACACGTACCCGAGAGGGTTGCTCGGAGTATCATCGCACGCACTGTCGACAGTCCGATGAACAACAATCAGCAGTTTGTCTTCGATCAAGTCGTCAACGCATTGAACAGTAATGCTCCTGAGCGGAGGCTATTCTTCCTCGACGGACCTGGCGGCACCGGCAAGTCGTTTTTGCTGGAGCAGATCCTGGCCGCGGTGCGCATTGAAAACAAGTTCGCGTTGGCCGTTGCGTCATGTGGCATCACTGCACTGCTGCTTACTGGCGGTCGCACAGCGCACTCGATGTTCAAGATCCCGCTTGAGCTGACCAAGGATAGCATGTGTGAGATTTCGAAGCAGTCCAAGATCGCACGTCTGCTCAAGCGCACAAGGTTATTCATCTGGGACGAAACACCGATGACGAACCGGTTTGCGTTTGAATCTGTCGACAGGATGTTGCAAGGTATCCACAACAGCAACGAAGCGTTCTGCGGCAAAGTTGTTGTGCTGTCTGGCGACTAACGTTAGATCCTACAAGTCGTCAAGCCCGGCGGTCGGTTTGAATCGATCGACGCAAGCTCGAAGCGTTCGGAGCTTTGGCCGAAGTTACAGACGCTGCGCCTGACCGAGAACATGCGCATACGCACGGCTCCGAATGCTGAAGAGAGTTTGACATAACCGAGTTCTCCAACCACTTGCTTCAAGTTGGTGAAGGGCGGCACGACCGTCATCCAGAGCTTGGGACCGGATACATCAAGCTGCCACGAGACTTGGTGATAAACGAGCCGATACATCCAGAATCGGAACCGCAGCTAGAAGACAAAGACGACGAAGCCAAACATCCTTCACGTGTGCACAACGACTTGGGCAACCTCATCGACCACCTCTACCACGACGCCAACGAGCACATGGCAAACGACTACTATTTTGCCGAGCAAGCAATTCTATGTCCGACGAACAGAGACGTGCATAGGATCAACGACGAAATGACCAAGCGACTGACCAGCGACGCGCGCGAGTACCTGTCCGCTGACTCGATCATCGGCGAGACAGAGCTGACAGCGGGTTTGTGCGAGACGGAGTTCTTGAACTCGCTCAACTTCTCGGACCCCCCCCCCCTCACAATATCACCCTCAATAATTGCTCCCCAGTCATTATGGTGGCAACCTGAACAGCAACTTGGGGTTGTGCGGCGGCACACGACTTCGAGTTGTGGAACTGCGCGACAGCTGTGTCAAGGCGATGGTCATGACATAACTGCGGAAAAGCGATGCGGTCTTCATCGTGGAAAGGCGATGTGGTCTTCATCCCAACGTCAACACGGAGAAAGAGCTCCCGTTCCAAGTGCGTCGCAAGCAATTCCCGATCATCCCGGCGTTCGCTATGACAATCAACAAGGCGCAAGGTCAGTCGCTCCACACCTTGGGCCTGTACCTGCCTCGGTCAGTGTTTGCGCACAGACACCTCTAAGTCGCTCTATCGAGAGTTACATCGCGCAACAACACCAAGATCGTCATTGTAGACTCAGAGAAAGAAGTCAACGAAGGTGTGTACACGAAGAACGTTTGTGTACCGCGAGTACTTCGACTAAAGTACCCAACAACACTACATATGAAGACTACCCCAAGTAGGACACAGAAAACAAACATCAGAAAAGATAGGATGCATGAGACACTAAGTAGACACAGAATCAAACACTTAGGAGTGCATAAGATAAACCAGACATAGGATAGGGACACAAAGAAGACAACTAAACTCCAGAAAAACGAACAAACAGGAAATATAAACAAACTGAATGTGAAAAGAACAAGACCGGTTCACACCCGATCATTTCATTTCAAACTCACAACACTAAACCAACACCACAGGGTCAACAACGATGATAACTTCTCCAACAAAACCAATCTATCCGCCCGCGCAGCGAGCGGCGATCGGCTGGTTATGTATCAAATATTTGATCACAGACGTGTAATGCGGCCTCATGTTTTGAAATAATCAGTAGAGGTACCAGACTCAAGCCGTGGAAAAGAGTGGCAAATAGTATTTGAAGGAGTTTAGGGCTTGTATGATTTGCAAAACATTTTATTTGCTCACTGGCTCACAGTGCTGTATGAAGCAAACCTCAGTATTGATCCGAAAAAGGAGATTTAACGTCGCACTCAAATATACGTTTTGGTGGCCAATGCGTTTCAAATGGGGTGGCCGTAAAATTTGACTACGAATGTATATTGATGACAACCAAGTCGCCTAAATGCGCCGTTCTTGACGACGAGTTATTTGCTGTTTACTGACAACACATGTATCTGCAGAACGCGTATGGGTCGAGCGCTCTGCTGTGTCACGTGCGCTTGGAGGTACTGGCCGAGCTGTGAGGCTCGATGGTAGTGAGGTTGACGAAGACACTTGAGCTCCACTGAGCAAGTTTGGGATTGAGGATGGGAAAGCCATGCATGGCAAAACCCACCCTCTCACTTAGGTAAGCACATCGTCCTCACTGAGATGCTACACATGCACACATACACACACGCGCGTTACCACACGCTAGCGCGCAACTGCCGCTAGCTCATGAGCACGTATTCAACCGCCAGACGGAGTGCGCACGTCCCGATCGTGGTGCGACGGTCAGCGCTATGGTCGTGCAACGCGCACATGGTGTTGGCTGTTTGACCACAGCCGGCGCCAGCATCCAACTACATGTGCTGTTTGCCATCGAACCGTCAAAATATCTACGAAAATACCCATTGTACACTCCACGTCAAGTATAAACAACCTCCACTCTATCTGCTGATCTATTTGGAAAACTGCGACTTCGATTATGATGTTTAGGTATGTTGATTCAGCCAAGAGGGGAATCCGCTCATACGCACAAGAATCACGATCGAGTGCTATGCGCCATACTCGCGTACAAATTTCAGCTTTGAGCCACGCGACACAATAACCACCCGACGAAGAATACTGAAACCAAGTATAGATCCGCAATAAGAAATGTTACACAACCGGCACTGGCAAGCGCGCACACGTCCAATGGCAATTGACTGCAGATCGCGCTCACACAGAAATTAGCAGGATGGCACCAAGACTGACCGAGATGGAGCGCAGGAGGATCTCAGGTATATAAGACGGCGGGCTGAGCATTGCAGAGATCGCGCGCAGAGCGAAGCTCTGCACGCACATTGTACGCTGTGTGCTAGGCGGCGAGGAGTCTCGTGTCGCTTCTCGGCGAGGAGCAGAGCCACTACTGTCCGAGAGTGACGTGCGCAGACTCTTGCTCGAGGCGACAAGAGTCGAAAGCTCTGCCGCGCATCTACGCATCTACTAGTGCGACTCGGCCTGTCGGTGTCCGTGAGAACGATCCAGCGAGTTCTTGCGGCCACTGACTGGCTGTGTACGCTAAGGCACTCAATACGCTGCCGCTCACAGCGGCCAACAAAGAAAAAAGTTGACTGGGCGAAGGACATGCTCTGTCTCAAGGATGTCGGGGCTGTGTGGGGCTGCATCGTGTTTTTGGATGAGAAACGATGGAGTCTGGATGTCTCCGACGGCCTGCACTTTTACTGGCGCGACCTCCGCGTGGCGCATCGAACGACCTAGCGGCGCCAAGATGGAGGAGGGTCAGTGATGGTGTGTTTGGCACGCTTGGGCGTACTACGCTCGCTGTGCTCAAAGGCCGGCAGGTGCCGGACGACTACCTCTACACACTCAGCGATCACTTTCTCCCTTTCGCTGACCTTAGCTACGGCACCAACAATATTTCGCCGCAGGATAATGCGTCCATACATGCGTCGGCATGGACACGCGAGTTCTTCGAGGAGCATGACGTGAGTGTGCTTCCATGGCCGAGCAAGAGCCCATACTTAAATATGATGATGTGGCACGCAAATATTGAGTTCTGGGCACGGCGACTGGGACTTTCCGGGACCTTGGTGCTTGGATCTTCGTGGACCTTGGACTTGGGAGCACCGAGAACCTGGGGGACTTGATCCACCTTGCCCATAGTAAAGAAGCATTCGAGTACGAGCCAAGAGGTAGGACTGTCGGGACTCGGTTGGTCAGACCTCACACTGTGTCTTCGGCGGCCTTGTGAGTCGGACGACGAGGAGCGCCGGGCTGGGACGAGGATCGTGCGTGATTCTTCGGTTCTGTGGACGAGACACGTGCTCTTCTTGCCTTGGTTGATCTTGGTTTTGTTGTGGTCTTGATCGAGACCGAACGGGCGATAGCTGTTCGTCTCCAGTGCGTCGCCGGGCACACCTGCGCTTCACGTCGAGCCTTGGACGTACGTCCGATGGGAATGCAGCCTTGGGAAACGACGGTGGTCAACAGCGCTTGCGCGACTGAACCGGGGTTGTCAACAGGAGGCCCGCTTGTTCGGGCAGTCGCTGGACGGTCTGTCGAGCAAGATGTTCTCAATCGCCGCGACCTGGGGGAAGTGCACTTCCTCTTTGGCCTGAGACTCAATGGTTCTCTCTCTCCTCGAGCTCGGCGGGACTTGGTCATTTTTGTGTCGTTGTGGTGGCAGCCTTGAGGACCAAAAGTGTTGACGTATGGTGGCTATCCGAGCTCCGGTCGATCCCCCAGGGGCACACAACGCAATACGGAATACGCACTCCACGATTGGTCTCGCCCTCACGCGCAGCGCCAAGATGTATATGTAGATGCAACGGGCTTTGAGACCCAAGATACAAGTAGACCAAACTCCACGTACACCTCCACAGGTAACCTCTCACCGAACCGGAGGGTGCTGCAGACGTTGTGCCGTGTGCGAGCGTCGAGGCCGAGAGAATCCCCTGAACGGTCGAGTCTGAGAAGAGCCGACATAGGACTTGAGCAGTAGCTGGCAAATAGGCGGATCCGTATTGATAAAGGTATGCGAAAGGCTAGGGTCGTTCGCTTTGCTACTCACTATGTTGTCTTGAGTGCCTTGAGCATTGAGTCTTGAAGATGCTTGAGTGTCTGAGCGCTTGAGTGTCGACACTTCAGCTGGCCGCGCAGCCTTGAGCACGCACCACAGCTTGCTTTTCTTCGCGCGCGCTGGGTTCGCTTGGGTTCACAGTCCCACTACCCGGAGTCTTGAACAGGCGCTTTGCTTCTGAAGGTGCACCCTGGGGGTGCATTGGCCGACTCGACCCTCAGACGAGCGACGCGCTTGACGGCGTGACGCTCGACTAGTTCTAAATCGTCCGGAGATGTAGTCGAGCGCTGTTGTCACGATGGCGTAGTCAGCACGCCTCTTGGACTTGACTCTGGCGTGATCCTGATGCCTTCACGAATCACGCCCCCAGGGTCTCTCGACATGTCGAGCGCAATAGTGAATCTAGTCACGTCTCTGGCACGACTGGGTGTCGCACGCTCACGCTCTTGACTGCCGCCCGGTCTTGATCGAGCAACCTGACGATGGCTCGCGGGTACTCGGACCCCCTGGGAGCAACTGGTGCATGGGCGACAAGTGCAGGCGAGTCGAGCTGCTCAAAAACGGTCTTGGTCTGCAGCGATCATGCGCGCTGCAGAGACTGCTGCTGCGCGATCCTGGGCCTTGCATCGCCACATACACCCTATTAAGAGCTTATGGACATCATGAGTAGGCAGGTGTATCTCAATAGAAAGCAGTACGATAGAGTGTCTGATCTCAAATCTTGTGACGGGGTTGCTGTGCTAAGTACGAAGTAGCACAGCAGACACCCAATTAGTGACTCAACCTGATTTTTGGACGACCCTGGTCGTCCCACCAGACAGCTCACTATTTAGGTTAGCTCCCTCACTTTCATCACTATGCATGGTCCTAATACAAAAACCCCAGAGTTGAAAATACCGAGTTCAGCGCAGTCCCTCTGCGCTTCACCACATCGCTTCCTCGTAAGACCTCGTGCGAGCTACGTCACGGAGAGCACTCCCATGACAAATCTGCACTGATCGACGCATGGAATGCGATTCCGCACTCCATACTTGAGTCTTTGATCGCATCCGTGCCTCCCTGTTGCATTGAGGTCACAGAAAGAAAGGAGAAAAGACACACAAATAATATACTTGATTTCACTAAACTTCGTCGGGTGATCTATTGAGTCGCGTTGCTCGACGTTGAAATTTGTATGCGAGGTATTTCGCAAAGCGCTAGATCGTAATTCTTGTGCGTATGGGCGGATTCCCCTCTTGATTGAATCAACATACCTAAACAGCACAATCTTAATCGCAGTTTTGCGGAAGTAACAGCAGATAGAGTGAAGGTTGTTTATAGTTGGTAGGAGTATAGTATTTCTCCGTCCCAGAATGTTTGATCGATTTCAGAATGCTGTTTTGTCTCAAACATATCAAATTTACGATACCGAGGCGATGCGTAGTAACAAAAATAGGCTTCATACTTCATATACTTGATCAACCATAGCGAAGCGCTCACGAACTCATCCGGAACCAAGTGTTCCCATCAACACAAACGTGCTCATGCGAGACGTTGTTGCGGCGCAGAGACTCTTTTAGGATGTGTGGTAACTTGCAGCCGTTTCCTCCACGATCACGCGGACCTTCACTCATCACGCCCTGGAGCGTCGCAAATGTGTTGTTGGGTGTGCTGCTCGTGATGCTGTGAAATGCATCGTGCTCGCGCGCCACGGGATCGTCAAGATTGCTTGAGCTGATTTTGATTTGCGCGCTTTGAATTGAACTATGGAAGCCCAAGTCTACCACATTCATGCCTGGCGATAGCGAAGGCTGCCGCTCGTCCGCGATGGTGAAGCCGTTCGTGGTGTGCGCAATGTCAGTCGCTGTGACTGAGTGAATGATGCGGTGTGGCGTTTTGGTGCTGCAGCAAAACGCATTTGCTGCACCAAACTGGCTATTTCGGACATAATCGACGGCACGTCGTTTAGAGCAAGGTGCTTGTACGTCGCTGTGTTGGCTGATGTGGAACGCAGCTCAGTGTGACAGCAGCTCGGTTTTGACAGCTCCAACGTGCTGGTAATACGTTAGCAGACTGCAAAATGTCGATGCGGTCTAAACGTCGCGTCTGTTGTGGGGTAGGTGAGTGACCGCGCGACCCCGCAGAAGAACCAGAGCTTTTGAGAGTGCAACTTATGCTTCGTGTGTGGGTGTGGGTGTGGGTCTCGTTGCCCGGCGCGCAGTAGACATGGCGCTTCGCATTTTTAATATGAAACTCTTCTTGTCGAGAGGAATGACATCGAACATGGGCAAGCTGAGCGGACCGATCGAGGTTTGGGCGATGAACGACGCGAGAAAAGCGAAGCGTTGCTGCGTCTCAACGCCCAAGAGAGCCGAAATGTGGCGTCACAATGTGTACGTACAAGAGCTTGTTCTTCACGTTGCGATGGAGTGTTGATCGCGACTCGTTGAGCGCTGCAGTAAGAGAGCGCAAGTCGTTACGCTGATTGACTGGGAGTTGCTCTTTTCGTTTGTACAGATCGATCATGTTTGCCGGGCTCAACGTTTTGGCCGCTTTGGGACACCTTCGTGTCGAATTGACGCCGGTGTGGTTGCTTGTTACTTACTGTTTTCACTTCTTCCACAGCCGATGCACTGTCGGCACGCTGCGCTGCTACTTGGCGCTTGCACTCAAAAGCACTCCATACACAAGTACACCGCGCTTGCTGGCGGAGAGCACATCCAGGATCGTTGCAGTCTCGTCCTCTTTCATGAGCTTGCTGTAGCGATTTGCTCGCCTGAGCTGGCTCAACTCATCAACGACATCCTTCATCTTGCTCTATTGCGCAAATGACTTTGCAGTGCTGCACTCCGCGGCTTGGTCTTGTGCGTGTCGAATTTTTGTCAGTTGTTTAGGTTCTGAATGCTGTGTTTGTAAATCCACCACTAATCTACCATATTTGGAAAGAGTAGGTTTGCAACCGGGCGTTCCCGAGTAACGCAGTAACTTTGCGAGGAAGCGTGTAAGGACACTTTCCGCAATGATTCCAGTCACTTAGGACGGAGATAATAAACGCAACAAATCTGTTGGTCTAAATCGCAAGTGCTTATCTAAGTTGGTTGTGCAGACTCCACCCTTTGGTACGAGTAAGTTCGTCTTAGTATGTACTACTTAAGCTAAGTCGACTAAAATGTGGTTGGCTCGCAGAGTCCAACATCACGTATTGGCTTATATTCTAACAATATCTACCAATAAGATCAACCACCAACAGGCTGGTCCTTAAGCAAGTGCGTGAATAGATAGTTAGTTATTCCGCAAAACTAGAATATTTCAATTATATTCGTAGCTTGTGTACCCCGTCACAAGGTTGGGAATGTATTTCTTGGAAGCGGTGTTATCTCATAGGCGGCGCTCCTCTATTCGGAGCGGTATTAGAGCATGCGTCTCTTTTACACAAATATTCTTGCTACATTACTGACATGGCACAGAAATGAGTGAAGCTTAAGTTTACATATGCACTCAATTAACGATGACATGAACGGCTGACTTGCTCAACGTGATGACGACCATATACCGCTGTCATTTGTCTCATTTGTGTCGTCATGACATTCGCTTTCTTGCCGGCGCGTACTGTTTTGCTCATACTTTCTTACACGTTGTCAATCAAGCACACTTGAACATGACGTGTGCGTATCGATTTGTATTATATCCACGTCATTTTATACACAGAAGATATAAACCATCAAAAATCACTTCCGTTTTTGCACCGCGCGCTATTATGATAACAAACTGCGATTGCATCTCAAAGACGACGCTCCTATATTTGAAGCACAATTGTGTAAGGTGGCCGCCGCCAATAAGATGTACAATAGAGGTTTGACAGATCATGCAAACCGATCAAGCATTCTGGAATGAAGTAGTTGACGAAATACTCGATCTTAGGTAACTGCAGTTTCATGAAGAGGTTTTTGATTTTCCAAAGTGATTTGTACTTATTACATCGAACATGCGCTTCATAGCGGCTATACAGGCTATTCACATACAATTTGCAAAGGACTATCACTAGAAAGTCAAAGGGGTAGGTATATCTAGTCAAATGGGTAGGTAAATCTATCGAAGCAGGTTGGAGTTCATATGTTGGCTGCAACATTTCAATTTATGTAATCATGTCCTTACACCAACATATTAAATTGAAGATTGTATAGAAAAATTCCGGCCGCGTATGTTTGACCCGCCTAAAACTGCGTATGAATACTTGATTTTAGCGTGGAACTACTTGACACAGCTCACGTTTCTCTGCGACTGACATTTTTTGCGTATAACTCATAATTGTTGAATAGATCTGGAATATATAGACAAATCGTCCAAAACATTTGAACATCACTCTATACCAGTAGATTTTTACATAATTGAATTGAGTTAAGGTGGTTAGATGGTATTTTCATTATTCAAAACTCCTGGAGTGAGAATGCTATTTCAAATACTTCGTACTAGTACTTTATTGCCCAAATATTCATACTGAACTATCGGTGTGTCCACACAAAAATGTAGTTGAACTCGACGTTGAATCCAAGTTTCTCGATGGAGCATAGTTTATCTTGGACAAACTATGCTCCATAAAAACAGAACTGGTTGGTTCATTTGATTTGAGTATAGTTTTCGATTAAGCAACTTGTTGGTAGTGACAAAAGGAACGTCGTGTGTGGAATGAAGTGGTACACACATCACAATACGTCATACAAAAACGAAGTAAAAAGCAAAGAAGCAAGCAAGCGCGAGGTCTAACAAGCAAGCGAGACTGCCTGGCCACCAAGCAAGGCAAGCAAGCAACGAACACACAAGCACGAAGCGCACGAGCATCAAGAGAGCAAGCGAGCAAGAGAGACCATGGCGGACGAAGAGGAGCAGGACTGCTGCCCACTGTGCATGGAGGAGCTCGACATCACGGACAAGACGTTCGACGCATGTCCGTGCGGCTACCAGGTGCGTCCACGCGCTCTCTCTCCCCTCGTAGTGCGCTGCGTTCTGCGATCGCGAGTGTCCCCCTCGTCCCTCCACCGAGAGCTCCTCGTGTGTCATCACGCGTGACGACAGTCGATGCCGAGGGGGAGATGCATGTCATCTTGAGCGCAGCAAAGGGGACACGTGTGCACGCACGCACGACTCCCCTCGCTAGTCCCACTACTCTCTTTACGCACTCACTCATACTCTGGTACACACTCGCACTACGTGCACATGCGCAGGTCTGTCTCTGGTGCTGGCACCAGATCAAGAACGAGTACAACGGCCTCTGTCCCGCGTGCCGCACGCCGTACTCGGAGATCTCGAAGCAAAAGAACACGCTCGACCGCGAAGACGTCGTGCGGCGAACGAAGCAGCGCAAGCAAAAGGAGAAGACCGACCGGCGCAACGCTGCAGCTGCAGCGCAGTCGACTACGCGCCAGAACGTGAACCGCAAGAGCCTCGCGAACGTGCGCGTCATGCAGCGCAACCTCGTGTACGTCATCGGTCTGCCGCAGAGCTTCACGGACGAAGAGGTACGCACGCGCTGGTTGCACTCGTCACCGCTGTCGTACGAGTCACTAACACACATACGCTCTCTCTCTCTCGTGATCGTCCGCAGCACTTGCGCTCGGGCGAGTGCTTTGGTCAGTACGGCAAGATCGTCAAGGCGGTCGTGAACAAGGCGCACTTGAGCACGGACCGGTCGAACGCGACAGCGAGCGCGTACATCACATTCGCGAACAAGGACGACGCGCTCGCGTGCATCATCGCAATAGACGGCTTCTACCTCGACGGCAGCATGCTCCGGTGCGTCTTCGCACTCACTTCCTTCAATCACCCAATCACCCACTGATTATCCTCATCATCATCGACATCACGATCACTAGTGCTAGCTTTGGCACGACCAAGTACTGCAACTTCTTCCTCCGGAACCTCGTATGCAACAACCCCGACTGTCTCTACCTCCACGAACTCGGCGACCAGGACGACAGCTTTACAAAAGAAGAGATGCAGTCGGGTACGTCGTCGGCTCTTGGGAATTGCCACCACGTGCTTGTACTTGCGACCAACACTCCTTCTCTCGACTACAGCGCTGCATTCTGGCAAAGCTGCGTTCCGCGAGTCGACGATGGCTGGGAGTGCGCCAGAAGTGCGCGCAGGACTCGAGTTCCCGCCGCCGTACCGTCCGCAAGCGTCGTCGTCCTCTGCTACTTCATCAAGCGCAGAGCACGCAGACGCACAGCGCAAAGCACAGAGCGCTGCTGCGATCTACAAGCTCAAGCAGTCGGCGCACCGGTCCGACAGCAGCTCGTCCGTTGCATCATCGCCGTCGCCGTCACGCGTAGGAGGACCAGGCAGCAGCAGCAGCCAACCGACGATCTCAGAGCCGTTCAGTAAGATCGTCGCCGGCGCAGCGAGCGTCTCACGGACACTCTCGTCGGAGCTCACGATGGCTGAGAAGCTCACGTCGGACCGTCGCAGCCGCAGCGCGTCGCCACCGGCATCGCCGCCGTCGCCGACGCCTGCGCCTGCACCTGTGACAAGCGCCAAGTCGGACGAGTCCTCGCGCCGCCCGACGCTCCACGTCGACACGTCGAGCGGGCGTCGGCCACCAACTGGCAGCCGCAATGCAGAAGACGCGAGCGTCGTTGTGGGTCCGCTCGAAGCGCTCAAGCTCGCGACGGGCTCGACGATCCAAGAGCCGGCGTGGGCGCAGCCGTTTCCGAGTCCGTCGGTCGCACTGCAGCACTCGGAGATGGACGACTCGCACGCTGGCTTCAGTCCGTTCACGCTCGGCTTTGACGGCGGGATCCATCGGAGCGCGAGCCACGAGCACGACCACGCGTGGGGCGTCGCGTCAGCGTTCGCGACCAGCAACACCGTCAACCATGAGAACGACCCGCTCGGGACGCACAGCAGCGTCGCAAGTGGGGGTGTCTTTGCGACACCGCCGCCGCTGCCAATGGCGACCACGAGCTCGTCGGCGAGCAGCTCGTCGCTGTCGTTTGCATCGATCGACGCGATCTTTAGCCAGCGCTCCGAGTCGTCGACTGTGTCGGCGTCGTCGAGCGCCGTTGCGTCGTCGTCGGATGCGCTCGCAGAGCTCCTGAGCGGCGTGCAGCTGAGCAGCAACACTGTGAACCCGCCACCACCGACGCCACTTGCGACGACGCCGCAGTCGAATGCGCGGAGCTCGCGCTTTGCGTTTGCGAACCAGCCGAGCGGTCTCTCGATCCCTGCGACGTCACCTGGTGCACCGTCGCCGCACCACGCGAGCAGCAGCAGCGTTCCATCGAGCCCATTTGGAATGCTCGAGCCGTCGAGTCGCCGCGGCGCACCGCCGAGTCCATTTGGCTACGGCGCTGCTGTGAGCGGTCTCAACAGCAGCAGTGGCAGTGGACCGGGTGCGTTCCCACTGCACAGCGACACGTCTGCGTTCCCGCCACTCGGGTCGCACGCTTTACCGCCGCAGCAACAGCACCACGCACCGCCGCCGTTCAGCAGTAGTGGCTTTGGCGCTGGCGCGCCGTCTGCGCCGCCATCGTCTGGTGCAAGCGACGACATGATGATGATGGGCTCGGGCCTCGCGTTCCTCCAGCAGATGCTCCCGAACGTCAACATCAGCTTTGGCGGCGACTACCCGGCGAGCAGCGCAGGGTTCCCGGACCTGTCGCACAGCACAAGTGGCGCTGCGGGTCCCAGCAGTGCGTGGCACAGCAGCAACGGCAGCTTGAGCTCGCTCGGGTTTGATGACGCGACGCGCAGCAGCTCTAGTGGCGGTGCGCCTGGGTTCTACGACCCAGCGATCGTCTCGCACTCGAGCGGTCTCCAGTCTACGAGCTTCTTTAGCGGTCTCAGTGGCGGTGCGAGCGCCGAGAGCGAGAGCGAGCGTGGGCACCACCTCCACAGCGCACTCGGCGGCGCAGTCTACCGCCACCCAGGCTCGATCCTGAACAACGGCAACTAGCGCCTCTGCTGCTGCTGGTAGGTCAGTTGGTCGTTCACTTGGGACGGACCGCACTCACACAGACAACACACATCACATCACACATACACAGACACAGACACAGAGAGAGACACAGAGACAGAGAGAGACGCCATCGTCTGCGGTCGCTCAAGGGAAGCCGACTGACGCTCTCACGACAGACACAGAGAAACACAGAGAGGCTAGTGGCGTAGGACGAACGAGGTGTGCGCACTCGTTCCGCTCCTCTGCGCACTAACGAATCACGCATGAACACACACACGAGAGACGCATTGAGGGACTTGCATGGTGGTTGATGCCTGAGGTCGTCGCGACGTGTCCTCGACAGAGTCGGAGGTGAAAGGCACTGCGACGGTTCACTTGCGGTGGCGTCGAGGGCGAACACTTCGTTTGCGCTGTCGGATGGCGGAGCCGAGCGACGATGGCGACCCAGCGCTCGCGATCGACGACGAGCAGCGCATGGGGACAATCGTGGCAAAGGACAGCGATGATCACAAGACGCACTGCGACGCTCAAGCAGCAGACGACGATCGCGATGCAAGTGGCGATGAGATGGTGTCGCAAGGTCGCACTGGCGATGGCATCGACGAGCAACATTGCGAGGCAGAGATCTGGAGAGCGAGTGACGTCGATGACGCGGACCAAGTGCAGACACTGCAGTTGCTCGAGCAGGACGACTGCAGTGCTTTGCCAGAGTGGATCCGACGCAACTTTCCGCTCGTGACGCACGAAGACGTGCTCAAGACCGAGTGCGAAGTCCATGACGCAAACCACAGCCGTGTCATCGAGTCGCGCTTGGCAGCATCAGACGATGAAGACGAACGTGACGATGGCTACCACGACATCCAGCAACAGCAATCGCTACAGAGGACACCAACGTGCGAAGAGTGTGGCGCACGCTATGCTGTGTTCACGTGTGCAGACTGCGCGCAGGAGCTCTGCTTCATGTGCACAGACGCGATTCACATCGTACGTGAGCTGCGTCCTACACGACCGAGTCGCTAGACTTCCGACTGACTGACTGCGTGGTTCGCTTGCAGATCCCAGTGCTTGCGACACACACGATCAAGCGCAGTGCCCAGGCTTCCGCCGTAGAAGACGACAGCAGTGCCATCGACGCTACTCGTCTCGCAAGTGGTGACGCCTGTCGTCGAGACAGCGCTCTAGGACTCGCTCCAGACGAGCACCAGTGCGATCGAAAGCAGTCGACAGAGTTGCCGCCAGCCGCGCCAATCCTGTCGCCACGGACCCTCACACTGCCAGTAGAAGCAGCAGTGGTGTCCTCGTCGTCGCGTCCTGCACCGCTCGAGCGCTGGGACCTCGCGACCCAAGTCAACCGACGCGCGTACCTCCCAATTGGCACGCACGTGTTCTTTCGCGCCGAGGACTGCGGTCGCTGGACGCGCGAGCTGCTCCACGGCACAGTCGTCTACGACGTGAACACGCGCGCAAACACACGTGGTGCGTTCTACTACCGCGTGCTCTGGCTGCGCGGCGTCGAAGTGCTCCCGAGCGGCTTCTTCCGCGCAAGTCTCGAGCTCCACACACCGTCGTCTGCGTCGTTCTGGCCGCAGGAGATTGGCATCTTCCCCACACAACTCAGTGCCTTCCGCGCAGTCGTCACGGCTGAAGCGATCGCACGTGCCAAGTTTCGTCGCGAGTACGTGAGCGGCCGCCTCGTCGCGAGCGCGTTCCCGTCCGTGTCGGTGCTGAACGAGATCCTCGACGAGACCGACGAGCGTCTCAGTGCCGAGTTCCGCGTACGTCTCACCAAACAGGACGACAGCGAGTTCCTCGATCGCGTCGGCCGAGGCGCGTGGGACTTTCGCGCGTGGATGCAAACGATCGGTCGAGAGGAGCAGCTGAAAGAGGAGGACGCGATGGCGCACGCAGCACTCTCTACTGTAAGCGCAACACCCTCGTCCGGTCATGATAGACACTCGCACCAGGACGCCGCAAGCGCTCGAGCGGCAGCAGACATGGCAGCGCTGTGGCAGCCGGCAGGGCGACTGCGGTTCTTCCTCATTGAACAGCGCGAGCTCGTGTTCCCAGACCACGTCAGGACGCAGCACCTCGCCACGATCATGGCGCAGATGCTGCACGTGTACATTGGCTTTGCGTGGTCGCGCTGGCGCAAGTTTGTCCACCGCAGTCGTCGATACGAGCGCCAGCAGCGACGACAGCATGGCGCGACGCGCATCCAGCTCTGGATCCGCAGACTCACGGCGCAGTGGGTGAGCGAAGCAGCGAATGCACGACCACTGGACGCGTCGCTCCTTGCGATGCAGCTGTACCAACGGCGGCAAGTCGAAGCAAAGAAGCTCTACGCGTTCATGAGCGAGCAGTACCGCGAGAAGCAGCGCCATGCACTTGCGCGCTGGGCGAGCGCCGTGCGGCTGCATGACCCAGATGTGCGGCGCCGCTTTGAAGTCCACGAGCAAACGATGTGGCACCCGAGCTTTGGCATGGCAGCGCTGCCAAAGCTCCCGCGCGTGTATGCGCACAAGCGCAGCGACGGCAGCGTCGCGATCGACGACATGACGCTCTACAAGCAGTTCCGCGCCAACCACGCAGGTCCGACGGACCTGTCGTACTGGATCATCCGCAATCGCGTCCTCGCAGGCGTGTACCCGATGGGCAAGAGCTTTCGCGACGCGCGGCGGATCGTTGCGCGCGCAGACTACACCACGAGCGTGCTGCTGCAAGAGATCTCGGTCTTTGTCTGTCTCGCAGAAGCCTCAGAGCTTGAAGCGTTTGAGCGCGAGCACGTCGCACCGCCGCTCGCTCCAGGAGTAGCAGCAGTCGACCGCGGAGCTCGAGGTGATCCATCGGGCGGTTCGTCATCGAACACCGTTGGATGTCCGCATGTCGCGTCTCCGTCGACGATGTCCACACACAATGGACACTCGTCATCATCGCCACTTCAGACACCGTGGCTGTTTGAGCGTGTGGTCCGGAGTAAGTACGACGCGCTCCAGATTGAACTCCGCGCGGCGGTGAAGATGGCGCTGCGGCAAGTGCAGCTCGCACAAGCCGAGGTCCGCGAGCACGACGCAACTGCAGCTGCTTTCGACGACGCAAGTACGCGCGAGACGCTCGCAAACAAGCTCGTGCTCGCGCAGCAGAGCGCTGAGAAAGCGCAGCGAGCGCTCGAGACACTTACGATGGCGCTCGAGTTTGTGCACTTCCCGATCCCACGCGACGGTGTCCCAGAGACACCAGCGCTCGAGGCGTTCTTGCTCCGGATCGAAGACGCACTGCGCGCAAAGCGCAGCATCTACATCTTCAGCATGAACGGCCACGGTCGCACAGGCTTTGTCGCCGCGCTGCTGCTCGGTCGGCTCTACGGCATCTCGTCGCTCGACGCGCTCGAGCGCGCACAGCGACTGCACGACTGCCAGTGGGCGATGCACAGCGTTCCGTTGACGCGCGCGACGTCGTCTCCGAAAGCCGCTGTGCAGATCACTGCTGTGCAGCGCTTGCTCGCGCGCTGGGACGCGATCTACGCGCCGGTCACGCGCGAGAACACAGAGCACGGCGTGCACGCGTGGCGCGCGCAGCAGCGCGGACTCGCAGTGCAGCCGTTCATGGCCAAGGACGGGTTCATGATCAGCGAGGCACCAGACGCAAGTGCTGCAAGCGAGCAAGTGCGCGAGTACAAACGCCTCCAGCGGATTGCTGTGTGCGAGAGCGGCGCTGCGCAGCTCATTCGATCGCGACGCCGCGAAGCTGCTGCACGAGACGACATGGCGAGCGAAGACGCTCAGAGTCGAGCGTTCGAGCGTCTTGCAGCGCGACGCGCGAGTCTCGAGATCATGGAGCTCGCAATGGTCGGTGCAGCCACGTCCGCACTCGACGACCTCGTCCGCGCAGTCGAGGCGCAGGCAGCGCATGACGACAGCGTCAGCGTCGCACAAGTCGTTGAGCAGCTCGTGCGTGAAGTAGAGAACGATAGTGAGAGTCATAGCTTATCTTCGCCGCCTGCGCCGTCGTCCGAGCACGAGCAAGTGCGAGTTGAGGTTGGCGGTGGCGATGGTGATGGCGATGTCGTGTCGTGAAGGAAGGCAGTTTGATTACTTAGTGGTGCGGGTGGTTCATATTCAATCGGCGACACTGTGTGCGTGCGTAGTGCTGCCGACGCTCGTCTGTCCTCGTTGTTTCTCTAGCTCTCACTCCCTTACTCTCTGACACGAGATCGCGAGAGCTCGTGATGCATCAGAGCTGTTTCTGATCACATGATCGAGCACGAGTTGCCACCGAGACACGTGCTCTCGAGCTTCTCTTCGCCAGCGCCTTCGGCCTCGGACGTCAAGGTCGTTGACGACTGCTGCTGCGCGAGCTTCTTTGGCGACACTGGCATCGCCATCACCGCTGCGCCGTTTGCCAGCGGCGTCGGCGCTGCCTTTGACTCGGTCTTTGCCGCATTTGTCGCTGGAGGCGGCAGCGCCGCTGCAAGTGTCGCTGCAACCGACGGCTTGACAAGCTCCGCCGATGCACTAGCAGCCGCGCTGTCTGTGCTTGGTGCCTCCGTGTCCTTCTTGGAGGCATCTGCTGGTGCTGGCTCGGCGACAGCGACCGTGACAGCAGTCAAGTCAACGATCGCAGGCGCAGTAGCATCGACCGTCAGCGCGACCTCCGAGAGCATCTCGACAAGTGGTGCCACAGCCACGGCCTCAGAGGCGACTGGCGCTGGTGCGACCGCAGTCGCGGCCTCGGCACTGGATGCCGTCGACTCGGCCGTGCTCGCTGTCGAGCCAGAGCCCTCTGGAATCGGATCGATCGCTGCCATATCGCTCGCTTCCGCTGCAGTCGAGCTGACCGACTCCTTATCGCCAGTCGGTGTCGCCTCAACTGGCGTCGGCGCACTCGCAGTACCTGTTGGACTGAGCGCGCCGCCGTCCGAGGCGTCGCTGCCAACGCGATTTGCGCGGCTGATCTCCTCCGCCTTGGCTTGCGTGAGCGTGCTGCGGCGGCGCTCGATCTTCGTCTGGACAAACTGCTTCGTCGTCGTAGCGCCAGGCACTTTGACGATCTTGAGACTCAGTGGCTTGCCCTTCGAGCCGCACGAGATGTACTCGCACTTGTTCTTCGTGTACGACGCGAGCTTCTTGTTGTACTTCTTGCGCATGCGGTTCGAGTCGACGACGACAATGTCGAGTCCTGCGTCGTCGTCCATGACGTTCTGTAAAGTGTAGCGAGGCACCGAGAGTATGAGTTAGCCTCTGCAGCTGAGATGCTGGCTAGACTAGCCCACAGCAGTGAGTGTGTAAGAGAGAGCGCGCGCGGACGTACTGCCTCCATCGTGTAGCCCTCCTTCTCGATCGTCAAGTACATCTCGCCCTTGACGTCTCGGCACTGGAGACCGATCGTGTCTTCGTTGTTCATCTTGTTGTTGAGCGAGTACTCTTCAAACTTGGACGACGTCATGAGCACGAACGGCTGCTTGTAGTTGAGCGGCGTGCCATCGGCTGGCGGCTTCTCGCACCGCGTTGGCGCACTACAGAGAGCAAGAGGTGTAGCAGAAGCGGAGAGTTAGATGGCTTGTCTCGAGAGTCGAGACTAGCTCAGACATTGCCACTCACTACCACTACCACGTCATAGAGAAGACACGTACATGATGAACTCGGCTTCGTGGAACTTGCGCTTGCCGTCGTCCTTGGCTGGCGGCACGACGAGTAAGTGTTCATTGCCTTTGCTCTCGAAGAAGCCCATGCACTTGTTGTCATCGCCAGCTTTCGTGTAGAGCTTGACGACGTTGCCAAAGCAGATCGGAGTCGCAGTTGCTGTCGTCGCCATTGTTCAGAGAGGAAACGAGCGGATGCGCGATGGAGTGAGAGAGCGGGAGATCGAACGGTTCGCGCGCGCTCGCTGCTGTGGCGCGCACACGTCGTCTGTGCGCCGAGTCGAGGAGGTTGCGGAATGACCGAGCGTTCACAACGTACGTGCGCATGCGTGGGCACTGCTGCCATCGGGTCGTTACTTGTACAGAGCTATTCTGAGCAGCTGTCGTCGTGTGTGGGACACACGATCGGATCTATTCGCGTCTTTTCGTGCTTGTCGCGCTCTCATCAGGAGCTCCAAGCGACGTCGCTGGCTGGCGATGCATGCGCGAAGCGGATCAATGTGTATTCGATGCGCACAGGACCTCAATGCACATGACCTCGATGCACATCTGGTCCGCCAAGACACGACGTGATCTGACTGAGCGAGCTCTTTTCGCATCACGACCATGTCGGTTTTCGTGGTGGTGCTGGTGGTAGTAGTGGAGGCGATCGTTAACATGAAGCTGGAAAAGATAGGAAGCGCGTCCATTGTGTCGCGAAACGAACAGCGAGAGCTGCTCCGAGTCTGCTGATGACACGCACAGACGCACGATGCGCTCGTTGGTTGTCAGTCGATCGTAAAGGGAACAAGCTACTAGAGCAGAGCAGACTGACAGCGACTGCATCCACATCACGACCACCACGAAAGACGTTGAAACTCGCAGCTGCTGCTTCACACTCGCGCCGTTGTTCACTTGTTTGCTTTGTTCTCTACACGTCCATCGTATAAACGGCCACGGAACCAACGCATCGCCGCACGTCTGTGGCTGCTGCGGACGATCCGCGACCTCCACCTGCCTCTCGCTCGCAAGCTCGTTCAATCCGTGATCACTCACTTCAGGAGCGAGCTCCCAGGCATGTACGTAAAGTCGTCAAAGTGCGCCTGCGCACGGTGCGTCGCGCCGAGTTCTTGCGTCACGGGCGAGTCGCGCGCGATCTCGCGCGTAAAGATATTGGCGACGTTCGTCGTGTCGGCGTCACTCGAGACCACGGGCTTGAACGGCGGCTCGACTTCGCGGAGCATGAGCAGGTCCCAGTCAATGCTCGCAAAGAACGGGTGGTCCATGATCTCCTGTGCGCCTGATGGTCCAGACCCGAGGCGCTTCGCTGGGTCTCGGCGCAAGAGCTGCAAACGTGACAACAAAGAGACCAAGCGGAGGTGTGAGGATACTGTCGCTACAGAGTAGACAGAGCCAAGAAACAATGACGTACCGCAGAGAGCAGGTCTTTGGCGTCCTCCGAGAACGCCTGCGTGAACACGACGTCGCGGTGGAGGATGTTGTGGAACATGCGCTTGCGGTTGCGGTCAAAGAACGGCGTCTACAGAACCATCCGACACACAGCGCCACAGTCGTGAGCACACCATCTCTCATATACACAAGCCACACAAGTCCGTCCGTCTCACAATAGCGTACCTGGCCAGTCATCATCTCATACAGCAGCGTGCCAAAGCCCCACCAGTCGACTGCTTTGCCGTACGGTAGGCCCTTGAGCAGCTCTGGTGCAATGTACTCGGCCGTGCCGCAGAACGTCTTGGCGCCGTCTGGGACGTCGACGTTCTCTTTCGACAGCCCAAAGTCCGTGAGCGCAATGAAGCCCTTGTCGTCCATGAGGATGTTCTCGAGCTTGAGGTCGCGGTACGCAATGTTGAGCTCGTGCAAGTGCGCCATTGAGAGCAGGAGCTGCGCTGCGTAGAACCGCGCGCGCTTCTCCGAGAACTTGCGCGACTTGCGCAAGTGGAAGAACAGCGAGCCGCCGTTGTAGTAGTCCATGACCAAGTACAGCTTGTCCTCGGTCTGGAACGCGTACCGAAGGCGCACAACAAACGGGTGGTCAATGTCGCGGAGGATTCGGCGCTCCGACTTGGTGTGCTCGACCTGGTTCTTTGCAAAGACCGACGCCTTCTTGAGCACCTTCATCGCGTAGATCGCGTTCGGGTTCCCCGTGCCGTCCGGCACCTTCTTCCGCACGAGCATCACTTTGCCAAACGCGCCTTTGCCAATGACCTTGAGCAAGTCAAAGTCCTCGACGCTGAGCTTGCTGTTCCCGCTGTTGTTGCCGACGTTCGACTTGGACCGGTGGCCACTTCCATTGCCGTTGCCTTGGTCCGACATCTGCGTGTCCGAGCGCGCGCGCGAGTCCATCGACGACGGCGCGTCGCTCGTTGCGCGGTTCAAGCGCGGGTAGCTCGGCACTGGCGCGCCGCTGTTGCTGCTCGCGCCGTTGGTTGAGCTCAAGACCGTGTTGTTGTTCGCGCGCGGACCTTCCGTGGCGCACTCGGTGCACACGCGCTGCGCAGTGCTCGAGCCTGGCAAGAAGAGCCGGTCGCGCGAACACGCGTTGCACACTGCGCGTTGGCACATGCGGCAGTGGTGGCGCCGGTCAAAGAGCGTAAAGTGGAACTTGCACAGGTTGCAGTGTTTCTCGCTCCCAGGGTTGTTGAACGTCTTGTTGTCGCGCCGCTGCGAGTTCTGGCGCTCGAGCGACCCCGTCATCGCTGGCGGCGCCGACTGCGGCGGGTCTGGCTGTGGGTGCTCGTTCGCAACGTACGCGTTCGCGTCGCGGACGTCCAGGAACCGGAAGAGCGCGTCTTGGATCTTGCTAATGCAGAACGCTGTGACGTAGTAGTGGTTCGCAATCGCACGCGGTGGGCGACCCGCAGAGAGACACGTGCAGCCTGTGCGATGCGGTGCGTCGCCGTCGAGCTTGGTCTGGAACGCGTCGTCGTTGCTCTCCCAGTACATCGTCCGGTGCGCGAGGATGCTCTTGACCGACTGCGAGTCGCCGTCTTCGATGCGGTGGCTCGACTCAATGAGCGCAATCGCGCCGTTGCGGCGCATGAACTGGTCGCCACGCGACTGGAGCAAGTACTTGATCAGCACGCCGCCGTACGAGTAGCCGAGGAAGTAGACCTTGCGCGCTTGCGATGGCGCAATGTACGTGTCCCACAGCGAGTCCATGTGCTCTTCCGGAGACGCCGAGCCAGGGATCTGGATCCGCTGCTTGCCGTCGCGCAAGACAATCACGTTCTTGTTTGGGTTCGCAACGATGATGCCGTAGCCTTCGTCAATGGCTTTGCGGAAGTACTCAAGCATCGAGCCAGCTTTCACGCCAGCGTGGAGCACGAGTCCGCGGCTCCAGAGCCCTGGGAAGAGCCCGCGGCTGACGGCGACAAAGACCAAGAGCTTCTTGCAGCTCTCGTAGTTTGCCGACACAAACAAGTTGGCTTTCACTGGCGCATCGGCGCTCGGGAGGTACACCTCTTTGAAACCGAGCTCTTTCTTCATCGAGTCCTGGACGTACTTGACCACGGCGTTGATCACTTCGTCCTGGTGCACGGCAATGTCAGTCTCGTCGAGGCCCTTGCCCGTGGCTTTGAGGTGGATCATGCCGTCTGCGTCCATTGCGTAGAGCGGGTGCGTGAACGGTAGCGGCGCGGGACCGCTCCCAGAGCGCGCCGAGTTCCCACGCTCCGACGCAAACTCCGTGCCGTTGCTGCTCATTGTGCGACCCGACGCTGAGTGCGGCGCTGGCGCAGGGTTGCCGTACTTGTGCGCAGACGACATCGGGTACGGATTGCTCGGCGGCGGTGGCGGCGCCACGGGCTCTTTCTTCTTCTTGCGGCTCCAGAACCGGAACGTCATGCTTGCAACTGGTGCCACGACAAGAAGTGACAAGATAAGCAAGCAAACAATAGAAGGTGAGTGTGTTGTTGGTTGCACGACTTGCTTGAGAGCAAGTTCGTTGTTGTTGTTGTTGTTGTTGTTGTTGTTCACAAACAAACACACAAGACTTGCTTTGCTTGCAAGAGTGTGAAGGACAGACAAGCACGAGTGCAAGTGTGTGTGTGGTGGTCGTACCTGTGAAGAGGTCGCGCGGTGGTGGTGCAGACGCTCAATGACGAGAGCGGTTTAACGCAACAACAGTGGGTTCTGTTCGCAGTGCAGCACAGGAAGACATGACAAAGAGAGAGAGCGTGTCGTTTCATGTGAGTTGGAGAGCAAGGTAGGGGGAGATGCCAAGCAATGCACGTGCATGTGTGTATGGAGGACGCGAGGGGGAGATAAGAGGATCCATGCGTGTTGTCGTCGTCGCTGTCCCTCACTCGCATGCACAAGCACAAGTACACACATCATCATGAACGACAGAGGACGTACCGAGACGGCGAGGGGAGTGCCACGCGTGTGCGTCGAGGAGCAGCAGGCGCTGGTGGAGCTCGTGCGGCTCGAACGAATGTTCGTGTGCTGCTGCTCGCGGGCGGCGCTCGCTCAATCTCGGAACTGAACTCGCTCGCGCGCGCAGTTGTGCTGCTGCGTTGTCGTCGCTCTTCGTCGAGCGCGCGGCGCGAGGTGTGTTGTTGTTGTTGCCTTGCTGGAAAGGGGCGGCGCGCGCAGGAGCACGACGAGGACGGCCGCTCTCTGCGCTCGGTGCGTTGTGCTGTTGCTCGCTCGCGGCGTCGCGACTTGGAGATTGTATGGGCATACAATCTGCGAGATAAACCAATCCGCATACAAACGCCAAGTCGGCGTCTTCTTCTTTTCTGCCTGGCGCTCGGTCGTCGCATCGACACCCCTAGCCGCGCACTGGCGTCACAAGCTCTGACTCTCTATGCTTTCAGCTATATGCTCTCATGCAGGTTCGTTCAAACAACTGGTGTATCAAACCTGTACGAACCGATACCACTAAATACAAGCGCATGATAAGGTGCCACAGACGGCGGGACTGCTGCACGCAACGAAAGCCAGACCACGCAAAAAGCGAACCCATCACAGTAGAAGCCATTTCATCGCTCGCTCGTTTGTTTGCTCGCCAGGACCTTCCAGCACACATCAAGCTCGTCAAGCAACTCGAGACAACTACAACACACACAACGTCCTTGTCATTTGCTCCACGTGACACAACTCGTCCTTGTCATACAACACGCTTCTCGTACTGTGCATGCCCGACGTGCACAGCTCATTCATTGCGCGCTCGCAAGCGTCCGTCTTCGCGCGATCCGAGGGATCGATCTTCAAATGCTTGACGACTAACATTGCGAGGACCTTCGATCGGAAACTCGCGCTTGTTGTCAGTCGCTGTTCTTGTTGCTCGCTTGCTTGATGTGTTGTTTGATGTTGCTGCTTGGGTTGTCAACCGACCAAGTGACGTAGCGCTGGATGGTCGTCAGTGCGGTCGTGGTCGTTCTTGTTGTCGTCGCCGCTGGTGTCGTTGTTGGTGTCGCTGTGGAGCGCTGGAGCAGATTGTTGCTGGGGTTGATAGATAAGTGATGATGATGATGCTGATGCTGATGGTCGTGAGCAGATCGCGATCTGCTTG
This sequence comes from Pythium guiyangense, assembly GCA_003730235.1. NCBI lineage: Eukaryota > Oomycota > Peronosporomycetes > Pythiales > Pythiaceae > Pythium > Pythium guiyangense. The sequence continues at coordinate 930,423 of QXDM01000017.1, read as the reverse complement.
CTCTACTTCTCGGACAGGACGCACAGGAGCTGCGGCACGACTTCGATCCGGAACGGACCGGGGCCGGCAAACACTTCGCCGTCGACGTTGATCGGGTCCGGTGCGGCTTGCTCGATCACCATCGCCTTGACTTTGAAGTAGTCGACAAGCTCGCTCTCGAGGTAGTCGCCTGCGACGTAGCGCCACATGATGTCGACGTGCTGCCCCACGCGGCCTTTGCGGACAATGATCAAGTCCATGTTGCCGTCCGACGGGTGCGCGTACTTGGTCTCAAAGTACACGTTCGAGGCCCCGACCGTGCCGTACGAGTGGCTCTCGGTGCGCCACTGGTCGCCGTACTTGCGCTCGCTCGCTGGGTGGAAGATCGAGCTCGCATCGCCGCTCCACTGCTTGTCGGCGTAGCTGTCGTCGTACACGCTGCAGAGCTCAATGTGGTGCTGGTCTTGCGCCTCGCCGTCGTTGTTGGTCAGGTCGTAGTACGTCTGGAGGACTTGGTCGCCTGTCGTCGCGTCAGTCTGCACACTGTCGGACAGGACGTACTTGAGCGTCGCTTGGTGCATCCGCGGGGCTAGGACGCCGCGTTTGACTTTCAAGTACGCGTACCGGTACACGCCCATCCACCGCATCTTCTCCGACTCCATCGCAATGTCGCCGCCAATGCCGTAGCTGATGCCGCAGCACGCGTACTCGCGCTCAGTTGTGCCGTCTGGGCGCTCGCCTTCGATCGAAAGGACGTCTAATGGTCGGATCTTGCGCTTGATGATGCAGTACACCGCAGCTTCGTGCGTCGGCGTGCCAACGCCCAAGCCAAATGCGTTGTCTGTGCCCGCGCAGAGGAGCGAGACCGGCGTCGTGGCCACGAGGTTGCGCCACTCGCGCTCGTCGCGCGAGAAGATGCCGTTCATGAACTCGTTCACAGTGCCGTCGCCGCCGACAAACACGAGCGCTTCGTACTGCGCGTGCAGGTCCAGTGCTGCAGCAATGTCGCGCGCGTGGCCGCTGTACTGCGTCTCCTCCATATCGCATTGGATGCCTGCGAGCGCAAAGAGCGGCGCCCACTTGGCGTAGATCGCGCGACCGCGGCGCTTGCCCGAGTGCGGGTTCACGACGACTTTGATCTTGCGCGTGCACGTGAGCGGCACGCGCGCGAGCCACTTGACGAGCGTTTGGATCGCGTGGACCCACTGCTCGGCCGTTGTGGCATCTGCGAACCGAATGTCGACGGTCCGGTACTTGCGCATGAGCTTCTTCTCGTGCTTGCCGCGACCGGGTGTCATGTAATGCACTGTGACTGTGTGGCTGTCGACTGTGCGCGTCGCAGCGCCGAGGAGGTCGTCGCTCGGGATGTGCATCGCCTTGGTCTTCTTGCGGAAGACCGACGTGCGCGCACAGCTCAAGCCGTCGCGGTCGAGCTCAACGCGCATGTGGCGCCACACTGGACCGACGATCACGAGCGCGTTCGTGTCGATGATGCACTCGGTCGGGAACTCGCGCATGCGGAACGAGTACATCTCGCGCACAGCTTCGCGCGCCGACGCTGCAGTCGAGAACCGGAAGCGCACGTCGCGGTTCTCGATCGCGTCGACTGCAGCTGCGCGCGCTGGGAAGCTCTTGGATCGCACGAGCGGCTTGGGTGGCGGCAAGACGTCCATGAGCGAGCCGCTGTCGTTGTCGGTCGACGAGCTCTCAGCGCTCGTGCGACGCGCACCTGCGAGGCGCGCTTTCACGTGCGCAGATGTCACGACTGGGACGTCGATCGTCGTGGCGCGTCTGAATGGTTTGCCGCTCGCGCGCGTCTTGATCACGAGCGGAAGCATGCGGCTGCTGAGGTCGCTGGTGTCGTCGTCGAGCTCGGGCGAGGCTTCGAGCACTGGGAGTGGCGGCGACATGGCGAGCTCGTCGATTGGAGCTGCGGTCGCGACCACCATGCTAGCGTGCAGAGGTGGTGTGTCTATCTGTATGTGGATGTAGATGCGTGGGGATTGACTTGTGCGCGTCCTGCCGCGAGCGTCTCGCGGCGAGCGTCTTGCGTGTGGCGAGGAGCGCGAGGTGGTGTGTCGCTTTGTCGCTTGCGTTGTTGTTGTCGCGCTGGCTTGACTTGACTGCGCCTTGTGGGTGCGAGCAATGCTTTCGCGCAAACCACTTGCGATTCGTATACTTTCGAGAGAATATCAATTGCGTCAACGCTGCGACAGCGACATTACGCAGTGCAGAGGTCTCTCTCTCCCATTTGTATAGTAAATCCAAAAGCAACGTGAGAAAGCGATTTCCCACAACATCAGACAAGTCGCTGATCTAGCACATTTGACAGGGACGCCATGCAGTGATTACGCCGAGCCTGCCTGCCTCACGCGACTTCGACGTCGACCAACTCGACTCGACTGCGCTTCATGACAATGGCTTACGTTACCGACACCTGCATGCGTGTGCACGCGCACACCTTCACTCTGTTGCTAGTCTTACTCTTGCTCTAGATCGCCGTCAGCACGCACTGCCACAATCGCGTCCGCGTCGTCGCGGATCAGCACTGCTCGTGTGCGTAATCGGCGCTGCGGAAGCCGTGGACGATCGCGCGCTCATGGCGCGTTCGCTGCGGCGCAGTCGGCACGAGCCAGGACGTGTCAAAGCCGTTCGTACCGCAGATCACACTGAGATGGCGCTCGAGGCGCGAGCGCGACTTGGAGCTGCTGCGGCACGTGATCTGGTCTGCGATGACTGTGAAGAGCGACTCGAGGTAGATACTGTAGAGCTCCATGGCGCCCATGATCGCGCAGAAGAAGCCAAAGACGCACGCGCCAGCGAGCGTCCAGAGCCCAGCGCGACCAGGCACTTGCGCGTCGCCAAAGCCACATGCGCTACCAGTGCAGGTCAAGCGCTGCGTGAGCATGAACAGCCCGACGTGGACGCTCGTGACAGTCACGTACACGAGCAAGAGCAGGAACGCTTTGTGGTTCCCAATGCCCACGCAGTTGTTCACCCACGGACTGCAGCAGCAGCAGTAGTCAGTCAGCCAGTCAGTCAGTTAGAGCACAGCTGCAAGGACATGCCAGCACGCACTCAGAGGTTGGACGCACCAGTGGTGGTCGTGCAACACGATGCAGCAAGCGCAGGTGCTGCAGTGCTGGGCTCTACCAGCAGTAGCGAGTGCGCGTGAGTGTGAGTGTGCTTGCTAGCGCTTGCGAGACTGTGTGCATGCCTGCAAAACGCACCTTGATGGTCGGTAGATGCCGCACTCGTCGCAAAAGAGCAAGAGCGTGCCGTCGTCTTCGCGGTTCTCAAACTCATGGAGCGGCATCTCGACCTCTTCTTCCTCAAACTCCTCTTCGTCATCGTCGTCGCTGCCTTGGCTCGCTGTGTTCGTATCGTCGGTCACTACGTCGCGTGCGCTGAGCGTTGTGTTTGTCTTGGCGCTTGGCGCGATACCAGAGAGCGACGCCGGGACGGTTGCCGGGTTCGTTGTCATCACAGTCACGTGCGACCACATGCACATGCCCAAGAGCCCTGCAAACCAGACAGCGCTGAGCAGCCCAATGGGCGAGAACAGCCCGATCCAGTGCGAGATCGACGCCCAGATCGCGAGCAGCGCAGCGACCATGATGCACCATGCAAAGCCAGCGATGATCATGCCGGGAGGGTCCCAGAGGAACCAGCGCGGCCGCCACATCCGCAGCCGCGCGCGCATCAGCTCGACCATCTCGCAGTTTTGTTTGTAGTGACTCGAGTCTACGATTGGCACATAAGGATACGCTCGACGTCGACTGTGAGCATTACTATGTTTGATTCGAAATGTCTGGGAATACGTTGTAATCGATTTTCAAACAGACAGACTAAGCGATGTTCAGAAGTACAAAAGTATAACTTTGTACGACAAAACATTTCGCTGACAACCACTGCCGAGGCGAGTCTTTGAGGACTCTAGTGCCCTACTGCTTCAGGGCTCTAGAGCTCCAGGACTCTCGTACGTTCGGACCCAGTGCAGTCGATCTGTGAAGACTGCTTGCCTAGACGCGAATGCTAGACACTCATCTGCTGTCGACTGTTGTATTCTGTACACACTCCTCTCTGTCTATCGTCTCAAAACGGCAGGGCCACTCGACACTCTTCCTTCTCCTCTACTAACCTCTCGCTTCCTACTACTACTTGCAACCACGACCGCCTGCGATCCGGAGACACTGCGTGCTCTTGAAAAGCGATAGAACGTTCGTCGTCGCCGAGTAGAGCAGCACGAGCGCAAGTGTCACGAGCACTGCGACGCCTGCAGCCTTGCTGTGGCCGCCGTAGAAGCGCAAGTGCTGGATCTCCAAGCGCTGGCGCGGGAGCAAGAAGAGCGAGATCAAGCTCGCGAGCTGCATGCCCCACGCAATCACGTACGTCGTAAAGACAGTCGAGCGCACGTCGCGCGAGTCGGCGTGGATGCGGTCGTCCGAGATGTCAAAGTACGAGTCGATCGACTTGTACGCCGAGACGCCGAGCGGAATCGCCATGTTGTGGAACGTCACAACGAGACCGTACGTCGTGCCTTCAAAGCCCGGCTCGGCGATCTCGACGATCGGGAACGAGAAGAGGAGGAACCGGAGCGCAGACGCTGGCGACACGAACGCTTGCATGTACAGCCAAAAGTACTGGTTCCGCACGACGTCGTAGACTGTGCAGCCGACGTACACGAGCTTCACGCCGACGATCCAGATCGTCGAGACGCAGAACATCTGGATCCAGCTCACTTGGAGTAAGTACAGCTTCGTGACGTACAGCCCAGCGGTGTAGATGAGCCCAGTCACGACTGCAGCGATCGCTTTCTGGAACGGCTGGACCTGCGCCCAGTTCGTCTCGACCGACACGCCAGCAGCCGAGCTGAACGACAGACAGAACGCCGCGACGAGCTCGAACGCGAGCACTTGCCACACTGCGCGCGACTGCGCAATGCGCCACATCTCGCGGCACCGCGTGCGGAACGGCAACACTGGTGCAGCGCTGCTACGAGTCGGCGTGCTCGTGCTGCTATGCACAGCAACTCTGTCTTCGTGGAGCAAGAGCATTGAGCCGAGCAGCGGCGCGAGCGAGAAGACTGCGAGCACGAGCATGACGTGGTTGTAGTCGAGCGACCACGAGAAGTCGCCGCCGTAGCGCTCGCTGTTCATTGTCATGCCGACGAACAAGTCGGCTGCGATCATGAAGAGGCTCCGCATCGCGTACGCGAGCGTCTGGGTCTCGCCGCGCGAGCGCATCGGCTCGCGCTGCGCGATCTCGACGACCATGCCATCGGCTGCGACGTTTGCAAAGAAGTAGCCGAACGTCGCGAGTGCCATCGTGAGCACGTACATCCAGCCGTGGTGCGGGGCGTCTGCGTGTGCAACAATGCGCGTGGTCTTGCGCGTCCCAGGTGCGTAGTACGGCGCGGGCAGAGCGATCGTGCTGAGGAACACGAGAGCGCTGAAGCAGAGCGTCCAGCCGAGGACCATGTACGACTTGCGTCGGTAGCCGCAGATCGGAAAGCTGTCTGAGAGGATGCCGCCAAACATCTTGAACGACCACGCAATGTTCACGACCGCAGACGCAGCTTGGACCTGGTAGCTCTCCATGTTGAGGTAGTACTTGAGAAACGGGAGCATCGTGCTTGGCAGCGCGCCGTACATCATGCCAATGCCAGCGTAGTTGAGCAGCAAACCGAACGTCTTGCGGTTGAACAGATGGAGCTTGCCGCCGCTGCGGAGCGCACCGTCGTCCTGGAGATCGTAGAAACTGTACTCGAGGCAGCGCTTGTCGTCGCCGAGCACGCCAGTGGTGCCGCCAGCGCGAGGCGACGCCGGGCTCGCAAAGTCGCCGAATGCACCGCCACCGCCATCACTACTGAAGCTCTGCGTTCGCCGTCGCGCGATTATCGGTTCGTCACGCACAGCACTGTCGTGCATCGAGAGCGAGAGCGACGACGACGGGAGCGGCGGCAGCGCAGTCGTCGCTTTCGTCGTGATGTAGCTGCTCATCGTTGCGTGTGATTGTGTCGTCTTTGTCTTTATCGTCAATGAGTCAGTCAAGTGGTGAAATGACACGACCTTGATTTTCGCACTATCGAAGTCTGATACAAGTCATGGTTCATACTTTATTCAAGGCATATATCATTTGCACGATTATTCGTGTACAAAATTGATGTGTCCGACAAACCTAGGACCAAATATTGGGTAAAAAGTAAGTGGTCGACTTCACGCAGTGAACTCAACAAACGGAACAATTTAGCTTCTGTTCGTACACTCGGTTAAGTACGCACTTCGTGGTGCAGCCAATCGCGTAATGCCTTGTAAGTTATTTTAGCCAATAGCAGCATATTTGGACATTTCGGACATTTCTTGTCCGAATGAAAAATATATATTTTATATCTGTATACTAGAGTCGAGACAAAACGATTGCATATAAATTCCATCACTGTTCGGACAATTCGGACACCTTGGCACCATTGAGCATGAACACTCAAACAACAACACACAACGTCACGCACACGACCAATCCCCCTCGACACGACAGTCGCAACGCTCCTCGCCACAGCGTCCCAGCGCTCGAACGCGCTCGGTGCGCTTGACACATTCCTCGCACTGCGTCACGTGAGCCGAGAGGAGGTGGAGCGCGCCATTGCCAAAGACGACACAGGCACGGCACTGATTGTGTTGTTGGACAAGTTTGCTTTACATCTCGCGCTCAACGTTGGGCGAGGCGGAAAGCGCCTAGAGACAAACAGGGTGCTGTCGTACTACGGTCAAGTCAAAAACCACCCCCTCGATCACCATGAACGCCTGCGAGGGCTGACGGAGCGCAAGCTCAAGAAGATCATGCACTCTCTCGAACGACGCTGCAACAAACGCGACGATACGTACGTCAAGCAAGCAACGCCATGCACAAAGACCGACCTGTACACCCTATCGACACAGCTGTACAAGCGCGCGACGTCCCCACCAGACTACCAAGATGCAGCGCTCCTCAACGTGCTTTGGTTCTTGTTCGGTCGGAGCTCAGGAGCAGCACATCTCCTGAAATCGCAAGTCTCGATTTACCCAGGTCAGTCCTGCTCTGTGCGCGATGTGCGAAGGATCGACTTATAACTGCGCTAACGAGTACTGGTGCTGGAGGAGGTGCTCTGTTCTTGAGAATGAAGCGTATGAAGACGGGCAATGTTCAAGGTGTTGCTTTGTACAAGGATCTCTCAAGCTTTGCTATTTGTCCAATCCACTCCCTTGCTGTCGCGCTCGCAGTTCAAACGACACCATCCACCAGCCTACTCGGAGACGCACCGTGGCAAGGCGCAACTGGCGGCGGTCATGGCGACGACACTGGTGACGCGCTCGTAGACGACGGCGAGGATCTGCTTGAAGCAATGTCTTCTCTGCGCGGCCGCGACGGAGAGCACGAGCAGCAACAGCCAACCAATGCACAAAAAGCAGGAGTCAGCACCCACGCGTACGTCTATCGCTTGGTCAAGTCTTTGACGCAGGAGATCTTGAGCAACGGTGGAGCGATCACGCAAGGACTTACCTCGCACTCGTTCAGGCGCGGGGCCACGCAGAGCGCCAACGCCGACAGCGGCTTGTCCACACAGTGGATACTGGATCGTGGAGGATGGAGGCTCACGTCGCTCAGCAAAGGCTTTGCCTACATCGTTAATACCACGCAAGAAGACCAAAAGGTGGCTCGCTCCCTCAGTGGCTGGGCAAAAGAACGCGACGCAACACTTCCAAGCCTCGCGCCATTTGACAGCATCGTTCGCGATCGTGTGCGCACCTTGTTCTTGGCGATCTTTTCGTCGGCGCACGGGTACAGCACCAGCACGAGCCTCCGCGACGACGTCCTTGAGGTCTTCACGGCGACTGCACTCCTGCACCTCCCAGAGATGAGAGCTCTACAGCCTGCGTCGTTGTACGTCTGCCGCGTACACGAGATTGCGCACGAGCACATGGTCGGCATGCATGAGCTTGACTCGTGGTCGCTGGTCCTCCGCGAGGCAATGCACAGCTCGGTTCACGCACCACACGACTCTCTTGCCACGCCACCAAGTTCAGCACCTGCAGCGCCAAGCGAGCGTGACAGCATGCAAGCTCTCATCAAGACACTGGTCAAGCAAAACACAGCGTTAGTGGAGCAGACGAAGGCGCTGGTGCAGCGGGTGTCAGCAATTGAGAGCGACTTGCATGCTGCACGGCAGCAAGTCGCAACACCAGTCGCACCTCTGCCGCCGCATCGACACGACTCTGTTCCGGACGTGCATTGTGTCGGCGAACAAGAACCTGCCACAAGCACGCGAAAGAGAAAGCGCAAGGAGGCGTGTGCCAGCCTTTTGTCAGTGTGGCGCTCGTGGCACGTCGACAAGACATGGAGGAAGACAGATCAGCGGCAGCGCGTGCATGAAGCACGACTCACCGTCGCCTTCATGACGCTCTTCGCAACACGGTTGACGCTGGTCGACAAGGGCGTCATCAGCAAGGAAGCCGTCCTTGTGACTGGCGGAGAACTCGAACGTGCTGCTCTCGCGTTCTTGAGATCGCACGGGTTCGCCTGCAAAGCGTACGGAACCACGGTCACAGCGGTCAAGCAACTACACAAGAGTGGCACACTCGACAGTCTGATCGCACAACACGACGAGCGCGTACGTACTGGAGCGATCGAGGACCCCACACCTCAGCAAAAATCGCACAGGTTCATGCTTAGCCGCCGGTAAAACTGTACACGCATGGAAACACATACACACACACCACACACACAGTCAAGCCATCGTGCAGCGCGCACGTACGAGTCGCGAGTGCCGGGTCGTCACATCCCGCTCGCACTCGCGTGCGCGCCGCTGTTGCGAGTCTCGTCGGCGTGTTTGGTTTTGGGTTTTCTTCCGCTGCTTTCAAATGCTGTGTGGCCCACACAAGATTGTCCGAACTGACCCGAACCGATGTGGCGTCCGAACGCGCGTGGAATGGAGCATACTCCAACTGATCTTAAACTATTCCATGGCGTTTGCCATCGTCGATATTCAAAAGTAGTTTAAATATATTCGCCAATACCAGCAAAAATACGATCAACAAAACGTTTCTCGATGTCAAAGGATATAGTCTTGTCACGGACACACACGACTTGTGAAAGCGAGACATGGGAAACGGTTTGTCTGAGGTAGAAACGCGAGCGCCAATAGATCGTATGGTACAGGCGTGTGCGGGTCGTGGCAGTGTGTGTGTGGGGGGCGACATAGAACACGGACAGCGAAGCCAGTGGTTGTTCGTCTGAGCTTGTTACCCGGATACCGACATCAGAGAGGCAACAACGTTTCACGATAGTCTTTTCGCAACCACGCTCACGCAACCCGCACAGCAGTGCACGACGCTCATTCTCCACAGCAATTTCTTACCAGAGCTCTTACACACCACAGTTTGTATTTGCATCGTTCTTACGCGTCAATGCGTTATAAGACGCCATGAGACTCATACACCCCCACCACTAAACTACATTTTTTCTTATGGACCACTTTACCAATCGCACTCATCACGCTTATGTTAGTTTGCACACTGGGCTACCAGTCATATATAAGCGTTACATACAGTTGCTCTAAAAAACAGACTCAAACTCAACTATGATTGGTCTGATTCAGCAGCAAAACACAGATTCAGAATGCGCAAAACATGGAGAAAATCATGCAATAAAAGAGTTTTTCAAAAACATTGTTAGAAGCTACGATTTTGATCAAAATATGCAACTCCTCGGTTAAGTCAGGTGAAAAGTAAGCGTCCAAGAATATATACTTGAATTTTGTATTAATTACTAATCACGAATATCTAACACATGACATATTTGGCATTGTTTGTTGATTTGCACGCGCCTACCAGATTGAATGGAGTGCACAATGCACACCAACCACAACAGCAATGAGTACTTTGCCAATTTATGGTCTATCTCGTTTGTTCTCTTTTATCTGGGCGAGTTGAGCAGCTCTCAAATCATGATACATCATCAAAATCTATTTTTGTATGGATAATCATGCCAAAAACCACTTTAATCTTGAACGATTGGATAAAGGCAATGTTTGCGAATGAATGGTGATGAACTGATGGCATGCAAGGCATACACAGAATGGCAACTGTTTTGTCTTACTACTGATCCATCCTTCAAGCGTTTGATAACGGTGATCATGTACTAACCTCACGTTGTTTGGCCGCACAGGATCAGATATTCAATACAACAACCAAGTCTATTTTCTTGGTCGATTAGTTTTTGAACGTATGTAATCGAGGTGTCGTACTAATTTGATTAAAACAAACTATCCAGTCACCCACTGACAATACAACATTGTATACCGTATCAGCCGCTTTTCATCGGTTCATGATTTTTGCAGGTGTTGTGTTTTGCGTCTGTGAAGTCAATTAACGTACTTTTCTTGGGCATGGACGAAGACTTTCTGGAGCAACTGTACATGCTTACGTCCGACACGCTCGCTACAAAAATGTCCGTCAGCACGTACGTTGTATATTGACGCGTTACATACAAGCTTATGTCTAACACGCTCGCTACAAAAATGTCATGTCGGCATGCGCAGACTTTGTAGAGTAAGAACAGCTCAAATTTTAACCTGCATTAGTGGTTCATTATCGCCACCAACATTATTCAACAATCCACCGACCTCACATATAACACAGCAGCGTCGTTCACAGTGCCTGTAACAACTGGTATCAGTAACGTATTTTGCAGTACGACCACACCGGACATATTACGTGTACGACGTTGTTGACGCTGTGACTAAAGCCGGTATCAGATGGTACACTTTCAATTGACTGGACAATTCAGATGGGAACTCTTGGTTGACGCGCGCGCGATTGGTCGAAGACGGCTTCGTTGACACGTGCGTATAAATCGACCGCGACAAGATTTGGGAAGAAGTGGCTCAAGACGGTGAAGTCTGAAAGGCAAAATTGGCTACATGAACCGCAAGAACCGCAAGTCTGCTCCTCTCAAGCAGCACCGCAGCCACTCCGAGCTCTTCGGGCTTCTACTTGCCATGAAGGATCGGCTTGGCTCGTCAGTGTACGTTACCGAAGAGGCCATGCGCAATCTGCACACGGGCTCAAGGAGATGACGGAAATCCGCGACGAGCAAGCCGAGTCGCTTCAAGGGATCATCGCGATGCTCGTTGCGCGCGGACACAAACGCGTCACGGGCGACGACGTTCGCTCATGGCTGAGCGTGGGCGCGAAGAGCGGCGTTAACGCGACTGGCGATAAGCAGAGCGAGGAGAGCGGAGACGAATGCGAGCTCACGATCACGAGCGTGAAGGAGAGCGAGCCGACATGGAAGTTCAAGCGCATCCTCAATTTTATCGCGACCCAGCAACCAAGACAACGTTGTTCCTTTGCGCGTGGGAGCCCACTTGAGAGCCTGCGTCGAACCTGACGCAGAAGCTGATCGCGTACTTCAAGAACGAGCGGCGCGCGATCGTGCAGAAGAATTTCTTCGATCTCGAAGCGGTCGAAGACAACAGTCTCGACCCACAGTAAGCGTAGCGACACAATGTGGTAAGACGCCATCAATACAGAAAATACGAGCTCTCAATCTCTAGTACTCTTACTCTTTATGCAATGAACGTCGACACGAGCCTTCACCCACTACCGCTCTCGCGCCTGCCACAGGCTCGCACACATCGACTCTCGTGCTCTGAACACACACGCACACTTATGCAGACATACAACTGCAGCGCACCGTTATGCGCAAGAAGGCGAACCGAACGCTCGCATGGGCTGCAAGCCCGTGCGCCACCAGGCCACGTGCGTGTGTGGGGAGACACACGGACCATGCAGATATAAAATAGCAGGTGTGCGTTCTAAATTCGATCCCGGAGAAATGACGGTGTGGCAGCGAGGCGAGCTCTCTGAACGATCCGTTGATCGACCAATCATGCGTGCTGTCTAAACAGCGCGATTTGAGCTTAAATATCGGTTTGCTCGGGCTTGTGATAACAACAGTGGACCCCTCACATCCGCCTCGAGGCTCGCTTCACAATTTGCCTTGTCGCGCGCAGGCTAAGGCGCCAAACGCGCACAAAATCATGTGAATTCGTCTTGGATTATTATGCCACGATACATTTTGCAAATCTTGAAAGTGTGATCCTCACAAAGCCACACCAAACACAATGAGAATTTTTGATGTCCTGATTATTCGGACATACCTTGTCCGAATCGTGAAAAGAAATTATCAATCAGTATATTTAATTCAACATACGTTGATTCCTGGTTCTTTTCATAGGCATTCGGACTGTTCGGACACTTCGTTGGGTCAAAGACTCGCACCATTGCAGCATTGCACAACAACTGTACAGACAACAACGAACGACAACAACATGGCCATGTCCATCGCAAGCATGCTCGTATCTGGCTCGGAACATACACGCACGAACGCTCTAGGTGCGCTCGACGCGTTTCTTACAAACAAGCAGACGTCGCGAGAGGCGATCGAGCGTGCCGTCGCAGCCGACAGCACCGGCAGCGCGCTCGTGGTTCTGCTCGACAAGTTCGCCATGCACCTTGCCTTTGGAGCTGGTCGCTCGGGCGCTCGTGTGAGGACGAACACAGCTCTCTCATACTTCGGTCAAGTGAAGAGCTATCTGTTCGACATGCACGGAGCGCAAGCTCAAAAAGATTCTCCACAACCTCGAAAGCCACTGTGTCAAGCGAGACGGCTCGTTCGTGAAGCAAGCACCGCCATGCAGTAAGAGCGACCTCGAGTGTCTAGCAACGGTGCTGTACGCGAACGCAACCTCGCCACTTGACTACCAGGACGCAGCACTTCTCGTCGTCTTTGATTCCTCTTCGGTCGAAGCTCAGACGCCTCGCACCCACGCAAGGCGCAGATCTCAGTCTATCCTGGTGCGCACTTTGATGCCGACTGTGATTTGTAGAGTGTGCCGATGACTGTATGAGCTTTGTGCGTGTGGTCAACGTGCAGGTGGCGCTCTCTTTATTCGCTTGAAACGCGTCAAGACTGGCGCCGAGCAAGGGCTAGCGATCTACAAAAATGTCACAAGTGCGGTCGTCTGCCCAGTCCACGCCGTAGCTGTTGCTGTCTCAATGCAGGACGCACCGTGCGCAAACCTCCTTGGGCAAGGACTCTGGCAAGACCTCGAGCACGGAGCGCCACCGGATGACAGTGATGACGAAGACGACGAGCCAAGTTCGCTCGAGGCGATGGCGTCCGGTGTGCAGGTCACTGGCAGCAAAAGGCATGCGGCAGCAACGCAGATTAGAGATGTCAACATCCACGCATACGTGAACCGCATAATAACGGGGCTCAGACCAGCACGCGAGCCTCAACCTCCCGTTCACACCAGGGCTCACCTCGCATTCGTTTCGTCGCGGTGCCGCAATGGACGTGAACGCAGACAGCAACCTCTCTACGCAGTGGATACTAGACCGGGGTGGTTGGAGCCTGAGCTCGCTGAGCAAGTGGTTCGCCTACATCGTGAACACCACCAAAGAAGATCAGAAAGTGGCGCGGTCGTTGAGCGGATGGGACAGCGACAGCACAGCAGTCATGTCAAGCCTCGCATTTTTCAACGCTGTGGTAGGCGGCCACGTCCGCGCGTCTTCAGAGACGTCTTCTCTTGTGCGACGCAGTACGGCTTAGCTGTCAGCTTACGTGGCGACGTCTTTGAAGTCCTTGCAGCTGTCGCGCTTCTTCACCTTCCCGACATGCGGGCGCTTCGATCAGACTCGCCCTACATCGCACGAGTCGACCAAGTAGCAGGTGCACACGGCGTCAGCACACACGAGCTCAGCGCATGGTCGCTTGCAGCGCGCTCATCGATGCAGAGCGCCGCAAAGAGTCAGGCTCACGATACAATGGCTGACCGGTCGACGCCGAACGCAAGCGGCAGCCTCTTGCAATCGACACTGTTTGAGCAACTGGTCGAGCAGAACACAGAGTGCCTCGGTCAAATGAAGAAGTTGGTGGCACGTGTGGCGTCCCTCAAACAGCCGCTGCGCGAGGCCAATCACGTACCCAACAGCGGCGCTCACACATCGCCAAGCTCGGCGGTCTGTACCACAGCGACAGCTCGGGAACCTGCGGCGAAAGCAAGCACAAAGCGCAAAGCACAGCGATGCAGCTTGCTGTCAGTGTGGTTCACATGGCTCGGCGAGCAGTCGTACATGTACGAACACAGGCGGCAACGGGTGTGCAACGTCAAACTCACCGTCGCGTTCATGATGTTGTTCCTCGACCTGATTCGCATCCGGCGCGGTGGCGAAATCGACAAGACGCTCGTGCGTCAGGCCGGCCAGCAAGCAGAGGCGAGGGCCCTTGACTTCCTGAAAGCGCACGGGTACAACAGTAAGTCGTTTGGAACGGCTGTGACAGGTGTCAAAGCCCAGCACAAGCGTGACGCGCTCGACGAACTCGTGCGTGTCGACGACAACAGAGTCCGACACAGCCTCATCCACGATCCGACGCCTGCGTCAAAGCAACATCGATTCGTAGTCAGCCAGTGACGCGAATGTACATACATGTGTTCGTACTCTCGGATTCTACGCTCTTGCTCATGAGGGCGGCGCGGCTGTGTACAATCAAGCAAATCACGCACTCAGATGTGCACGAGCACACACACACACCTCACTGCGTCCGGCGCGAGCAGCGGGTGCAAGGGCGCCACTTCCTTCCCACACAATCAACCACTCACTTCTTCTTCTTGCTCGACCTGAATGCAAATCACTGAGCGAAATATTAGTGATGTGGACCATAGGCACAATCCTGTGTGGACTACATTTGTCCAAACGTGTCCGAACAAACTTGACCCATCCAAACATGCATGGAATCGTTTATCGCCTGACCGACTGTCTGCAACAATATACCCTATTGTTTCAATGAACAACCCTCTATAAAAATGTATTTGTACGCTCATTTGTACAAAAAAACGACATAATAGATTTTGACTGGGATATCGTACATAAAGTCACAGACTGTGCGGGGAATGGGGAAAACCCTACAAAAATGTAATTGCGGTTTTTCAACCTAGTGCATATGGAGCGACGCGCGTGTGAGTGTTGCTATGTGACTTGCTGCGACTCGATTGTTTCACCATGTCGAGTTTGTAAATGGACAACGTTCTTTCTAGATTCTTGCATTTAGACATTGTATCGATTATATTGTTTCTAAATTCTTGCATTTAGACATTGTATCGATTATATCTACTCGTTTATACTTTTGTGTATTTGTACGCTTCTTGTTGCAAACCCTCTTTAATTTGTACGTACAATTTACAATTGTTTGATTGTTTTTTTATCCGTTTATTTACATACAAGGTTATATAGTATTCGGACTTTTTCAAATAGTGATGCATATACGGATTTGATATACGGTGCTGGATTTACTGAAGCATGTATGGAGATTTTGGACAGTGTAACTGTATTTGCTTGCTCATACTTTTGTGTATTTGTACGCTTATTTGTACGCTCGTTTTGTACACTACTTTGTGCACGAAGCGACACATATTCGATTGACGTCTTTGTGCTGCAGCTTGCCTTCTGTGCTCCTGTAGCCGAGCAAGCATGGCCGATGAACGCAGTGTCGATGCGTACGTGCAAGTCTCTAGCGCAGTGAATCAAGCATTCGATGAGAGTGGTGCTGCAGTGTACGACGTCGACTTTTACACTCAGCAGCAAGATGCAGATGGCGACGACAACTACTACGCTCCGCAAGACGACAGCTCGAACGCGTACTACGACCCTGACACTGGTGCGTACTACTACTACACCGCCGACGGGTCTGCGCTGCAGCTCGACGCAGCGAGCGCAGAGCAAGCTGGCGCGACCGGATACGATACCAGCTACTACGATCCAAGCACCAGCGGCAGTGGTGGTGGTGGCGGTGGCGAGTACTACGAAGGCTACGAGTGGGATGAAGCGTCCGGGCAATACACACAATCATCGCCGTCTGCGTTTGCATTCAACGACGAGAGCGGCGAGGACGGCGACTACGAGGAAGCTCCACCGAGTCCGTTCAAAGACGAAGCGTACTGGGACCAGGAGCTCTACAACTACGACGACCCAGTCGCTGCTGATGCTGCTGAAGATGGTGGCAACGAGCTCAGCGATCCAGCTCACAACGCAAACGACTACAACGAAGCAGTGCTAGCAGCAGACACAGAGAACCAAGCGGTGCTCGTGGATCCCTCACTGCCGCTCCAAGACACTGGCGATCCAGCAGCAGCTGCTGCACTCTCGACATCGCAGACACTAAAGAGCTCGACTCGGTCCAAGGTGTCGCCGTCGTCTGCGCACAAGAAGCAGGTGCGCCACGAGCACACGTTTGCCTGGTGCTCTTCAACACACACAGATCCCACATCTCATTGTGCGACTCTCTCGCTTGCTTGCTCTCGCCTGCGTGCACACAGCCAAAGAGCAAGAAAGAGCGCGTGCAGAAGCGTCAAGAGCTCCTTGAGAAAGAAGAGGAAGACAAGCTCCAGCAGCAACAACAGCAAGAGAATGGCGGAAGCAGCAGCGCTCTTGCTAATACCAAAGGCGCCGCGTCGTCGAGTGTCCGCGCCGCGCCGCGCAAGCCGCCGACGTTCCTCGAGCGCGAGAAAGCAAAGATCCACTTGCAGATCCGCAAAGCGCGCGCGATGGCGCGCAAGCGCATGCCCGTGCAAGTGCGCATCCTCACACAGGTGCGATACCTTAGGCTGCACCACACGAGATGCATGCGAGTGACTCACGCGCGTGCTGGTTGCTCTTACATCTCGACATGCAAGCCTCGTCAGCACTTGTCGCCGCTGGAGAAGTACTTTGGCTCGCAAAGTGTCGACGCGGCGCTCTCCGACGTCTTCTGGGCAGCGCTCAAGGGCGACGTGCGCCGCGTGCGGCACCTCGTCGAAGTCGAGAGCATCAGCGCAAGTGACAGCGCGCTCGACCCGTGGAATGTGCGTCTGCTATCTTCGTTCTCCTTCTCACCATACTGTGCTGTCGATCGAGACTGAGCACACGCACCGCTTGCATGCTCCAACTCAACAGATGCAGCAGACGCCGCTGCACTGGTGCGGCTCTGCCCCGCACAGCATCAGCACTCACACGAGCGCTTGACTGACACGTCGTGCTCGGGTTTGCCTATGACCGATGCGCTAGGGCTGCGAAAGGAGGGTCGCGAGAGGTCATTGAGTACTTGGTCAGCGCTGGCGCGAGTGTCCGAAGCCTCGACGAGGTGCGACCGAGCTCTCCACTCACCATGCGCAACGCCGTTGGCCCTTAGACACTCTAACAGACAGTCTGTTCTCCATGGACTGGCAGAACGGGAGCTTGCCACTGTACGTTGCCAGATGCGCATGCTCTGCAGACTGCGCTATCCACCATTGCCTCACGTCGTCCGCTTCTTGACGATAGGCACCTCGCGTGCTGGGCGGGCCACATCGACGCAACACTCGCGCTGCTGCGAGCGAGCGACACGCGCGACTTGTACGTCCAAGACTACGACGTACGTCCACGCTTTCTCATACTCATGGACTAGCCCTGGCGCGCGGCTGACAGTCTTGGATTGTGAGTGCAGGCGGCGTTGGCACCACTCGACTGGGCACGAGTTCGCGGACACTCGCCACTCTTGCGAGCAATGGAGAAGGTGCGACGCACTCGCACTTGCGCATCGCACTGAGCGTCTCTCACTCTTGTATGTATGCGCTCATGACAGTACGAGGACTCGCTGTGGCTCCCCAAGTTCATCGACGACCTCATTCGCGGCATCGTCAAGTACAAGATCAAGCTCTTCAAGCCGCCGCCAGAGCCCACGAAGCTCGCACTCGCAGTCGCCGCAGCACAGGCCGAGCTCCTCAAGAACAGCGCGCCATCAGCACCAGCAGTCGTAGCCACGACGCCAGATCAAGCAGCAACAGCAGTGACAACAACAGCGAGTTCATCTGAACCGAGTCCGCCAGCGTTTGCCAAGTGAATAGACGTCCTACTCTCGCTCACTCTCATACACACGCACTCCCATCGATACAAGTGCCACGACGTCTTCAGCGCAGCGCTGCGTCGCTGCTGCTGCTGCTGGTCGCGAGACTGTGAAACATCGACGCAGTGTCGCGCAGGAGCTCCTGCGGCGCTCCGACCTCTGCGAGACGTCCGTGGTCAAAGACCAAGACGCGGTCGCACGCGACGATCGTCTGGATCCGATGCGCGACGATCACGACCGTCGACGCGGCAAACTCCGCCGCGAGCGTCTACAAACAGCACAAAGAGGAGCAGCAGAGTGAGGCCTTCGCATCGCCATTCATCGGTCGATCGCTCACTACGTCTCGTACCGTTGTCACGCGCTGCTCGGTCTCGAAGTCGATCGACGCCGTGGCTTCGTCGATGCAGAGCACTTTGGACGGCCGCAAGAGCGCGCGTGCGACGCCCAGCAACTGGCTCTGGCCTTTGCTCAGCGTCGCGTCGCCGGCGTCGACGACCGAGTCGAGACCATGCGCAAGTGCGCGGACCGCTGTGTCCAAGCCGCACTTTGCGAGCGCCGCCCAGAGCGCGTGGTCGTCTGCGCGACCTGCTGGGTCCAAGTTGGATCGGATCGAACCGGCAAAGAGCACGACGTCCTGCGGGACGTACGTGAGCTTAGACCGGAGCTCTCGGAGCGAGAGCGTCGCGAGGTCGACGCTGTCGATTGCAATCGCGCCAGTCTGCCACGCCACGGCGCGGAAGATCGCGTTCAGGAACGTACTCTTGCCAGCGCCAGTGCGGCCACACACGCCGACCTTCTCGCCTGCTGCGATCGAGCACGTGACGCCTGCGAGCGCCGTGACACTCGCACCAGTACCAGCAAGCGGCGCGTACACGACCGACAGGTTTGTGATGTCGATCGCACCGAGGCGCGGCCAGACGCTCGACGTCGCAGCGATCGCTCGTTGCGGCGCTTTCCACGGCCGGCGCGAGACCACCGCGTCTTCATCCGGCAAGTCCATGTACTCGCGCACGCGCTCGACGGCGATCATCTGCTGCTCCGTGGCGACGAAGCTCCCGAGCACCGCGTTGAGCTTCGAGACAATCGGCAGCGCGTACGTGAGCGTGAGGCCCAAGATCCCCGCGCGCACAGTCTGCGTCACGTGGTACTCGACGACGGCGGACACGGCGACGAACGACGTGACGCAGACGCCGAGCATGTCGAGGCGAATGCCAAACCACGCGCTCGTCGTCGCGCTCACGAACGCCATGCGCTGGCTCACGCTCAAGTACGTCTCGTACAGTCGCGCGTACGCGGCTTGGAGCTGCAGTGCGCGAATAACAGCGAGGCCGTCGAGCGTCTCAGTGAAGAGACTCAGGATCGGCGACTGCGCCACGGCGTCTAGGCGTCGAATGTCGCGCGCAGCGGGCCGATACGTGCGCTGGAGACGCGCGTAGCCGAGACTCAGCGGCGCCAAGAGCACGAGCACGAGCTTGTTGCCGTAGAAGAGGATCACGAGCGCGCCGGCGACGTCCGCGGCGTCTTTGAGGAAGATATTGAGAATGAACGGGAGCGACTCGTCGACTGCGTACGTGTCACCGCTCAAGCGATTGAGGATCCGACCGACGGGCGTCGCGTCAAAGAACCGGAGCGACGTCCCAAAGACGCTCGCGACGAGCTGGCGGTACACGCGCCGCGCGGCGCGCAAGCCGCCGAACGCAAAGAGGAACGACCGGACAAACACCGCAGCGCAGTTCACGCACGCGATGAGGATGAGCGTCTGGGCAAACGCAGTCGGTGGCACGCTGTGCGTCGTCGTGTACACGCCGATCCACCAGTCGAGACCGTTGCGCGAGACTTGCATGAGCGCGACGGCGAGCATGATCGCGAGTGCGAGTGGCGCGCCGACTGCCGATGCGTACGAACGCCAGACGCGGAGGTTCACGATGCCTGATGCGCGGTGCTCTTCCGACGCGTCGTTGCTGCTGTCCGCCTTGTCGGTCTTGTTGGCTGTCTGTTCGGTGGCGGAGGCGCTGGCGTCGCTGGAAGTAGCTGCTGTCGCTGGTGCCTCGCTCGCCCCTTCGCTGTCGACAGCCGACGGCTCTGCAGCTTCTTGCGTCTCGTGCGCGTGCCGCGTGTTGGCGTCTTGGAGCATTGACCGTAGCTTGCTGCTCGCGTCTGGCGAAGTGAGCGCTTGGAACGCGCCGTGCTCCAACACGCTCCCGCGCTCCATCACGATCACGTCTGGACGAGTCGCAAAGCGCTTGACGAGATGAATCAAGTGCGTCACGAGCACAACTGTAGCGTCGTCGGAGAAGAGCGCGCGGCGCGCAGCGTCCGAGCCAAAGCAGTTTGTGACGATCCGCGCCGCGGTCTTTGCGTCCAAGCCGCTGAGCGGATCGTCGAGCAAGTAGAGACTCGTGCGCTGGTACAGCGCGCGCGCGAGGTTCACGCGCAGGCGCTGGCCGCCGCTCAAGTTGCTTCCGTTCTCGCCCACGGCCGTGCGGTCGAACTGCGGCTTGCGGCGCAAGTCCGTCTCGAGCTCGCAGACGTCGAGGACGAGGCGATAGCGCGCTTCATCGACCGAATCGCTTGCGCTGCGACTCTCGTCTGGGCACATGGTGATGTTGTAGCGTATCGATCCCTGGAAGAGCCACGGCGTCTGCGGCGCATACGCGGCGCGGCGGCGACGTACGCGGAACGCGCCACTCTGGCGCCGCATCTCGCCCAGGACGGCGAGCAACAGCGACGACTTGCCGGATCCGACTGGACCGCACACAACGTAGTCGCGTCCTTGTGCGAGCGTGAGGTCTTCAATACTGAGCTCAAACGCAGTCACGCGCGGCGCGGTCGTAGTCGGCGATGCCAGCGGCAAGAGCAGCGACGTCGTGCTGTCTTCACCATGGTCGGTATCAGAATCTTGATGACCAGCGTCCCACGTGAAGATACAGTCGTGGATCGCCACTGCTGGTGCTGCTGCCGGTGCTTCATGCGGCGCTAGTGGCAGCAGCGGTAGTGGTGTGAAGACGTCCATTGCGAAGAGGAACGCGCGGATCCGGAGCGCCGAGACGCGGGCTTCAAGAAAGCCGTTGATGATCCACGGAAAGTAGTTCATGGGGAAGATGAGTCGGTCCAAGAGCGCGACGGCGGTGAACGCGTTCGCCGCCGTGATGTCGCGTCCCGAGTAGATCACGACGGCAAAGACCGAAGTCTGGACGATCACGGGCGTCGAAGCCCAGAAGAAGACGCAGAGCGCGTCCAAGTACTTGCGCACAGCCAGACGCCCGACTTCGCGCTGCCGGACACTGTCCATCTTGCTCAAGGCACTGTCGACCCACGCGAGGAGCTTGAGCGTCCGGATCGCTTTCAAGCTCTCGGCCGTGAGACTCACGCGCGTGTCGCGGTACGTGAGCATCGCCTTTGTGACCGACTGGATCTTGCCGCCGAGCAGCGTCTGGATCGGGAGCATCACGCCGAGGACGGCGACGCCCGCGACGAAAGCGTACGAGACTTCGCGGCTCAAGAGCACGAGCGCCACGGCGATCTCACCGGGGATCAGCACCATGTCAAAGACGGTCCCAGGCATCCCAACGAGCCGCCCGAGGTCGACAGACACGAGGTTTGTGATCCGACCGAGACCGTAGCGCCGCCGCGCTGCAGCCGAAAGCGCGAGCGACTGGTCGTAGATCGCCGAGACGATCCCAGCGCGCACGCGCAGGTCAAAGCGCTGCCACGCGAGACTGTACTGCGTGCTCGAGACCGACGAGAGCACAGCTTGGGTGATCATCGCCACGGCGAGCGCGTAGCCAGTGGCGAGCACTGGCGCTCGGCTATCGGCCCAGTCCAAGAAGAGCTTGATCAGGAGCGGACTCGTGAGTCCGATCGCTTTGTTCAGCAGCGACCACAGAGCAAACATGAGCACTTGGCGGCCGTAGAGGCGGCGTGTGACGCGCAAGAACGACGGTGACGACGCAGTTGCGACCTCCTGCGCGAGCGCAAGGCGGAACGCGCGCGCTGCCGTCGCAGTCGCGTCTTGGACTGGGAGGTCGGGGACGTCCTCGAGCTCAACGCGGCGATCGTGACTGAGCGACAGGAGCGGCGCGAGCCAACTGTACGTGATGCGCGAGACGACGCTCGCATCGTCGAACGCACTCGCGCTTGGCGACGCGGCGCGCTTTGGTTCGAGACGCTCGCTCGCTGTCGGTCGTCCAGAGCGCCACGCAGTGAGGAGCGCAGTACCAGAGACGACTCCAGTGCTTGTGAGCGTCACAAACGCGAGCGTTGGGCTGCGTGACCAGAGCGCAGTGTGTTCATCGTAGACGAGGCCAAGTGCGTCGTAGATCGCAGCAAAGACGACGAGGAGCCGCACGAGGTCGGACGGTGCGTCGCGCGCGCGAGTGTGTTCGAGACAGAGCACAGCAGCGTAGAACCACCACGAGACAGCATCGAGGGTGCTTGTGATGAGCTAGAGACATGAGTGAGTGTGTGTGTGTGAGAGAGAGAGAGCGTTAGTACTACGTAGTACGAGCGAAAGAGAGCGTGAGAGTTGGAGAGTTGGAGACGATGAGTGAGTGACGTACAAGAGCTGCTGTGAACGTCTTGAGGTGAAAGAGCGCGAGAGCGAGTGCTGCGATCGCGAGCACGAGCGCTGTAGTCACAAGCGAGACGTGGAGCGAAAAGAGTTGCGAGTGCGTGCTTGCAGGCACGGGTCGCTGCGCACTGAGCTGCAACACGCGATGGATGCACGCAATGAGGAGCAGGAGCTGCAGCGCTGTGAACCCGCGTCACACGCAGGATGTAGTAGTGCGTACGTGAGAAAGAGTCGCTTTCTCTTCATCAGTCCCTTGCTTTGAGAGATAGCGTACGTACCTTGCGCTGCTGCAGTACGCGCGCACTGCGTCGCTTCGAGCGCTGTGCCATCGAGCGCGACGCAGTAGCTCGTGCGTCTCATTTCGATCATGGATCCATTGAAGTCGTTCTGGCGGTGCATGTGATAGTGATATAACTAAGGTACATGATGTGCGCCACACCACGAATAGTGCGCCATTGACAACGACGACAAGCATCAACATCAGCAGCAAGACACACGAGCATCACGATGGACTTCTTTCGCGAGTTGAGCGCGCGCCACGAGCGCCTCAAGAAGAAGATCCACAGCACGCGCATCCCGCTGTCAGCGAACGGGCAGCGCGCCATGGGCGTCGTCTACTTCTCGATCCCAGTCATCTGCGGCTACTACATCATGAAGTGGACCGAGCGCAAAGCAGAGACCAACTTCCAGCTCGAGGTGCGTCGTTGTCATTGTCTGCTGTCTTAGTGTCCGTCGCTCAGCGCTTGGTGCTCTAGTGACCATCTGTCTCTGCTGCGTGCACGGTGGTGTGTGGACTGGTGCTTGTGTGCTTGTGAGTCTGTGCGTGTGCTGGGATGACTTGCACGTATGTATGAACACCATTGTGAGCTCACGATCACCATGTCTGCTTCTTTGCACTTGCGTCTGCACTACAGGAAGACAAGATCCGCCACGCAGGCGGCGCGTCGACCAAGTACGTGCAGCAGCAGAACGCCGCGCTCAAGAAGATGCTCGAGGAGAAGAGCAAGTGAGCAGCGCGCTTCACGCACATACGCGACCTTCTTCATCTCCCCACAAACAAATGAATCGATCCGTCCGTCTATCTCTCATCCATACACAGCGATGCTCCATTGAAAGACGTGAGCGCATGAGTGTCATGTGGCGCACACGAGACCTCTCAAAAGACATCGGCCTTCCGTTTCGCGCTCATGA
Source organism: Pythium guiyangense (assembly GCA_003730235.1). Lineage (NCBI taxonomy): Eukaryota > Oomycota > Peronosporomycetes > Pythiales > Pythiaceae > Pythium > Pythium guiyangense. The sequence continues at coordinate 906,722 of QXDM01000017.1, read as the reverse complement.
AATAGCCGAGTCGTCTCTAGTTGTGACTTGCCATGGACACTCCGGCTCATAGACAGACAGACAACTCACGATGGCGAGTGCGCTCGAGAGTCGCGTGAACGCAATGCAAGCGCGTCTGCGCGACATCTTTGAGGTCAAGTCGGGCTACAAGGACGACGCAGCGCAGCAGCAGCTCCTCGAGCGCCACTTCAAGCGCTTTGACATCGACGGCTCGGGCGTCGTCGACTTTGACGAGTTCAGCCGTGCAATGGTCACGCTCAACTTTGTCGGCGTCCAGGCCGAGGTCGAAGCGCTCTTTGATCGCTTCGATGACGACCTCAACGGCGTCGTGTCGTACAGCGAGTTTGCGCGCGGTGTGTTTGGTGCGAGCGCCAAGGCTAGCGCCGCAAGCACGTCGCTCCTTGCGCGCGTGCGCGACCGGATCCTCGACGCTGGCGGGAAGAACGGGATCCGGACACTCGGCGTCATCCTGCGGCGCTTTGATCAGAACGGCAACGGCGCGATCGAGCTCGAGGTGCGTGGGGTGTCGTCGGTTCATGAGCGAGTGACGCGCACGACTTCTCTCTCTCACCCACACACGCATGATGCTCGTGTATGGATGGGTTGTACTGTGCGTCGACTGCGACTGACAGGAGCTCTATGACGGACTTGTTGAGCTCGGACTGAACAACATCGACATGAACGAGCTCGAGCGCGTGTTCCGCGTCTTTGATACTGACCAGAGCGGCCGCATCACACTCGACGAGCTGCTGCGCGGGCTGCGGGTGCGTGCGTCATGCATCTCGAGCGGCTGCAATACGTCTTGTCTGCATGTTAACACTGTCGCCTTGCTGTATGAACGGACGACTGCCTCGCATCGAGTAGGGATCAATGGCGAAGCGTCGAATCAAGATCGTGAAGGAGGCGTTCGCGCGCCTCGATACGTCTGGCGACGGCGTCGCAACGATCGATGAGCTCGAGCGGCTCTACGACCCATTGCATCATCCGGACGTCCTCGCTGGACGCCTCAAGCCGCGCGACGCACTGCTCGAGTTCATGCGCGTGTTTGAAGATGCTCGCGCACAGGACGGCACGATCACGTGGCACGAGTTCCTCACGTACTACAAAGACCTGAGCGCTGGCATTGCGCACGACGACGAGTTTGAGCTCATGGTGCGCAATGCGTGGCACTTGAGCGGCGGCGCGGGCTGGAGCGCCAACACGACGTGTCGCCGCGTCCTCGCGACGTTCCGCGATGGCTCGCAGCGCGTGCTCGAGATCGAGAACGACTTGGGCATTCGCGCGACCGACACGCGCAAGATGCTGCAGAAGCTCGCAGAGCAAGGGCACCGCGGGATCGTCGACATCTCGCTCACTGCGTAAGTGGCGATAGTATGCAGAGGCGCTCGTGAGTCCGAGCAAAGTGTCGGCTTCAAGTGGACATGCTGGATGAGAGTACAGTATTCTATATAATAAGTATGAGTACGAAATACTGTCGTCGACATCCTAAGTACGAAATGAAAGGGACTCATCGGACAGTGTCGTTTTGACCAGCTGCTGTCGACGATGCGGTGATGGCGCGCCGGCGCTCCAGCGCAACGCAGGTGGCTCGTGCGCGCGGGTTGCCTGCTTGATTGCTTGACCGCGTGCGGACCGAATGCAATCGAGAGGTTCGCTGGTCGTTCACTTGTGCGAGCTCCCGCGTACATAACGCACAACTCACATCCGCCGCCCATTTGTGCTCGCTCACTCGCCAACAATCGCGGCCACCACTTCGTCGCCACACACTCGCACGCGCACTCACGAACGATCGATGCGCATCGCCAACAGCTCGAGCATCACCAGCGACGGCCGCATTGTCGTCGACACTTTGGACAGCAGCAAGTATGAAACAGCGAGTATGAAGCGACAGAAGAGCCTCGACGTCGACGCGCAGCCGCTCGCACTGACGATGTCCAGTAGCAACAGCACGCCGCCACGCGTGCTCCCGCACGAGTGCCCCGAGCCTGAGTGCCGCCGACGCTTCAACCGCAAGTACACACTCGTGGAGCACATGAAGACGCACACGGGCGAGAAGCCGCACGTGTGCCCCGTCGCCTCGTGCGGCAAGCGCTTCAGTACCTCTGGGAACCTCTCGCGCCACAAGCGCCTCCATGGCTTCATCCAGCCACTCGCGTGCCCAGTCGACGGCTGTGCGAGTACGTTCTCGAACGAGAACAAGCTCGAGAAACACATGAAGTTCCACGCTGGCTCGCCCGTGCACGTGTGTCGGATCGCGAGCTGCGGCAAGACGTTCAGTACGATGGGGAACCTCAATCGCCACATCAAGAACCAGCACTCGGACGACGCAGTAGCAGGTCGCGCGTCGGTCCCAGCGCTCGCTGTGGCACTAGACGACGTGCTCCCGCTCGCGAGCAGCCAGCACGCATACAAGCTCGACGACCTCGCGTCGATTCTGCACGAAGAGATCGCCTTTGACTCGACTGTGTCGAGTGCCGACGCGCCAGTCGCAGCGTCGCTTGCGTCGCTGTCGTTCCGCGACGCACGCAGCGCGAGCGACGAGAGCGAGACGGACGGCGAGTCACCGTGTCGCAAGCGCCGCCGCACGATCCTCGACGACATGATCCACTTCCACGTCACGCACTTTGGCAGCTAGCGCCTCCATGAACCGAGTCTTATTTACTACATCATGCCTCTCTCTCTTCTCTCTTCTCTCTCTCTCTCCTACTTCTTGCTTGCTACTGTCTGACTGGTGGTACGAACGCTTTAGACTCGCTACGAGTGCGAGAGTGAGCTGCTGAGTCGCAATGAGTGTGCGCTGTCGATCAGCGAGAGAGCACGCGCGAGAGACGACGACGACGACGACGACGATGACCTCGTGGCGCATTGTGGGTCCCGTTGTCGCACCGGAATACGCTTGTGCTTGGTATCGAACGGAGGAGCTGCGAGACTTACGAGGACGCGACGCTTTCGTTCGCGTCTACTGCCGCGGGACGCACTGCATCGCTCGTTCAGAGATGAATGGATGGATGGAGGTGTACGCGTCATAAGTTATCATTCCAGTAGAAGTTGCTACAGTCGAGAGGATCAGCACTGGAAGTTCGTCACGTGAAAGTGGATCATGTCGTCCAAGAGCGTCGCTTGCTGCGCGATTGCGGGCTCGAGTGGCGCTAGCCCGGCGAACGGCAGTGGGTGAAGGTGCTGTTGGTGCGAGTGGTCGGCATACGCGTGCTGTATGTGCGGCGCGCTCGCAAACTGCGGCGGTGGTGGTGGCATGACGTCGTCGTCGAAGATGGTCGCGAGCGAGTCGAGCAGCGTGTCGTTGCTCCACGCGTGCTCGGGACGTGCGTGAGTGTTCATCGTTGCAGGATGATGCATGCTCGAGAACGACGCCGTGCTTGCACAGTGGAGCTGCTGTCCGTGGTCTCGCAGCTCCATTGAAGCGCTGCTACTACTGGCGGTGGCAGTAGTGCCAGAGCTGTACAGATCGTCTGTTGCAGTCGGGCTCTGGAATGGGCAGTGCACAGTCGGCGCTGAGAAGCCACGACGGCGACTGTAGCTGGCGCTACTGGTGGTGCTCAAGCTCGCAAACGCGCCTCGACTCACGGCAGCTTCGTGCTGGTGGCTCTCGTGCGGGTGGTGCTGCTTGACGTGGCGATTGAGGTTTCCCATCGTGCTGAACGTCTTGCCACACGTGCCAATCGTACACACGTGCACGGGCGAGCCCAAGTGGTACTGCATGTGCTTCTCAAGCTTGTTGTTGCTCGAGAACGTACTCGCACAGCCGTCGACTGGGCACTCGAGTGGCTTGATGAAGCCATGGAGGCGCTTGTGACGCGAGAGGTTCCCAGAGGTACTGAAGCGCTTGCGGCAGCCAGCGGCCGGACAGATGTGCGGCTTCTCGCCCGTGTGCGTCTTCATGTGCTCCACGAGCGTGTAGCGTCGATTGAACTTGCGAAAGCACTCGGGCTCGGGGCAGCGGTACATCTGCGCTGTCGACGACGGTCGCTGCGGTTGTCCAGAGGAGCTCGCGTCGGTCGTCGGAGTGCGGTTCCTAGGCGGCGAGTGCGTGAGCGGCGCTGCCGTCGAGTCGAACGTTGTCCAGGACTTGGCGCGCATTTTGAACTGTGGAGTCTCGAGCTCGCTCTCGCGCGTCGTTGGGAGCATCAGGTGTGTGTGTGTTGTGCGTTCTGCTGATGGTTGAGCACAGCGAGTATGTGCTGTAGTTAGTCTCTCTCTCTCTGTGTACAGGCACGTGTGTGTGATGCACTCGGCCAGTTGTGGAATGCGTCGAGACTGACGACGACGACGATAGTTGAGTGAGCAGCAGCAGTGGCAGTAGCGTGCCAAGCGCGCGAGACAGCAGCAACGCAAAGTGGACACGAGGAGGAGTGCTCTCTATTGCTCTCGCTTTGGTCTGTTGGTGCTGTTGTCACTCGGATACACGGCGTTCAATCATGCCAGACGCGTGTGTGTGATGATCAATCGATCGGTCACTGGCGTCGACTTGGCGTCAACGCACTCGCTTGCCGTTGCTCCCCGTCACACCACGCTCTCTTGCTTCCCACTCGCAACCACAGCGCTCGCGTTGCATGCATCGACGACGGCTGATGCGGCTGCTCGATCAGTGCGTGCGCGCGCCAGCTGAGCCCTGAGATATACCCAGACACTGGACACGGCGCGCTCCCTACACGTGTGACACCGTGGCGAGCTTGCTTAGTGATGGCGCTCGCCTCCAGTTCACACACACACACACTTGAGTGTGAGCGAGCCAGCGAGCTCGAGTGCGCCAACAAAGGCAGCGACCGTCATCCTCTGTGCATACGCGCGTTTGCACCAGCGACACTCAAGCACACACACGCAGACTCGACCGCGCACTTGCACATGCTCAAGAGCAGTGTCGAGACCGAAAGAGCAGGAGCAGGAACAGGCGCTGGATGGGGCACGTTTGCTCCGGTGGCCATAATCACCGCCGTGTCCACCACGCAAGGGTGGGACCGACCGCGCCGCCGCTGTTCGTCTGATTGTCGTCGCGACGCATCGAGCTGAACTGGCGAGTTCGCGTCATGCTGGACGCTGCCGCGAGCGCAAGCCGGCAATGGTGTGCGATTACTCTCGCTGTCTTTGCCATGATGTTGCTGTCGGTGTCGATGTTGTTGTTGCTGCTGCTGCACCAGCACGCCGGTTCACGGTTCATGCGTGCGAGCACTTGGGCCAAGCCGGCTCCGACTCGACTGCAAGCCAAGCTGCCTGCCTGCCTCTCTCTATCTCTCGCTCGTGCCCAGACCGCGTTCAAATCACACGCACACATCGATCACGACGCTCGCTCGCTCTCGTTACGACGGCGACACTCCTCGAGGCGCTTCCATGCGCTCGTCGGCTCCATCGCCAGCGCATGTGATCCGCTGCAACACATGTGTAGCAGAAGCAACGACGGAAGTCGCTGCGAACACATGCGCGCAAAAGTGGACACGACTGTCATGCCACGGCCCTCGACCTCGACTTCCTCCGCTCTCCAGCCCTTCTTCCTACCTTCCGCCCTCGAGACTCGCAGCAGCAACAAGCAAGAGCACCACTCGCACTCAACTCCTCCTCTCGTCGTCGTCGCCATGTAGTGCACAAACGCGCGCATGCGATCTTTGCCCACGCACTCTCTCCTCAGCAGCACACAACGCACGCACGAACGAGCGCTGAGCGACAGCAACAACATCATCTCGCAAGGCTCGAGCGCAGAAGCTCGACGCGTAAGTCGCCGTGAGTAACGCGCTGCGTGGTGGCTACAGCGCGCGCGACTGGCTCGGCTCCGCGCTCCTGTCTGCTCGTCAGTGGACACGTGCGCAGGCTCTGCACGCGAGAGTCAAACGGTGGCACCGATTTCTAACCAGGAGTGTGGTCTCGCTTCAACGACCGACCGACAGCGCCGTGCACCCAATCGACCGAAGCAGCGGCTTTGCTCGAGCGCACCGGCGTATGTGTGCGCACGACACCATGCTCGCTTGCTCGTCCAGCGCACGCACCGCGCGTATGACCAGCTCGCTGGTCGGTAGGAGCTGGAGGTTTACCTCGCAGTCCGGACATGAAGTCGATCGAGGAGTTGCTCGCAGAGGCGAGACTTAGATGCGAAGCGACGCCCGCGAGCGGCAATGGAAGCGCTGGTCATGACGAGAGCCGCATCTCGCTGGACGTGTGCGCATTCGCTCGTTCGCTCGTGCGTCGTCGTCGACCCACCAAGAGACGTATCTTCGAGGCTCCGCGATTTGAGGAAGAGGTGCCGACCGCCACCGCCATTACAGGTGCCCTCGCCTGTTTCTCTGCTGCGCTTGCAAATGGACGTCAGTCACCCTTCACGCCGCCACCATTCACCATTGCACGCGCACGAGCGTCGCACTCGAGACGCATGGACGGACGCACGGCAACCTCGCGTCAACAACGTCGAGCGAGCACGTCGGGGACCAGCCGATTTGAAATCGACGATCGTCCGACGTCGCTGTCACGAGCGCATCCCCATCTCCTTCTCGACCTCGACCTCACCCGCCATCATCTCTGCGCTTCCTCCTTTCCACGCACACTTCTCGTCACGCGCGTGTGCACACACATACGCGCGCGCTGTCGACTCTGATCAATAGACCGAGCAGCACTGGCGCGCGCACTTTTGCATCGTCGCCTGCCAACGACACTCGCTCTCTCGACGCGCAGCACGCACACTGGTCATTAGTAGCAATGGACGCGACCTCGCTCCCGCGCACGCACGATGCACAGTCGTCAAAGTCGACTGCAGCAGCTCAAGCGACATCAGCGACAATCACAGCGACGCTAACGTCTTCTGGATCGTTCCAAGAGCTCTTGGAGCGCGCGCCGCAGGACGCAGCGACCACGGCTGCTGTCATGCACTGCTGCCCTGCTCCCGACTGCGGGCGCCAATTCAGCCGCAAGTACACGCTCACGGAGCACATGAAGACGCACACAGGCGAGAAGCCGCACGTTTGCCCTGTGCGCACGTGCAACAAGCGCTTCAGTACGTCCGGCAACTTGGCTCGCCACAAGCGCTTGCACGGCTTCATCCAGCCGATTGAGTGTCCTGTCAAGGGCTGCGTCTGCACGTTCCCGAGCGACAACAAGCTCGAGAAGCACATGAAGTTCCACTACGGCGGTCCAGTGCACGTGTGCGAAGTGCTCGGGTGCGGCAAGACGTTCAGCACGACAGGGAACCTCAATCGCCACATGAAGAACCAGCACCCCGACGTGTACAACCCGAACGCGGCGCCGGCAACAGGAGGAAAGAAGGCGAAAGCGCTCAAGAGGAGCCCCACGAGCGCCGAGGACTGGTCCAACAGCTCGAGCAATGGCAACAAAGACGACGAAGACGATCGAGAGGATGATGGCGAAGACGAAGACGCTAGCGACGACGAGCATGCTGGCGCACGACAGCCTGCGTGGCCACGAGCGTTTGCAGTCAAGAGCGACCCGACCGCACTGCGACCCGACATGAGCAGCAGCGACGAGAACGACGAGAGCGACGACGACGTTCAGCCTGACGCAATCCTCGATTCCCTCTCGTCGCTGCTCCAGGACACTGACATCGCAAAGCCCAGCAGCAACCGCTCAGCGACAACAGCAACGGCTGCGTCAGTGTCTTCGAACCTCTTTGACGACATCATTCGGTTCCACGTTGAGGACCTCGGAGGCTACAACGCTCCAAACTGACAGACACAACGCAGCACGCGCGCCGCCGTCGTATGACAGACATAGTGAACAGGAACACACCTAAGTTAACGAACCCCACACCGCTCGATGAAGGCGACCATGGGTCTTTTGAGCATACAGCGTACAGAGTGCGCAGCCCAAGTGAACGCTCAGGTCGGTGCAGGTCCTGCCGGACATGTGTCTCGATTAGCGAGAGGTACTGCCTAGCGAGCAGCGCTGCACCTGTGGACACTGCCGCTTGCTTCAACGTCGCTCAGTCGACCTGAACAGCGCGCACCGGCTGTTCCCGCTCATACTCTGTGCACACACACAGAGCAGCAGCGCTCGTGTCACACGACGCCACTCGATGTGTCCCTCACGCAGCGATTGATCGATCCAGATGGCTTCAATCCGCACTGCCTCGATTCGATTCAGACTCGTTGACGACGCAAAAGTGGACAGAGCGCTGCTGTTCACGTGGACACACTGCGATCAGTTCGTGGCGCACGCCTCGCCTCAGCTTCAGCCTGTACATTGCCATTCGCACATTTGCTTTCACCAGCGCCCGAGCAGGAGCGCCATCGCTATGATCAATACGAGCACCTTCTCAGCTCTCATGGAGCTGCCAGTCAAGATCGCAACATCGAGCACGTCGATCTACTTCTGCGACTACCCAGGCTGTGACCGCGCGTTCAAGCGCAAGTACTCGCTCGCCGAGCACACCAAGACGCACACGGGCGAGAAGCCGCACATCTGTCCCGTGCGCACGTGCCGCAAGAGCTTCAGCACGTCCGGGAACCTGTCGCGCCACAAGCGCTTGCACGGCTACATCGAGCCGCTGCCGTGTCCCGTCGCCGACTGCATCTGCACGTTCGCGAGCAACAACAAGCTCGAGAAGCACATGAAGTTCCACTTTGGCGCCGACGACGTCAAGGTGTGCGTCGTCGCGGGCTGCGGCAAGACGTTCAGCACGACGGGGAACCTCAACCGGCACCTCAAGGTGGCGCACAGTAGCAGTGGCGACGATATCTCCAGCAAGACCAACTCGAGCAACAAGTACACTGGCAGTAGCAGCAACAACGTCAAGCACACTAACAGCCCAAGCAACGCCAAGCACACGCACAGCACCAGTATTGCAAGCCTCCGTCGCAGCGCTCACAACAAGTGCTCCAGTCCAGCCGCTAGCCAGCGTCCAAACACGCAGAGCGCACACAGCCCCACGGCAGCAGAGCACTGGTTGCCGCAGACGCACACGCCTGGGCTCCACGAGTCGCAGACACAAGTGCCTTGGACGGACCAAGTGCGTCCAAGCTGGACGTTCTTGCCAGTCGACCCAACTGTGTCGGCATCAGCTCTATCTCCAGTGTACGTGCCTCCAGTCGCACCGAGCGCAGTCGAGGCGTGGAACGCCGACGTCTTCGACGCACTCGCGACGATGCTTGACGACCAGGAGGCAGCGAGCGGCGGGTCCATGTCGGCGCTCATGAACTGCGATGTGAGTGCGTTCCAGCAAAGTCTGTCGTTCTCATGGAGCCTGTAAGATATGAGTATGGGGGATGGCGAGTCTGTAAGTGTAGTGCGAGTTGAACAAGTTGTAAGATGAAGATCAAGTCCGAGCTTTCAAGCGTCTTGTCGGTCGAGTGCACAGCCACCGCTGTAGTGTGCAGTTCTCTAGAGTTGAGTCGATGATGTGTCGCCGTCGTGCGGCGTTGGTTGATCCGATAGAAGTGCGTCTTAGTATGTGAATAGTTCGATCATTGACAGACGTAGACAGACACAACTCTTTGAGTTCGTCTCGAGACTCAGCGAGAACAACAGAGAGAAATGTGAGTCCAGTCGTTCAGACGGACCAAACGTCCGTTGGTTCATGCAGCGCGTCTGCGCCGTTCGACTCCGTGACTTAGCTGCGCGACCGCCACCACAGTTCATGCGCATGTCGCCACAAGCGCTCCTGTGACTCGAACGAGTGCGCTCGAGTCCATTACGCTACGTTCGAAGCTGTGGGACAAGAGCGCCAGCCACCATTGTCCGTGGACGGACTCGCCTCCAGCTCTCGAGTGGACAGAGTCGACACCAGCTCGACAGTGCCTGCTCTTGTTCGCGCTCTTGGCTGTTCCTTGCTGCTGCTCAAGGATTACCCAGTGGTGGCCGTCATCCAACGCAAGCGCATCGACTGCACAGCTGTTTGGAGGCTCAAGCGGCTACATATGCGTGTGCTCAGGCTCCGCTTCGAGTCGCACACGCTGTCCAGCTCAGAACCACCAAGAGCGCTCGGATGCCGCCAAATGGCACGCTCTGACTCTTGCGTGGTGAGCGACGCCATCGACGAACCGAGGTCGTGTCCACGTCAACACATCCTTGATCCACGCACTCGTCGTGTAGGAGCGATGCAACAGGACACGACCGAGCTGTCAGCACCACCGCCACGAAGCACACATGGTCGCGATGTCCAACAACACTGTATCGTGGACAGGGCCAAGCGAAGGCAAGCGACCAACAAGATGATTAGCTCGCGTAGTCGTTCACTCGAGAATTTACTCGCTCAACGGCACTAAGAGCTCTCCTGACCAAGCACAGCTCGACAACGCAATGATCTTCTTCAGCGCAGCGACAACAATGCTCACGCCGATGCCAGCTTGCGAGAGCAAGTCATACACAAAGCGCGCGACATCCGGTACGGCCCAAGCTAACGATATCGACATGATCAACTCCCAGGCATCGATCTTCTTCTGCGACTACCCAGGCTGTGACCGCGCGTTCAAGCGCAAGTACTCGCTCGCCGAGCACACCAAGACGCACACGGGCGAGAAGCCGCACATCTGTCCCGTGCGCACGTGCCGCAAGAGCTTCAGCACGTCCGGGAACCTGTCGCGCCACAAGCGCTTGCACGGCTACATCGAGCCGCTGCCGTGTCCCGTCGCCGACTGCATCTGCACGTTCGCGAGCAACAACAAGCTCGAGAAGCACATGAAGTTCCACTTTGGCGCCGACGACGTCAAGGTGTGCGTCGTCGCGGGCTGCGGCAAGACGTTCAGCACGACGGGGAACCTCAACCGGCACCTCAAGGTGGCGCACAGGGACAACCGTTTGTCAGATGGCTGTGGGTCGATGTGCTTTGATCGCTCGGTTTCGACACTAACCTGGCGCACTGCCGTTGTTTCCAACGGAAGCCCAACTGGTGCTGAGCAGCTCTTTGACAACGACCGAAGCTTTGCTGAAGTTGACGACTTGTGGACGTTTGCCCCGGTCGCGACCTCGACTTCGCAGTCTATGGGACACTGGAGCTCGGATCTCCTCGAAGCCCTGAGTGTGCTTTTCGACGAGCCACCGGCAAGTGCTGCTAATCTCGAGACGGCGTAGAGCTTTCGTCAGGAGTCTAGGACGACACTTCAGCTAACTTATCATCTGAATCAAACGTTTTGTGTGTTATGTGCGCTTGTCATGCGAGTCACGAAGCGCGTGAGTGTTGCTGATGTCGCTACCCACGTGCAGTTTAGCGCGTACGAGCGCACCTACATCTTCCTCGAACTCTTTTGTTTAGCGTAGGTGCTTCATCGTATGCAAAGCGATCTAACGCACATGCAGCGACTGCAAAACGATACTAGGACGCTTGAATCAGCGAGTTAGTATCGTAGTATCAATCGAACGCTACTATGTGAGCAGAAACAATAGAGATATGCTTGTTCAACGCAATGCCATTGGTATATCGCGTGCTTGAGTCGGTCGAGTCGCATCGGGTGATGATGAAGCTCTCACATCGAGTGCATAGGGAATGCAAGGACTGTGTATCTTGAAAGGACGCTGTTGCTTCAACTTCAGTATTTGTATCCCTTCATACTTTGAATATTCAACGTGGATGTAGCCTTTAGTATACAAAATAGAAGCAACGCATTCTTCATTTGAACCTTTGTACAGCAAGTACAAAGGGAAAACATCACCATGGCTGTGTGTGGTCCACACATCGCACAATGAGCATCAGCAGTGCAAACAGATCTTCAGCGACTGCAACAGAGCCCTGAGATCGCACGTCAGTGCTTTGAGTGTAAAGGACATCGAGGACGCGCACTTAGAGCTCAGGAGCTCACACACCGAGGCGCGACTTGATCACCAATTTGTCAACGAAACACACTCGAACTTGTGTTGTTGCGAGCTCTGCACTCTTGGAGCGATCAAGATGGAGTATCGGACGAGTCGCCCACTTGATGCTTGACATGAGTTGGGCCGCCACTCACCAAAGTCGCTTTTCACTGCTTGCTCGATGACTTCGGTTGCATCGCACGTTGTGCGCCTTGTCGTCTCGATGTGTTCACTCGCAAGACAACTCGGATGCTGGTGTCACACAGTAGCCGCGCGCACTTGACGTCTTGTCGCTGACTCGCTGCCGCCACTGGCCACGATTGTGGCCACCACACTCGCGCAAAGGCTCCAGAGCAGAAGACATCTGGCTCATCGCCTGCGATTTTGGACACGACTTGCCTGAGATCTACTCGAGGTGTCTTACAGCTTGAGCCATGTGCGCAACATTCGCGCGCATACAACAGACGACGGCGCTTGCCAACACCGCAAGACGTTGTCTCGTGCTGCAAGCCAACACAAAAGACTCGTCCACTCGAGCCACAACTCAATCGGCCAAGTCGACAGCACAGCACGACTACCGACACAACCCAATGTTCCAGCTCCCGACCTTGCGCGACCTCATGTACCACCACCAGCCCGACAACACACCATTCGACGGGCCGACAACATCGAAGGAAGCGCACATGTGCGACTACCCAGGCTGTGACCGCGCGTTCAAGCGCAAGTACTCGCTCGCCGAGCACACCAAGACGCACACGGGCGAGAAGCCGCACATCTGTCCCGTGCGCACGTGCCGCAAGAGCTTCAGCACGTCCGGGAACCTGTCGCGCCACAAGCGCTTGCACGGCTACATCGAGCCGCTGCCGTGTCCCGTCGCCGACTGCATCTGCACGTTCGCGAGCAACAACAAGCTCGAGAAGCACATGAAGTTCCACTTTGGCGCCGACGACGTCAAGGTGTGCGTCGTCGCGGGCTGCGGCAAGACGTTCAGCACGACGGGGAACCTCAACCGGCACCTCAAGGTGGCGCACAGTAGCAGTGGCGACGATATCTCCAGCAAGACCAACTCGAGCAACAAGTACACTGGCAGTAGCAGCAACAACGTCAAGCACACTAACAGCCCAAGCAACGCCAAGCACACGCACAGCACCAGTATTGCAAGCCTCCGTCGCAGCGCTCACAACAAGTGCTCCAGTCCAGCCGCTAGCCAGCGTCCAAACACGCAGAGCGCACACAGCCCCACGGCAGCAGAGCACTGGTTGCCGCAGACGCACACGCCTGGGCTCCACGAGTCGCAGACACAAGTGCCTTGGACGGACCAAGTGCGTCCAAGCTGGACGTTCTTGCCAGTCGACCCAACTGTGTCGGCATCAGCTCTATCTCCAGTGTACGTGCCTCCAGTCGCACCGAGCGCAGTCGAGGCGTGGAACGCCGACGTCTTCGACGCACTCGCGACGATGCTTGACGACCAGGAGGCAGCGAGCGGCGGGTCCATGTCGGCGCTCATGAACTGCGATGTGAGTGCGTTCCAGCAGAGTCTTCGGTTTAGTTACTTTGGCTGCTGTTGATCCTTCGTCATGACTTTGACCTTGATAAGCTTGTGTGTCGAAAGCGCCTTCATGAAGTCTAGATGTGCAGTAGTGTTCATCGCACAGGGCTAAGCTAACAGACCATCTCTCACTCTTGTCGCTTCATGGTGCTGTGCGCAAGTAGAGCAAAGACAATGAGCATGCACACACGACACGTTGACCGATTGATCGGTCGTTCAAGCGCGCCGCTCTGTTGCCTTCGAGTCGCGGTGCTGACTGTCGAATCGGAACGACCTGACTGCGAGCGATTGAGTGCGAGACGACACTCGCGTGACGTGACGACGACCGAGAGTGGGAGTATGTGATCGGCTCGGAACGGCGAGCCATTGCGATTTCAGTGCGTGTGCTCGTGTGCTCAGGCGCTGGTGCTTGCGCTTGTGTGCTCATATGCTCGTGCTCAAGTGCTCAGGCTCTCCAGGTCGACTGGATGTGCGCTTGGCGATCTGCCGTCTCTCTCGAGTCTCTCTCTCTCTTGACAACCGACGCTGCGCATGCCACAGCGTCGCAAACTCATGGTGAATGGGATTGAATGGATCGCTGCAGCGCGTGCGTCTGCTTGTGTGTCTCTGTTGCGCGCTCATACGTTCTCTTACTCGCTGCGTCTACCTCTCTATCTATCTATCGCATCGCTCTATTGTACATCTGCGGTCGCTTGTGTGTCTGACAAGAACATCCTTGCGCTCTGTGCACGCAGTTGCCATGAGGCTGCGCTCGCGATGCCTCCTTGTGGTTGTACATGTGTATGAGTGCGGCCTTCTCTCTATCTACTTGTGCGCTGGGTTGCGCTCGCTGGCGCTGCCGTCGTCGACCTGGAGCAGCAGCGAGAGCACGTCAAGCATCTCGGACTCCCACGGCTGTGCGGCTTCATCGAGCGTCAGCGGCTCGGCTGCTGCCACGCACGCCTCGAGCCAAGCAGCAGCACTGCCGTCTGCGTCTGTTTGAATGTCGGCGACGTCGCCGTCGCTTTCGCTGTTCTCCTCGTCGTCAGCCAAGTCCTCGTCGTCCTCGTCGTTGCTGCTGTTGGTGTTGTTGGTCCAGCCAAAGAGCCACGCGTCATCGTCTGCGCCGCTCGGGCTCTGTGCGCCGACATCGCTCCCGCTTGCTGTGTCGTCGGTACTGTCGGCACTGTCGGTACTGCCGGCCACTCGTCTGCGCTTGGTCGGCGAGCGCTGCAGTGGCGTCGAGGCGCCGTCGCACAGATCGTGGTAGATGTTGTGCTGATTGCGCATGTGTCGGTTGTGGTTGCCGACGGTGCTGAAGGTCTTGCCGCAGCCCGGGACGCGACACACGTGCTCGGCCGTGCCGAGGTGGAACTTCATGTGCTTGGTTAGCTTGATGTCGGTTGCGAATGTGCACGTGCAGCCTGGCGCCGGACACTGGAGCGGCAGCACGGGGCCGTGGAGGCGGCGGTGGCGCGAGAGGTTCCCCGTGGTCGTGAAGCGCTTGCCGCAAGTCGGGACGGGGCACACGTACGGCTTCTCGCCCGAGTGCGTCTTCTGGTGTTCTGCGAGCGTGTACTTGCGGTTGAACGCTCGCGTGCATCCTGGCTCGGAGCACCGAAACGGTGGCAGTGGCAACGAGCTCTGTTTACGAGAGTGTGCGTGCTGGCGCTGCTGCTGCTGAGTGTGGAAGAGGCGCTTGTGGTCGCCTGTGGCGAGGCGACTCGCCACGTCGAGGCTGAAGTGGGCGGTGGCAGTCGTCTGCATGGTCTGCATCATTGATTGATCGAGCAGAGGCGAGTGCGTTGTGTTGCGTACGTAGCGCGTGTTGTGTGGGTGGTGAGAGGTCAATTGGGAAGTGATGCTGTTGCAGCTGGTCGCTCAAAGGCGGCGCAGTGCATGTTGATGTGTCGCGCCTGGATCCGTCCGTCAGGCGGTCGTGCGAGTCGCCTCCGCTGCCTCTTAGTACTGTTCGCGACGCCGCGCGTGCGCGACGTCCATGGTCAAATGCCCCAGCTGTGTGAGCGTCACGCCATGCAACAGCGCGCCGGATGGATGCGCCGCTCGCTTGCTTGTCCAGGTGGCGGAGAGTGGCGCTAGCTGTCCAACGAAGCGCCTGTGCTGTGCGCCGCGTTGGCCTGACCGAGTCTGACTGAGGTGTGGTGCAGGCAGGCGATGTCGCTGTGTGGGGCCGTAAGCAGAAAAATTCGCGCTCGCCGCCTGTTGTTTTCTCAGAGCACGCAAATCGCTGTCGTCGTTGCTGCGCGCGAGTGGATACTCTGCTGCTGTCGCGATGCTGTCGCGATGCACAGCAGCTGAGGAGCGCCAATGAAGCGAGCAGTACCGTTGTCGTTGCCTTTACCTCTCGCGTTACTCGAGCGCGAGCTTGAGTACGAGCAAGCGCAAGGTTGCTCGGTTGTTGGAGATGCGGTCGGTCGGACAGGGGTGTGAACTGAACCATGTCATGTCGTGGGTAGTAGTACAATTGTCGAGAGACTGCAGCAAGGAGGAAGGGCGGGCGTCTGGTGTGTGCGTGAAGAGAGGGTCGTAGCGACAGCGGCGGAAGCACCTACAGACACGCGAGCATTGCTGCTGTCAGGCAGCCACGAAGCATGCGAGGCATGCGGGCATGGTGAAGATAGCTTGATGGCTCGACGAGCAAGGAGGCAGCAAGACAACAAGCAAGTGTTGTGGTTGCTGTTTTGCGACTACGCGATTATTGTGCTAACACGCCTCTTGGCCACCAGGATGCGCAGCGTATTTGCAGAGGTCTCAGTGTATGTAGAACGGGTATTTCGTGATTTGAAGAGGTCTGTGAGGCTCTATTTAGACCATTACAGCACATACAAACAGGCAAACACTAGCAACACACGGGTATCTCACACAATGCACAGGTCCAAAGAGACGCCTTTCGCGCTCGTATTACGCATTCACGCCTCTCGTATTCGCAAAGGACCAGGGCTCCACAATTGTTCACGTCACCCGCGCGACTCAACGCGGCTCAACTCAACTCAGAGACCTACCTGCCTGTCCACTTTGCCGGTCGCGGTGTCCAACCGCCACGCACGCGCGTGCCGCCTGCCTTCAACGCGCCCCAGCGAGAGAATCGAGGCACAACGCCGTCGGCGCACCGTGCTTGCTCGCTTGCTCACATGTTCACACGTTCACGTACTTGAACAGACCTCGACGCTCGAACGAACCGCTGTCATCGCCCATTGTTGCCACCATCGAGCGAGTCTGCGACATTGATCGCATGAGCTCGAGATCCAGCTCCACGTCCGGTTTGATGGACGATACAGAGCGCGGCGACAGCAGCAGTCGCAAGCGCACAGACCATCCGATGAAGAGCTGTTGCTGCTGCTGTCGCTGTTACTCAGTGTCGCATCCGTGCTGTAGCGAGCGCGCAAGCACGAACACGAACTTGAGCGCCTGCCTCCTTGCTCACGTTGAAGCGTGCGCCTGAACCTGTTCATTTGCACTCACTCGCGCGCGGGTGATGCACATGGATCACTCTATCGCTCTATCGCTCTCTCTTTGCCAAGACGTGTGATGCACATGCATCCATGCACTTAGCATCTCGCTCAGACTCTGTCCTGGCTGAAAAATTCGGGCTCTCCGAGTCGTAGGACACACCAGCTTGCGTGTTCGCGGCACCGAGCCATGCCACCACCACTGTCGTTTGCTCTTCTGGTGCTCTGATGTTGCTACATTTTGCGCTATCGGTGCGATCGCCTAGAGCTGTGAAAGTTTGGTGTGCCGTGGCAATCGTTTCCGGGATCTTCTTATGGCAAGGACCGGTTTGCTTGAGAGATGTCTTGTCAGTCAATGTTGTAGCTATTTGTCAAACACAAAGTGGCTACATTCCATGTCTTTGAAGTGATGGCTGTCACTTTACTTTATCTTATGTGATTTCTCTACGAGCTGTCGTCTGACACTGCGAGGTGTGTGTCGAGGATCACTGACAACATATCGAGCATCTCGGGACTCCATGCCTCGCGGACTTCTTCGCTCGTTATCGGCTCAGTCAGCGTGATGCACAACGTCGACGACGATGAGTCAACGCGGCTGTCGTCACTCGCATTGTTTCCACTGCTGCTGCTGCTGTCGTACATGCTGCAATCACAAGGCTGGGACGATCCATCCGAGTTGCTTGGGCTGGAAACACCGTTGTCTAGCCTAGTAAACGTAACGAGTGATCGAGCAGACTGCGTGCCAATGTCGAGATTCCTACCATCGGAGCTGCTGTCGTAGGCGTCTAGAGTTGACGAAGTTTGCCGACGTTGATGAGCCGAAATACTGCCGATTGAGGTACCCCAGCCGACATTCACACAAGCGCTGTACCGTAGCCGATCTTGTCGTGTGTGCTGATTGCGCATGTGTCGGTTGTGGTTGCCGACGGTGCTGAAGGTCTTGCCGCAGCCCGGGACGCGACACACGTGCTCGGCCGTGCCGAGGTGGAACTTCATGTGCTTGGTTAGCTTGATGTCGGTTGCGAATGTGCACGTGCAGCCTGGCGCCGGACACTGGAGCGGCAGCACGGGGCCGTGGAGGCGGCGGTGGCGCGAGAGGTTCCCCGTGGTCGTGAAGCGCTTGCCGCAAGTCGGGACGGGGCACACGTACGGCTTCTCGCCCGAGTGCGTCTTCTGGTGTTCTGCGAGCGTGTACTTGCGGTTGAACGCTCGCGTGCATCCTGGCTCGGAGCACGGATACTTTAGTCTTTGAGGTTGGTTGTCGGAGTTGCCTTGTGCAGTTGCAGAATGCGGCGGAGACACTGGTGATGAAGACGAGAGTAAGAAGCTCTCTTGTTGAAGTGTTGACGCGAGCGTGGGTGTCGAGGTTCTTGCTGCGAGATCCATGTTGTTCGTATGTTGCTGAAGTTTAGGAGTGTGTTTGACTGCTGTTGTGGTAGTGGACTACGCTAGCCAGATGAAAGTTCGTGAATGAAGGAAACAGAGCGGTTCGACATGTCAGTGAAGTCGCACTTCGTCAGACTGATCGACTTGGATCTGAACGCGTAGGTTGATGGACGCAGTGGATATCTCCTCCGTCGGAAGCGACACTGAGAGCGTGCTCATAGCGGGCGGTTTGCCCAGTTGCAGTCGGTTGGCTCGACATACGACCAGCAGCAGCATCGCCCAACACAACCAGGACGTATCCAGCCCCAGCGCCCGACCCAGCAAGGACATATCGATTGATCGTCCAGCTTCAAGAGTCTGATCTTAGGAGTGATATGCAAACACCCCGCACCGCGATCCAACGGTGCTTCGTTGAATCTTGCAGCGGAGGATCGCTCCGATCCTTGTTCACGTCAGCGCGGCATACGCACGGCTCGCTCGAGCGGATGTAAACGTCCGCGTCAGCAGCGGCGATCCCATCTCCGTTTGACATCGAGCTGACACCACTCGTTCGCTCGTGAGCTAACGACCTCGATCTGTGGCTCACATCGTCGCGGAATGGATCCAGAGACAGAACTGCTTCAAACGTGTCCACTTTGCGCTTGCATTGACACGAGTGCTCGTACCAAAGGCATCGAGATCTTGAAGCAGCCGTGGCGCGCACCCACACAAGTGCAGGTGCAGCTGCGCATCGTCGTGTCCAGGCTCAGCACGGCTTGTCGACCAGCGAAAGCGAGGCGATACAAGGATGTACCTGGGTTCGCCGTCTTGATACAGACAACCAAGACTGGCTCAAGCTCAGGTGACAGAATAAACGCTCCTCGACCACAGCTAACCAAGACCAGTCTCGACACTCATCCACAGGATCCAGAACCGCGGCACTATCCGGTAAGCATCACAGATTTGAGAGCTCACCTTGACGACACCTAGAATCCCAAGCTCCTGGCAACGATTGCCACGGCACACCAAACTTTCACAGCTCTAGGCGATCGCACCGATAGCGCAAAATGTAGCAACATCAGAGCACCAGAAGAGCAAACGACAGTGGTGGTGGCATGGCTCGGTGCCGCGAACACGCAAGCTGGTGTGTCCTACGACTCGGAGAGCCCGAATTTTTCAGCCAGGACAGAGTCTGAGCGAGATGCTAAGTGCATGGATGCATGTGCATCACACGTCTTGGCAAAGAGAGAGCGATAGAGCGATAGAGTGATCCATGTGCATCACCCGCGCGCGAGTGAGTGCAAATGAACAGGTTCAGGCGCACGCTTCAACGTGAGCAAGGAGGCAGGCGCTCAAGTTCGTGTTCGTGCTTGCGCGCTCGCTACAGCACGGATGCGACACTGAGTAACAGCGACAGCAGCAGCAACAGCTCTTCATCGGATGGTCTGTGCGCTTGCGACTGCTGCTGTCGCCGCGCTCTGTATCGTCCATCAAACCGGACGTGGAGCTGGATCTCGAGCTCATGCGATCAATGTCGCAGACTCGCTCGATGGTGGCAACAATGGGCGATGACAGCGGTTCGTTCGAGCGTCGAGGTCTGTTCAAGTACGTGAACGTGTGAACATGTGAGCAAGCGAGCAAGCACGGTGCGCCGACGGCGTTGTGCCTCGATTCTCTCGCTGGGGCGCGTTGAAGGCAGGCGGCACGCGCGTGCGTGGCGGTTGGACACCGCGACCGGCAAAGTGGACAGGCAGGTAGGTCTCTGAGTTGAGTTGAGCCGCGTTGAGTCGCGCGGGTGACGTGAACAATTGTGGAGCCCTGGTCCTTTGCGAATACGAGAGGCGTGAATGCGTAATACGAGCGCGAAAGGCGTCTCTTTGGACCTGTGCATTGTGTGAGATACCCGTGTGTTGCTAGTGTTTGCCTGTTTGTATGTGCTGTAATGGTCTAAATAGAGCCTCACAGACCTCTTCAAATCACGAAATACCCGTTCTACATACACTGAGACCTCTGCAAATACGCTGCGCATCCTGGTGGCCAAGAGGCGTGTTAGCACAATAATCGCGTAGTCGCAAAACAGCAACCACAACACTTGCTTGTTGTCTTGCTGCCTCCTTGCTCGTCGAGCCATCAAGCTATCTTCACCATGCCCGCATGCCTCGCATGCTTCGTGGCTGCCTGACAGCAGCAATGCTCGCGTGTCTGTAGGTGCTTCCGCCGCTGTCGCTACGACCCTCTCTTCACGCACACACCAGACGCCCGCCCTTCCTCCTTGCTGCAGTCTCTCGACAATTGTACTACTACCCACGACATGACATGGTTCAGTTCACACCCCTGTCCGACCGACCGCATCTCCAACAACCGAGCAACCTTGCGCTTGCTCGTACTCAAGCTCGCGCTCGAGTAACGCGAGAGGTAAAGGCAACGACAACGGTACTGCTCGCTTCATTGGCGCTCCTCAGCTGCTGTGCATCGCGACAGCATCGCGACAGCAGCAGAGTATCCACTCGCGCGCAGCAACGACGACAGCGATTTGCGTGCTCTGAGAAAACAACAGGCGGCGAGCGCGAATTTTTCTGCTTACGGCCCCACACAGCGACATCGCCTGCCTGCACCACACCTCAGTCAGACTCGGTCAGGCCAACGCGGTGCACAGCACAGGCGCTTCGTTGGACAGCTAGCGCCACTCTCCGCCACCTGGACAAGCAAGCGAGCGGCGCATCCATCCGGCGCGCTGTTGCATGGCGTGACGCTCACACAGCTGGGGCATTTGACCATGGACGTCGCGCACGCGCGGCGTCGCGAACAGTACTAAGAGGCAGCGGAGGCGACTCGCACGACCGCCTGACGGACGGATCCAGGCGCGACACATCAACATGCACTGCGCCGCCTTTGAGCGACCAGCTGCAACAGCATCACTTCCCAATTGACCTCTCACCACCCACACAACACGCGCTACGTACGCAACACAACGCACTCGCCTCTGCTCGATCAATCAATGATGCAGACCATGCAGACGACTGCCACCGCCCACTTCAGCCTCGACGTGGCGAGTCGCCTCGCCACAGGCGACCACAAGCGCCTCTTCCACACTCAGCAGCAGCAGCGCCAGCACGCACACTCTCGTAAACAGAGCTCGTTGCCACTGCCACCGTTTCGGTGCTCCGAGCCAGGATGCACGCGAGCGTTCAACCGCAAGTACACGCTCGCAGAACACCAGAAGACGCACTCGGGCGAGAAGCCGTACGTGTGCCCCGTCCCGACTTGCGGCAAGCGCTTCACGACCACGGGGAACCTCTCGCGCCACCGCCGCCTCCACGGCCCCGTGCTGCCGCTCCAGTGTCCGGCGCCAGGCTGCACGTGCACATTCGCAACCGACATCAAGCTAACCAAGCACATGAAGTTCCACCTCGGCACGGCCGAGCACGTGTGTCGCGTCCCGGGCTGCGGCAAGACCTTCAGCACCGTCGGCAACCACAACCGACACATGCGCAATCAGCACAACATCTACCACGATCTGTGCGACGGCGCCTCGACGCCACTGCAGCGCTCGCCGACCAAGCGCAGACGAGTGGCCGGCAGTACCGACAGTGCCGACAGTACCGACGACACAGCAAGCGGGAGCGATGTCGGCGCACAGAGCCCGAGCGGCGCAGACGATGACGCGTGGCTCTTTGGCTGGACCAACAACACCAACAGCAGCAACGACGAGGACGACGAGGACTTGGCTGACGACGAGGAGAACAGCGAAAGCGACGGCGACGTCGCCGACATTCAAACAGACGCAGACGGCAGTGCTGCTGCTTGGCTCGAGGCGTGCGTGGCAGCAGCCGAGCCGCTGACGCTCGATGAAGCCGCACAGCCGTGGGAGTCCGAGATGCTTGACGTGCTCTCGCTGCTGCTCCAGGTCGACGACGGCAGCGCCAGCGAGCGCAACCCAGCGCACAAGTAGATAGAGAGAAGGCCGCACTCATACACATGTACAACCACAAGGAGGCATCGCGAGCGCAGCCTCATGGCAACTGCGTGCACAGAGCGCAAGGATGTTCTTGTCAGACACACAAGCGACCGCAGATGTACAATAGAGCGATGCGATAGATAGATAGAGAGGTAGACGCAGCGAGTAAGAGAACGTATGAGCGCGCAACAGAGACACACAAGCAGACGCACGCGCTGCAGCGATCCATTCAATCCCATTCACCATGAGTTTGCGACGCTGTGGCATGCGCAGCGTCGGTTGTCAAGAGAGAGAGAGACTCGAGAGAGACGGCAGATCGCCAAGCGCACATCCAGTCGACCTGGAGAGCCTGAGCACTTGAGCACGAGCATATGAGCACACAAGCGCAAGCACCAGCGCCTGAGCACACGAGCACACGCACTGAAATCGCAATGGCTCGCCGTTCCGAGCCGATCACATACTCCCACTCTCGGTCGTCGTCACGTCACGCGAGTGTCGTCTCGCACTCAATCGCTCGCAGTCAGGTCGTTCCGATTCGACAGTCAGCACCGCGACTCGAAGGCAACAGAGCGGCGCGCTTGAACGACCGATCAATCGGTCAACGTGTCGTGTGTGCATGCTCATTGTCTTTGCTCTACTTGCGCACAGCACCATGAAGCGACAAGAGTGAGAGATGGTCTGTTAGCTTAGCCCTGTGCGATGGTGCGTCCTGCGACGTTGTCACCCGAGAGCACGTAGAGCTCGTCGATCTGCTTCTTGAAGCGCTTCTGCGCGTCTGCGCGCTTGACTTTGAACGTCGGCGTGAGCAGCTCGTTCTCGACCGAGAAGAGCTCGTGGTGGAGGTAGATCTGCCGCACGCGCTCAAAGCCTGCGAGCTTTGCTTTCGCGCTCGCGTCGTCGATCTCTTTCTGCACGAGTTTCTTGAGCACGGGCTGGTCGCAGAGCTCTTGGAGCGAGCTACTTGTGATGCCACTCGCGGCGGCGCGCTTCTTGAGCTCGAGCTCGTCCGGCACGACGATCGCGACCAAGTGCGAGTGGAAGCTGTCGCCGGTGACGAAGATCTGCGCAATGCTCGGGCACGTCCCGAGCGCGATCTCGATCTTCTCTGGCGCGACGTACTCGCCTTGCGACAGCTTGAAGATGTTCTTCTTGCGGTCGATGATCTTGAGCTGACCGAGCGGCGACCAGAGCCCAATGTCGCCGGTGTGGAGCCACCCGTCTTCGTCAAACGCCTCGGCGTCCTTCTCAGGCTGCTTGTAGTATCCGCGGAAGACCGTGACGCCGCGAATGCAGATCTCGCCGCGTCCGAGGCACGGCAAGCGCTCGTCGCCGTGCTCGCGGTCTGTGACGTTGTAGTTCATGTCGGGCACAGACGTGAGCTTGATCTCGACCGCGGTGCACGGACCGCCGATGTAGCCTGCCGAGTAGTCGGTGCTGCTCGAGGACGACGCACCAGAGCACGTCTCGGTCTGGCCGTAGCCCTCGACGACGTGGCACATGAACGCCACGCGGCAAAAGTCGAGGACGTCTGGCGAGAGTGGCGCTGAGCCAGAGAAGATGACAGTGCACCGGTCGAGTCCGAGCGACTCTGCGATCTTCTGGAAGAACACGCGGTCCCAGAACGAGTGCGTGAGCGCGCCAACCCTCTTGAGCCGCTTGCGCTTGATCGACAGCGCCGTTGTGAACAAGTACGACGGGAGCTTTGGCGCGGCCGCCATCCTAGCCATGATCTGGTCGTAGACGCGATTGAGCAGCCTCGGGACGCCGCAGAAGAGCGTCGGGCGAAGCGCTCGGAGGTCTTCGACGATCTTGAGCGGGTTGCCTTGAGAGAACCCGATGCGACCACCGCAGTGGTACACGGACACTTGCGACGCGCGCTCGTAGATGTGCGCGAGCGGCAAGTAGCACAGGTGCACGCTCTCAGTCGAGAACTTGATGTGACTCGCTTGGAGAAAGTCAAACGTGTTCGCGCACGCGGCCATGAAGTTGCAGTGCGTGAGCACGACGCCCTTCGGTTCGCCGGTCGTCCCGCTCGTGTACATGAGCGTCGCGACGCTGCTTGCCGACGGCGGCTCGAACGCTAGCGGGTGCTGCTCGCCTTCGAGCTCGAGGTCCGCGCAGTAGACAACGTCAAGACCGGCTGCACGAGCTTCAGCCTCCGCTGTGCCGTCGCGGTCGCCGCAGACAATCGCAGTGCGCAAGTGCGGACACTTGGACCGGAGCTGCGTGAGCTTCTGGAGCTCCGCGGCAGTGCAGAAGATCGTTGGGAGCTCGGTTTGGTTGAGGATGTACTCGGTCGAGTCTGCGCCGAGCGTATCGTAGAGCGCCACGGCGATGGCGCTGAACGCGTACGCCGCTTGCTCTGCGACGACCCAGTCGATCGAGTTCTTCATGTAGATCGCTGCGATGCGCGCGCCGTCGACCGTCGGGAGGAGCCCGCGGTGCATGAGTCCTGCGCTGAGCTTCGTCACGCGCGCAAAGATCTCGCCGTACGTGAACCAAACGTAGCCCTGTGCCACGCCGTTGACGATCGGGCGGTAGCCCATGCACGCATAGTCCTTGAACTGCGCTGCGCTCGCTTGGAAGTTGTGGAACGAGCTCTCACCTTCCGGTTGCGTGAGCCCTATGAACGGGTTGTCCGGGTCACTCGGGTCCGCGGCGATCGGGTTGCGCGGCAAGTGGATCGATCGGTGCACTGGACCGTGTCCAGGACGCTCGGTGCCCGGTACGATGCGCGAGAACGCGACCGGAGCTGTCGTCGCCATGCTCGACAGATACAATCAACAAGGGCTGTAGCTGTAGATGTACAGCACGTCAGACACACGCGTGCGTCGACACGAGCGGCGCTGGAAGAACGAGAGTGAGCGCCATCGCGCACCAGGAGCTCCTGGAGCGATCGGATAAGGTCCTGTGGGTAATTTTGGTCCGTGTCAATATGGAGGAGCTCGCGACTCGAAGGAGCTCAAGGCGCTCGTGTGAGCACACGTGGGCGTCTGGCAAGTGTCGTAGGAGCTGAACACGCGCGCGTGTCTGTTGCATGCGCGTCCGTGGCTCATCACGCGTTGCAGTGTTTGCAATAGAGCGAGCGCTCACGCAAAGCGAACGCTAAGACGCTCTTGGACTCACAACGTCAGGGTCAAGGGCGACAGAGTCGATGAGGACCGTAAGCGGCGATGACTAAGATTGTGTGTGTGTGTGTGTGAGAGAGAGAGAGACGAGCACAAGACGAAGGACAGAGGAACGTGTGCTCTATGTGTGTGATGGAGGAGATCTAGTGCGGACTCGCTGCGTAGTGACGATGGATCAAAGACTTAGCTCTTGCTCGGCTTCTTCTCTTTCGAGTCGATGCACATCGTGATCGGTCCGTCGTTCACCTGTCGAACGAGCAGCAAGAGCAGTCACATGGTCGTGTCAGTCGCACTCGATCCATCGCAGACGACGACAGGAGACAACGAGCAAGCGCGCGTCTTGAGCTGCGCAGGCGGAAGCTGAGAGACGCACCAGTGACACCTCCATGTACGCGCCAAAGACGCCTTCTGCGACCTTCTCCGCCGAGTGCGCAGTACGCACGCGGTCGCAGAACCGATCAAAGAACTCCTTTGCTGGCTCTGGCGACACTGACAAGCGAGCACGCCGACACGATACAGACAGACACACGAGCGTGAGCTCTTGTGTGCACATGCCTACGCTGATAGACAACCTGGACCACAAGACGCGACGTACTTGCGAGGTGAAAGTCTGGCTTGTTGCCCGAGAAGTAGCCGTGGAGCGTGAACTGACTCACGAGGAGCACTTCGTAGCCGTTCGAGAGCACCGACGTCTTCCACGGCGCGTCGTTTGCGTCAGGCCAGATGCGGCAGTTCTATCGACAAGTGCGCATAGAGCGATAGAGATGCATCGTGTGTGTGAGAGTGCGTCTGCAGACACGAGTGCACATGTGTCTGTCGGTCGCAATCGACGCACCAGCAAGCGGCGGCAGCAGAACTCGGCGTCTTCGTCCGTGTCATCGCGGCCAATGCCGACGAGACAGAGCAGACCCTTGCCGATCTGCCCGACGACTTCGCCTTCGACGCGCACGCTCGCGCTCGTCACGCGCTGCAACACGACGCGCATCGTGCTCTGCTTGTGTCGCTTATGTGTGGTGGGTTGGAATGTGTTGACACGCATGCTCATTCAATATCAGAATATCACTGCATACATTATTCAAGTATACATTAACATACGTAGTTGTTCGTGAGAGATCAAGGCGCATTTGCTCAAACAGATCGCAAGAGCATGGCAGACGCAGCATCGACGACGACCTCTTGCACTTCTTCAGCAGCGCCGCCGCGCGAAGTGCTGCTCTATGGCACGTCTGCGAACCCAGTGGCTGGGCTGCAGGGCCACATGGGCGCAGTCGCGTACTGCCGCCAGTTTGTCGACGAGGTCTGGGTCCTGCCAGTCTACCAGCACATCTACTCGTCCAAGCGGCAGCTCGCGCCGTTCGACCAGCGCGTGCACATGTGCGAGCTCGCGCTCAAGATGCTGCCAGCAAAGGGTGCGTCTCTGAGTGTCTGTTTGTCGCTACTGGGCTGCTGCTGCGGCTGTTGCTGCTGTTGTGATGGTAGACAGAGGCACTCATCATGTACTCACTCTCTCTTCGTCTGTCGCTCACGATCTCTCTGTATGAAGGAGCGCGCGTCGAAGTGAAGCAGTACGAGCGCGAGCTCTTTGAGCACCTCGCTGCGCAGACGCAGTCGCCCGAGACGCTGCGCATCGGGACGATCGACTTGATCGAGTTCTTGCTCGCGCGCCACCCAGACACGTCGTTCACGATGCTCCTTGGCGCCGACACGTACATCGATCTGTGCGCCGGCAAGTGGAAGCGCGGCGACGAGCTCCAGCGCTTGATCAAGTTCCTGGTCATGGACCGCAAAGGCATCGACGCGCCGTGGCGTCAGGAGCAGACCCAAGCACAGCAAACGAGTGACGACGACGGAGAGCAGCCGCGCGTGCGCTTCATTACGATTCCAAGCCTGAGCGACGTGTCGTC
Organism: Pythium guiyangense; assembly: GCA_003730235.1. Classification (NCBI taxonomy): domain Eukaryota; phylum Oomycota; class Peronosporomycetes; order Pythiales; family Pythiaceae; genus Pythium; species Pythium guiyangense. The sequence goes on along the minus strand of QXDM01000017.1, from coordinate 879,630 downwards.
GACGTTTGTGCGTAGCGTGCGCGATGTCGACGCGCTCCGCGAGCTCGTGGGCCCTGACGTCGCAGCGTACATCGTCGCGCACAAGCTGTACGCGTTCGCGAGCGACGATGCGTAGTAGTGCGAGCAGAAGTCTGAGATGTGTTGACGGTCTACAATGATACCCTCGATAATATCACTACAATAAGTAGCTGATATACTGGATGAAGCACTGTGTATAGCAATCGCTTCAATTTTGGCGGGAGTTTGTCCCTCGAAAATCTCTCGCTCGATCGTGTCGCTTCAGTCGCAAAGAGCTCTTCGTGAGCTTGAAGACGACCATGAAGTACCCGCTACTGCGGCGCTTGCGACTCGCAGAGCTCGACCGCGAAGTCGCGCGCGCGTCGATGCAGATCTGCCACAAGATCGTCATGCAGCAGCTCTACATCTCGCGCGCAGACGTGCGGCGGCAGTGGGTCGTGATCTCGAATCCGTCCGACGGAGTGCGTGTTGTGTCCTGCTCTCAACGACAGCAGCAGCATCGTCATGCGACTCACGTCATTGCTCGCGCTTTGTGTGTCTGTGTGTCGCTGTACGCAGTCGATTGACCTCACAGACTACGCAGTCGCGAGCACAGACGGCCGCAGCATCTTTCGCTTTCCACACAACTACACGCTCTTGGCAGGCGACCAAGTCACGATCTGGTGCGCGCCAGGTACGTTCAATGCGTACATGTGCTGCATGTACTCACACGAGCACAGATGCTCACAGCATCTCTCTATCGATCTATGAAACGCAGGCGGCGTGGACTTGGACACAGACAACGTCCTCGAGCCGTACTTGTTCTGGACCGAGGCCGGCGGCTCGCTCCGGAACGCACCGTTCTTCACGCCCGACGCGACGAACGAAGTGCTTTTGCTCGACCCAATGATGACTGAAGGTGCATCTCGACGACGTGTTTCCTGCTGCAACAGCTCACTTACTACGGTCGCTCATCTCTCGCTCGTATGTGACTGCAGTCGCGTCGCTCAAGATCTTCGAAGACGGTCGCAAAGAGTTCCGCGTGCTCAACTGCGTCTCGCAGCACCCACCGGCGCACCGCATCGTCGGCGACGCGCAGTTCTGCGTCGGGTGCCTCGCGCCGCCACCGCCCCTTGCGCTCAATGACTCAATGCCTAGCAAAGACGTCTACGTCTTCTCGCGCTACTGGGACGTCGTGTCCGACAAGTCGCTCGTCGCGCACTTCCTCGGGCTCTTGCTCGCGCCGCTCGTCGAGTGCGTCCGCGCAATGCTCGTGTACCTCTTGCTCTCGCTCTTCCAAGCCCCGCGGCGATCAAGTACCGACGCTGCGACTGTCGTATCGCTCGGTCCGCAGCTCCAGACCAAGCTCTTTCGGCTCGTTGTGCTCATGACTGCGTGCGACGTGCTCACGCGGCGCCTCGCGCTCTGGATCAAGAGCGGCGTGCTCGTGACGGTCATGAGCTTTGCGTCAGTGCTGCTCGACCAGCTCGCGCTCGTGGCGCTCTACACGTCGCTCGAGCACCTCTACCCGACGCTCGCACGTCCGTTCCGCGCACTCCTGAGCCTCGAGCTCGCGATCGCGACCGTCAACATCACCGCGATCCAGCTCGGGTTCCTCGAGTTCCGCGACCAGTGGCACCCGGCGTTCAAGGAGGTCTCGCGCTGGGACTACCACTACCGCTACGCTGTTGTGCTCTGTGGCGCAGGCAAAGAGCTCCTCACGCACGCGCTGCTGCTCCTACCGCTGCAGCAGAATGCGCCGTCACTCGTGGTCCAGACCCTCGCACTCGCGCTCGTGCCGCTGTTCACTGTCGCACTGGGCATGGACGTCGTTCGTGGCGTTGCGACGCTGCTGCACTTGGTTCAGTACCCGTGGCTTTCCAGCTCCAGTGGGACGTCACGGCATCGCAAGCACAGCTGATAGAGAACGCAACACATGCACAGCACATCGCGTCGTTCGCACTCGTTCTCACTCTTGTTCCTCTCCTTCTGCTGCTCGGGCGCACACGGCGCTCCACTCTGCCGCCAGTCGCGAGTCGAAGCGCGTCCTAGGACTGCAGCACGGCGTCGGATGACAGCCGTCGTGTCGATCGCTCCGTCTCGCGCGCATGAGTGTGCGCACGCTCTCCTCTTCTCTCTCTCAGTCTCTCTCAGTCTCTCTCTCGGGCGCGTAGTCGCTCTCTAAAAGTTGGTGCCCTCTGGCGGCTGCGGCAGACGGCGGTTCGTTGGCGACGCCATCTCATTGCGGATCGCCACGAGCACGTTCTCGATCCCAAAGCTGCGGTTCCAGCTCGCGAGCGCAGCGAGTCGTCGCGGGTCCACGCGTCCGCTCTGCGCATCGACGCACGTCATGTTGATGCGCGACGTGAACGCGACTTCCGGTGGGTAGTTCGGGTACTGGTCGCCGCAGTGGATGCGCAGGCTGTAGATGCGGCCGTCGTGGCACGTCTGCAGTAGCAAGAGCATCAAGAGCACGCGTGAGTCTGGCGACGCGAGACATTAGAGACAAGAGACGCATGGACGTACGCCAGCAGGTCCGAGGATCGTGCCGATCCAGTTTGTGAGGAAGATGTCGTCGGCCTGCTCGAGTCCGTACGAGATGCTCATGTCGCCATGGCCCTTCTCGGCGCTCTCGAGCTCCTCGAGGAGCTTAAAGTTGCGCGGCACTGCAGTTGATCGACCAGTCGATAGATGAAGTACAAGTCCATAGTGAATGCGAGTGAGTGAGAGAGATCGTAGCCACTTGGTCGCGTGAGACGGACCAACTACGGATCGATCACATGCGAGCAGAGGACGCACCGATCACGACTTCAGCGCCAGGCTTCGACATTGGGACTCGGGATCAGCTGATGAAGCACACGCGCGACACACACGATAAGCGATCGAATGCGCGTGAGGACACACGAAAAGTGAAAGAGCGCTCGCTTGATGAGGGGACCGCATCGCACACACAGAGACGCTCGCAGACACTCGCATTGATGCGTGAGAGCACTTGCGCACGTCATGCAGACACTGCCGCAGCGAGCGCGCATTCCCACATCCAGAGAGAGAGACAGACAGCGCGTCTATCTGTCGTTGTCGTCACATACGCTCGTTCGTACCTGCTGCGTCTGGTGTTTCGCGCGTCGCGAGCCTTTTTCTCTTTTGCGATCTCACTTTTCCCCTTTTCCGGTTGCGATTTCGATAGTGATAAAAAACAAGTATCTCGACATGATGTGGCGCAGTTGTACCACATGCATCAGCGGTTTGTGACCACATTTGCATACAAATATCAAGATCGAGTGCGCACAGTAACATGAGAATAGGCAACGGACTTCGCTCAAGTCACTGACGAATGAATGCATGCGTCTATCTATCCACCGCCAACGACAGCAGCGATGGCGTTGGCGGTGGCGGTGGTCATCTGTCTATCAATGCGTGTCTCTCCTTACTTGTCGAGACCCACGCGGTAGTCCTTGTCGTGCAAGAGCGCGTCGCGGAGCTGCTCGAGTTCGTGGCGCCACACTTGCGCTGGCGTCATAGCGCGGAGCTGCGCGAGCTTCTCAGTCTTCGCAGCGTGCTCGCGCTGGAGTTTCTCCGTGTTCTCCTTCGTGAAGCTCAGGAGCGACGTGTTGAGGAGGTAGTCAAACGCATCGTCATCGTCGTCATTGCTGTCTGACGCGTCACTGTTGCCTTCGACAGAGTTGTCTTCGACTGTGTTGACACTGTCGTCCTCGTCGTCGTCCTTGAACGCCGCTGCAAGCGTGAAGCCGTGGCTCTTGAGCAGCGCGACAAGCTGCGCTTTCGGCAAGCGCTCGGTCAGAACCATCTGGAGCTCGCCGTGGCTCACTTGCTCGAGGAACCGAATGCGGTTCGCGAGCTTGAGCACGTCTTTGCTCTGCTTCTGGTCCAAGTGCGCCTTGCGCTTGGTGTAGAGCGCAAGACGCACTGGGAAGAACGCGCGGACGACGTCGTCACTCGAGTCGTACCGCACGAGCTTGCCGCTCGCGTCAAACGCGTGCATGTTGCTCGTGCTAATGCTCGACTCGAGCTTGAGGAGCTTGCGGAGACCAGCGCGGACGCCGCCGTCTTCGTCGTCCTTGTCGGCATTCGTGTACTTGGTAACGTCCTGGCGCGAGAGCGTAATGTCAAAGCGCACGTCGCGGTCCGTGTGGTGCTCCGAGAACGACCGGATCGCCTTCTTGCCTACGAGGTCCCACAGCACTTTCTTGTAGTCCTCGACCCACTTGCCGACCGGGAGCTCCGAGACCCGGAGCGTCGTCGCGTTCACGCGCGTGACGACGCCGTGGGACGTGAACGACTGCTCGCCTGTGCGCACGATCGCGCCGCGAAAGCCTTTGAACCACGGCGCCATGGGTGACAGCGCAACACTGTCGAGCGGCGTCTCAGGGTCCGCGCTCACAGCGTCGAGGAGCGTGAGCAAGTTGTCAATGACCTGGATCGGGTGGAAGTTTGGGATCGACGTCGACCAGCCCGTGCCAATGCCCTCGGCGCCGTTCACGAGCACGAGCGGCAGGATCGGGACGTAGTGCACCGGTTCAACTGGAAAGCCGTCGTCGTCGACGTGCGTGAGCAGCGCGTCGTCGTCTTCTGGGAAGACCAAGCGCGTGTACTTTTGCAAGAGCGTGAAGATGTAGCGCGGACTCGCAGCGTCCTTGCCGCCCTGCAAGCGCGTGCCAAACTGCCCGGACGGCACGAGCAGCGGCACGTTGTTCGCACCGACAAAGTCCTGCGCCATGTTGACGATCGTAGCGTGGAGCGAGGCTTCGCCGTGGTGGTACGCCGTGTGCTCGCTGCAGTAGCCCGCGAGCTGCGCGACCTTGACTTCCTTTGTGAGCTTGCGCTTGAGGCACGCAAAGAGCACTTTGCGCTGCGAGACCTTGAGCCCGTCGACGACCGACGGGAGCGACCGCGCGTTATCAGCGTGCGAGAACTGAATGAGCTCCTTGTTCACAAAGTCGCTGTACGTGACAGCGCCAGCGCTCGTGTCGAGGAACGACGTTGGCGAGTACGTGTTCAGGAGCCACTGCTTGCGGTCGCCTGCGCGCGTCTTGCTAAAGACCATGTCGAGCGCGTCGCCGTCAGCATCGCCAGACCAGCGGAAGTCGACAATGTGCTTCGGAAGGTCCTGAAAGTACGCGCGACCTTCCGCGCTCGTGCTCGTGCCGAGCCCTTTGTAGTACTTGATCGCGTATGTCTTGAGCTCGTCGGGCGTTTGGCGCTGCTTCCAGTCAAAGTACTCGGGCAAGCTAAAGAACGTCTCGACGTGCTCGCTCTTGGCCTTGGCGCTGCCTTTGCGCGGCGTGGCTTTGATGATCGGCGTGATGAACTCGCTCAGGAAGTCGCCGGACTGGAGCAAGTGCGGCCAGAACGTGTGGAAGAGGTTGAACAAGAGGCCTTTGATGTGCGACCCGTCATGGTCCTGGTCGGTCATGATCACGACTTTGCCGTACCGGAGCTGCTGGCGCTTCTCGACCGTGTCGTACGTCTCGTCCATCTTGAGGCCGAGGATCGTACACAAGTGCGCAAACTCGGCGTTGTTCGAGAGCTGCGCGACTGTCGCGTCGCGCACGTTCAGGAACTTGCCACGCAGTGGGAACACGCCGTACGTGTCGCGACCGACGACTGCCAAGCCAGCGACAGCGAGCGCTTTTGCCGAGTCGCCTTCTGTCAAGATCAGTGCGCACTCGCTCGAGCGCGGACCACCGGCCAAGTTGGCGTCTTCGAGCTTTGGGACGTTCACGGTCGTCTTGGACCGCGGCGACGACACTTTCTTCAAGAGCGCGGCGCGCTGCTTCGACTTGGCCGCGTCAACGACGCGCTCGACAATGCCCGAGTTGGCGATCACGAGCTTCGAGAGGCGCTCCGAGAGGATGCACGTCGAGCCGTACGTCGACGGCCGCGACGACATTGACTCTTTCATCTGCGAGTCGAACGTCGGGTTCTCGATCATGCAGTTGATAAAGAGCGCCAAGTGCGGCTTCACGTGCGCCGGTGTCACGTTCAGCTCGCTGTGCTTCTTGTTCACGTAGTCGGCAATACGGCGGCAGAGCTGATCGGCAACGTAGTTGACGTGCGTGCCGCCACGGAGCGCTGACATGCCGTTCACGAAGCTCACTTGGACAAACCCAATGTCGGACGGAAGAACGCCGATCTGCCACCGCTTGTTCACGCGCGAGTAGATGTAGTCGACTGTGTTTTGGACATTTTCGACATTTTCGACACTCGACGGTGTTGTCGTTGCGTGCTGGAACGCTTGGATGTACGACTCAAAGCCGGCGATCGGGACTTTCGTGCCGTTGAGCGTGACGTCGACGTCCGAGAGACAGCCAGCGACGTCAAACACGCGCTTGCGCAGCACGCGGACCATGCCGGGCGTGAGCTTGTCCATGTCAAACTTGGCGAGGTCGGGCGAGAACGACACGCGCGTAAAGTCCGACGTCCCTGGTGGTAGTGGCGCGATCTCGGGCTCGCCGCGCTCGCGCATGTTGTTGCGCCAGACCTGCTTGTACTGCAGGCCAGCGCTCGCGTCGCCCGTCTCGACGACAAACTCGTTGCTAAAGATGTTGGTGAGCTTTGCGCCGTAGCCGTGGCGCCCGCCCGTGAGCCGCGCACTCGAGTCGTCAAAGTTCGAGCCCGTGAGCAAGTGCCCGAGCACGAGCTCAGGGACGTACACTTGCTCGTGCTTGTGGAACTTGATCGGAATGCCGCGGCCGTCGTTGTGCACCGAGATCCACGGCTTGTAGCCGTTCGCTTTTGTCCCAGCGTCGATCACGACGTCGAGCCGGCGCATGCTCGGGTCCCGCACTTTGTTGTCCACAGCGTTCACGATGATCTCGTCAAAGATCTTGTACAGCGCTGGGACGTACTCGACCACTTGCTGCTTCATGCGCACGGCGCCGTCGCTGCTGCTGCGCTCGCTTGCAGCATCCGGGACCATCCACATCGTGTCTTTCGTCGCTTCGACAGACCCAATGTACATGCCGGGACGCAAGAGCACGTGCTCGAGCGGCGTCTTCTTTTGGTAGATCGACTCGACGCTGCTCTCGAGCGCAGTCGAGAGCCGCCGTTGCTGCTCGCACTCTCGCCACGGCGCAAGTGCATCCATGCCATTGCGCGCAAGGAACGAGAGGCTGCGCAGGTTCGTGTCAATGCGCTTGAGCGCCGATCGCGAGATGTGCGCGTTCAACAGACTCGATCGGATCGCAAAGCTGCGAGCATTTGTGCGAGCGCTTAGTGCTCCGCATGCACCGCTCGGTGCACGCGCTGGAGCTAATGCGCCGCGGACACCGCGCGCATGACGCGCACTCGAAGCCGCCACACAGCGCCACATATCCGAGCTTGTTCAGCCAGTGCCAATCACTTTAGAACACAGCTGATAGTGCGAAAAACAAGTGGGATCTATACAAATTTCGTCCACTGTATCACATTCACTTTAATCTTCAGCATAGCATACAAAATATATCATGATATTTGCAGAATAAATTTGTATGCCATTCGCTTTGCTTTACGTGTTTACCAAGTTGGACGTTCGAGCGTGAGTAGGAAAGGTGCGTGCAGCTGCGCTTCGTACGATCTCATTGAAATTGATCGGTAGCAGCACACGGAGCAACACCAGAGCATGTGTTTCCGCATACAGCCGAGAGTCGTAGCAGTCGGTTCAATGGTGTTTGACAAACAGTAGTGATTGCAGATGTACTTGAAGACGCTCAACGATGTCTCACGCGCGTTTTGGGTGTTGGCAGTTGTAACGCCGATGAGGCTCATTATTTTATATGGATGTCGGCTAGGAGCCGACGCACCTCTAAAACTTGCTCGGAGCAATACTAGAAGTGTATCCATACGTACTAAGGAATGTGTATTGCGTTATTGTGTAGAGCTTATATATATCAGATATGATGCCAACAAGATGTGTAGGCCACACGTCGGTGACGGATTGTGGCGCTATGCATCAATCAACTAGTCCAAAACCCTTTACCTTGATTGTCTTTGAGGATTTACCTGGCCTTGAAGTCCACATTCCATCGGCCTCTGGAATGTCGCGTGTGTGTTCGAGTGGCTGAACGGCATAAGGATGAAGCAAAACAGGCCACGTCGCGTTGAGACTACAGTCTTGTCCTTGTCAGCATCTGCCACTTTGACTTGCCAGTTGCCGGCATGTAGTTCGAGTGTGAGGAAAAATGTTATGAGCCGCCAAAACTTTCGAGTGTCCCGTCGATGTGGGCAGTCGGGTATACGTCAGTGCAGCTGTGTTGAGGCTGCGGTTGTCAATGCAGTACCGCCTCGCTTTTGGCGACACAACCGAGAAGCCCACTCGCCGTTACCCTCTACGATCACACCGTTCTGCAATATCTTTGCGACCTGCTCCGCAATGACCACGTTCTTACTTTCGAACCTCTGTGCAGTTCCTGGTAGATCAGTGTCGCAAAGCCAGTGTTGATGCGGTGTTGTACACAAGTCGTAATTGGTGGCACCTTCACTGAGCGATTCTTGATCCAGCGTCGACAGCGAATTCTGCACTAGATCCTTGCGGTCGTCGCGCAATTACCAAACCTCTGTACTAACGATTTGTTGTCAAACGCAAACTGCCACACCTAAATTCGATACGTCATACCATTATCTATGGCGTAAGTTACATTTTGTGTATCATAGCGCATAGACCCGAAAATGTGGTATAGCCTTGGATGAATGGTGTACATTGCGCACAGTAGGCATAGGCGCTCACGCTCGTGTACGTAGCGAAGGGCGAACAACGCAATCATACAAAAATTATGCCTAGGTCAATGTTGTAGGGCAAAGATCAGCGCCGTTGACTCGTTCAGTCTTGTGAGTAAATTAGAAAGTGTGTGAGTGGGTATTTTTTGTGTGTCTACAACTGTGTCGAGATGAGTCTGTATGATGATGTGCATCGTCGACCCCTGTGGCGCGTGGAAAAACACATATCTAGGCCAGTTGACTGTGTCTGGACTGACACTATCTGTTGTGTCTGGTGCTTGAAATGAATGATCAACTAAGTAGTGGATTGACTGTGGTCCACGCAGAGCACGACAGCGCCTCGACATGTGTGTTGGTCGAAGAGAGCAAGCCAGAGCTGAACGTGAGCGAATATTACCATGGCGCAACGCACCACGAGCACCATGCCAATGGGAGCATCGGCGAGCACGTCAGCGTATCATTGTCGTCGAATTCATTCAACTGCGACGGTGTGTGGGGCTTGATTATGCTATATTTCGAAAAACAATCAATGCATTGAACTGGTACGTGGAAATCGGAGTGCTCTCTTAGCTGCCGCTATCAGACAGCACAGTCATTCGTCTCTTCATCGCTACTGTCCGTGTGACAGAGATGACACAATGCGCATTTTTGTAGCTCATCAATCATTGAGCTGTGTTCGATAGTGACCCTGAAGTGCTCATTGGGACGGTGCGTTTGACCCGCAAAACTCGTTCCATGTTGAACATTATGGGAGGCGATCAGATCAAATCAGCTGTGCGAATGAGGATTACGAGCTACTTCGATGACTGGAGAAAAGTGTGTGACGTGGTGACGATTCTGCGCCAATTGCATATGATGTGGATCGCTCATGCTAAAATCTTGTCATACAAAGCCACTACCAATACACATGACCAATGATATCTATTTTTCTATCTTGTTAACGTTATTTGGTTGTTCTTCTTCCTTTGACATACACCGATTGTTATGGTGTATACCAATGGAACGCATTGAGAGTAATTAGCATTCAATATCTACTACAATTTATGACAGTATCGTAGCCTATGACATAGTTAAATGCGATGCACGAATCGATTCAAGTTTGAGACATCCAGTGTTGTTGATTCGGGTATGGTGCGAGCTAGACTTGAACGTATCTTAGCGCCTGAGGTGCAAAGATTTAATAGGATTGATGCTTTGACGGTTGTCGTTGTGCATGATGTCATTTCGAACATGTGCTTGGAATAAAAGAACACTCAGTGATTGCATCTTCAGGGGTCTCACTGAGGGTTTTCCTTTCGTCTTGTGGTAATCGCCCGTTACAGACATATTTCAGAACAAAGGCGTCCAGCCCTCGATATTCGAGTTCTGCTGCGAAAGCAGACACTGCTTCTCGTTAGTCGCCTCGAGATCGTGTGGCATGGCGTAAGGCCTTTGCCTCAGGCTCTCGGGTCGTCTAGAAGAATAACGAGCTTAGATTGTCGTATATGAAGCAGTCGACTCGCTTTCTTGCGGCGATGCGCCGGCACTTACTCTTCTTCCTCTGCTCTGGCGGGTCTTGGACCCCTCAATCTACACCGGCAAGAGCTTGTTGTCTCTGCCTCAATCGCCAAGTTCACGCCGCGAGACATCACTGACGTCAGAGATCGAGACGATAACTGAAGACTGGCAGGATGTGCGCTACAACTACGTGCTTCAGGACGAACTTGACGAGCAGCGGTTCTCCCTCGATCATTTGTTTGGAGTTGACAGCAGCGGCCCAATGCGCGGCTGCCGCATCGCGTCTTCAATGAACGCAAACCAGCGCTGTATCATCTATATTCCAACCAGATCAGTCGCTCTCGATCGGGATGCCGCGGGGATCCTGCGCGTACAACATTAAGTCGCCACAAAGCACCGAGAAGTGCTGTCGCCGGTATTTTTGGCACACCTACCGTCCCTCTACGATAGCGTTCAACAAAGTTTCTGGATTCTATCCAACCGAACCCTTCAATATCTGCTCAACCGGTGGCCACTTTCGAAATCGTCCAGAACGCGTCAAATTTGGTGGTCAATATTGCGTCGGCTTCCATCGTGAACATGTAATATCTTTCGTCTATCTAAGCTGACCATATGTATATATCACTTACATCTTATATATATTTGTAAACGTAAGTGTTTTATACACATAGCTCGCTTTGATTTTATCAGGTCGAAGTCCGAACGGACTGCAGTAGCCTCTAGCAGCTGCTCTTGCGAAAGCGAACAAGTGGCGCATGGTTATGCACGCCAAGGGCGACTCTTAGCTTGTCGTTACTGAATGGTCTCGCTTCAACCTGTGTATATGCTCCTGGTCACGATTCACATTAGAATGAAAAAAACTCTTGCTGACAATTCTCATATATTTTGGTAGTTTGCTAATCTGGTTAAAATACCGGTTTCAAGTATTTGAATAGCGTAATAATTGAATGAATGGGTGTCTAAAACGAGTGCTGCACAACCAGAGAAATGCCTTATTTAACCAATTGATATCACGTTTTCATAGGAAGTATTAGTTTGCATTCTTCGAGTGTCATTGAAGTCTGTCATTTCTGTCGTCGAAAACATCATATATTTTTCCATTGTATCATTCATCAAAGTAAACGTGTTGTATTTGCATTTCAGTATAACATTGACGTACGCAAAGTCTTTGTCTCCCTGGCAAACTGTTTCATAAGCTTTCATTATTTAATGTGCAAGCTCGATCTCCTGTTGTGGCAATAAATGTTCTACTGCATGTACTCAAATTAACAGCGTATTCATGAGTTTATTACCTCTGTTGACAGTGAAGACCCGTAGCTTTTCTAGTCCATCATATTAAATACAGTGATACTGAGAAATGTTCTCAGTATTACCTAACAACGAAAACTGACAATATGTGACAATTCCCTGGTAGAGCGACACACCATGTACAACCCACCGGCTAAACTAGTCATCACTATATTGTTGCCAGATGTGACTACATAGTCCTTCCAGAACACTTCCAGAACGATACTACATGGTGATTTGTTTGGTTTGACAGCACACCGTTTCAACGTTTGAACTAAAAGTGCTATAATGTACAATTCAATTTCTTTTAAATACGTACTACTTCTCACATATCTCTACAGGTCCGTGAAGTACGTTTTCGCATATGTTGTACAGGCAATCCTCTTAAATTGACACACGATTAATCACTTGCCACACATGTATTTTTAGAGGTGTTTCAGTAGATATTGGTTTCACGTATAAGAGGTAATATACATTTGTGCATTCGAAACCCTTGTGATTAATCTCCTTCAAACGATTTCGAAGGGATATGGATTGTTCGTTGTGTTTCAATTTGAGAGATGAATGCCTGTACAGACTACAGACGTGTCCAAATAGTAATGTCGTTGTAAAAATACCTCTAGAGACTCGTCGAAACATGACAACAACTGTATCGTTAACTTTCAGAACGAAGTAAATTGATTCTAAATGGTGATTTGTTTGTTTTATACAACACCATGCCTACCATGTTTCCTTTGTTATCACTAAAATTGCTAATTCATATTCTTTCGTCATTTTAGGGTCTTACATATTTCTTAAGGTATGTGTAGTACAAATGTGCAGAGGTTGTAGCTGTTAGACGTCGAATGACGACATGTCCAAAAATGGAAGCTGTCATAAATATTTGCTCTTTTGCCTGTCAATGTTATGAAGTCGATGATCTTAACTACGACGCCGACTTACAAGGTCACCAGATGATGGTTGATCATGCTCCAGAGTTGATTGCACTCTCACCCATTTTTTTGCTGAAGGAGATGGAGACATTTTTCAAGGTTTAATCAATGATAGGTTTTAATGTTATATCTATCTATGACACACGACTCAGAGAACAATCTTAAGCCCGCGCTAGATATTAGTTGTAGCTAAAGTATAGCAACATGTTCATCCAATACTCAAATGTAGTCAAACGAATTTTAGGGGAGTTGGTAGCGACAGTTTCGTTTTGAGACCCTTTTTCCACCTTTTCGGAATCGAGTCCATATTCCCTCCTATTTGGAAACCAGAAATGCTACAACGAAATTCGCACAGATAGTCAATTTTCAACAAGCACACAAAGTGTATTATGTAGGCAAACTGTAGCGTGGCTGAATGACTACTTGTAGCCTATCCGTAACGTGTCCACTTCTTGTAGCGTGTAGTCGATGTGTGCCTAGCGCAGCTGCAACTCCATCCTCGCGCACACTGCGGCTGCGTCCGCTCTTCAGCACGAACAAGCCTCCAGCACTTGAGGGGTTGTGGATCGTGCGCGCGAGCGTTTTGGCATCGAGGTCAAGTACAAGCAGACGTAGGACTCTCTTCGATCTCAACCGCGCCAGTCTCTATAAGACAATGACAACTCGTACGGTCTTTTGAAACTGCGACTGGCAGCACTAACTGCCCGAAACCCGTCGTCGCTCAGCGACGTGGTTCTCGACGACGAATGGCGTGTTCAGCGCGTGTTCTTGGCGCTCGGTGCGTGGGTCAAAAACGCCTCGAATTGTCTTCCTGTTGTAGCACTCGATGCATGCCTCATGAAGACAAGTGTCAAGGGAACGCTGTTCCTCGCAACTCGGCTGAGCCCAAACCACGACATTGTCATCGTTGCGCTTGGCCTCAGGACATCGGAGGAAGGACTACATTGGCGTTGGTTCATCGAGCAGCTCAAACAAGCCTCCGACTACTTTGCAGAACCGGACATCGTGATCATGAGCGATCGAGAGAAGGGATTGGCCTCGGCTGTGGCTCAAGTAATTCCCCAAGTACCTCACGGTTACTGCGCCTTCCACATCAAGAAGAACGTATCGGCAGCTTGCAGAACCGACCTACACGGGCGGATCGACACAATCGCGAAGTGTCTCGAACCGCGAGCGCACCAGCAGCTGATCGCAGAGTGCAAAGTGATCACGCCCGCGGCTGCATATCTTAAAGGTAGCGTGTATCGTGTATCATATCCGTAGCATGTAGTCGATGTGCTGTGTGTATCAAAAGCACGTGGTGTAGCCTAAGGCGCCTGCCGGCGATATCTTGTGTGTATGGGATGAGTATCCAGGAGTCGGGTTGACAACTGGGTCACTTGCTTCTTTACTTGCCCTCGATTTGGCCAAGTCACGACGAACTTTGCCGAGTCAACGAACAGCTGGATTCTCGATGAGTGAGAACAGTCGTGGTTCGGTTGCATGCAAGGTATTGTTTGAAACATCCAGGCGCGGAACTTCGAGCTGTCTCAGAAGTACGACGCGGTCCGCTGGCAGTTCGCACCATGGGTCGCGCCAAGTTCAACACTACAAGAGGAAGTCGTCGTGTCGTTGTTCCAGCGTCGGAGGGCATCGTTGAAGTCATGCGCCATACAAGTCGCATGTTCGCGGTCGTGGACGTACCGTTGCGACTGTGTTCATGCGGATTTTGGACGGAGCACGGATACCCATGTGCTCACGCCTATGGTGTATACCTGGTTCTTGGTAAGGACCCGGCTGGAGGAATCTCTCAGTACTACTCGGCCACCAAGATTCGGGCTTCGTTTGCAAAGCACTCGATACCTGGTGGCGTCTTCAATGTGACCGCCGACGACGCGTTACCCCCTTCGTACCAGTGGCACGTGGACGCCCCCGGAAGATTCGGATCCAGAACAGATCGGAGTACATCAACGACGACTAGCCAATCACTTGCGGTTTGTGCGGCGCCAGAGGTCACAACAAAAGAATTTGCAAAAGACGACAGAAACGCACCGAATAGTATAACACCACATGGATAACACGCTACACATTAGATACGCACTGCGGTTAATGTGCACGTTACTCTTCGCACACAACTCAAATGGTTTTCTTGTACTTCAAGAGTTCGGAACGGTTGCTCGATCAGAGGAGGAAATTGACTCGATTCCGAAAAGGTGGGAAAAGAGGGTCTCGAAAACGGATTTCCCCGAAGTTTTAATGTTATATCTATAATGTTTTTGCTATCCATGACACACGACTCAGAGAACAATCTTAAGCCCGCGCTAGATATTAGTTGTAGCTAAAGTATAGCAACATGTTTATCCAATACTCAAATGTAGTCAAACGAATTTTAGGGGAGTTGGTAGTGACAGTTATGATTGTTTGCTAAAATAGTTTTTGTTTATAGCAACGCTCCGTTTTCAACAATATTCACAAAAATGCTATAAATTTGGCGTGGGATTTTAACTATTTGATCATTGTATATTTTTGGGTTTGACGGCGAATAGGTTTCGACAACTTCACAGAAAGTGTGAACTTTTACTTCTACACACATGTCGTAAAGTGATATTGTATAACACAAAATAGCAGAAGTCGGTGGTGCAGTGTTCGTCGTTTTGAAGGAGTAGCTACGGATCGTCAAGTGAAGATGTTGTTGATCGGACGTTTGCCTATCGTATCGTCCATAGAGATAGATGGTTGACCAACAAGTGCTTGTCGTTCATCCATCTCGGCTCTTCTTCTGAACAAACACGTTGTGACCTTAACAATTGGCTTTAGGAACAAGCGATCGCCACGCACGCACTATTGACAAAGACCTCACTAGACAGTGTACGCCGTGCTCGAGCGCTCCTTCGCTCGCGCTTTCAAGAGTATCCGATGGAGACCGAGCAAGTTGGTTCGACCCGCGCGCCGATCCGTCGCTGGCACGAGCGCCTCGTGCGACGTCTTGTCAAGGAACCGCAAGAGCTTCTCGACTGCTACGCACGCATCGCTCAAGTTTGCAATGTCTGGCGTAGATGTCGCACTGGCGTCGAGGGGCACACTGTGCGTCGCGCGCTGCGACTCGCGGATCAAACCTTGCGCTGACAGACTCTCGATCACGATCTCGTCGTCGTGCGCGTCGTCTCGTTGTGCGCAAGGAGCGTCGTTCGGATCGAGACTCACGAGCTCCAGCGCGAGCTGCTCCATGCTGCAGCCTCCGACAGTGTCGAGACCCAACACAGTCGCAAGCTCGCGCTTCGTTGCGACTGCAGCCAAGAGCTCGAGTAGCGCCACGTACACGGTCGCATCAAGCGACGGCTGCGCTGCGTCAGCGTCGTTGCTCGCAAGCTCAGCGAGCAAGTGCGACGGGAGGTACTGCGACTTGGTCCATGCGTGGCGAATCGCAGTCGCAGACACCGTGTGCCACGCGCTCTGGAGCCACAGTAGCGCATTCCGCGTGTGTGTGACGGCGTGAACGTCAAAGACAGCCTTGGTCGCTTGCGACTGCCACAGCGCGTACTCGTCGAGGATCGTCTGGAGCATCTCGCGCCGGAACGCGAGCTTCCAAGCCCGGACGACGCCGAGCAGTAGCGGCTGCGCACTCGTGCTATTACAGCTGCTGCTCTGCGGCGGGAGCACGAGGAGCACGACCGAGTCGACGCGATAGCCAGCGTCGTACGACCCTGTCGGATCGAGCGCGCCCGCAGCGGCGACGTGCGACGGACAGTTGTCGAGCAGGACGTACCACACTTGCTTCCGCGCGCGCGCTTCGTGGACCATGCGATTGAGGTAGTGGAGCGTCGTGGACGAGTCTTGACACGCTTTGCGCTGTGCGTGGTACGCGACGCCACATGCGAGCACCGAGTCGACATCTTTCAGTGACGCTGGCTCACTACTTGCGCCGATCGCATGTAGCGCGAGCTTCTCGCCTGCTGCGCTGACGCCAAACGTCACTGTAAGCTTCTCGTGGCTCCGAGCGTCGAGGTTCACCGGTGCGTCCGGCCGTCCTGACGTCGTGCGGTGCCGCACAACTGCTTCGTCAATGTTCCAGATGCACGCAAGCGGCGCGTGTGCGAGCTGTGCGCGGATCGCGTCGAGGCGCTTCGAGACGTGCGTCGCGCCGCCAGCGGCGCTGTGGTGCTCATGCTTGGACAGCGACCGGACGTTCCGGCGCTGCGTGTACCGATGGAGCCAGCCGTTCGAGGCTTTGAAGTCAGTGAGCGACACGACGACGTCGTCTGGCAAGTCGGCGCTAAAGTCCATGAGGATCTTGTTCCGGAACTCCATCGCCTTGCCCTGCAGGAGCTCGCCCGTGACTTTCACGCTCGGAGTGTCGAACTCGACCTGGACCTGCCACTTGTAGAGCATGTCTTCGATGATCGACAGCTTGTGCTGGTACTGCAGCACTTTGCGGTGCGTCGAGCTCTCTGAACTCGCTTGCGCGGCGATCGCCTCTTTCTCTTTCACCATCTTCGTCACGGCCGTGCGCGAGACACCAAACTTCTCCGCTGCAGCGCCTTGCGACCCGCCCTGCTCCACGAACGCGAGGATCTCGAGCTTCTCGACGTTCGTCTTGCGCACGCGCTTGCCTTTGCGGTGCGCGCCTGCTCCTGCTGCTGCCGTCGGTGTCGTCGATGGTGTCGGGATTCGAAGCGGAGGCGACGCGCTGCGCTTCGTCATGAGCGCGCTCGACACTGTAGAGCTGCTGAAGCTCGGAGTCGATGGAGGCAAAGCGCTGTCGGTACTGCTGGTAGTGGCGACGGAAGAGTCGAGGTACGGGTCCAGTGCGACTGCTCCCTGTACCAAGTTTGCTGCCGCGACAGCAGCGGCAGATACCGCTGCAGAGGCTGCGGCTGCTGCAGTCGCGACAGTCGGCGACGTCCGCGTCGTCTCAGACGCACTGCCCCAGATCTGCTCGCGCTCCTTCACGATCGTGGCCACTGCGGCGTGCGAGATGCCAAACTTGTCGGCCGCGGCGCTGTGCGACCCACCGAGATCGACAAAGCGCAGGATCGCGAGCCGCTCGTCTTGCGACTTGCGCACGCGCTTCGTCTCGCTTGCAGCGTCGAGTGCACTGCTGCTCGCATCTGACGCAGCGCTCGTGTCGTCGTTCGGCTCGGTGTCGCGGCTCTTGCGCTTCCGCATCGACTCGTCGCCTCTCTCGGATTCTGTTGCGTCCGGGTCGGAGCCACCGCTCTCGCCATTGCTCTGGCTCTGACTGTGCTCTGCTGCGTGTACGAGCGACGCCGCAGCGTCCTTCACGATCTGCGAGACGTCCGTGCGGCTCACGCCGAACTTTGCTGCAGCAGCCGAGACTGATCCGCCAGCGTTGACGAACGCGACGACAGCATGCTCGTCAACTGCTGCTGTTGACGCTTCTGGTGGCGATAGTACGTCCGATGTGCTGTCGTGGACTGTAGCAGCGCTGTCGCTCGCGAGCATGACGGTTGTAGCGCTGTCATTGCCAGACGCGACAGAGGCATCCATCGCCGAGGACAAATCAGTGGCGCTCGCGCTTCCGGTCGCTGTGTGCGCTGTGGTTGTGCTCTCACCGCCGTTTTTGCGCGCAGTGGGAGAAGACGACTCGGCCGTGCAGACGTCTGTGTCTACAGGCGCTGATGCCTCGTGTCTGGCGGCGCTCACGGGCTGCGCGCCAGTGCCTTCGAGCAGCTCGTGCAGCATCGAGGGGGAACTGCTTCAGCTCGTAGTTTTGAACGGTGGAAGAGTGACACTCACGCCAATAGTGACGGGTCGCGAATATGTCGCAAGTTAGCGCTATTCGCTTAATTTTATGCTAAAACGTTGGTGCCTAAAACGTGACAAGCAATCGCAACAACAGACAACCATGGCGCCGAGTGGCCATGACGATGCGATCGCGCAGCGACTCGACCGCTTCACGGCGCGCTGCCGCGTGCCTGTGAGCCGCATCCGCGCACGTTCAGCACGCATGAGCCAGTACGTGCTCGTGCAAGCAGCTCAGGCCGACGCTGCTGCTACAAAAGACACACTGTTCCTCTGTCGCGCTGCTGTGCTGTCACAAGACGAGGACACTGCTGATGGTAACAGCAGCAGCTTTGACGGACCACTCTGCTTTGACCCGAGCGTGCGCTTGACTGCGCGTCCGTCGCTGTTCCAGGACCTCGGCGGTGCTGACGCTGGCTTCACTGCAGACGCGAGCTGCCGCAGTCTCCAGTGGATCCCAAAGACGAGCATCTGCAATGGCGTCGCCGTCACACTCGAAGCAGTTCATGCACCGAGCAGCAGCAGTACCAGTGCCACCGCCAACAAGTGCGCTGACAGTGACGCATCTCAGACGCAGCAGCGCGTCCACGCGTGGCTCGCTAACTACGAGTACAAGCAGATGCTCCACGAGACGCTCCAGCGCCACTTGCTGCTTGCGCGCGGCGCGATCGTAGAGCTCCCATCGCCGAGCGGACTCGCTGACAGCGCTGCACCGACTGTCGCGTTCCGAGTCGTGTCAGTGTATCCAGACGAGGCGTTCGTGCGCGTGACGCCATCGACACGCGTGACGCTGACGACACCAGACGACTGCAGTAGCGGCATGGATACCTCAGACGATGGCGCAGCGCCAGCAGCCAGCACAGCGACCAGCAGCACCAATGTAAGCGATGACACTGCGCCGCCAAAGATCGGTGGACTCGAGAAAGAGCAAGCAGCGCTCCGGGACATGATCCTCTTGCCGGTCGAGAACGCTGCGCTCGCAGAGCGCTGCGGCATTGAGTTCCCGAAAGGCTTGCTCCTGTGCGGTCCGCCAGGCGTCGGCAAGACGCTGCTCGTGCGCTCCATCGTGCACGAGTGCTGCCAGCGCGTGCCGCTGCAGCTCCAGATCATCAACGGCGCCGAGATCATGACGAGCGGCGTGGGCGACGCCGAGACCGCGCTCCGTCGCATCTTTGCCGACGCTGCTGCATTTGCGCGGCGGACACGCGGCGCTGGCGTGCTCTTCATTGACGAGCTCGACGCGCTCTGTCCGACGCGCGAAGCGAGCAGCGCGACAGCGCACAGCCGCGTCGTTGCGCAGCTCCTGACGCTGCTTGACGGTGTCGACTCGCACGCGCGCGCAAACGTCATTGTCGTCGGCGCGACGAACCTTCCGAATGCCATTGACCCTGCGCTGCGCCGCCCTGGACGCTTCGACCGCGAGCTCTTCCTTGCACCACCGAACGCCGCAGCGCGCGCCAAGATCTTTGCGATGAACATGCAGGACATGCCGATCAAGGGCGACTCGACTGACGATGCAGACGCCGCTGCGCGAACGGCGTTCGTTGCGGCGCTCGCGCACAAAGCGATCGGGTACGTCGGCGCTGACATTGCTGCGCTCTGCCGCGAAGCACTCGCAGTCGCGACCACGCGGCAGTTTGTCGCAATGGCGCGCGACCAGGAGCTCGATGCGTGGTGGCGCGCGTGGCAGCGCCAGTCCAAGCCGCTCTACAACGCCAACTTCTCTGCTGTCGTGGCTGGGAACGCCTGGACAGCAAACCCGATCGCGATCCCACTCTGGTTTGTCGCCAAGCAGCAGCAGCAGCAGCAGCAAGCGCAACAACGCGCGAGTAGCGACGGCGCTGCGACGCGGTTCTTCTCGTTCCTGCTCCAGCGAGGCGCCAACGCTAGTGATCGCAGTGACAGTAGCCGCACCACCAAAGACAGCAGTGCGGATGACGACGAAGAAGATGCGACGCAAGTGCTCGAGTACGCCGTGCTCTCACCGCCTGCGAGCGTCGACAACGCGGCGGCGTTCCGCGTGACGATGGCGGACTTTGACCAGGCGATGCAAGTCGTCGTGGCGTCTTCGCTCCGTGGCGCAAGCGGCTTCTCGTACGCTCCATTGCGCTCGCTCGATCACGAGGCAAAGACGCTTGTTGTAGTGTGACTGACCTTCTGCTATCGATGTGCTCGTGCTACCAGCAAGGACTTTGAGCGCCTTGGGTGGGACCGCATCGGTGGTCAAGATGCCACAAAGCTCGCGCTCCAGCAAGCGCTCGAGTGGCCGATCAAGTACCCGCAGACGTTCACGCGTCTCGGCGTCAAGGTGCGTCTTCTGTTTGTCTGTTGTCTCGATAGGCTCTCTCTGGATCAGACGCAGCAGCTCACACACTGTCGTTGCTGTAGCCGCCGCGCGGGATCTTGCTCTACGGTCCGCCAGGCTGCAGCAAGAGCACGATCGTGCGCGCTGCGGCGCACTCGAGCGGCGCGACGTTCCTCACGCTCTCGGCCGCCAAGGTCTTCTCGCCGTTCTTTGGCGACGCCGAAGCCGCAGTGCGCCAAGTCTTTCGTGACGCACGCGCAGCGCTACCAGCGATCGTGTTCTTTGACGAGATCGATGTGCTCGTGACCAAGCGCGCGTTCGACGGTGCTGCGAGCGGGAGCGATGCCGGCACGAGCGCCGCAATGCGCGTGATGTCGACGATGCTCAACGAAATGGATGGCGTCGAAGCAGCCGACGGTGCGTCCCTCTCAGTAGCAGCAGCAGTAGTCGTGACGTCAAGACCGATCCACTCACTCTCTCTCACTCGCCATGACCGCAGGACTCTTGGTGATCGGCGCGACGAACCGACCCGACTGCATCGACGCAGCGCTCCTGCGTCCTGGTCGCTTCGACCGCATCCTCTACGTCGACCTCCCAACTGAAGCCGACCGGCTCGCGATCCTCCAGATCCACACTGCGGCAATGCACGTCGCTGACGACGTCGACCTCGCTGCCGTCGCAGCGCGCACGCCCATGTTCAGTGGCGCAGAGCTCGAGGTGCGACTCTTGTGTCAGTCAGTACAACACTGTCGCTTGTCGTGTACTGACGCAGCGTACCTCTCTCTCTCTCTCTGTACAGAACGTCTGCCGCGAAGCTGCGCTGCGTGCGCTGCGCGAGTCGATCCATGCCGAGAGCGTGTGCATGCGCCACTTTGACGACGCGCTCGCGAGTGCCTCGGCAGGGGCGACGCCAGCGACGATCGCGCAGTACCACGCGTTCGCAGACGCCATGGGGCACCTCGCGTGACCGCTCTCTCTCTTCGTACGAGAGGCGATAGAAGATGGTCCATAGAGAGAGACAGACAAGATGCACACGATCACGAAAGCACCTGCAGTGTCGTCTGTTGCTCATACACGCCGTCGACTCTCACGCCATCGCTGTCTCTTGCTCACACTCAGTCAGCACTCACGTACGTACGCATCGACACCTTGCGCTCGCTCGCTCATAGACGCTCAGAGGTACTCGCCACCGTCGAGGAACTGCACCTTGTGCTCGAGCGGGATGCCGTCGGCTTGGACGCCGGCGTTCTCCATCTTGTCGACCACGTCAAAGCCGTCGACGACTTCGCCAAACACGACGTGGTGGCCGTTCAAGTGCGGCGCAGGGCCGAGCATGAAGCAGAACTGACTGCCGTTCGTGTTTGGGCCCGAGTTGGCCATCTGGAGGATGTACCGCTTCGAGTGCGTGAGGCGCAAGCCGTTTGGCTCGTCGTCAAACTTGTTGCCGTAGATGCTGCGGCCGCCGTAGCCCTTGCCGGTCGTGAAGTCGCCGCACTGGACGATGAAGCCCTTGATGATGCGGTGACACACGCTGTTCTTGAACGAGTACTCGGGTCCTTTCTCGCCGGTCGTGAGGACGCGGAAGTTCTCTGCGGTCTTGGGGACCATGTCGGCGTAGAGCTACGAGGCGACATAGCGGCACAAACGTCAGTGCATTGGCAGAAGAGAGAGAGAGAGCGAGGGTCGCTTGTATGGGGACGCACCTCGGCTGTGACGCGACCAACGTACACGTCGTCGATCGCAACATCGAGCCAGACGTAGCGCCGCTCGGGATTGCGCACCCACTTGTGCTCGGGCTTGTGCACTGGTGGCTGCGTCGTTGCAGCTGATCGCGCACGAGTGGCAGCGTCGCGCTCCTCTTGCGCTTTCTCGGCCGCGAGCGCGTCTGCGAGCGCCTCTTTCTCCTGCGCCGACGGATTCGCGTCTTCAGTGCCAGTGAGCGCACCACCGCCGTTTGCGATCACACTTGCGCGCTGCTGCTGCGAGAGCGAGAGCGAGAAGAACGAGTTCACGACTGCAAAGTACGCGACCAAAACGAGCGCGAGCACGACGAGGATGATCTTGCGCGTATCGAGCGCAGGGCGAGCGCTGCCCACGCGGCCGCGTGTGCCGCTGTTGCGTGGCAGCATCTTGTCAATCGGTCGACGCACACAGAGCCTCCGAGTACGAAGCTTTGCTTGCCTTCACGTCACCACTTGCGGTGACTTGCCACGCGGTGCTGCACTTTGGTACCTCGAGCTGGTAGTGACAAAAATGAGGAATGATTCGTCGTTTCGATCCTTGTTTATATCACTACCACGATAAACTACTGTCCTATTTCCTCATCAAATTCACTGATTAACCCCTACTACCACGGATTTTTGCTTGGTGCATCTTGTAGCTACAGGATTGTCATGTCCTCTAAAAGTTTGTATTGAGCCGGAAAATACCCATTGATGTGCTGAATTGGCATTTCTCTATATTCTGCCTGTCTATCGTGTACATTTTTGAATATATTTTAACTTTCGACAAGATTAGTTTGGTTTTGGCTTAAGCGATCCTGTATAAGACACGTCGTTTTTCTGCTGCACACTTCGGTTTTGTGCCGCTTTGCAGCTTTTATGTTCTGCAATCACATGAAACGCAACAAACCAGGTCGCCGAACCAGAATTGCACAGAATTGCACTTGCCACACGAACATAAAGTGACATCTTCGTGCGTTGGCACACACACTCATCACCGAGTCGTTCGCCAACGCGCCGTGAGGTGCGGCGCCACACGCCGAAATCGAACACAAAAGCTCACAAACGCAGCTCGAGCGACCCCGGCTCAAGCACGCGGTTCGCGCAAAGCTTGCTTGCTCATGTTCGTGTCGCCTGCACAATGGTCTTGGCACAGACTCGCAACGTCTGGCAGCAAACACAAACACAGCTTCCACTGTCTACTATCTCTCTCTCACGCGCACGAAGCTCGATGCTAGTCACTGCGTCGACGAGCATGACAGCAGACACAAAGGCAAGCAAGTCTAGATCATCCATCGCGTTGCGCTCGCGGCTCAAGGAGATCGTTTCGCGCACACTCGCTTGCAGACATTGCAGGATAACACAAGACACAAGCAACACAAGTTCGTACAACAAATGCTCTATGTTGTTGCTAGTAACTATCGCTTTCGTCGCTGCTGTCTGTTGCTTGTGTGCGCTGCTGCTTGCGCTTCTGCGACGGCGGTCAACGCATGGCGATGCTGTTTTCAATGTGCGCCGGGAATGCACGACCGCAATCAAAGTCTTCGTACCATGTATCGAAGCACGTGCGCGAGTTCCGCTCAGGATCGTGCACCTTCATGCACAGCCAAAGCTTCGCAGTGTCTTCAGAGCAGCACTCGCAGTAGTACGGCGATGTGTTTGCGTTCTCGCGCAAGCCGCGACGCAGTAGGGAACAGACTTTGCACGCCCGCTGTCGACGCTTTCGCGTCTTGCCGTCGCATCTCCACTCTTTGGTCAACGTCGCTTTGTGTGTGGTGGCGGAGGCGCGCGTTGTCTTCTAGAGAGGTGTACCAGTGCGACTGAGAGCGGCGACGCCGACAAAGTCGCGCGCTGTGACCGACAGCATCTGCTCGTGAGAGATGGTCGTGAACTCTGCACGCTTGAGCTGCGTCGAACCGGTGTCTTTCCGATGCTGCGAGTGCGTGACGAAGCAGTTCACCACGACCAAGTCCACCAAGCCCAGGAAGAGGGACTTGTAGTACTTGCGGCAACGGTTTGTAAGCTGGAGCGAGTAGCGCTGCAGACGAAGTTGGTCGTGCCGATCGACCCCGCCTATGAGCTTGTGGTAGTCGCGGACGATCTTGGGGCATGGAACGCGGTCAATCGTCGCGCTGTTCCGACGAGATACTGTCGACGCGGTGCCAAGACCGCCCGTGCAGAGCATGTGCACAGGGCGCGAGTCCATCCAGCTCAAAGCCAAAAGCGTCCATGCATCTGCGCAGCGTGCCGTCTTGAACACTCCTCGCGGCACAGTCTTCGGCTTCTTCTTGCGCTTGTCGATGACTTCTTGACAAAAGCCAATGCGGACCGTCCTGACCGTGCCGACAGCGTAGAGCTTCATCGACAGCAACTGCAGCACGAGCGCGACACTGGTGTAGTATCGATTGACGGCGATCAAACGCCATGCATCCGGAGCGCCATCAAGTACGTGTTTCATGTTGCGAACGACTGCGGCCGGCCCAGTCTTGTTGTCGGTCGCAGCTGATGAGCCTGCGTGCAGCTTTGCGCCGAGGTAGAGCTCGAATCTGCATGATACAAACAAGATCATCAAAAACATAGTCCGCTATCCTGTATCATACAGGATCATCAACTTATCAAAAAAAACGAGCAGCGCACCTGTAGCAGTAGCTCGTCTCGGCATCGCACGCCATGAACATCTTGGTTCACCACTTGTGCGGCTTGTCCGGCATGTACGTGCGAGTTGTGTTGCGGCGCGAAGAAGACGGCAGGACACCTTCATCGAACGAGAACCGCGCTGGCAGCGTCCACGCGGAGAGGAACGTCTTTTGCATCACTTGGATCACTTTGCGAATCTTCCAAGCCTTGTCCGCAGTGTTGCCACGTGTGTTGTTGTTGCAGAGGTGCATGTTGCGCACGATCTCGTTGAACCGGTTCTGGGACTTGAACTTGCCGAACAGACCCGCCGACAGAGCGCCGGACGAGCTCAAACGCCAGTGGTGGTAGATGCCGCGTATGTGCGAGTTGAGCACGTTCGCCATCAGCAAACCAACTGCAACGACAATCTCGTGCGGTTTGATCTTCGCGCTTCGGCGCAGACGTGCTTTGATGTCTCGAACGCGCTCAACTGTGACCGACGGGTTGAGAGCTTGCTTCTTTTTTGCTTCGCTTGCCCTACTTCGGCTCGCGCGGTCAGTTGCTGGATGTGATAGCGGTTGCTGTCGTTCGCGATCTCGATCCAAAGCGCCAGCGAAAAAAGAGGAAGAAGAGCTGCAGCGGCGAGTCAGCGATCTTGCGCGTGGTTTCTGTCGGTCGACCGGACGCGCTGGAGAGCTGGGGGTACTCCACGCCACTGGTCTCAAAGTCTCTGGTGCACTCTTGCCACTCCATCGCTCGAAGCGCGCGGAGATCGATGTTTCCAGTTGCGACGCGGATCTTGCCGCCCATCGCCGTCATGAACGCTTCAGTGACTCTGTCGCAGTCGCTGTCGCTGTCGTCACTCTTCTCTCTAACTGGCACCAAATCGTCAGCGACACCGATCTCACCATTGAACGCAGCGTCGTCCTTGTCCGAGTCAAAGTCTGCGCGGTTGTCGCCCGGTATGAGCTTGTTCACATCGTCGGCTTCAAGTACTGGAACGATCGTTGTTGCTACCGCCTGCGCTTCCTCGTCGCTGCCATCCGACTGGCTGTTGTCTTCGTATGACTCGCTGTCGAGAGAGACATTACGCGAAGTTCTGGCAGGATCTCGGGCAGGATTAGTCGCAACAGGAGGATCGCAAACAAAACTTTGGGCCGGATCGTGCACATCATCATCGATCTGCGCTTGCTCATCGCCGTTACCGTGGTCTTGAGGGCCGAGGAGCGTTGTACTGGCAGGATCTTGGGCAGTATCGCTTGCGACAGGAGGGCTTCGGGCAGGATCACGGCCAGGATCGCTCTCTGCATCGCCGTTCTCTTTTTGCTCTTCTCCGCTGTCGTCGACGAACTCGTCGACCAGCGCGCGTTGCGTTGACGGTCCACGTGCAACGCGATTTCATGTGAGCGCAGGGGCGTCGTCGTCAAAGTCGTCGTCTTCGTCCGGCGTCGTTGAGCGGCGTGCGTGAGCAGGAGCTTGTGACTCTTGCGACGAGGAAGACGACAGCGGCGAATCTGGTGCCGTGCGCGCGGGCAGCGGTTTCAATCGCGCTCGCGCAGTCTTTGGAAAGCGGCGAGTAACGTACGCGATGACTCCTTCCTCTCCGAGCACGTAATTTACGCCTTCAACTCGCGCCGACGGCGTACGGGACGACGCACAAGGAGCAACGTACATCCATCGAGTCTCGAGCTCTCCTGGCGCTCTTTTTGCCTTCCATCCGAGCAAGCGTAACTTGTTCCACGCGGCGCTGCACACACATAACTCGTGTTAGCAACGTCCGACAACAGTATCGATCGTAACACCACGTAGAACTAACGTACGTGAACTGAGTCCGCTGCGTCACGATCTCTTCGACTGCCTGGGTCAATGTCGAGCTCGGTTCGTTGGTCTCGTCGTCGGCATCGCGCCGTTGGCTTTGGCGCTCCATGCTGCTTTGCACTCTCTTGTCAAATTGCTAAATGAGCACCCGGCAGGTTGCGCGCAACCACAAGTCTGCCAATTGGTGTGTGGTTACCCTCCAAAATTCAAACGGTCGAGTCAGTGCGCGACAGCCGAAGTAGTTTGTCCTTTTCTTCGCATATCACCTACCTCTAGGTTGGTGTTCTGAGATCACCGTGCAAAGACGGGAAATTTTTGAAAATGAAAACGAAATCCGCATATGAATTAAAGTATTGACACTGGAAAAGTATACAATTTTCAAGATGTCAGCGTTGAGATCCTGTATAATACAGGATCTGAAATCATCAATCCTATCTTATACAAGGACGGTAATAGGGGGTTAATTTCGAGTCGTACAGGTGGGTGAGTACGAGAGCTATAGATCAGCCACAACATCACGATCACATCACCACTTGCAGTGGAACAGATTGTTTGACTTGCCTCGTGGTGCTGCACTTTGGCACCTCAAGTTGATAATGACAAAAGACCACTTGCAGTGGTTTATGGAGGCATCTTCCGAATCGGAAGATATGGGTACATCAGTTTTTCGATTAGATAAGTATAGCAAGATGATGAATGGAGCAAGAAGAACACCAACAACAGCGCGGCAGAAGCAAGGAGAGCGACTCACGGTGGAGAATGGTCAACAAAGCAGCACGACGACAGCAGTGCCGTCTTTCTCGAACCTCATCGAGTCATCTTATACGCACGCAACACGTCTGCATGCGTCTGCAGCAATGAAGAAGTCCGCCGCCTTTCTCTCTGTCTACATGAACGGCACGCTCACGATCAACACCATCACCCGCGCTCACGTCAACGAGGACCTCATCGGCAAGTTTGATGCCTTCCTTGTGGCAGACACGGCGATCAGCTACTCCGCGTCGTCAACGTACTTAAGCAGCGTGAAGCGCCAGCTCATCGACTGTACTCGTACCAGTGTTTTCACCGATTGAAAGGACTGGTACACGACACTGCAGTCGACAACGCGTCGGTCGAGTCGCCGAGGCGCCGCGGTTGTGGCTGCTGCCAGCGCAGACGTCAAGCTCAGCGACCTGACACATCGAGGTAGTTGGACTATGGATGGGTTCAACACAGTTCTGGAGTACATTGCCGAGACTATCAGCAGTGACGACAAGGTTGCTCGCGTGATTGGCGGATGGCAGCGCCCGACACTCACAACGGAGCCAACAAAGATCGAGACGAAAGGTCACGTCGCCGCGAGGCAGCAACGATTTGCAAGGCGCTTGTTCAAGGACTATGCCGCGCGTCTGCAGAAAGAGTCATTTGTCTTCGCTCTTGCGTCGGTGCTGCTCCTTTACTACGTGGCTATTCCACCCTCAGACCACATCGTCCGCACAGTCATGCTCACCGCCGCGGTCGAGTCGGGAGAGGCCACTTCGGTTCAGACGGCTGATGCTGTCTTGCGAAAGTGGAGCTCCATGGTTCGACGCCGCTTCGTCAGTGAAAACGCCGCTTCGCTTTGTACCCATGCTGCACGCGCCAGCGATGTGAGCTTGAGCGCACTTGATGACGACGTGGGCGCCAAGTTGGAGAAGGTCGTAGCGTCACAACGGGACGCTGCTGTTGGCCTCTCTGATCTGAGCAGTAAGTTGGAGGAGAACAGCTCGGTCCAACTCGCATTGGTATCAATGCAGCAGCAGATGGTCGAGCAGCAACGCCTGATGGTGGAACAGCAACCACGACACCGTGAGTCCCTTGCGGCGCTACAGCTCCAGCTTGCGACGGTCATTGAGTAGCTCCAGCCTCAAAGCAAATGACAGCGCCAACTCACCATGTTCGCACTTGAGGCATCAGCTCCCCGTTCACCGCACCTGCACCTGACGCCAGCCGAGCAAATTGCAGCTCGCTCGTGGCCATCAGATCTCTGTTCGCTCAGCGGGTGGATGCTTCCAAGCCTCTTATATCGGTACTGGCTTGAAGACGTCGACGCCATCCCTCTCGACTCCAATTGCCAAGCCCAACGCAACGCAAGAAGCGCAGCATCACTCACACGTACGCTCCTTGGCACAAAGTACCCATCGTCTACAAGCGCAAGCCCTTCGGCTTGATGGAGAGATCAGGCTAGATCGCTTGCGGTCGAGGCGCAGCGACTCGCGTTGCAAGCTACAGACACAACAACGACAAGCGTACGCAAACGTCATATGTCCAGTTTAGTATTAGGCATCTTAAGGTCTCACAAGCGCAAACAGACATGCGCGTCGTAGTAAGTGCGTACCACAATTTCACTTCGTCGCCACCTGCACGTGCTGGCGCGAGCGCTGGCGTGCACGCGCAGGGGCGACGCGCGCGTCCGAACGCGCTTCGGTCGGTTCTCGGCTGTCTGTGTGTGAGCGATAGCAGGCTGTTTTGCAAGAGTGTGTTGCTGACCGTGATCGTATTCTATTTTATCTGTCGCAATACATAGTGTTGTTGATGTTGTGTGTGTTGATTATCTGTCCTGCAATTGATCAAGTCAAATCCCCATTTCCCAAACATTGCTTAACTTCCGATCATGTTTGAATCGAAAGCCGAATCGGAAGATAGATAGAAAATTTAGCGATGAAGTGGAACAGATGTGATTGTTTGACTTGCCACGCGGTACTGCACTTTGGTACCTCGAGCTGAAAGAGACAAACATCAGGTTTGCTAATTTTGTTCTGGCCCTTATTTATATCACTACTGTTCAATATCCTCATGCACACCTACAAGACCGCATGTTGTTTTTTTACACATGCTGTCTTCTACAACATGTCTTTTTACTCAAAAGGTATGTCGTATATGACATACTTTAATTCATACGTGGATTTCTCGAGCGATGATTTTTTCTTTCAGTGAGGGCCAACTGTGATGAATAGTTCCAACATATGTTTGGGATAGACTCAACCACGCAGCAGCAAAATGTGAACCTGCCATTCGACAATTCGCCGAATGGAGATCAAGCTCACTTGATCCAGCTCGCTCTACGCCACACGCAGGTATGTGCTGCCAGCTCTGACGAGTGCCCGATTGGTGCGCACATTGATGCATCGTGCTTGATCTTGTGCATTTGCGCTTTGTGCAGAACGCATTCTACCAAGCCTACTCGCGATTGCGAGCGCGATCGAGTCACGACCTTCCACACACGTGCCATCGAGGAGCATGTCGTCGGACGCACAACCCACTCGTGTGCTCCAGCGATGATCCAGTCTCCAGTTCGATCCAATTCGCAATGATGAGAATCATCAACATGAGCCCGAATACAGCAATAAGCTCGCTCGCACCGATTCGTGTGTAGTTGTTGAGCAATGACCTACTCACCTGTGCGAATCGATACCATGCTGTTGGAGAAGCAAGGTGTTCATCATATCGATGATGCCTTTCACTTCGTGCTGTCGACTTGTCTGTAACATGTAGTACATTGCCAGACATGTGCCCGTTTGACTTGCAAGTCGCTCGACGCATGTCATTGACATGTGCTTCATTCAGTTGCATTCGTAGTGAGATGAAGTGTGATTCGTGATAATGAAAAAAATCGTGATGGTGAAGTATGGTTCGAGTACAAGTGTGCCGCTAGATGAAGTACCAATCACGCGATTGAGAATGCGGTGTTCTTGTAAAGCGTACTTGTTTTGATTTGCTCATGTTACAAGACCCTTTGAGATACGACCCGCGTGCCGCGCACATGCGCTGACACTTATCGTCGCAATGGCTTATCGAGCTTGTGTACGTTGTGCTCATTGCTCATCTCAATCGTGGTTACACCAGGCGGCTTGGTCGTGAGTCGAACGAGCAAAGTTGACACATTGGAGCGACGACATCGATGGTGTTGTGTGGCGTCGCAAATGATCAAGCCCAGATAAGGTCAGACTGTGTGGTTGCACTTCGCAAAGCGATCACATTTCAGTTGCTTGTTTGTCGCATGCTGGCAGGGAAGATCCATCATTGAGAGCTAGAAGCACGTCCATCGGCGTCAGACTTCCATACGGTAGGAAAATGATTACTGGTTTGAGTGCTAAAACTGAAACGTCGCATAATACCACACCGTTTTCTGCAGCATAAAAACATGTTGCCGAAGTCATCAACAGTGTTTCGATATTTTGTTGGAGATACCGTCCTTTAATGTGATTAACACTGAAAAACTATATGTTATGCATGTTGTCTTCTACAACATGATAAACTTAGCTTTGGTTATATTCCCGGTCTTGGAGGTGTTAAATATACTGAAAATTCAGATGATGATTACAAGAGCCATGGCGACGTGGAGCGACCCCAACATGATTGAGGAGACCGACAGACACAGACGTCGTATTGCCCACTTCATTTACCTTATTTTGACTAGTAGCGGTCAACTAGGCAGTTATCTGCAGTAAATAATTCGTCTCGGTCAGTATAGTTTCATCCTTCTAGGGACGGGGTCGCACATAACAAAACGCTGAGGAAGCGCGTGCACGTGTGCTCTGGGATTGTGTTCCCTCTGGCCTAGATTTTGTTTCGCACAACAGAGCAGGTTCCAAACAACTGTTTTGAGTGGTTATCGTCCTGTCACATGCATGCCAAGGTATCATATACTAAATGCAGATAACCAATGAGTACAGTGAGGTACACGCGCATCTATAGACGGTGAGTCGCTGTCGTGTGTCTGATATAACGACAACACCAGTTTGGTGTGTCCTTTAGCCCCGTTACATTTCTACAGTTGCGCGTCGGTAGTTGTCAAACAAAAACTCTCAAAATCTACGACAGATTGTTCTATACGTCAACATTGAGTCTGTCACAGGCCCTCCCGTGACACAGCACTGCGTGAAAAAGGCTCTCTTAGTCTTTGCGGTGCAAAGACTACGCTTTTCTTAACGTTTGTATGCGCCGGCGAGAATGTCTCGCTGACGAAGAAGAAGACGGAAAAGGTACGATCGTAGGTAAAAGAAGAGTGAGATCGGTGTGCGAGCTTCCAGCAGCTCGCACTTAAAAGAAAACCTAAAAACCTAAGACCTCCTACTCTGATTGGCTAGACACTGAGGGCCTCCTAACCAATGAGCGGTCTTAAAGCTCATGCATCACAGCGACTCTTCGTGTCGCTGTGCTTGAATATTCGGTGTGGAGTGGACCACACCTACTTGAAGTGACACACACCAATTAGTGTGACACTCTAAATTAAGTGGTCCACAAACACTGAGGTGGACCACACTTTGTAACACCCCATTATACCATCCCCCTTAAGACGATACCATCGTTAATGGGCGAAGAACATTCGCGACCAAGCATTCAAGCTTGGTCACGTACGATCAAGCGCGAGCTTGATCGCGACACATCAGCTTGTTCTGCGCGAGACGCAGAAAAAGAGACGAGAGGCGCGAGCTCACCCACAAGAGCGCGCGAGCGTGCACACAACTGTCACGTGCGCACGACTGCGGATCTCGTTCATTGCAAGAACCGACGAGAACAACGCACAGCGACTGAGCGCCATGATGAAGAAGACCGCGGCGAGTAAGACCAATCTCGCCGTGCAAGATGCGAAGCCAGCGTCGCCTACTAGCGACGCTGGTCGACAACCATCGAGCAAGAGCGCGAAGGCTCGAGCGAGCTCCGTGACAGCGTCGCTTTAACTTGAGAAACATACTGAGCCATCCCTGCCAGATTATTTGCTTCGAGTCCACTGTCATCGTACTCCCCCTGTCCTTCTGTCGGCATGCTCTTCTTGAAGTGGTACATGGCAACGCGTTCTGGAAAACGATGGTCGTCGTCAGGGAGGATCGCAACGAGAGACGCAATTGTACCCACGTTCGAAAGGTGGTGCACGACAGTGACGTCGCGTGGATTCTTCTCGTCACGAATGTTGTCAAGTATGTTGTACTCGCGTGCGTCCTTGACGATGAAATCGCGAGACAGGATCTTCATTATCTCGCGGAATGAGTGTCTGGTTTCTTCATCGCCCATGTACGCCTTTGCTGTCGCATTGAACGAGTCCAGCGCTGCGTAGGGTAGCACGATGCGGGCGTTCTGGTAGAGCACGGGCAGGACGTCCATCGTTTGAGGATGATCAATCATTCGAACGACTTCAACCAAGTGAGCCACTTGATCGTGTACTGGGCTGACGGGCTATATGACGATCTTGTCTTTGTCTTCACCTCCGAGCTCGCACAAACGTGGTGTCATTCGTCAGGTCGTCAGTCAGCGTGCTGCCGGTGCTCATCGTGGCGGCGACCGGGAGGCTGACCTTGTTGTGTGAACTTGTTTTGAAGCTTCAAATGCCGTGTGACTTGAGCACAACGAGGTGAGTGTGGAACTGAGTACATTGAGAGGGAACGAACTAGCCTTGCCTCCCACGACACCTATTGACTGCTACTGCCGCTTGTGCCTGAGCGGGACTTGAATGCTGGCTCCGTGAGTCTGTGGCTGGGGTGCGAGTGACTTCGTGGATCTGTGGCTTCACGCGTAGTGTGCAAACATGTGGGCGCGAGCGTGGGTGAGCTTGCGAGGCCACAGCTTACTGGTGAAGTGAAAATATAGACGAAGAGGGTATGACAGGTCTCGAGGTACTCGCGCAGGCGCTCGAGCGGCCATGCTAGCTGCTGCGCGGCGTTCGTGTCGTTGAGCGCATGACGCTGCATGAAGAGCGCGAGTCGGTCGGCGGTCGAGAGCGGCAGCGCCAGCGCGCTGGCAGCAGCAGCAGCGGCGGCTGCAGTGCCCGCTGGTGCGGTCGCGCTCATGAGCACCACAAGGCTTTGGATGTACGCGTAGTGTGGTGGGGGCTCACGCGCAGTTCAAACACCAGTGCAGTCGCACGCACATCGATTCAATAGAACACACAAGATAAATGTAGAAATGATGTGTCATCAGATGACCCACAAATTGGTTCTAAATGGCATTCGCGCCACTTCTAGAGCGGATTTCGCTCTAGATGTCGATTCTGTTGCTTCTATTCGCATGCAACGACGTTTCATACAGTAATCAAGATACATTGCTTTCCCGGCGTCTCTATTTGGTACACCGCTCGTGACATCTGTGCAGCACTCGCTAGGTGCTTGTCATGCGAGCTGTTGGAGCACAACGACGACGATCGCAACGCGAGGCGTGGTCACGCTACATAGAGCAACGCAACGCCATCAGCTCATTCACAGGCAGTGCGTTCACTCGTTGCTTCAAAAGTGCTGTGCATGGCGCTTGCTCTCATTCATTCACTTCTCACGCATTCACGCACACTATGAGGACCTACAGACGCTAAGGCTTGTGTCGCTCGCGCTACGGGACGTCACTAGCGTTCACCACCGTCACGCGAGTTCCAAAATGCGCTTCTGTGCTCACGTCGCGCTGCTCAACGTGCCGACGGATGCCAGGTGCGCGCTTGACAGTCTCACTCGAGGTGCTGCTAGCCATCGGGACGTCGCGGTCCTCTGCGCTCACTGCTTCTCGGCTCATGGCTTCGCGCTCTGTCGTCTGCTGCACTCGCTCGCGGTCGTGCTGCTGCGAAAGTGCGAGGCGGTGGTCGAGCGAAAGGCAGACGTACGGCGACCGCGGCGAGCCGACGACGTCGATGAAGAGGCTCGGGACGATCGCATTGCGTCGACGCGTGGAGAACCGTTCGCTGAACTGCACTGCGTCCGACTCAGTGTCCGTCGACGTGCCTGTGCTTGTTGTGCGCGTGGCAGTCGCTGTTGTCGTCGCTGAGCTAGTTTGGCTGGTTGCGCTGCTGACACTGCAGCACGGCGGCGAGTCGGGGATGTGGAAGCCCATGGTCTCTGGAGTAAGGTGCAACAAAGGAAGCAAGCGGTTGCGGTGGTGGTGGTGTACGCGACGAGAGACGTCGGTCGGTGCTGCTATCGTCCACGTGAGCGTTGCAGTCACTCAGCCACTGCAGACTGCTAGCAAGTGGAGAAGTGAGAGCGGTCGATCGAGTGGCGGTCGAGACAAGACGTCGTTGTGTGTGTGTGTGTGTTGTGGGCAGGTGTGCGTGTTTGCTGCGCGCGCTCTCTCTCGTGTGTCTGAGTGTCTCTGCAGCTGTGGGTAGAGCGCGCAACACGAGTGGAGAGACAGAGATGGCTTGACTGGATCAACAGCACGAATGGAGACTCAGCGCGCAGCAACAACACGTTTGTGCAGCCGCCCAGACGAGTCCAGCGTCGCAGCGAGAGCAAGAGCAAGAGCACGAGCAGCTGGCGAGTGTGTGGCATGTGATGCATTCATTGTCGACACGAAGCTGATAATCGAGGTTTGTGTCGCAGCGATTCGAATGTGTATTATTGTGTTGTATCGAGTCTTGTCGAAGACGTGCGACAGTGTGAATCATCAAGATAGTGTAGGTACACAAAGTAGATAGTATCACTTTAAATTGTATACTCTATCTAGACGACTCGAAATGACCGACTATTGTGCACATATTTGCTGTAATAGAATATACACGTACTTGATTCCAATGTACACGCTCGAATTGTATCTTGTACGCACTCACATACAAATATCAAGTGCAACAGTGGCTCAAGCGGCGTGTCCAAGCGTCTGTCGACGATCGATCCGTGTCACTTGAGTTGTCGCTGCTGAGCGTCGCGACGACAGGGTTCCCCAAAATCCAATTTTGAGATTTCGCTGGGGGGGGGGGTGACAACGAGTTGGGGTGGGTGGAATTTGGGGATATATGGGCCCTAGCCCCAATAATAATTATATTATTATAAGTATAGTTTAATCCAGTCATAATTGTATTCTATTTTGATAACTCAAATTGAGCGCCAACAGCACTTTACGTGTTACACCAACTTTTGAGGAGGTCAAACACATCTGACTCAGTCCAATACACATAGACTGAGAATAGACTGTTGATGTACAGTCATAACACAGTACCTATTGTATTGTTAGTCATATCATGTTGTGCCTTTCATTTGTTAAATCTAAGCATACTTTATGTATCTATTCACAAAAGTTAGAGTTGGTGTATCACACATGTTTGTAATTTATCAAAACAATGCCTATGTTCTACAAAATGTAATTTCTATTGCACTAATGTAATACTAGTATGTAAATTATCTGACCAAATAGTGATCGACAGGAGGTCCACAAGCAGTAGTATGGAGAGCGTCGCCGGAGCGCATCAAAAGTATGTGGCTTTGCATAACAGTTGAGCATCCAAAGGTTACACAGAAGCACTTACGGGCTCATTTAGCTGGCCTGTCGAAGACGAGCGCTACACCCTTGTTCAACGAAAATTTCGAGATTCAATTTTCTGTTTTTTACCTAAAACATACTATAAAAGGTTGCAAATGAGTCAAAACTTGATGAAAACGATCTTTACCATAACATAGCCAAAAACAAGCAAAAGATGGAATTTTTGCTGGGGCTTGTCCCAAAAATCCCAGTTTTTCGAGAGTGTGTGGGAAGGGCACATTTTCAAAAAAAACCGTCGGAACCCAGCGTGTGTGGTGACAGGTTATCATAAAGTCGCTGTCGACCTCAAGTGCTCATGCTGCTACTGCTTATGTCAGTCTCGCTCACTGCGCTCTAGACGATCGTTGTCATGGACTATGATGATGATGGTGATGATGAGGAGGAAGCGGACGACTCACACTAGAGAACGACGGAGGAGGTCGACACTGTCATGCGAGCAAGAGAGGAGAGAGGAGAGAGAAGAGAGACTGTCACATACACACATACCACATGATGCGCTAGTGATGATGTTGTATCGGGTCGTCAGTGGCTTTCTTCTTGAGCACGGGCGCCGAGTTGGTGCGACTCACGCCTTTGAGCGGCGAGTGCACGTCACTACTGCTGCTGCTATTCGTGCTGCTGCTGCTCGCGTTCGTCGTGATCGGCGGGAGCTTCTTGCTCTGCGGCGTCGCAAGTGCGTTTGACGACAAGGACGACGACGACGATGCGTCCAAGCCGCCGGCGCGTCCGTTCCACTCGGCCTCTTGTTTCGCGAGGCGCTTGGCGTCCTCTGCGCGCTTCTTGCGCTGCTGCTGGAGCTTCTCCTTGTGCTTCTTGAGCGCCGCGGCCGAGAGCGGTCTGCGCGAGAACAGCCGCGCGCTGCTGTTGCTGCTCGCGTCTTTGCTCACCGAGTCGCTCGCACCAGTCGCGGCGCCGACGCTCGCCATCTTGAGCTTGAACGCGCTGGCAGGACCGGAGCTCGAGCCGAGCGCTGTCGCTGCTGTCTGCAGCTGTGGCTGAGCGCCGACAGCATCAGCGTCCACACCGTCGTCGTCGTCAAAGAGACGGAGCTCGGGGCGACTCGCGAGCTGCTCGCGCACGTCGACGACGCAGATCGTCTCGACGCCAATGAGTCCGCTGCTGAGCGACGACGACGGCGACGGACTCCCAACGGCGCTGCTCATCACCTGTGCATTGAGCATGAACGTCGTCGCTGCGGCGCTCGTCGTCCCGAGCGCTTCGATCTTCCCGCCCGCGTGCACGTACACGTGCTTGGTGCGGTCGTTGCGCTCGAGCGCTTCGGCCAGGACCTTGACGCCGTCTTTCGAGACGTAGTTCCCGCGGAGGTCGACGAGCCGGAGCTGGCAGCTCGCAGACCCGAGCACTGCGGCGATCGCGCGCGCGCCTTCGCTCGTGATCGCGTTGCCGCGGAGCTGGAGCTCCTTGACGTTCGGCGCGTTGCGCAAGAGCGCGGCGATCGCGTGGACCTCTTCGTCGCCGACGCCGCTCTCAGGGAGCTTGAGCACGCCGCTGTCGTCACTCGCGCTCGTCCCCGTGTAGTGGAGCTGCTGCTGCTGCTGCACGAGTGCGGCGCGCGACTTGATCTCGTGGACGTACCGCAGCAGCGTCTTGCGCTTGGCGTCCTCTTCGGTCGTGAGCTTCTCCTGCAGGAGCTTGGCTTTGCGCGCGAGGTGCGCGATCTGGTCGCTCTTGGCCTGGACTGTCGCGCGGCTCGCGTCCACGGCGTCGTCTGCGCTCAGGATCGTCGCGAGGAGCGACGCGATGCGCTCGACGAGCATCTGCTTCGTGTTGAGGCTCTTCTGCGCGCGCTTGAGGAACGCGTTGATGCGGACCTTGTCGAGGAACGCAACTGCTTGCTGCTGCGCCGATGGGTTCCCAGGCTGCCGCTTCGCTTTGATCACGAGCAAACCGCCGTGCGACGCGCGCGCCTCGACGAAGAACCGACTGTTGAGCGCGTCGACCGCCGCGTCGTCCGGGTGCGGCGCCTCCGTCATCCCGTCGCGCGCAAACGTGCCGTGTCCGTCCTGGTTGCTGCTGCTGTTGCTGTCGAGATCGAACCCGCCCGAGCCCGCGACGCCCGACGTCTCGAGCGCGACTGCGAGCTCGCCGAGCTTCTTCTCGAGCGCCTCCATCTTGATGCGCTGCGCGTCGAGCTCGTCCTGCTTGCACCGCAGCGCTTCGGTCACGACGCGATTGCTCTCAGCTGTCGCGAAGAGCTTGTGCGTCGCGTCCGCGGCCTTGTCCTGGAGACTCGTGACCTGCGCCACGAGCTTCTTCGCCTCCTCTTTGCGCACGAGCTTGGCCTCTTCGTCCGCCTGCATCTTGTTGAGCAGGAACGCCACGCGGCTGCTCATGGTCTTGATCTTCTCGTCCAGGACCTTGCGCGCCTCGGTCTCCTGGAGCTTCGCCTTCACTTCGTCGCTGCACCGGAGACTGAGCTGCGCGTTGTGCTTCTTGAGCGCCTGGAGCTGCTCCAGTAGCACCTTCTTGTCGAGCTCCGACTTGACGCGCGCCTTGCCCTCCGTCGTCCCCTCTTTCAAGAGCCGCGCGTTCTTCTTCTTGAGCGCCAGGAGCTCGAGCTCCTTCTGCTTGAGCCCGTCGATCGCCTTGGTCTTCCCGAGCTCCGCGAGCTTGAGGCGCTCGAGGAGCTGGAAGACCTTCTCGGCCATTTCGCGGAGCTGCTCGGCCGAGTCGCGGTTCTCCGCCTCCATGCGCGTGCGCTCGTGCTCGGCGCGATCCACGCGCACCTGGAGCTCCTGCTTGTCCTTGAGCAAGTTGCCGTTCTCGATGAAGAAGCTCTTGTTCGCGTCCACTTGCGCGCGCTTGGCCTTGGACTCGAGCTGGAGCTGCGTCTCGAGCTCCTGCGTGCGCTCATGACCGCGCCGCAGCGCGTCTTCGAGCGAGCTCACGTGGTCGTCGCTCTGTCGCTTCACCTCTTCGAGCTGCTGGAGCTTTGCGAGGAGCTGGTACTGCTTCTCCTTGCGCACGCGAAGCTGCTCCTGGAGCGCTTCGAGCTCGACTTGTGTCTTCATCTTGAGCTCCGTGTTGCACGCGCGGAGCTGGTCGCTCTCATTCCGCAAGAGCCGCACTTCTTCGGCGCGGAGCTGTCCGTCACGCGTCGCTCTTGCTGCGATCTCTTCGTGCGTCTTCGCAGTCGCCAAGAGCGACGAGTACTTGGTCTGGAGCGCATCGAGGTCGGCTTTGAGCGTCGAGACGTGGTCTGCAAGACTCGAAGACTGCGCCTCTTCGTGCTCGAGCAAGCGCAGGAGCTCCGTGTTGTGGTCCGTCAGGACTTTGATCTGCGTGTCGCGCTCCTCCATGCCGGCTTGGGACTTGGTGAGGTTCGTCTCAGCGGCGCGCGCTTTGCTCTGGAGCTCAAAGTTCGCGTCTCGGAGCGACCGGTTCTCGTCTTCGAGCGCGAGCTTGTGCTGCTTGAGCGCGTGGATCTCGTCGTCCATGGCGTTGAGCGAGAGGAGCAAGTGCGAGTTCTGGTCCCCGAGGATGCGCATCTGCTCGTCTTTCATAGCCAGCGCTTCGCTCGCGCGGCTCTCCTTGTTGCCTTTGACAGCGAGCGTCGCCATTGCTGTAGCAGCCTCTGGCGGTCCTGTTGACGGCTTCATCTGCTCAAGGACGCGCGTGCAAGATGTGCGAGTGAGGGATAGCGATGTGTGCGAGACCGAGCGAACAAATGTGAGCGAAAGGTCAAAGACACGATCCGCCAACAGACGCACACACACAAGCGTACGAGGACACACACACAGAGACATGCATAGCCAGCCAGTCAGACGTACGTCGCTCGAGGTGCGGAACGGCGACGCGCTCATCGCAGTGCAGGCGAACTAGGTCGATGGCATCGACCTCAAGCATGTGCACTAGGAAAGAGCGCTTGTAGACGACAATACCTCTAAAAATAGACCCGACACTTCATGACGCTTCACGACTCTTGTACCCGAGTTGTAAATGACATGATGACTTGCAACTTGCGACGACACAAAGAAGACACATGCATGACAGACAACGACACAGGAGTCGAGAGGAGTCAAGACTGAAAGCATACAGATGCGGAGCAACGCCGAGGCTTGAGCTCGGAGAAGCGAGTGATGCGCGCGATGGCGAACGGAAGACGGTCTGTATTGACGGACGAGCGAGCGAACGAGGCATGGAGCGACTAAAGCAGACGCGGACACGACGACGATCTGGTGCACGCACTTCTGCCGAGACAGGTTCGCTCCTGTTGCTGCTCGTGCCACCGCAAGAACTGCTCGTTCAAAGGCGCAGCACACGACTCTAGATCTCGAGGAGCAGTCGAGTGCAACGACGTGTGACGCATGGTGGCTGTCGCGGCAATCGCCTGCTGCCTGTTCGCTCGCATTCGCTCGCTCGCTCTGTCTCCGCCGCAGCGCGCGTGTGTGCTCGTGTATACAATCGCTCTTTACTCGTCGTCCTCGTCGTCCGCGTCGGCTTGGGCGACTGCAGGTCGCTCGCCGATCTCGCTGCGCACGTACTGGATCGCGCCGTGGCTCGCGCCGTGGCTGTGGTGGTCGTCGTGACCGCCGTGGCCGTGGTCCCACGGGTGTTCAAGACCCTGTCAAGAGAGAGAGATAGCGAGAACAGTTGATCAAAACAAAGGATTCGTTAGATGACTGTCCACGGTCGTAGTGTATGCAGCGAACGAGACCACCGGAACCGCGCTCCATGACACGAGCGAACACGCGAGCGTGCTCCGTGGATATGCAAGCATACAAAGTGTGCAGACAGCAACATGGACACAAATAAATGCAAGCAGAGCAACGTACCAGCACGACGCGGCCGTCCTCCTTTGCGCGGTAGAAGACCCAGAGCCAGAGCATCGTGCCGTAAGCGAGCGCGAGGTTCTTGTGCACCGGGCTGACGTGGAAGTGCATGCCGAAGGGGTAGTCCTTGCCGTGGCCGTGGCTGTGTGAGGCCATGCCACGCTTCGCAGCGGCGGCGCGGTGCGCGGCCTGGAGACGGCGCGTCACGAACGAGGCGGCGCGCATGCTATCGATCGATCGTCGTCAGGCGCTTGGACTTCTCGTGCTCCCCTCTTCGAAGGCGCTCCTCTGTTGCTGGCCGCCACACGCCGCTTGAGCCACTGTTGCACTTGATATTTGTATGTGAGTGCGTACAAGATACAATTCGAGCGTGTACATTGGAATC
This sequence comes from Pythium guiyangense, assembly GCA_003730235.1. Classification (NCBI taxonomy): domain Eukaryota; phylum Oomycota; class Peronosporomycetes; order Pythiales; family Pythiaceae; genus Pythium; species Pythium guiyangense. The sequence continues at coordinate 838,570 of QXDM01000017.1, read as the reverse complement.
AAGTACGTGTATATTCTATTACAGCAAATATGTGCACAATAGTCGGTCATTTCGAGTCGTCTAGATAGAGTATACAATTTAAAGTGATACTATCTACTTTGTGTACCTACACTATCTTGATGATTCACACTGTCGCACGTCTTCGACAAGACTCGATACAACACAATAATACACATTCGAATCGCTGCGACACAAACCTCGATTATCAGCTTCGTGTCGACAATGAATGCATCACATGCCACACACTCGCCAGCTGCTCGTGCTCTTGCTCTTGCTCTCGCTGCGACGCTGGACTCGTCTGGGCGGCTGCACAAACGTGTTGTTGCTGCGCGCTGAGTCTCCATTCGTGCTGTTGATCCAGTCAAGCCATCTCTGTCTCTCCACTCGTGTTGCGCGCTCTACCCACAGCTGCAGAGACACTCAGACACACGAGAGAGAGCGCGCGCAGCAAACACGCACACCTGCCCACAACACACACACACACACAACGACGTCTTGTCTCGACCGCCACTCGATCGACCGCTCTCACTTCTCCACTTGCTAGCAGTCTGCAGTGGCTGAGTGACTGCAACGCTCACGTGGACGATAGCAGCACCGACCGACGTCTCTCGTCGCGTACACCACCACCACCGCAACCGCTTGCTTCCTTTGTTGCACCTTACTCCAGAGACCATGGGCTTCCACATCCCCGACTCGCCGCCGTGCTGCAGTGTCAGCAGCGCAACCAGCCAAACTAGCTCAGCGACGACAACAGCGACTGCCACGCGCACAACAAGCACAGGCACGTCGACGGACACTGAGTCGGACGCAGTGCAGTTCAGCGAACGGTTCTCCACGCGTCGACGCAATGCGATCGTCCCGAGCCTCTTCATCGACGTCGTCGGCTCGCCGCGGTCGCCGTACGTCTGCCTTTCGCTCGACCACCGCCTCGCACTTTCGCAGCAGCACGACCGCGAGCGAGTGCAGCAGACGACAGAGCGCGAAGCCATGAGCCGAGAAGCAGTGAGCGCAGAGGACCGCGACGTCCCGATGGCTAGCAGCACCTCGAGTGAGACTGTCAAGCGCGCACCTGGCATCCGTCGGCACGTTGAGCAGCGCGACGTGAGCACAGAAGCGCATTTTGGAACTCGCGTGACGGTGGTGAACGCTAGTGACGTCCCGTAGCGCGAGCGACACAAGCCTTAGCGTCTGTAGGTCCTCATAGTGTGCGTGAATGCGTGAGAAGTGAATGAATGAGAGCAAGCGCCATGCACAGCACTTTTGAAGCAACGAGTGAACGCACTGCCTGTGAATGAGCTGATGGCGTTGCGTTGCTCTATGTAGCGTGACCACGCCTCGCGTTGCGATCGTCGTCGTTGTGCTCCAACAGCTCGCATGACAAGCACCTAGCGAGTGCTGCACAGATGTCACGAGCGGTGTACCAAATAGAGACGCCGGGAAAGCAATGTATCTTGATTACTGTATGAAACGTCGTTGCATGCGAATAGAAGCAACAGAATCGACATCTAGAGCGAAATCCGCTCTAGAAGTGGCGCGAATGCCATTTAGAACCAATTTGTGGGTCATCTGATGACACATCATTTCTACATTTATCTTGTGTGTTCTATTGAATCGATGTGCGTGCGACTGCACTGGTGTTTGAACTGCGCGTGAGCCCCCACCACACTACGCGTACATCCAAAGCCTTGTGGTGCTCATGAGCGCGACCGCACCAGCGGGCACTGCAGCCGCCGCTGCTGCTGCTGCCGGCGCGCTGGCGCTGCCGCTCTCGACCGCCGACCGACTCGCGCTCTTCATGCAGCGTCATGCGCTCAACGACACGAACGTCGCGCAGCAGCTAGCATGGCCGCTCGAGCGCCTGCGCGAGTACCTCGAGACCCGCAAGCAAAGAGTCGCGCCACTCGACGTACGTGCGCCGAATGTCTGCGTGTCTGTGCATCGACGTTGCTCATTCGTCTTGATCTTCCGCCGTGGTGCTCGTGTGCTTGCGGGAGCGCATCCTCGGATGGGCGACCGAGCGAGCGAGTGCGTCAGTCGTCTGCTACGCACCGAGTGTCGAGCAGTCTGCGATGCGGCGATGGGTTCGGAGACGACGCGTGGGTAGACTGAAGCGCCACACTCGCGCGTCTGTCTGTCTGTCGGTCTCGACAAGCACAGACACTCGCACTCGCTCGCTCGCTCGCTCTGTCTCGGTGGAGCAGCACACTCTTCGAAGTACTAACTTACTCTCTCTCTCTCTCTCTTGTTGCCTCGCACTCGCTCGCTCACCAGCGCGCCGACAATGCAGTCGAGCACCTGCTTGAGCGGTACCAAGTCAGCTCCGCGAGACAAGTTGTCGCGAAAGCGCCGCTGAAGCCACTTGCGCCAGTGCGTGGCACGGGCCGCCGCACGTGCGCGCCGACGCAGTTCCCTCGCCACGCGAGCGACATCTCGACGATCATCTCGACTGATCCGTCGTCGCCCGCCGCGTCAACGGCACCGCAGTCGCACGGCTCGCCGACGCACCGCAAGCGCAAGCGAAGGGTCGAGTCAAAGCGCCTGGCCGCAGACGTTGACGCCCCTGCGCGCGTCAAGCCCTCGAGCGACACGATGTGCCCCGTGCGCATCGACTTGGACGTCAACGGCACGCGCTTCCAAGACACGCTGCTACTCAATGCGTACGTGCTGTCTCGCTCGCTCTGTGCCGTGCGTGTGGATCGTCGCGACTGACTCGTGCTCGTGTGTCCACCAGCGCGTCGTCCATGGCGCTGTCGCCGGAAGCGATGGCCGAGCAGATCGCGCGCGACGAGCGCTTTTGCGAGAACGTGCGCGACGCGATCGCCGAGTCGATTCGGCGCCAGCTCACGACGTTCTCGTCATTCGTCAGCGCGGACGAGCGCGTGCCCGAGAGCCTCCACCCGATCTACATCGACCTCATCATCGACGGCTTCGCAGTACGTCGAATGTGCTGATGCTGTGTCTGAGTATATCCGATAGAATCAGGTACATTCTTCTGAGTCTGACGTCTTGCGCTCGCTCTGCTAGCTCCGCGACCAGTTCGAGTGGGACATCAACCGCGACTTTGCGAGTGCGCAGGCGTTTGCAAGTGGCGTACGTCCATGGCGTTGCAAGTGTGTGTGTGTGTCGCTCTCGTGCGTCGCAAGACTGACTGGAAGTGCTCGTGTCGTGATAGCTCTGCGCAGACCTGGAGCTCCCAGTGCCGTTTGAGAGCGCGATCGTGTTCTCGATCTGGGAGCAAGTGACTGCGTACCGCCGCGCAGTGTTTGCGCATCCGTGGATAGCAAATGATCCTACGAAGCGCAAGCTCACGACGCGCGCTGCGACTGCACCGAGCGGCTACATCGATGTGCTGCCGCCAGTCGCAGACGCAGACGACGTCGAGCGCGACGCTGACTCTGCGAGTACGTCGATCCAACTCGATGATATGTTGTCGTTGCGTGAGACGCGAGCGCCTTCACTCAACCGCGTCTGTGTCTATCGCAACAGAGCTCTGGCAGCCAGCGCTGAGTGAGCTGTCGAAGGAAGAGCGGCAGTTCATCACGTCTCGCCTCGCAACACTGCGTCGGTACGTCCACTCGCACTAGGTCACATCATGGATCGCTCGTTTGCGGACTGACTGACGGATGCTCTGGCTCGTGCATCATCTAGACCAACGTCAGTGAAGCGTCCGCCGCCGCCATCGTCGTCGTCGTCTGCGCATCGCCACCACACGCACCACAGCCAGTCGCATCACGCGTCGAACGGTCATGCGCACAAGCGCGCAGCGCAGAAGAAAGAGAGCCGCATGCCGCGACCACTCAACGCGTTCATCATGTATTGCCAAGTGCAGAAAGACGCCGTGAGTCGGAGCAAACCACGGCGCTCGGCGTCCGAGACGCGCAAGATCATGGGCGACATGTGGCGCCGCATGACGGACGAAGTACGTCGCGTTCGCACTGCGTCGTCTGCTTTGTGTGCGAGTCTCTGAACGACTGACCGTGTTGTGGTGGCGCGTGCGACAGGACAAAGAGCAGTACGCGCAGCTCGCAGAAGTCGAGAACGAGAAGCGTCGGCGCGAGCACATCTTTGAGCTCCGGGACCGCGCGATCGCCGAGTGGGAAGAAGACGAAGCGCGGCGGCGCGGGCTCTTGGGTGCGAGTGCGCTCGACTCGACGACGGAGCACACGCGCGGCGTGCTCCTTGCGGTGCGTCCTTGTGTTCTTGTCTCGATTGTCGACTATCGCTCGAGTGAATCCGACTGACGGACTGTTGGATGCGCGTGTGTGGGGGCGACAGCACTACATGAACGAGCGCCACGAAGTGGATCAGCATCGAGAAGCACTGGCGCTCGACGACGAGAGCCACGAGAACGACGACGCGAACGACCACAGCGCGGACCAGGACGACGCCTAGCGCCTGTAGCGTCTGCGTTCGCGCGAGTGCAGCGCTGCGTCCATTGCCTGCGCAGTCGCACTCGAGCGCACCGTCTGTCGAATAGAAGAGAGAAAGAGAGAGAGAGAGAGAGGGATGAACCGCGACTGCGAGTGATGGTCTGTGGCCAATGGCTTCGTTTCTTGCCCCAGTTGTCCGCCTACGACTCGAAGATCTCAATGCCCGTGGCCTCAAAGATCTCGTTCCGGAGCAGCTCCATGAGCTCCGTGCCGTCGCGCGTGTTGCGCCACGTGGCCGTCGCAGCGTCAAACTCGTAGCGACGTGGACCGCTGCAAGCAGAGAGACAGAGAGATGCAGAGAGCGTCAGTGAGAGTGAACATGAGAGAAGACTCGAGCGCGACGCACAGACACAGACGCACCTAATGGGCGACGACCACCAGAGCTGGCGGTTTGGGATCTGCCGGTTGATCACCCACGTGCCGTCTTCGCCGAGGTCGATCTTCAGCACGCCTTGCTGTAGACAGGTGAGCGCAGAGAGTACGAGTGTGTGAGAACGCAGTCTCAAAGACAGTGACGCTGGTGCTCGATCGTTCAGTGTCAAATGCGTGTGACTGGCGCCACACGTGCAAGTGAGCGGCACTCAATCACGTGTGGCTTCACTCAAGTGTACGCACCGAGAGCGAGACGTCCGACTCTTCGAGCATCTCTTCAACGCCGTCGAGCCACGACATGATGTCGTGCAGCGCCGTGTCTGCGAGCTCGAGGAAGCGGTTCTCGTCCACTGCGTCGATCACGAGCGATGGCGGTGCGCCATTGCCATTGCTGGCGGCGCTGTTGCTGCTGCTGTCGCTCGCAGCTGAGAACGACCGGAGCGCGACGCGCGCGATTGCAGGCGCAAGCGCATTCGTGTTGCGCGCAACGGACGCAGTGCGAATCGCGCGGGTCTGGAGCGCGCAGCGCGCGGCACGGCGCATCGAGGTCGCGAGCATCGCTTCAGTCGACTTGAGTCTCTCGAGAGTTGTGCGGTTGCGCGTCGCTGATGATTGGCGCTTAGGACCATACAAAATCCAATACAAAATCAATCGATCCAGAAGAGCTCTTCACGATCATCAAGCAAGTGAGCACGTGAGCATGAGCAAGAAGAAGCGCAATGGCACAGCGGCGTCAGCGCACGCAAGCGCGGCATCGACTACTACGAACAGCGCACAGACGCAGGCTGTAGCACCAGCGACTGCAGTAGCGGCGCTCGCAGCAGAACAAACGCTCGAGTGTCCGCAGCACAGCATCGTCGCGCACTACCAGCAGCTCGCAAACGACGTGACCGAGCTCCCTGCGACGTTTGATCGCACGCTCTGGGTCCACAGCGTCGTCTTGCTCGCGCTGCAGCACACTCTCTTGTTCGATCAGGTGCGTTTGGATCGCTCCGTCTTGTTGTATCTGCTGATTGGAGCAGTTCACTTCCGACAGCCACGATCTAAAGCGACACAGCGACTGACGCTAGCTCATCATGTATATATGTGTATGCGCGTATGTTGCGAATGCTAGCACGTGTCGCTCGAGCAGCTCTTGCTGTTCGTCTGGACCGCGCTCTGGCTCGGCCGCACGTGCATCGCGTCGCACAAGCGGCAGTTCCCGATCCTCGCATCGCAGATCGAGGCGACAGTGCTCTGGCGCATCGGACTCGCTGCCGGAGGCGCGAGTGTGCACATTGCGTACCTGTACCTCTACAGCAGCTCTCGCGTCAATCAGCAGCACGTGCTGCTCTTGTTGCTCGTGTTTGGCCTTGACGTCGTGTCAGTCGCACTGCTCTATCGCACTCGCACTCGCGTGACGTGGCCGCAGATCGCGCTCGCAGTCGTCGAAGCGCCAGTGCTCACGTCCGTCTTCTCGACTCTCTACTCTTATGTACGTGCCAGCCAGTCATTCTGCTGTTGTTTGTTCTCTGAATTGATAGTGCGTTCGCTAACGTGATACTTGATATGGATACATCGTCAATAGCGCGACCAGCTCGTGTACGACCGCGTCGCAGTCACACTCGTGCAGCTCACAGCGTGTGTCCACGCAGCAGTGCTGCTCACTGCGAAGCTCCTCTCGCGCGAGCCATCGACACGATCGGAGACAACGCAGTGGAGCCAACAGCGCGGTCGCGCGCTTCTCGCTGCGATGCGCGAACGCTTGGACCCAGACGACCGACGCCATAGCAGTAGCAGTAGCTGTGCCGTGGAGCTCCTAGCGTCTACCAAGCAGGTGCGTCGCTCTACCAGATGCAGCGGATGTATCTGTTGAGCTCTTCGAGCTGACTGCTGCTGTGTGGTCGATAGAAGAAGAAGCGCAACGCCAGCAAAGCGCTCGCAGACGTCGTAGAGCCGCAGCAGCGCGAGCGAGAGACTGAGACGCTCGCGAATACGTCGGCATCGCCTGCGCTCGTGTCGACACTGACGCAACTGCTGGAGCACGCGAGCGTCCAAGTCGCGACACTTGCGCTCGTGCAGACGCTGCTGCTGCTCACGCACGTCGTGCTCTCGTGGTCGTACTTGCTCTCGTGGGAGATCACAAGGTGCGTCCATTGCCATTCACTCTCACGCTCGCTCGTTCAACTGACACACTGTTGTATCGCATCATTGCATTCTCTGCTTGCTCTACTGCTCGCGACGTGCGTGACTGCAGTGTCTTGATGCTCAGCAGTGCGCATGTGCTCTGGACACTCGTGCAGCTCCAGCAAAAGCTCACAGAGCCGCTTTCGCAGCGTCTCGAGACAGAGCAAAGCGCGTCAGAGCTCCAGACGAATGCGTCATGAGGCTAGAAGCACACATGCAGACGCGATCGCTTGTCTATATGAACGTGTCGACTGCTAGCACTCGATTGTTGCGTGCTGGTCTAGATCGTGGTGCTGCTAGTGCTCATGATGTGGAGTATGCTGCTGCTGCAATGCGCGCTTGGCAGCGTCGCAGCAGTCGTAGTAGCGCTTGATGACGTCTGCGCATCGGTGCTCCTGGTAGCTCCGCTGCTGGAGACAGAATTGGATCGCGCACGCCTGCTTCTTGCACATGCGCTCGCACACGCCATCGGCGTCTTTGTCGCTCTCGTTGCTGTGCATCGGCATTGGGTCTGATGCTGCTTGTGCTCGTGCTGCTGATACTGTGGAACTGGTCGATTCGTACTTAGCGAGCTATACAGACAGGTATGTGATGTAGACCAAGACCTCTTGACGATGCTATCTTGCGACTCGAGCTTCACGATCGATCGCCAAGACATACGACTGGTGTGGCTTTGAAGTTCATCCGATCGATGATGACGTTCGCCAGGCTGACCACCACGTGCGACGACTGCATGATGTCCACACAAGAGAATGAAGCGGTCATTGCCTCGCGCTCGGTCCCTCACTCGCGTCTTGCGCTCGAGTGTGCGAATCGCCTCGTGACGTCTCGGAGTCTCTGCGTCCCGAGTCTCAAGACGCGAGGCGACTCGCTGCTATCAATAGCGCGCCACTCAGGACGCGAGTCCCGCATGCCTGCCGTATCCGACTTGGACTTGGACATGGCCACATCATCGACTCAGCTTCGGGTCCGAAAGCGATGCAGATAGATGGATCGATAGTGTGCCATGGACACGGACACAGTGGTCGCTGTGCACGCCTCGCGATCTGGTCGAGCGCCATCGAGCCATCGGGCCCCGACAGCTTATCCGTCTTGTCGTACGAGCACCGAGCGTCGAGCGTCGGTCGATCGATCGATGTATCTGCTGATCGAGCTCAATGGGACTCGCAGTGTAGTACGGTCGTCGCAGCCACACCTGACACGGCAGCTCCTAGTAGCGACACCGCCAGCAGCACTCGCAGCGACGACAACCGTCGCCTCGCAGCGCATACACACGCGTGTGTGCGCGCGTGCGTGTGTCGAGCAGATCCGCATTGAGCCATTTCCTCACTCGAGCTCACTGGCGCTTTGCACACGCGAGCACACACAGTCGGTCGGTTAGTCAGTCGGACACTCGCGCCACCAACACCAGCACTCCGAACATCAACGACAGCACCATCGTCAGCAACATGAAGCTCGCGGTGATCCTCTCGACTGCCGCAGCGCTCGCGACGGTCCTCGCGCCGACCGAAGTGCAGGGCTACACGAACCCCGTTGCGATCAAAGGCTACAAGATGTTTGACGCCAAGACCGGCGCGTACTTTGCCGCAAAGGGCATCGACTACTACCCGCGACCGAACGCCGGTGAGCTCGACAAGAACAACATCGACTTCTTCACGGACGCCTACTACGACGTCTGGAGCAAAGACATCGAGCACCTAGCGGGCACGGGGGCGAACGCCGTGCGTCTGTACGCTGTGGACCCGTCCCAGTCGCACGACAAGTTCATGTGCGCACTGCGCGCGCACGGCATGTACGCGCTCATCGACCTCGGCGCGAGCTGCGAAGGCTGCGCGATCACGAACGACAAGTACCCGACGTGCTACCCGTCGACGCTGAAGGCGCGCGGCGAGGAGATCATCCTCGCGTTCGCCAAGTACGACAACGTGCTCGCATTCAGCGCAGGAAACGAAGTGAACCACGTCGTGACGGATCCGACGACCAATGCGCCGTGCCAGAAGAAGTTCATCAAAGACATGCGCAAGTTCATCGCCGGGTGCGCCACCAAGATGCGCTCGATCCCTGTCGGCGTCGTGCTTGCCGACCACCAGCGCGAAGCGAACGCCAAGTACTACAACTGCCGCACGGACGACACGGACACGCTCGAGAACGCCGAGTGGTACGGCCTCAACGCGTACCAGTATTGCGACGCGACTGTGACGGACGTGAGCAAAGCTGTCGGCTTTACACAGCTCGTCACGGACTTCAAGGCGTACAAGACGTCGATTCCAGTGATGCTCACCGAGTTCGGGTGCCTCAACAAAGGCTTCCCGGCTGTGGGCGACTACGAGGCGCAGCGCAACTGGCTGCAAGCGGGCTGGTTGCACACACCGGCGTTCCGCGAGGTCTTTAGCGGCGGCTTTGCGTTCGAGTTCTCGACCGAGAACGCCAACTCGAAGAGCGACTCGCCGTACCCGTTCACCAAGTACGGCGCGCAGAACTACGGACTCGGGTACTACTTGCCTGTGACGTGCGACCACGCGACCACGTCGTGCACGTACGTGCCGATGCCCAACTACAAGAACCTCGCGACGCAGTACAACGCCACGACGACTGCTGGCGAGACCACGATGACGGCGTTCACGCCAGACACCGACCGCACCAAGCCACCGGCGTGTCCATCGAAGTTCTCCAAGCTCTCAGACTCGACTTGGGACGCAGACAGCCTCGCGAGTCTCGCGTGTCCACTGTCCGCGCTGAGCTTCACGTGTCCGAACCAGGTCACGAGCGGTACGTGGGTGGGCACGACGCAGGCGTCGACCACCACGGCGCCGACACCGGCACCAGGCACAACCACCACAACCAAGACGCCAGTGTCCGGCACAAGTGCCTTGTCGCCGCTCACGGCTGGCGCAGCGATGTCGGCCATGTCGGCATGCATGGCACTGGCGATGGCAGTCGCTTTCGCGTAACTCGTGCTCAGTACAACTTGGCGAGCACGACCCTTCCCGCAACCTTCCCTCAACCACGACGGACAAGACCATCGAACACATCCAGCTAGACACAAGGTAGAGACGCACCTGCGCAGCATAGAGACCTAGAGACACACACGCCTGCGCAGTGTGCTAGACTTGCATCCCATAGACTTGCATGCTGCTAACTTATACATCCCACTAACTTATCCTTCATCATGTACTATTACACGAGCAAGCCAATGCGAGTCAAGGACAGTTCTCATCCACTCCAGCGCTTCGTCTCGATCTCCTCCGATGGAGTGAAGTTGCACATGTGATCGCGGTTTGCGCCGGCGACGCTACTGGCTCAACTGCCCTATGCGTTGCTCCTGCATATTGAGAACTGAGCAGTTAGTAGGCCGTGACACACGCGACTCGCCTTCCGCGTCGACTTCACAGCAATGCTCATGCTGCTTCCGTGCGGCAGAGCTCGGTGCATGAACCATGGGGCGATCAATCCGCATAGTCGCCAAGTCTTGGCACTCGCCACACACTGCTCGCTCGAAACGAAGTCCAACACGACGCAAGTCCAGACTGTGCTGACGAATCGCTTGGAGCTGCCATGCACGAGATCCACGACTGAAGACAAGGTCATGATGAAGGATAAGTTAGTGTGTGATGTATGTGCAAGTCTATGGGATGCAAGTCTAGCACACTGCGCAGGCGTGCGTGTCTCTAGGTCTCTATGCTGCGCAGGTGCGTCTCTATCTTGTGTCTATCAGTTCCTGTCGTTGGATCAGCCGTGGTCGTCGAGTGTGGCTGGTTGCGCTTGTCGTGGCTTACGCGAATGCGACTGCCATCGCCAGTGCCATGCACGCTGAGATCGCTGACATGGCAGCGCCTGCAGTGAGCGGCAACGCTGCACTTGTGTCAGGCACTGGTGTCGGAGTAGGAGTGGTCGTTGTGCCCAGTGTCTTCGTCGTCGTTGTCGGTGTCGGAGTGGTGGTTGTGCCTGGTGCCGGTGTCGGCGCCGTGGTGGTCGACGCCTGCGTCGTGCCCACCCACGTACCGCTCGTGACCTGGTTCGGACACGTGAAGCTCAGCGCGGACAGTGGACACGCGAGACTCGCGAGGCTGTCTGCGTCCCAAGTCGAGTCTGAGAGCTTGGAGAACTTCGATGGACACGCCGGTGGCTTGGTGCGGTCGGTGTCTGGCGTGAACGCCGTCATCGTGGTCTCGCCAGCAGTCGTCGTGGCGTTGTACTGCGTCGCGAGGTTCTTGTAGTTGGGCATCGGCACGTACGTGCACGACGTGGTCGCGTGGTCGCACGTCACAGGCAAGTAGTACCCGAGTCCGTAGTTCTGCGCGCCGTACTTGGTGAACGGGTACGGCGAGTCGCTCTTCGAGTTGGCGTTCTCGGTCGAGAACTCGAACGCAAAGCCGCCGCTAAAGACCTCGCGGAACGCCGGTGTGTGCAACCAGCCCGCTTGCAGCCAGTTGCGCTGCGCCTCGTAGTCGCCCACAGCCGGGAAGCCTTTGTTGAGGCACCCGAACTCGGTGAGCATCACTGGAATCGACGTCTTGTACGCCTTGAAGTCCGTGACGAGCTGTGTAAAGCCGACAGCTTTGCTCACGTCCGTCACAGTCGCGTCGCAATACTGGTACGCGTTGAGGCCGTACCACTCGGCGTTCTCGAGCGTGTCCGTGTCGTCCGTGCGGCAGTTGTAGTACTTGGCGTTCGCTTCGCGCTGGTGGTCGGCAAGCACGACGCCGACAGGGATCGAGCGCATCTTGGTGGCGCACCCGGCGATGAACTTGCGCATGTCTTTGATGAACTTCTTCTGGCACGGCGCATTGGTCGTCGGATCCGTCACGACGTGGTTCACTTCGTTTCCTGCGCTGAATGCGAGCACGTTGTCGTACTTGGCGAACGCGAGGATGATCTCCTCGCCGCGCGCCTTCAGCGTCGACGGGTAGCACGTCGGGTACTTGTCGTTCGTGATCGCGCAGCCTTCGCAGCTCGCGCCGAGGTCGATGAGCGCGTACATGCCGTGCGCGCGCAGTGCGCACATGAACTTGTCGTGCGACTGGGACGGGTCCACAGCGTACAGACGCACGGCGTTCGCCCCCGTGCCCGCTAGGTGCTCGATGTCTTTGCTCCAGACGTCGTAGTAGGCGTCCGTGAAGAAGTCGATGTTGTTCTTGTCGAGCTCACCGGCGTTCGGTCGCGGGTAGTAGTCGATGCCCTTTGCGGCAAAGTACGCGCCGGTCTTGGCGTCAAACATCTTGTAGCCTTTGATCGCAACGGGGTTCGTGTAGCCCTGCACTTCGGTCGGCGCGAGGACCGTCGCGAGCGCTGCGGCAGTCGAGAGGATCACCGCGAGCTTCATGTTGCTGACGATGGTGCTGTCGTTGATGTTCGGAGTGCTGGTGTTGGTGGCGCGAGTGTCCGACTGACTAACCGACCGACTGTGTGTGCTCGCGTGTGCAAAGCGCCAGTGAGCTCGAGTGAGGAAATGGCTCAATGCGGATCTGCTCGACACACGCACGCGCGCACACACGCGTGTGTATGCGCTGCGAGGCGACGGTTGTCGTCGCTGCGAGTGCTGCTGGCGGTGTCGCTACTAGGAGCTGCCGTGTCAGGTGTGGCTGCGACGACCGTACTACACTGCGAGTCCCATTGAGCTCGATCAGCAGATACATCGATCGATCGACCGACGCTCGACGCTCGGTGCTCGTACGACAAGACGGATAAGCTGTCGGGGCCCGATGGCTCGATGGCGCTCGACCAGATCGCGAGGCGTGCACAGCGACCACTGTGTCCGTGTCCATGGCACACTATCGATCCATCTATCTGCATCGCTTTCGGACCCGAAGCTGAGTCGATGATGTGGCCATGTCCAAGTCCAAGTCGGATACGGCAGGCATGCGGGACTCGCGTCCTGAGTGGCGCGCTATTGATAGCAGCGAGTCGCCTCGCGTCTTGAGACTCGGGACGCAGAGACTCCGAGACGTCACGAGGCGATTCGCACACTCGAGCGCAAGACGCGAGTGAGGGACCGAGCGCGAGGCAATGACCGCTTCATTCTCTTGTGTGGACATCATGCAGTCGTCGCACGTGGTGGTCAGCCTGGCGAACGTCATCATCGATCGGATGAACTTGACGAAGCACAGACGCTCGGTAGATCTCTGTTTGACGTATCACGTCCAGTGCGCTGACGATGTCACACGGATGACTGCAGTTGGTTGTCAAAGCGAAGACATGAAGGAGCAAAAGTCCTGCTCCGCTCACTCTCTCGCTCTCTCGTGACTCTTCGTGGCAGCGTAGGAGAGCTGCTACAACACCCGCGCGCTACAGTCGCGATGTGTTCACTGCCGTTCGGAAGCACTCGACCATCTTGTTCATCGCCCACGTTGGCGTCTCGGCTGTCACGGGCAAGTACACGAGGCTGCGCTCACACGCACAAGCGATCGTTCGTTCATCAGTTCATCCGTCGCATCGTTCTCTCGCAGACACATCGCATCGACTCCAGACGTACTGCGTCATGAGGTACTTGGCGTATGGCGGGTCGTACTCTGGGCCGAGTGGACTGGCAACGCCATGCGCGCATTAGACAGTCAGTCACAAACATGAGCGAGCGCCAGTCAGCGTCCGACGGGTCTGTACCTTGGCACATACGCGAGCTGCGTCGCGCCAGACGTGACGTCAAAGCCCTAGAAGCGCGCGAGCAAAAGCGTGAGCGCAGCAGTCGCACTCAACGCAAGCAAAGCGGTGCAGGACGTACGTGGTCGTTCATGTACGCAGTCACATGCTCTGGCGACGGCACAATGACTGGGAAGAGCCAGTAGTAGTGCTCTTCCGCGTGGCTCGCAGGGATCTACAGACACATTCAGCAGGCGCTCAGCTCTGCTCGCTCGCTTGTCTGTCGCCCAAGCGATGATAGTGAGAGAGACGCGCGTACCTGCACGCCTGGGATGTGGCGAATCGCATCGCGGAGCTGCTCGCTCTTCTCTCTAGCGTCCCAGAGACACACACGTACACGAGTCGCGTCAGTCCACGCTCGTTCAAACGCACGACAGTCGAACGTACTTTCGGAGCTCAATGTACGGGTCGTCGACTGTCGAGAGGCGGTGGTAGAGCAGGCCGAGGAGCGCCACAGACGGTCGGTACTGGATCAGCCGCACGAGTTCGCCGCCGCTAAAGCCGCGGATCGCCGATGTGATCACTTGATCGTGGTTCGCTACGAGGTCACGAGTGTCAAAGAGGCATCAGTAGTGGCGATCACCAGCAAGCGAGAGACTGAGACAGAGACTGACAGTCGCACCTCCGACTGCGCGGCAAGCGTGGAGAAAGAGACCGTAGACTGCTGGCGTCGTGACGCCGTGGAAGAAGCCGTACTTGAGCAAGCGCTTGAAGAAGAAGACGTTCGACTGCGCTGGGTACCGCGTCTCGCGGCGCTGCATCTCATCCAAGAGCGCGCGGTCCTTCACGCGCACGAGCGCACCGCCAAACGACGTCGCAGTCTTGATCGTCCCAAAGCTGAACATTGAGACATCGGCGCGGCGCTCGCCAGTGTACGTCATGCCACTGAACGCCTGCGCGCAGTCCTACAAGGTCACAAGCGTACCGTCACGCGTGTGTGAGAGTGTGTAGACAGACAGACAAGAGAGCGAGCGCCTCACGGCGTCACGTACTTCGATGACCAAGAGACCGTGCTCATCTGCAACGTCCAGGACCGGATCGAGCGGGAACCGCGAGCCAAAGATGTGGGCGATGAGCACTGCGCGCGTCTGCGGCGTGATCGCGCGCTTGAGTGCGTCAACATCGACTGCGAGTGTCTCGGGCGCGAGGTCGACTGGCACGGGCACGAGGCCGTGGTGCCGCACGAGGTAGAGCATGTCTGGGATCGTGATCGCGCTGCAGAGCACTTCGCTACCGCGCGGGAGCGCGAGCGTCTGGAGCAGCAGATCAAAGCCCGTGCTGTACGCGTGCGTGTGAGTGAGAGCACAAGTGCGAGTATGGTGCACGCAAGAGAGCGAACGCACCGGATCGAGAGCGTGACCATCGAGTGACCAGTTGGGTCCCAGTGCTGCGTCAAGCGCTGCGCGTGCTCCTCACGCTCGCTCTCGGGCAGCGCAAAGCACGCGCGCAGGCCTGCAGCGACGTCGCGGTACGTCACATCGAGCTTCTTGCGTGGGAAGATCGCCCACGGCACAGACGCCGACAGGTTCTCAGCGCTCTTGCCTGCAAGCGTATATGTCATCCGCAGCAAGCGCAGTGCTCATCAGAGAACGCATATACGCACACAGAGAGTACGAGCAGTGATAGCAGGCGCACCGAATGGCTTGAGCGCTGCGCCGCGCGTCGAGCGCGTAGTCGCTACGTGCGCCATGGGTCCTGCTCCTTGTCGTCGTCGTCGCGTGCGTTCTGAACTGATGTCATGCAAGTCAAACCTTGCATTGACTCGACGCAATTCGCACGAAGCACTTGCTTTTTGTATATAACGTGAGATTGTATTCAAATGAACCAGTTGCTGAGACCTTCAAGGTCAACGATGATGGATGTCCTCGTCGTCTCGAAGAGCTCTTTGACTCGAGGAGCTCGCTCGTCTCGCCAAAGCCATGCAGGACGCACCACACGCTCGCTCTTGTACACGAACAGACCAGAACAGAACACCTCAAGAGGTCACAATGACGTCCTCAGCACACGAGCGCGTGCGAGAGCTGCGCGACGTCCGAGCGATTGAGCAGCAGTGGAATGACTGGGAGCGCACTTGAACGCTCGCTGCGCGCGCGGAGCGTCACGCGGCTGTGCAAGACCGCAGGGCGCTCCATCTCGGGCGGCTGCCACCCAAAGACGCTCTCGCCGCGCTCGATCGCGCGCACAATGTCGTCGCTCCAGCCATCAGCGCGCATCGCAGCGCTCACGTTCGCTTGGAGCGCAGCGAGTGCGTCGCGGCGCTTTGTCTGCGCAAGCGCGTGCGTCACGAGCTGACTGTGCGGCGACGCTGACGAGAGGTCGACGAGCCGCGGCATCGCCATCTGCGCTTTCACGTGCGTCGCAAACGTCGCGACTTGCTTGAGCGACGCCTGGAGACGCGCAGACGGCGCAGTCGTTGTCGACAGTGTTGTGTTTGGTCCGAGCGCGCGCTCAAGACGCTCCGTCGCCAAGACGCTCCGGACGTGACCGAGTTCGCGGTGCAAGTGCGCAAACGCCTGGCGAAAGGCCTCAGCGTCGCCGTGGCTCAGTGCCGACACGGTCTTATTGCGACTGCTGCTGCTGCTACTGCTCGCACTGGCGCTCAACGCAGTACTGGCGTCGCTTGAGCGCTTGAGCTGCTTCCGGAGCTCGCGGTTCAAAGCGTCGAGCGACGCTTTCTCCTTGTGCGACTCGTCGAGCGTCGCAGCAAACTGCTCGCGCTCGAGCGTGAGCTGCGCCTCGAGCGTCGCTTTGTCGCTTCCCGCTTGCGCAATGACGTCCGTCAGCCGAAGCACTTCGCTCTCGAGCTTCTGCGTCACGACGCGGTACTGACTGTCCGAGCGCTCGAGCTCGCGAATGCGCGCTTGGAGCGCTTGGCACACGTCGCTCAGCTCGTTTAGGCTCCCGCGGAGCGTCGATGCGTGCAAGAGCTCCGAGTGAATCGCCTGTGCGCGCATGCGCCACTGCGGACGACCGTCGTCGTGTGCGCTCCGGTCGCGCGCGCGCGGTGCGACCGCGTCAGTGAACGCGCCGCGGCAGACCGACTTGAAGAGCGACGCGATCTTGTCGTTCAGCGCTGCGACGAGCGCCACGAGCGAGTCGGTTGCTGCAGTGACGAGCGACTCGACGGGCGCGTCCTGGAGCCGACTGAACGCGAGCTGCTCTTCCAAGAGCACCCAGAGACTCTGGCTCTCGCTCGCATATGCATGAATGAGCTCCACGACGTCGCCACCGATCGCGACGACACCGTCGAGGTCTTCGTCGGACGGCGCCAAGTCGATCTCGGCGCGCCGGTAAAAGTGCTGACTCGTTGCAGCGAGCGCCGAGAGCCCGTCGATGAGCTTGTCGACGACTGGCAAGAGCTGCGTGCGCAAGTCCTCGCGCGCGTCGTTCTCAGGGCTCGCGACAAACAGTCGCACAGAGCGCGCAAACGTGAGCATGACGGCGAGCGAACACGCGAGCGAGAGCACGCTCTTGCGCGCGTGGAGCTTCACGACAGCGCATCGGAGTGGAAAGCCCTCGGCAGCCGCCGACGCCGTTGCACTGCGACTCGCGCACCACTCGTCGAGCGTCGACACGAGACGGTCGTACACTGTCGCATCGCCTGCGTTGCGCGATGCAAGGAGCGTCCCGTCCGCAAACGCTGCGAGTCCGTTGTCGAGCACCGCTTCGACGACGCCGACTGCCGGTGTGTCGAGCAAAGCGCACGCACGCGCAAACTCGTCTTCGGTCGTCAAGTGGCACTCGAGCAAGAAGAGATCCTCTTGCGCTTGGCACGACACAGCTGCGAGCTTCTCGCCCAAAAGGAGCTGCTGGATCGACCGCGCCGAGTCGAGCAGCGTCGTTGTGCCAGTCGCAGGCGCGTCCTTTGTCGGGTCGATGGGCGTAGCAGACGACGACGTCTGCGTCTGGAGCGCAGCGTCGAGGTCTTTCCGCACGTACTGGATGAGGATGTCGGCTTTGCCAGCGACGCGGCCGAGGCGCAAGCGCACGCGGAGCATCTTCTGGTCGAGCTCCGAGAGGATCGAGTTCGGAATGAGCGCGCGGAAGAACGCGTTCTCGACGTTCGCTTGCTCGGCGTGGATGCGCTGCTTCGCCGCTTCAGCTTCGTGCTCGCGCGCAGCTGCTGCGAGCGCGCGGAGACTCAGCGTCTGGTTCAGCGCCGAGTGCGCCGTGCCCTTGAGTGTCTCGAGCTCGCCCGACTCGGCGCGGAGCTTGGCCTTGAGCTGGTGGATCTCGTCGCGGTGCGTCTGCGTGAGGTCGCGGAAGCGGTCGATCGTCCGGTCCTTGTCGTCAATGACAGTCTTGAGCTCTGAGAGGCGCTGCTTCAGGTCCTGGATGCTCGCGTGCTTGGCGTCAATCTCGGCGCGGAGCTCCTCTTCGTACTCGGCGTGGTGGTGCTCCATGTCTTCGTGCACCTCTTTCATCTCTTCGAGCTCGCGGAGCTCTTGCTGCAGCTCCGCGTTCGTCTCATCGAGTGTCAAGTTCTTCTCCGTGAGCTCTTCGATCAGACTCTCGTACGCACTTGCGAGGTCCAGCTGCTCCTTGAGCTCCTCGACTTCGGCTTCGAGCTGCGCGCGCTTCGTCGTCTATAGAGACGCAAGGACAAGACCGAGAGCGTCAGGCACCTCAACACTGTCAGCTAGAGCGGACGAGAAGGTCCTAGAACCCTCGTGCACGACACAACAGGACGTACCAACTGCTCGACCTCTTCGCGCAGACCGAGCAACTCGGTGTGCTCGCGCTGCGCGACGCGGAGCTTCTTGTTCAGCTCCGTCTTTTCCTCGGACGCGCGCTCGTGCAGCGCTTTCACTGCGGCACGGAGCTTCCGGTTCTCCTCCGTGAGCTCCTCTGCTGCTGCTTGCGTCGCTGCACTCGCACTCGGCTGCTCTGGTGCAGTCGCGGCTGCTGCAGCCGTCGCGAGCGCGAGCGACGCCTTGAGCTTCTCAATCTCTGCGAGACACTCCTCTGCGTTCTCCTCTGCGATCTCTTTGTCCATCTCGAGCGACTCTTTCTCGAGCGTCAGCGACTCGATCATGTCGTGGAGCTCGCTGATCTGCGCCTCAAGCGCTTCAACCTTGCGCGCGCCAGTGCTCTGCTTCGCGAGCGCGTGCGCGACTTCGTCGGCTTTCTTCTGCTCCGCGGCGCTGAACTGCGCGATCCGGAGCTTCTGCTGCGCGAGGTCGCTCTCGAGCGCTTTGATCTCGGACGCCTGCGTCGCGTTCTCGAGGCGCAAGTCGTCGCTCTGGGTCTCGTGCTCGCGCATGAGCGCAGCAATGTGCTCCTCGTACTCGGCGCGGACGTTCCGCACGAGCTCGTCGGCTTCGCGCTTCACAGACTCGATCGTCGCGAGCAGCTCGGCTTCTTTCGCAGCCGCAGCGTCCTCGCGCGCGCTCTCCGCGTCGACGTCCATCGGCTCGTCACTGTCGTCCTTGTCCGGTGCCGGCGCTTCGTCGTCGGCCATTGCGTCGTCGGTCTCGTCAGTCGCTGCTGCTGCAGACGCGTCTTGAGCAGCTGCAGCCGCCGCCGCAGCAGCAGCTTCCTCTTCAGCTTTCGCCTCTCGCGCAGCAGCTGCTTCGCGCACGACAGCGAGACTCTGCTTGAGCTGCTCGACGTTCCGGTTCTTCTGCTCGAGCTCCTGCTCGAGCTTTGCGATCTTGGCGCGCGCGTCGGCGAGCTGCTCGTCCGAAGCGCTCAAGCCGCCGACTGATGGCGCTCGCGAGAGCGATGGACGCCGCGCGCCCATGTCGAGCGACATGCGCGACGCACTCCCCGGTCGCTTGATCGCACTGCCTGTTGCGTGCGACGCGGAGCTCCCACTGCTCGGCGGTGTCGTCACAGTCGACGACGACCGCGAGAAGCTCCCAGAGCTCGGACGTGTCAGAGCGCTCGGTCCAGACGACGGCGCGCGCAAGTGCGCGCCGGCAGATCCGACTGTCGATGCGCGCCGGTCGCGCATTTGCTGGAGACGGCTCGCAGACGTACCGCTCATGCTCAAGCGCGAGCTCGCAGCTGATGACGATGCTGCCGCGCTAGCCCCTGCACCATGCGGACGCGAGAGTACAGCTTTGATCTGCGCTTTCTTACAGAACAGGCCGTGGTTTGGCGCGCACGTGAAGTAGACGCGGCCATTGAGCTCGCCGTTGTTCTTGCCGTCCGGGCGCTCGAGCTCGAGTCCGACCCACTCGCCTGCAGCAAAGTCTGTCTCGCCGACGAAGCGCACGACGCCGGACTTGCCCGTCGCGTACGCCACGACGCAGCCGACCTCGATGTCCATCGCTGCTCACACGCACACACACACGCACAAGTACGACCTGATGTCGCGATGCTTGTTGCTGCTGTAGTTCGTCTTTGTGCTTCAAGCCAGCTGCTATTAGAGTCGAGCGTGCGAAAACCGAGGTTATTTCCACTCACAAAAGCGATTCAGTGCACGGGCGAGACGACGTAGATTCCAAATATCTTGGATAGTGTATACTTGCGGGCGAGGAATATCGTTTAAGCTGTTTTTGCAGGCGAGGTGCCTGTTGGTGTGTTCCCAAACAAACAAGCAGCGGAAAAGGAAGCACGACGACGAGCAGCAGGTATGACGACGGCGCCTTGCTTGTGTCTGCGCGTGCGCTCTCTCTCTCGATGTGCACGACACTCACTGTATGGACGTCTTGACTGCCAGCAGCAGCAGCAACAACAACTAGAAGCGCCGCGCACGCTCTCCTCGTCCTCTCCACGCACACACGCACACACACACACGCACTCGATGCAAACAATGGGCACGACGACTCAACTCGGAGGGTCCGTGCTCTCCGCGGGGCCGACTGGAAACGGGCTAGTGGACAAGTATGTCACTTGTGTGTCTCTCGCTCGCTCGCTCTTGTGCACGTGCAGCCGCTCAGAGCGAGGACGACAGCGACGCAGGTGTTGACGGCTCACACTTGCTATCACTTGCTCTGTTTGTCTGTCTGTGTATCGATCGCTGTGTGCAGCGTGACGTACGGCAAGCTCCCGCCGCTCAACCCGGATGACCTGAAGCTCCCGCCGCCGCCGCCGTCTGCAGCAGACAAAGTGCGCTCCGAGGACGCGATCTCGCTGAGCGAAGTGTGGGACGAGATCAAGGCCAAGATGAAGGAGATGTACGTTGACTGCTGCTGTCATTTCCACATCAAGACTGATCGATCGATCGATCCGTTGACATACGTGTGTATGATCGGTACCACAGGATTCTCGGCTCGTCGGTCTCGGGCCTCGTCTCGGCCATGCGCGGCATCAACTTTGTCGTCGCTGGCTGCATGATCGCGCTCGCAGTCGTCCAGATCATCCACTCGGACTCGGCGTTCAAGGTCATGGCCGACGCGCTCTCGGTTATCTATACGATGTACGTTGTTGTGCTATTGCTTCAGCAAGACGTCAGACCTTCCCAGCGACTCACACTGTCGCTGACTGTTTGCTACAGCTTCTTTGCGCTGCTCCTGGTCGGCTACGAGCTGCGGACACAGACGGTCGACACGATCTTGCGTGGGAGCTTTGGGTTCATGTACAGCCCATGGGGCCGCTGCTTGTTCCTGAGCATGTACGTCACTGTGTGCTGTCTGCGTGCGTCATTTCTATCCCCACAACTGTGATTCTGACAGACTGGGTGATTCGGTGCTTGTCACTAGGATCTCGATCTTCCCGTTCGGCATGGTCGGCGTCTACGGCGTGCTCGTGTCGCTCATGGGCTTTGCGAACGCGTACTTCAACTACTACGTCATCATGAAGCACCCGTCGTTCACGCGCGGCGTGCCGGACTACGTGCCGCCAGACGCGACGCCAGCCGCGAACAACACGATCGTGTAAGCGCCAGTTGCAAGTCTCCGTCACGGTCTTTCCAGCTTCTGCTCTACGCGCGCACAAGACACACGCGCTCGATGCGCGACGTGGAAGTGAACGACTGTCGCGAGTGCGTGCACATTATGGACTAGTGGTCCTGCGTGTCTTCTCTCTCTCTATGATAACGACAACGAGCGTGCGGCTTGGTGTTTGGTTCCATCTCCGCTCTCTCTCGTACTGCTCATCAAGACCGGCAGATCGCCATGCTCGCCACACGTTCGCATCGCGTGCTCCTGACTCGATCCGTCTCGATCCCGAGTCGTTTCACTGCGTATCCTAGCGCTATTCCTACACAACGCGGCTGCAACTACTGAACTACTTGACCATGATGGCCTTGCATGATGGTGCATCGCCCTGCTGCTTGATCGCACGGTGATCACGGGACGAGGGAGCACTTCGCTTTGCGCGAACTGCTTTGGTTGTGGAGCTCACTCTTCAACGCGCGCGCTCGCAGCGTCGTCTTCATCTTTGCGCATCAACGACCGCGTCGTCCTCTTCTCTCGCCTCGTTCCCCTCTCACTCTCCACCTACTACGATGAAGCTCTCGACGGCGTTCACGATTGCACTCGCCGCGATGTCGTTGACGTCGCCTGGGCTCATGGCGGAGGCCAAGACGAACCCGATCACGATCAAGGGCTACAAGATGTTTGACGTCAAGACTGGTGCGTACTTTAGTGCCCGCGGGATCGACTACTACCCACGGCCGAACGCCGGCGAGCTGGATGCAAACAACGTCGACTTCTTCACGGACGACCACTACGACGTCTGGAGCAAGGACTTGAAGCACCTCGCCGAGTCTGGTGCGAACGCCATTCGCCTGTACGCTGTGGACCCGTCCCAGTCGCACGACAAGTTCATGTGTGCGTTGAGCGCACTCGGGATCTACGTCCTTGTTGACCTCGGCGCGAGCTGCGAAGGCTGCGCGATCACGAACGACAAGTACCCGACGTGCTACCCGTCGACGCTGAAGGCGCGCGGCGAGGAGATCATCCTCGCGTTCGCCAAGTACGACAACGTGCTCGCATTCAGCGCAGGAAACGAAGTGAACCACGTCGTGACGGATCCGACGACCAATGCGCCGTGCCAGAAGAAGTTCATCAAAGACATGCGCAAGTTCATCGCCGGGTGCGCCACCAAGATGCGCTCGATCCCTGTCGGCGTCGTGCTTGCCGACCACCAGCGCGAAGCGAACGCCAAGTACTACAACTGCCGCACGGACGACACGGACACGCTCGAGAACGCCGAGTGGTACGGCCTCAACGCGTACCAGTATTGCGACGCGACTGTGACGGACGTGAGCAAGGCGACGGGGTTCTCGGAGCTCGTGAACACGTTCCTGTCGTACAAGACGTCGATTCCAGTGATGCTCACCGAGTTTGGCTGTCTCGACAAGAGCTTCCCGACTGTCGGCAAGTACGAGGCGCAGCGCAACTGGCTGCAAGCGGGCTGGTTGTTCACAAAGGCGTTCCGCAAGGTCTTCAGCGGCGGCTTTGTGTTCGAGTTCTCGACCGAGAACGCCAACTCGAAAGGCGGTTCACCAGACGCTGTCGGATCGTCGCCGTACCCGTTCACCAAGTACGGCGCACAGAACTACGGACTCGGGTACTACACACCGGAAGACTGCGACCACATGACGAAGCCTTGCACGTACGTGCGCATGCCCAACTACAAGAGCCTTGCGACGCAGTACAACTCGACCGACACGTCAGACGAGGTCGCGATGGCAGATTTCACGGCAGCGAGCGACCGCAGCGCGCCGCCAAAGTGTCCAACGGGCTTCCCAAGTCTCAAGAGCGCCAAGTGGGACGCTGACAGCGCAGCGAGTCTCTCGTGTCCTGCCGAAGTCGTCACGTTCACGTGCCCTGCCAACAGTGCTGTTGTCGTCACTGACACAGCGACAGCGACGACTGAGAACGGCGAGAACAACGATGGAGCAGCTACGTCGAGCAAAAGCAAGACGTCGACGAACGCGCCAACTGACACGACTGCGGCGAACGCAGCGACTGCGAACACAGGCTCGACGTCGACGCGCCGAACGCTTGCAGCATCGGTCGTGACAATTGCGCTCTCGACCGCACTCGCAGCGCTCTTTGTCTAAGAGCGTGCGAGGGCATGTATGTGTGGGCGCATTCGAGGAGTGGAGAGCGAGAGCTAGTCAGCTAGTCTGGAGGTCGTTGAGCGTGAGACTGGAGGACTGGAGGTCTGGAGGATAGGAAGAGTTGTGCTGGTTAAACTTCAACGTTGTATCTTCTACAATCCTTTTCGAAGAGTCAATACAATCAGTACATAGTTCAATCGAATCGTTTCTTGCGCGCGCTGGCTTGATCGATTTTCAAGATAGTAAACAGTTCGAAAATCGCACAGCTTGGTGTTTGTATGTGAATGTGCTCGACGTATCTCGATAATTATGGGTTGCATCACCAAATGTCAACATTAGAAGATTCGACAAGCAGCTTTCGATCAACAATCTTTCGAGTACATCATACAATTATCTCGTCAACCAAACAAATTGTTTTTGATAAACGTTGCACGTGACCTTTTCGATCACGAAGCAACGCGAACCGCACCATTCGCCAGACGCTCCAGCAGCAGCGCAGCTCTAAGTCCAAGTCCACGACACTTGCGCGCCACAGCACAAGCGTCGTGCTCAATTGATACACACGCACACACGCAGCTCTTGTACGCACGAACATGACGGTGCGACCAATACTCTTCTCATTGCTGTGTGTTGGAACTACAGTGTGAGCGAGTGAACAAGTGAGTAAGTGAGTGAGCCATTCGGTGGGTCAATGTCGTGCACCACACTTGCAGGACGCAGCAAGCACCGCTACTACTACTGCTGCCGCAGACACTGCGCCCATGACGAAGAAGGTCGAAGTGGCGGACGCGCCAGAAGACGTCGCGCACAACAAAACGAACGGCAACGAGGACGACGGCGAGGACAACGAGGATGACGGCGATGGCGAGGATGACGAAGTCCAAGATGAAGCGGACGTGATTGCTCGAATCGAAGACGAAGCCCAGCTGACGGGCGACGACGACGATGCAAACAGCGCAGAGGACGACGCTGAGCAAGTGACTGCAGACGACGACGACGACGACGAGAACGCGGGTGACGATGATGACGATGACGACGATGGAGAAGACAGCAATGGCCCTGGACTGTCGTATCTGTACACGAACATTGCGGTGCGTGCGGTGCAGTTGAGACTTGGTGCCGTGGCGTGTTGATGGTGTGTGGACTGATGCGTCGGTGCTGATGCCGGTGGCTCGTGGACGCACTAGGAGGGCGACGACGAAGACGATGAGGACTACGAAGCAGGCGACGACGACGCCGAGGACGACGAAGACGCCGATGACGATGACGACGACAATGATGGCGAAGACGACGACGATGCAGAGGAACCGCCAAGTACGACGCTTGCTCTGCGCTGTCGAATGCGATCGCAGTGCCGCTCACTAACAGTCTCACTCGCTCGTCACTCGTGTCGCCAGCCAAGAAGCCGCGCAACTGAGCGTCAGTAGGACGGACAGAACGCGCCACGACGCACATGACAAGGAAGGCGAACAGAGCGCAGTCGCAGTAGTGGCGCTGGTGTGTGTTCGAGTGCATGCGTGTGGTCTCTCTCTATCGCTCTCACTCTCTCTCATTTGTCGTCGATGAGATCGTACATCTCCCACACGTGCGACGCACTAGCCGACCATCGTGCGCTTGCGGCCGCGCAGACGCACTTGCGAGAGCTTCTGGAAGATGTTGTCAGCGCGACGCGAACACGCTTTGTACGCGCGCAGGACTTCGTCCACGAGCACTTGCGACTGCACGTGCGTGCTGTTGAACGCGCGCTCCATCACGTACAGGTCCACGGCCTTGTCCTCGGGCAGTGGCTGCGTGTTGGCGAGCCCAAAGTCGATCATGGTCTAGCGAGGCGAGGACACGAGTCGTCTGTTAGCCATAGACCTCACAGAGTGAAGAGCATCTGTCCATCTCGCAGCACGGCGCACCACTTCCGCCGCGTCTTCGCTCCGCAACATCATGTTGGACGTCGTGAGGTCGCCATGGACAATGTCAGCGTCGTGCATGCGCGCGATCGCGACGCCGATCTGGTACGCGAGCGTAGTCGCAGCAGGCGCGTACGTGCCATCTACGCAGTCAACACGCCACGTCAGTGCACGATACACACTTGATAGACAAGCGCACGCATGAGCATGAGCGGTACATACCGGCTTTGCAGAATGCGCGACGGAGAAACTCCTTGACGCTGCCGCCGCAGATCTTCTCGGTGTACAGCCGCCCGTGCTCTTCGTCAATGAGGTAGATGCACGGCGTGACGACGCCGGCTTTGCGGCACTTGACGATGCACCGCGCTTCTTGCACGAGGCGCCGGTGTGCGAGCTTCTTGTCGAGCACAGGCAAGCGGTAGCTCTTCTTCACGCGCTCTTTCACAATGCACGGACGGCCAGCAAAGAGCGTCTCGTACACTTTCTGCTCAGGCACAACACAGAGTCAAGTAAGCACACGCGCACATATGGGTCGCAATGCAGCGTATGTGTGTGTGGCGTACCGCTTCCGCGCCTTGTCCAATGAGCGTCCAGCCGGCTGGCGTCT
The DNA here is from genome assembly GCA_003730235.1 of Pythium guiyangense. NCBI lineage: Eukaryota > Oomycota > Peronosporomycetes > Pythiales > Pythiaceae > Pythium > Pythium guiyangense. The sequence continues at coordinate 812,500 of QXDM01000017.1, read as the reverse complement.
CGGCCATCGATACGACTGCTGCTGCCATGATGCTGCTGTAGTCTTACTGCGCTCGTGTCCACGATTGAGCACGTACAATATCGGAAGAAACTATACGACCAATAAACACCTGCTTTTATCACTATCAACAAATCACAATTGCCAAAATGGCTACACTTTTCAACTGTCAACCGGTGGAGAGCTCCACTCACTCACTTGTGGCTCAAGCTCTCGTAGCGCTCACAAGCGACAGCCACTCTCCAGCTACTCACGCTTCTTACAACAACAACGACCAGCTCCTGCGGACGTTGCTCTCAAGTGACTCTTGCATCTTAAGTATGCATTGCCTCACACGCAACACATACACACCTGCTGTATGCGAGTCCTGACGTGACTACTGGTCGTGCATGCATCGCCTCGACTTGGACGTACGCACTCGCTCACCACTTCGCACACGCGTGTCCTCGGATCTCTCGATGCTCTCAGCCAGCGACGCTCTCGACGGATGCATCATCGACCGCAGCACGTAACGACGAGTCCGCTTCCTCGTCTGACAAACGCAGGTTCTCGGCCATCTCGATGAGCGAGAACTCCTTGAAGATCGTGTCCCAGTGCGCGTGCTCCGCGACGACGATGTCGTACACTTGGCTCTGCTGCCACTGGCCTGGGTAGTACGTGTCCAGGAGCAGAAACATCTCGAGGTGGTCACCCAGCATCGCTGCTCGGATGGCCTCGAGCGTAGCGCCGACGTCGCGGTAGTGCTCGAGCACAAACAGCACTTTGACAAAGTTGTTTGCTGCTGCTGCGTGCTGAAGCACGCGCGAGGAGCAGCCTTCGATGCGCGTTGCGTGGAGCCACTCGAGCACCTCGAGCGTGCTCGCGACGTCCATCACGTCGGTTGTCCACTCGAGCTGCTGGCGGTGTTCGTTCAGCCACTTGAGCACATCGAGGTGGCCGCCTTCAGCTGCGAGCACCAGTGCGTTCGGCAAGCAGCCCTTGTCGCAGTTGGCGTGGAGCCACTGCACGACGTCCAAGTGACCGGCGCCTGCTGCCATGGTCATCGCCATGATCGTGCAGCCTTCCGTGCGGTTCGCGTGGAGCCACTTGAGCACGTCCAAGTGGCCGCCTTGCGCGGCGTTGTTCATTGCTCGGAACGTACAGCCTTCTGTACAGTGCTCCTGGAGCCACTGGACGACCTCGAGGTGGCCGTTCCCTGCTGCGCCGTTCATTGCGTTGGTCGTACAGCCTTCGCTGCGATGCTCGTGGAGCCACTGGACGACCTCGAGGTGGCCGTATGTTGCAGCTGCGTCCATCGCATTCGTCGTGCAGCCTTCTGTGCGGTTCTCGTGGAGCCACTGGACGATCTCGAGGTGGCCGTTCGCTGCTGCGTCGTCCATGGCTTCGAGCGACGACCGGACGTCGTGGTTCTCGTGGAGCCACTTGAGGACGCGCAAGTTGCCGTGCGCTGCTGCAGTCTGCACCATCGGGGAGAAGCCGATGCTCGGGAAGAGCTCGAAGAGGTACTCGAACATCAGCAAGTCGTCGTTCTGCGCAGCGAGCGCGAACAGCTCCGTGCCGTTCACACGCAGCGACGGGAACGTCTCCATGAGGAACATGAGCACCTCGAGGTGGCCACTCTCGACTGCGTGGAGCGACGCGGTTCGGTACTCTTTGATCTCGTGGCCTTGCTCGAGCAGCCACTTGAGGACGTGGAGATGGCCGTTCTTCGCCGCGTGGACGAATGCGAGGTCGACCCACTTGGTGCTGAGCACGCCTTGGTCCACGAGCCACTCGAGCACGTCGACGTAGCCGCTCGCAGCGGCGAGGTTGGCGCAGTTGTCGCGCCAGATGATCTGCGCCGGGCGCGCCTTGAGCCACGTGAGGATGCGCATGTTGCCTCGGTGCGCAGCGGTGGCGACCGCCTTTGTCACGACGCCCCACGGACAGTACGACGTGCAGAGCCACTCGACCACTGCCATGTTCTTGTCGCCGAGCGGATCGTCCACGCCCTGGTCAGCATCTTCGCGCAGCGGTACCTTGCTCACAGCGGCTTCGAGCGCTTCGTTGAACAGGTGCATCTTGTAGAAGCGGTTCATCGTCGGCGGCTCGCGCGCGGGAGGCTGCAGTACGGCGCAACGGACGTGTCGGCAAAGTCGCTCACGAGCTGCACGATGTCGTCGACGCCGGCGACATTCGCGTGCGCACACACGAGTGCAGCTGCTGTGAGCGGCGGTACGGGCGAGAGCGCGTCGACTGCTGCTGCCATTGTGCGTGTGGTAGAGCTGGTGTGAATGGCGAGGTGCGAGGTGCGAGGCGCTCACGGAGCGAGGAAGCGAGCAACAAGAGTGCTTGTGCGGACGTGCGGGCGAGGACGCGCGTGTGCAAGTGTCTTGCTTTACACGCGTCGCTCGTGCCACTGCTCCATCCCTCGCTCTCTAGCTCTCATCTGGAGGACCGCGAGTACAGCAGAAGCAAGTCAGCAGTTGTATACAGGTGGTGACACTCGTAGGTGCAAATGGTATGGCCACGAGCATTTTAGCCCCATTTTAACCCAGGTGAGCGCGCTCACCAGCCACATACAACACATGTGTTACAAATGTGTAGCCATGTGCTACAAATGGGGCTCATAGGCTTTAGAGACCTTAGAGATCTCAGAGACCTCAGAGACCTCAGAGACCTCAGAGACCTCAGAGACCTCAGAGACCTCAGAGACCTCAGAGACCTCAGAGACCTCAGAGACCTCAGAGACCTCAGACCCAGCCGTTGTGTGCGAGCATCGCTGGCCGCAGGATGTTGTACGGCCACTTGGCGCGCTTCTCTCTCGACGTGATCGTGCGCTCGATGTCCTGCAGCGCCTTGTCGTAGTCGGCGACCACGCGCGCGAGCTTGAGCTCGTCAGCGAACGGCGCAGTCTTGAAGAGCGAGAGGAGCGACTCGGACACGGGCACGTCGCGCTTGAACACAAAGCCGACGAGCACAAACGTCGGCACGAGCTGCTTTGGGATACTGTACGCGAGCACGTCCATGGTCTCGTTCGCCCGGAGCTTGCGCGTCGGCAGCGGCTTCCAGAGCGCCGCGGTGCTGAACGGCACGGACGTCGCCTCCCAGCTCGTCACGCCGTTCATCGCGTGGTGGCGCACCGTGATGCGGAAGACCAAGTGCGTGAGCACCTTCTGCAGCGCGCGCACACTCGTGAAGCGCGATGGGAACGCGTGCAAGTGGTTCACATTCGCACACGCTCGTGCCCAGCTCTGGAGCTCATTGTCGTTTGCGACTGCGCGGTCCGAGGGGTAGTACGCTTGGAGGTACGCGCCGATTGTGCGAGCGAGTGCGTCGTTGTAGAGCTTTCCGTACCGAGCGTACTTGTGGATCGGCAAATTCGCGAGACCTCGCCGACGCATGTCGTCGTCAAAGTCGCGCTCGATCGATGCGAACGGGAGCTGGTCCGCGACGAAGCGGACGCACCCGGCGGCACCAAAGCCAAACGTCTTGTCGAGCGGCGTCGAGGTGTTGAACAGCACTTGTGCCGCGAGCGCCTCGGCGCCGTAGTCGACGCTGCTCACGCGCAGCAACAAAGCGCTGACTGGGTGTTTCGGCGCGAGGTTCCGCATCACTTCGATCTGCACAGGTGCGAGCGTCGCGTGCGTGTCGACGAGGTGCTGCAGCTGCTGGAAGCTGATCTCCGCGGCATCGAGCGCCATCTTGGCGAGCGTCCACTCTTCGCGGCGGTCGAACGGCGTGTACGTGAGCTGCGTGCTCACGATGCGGATCGCGAGCGGCAGGAGCTGTTGGCGCTCGTCGTTGTAGCAAAAGTACCCGACAACAGGTGCGATGTACTTGTCGCCCGTGACCGCGGGGTCATTCCACTTGCCAAAGTCCGAGAAGTCGGCGACGAAGAGCTTGTTCGCGCTCGCGACGTGCTCGACGCACGTGAGGCGCGCGCCGCAGACCTTGGCGACGTTGCTGCCAACCGTGAGCGCCGCGTCGCTCGGCAGTGCGTCAGTGCCAGGCCGGAAGGCTCGGAGGTTGAAGCCCTTGATCGTCACGCGCTGGTACCCAAAGCTCTCGTCGCTCTTGTCGAAGCTCATGGGCGTCGATGTGATGCTCGTCGCATTCGCGTAGAACGCAGCGTAGTCGTTGGTCGTGTTGAACGAGAAGCGCGTGAGCACTTGCGTGAGCGCCGAGATGTTTGGGTTCCGGAGCTTGACGAGCTGTGCAAGCTGCTGGTTTTGGATCTGCTGTGCGATCGACCCGGGGCGCGCGATCGGTCCGTCATAGAACGGGTACTCGGTGCTGCCAACGCGCCACGTGCGCTTCTCGTTCACGATTTGACTCGCGATCGCCTGGATGCCAGCAGCGCGCGCTTGGCGCTCTTGCTCGCTCACGAAGTTCGGGATGCTGAGCTGTCCTGGCGATGGTGCGAATGCTGCCGACTCTTGGTCTTGGTCTTGCATGCTGTCGGTAGCGAGTGTCGCTTGCGGGCTCAACAGGAGCAGCGCCGACGCCACGAGCGCGGCGAGCGTTGTCTTGGCGAAGCGCTTCATCGGTGCGAGACGATCGGATGTGGCCGTGAAGACGAGCGTGCTGGAGTCGAGTCGAGAGGCAGGCAGCGTGCTCGCAACGAGGCAGATTCGCAAGTGTGCAACAAACACTTGGGACGCAACGAGTTCCGAGTCGCGACCGCCATTCAGTCAGTCACTCAAGCAAGCGAACAAGCAGGCGAACTCTGAGAGACACCTCGATGTGAATCCACGAACGCCTGGCTCGCGACCGACTGACTCGTCCATGTCAGCGCTCAGCCCGTTCGTCGGATCGAATGAGCGTCTGTCAAGCGGTCTTCACCCACAGGCGGGCAAGGACACAGCAATGCCACTTGACGACTCTCTGGCTTCGCATCGCTCCAGCTGCGGCACTAGCGAGCGAGTGTGTTGCAGATGCCAGTGCCTTCGGGCATCACCTCGAGTCATGACGATTAGTGACAGCTCACGGCGCTGACAGACCGGTCCGCACGGCTTCCAATGCATCGCTCGCTTGTTCGCTCTCAAGCACAGTGATCGTCGAGACAAGAGCTGCCCTCGACGCAGCGCCACCAACGAGCGCGCTCACCCGAGGTAATGCGCAACGCTGTCAAACAAGCAATCCGCGCGACTTTGACTCACGTTTGGTCCACTGCCAACTGTTCGCAAGCGATCGTTTGCTGTCTCAAGACAGACGACACTCGGAGTGCACCTCGCTCGCCAGCGGAGCGACGGACAGACGGAGTCAGTGCACAAACGCCACGCTCGCTCACATACTCAAGCGCGCACAGCGACCAAGGATGCCTCTCTCAAGACCAGACGCATGGACTCACGTAGACCAGACGCGTGGACTCATGTGAATCGGGCGCCAACTTCCGCGTCAACCTCCGAGCCTTCCGGCCTGGCACTGACGCACTGCCGAGCGACGCGGCGCTCACGGTTGGCAGCAACGTCGCCAAGGTCTGCGGCGCGCGCCTCACGTGCGTCGAGCACGTCGCGAGCGCGAACAAGCTCTTCGTCGCCGACTTCTCGGACTTTGGCAAGTGGAATGACCCCGCGGTCACGGGCGACAAGTACATCGCACCTGTTGTCGGGTACTTTTGCTACAACGACGAGCGCCAACAGCTCCTGCCGCTCGCGATCCGCATCGTGAGCACGCAGCTCACGTACACGCCGTTCGACCGCCGCGAAGAGTGGACGCTCGCCAAGATGGCGCTCGATGCCGCGGAGATCAGCTTCCAGCAGCTGCAGCACCTCGTCGACACGCACGCGACGCTCGCACCTGTGCAGATCGAAGTGATGCGGAACCTCGCGCCGAAACACCCAGTCAGCGCTTTGTTGCTGCGCGTGAGCAGCGTCGACTACGGCGCCGAGGCGCTCGCGGCACAAGTGCTGTTCAACACCTCGACGCCGCTCGACAAGACGTTTGGCTTTGGTGCCGCCGGGTGCGTCCGCTTCGTCGCGGACCAGCTCCCGTTCGCATCGATCGAGCGCGACTTTGACGACGACATGCGTCGGCGAGGTCTCGCGAATTTGCCGATCCACAAGTACGCTCGGTACGGAAAGCTCTACAACGACGCACTCGCTCGCACAATCGGCGCGTACCTCCAAGCGTACTACCCCTCGGACCGCGCAGTCGCAAACGACAATGAGCTCCAGAGCTGGGCACGAGCGTGTGCGAATGTGAACCACTTGCACGCGTTCCCATCGCGCTTCACGAGTGTGCGCGCGCTGCAGAAGGTGCTCACGCACTTGGTCTTCCGCATCACGGTGCGCCACCACGCGATGAACGGCGTGACGAGCTGGGAGGCGACGTCCGTGCCGTTCAGCACCGCGGCGCTCTGGAAGCCGCTGCCGACGCGCAAGCTCCGGGCGAACGAGACCATGGACGTGCTCGCGTACAGTATCCCAAAGCAGCTCGTGCCGACGTTTGTGCTCGTCGGCTTTGTGTTCAAGCGCGACGTGCCCGTGTCCGAGTCGCTCCTCTCGCTCTTCAAGACTGCGCCGTTCGCTGACGAGCTCAAGCTCGCGCGCGTGGTCGCCGACTACGACAAGGCGCTGCAGGACATCGAGCGCACGATCACGTCGAGAGAGAAGCGCGCCAAGTGGCCGTACAACATCCTGCGGCCAGCGATGCTCGCACACAACGGCTGGGTCTGAGGTCTCTGAGGTCTCTGAGGTCTCTGAGGTCTCTGAGGTCTCTGAGGTCTCTGAGGTCTCTGAGGTCTCTGAGGTCTAGTCTCTGAGGTCTCTGAGGTCTCTGAGATCTCTAAGGTCTCTAAAGCCTATGAGCCCCATTTGTAGCACATGGCTACACATTTGTAACACATGTGTTGTATGTGGCTGGTGAGCGCGCTCACCTGGGTTAAAATGGGGCTAAAATGCTCGTGGCCATACCATTTGCACCTACGAGTGTCACCACCTGTATACAACTGCTGACTTGCTTCTGCTGTACTCGCGGTCCTCCAGATGAGAGCTAGAGAGCGAGGGATGGAGCAGTGGCACGAGCGACGCGTGTAAAGCAAGACACTTGCACACGCGCGTCCTCGCCCGCACGTCCGCACAAGCACTCTTGTTGCTCGCTTCCTCGCTCCGTGAGCGCCTCGCACCTCGCACCTCGCCATTCACACCAGCTCTACCACACGCACAATGGCAGCAGCAGTCGACGCGCTCTCGCCCGTACCGCCGCTCACAGCAGCTGCACTCGTGTGTGCGCACGCGAATGTCGCCGGCGTCGACGACATCGTGCAGCTCGTGAGCGACTTTGCCGACACGTCCGTTGCGCCGTACTGCAGCCTCCCGCGCGCGAGCCGCCGACGATGAACCGCTTCTACAAGATGCACCTGTTCAACGAAGCGCTCGAAGCCGCTGTGAGCAAGGTACCGCTGCGCGAAGATGCTGACCAGGGCGTGGACGATCCGCTCGGCGACAAGAACATGGCAGTGGTCGAGTGGCTCTGCACGTCGTACTGTCCGTGGGGCGTCGTGACAAAGGCGGTCGCCACCGCTGCGCACCGAGGCAACATGCGCATCCTCACGTGGCTCAAGGCGCGCCCGGCGCAGATCATCTGGCGCGACAACTGCGCCAACCTCGCCGCTGCGAGCGGCTACGTCGACGTGCTCGAGTGGCTCGTGGACCAAGGCGTGCTCAGCACCAAGTGGGTCGACCTCGCATTCGTCCACGCGGCGAAGAACGGCCATCTCCACGTCCTCAAGTGGCTGCTCGAGCAAGGCCACGAGATCAAAGAGTACCGAACCGCGTCGCTCCACGCAGTCGAGAGTGGCCACCTCGAGGTGCTCATGTTCCTCATGGAGACGTTCCCGTCGCTGCGTGTGAACGGCACGGAGCTGTTCGCGCTCGCTGCGCAGAACGACGACTTGCTGATGTTCGAGTACCTCTTCGAGCTCTTCCCGAGCATCGGCTTCTCCCCGATGGTGCAGACTGCAGCAGCGCACGGCAACTTGCGCGTCCTCAAGTGGCTCCACGAGAACCACGACGTCCGGTCGTCGCTCGAAGCCATGGACGACGCAGCAGCGAACGGCCACCTCGAGATCGTCCAGTGGCTCCACGAGAACCGCACAGAAGGCTGCACGACGAATGCGATGGACGCAGCTGCAACATACGGCCACCTCGAGGTCGTCCAGTGGCTCCACGAGCATCGCAGCGAAGGCTGTACGACCAACGCAATGAACGGCGCAGCAGGGAACGGCCACCTCGAGGTCGTCCAGTGGCTCCAGGAGCACTGTACAGAAGGCTGTACGTTCCGAGCAATGAACAACGCCGCGCAAGGCGGCCACTTGGACGTGCTCAAGTGGCTCCACGCGAACCGCACGGAAGGCTGCACGATCATGGCGATGACCATGGCAGCAGGCGCCGGTCACTTGGACGTCGTGCAGTGGCTCCACGCCAACTGCGACAAGGGCTGCTTGCCGAACGCACTGGTGCTCGCAGCTGAAGGCGGCCACCTCGATGTGCTCAAGTGGCTGAACGAACACCGCCAGCAGCTCGAGTGGACAACCGACGTGATGGACGTCGCGAGCACGCTCGAGGTGCTCGAGTGGCTCCACGCAACGCGCATCGAAGGCTGCTCCTCGCGCGTGCTTCAGCACGCAGCAGCAGCAAACAACTTTGTCAAAGTGCTGTTTGTGCTCGAGCACTACCGCGACGTCGGCGCTACGCTCGAGGCCATCCGAGCAGCGATGCTGGGTGACCACCTCGAGATGTTTCTGCTCCTGGACACGTACTACCCAGGCCAGTGGCAGCAGAGCCAAGTGTACGACATCGTCGTCGCGGAGCACGCGCACTGGGACACGATCTTCAAGGAGTTCTCGCTCATCGAGATGGCCGAGAACCTGCGTTTGTCAGACGAGGAAGCGGACTCGTCGTTACGTGCTGCGGTCGATGATGCATCCGTCGAGAGCGTCGCTGGCTGAGAGCATCGAGAGATCCGAGGACACGCGTGTGCGAAGTGGTGAGCGAGTGCGTACGTCCAAGTCGAGGCGATGCATGCACGACCAGTAGTCACGTCAGGACTCGCATACAGCAGGTGTGGATCGTTGCGTCTGTGAAGCAGCGTGACCAAGGAGTGGAGCGCTACATTGTTGTTGGGCTGATCAAGAGTGTAGCCATCTTGGATGCGTGTCAATCTCTGTATCGTTCTCATACATGCGCGCGAGGCCGAGGACTCGAGAGAAGCGAGTACATGAAATGCTCACTAAGCGACACAAAGAGTGCTGTCATGCGAGCTCCGATGGCGCGCAGAACAACGCTTGGGAATCACTCGACGTGCTGTTCTAGGCGCGAAGACGAGAAAGTAAGCGAGAGATGGTTCGCAAGACATCGCTCGACGCAGCAGAGAGTGTCAGCTCTGGACATACCATGGCATGGAGAAGTGCAGGAGGGGAGGCTTAAGATGCACGAGCCGCGCTTGCTTGTGCTGTCGGAGCTCGAACTCGAGCCGTCAAGGACGCGCGTGATGCAGCATGAGCATGAGGTCGTCATGATGCTCAGCAGCTCTGGTCGTAGTTTACTATACTTTCCGTCATTTATAGCCAAACAGACCGTAAAATAACACCTCACAACCACTGGTCCTGACCAACACATGCGTGTCAAACATGCGCAGATATTGCTGAGCCCGAGCGAGCGAGAGAGAGAGAGCTCGTTCTTGTTCGTTCGACCTGCCGATCGCAGCAGCAGCAGCAGTAGCAGCGTAGCGTCGCAATGGGTCGTAAGGTCGAGAAGAAGGCGAGCTTGAAGCTCAAGCACCGCGCGCAGGCCGCGAAGACCGGCTCGCTCGCAGCGAAGAAGCGCGCAGGCGACGCGATCGTCGGCGCTGGTCGCAAGAACGCCGAGAAGAAGCAGCAAGCGATCAATGGCAGCGCGATCGCGGTCGGCCAGCAGTCGCTCGCGCCGCCAAAGATGAAGGCGTCGAAGCAGCTGAGTGCGCAGCGCCTCAAGCAAAAGCGCGAGGAGCTCCGCACGATGAAAGTCGCCAAGCACCGCGACACGTCGACGACTGCGACGAGTCTCGAAGAGCTCATGGGCAAGGCCGCGCAGACGGCCGCCGCGTACGAGCAGCAGCAGAGCGCCAAGGACGCGAACAGCGGCAAGGAGATCGAGATCACGGACTCGTCGCGCCGCGCGTACATGAAAGAGCTGCGCAAGGTCGTCGACCGCGCAGACGTCGTGCTCGAAGTGCTCGATGCGCGCGACCCGATGGGCTGCCGCACGCTCGACATGGAGGAGCTCATTGGCAACCGTAATGGCAAGAAGATCGTGCTCGTGCTGAACAAGATCGACCTCGTGCCGCCGCACGTGCTCCAGCCGTGGCTGACGTACCTCCGGACGTTCTACCCGACTGTGGCGTTCAAAGCGTCGACGCAGAACCAGTCGAACCACTTGAGCGCGAACTTTGGCCGCGCAGACAAAGCCACGGCCGAGACGCTGTCAGGGAGCAAAGCCGTCGGCTCGGAGGCGCTCATGCAGCTCCTGAAGAACTACTGCCGGAACAACCACATCAAGACTGCGATCACAGTCGGCGTGATCGGGTACCCGAACGTCGGCAAGAGCAGCGTGATCAACTCGCTCAAGCGCAGCAAAGCCGCGAGCGTGTCGTCGACTGCGGGGCACACCAAGGTCATGCAGGAGGTCCACATTGACAGCAAGATCAAGCTCCTCGACTGCCCAGGCATCGTGTTTGACCACTCCGACTCGAGCGCACTGCTCTTGCGCAACTGCATCAACACCGAGTCGATGGAGGACCCGATCGGCGCCGTTCAAGTGATCCTCTCGCGCTGCGAGCCTGCGCAGCTCGTGCAGCTTTACAACTTGGACCCGACCGCGACGTTCCAGGACGTGATCGAGTTCCTCGTGCTCGTGGCGACGACGAAAGGCAAGCTCGGCAAAGGCGGGATCCCAGACCGCCACGCCGCGGCGCGGATCATCTTGCAGGATTGGAACCGCGGCAAGATCCCGTTCTTCACGCCGCCGCCAGACATGAAGCACACGATCCTCGACTCGCAGATCGTCACGGCGTACGCAGACGCATTCGACCTCGACAACGTGCTCAACCCCACGAGCATCTTCTTGCCGGAAGCTGCTGATGACAGCAGTGGAGCGAGCAAGACAGGGCCGATCGGCGCAGCGGCAGGTCCGCAGTGCTCGGTCGAAGTCGCGGCTGCTGCAGCGACAGCGACTGGCGCGAGCCACACTGCGTCCAAGATGGACCAAGTCATGAAGACGCTCGCAGACTCGGACTCGGACTCGGACATGGACGACAGCGACGACGACGACATGGACGACGACGGCATGGACACGAGCGGCGCGATGTTCCAGATCCAGACCCCGAGCTTCCAGCAGCTCTCGGCCAAGTTTGCGCAGGACCCGCTGAACCCGCAGACTGCGCTCATGGCGCGCCGCAAAGCGAAGCAGTGGCGCAAGCTCAAGCGCCGCGCGGCGCGGCAGCAGATCGGTGCGGCTGAAGAGAGTTCGTTCAGCGCGCAGTTTGAGAGCGTCGGCTTGCAGCTCCCGACGGCGTTTGCGAGCGCATTCAACAGCGGCGGCGGCGCGAGCCACGTCAGCAACGGCGACATGGACGATGATGATCTGTGAGGCGCCGTCCGTCGTGTACTTCTACTATCTACAGAGCTACATAGCTGCATCTCTCTTCCCGTCGAGATCAGTCCATCGATCCGTTGATACACGCACAACGACGCATCTTACATGGATACACTACTACACGCCTTCTCTCGCTCTTTCTCTCTCTCTCTCTCTCGCTCTCGGAGCTCCTCTGCTTGGCTCCTTGGCTCACAGACGGACAGTGCCGCCTAGTACTCCTTGCCTTCGTACTGCTTGATCTGCGCAATGATGTCTTTGTAGATCTTGTCGTTCGCATTGAACGCCCACGTGTAGTCCAAGTGACCGTACGCGACGCTCTTCTCCGACACGATCGTGCCTTTCGGTAGCCGCGCGCGGAGCTTCACGAGGTCCTTCGCAGTCGCGAGCGTGTCTTGCTGACCGGTGATGAACGCCGTGCGCGGGTACACCATCTTGCTGAGGTCGTACGCTGGCGGCTCGAACGTGCCGTACTTCTCCTTGTTCTTGCAGAACGCCTTTGGGCAGAGCTCGATCGGGAAGAGCTGCGAGCACTGGCAGCCGTAGTCGAAGCGCCGGAACGTGTTGTCGCGGATGCTCTGGGCGTAGTGACCCATGTTCTTCACGGACGTGCCTGCTGGTGTCTGCGTGATGTACACGTGGATGCGCGTCTTGTTGATGTTGTCTGACGGACCCGTGAGCGCGTTGATGAGCGTGCCGCACGCCTCGTCCACGAACGCACACGCGAACTTGCCGATGATGTCTTGGATGAACGAGTTGCGCATGAGGAACTCCTTCACGCCGAGCTTCGCGACGAACTCGTCCACGCGCGTCTTGGCGAGGAGATTGAAGATGTCCGAGGTCGAGTCCCCGAGGAACGCGACGGGAGCGAGTGCGCCAAAGTACGTCACGCGCTTTGCCACTTCTTGGTTGAGCGAGAAGCCGACGAATGCCTGGGTCGTGCCTTCGGAGTGGCCGATGTAGCTCAGCGTCGGTCGCTTCGATGTGTTCAGGACGTAGTTGATCATCGCTGGGAGGTCGTACATGGCCATGTCTTCCCACGTGAAGTCCCAGAACGCGTCATCGGTCTCGGGGTTCAGGTCCAGGTGCTTGCGCGACCACGTCGTGCCGCGGTTGTTCCCGAGCCAGACGTCGTAGCCCGCGTCCGCGAGCAAGTACGCGAGACTCTGCGTCCGGAAGTTGAGCACGTACGCGTAGCTGCTGTCGAGCAGTCCGTGGATGAGGTAGACTGCCGGCTTGTTTGGTGCCGCGCTCACGTTGCGCTGCGTCTCGTCGTACGACTTGGGGAGGCGGTACATTGTGAGGACGTAGCGGTCGGCCGTGACGACCTTGTGCTCTTCGACAGCGTACCCGCGCTTCTGCACGAGCTGCATAACGTTGAGTCCAGCGTCTGGGTCGACCGCAGCTTGTTCAGCTTGAGCGTCGGCTTGCAGCGCACTAGTGCCAGTGAGCAGAAGCAACACGGCACTGAGCAGGAGGAGATACGTGAACGTGTGTCGCGCCATGGCTTACGTGGCTTACTTGTTCGCAGATGGCTGCTGTCGAAGTTCGGCCGAGTCGATGGTGAGGTGGCGTGCTTGCGTCCGAGCAAATGGCAAAGTGAGCAAGAGAGAAGCACGTTCGGTTCCGGCATGCTGCTCGTACCTCCGATCCTCTCTCTTCGCTACGCTCGCATGCCTCGGACAAGAGTAATCGCTCTCCATGCCACTGCGTCCATTGCTGCACGCGCACACCCGCTCACACTCGCTCACACAATCAACCAAAGCTGCGCACTTCGCAACTGCGCGCCGCATCACCGGACACGTACCACTACGCCGTGCTACTCAGATCGAGATCAAGCCATCTGGCGAAATCGAGTGCACTTGAACTGGAACGACATGACTCGCAAGACTCCAGCCGTCGTCGCCCACTTTGCCACAAGCGCTTGTGTCCCGCTCTCGCGTTGTGTAGTGCTCTTGCTTCTCCCGTTGAGAGTCGTTGTCTTTGGTACTCAACGCGGATGGGGCTCTCTCAAGCAAGTGAACATGAATGGATGTACCTGGTACATGTGTGTGTTGTGTAGCTGGAGCCAATCACAGCACAGCGCGTCTTGCTGACGGCAAACTGCTGGATTGCATCTCGCTCGATCGTGTAGCAACAGCTATGGCATGTGCTTGACGGACGCTCCAACAGCGCTTCGATTGCGCGTGCTTCAGCAGACACACCGACAACGACAACGACGGCGATGGATGGGATCTTCGAACACGCGAATACGTCGTCGTTGTTGTTGTTGTTGTTGGCGTCGATGACGTCGGCGCGAACAGACCGATCCATTCGACATCGACATCGACATCGTTCATCCTTCACCACCACGAGGGAGGCAAGCACAAAATGTGTGTGTGTGTGTGTACATGTGCGACGGCGGTGTAGTAAGTGTGCAAGCAGCAGCAGCAGCGGTGGGCGTGCATGCTTATCGTACCACGCCGCTACTGCTGCTGGTCGCTCTCTCTGTGTGTTTGACGCGAGTTAGCTGTGTCTGTCTCGCTGCTACTGCTGCGTCCACTTGCTTGCATGTAGTTAGTATGTGTCCTTGCCTCAATCGAGCGTACTAGTGCATGTGTTGATTGACCTGAAGCCCCGTGCTGGTGCGTGAAGCGAGTGCTGGTGCGTGCATGACGCGAGCGAGCGAGTGCTGGACTGACTGGACGCGTCATGACAGGCATTTGAAGTCATTTGAAGTCGCTCCATCTTCTCGTCTTCTGCAAGTGCAGTTTAGAACGGTCGAAGAGATCGAAGAGCAACGAGCAACGAGCAACAAGCAACAAACAACGAGCGAAGGCTTCTCTCGCTCACACGCGCTCGCACACACTCGGGCTCAGGCTCGGGTGTCAAATCCGGTGCGATCGCCGCAAAGAGGCCACCACCGCGCTTTGCGCAGGTATTGAGGAGCATGGACAAGCACAGCAAAAACACAGTGCACTCCTTCACATCACATCGGCGTCCGTCCAAGCAACGACGTCAACAGATGTCAATCAACCAACATACAAAAACACACAGATCCACGAGAGTGTGTGGTGGGTGAAGACGAATTGCGCGAGCAGGGTGTTCTTTGTGAGTGAGGTATGTTCTTTTGAGAGGAAAGATGATGATGACGTCTTGATCTTGCGAATAATTGGTGAAGAATTATGTAGCGGTTGAAACACAAGAAAATGTGAGTGTTGAATTGACCACGCTTATCACGCACTCACATTTATCACACACCTGGAACAAATAAAAGTCGACACTGAGCACAAAACGGAAAGCGCACTCTTTTCGAGGCAGTATCGTCGCCCCATTCGTTGCTGTTAGCTAGCTCTCTCGCTCTTTTTGAGACTTGTATGTTTGTCCACCAAAAGCATGGCGCCAAAAAACACAAACGTCTGCTCTTGTAGAGAACGGATCGCCAACACATACATACCCAACCTCACTTGCTTCAACCAAACGAGCACTTCATGTGAGCACTAGTACTGTCAAACTCAAATGCTACACATCCGCGAACGCAGCAGCAACGTCAAACCATGTACTACTAATACTATATCTACTTACGCCCTCAAGCGTACGACCAAAGCAAAGTGTACCAGTGGCGTTCAAGCAAGTGTTTTGTGTGTGTGTGTGTGTGTGTGTGTGTAGCTACGTCCAGAGGACAGATCACATTCGCTGCGTCGCTGATAAGCGCGGCGCAACAAACAACGACAACCTCGTCAGAAGATACCAAGTCGCACCAATGAGCTCGCACGCTGCAAAGTCCACCTGCACCTCAGCAACAACCAGGCTCTCATCGGTATGCTCGTGCTCAGAAGTAGCCCCGATCTGACAGGCAACGCTGTGTGTCTCCTCGTGGTACAGAGTATCCGTCTTTACCAACACCGGTATCGATGTGTTCAAAGAGCGTATGGATTGGCAGGATCTGGTGCGATTTCTATCAAACTAGCTTGTCTTGCCTTGTCATTGTAGTGTGATGACCATGCATGAACGCGCGACAAGTGTGTGTCTGTGGGATGCATCGCAGTCTGCTCGTATGTACATCGGCCGATTCTGCGTGCGATCACAACGTACTGGTGCTTGTTGCTACATCGTTGCTACTTGCCACCAGCTCTGTTGTAATGATGATGGTCGACAGGACGCTCTCAGGTCATGCGACCATCGTACTCTGCGTGACGGAATGTCATCTCGTCGCTCGTCGCTCGTGGCAACTCCAGTCTGTCTCACTCATTCACTGAGTCACTCTCCACCGCTCTCCACCACTTGCTTGCTTGCTTGTCCTTGTATTTAGTGTCCTTGCTCTTGTCTGCGTTCAAGAGCGTGTGTGTGAGAGTGTCTATTTTGCTGTGCACAGCCTCAGTAATGCTAAGAGAAGCGCTCAATCGCTCAAGCACGCTATCTCCTCTCACTCGCTCACGCACACACACACGCATTCTCACTCCTCACTCTTGGCAGACATGCGATGATGGACCGTCAGCGATCGTATGCGCTCGAGCGCACGGTGGACACACTGCAGCATAGCACAGGTGCTGACTGAGTGACTGAGCGACTGAGACGCAGGCTGACTGCGCGCGACGCGACGTGCCACGAGCGAGCGAGCGAACTCACTTGCGATTCTGCGCCGTCGAGAGCACTCGAGTCGCGACAACCACAGCAGCAGCAACGACGACGACGGATTGCTTGCTCGAGACCGACGACCGATTGATCGACCGATCACTGATCACTGATCAGCGCGATGGCGACAACAACAACACTCTCACTCTCGCCTCCGTCGCTGAGCTTCGACACGAAGGAGACGGAGCAGAAGCAGGAACAAGAAGAAGCCGCGTTGTCTCCAGTCGCACGCAGCGACGATCGGTACACGACTCAGCAAGACGACCTGAGCGACGACAGCACAGAGTGCAGCGACAGCAGCAGCAGCAGTAGCGACGGCTGCACCGACAACAGCAGCTGCAGCAACAGCAACAGCAGCCACGACATGACGCCAGTCAGCTCGAGCGCAAAACGCCACTTTGCCTCGCCGTCGCCGCGTCGACCTGAAGACAACAACCAGCACGAAGACAGCGACAGCAGTCTCGCCAAGACCGAGCAAGAGCAAGAACAAGAGCCGAGCGTCAGCAGCTCGAGCGATCATCCGCTCGCAACGCTGGCTGCTAGAGGCAACACAAGCGCGAGCTGCAGTCAAGGTCAGCAACAGCCACAGCAACAACAGCAACAACAGCAACAGCCCCGTCACGACCATACGCACACACGAGCGCTGGCGGCAGCCTTCACTGCAGCAGCGACACCAGAGACGCTCGAGATCGCGCGGCTCAAGCGAGAGAACCAAGCGCTCACACAAAAGCTCAAAGACGTCAGCGTGCAATACGCGCGCCATGTCCATTCGCTCCAGACGCAACTGCAGCAGCAAAGCGCAACGCACGAGCGCGCCGAGATGAGCTGGAAGCGCGAGACGACGGAGCTCCAGCGCGCACACGCACACGCAGTGGACGACGCCCGCCGCGCACGTGCGCAAGTGCAGGTGCTAGAAGAGCGTCTCGCTCAAGTCGAGTCGTTGTCGACTGCCGTTGAGACCAGCACCACCTCCAGCAGCAGCAGCAGCAGCATCACCACCACGAACAACAACATCAACAATATCAACAGCAGCAGCAACGCCGGTGGAAACACCACTGCGTATCAGCAACAGGCTCCAGTCCTGCGACCACAGCCACTTCGCTTGACCCAGCAGCAGAGCTACTTGTCGTCTTCGAGTCACCAGCACCCGCACACAGTGCATCGCTCCGTGGTGAACACGCCGCGACAAGATGCACCGCACGTCACGTGCCACGCTCCAAGCGCTCGGAGCGGAGCTTACACTGTGCGCGCCACACGCATCGGCAGGAGCAGCGCGACGCCAGTTGGCAGCGAGTCGCAGTCATTCATAGCAAGTGTGCCGCCGCCAGTGAACCCGTTCCACTGGAGCGCAAGCGCCGACAGCCACACAGGCTACAGCAGCTACTCGACGCCGCCGACAACGCCAGCACCAGTACCAGTGTCAGTACCAGTCTCATCGACAGCAACAGCTCACTCGCGCGCGTACTACCCGACTCCGAGCTATCCTAGCAACAGTGTCAGCAGCGCCATCGACACCAACACCACCATCACCACCACCATCACCAACAGTGCCAGTATCAATACCAACACCAACACTGTTCAGTACCAGCACTCGCCAGTCGGGTACCAGCAACTGCCGTCCCAGCCACAGCAGCCAGCGCACCGGCACGCAGTCGCACCAGAGTCCACTGCATTGGCGGTCTCAATCTACATGGGCTCGGACGATGCTGCAGATGCTGCTTGTGCCGCCGATGGACAAGCGCATGCATCAGCTGAGTCGACCAAGTCTTCGAGCGGACTCTTGGCGTACTGCTCGGAGCTCCTTACGTCTTCGCGCACGACAGCATCGTCGTCGGCACCAGTGTCAGCATCAGCACCAGCGCCAGCGCTCGCGTCCACTGAACTGCCAAGCGCTGCATCGTCGCCGCTGCCGAACGCCAAAGTCGCGCCTGCGTGGTCACTCTTCCGCAGCAACACAGCAGCAGCAGCGCCGGCAAAGCAAGCGAGTCTCGACGTCGAACAGGGTTACAGTCCCCCTCGTCCGCACCAAGTCTCGCACGACCAGCTGCAAGAGCAAGCGCCTGGCATGTTCGCGGACATTGCCATGCCGTCCAGTCCCTCGGTGTCGCTCCACTCGTACGAAGCAAGCGCGACGACGACATCGTCTCCGCGTCAATCTGGCTGCTCGAGCGTTCTACCAAGGCACTTGTGCTGAGTGCAGTGGCACGTGATGCGCAGACACATGACACATGGCATCGTGACACACGGCATCGGGACACACGGCATCGGGACACACGGCATCGGGACACACGGCATCGGGACACCAGCGACTCGAGCAGCCAAGCGACTGCGCCGACCACTCTCTCTCACACACATACACAATCTCTCTCTTCACTCTTCTCTCACGCATCCGATTCTTCCCTTCTCTTGTCACGGCAAGCCTCAATACCAACACACTGCGCACACTCTTCACCGACTGGCATAGACTTGCTCACCCTCGTGTTGTTCGGTCAAGCCTGCGTCGTCTGGTCAATAATTCCTTAGACTTGATTGACAGAGATGTCGAACCGCGCCGCGTGCTACTTGCTCCAGCACGCGCTTAGCAAGTGCGTCGACGACTGCGCGCTCGCACTCGAGCTCTTGCAGCAGCACGACGCAGCGTCGACTGGCGACCACGCCGAGTCGAGTCTCGCATTCTTCTCGGCCGGTCCAGCGCCTGGATCGACGAAGCGCCGAGCGTGGGTGCTCAAGACCCTCGTGCGTCGTGGCGCAGCGTACGCAGCGATGCGCGAGTGGACAAAAGGCGAGTGTGCGTGTGATGTGCTGTCGATCGAGCACTTGCTAGTTAGTTAGTAAGGTGAGGTGCATTGAGGTACGACAAGCGATCTCCTATGCCCGTAAGGGACGACAAAGGCTGCGGTACTATACGCAAGGTAAACATCGCGATCCAAGCTGAACGCCGGTCACGTGTGTGTGTGAGAGGTCGAGTCTTCGAGTCAGTGTGTGGACGAGTGGTTGTCCACGATCCAGTGCTGGATGTCGTTGTCCAGGAACCTCCGCATGTCCTGAATCAGGCTGCGACCGTCGCCGGCGCACGTCTGTTGTGATCGCGCAGTGTCCATTGCGACGTTGGCCGCTCGGTCCGCCATCTTGTTATATGCGCGGTAGTGGT
Source organism: Pythium guiyangense (assembly GCA_003730235.1). Classification (NCBI taxonomy): domain Eukaryota; phylum Oomycota; class Peronosporomycetes; order Pythiales; family Pythiaceae; genus Pythium; species Pythium guiyangense. The sequence goes on along the minus strand of QXDM01000017.1, from coordinate 793,126 downwards.
GTGCCCAGCTGCGTACACCGAGCGAGTCAGCTGCTCGTCGCGCTCGCAGGTACAAGGCTCGAAGCCTGCGGTTCTTTGGCTGCCGGTGTCGACGAAGCTGCTCAATGATCATAGAGCTGTCTCCAACAACGTGGAGAGGCGAGTACCGAGCCGACGCTGCGTACTCTAGCCCGTGTATGAGTCCGAAGTATTCTGCCGTGTTGTTGGTTGTGTCGCGCTGTCCGTACGCCATACTGGATGCCCAGCACACCTCAGCAGCCGCCGAGCCGATGTCGACACGGACGACCACGGACCCGGAGCCGCCCGGGCCCGGGTTCCCCGAGATCCTCCGTCGAAGAACAGAACGTACACGCATCTGTCGTACGCAGGGTGTGCGCTGATCGAAGGCGAGCGTTGGAGCGGAGAGGTCCTCAGTGCTTTCACAAAGGCGGCCAGCACTACCGTCTTGGCCGTGGGATGTCGATCGTCAAACTCGTGCATGAGTCGTCCAAGTAGGGCAAGCGCGCTGTCCACACGTGCCGCTATCATCGCTTGAAGTAGTGGCAGACTCCCGTCGCCAAGGTCCCGAGCCCGTGTTCGTGCAGACCATATTGCATGCACTGTTGTTGCTGCGAGGCACCTCCAACATAGTCGCACTGCGTCATAGAGCTCGTCTCGCAGCTCGATCTCGTGATGCCTGCTCACGCACGTCGTCCCGAACGATTGCATCGTTTGACACGCCGCACTTGGAGTGTCTGGGAGCTCAAGCGCAAAGCACGCTGCTTGGAACTCCTGGTCGGAGTTGACACCAAGCACGCTCCATCTGGCGCGCAGGTCTGCCCAAGCTGCTGTCGCGACTGGGCACGTCCAAAACGTGTGGGACAGTGTGGCACGTTCGCTGCACCCACTGCGGACACATGTGTCATTCGACGCATCGATGTTCCACGTATTGATCTTGTTGGCTTTGACTCGGAATAGCGTTTGCACGACTGACGCGGATGTCCCGACGACCCGGGTGATAGTCGTCCATGACAAGCAGTTCAGTGCCGTGTGAAGACGTCTGCAGCCCCGTGCCTGCGACGCGAGTGCCGTATCTCGTCTCCAAACACCGAGCTGTTTCCGCTCCTCGTGCACTCTCGCGCGATACTCCTTCCTCTTCAGTCGTGTTCGCACCCTTGAGCGTGGAGCTGAACAAGGCGTGAGATCTTCGGGCTGCCGACGAAGCGCACTGGAACTGCTAGCGTGTCTCTAAAGTGCGCCGTTGCGACGCGCTCGCAGTCTGCCATGGTAGAGACCGGCTCGGGCGTGCGCTCAAGTGTTGCGTCCGCGCTAATCAACCGTCCGCTTCTCAGCGTCCATGAGTAGTGCTGGTGAAGTGTCTCGTCTGTTGCGCGGAGCAGATGCGGTTCGCGCGACCTCTTGAGCAGCTGCGGGAAGTTCATGAGGAGTACCGAGTAGAGCCGCTCGGTCGCTCTCTTTGTTGCTGGCGTTGCGTGCCGTCCCAGAGCGAGAGAGAAAACAACCTCAGCCGTCGCCGGAGTGGTCCACGAGATCGCCTCTCCGAGCGTACGTGCGCTGCTCGGCAACGCCGCCTTGCTTGCTCCAAAAGCTTCGCCTCGCTCGTTGACCAGCCATGACCTCGTGTTCGTAGAAGCGTATGGGAGCCATTCGCTGCAAAAGGTGCCTCGGCTCGCTGTCCACCGCCTGCTGAGCTCTCCGAGTCTCGTCATCGTCGCTGTTTCTGCCTTGAACACCAAGTCTGCGCCAACCCATCGGGCGTGCTCGAGACATACTCTGAGAGTCTGCGCCGTGTCTTTCACGATCTCTCGCTCTGTTTGTTGCAGCGGGCGTCCGTGCGTGGCTTGAACTATCGCCGCTCCAGCTTGCCACATTGCTGTCGGCCAGCGGCGCGCGTCATACTGCGTCGCCACCGTGTCAGGAGAGACGTATACGTCGACGCCCGTGTGTCGCGAGAGGAGGATGTCTCCAGCAATTTGCGGAGCGCCGTTGCCACCGGATGCCCAGTGACTGACCGCGTCGTCGCCATTGCGAACAGCTCGGTGCGAATGTTCGGCACTGCGATGCCACCGTCGGCAACGGCAAGCTCTGCTTGCTGCTCACCCAACCAAGCCCGTGCGCGCTTGCCATCTCTTTCGCCCCAGACAAAGCGCTTGATGAGCTGATGTATGCGATTCGCCGTCGCCGCCGACGGCCAGCTGTGTCGAGCGATGAAGAGGACTTTTGGTACAACGATCGCTGCGGCGATTCTTGCTCGCATGCTTGCAGTGTTGGTCTTCAGTCGTGCCAAAGCTAGACGCGCATTAATCGCTTTGAGGCAGGGGTCCCAGTTGGACGAGCTAGCATCGCTTGACCCGACCTGCAGCCCCAAGTATCGACAGCGCTCTTGATCGCCAAGTAGCCGAACACCGCACAGCGCACTGCTGTCGAAAGTCTCGCCCTGCCGCAACGGGAGTGCGACCGACTTTGAGGCGTTCACACGCAGTCCAGACGCCTCGCCGAACCGGTCAAGGATCTCCACGACTACTGCGATGTCGCTTTGCGAGCGAACGTAGACCGCAGTATCGTCTGCATATCCGCACAGCTTCACCGCTGTAGACGCTGTTGCGTTAAAGATCTCGACGCCGGCTAGTGGGTGCTCGTTCTCGACAGCTCGGTACACGTGCCGGCGTTTGCGCGCTCGTACACGTTGGTCAGGAGCAGTGATACTCAGTACGACCCCATCGTGATCCGATGGAACACTGGGGACGACGTTGTGTACACCCGAGATCCAGTCCACATGGCTGTGGCTCAGGTACCAGCGATCGAGCCTGGAACTTGCAACACTGCCGTCTGCGAGTCGAGATCGGTGAGTGTGGAACCGTGCTTGGAAGTCCGCAGCGTCGCGATCATCGTGTGCTCGCTGCGCTTCGTCATCAACCGCATCTTCGAGCCCGACGGTCGCGATGAGTCGAGCGAGGGCAGGCGAGAGATGTCTGGTTAATGTCGTGCGCGAGCGGTCGACAACACGGTTGAGCACGCTGTTGAAGTCGCCGCCGACTACGACCGGCCCCTCGTGCTCGGACAGGAAGGTCGTGAGCTGGTGGAAGAGTGCCTCTCTCTGCGGCCGTGCCGTCGGTGCGTAGATGTTCATCACCAAGAAATCGGCATCTCCCATGCTGACTGTTGCCGCCATTCAGTGCTCGTTCCAATCGTGTTCGCGCCAAGGTACAAGCGCTCGCGCCCTCTTGGAGTACGGATTGAGGAGGATACCCACTCCTCCGCGTCGCCTGGTCGACTCGCTCCACAGCGAGAGCCCTGAACGCGCGCCAGGGATGATTCCCCACGACAGCTCGTGCGCCGCAGTCAGTCGGTTTGCCTCGCCCTGGAGAACGTGCGTCTCTTGCAGTAGCACCACATCAAGACTGCCACAGTCGTGCCTTTGTCGAAAGTGCGCAAACCACGCAGCGACACAGTCGCTGTCTTTGCGCAGTCCGCGTACATTCTGAGTGATCATGGAGATGGCACTACCTTCATGATCTTGGGCGGCCTTGCGGCCCTTAGCGTCGATGTTCAAGCACGCCGGTCTCCAGGAGCTGGCGCGCGAGACCAGTTTGGAGGCTTGGCGAGCACGCCAGCGACCGCACTTTGGACCACTTCAGATGTGTGGTAGATCGACGCGATTGTTTGAGGCATAACGACACCCGTGGAGTCATCGCGAAGTGCGAGACCTTCCACGAGCGGCACGAGAATGTTCACAACTGCCCACTCGTCTTGGTCCACTTGTCGAACGACAGTCGCGCAGAGCGCGCGGATGAAGCAAGAGAAGCCGCTCCCAGCGCTGCACTGGGTCGGTGAGCTTCCAGCGCCTAACGCCAGTCTTGATCGCTGCCTCGGCCGCCCACGATGAGCAAAACTCGCGGGCGGCTGAAGTTGCCGATGAGTCGCTCGCGTACTTGCGTATGACCGCAAGTTGCATCTCGCTGTTGAGCGAGTGGCCGTGCGTCAACAACGTCTCGAGCCGCAGCGAGCTGAGTACGTCCACAGGATATGGCGTTGACAAGGCAAGTCGCGCGAAGAGACTGCAGTCATCGCGTACCCACTAGAACACACTTGCCCATCACCTGTGACCAGCTCCGATGAAGGAGCGTGAACTTGGTGCTTTTTGATCCATTCCCGAATCGAGGCCGCATTCGCACGGGAGCGACCTGCGCTCTCTGGAACAGCAGCAGCCGCTAGCGCAGGCGTGCTGAACATTGGAGCCTTACGTGCGCGAGATAGCCGAAGTGTTGCTTCATGATCGTTTTCAGCTCGCGCGCGTGCTTGTTCGTCGTGGAGGTGTGCGATGCTTGAAAGGCGGTCTTCGTTACCAAACGTCGCGACCAGAGCAGTTGGAATCAAGAGCGCTCCACCTGCACTAGTGTCAGGATCAGAGACGTCTTGCCGCCCTGAGCTATCAACTAGCTCATCGATTTTCATCGTGTTGCTCAGCGTTTCGTCCGACATGACAACATCGTCATCAACGACCGAGCCGTCTGACGGGAGAGAACGCTCGGACGGTTCGCAAGCTGGCACGGTCTGCTTGTATTCACCGCACTTGTCTGCTGCCGCATCACTGGTCGCTTGGCTCTGCTCCGGAGTTGACGTGTCGTTCGAGGCACTGACGGGAAGGTGACCGCTCTGCACGCGGGTTTTCTTCTTGGACGCGCGGCTAAGAGCTCGTAGCTCCGCTGTCACGGCTGCTTTAGCCTTGCGGCGCTTCGTGGCATCCTGCTCCTTGCGCTTTGCCTCCTCGTCTTGCCGGCGGCAAAGGTTGGTAGTACGTGCCTCGGCTACTCTGGCCGCCTCCTTCGCGATGTTGCGTGCTGCCCGAACTGCAGCATCTTCTTTGCTCTGCTTTGCACGCTCGGCAGAAGCGAGTCGGGGGGGGGCACTGCCTCACGAAGCGCATCGCGTGCTTGTTTCCAACCACTTGCATTGCTTGGTAACAATACAGCTGCACGAACATCCTCACACGCCACTTCGAGCGCGACACGATCGACGCCCTTGGATGGATTGGAGCTCTTGCAGTCGCGACGAAAGTGCTTAACTGAGAGGCACTGCGAGCACGGCAGTCGAGAGGATGCACGTGGGTGATGAAGGTAGATGTTCTTCTGTTGCGTGCCGACCACGCGGATGAGGTTGATCTTCACAAGCTCAGGAGGGCAATCGAGGGCGTCAAACCGGACTACCCATCTGTGCGGACCAAAGGTGTCGCCGGCGTGAACCATGATATCAGCGACTGGTGTCGCAGTCGCAAGCTCGATGTACTTGCGGATCGCACCAGGGGGAGCGCTCGGAGCACCAAGTACGTGCACTTCGTACAGTAGTGCTTGTGCGCTCGGGCTAAAACCACTTGTCGCGCGCGCGACGACGGGAGCGAGCTCTGGAACCAACGTCATCTTGCCTCGTCCAATCTTGAACGATTGATTCGTCCAAAGCTCGCGTGGGTCTGGATGAGTGAAGACGAACTCCGCTGCAGTAGAATGAGGTGAACATTCGATACGCGTGACATCACTCACGAGTCGATTGATTCGTAGCTTGTCGCTCTCGCTAGCCGCAGCGAGCGTCATCGAGCTACACAAGTGCCGCTTGGTGTTGGATCCGTGCAACACGAATCCAACAGGCAGCTTGCCGTACAGTCTGGGCCCTAGGTGGTCGTGCCCAAACTTCATGAACGCGCAACGCTCCTCCAGGACGTGCGTCTCCTTGGTGAACGCCGGCTGCTGAGCAATGTGGAGTTTCCCTCCGAGCCACAGATCCAGCACGACCTCTTCTCTCGAGGTCATCGGTCTTTGGTGGCCGTCTTTGCGCAGCGTGTACTCGCCGAGAGCGCAGTCGTACAGCTGCTCCTCCGTCGAGGGGGTTGGGACGTGACCGCCGCCAAGCCGCGCCATCAGCGACTCAACACGCGACGAGGATGCCCAAGGATCCCTGCTGCCCGAGTCCGGTGGAGCCGCTTGCGTCGCCGAGGTCGTGGTCTTCTCACGCTGTGACAGGGATGGATTGGGGGGAGGCTGTTCCACCGCACTATGTGCCTTGGCATCACCTCTGCCCGTACCCTCCACACCGTCCACGACAGTGGCGATGCCGCCGCCGTGTCCGCCGTCCATGTCGCGGTCTTCCGCGCCAGGCATTTGATCGCGCTCATTCTTCGATACCTCGAATTCTCACACGTCAAATTAGGAAGTGTCGATCGAGCACTTGCGCTTGTGTTTGTTGCTCGCTCCATCGCTCATATCTCCGCTCTCTGATGCTCGCACTCGCTCATGCGTGTCTGGCCATCACCACTTGTGCTTTGGTTGACACAACAGCGGAAGCCGACTATGCTGCGAGTGTTGAGCTCGACCCGACGAGCGAAGCGCTCCAAGTCGACCTCGCGCACGTGCGAACTGAGATCACAAAGCCCGCGACGTCGGCGCATGCGATTGCTGCGGAACCATCGTCGTTCAAAGCAAAAGACTGCTCGAGCGACTGCGTCTCGAGCGGAGGCAGCAAAGTGGCGTCTGCGTGTTGAGCGATAGTAGCCACTACGGAGCAGCGAGCGAGCTAGACGGCGTCAGAGTTGCATACCGAGACGTACCGAACACCAACGACGCCATCACAACTGAGTGCTGCGACACAAGACAAAGCAAGCGTTGGCGAGTTGGTGAACGCGTACGCGGCGTGTTTGTTTGTGTGCGTCGAGATGGAGCGAGTCCGAGTAGTGCGCGACTGCTTGATCGAGGTCCTGGTCACGAAAGCACACGTCGCCAGCGAGCTTGAGCTCTTGCGCTTCCTAGTGAACTTCCGTGTGCGGGTGTGGTGGTCAAATGGCAAGTGAATTGGACTAGCTATCCCAGTTCTGGCGTCGTCCTACATATGCATCGCTCGAGCAGCTAGCTTGTGGTGTTCGTGCCTTGATCGTGTTCTAGAACGCAGAGCTCGTTCTAGAACTGGTGTTCGTCTTCTCGAATGTGCGCTTGCTGTTGGTGCACCATCTCGTGTACATGCCCTTGACTGGCAAGAGACGCGACCAAGCCGAGTGCTCCGGCCAACACCTAGTCCGAGGTTGACTTGGACTATAGCGACGATGGCGATGGTGACGATGGAGATGACTGTGGAGAGTCAAGACTGAGAGGGTCTTGTCCAGACGACGCAAGACTTCACCAAAATGGAGAACACTGGACAAGCCTGAGCAAGACCATGCCAGTCGGTGAAGAGTGTGCGCAGTGTGTTGGTATTGAGGCTTGCCGTGACAAGAGAAGGGAAGAATCGGATGCGTGAGAGAAGAGTGAAGAGAGAGATTGTGTATGTGTGTGAGAGAGAGTGGTCGGCGCAGTCGCTTGGCTGCTCGAGTCGCTGGTGTCCCGATGCCGTGTGTCCCGATGCCGTGTGTCCCGATGCCGTGTGTCCCGATGCCGTGTGTCCCGATGCCGTGTGTCACGATGCCATGTGTCATGTGTCTGCGCATCACGTGCCACTGCACTCAGCACAAGTGCCTTGGTAGAACGCTCGAGCAGCCAGATTGACGCGGAGACGATGTCGTCGTCGCGCTTGCTTCGTACGAGTGGAGCGACACCGAGGGACTGGACGGCATGGCAATGTCCGCGAACATGCCAGGCGCTTGCTCTTGCAGCTGGTCGTGCGAGACTTGGTGCGGACGAGGGGGACTGTAACCCTGTTCGACGTCGAGACTCGCTTGCTTTGCCGGCGCTGCTGCTGCTGTGTTGCTGCGGAAGAGTGACCACGCAGGCGCGACTTTGGCGTTCGGCAGCGGCGACGATGCAGCGCTTGGCAGTTCAGTGGACGCGAGCGCTGGCGCTGGTGCTGATGCTGACACTGGTGCCGACGACGATGCTGTCGTGCGCGAAGACGTAAGGAGCTCCGAGCAGTACGCCAAGAGTCCGCTCGAAGACTTGGTCGACTCAGCTGATGCATGCGCTTGTCCATCGGCGGCACAAGCAGCATCTGCAGCATCGTCCGAGCCCATGTAGATTGAGACCGCCAATGCAGTGGACTCTGGTGCGACTGCGTGCCGGTGCGCTGGCTGCTGTGGCTGGGACGGCAGTTGCTGGTACCCGACTGGCGAGTGCTGGTACTGAACAGTGTTGGTGTTGGTATTGATACTGGCACTGTTGGTGATGGTGGTGGTGATGGTGGTGTTGGTGTCGATGGCGCTGCTGACACTGTTGCTAGGATAGCTCGGAGTCGGGTAGTACGCGCGCGAGTGAGCTGTTGCTGTCGATGAGACTGGTACTGACACTGGTACTGGTGCTGGCGTTGTCGGCGGCGTCGAGTAGCTGCTGTAGCCTGTGTGGCTGTCGGCGCTTGCGCTCCAGTGGAACGGGTTCACTGGCGGCGGCACACTTGCTATGAATGACTGCGACTCGCTGCCAACTGGCGTCGCGCTGCTCCTGCCGATGCGTGTGGCGCGCACAGTGTAAGCTCCGCTCCGAGCGCTTGGAGCGTGGCACGTGACGTGCGGTGCATCTTGTCGCGGCGTGTTCACCACGGAGCGATGCACTGTGTGCGGGTGCTGGTGACTCGAAGACGACAAGTAGCTCTGCTGCTGGGTCAAGCGAAGTGGCTGTGGTCGCAGGACTGGAGCCTGTTGCTGATACGCAGTGGTGTTTCCACCGGCGTTGCTGCTGCTGTTGATATTGTTGATGTTGTTGTTCGTGGTGGTGATGCTGCTGCTGCTGCTGCTGGAGGTGGTGCTGGTCTCAACGGCAGTCGACAACGACTCGACTTGAGCGAGACGCTCTTCTAGCACCTGCACTTGCGCACGTGCGCGGCGGGCGTCGTCCACTGCGTGTGCGTGTGCGCGCTGGAGCTCCGTCGTCTCGCGCTTCCAGCTCATCTCGGCGCGCTCGTGCGTTGCGCTTTGCTGCTGCAGTTGCGTCTGGAGCGAATGGACATGGCGCGCGTATTGCACGCTGACGTCTTTGAGCTTTTGTGTGAGCGCTTGGTTCTCTCGCTTGAGCCGCGCGATCTCGAGCGTCTCTGGTGTCGCTGCTGCAGTGAAGGCTGCCGCCAGCGCTCGTGTGTGCGTATGGTCGTGACGGGGCTGTTGCTGTTGTTGCTGTTGTTGCTGTGGCTGTTGCTGACCTTGACTGCAGCTCGCGCTTGTGTTGCCTCTAGCAGCCAGCGTTGCGAGCGGATGATCGCTCGAGCTGCTGACGCTCGGCTCTTGTTCTTGCTCTTGCTCGGTCTTGGCGAGACTGCTGTCGCTGTCTTCGTGCTGGTTGTTGTCTTCAGGTCGACGCGGCGACGGCGAGGCAAAGTGGCGTTTTGCGCTCGAGCTGACTGGCGTCATGTCGTGGCTGCTGTTGCTGTTGCTGCAGCTGCTGTTGTCGGTGCAGCCGTCGCTACTGCTGCTGCTGCTGTCGCTGCACTCTGTGCTGTCGTCGCTCAGGTCGTCTTGCTGAGTCGTGTACCGATCGTCGCTGCGTGCGACTGGAGACAACGCGGCTTCTTCTTGTTCCTGCTTCTGCTCCGTCTCCTTCGTGTCGAAGCTCAGCGACGGAGGCGAGAGTGAGAGTGTTGTTGTTGTCGCCATCGCGCTGATCAGTGATCAGTGATCGGTCGATCAATCGGTCGTCGGTCTCGAGCAAGCAATCCGTCGTCGTCGTTGCTGCTGCTGTGGTTGTCGCGACTCGAGTGCTCTCGACGGCGCAGAATCGCAAGTGAGTTCGCTCGCTCGCTCGTGGCACGTCGCGTCGCGCGCAGTCAGCCTGCGTCTCAGTCGCTCAGTCACTCAGTCAGCACCTGTGCTATGCTGCAGTGTGTCCACCGTGCGCTCGAGCGCATACGATCGCTGACGGTCCATCATCGCATGTCTGCCAAGAGTGAGGAGTGAGAATGCGTGTGTGTGTGCGTGAGCGAGTGAGAGGAGATAGCGTGCTTGAGCGATTGAGCGCTTCTCTTAGCATTACTGAGGCTGTGCACAGCAAAATAGACACTCTCACACACACGCTCTTGAACGCAGACAAGAGCAAGGACACTAAATACAAGGACAAGCAAGCAAGCAAGTGGTGGAGAGCGGTGGAGAGTGACTCAGTGAATGAGTGAGACAGACTGGAGTTGCCACGAGCGACGAGCGACGAGATGACATTCCGTCACGCAGAGTACGATGGTCGCATGACCTGAGAGCGTCCTGTCGACCATCATCATTACAACAGAGCTGGTGGCAAGTAGCAACGATGTAGCAACAAGCACCAGTACGTTGTGATCGCACGCAGAATCGGCCGATGTACATACGAGCAGACTGCGATGCATCCCACAGACACACACTTGTCGCGCGTTCATGCATGGTCATCACACTACAATGACAAGGCAAGACAAGCTAGTTTGATAGAAATCGCACCAGATCCTGCCAATCCATACGCTCTTTGAACACATCGATACCGGTGTTGGTAAAGACGGATACTCTGTACCACGAGGAGACACACAGCGTTGCCTGTCAGATCGGGGCTACTTCTGAGCACGAGCATACCGATGAGAGCCTGGTTGTTGCTGAGGTGCAGGTGGACTTTGCAGCGTGCGAGCTCATTGGTGCGACTTGGTATCTTCTGACGAGGTTGTCGTTGTTTGTTGCGCCGCGCTTATCAGCGACGCAGCGAATGTGATCTGTCCTCTGGACGTAGCTACACACACACACACACACACACACACAAAACACTTGCTTGAACGCCACTGGTACACTTTGCTTTGGTCGTACGCTTGAGGGCGTAAGTAGATATAGTATTAGTAGTACATGGTTTGACGTTGCTGCTGCGTTCGCGGATGTGTAGCATTTGAGTTTGACAGTGCTGGTGCTCACATGAAGTGCTCGTTTGGTTGAAGCAAGTGAGGTTGGGTATGTATGTGTTGGCGATCCGTTCTCTACAAGAGCAGACGTTTGTGTTTTTTGGCGCCATGCTTTTGGTGGACAAACATACAAGTCTCAAAAAGAGCGAGAGAGCTAGCTAACAGCAACGAATGGGGCGACGATACTGCCTCGAAAAGAGTGCGCTTTCCGTTTTGTGCTCAGTGTCGACTTTTATTTGTTCCAGGTGTGTGATAAATGTGAGTGCGTGATAAGCGTGGTCAATTCAACACTCACATTTTCTTGTGTTTCAACCGCTACATAATTCTTCACCAATTATTCGCAAGATCAAGACGTCATCATCATCTTTCCTCTCAAAAGAACATACCTCACTCACAAAGAACACCCTGCTCGCGCAATTCGTCTTCACCCACCACACACTCTCGTGGATCTGTGTGTTTTTGTATGTTGGTTGATTGACATCTGTTGACGTCGTTGCTTGGACGGACGCCGATGTGATGTGAAGGAGTGCACTGTGTTTTTGCTGTGCTTGTCCATGCTCCTCAATACCTGCGCAAAGCGCGGTGGTGGCCTCTTTGCGGCGATCGCACCGGATTTGACACCCGAGCCTGAGCCCGAGTGTGTGCGAGCGCGTGTGAGCGAGAGAAGCCTTCGCTCGTTGTTTGTTGCTTGTTGCTCGTTGCTCGTTGCTCTTCGATCTCTTCGACCGTTCTAAACTGCACTTGCAGAAGACGAGAAGATGGAGCGACTTCAAATGACTTCAAATGCCTGTCATGACGCGTCCAGTCAGTCCAGCACTCGCTCGCTCGCGTCATGCACGCACCAGCACTCGCTTCACGCACCAGCACGGGGCTTCAGGTCAATCAACACATGCACTAGTACGCTCGATTGAGGCAAGGACACATACTAACTACATGCAAGCAAGTGGACGCAGCAGTAGCAGCGAGACAGACACAGCTAACTCGCGTCAAACACACAGAGAGAGCGACCAGCAGCAGTAGCGGCGTGGTACGATAAGCATGCACGCCCACCGCTGCTGCTGCTGCTTGCACACTTACTACACCGCCGTCGCACATGTACACACACACACACACATTTTGTGCTTGCCTCCCTCGTGGTGGTGAAGGATGAACGATGTCGATGTCGATGTCGAATGGATCGGTCTGTTCGCGCCGACGTCATCGACGCCAACAACAACAACAACAACGACGACGTATTCGCGTGTTCGAAGATCCCATCCATCGCCGTCGTTGTCGTTGTCGGTGTGTCTGCTGAAGCACGCGCAATCGAAGCGCTGTTGGAGCGTCCGTCAAGCACATTCCTTCGCTATCCGCGTTGTGTTGAGCTCGCTGTCGATCGAGTTGAGTCGTTGGCAAATCGCTCGGAGGCCGACGTGCACATGCACGCTTGTGTCTCTGTGCTTTGACAACTCGCACACACTTGTGCGGGAGTGAGAGTAGACGTTGCCGACATCAGACACAGAGAGTCCAACGTGCCGCTCTCGCTTTTCATTCGCGTCGTCGTGTGCCTGTACAAGTCCAAGCGAGTCGTCAGAGTTGTCTAATGCATGTTTGGTCTCCGATACCAGAGCGCATGCGGTAGCAACGCGGGCGGCATGCATCTATCCACTGAGCGTGCTCAAGAGACCTACGTGAGTGTATCAAAGACGACAACAACAGGACGCACAGACGTGCACTACTACGACATGCGCATCGCGAAGCTAGTAGCCTTTGCCCTCGAACTGCTGGATCTGCTTGATCATGTCGAGGTAGATCTTGTCGGCAGCGTTGAACGCCCACGTGAAGTCCAAGTGGTTGAACGCCACGTTCTTCTCCGAGATGACCGTGCCTCTTGGCAGCCGCGCACGGAGCTTCGCCACGTCCTTGGGCGTCGCGAGCCAGTCCTGTGCGCCAGTGAAGAGCGCCACGCGCGGGTACTTGACTTTGCTCAGATCGAACGCTGGCGGCTCGAACGCGCCGTACTTCTCCTTGTTCTTGCAGAACGCCTTCGGGCAGAGCTCGATCGGGAAGAGCTGCGAGCATCGGCAGCCGTAGTCGAAGCGCCGGAACGTGTTGTCGCGAATGCCTTGCGCAAAGTGCCCCATGTTCTTCACAGACGTGCCCGCTGGCGTCTGCGAGACGTACACGTGGATGCGCGTCTTGTTCACGTTCTCGGACGGACCCGTGAGCGCATTGATCACGCTGTCGCACGCCACGTCCACGAATGCGCAGCCAAAGCGGCCGATTACGTCCTGGATGAGCGGGTTCTTACCAAAGAACTCGTCCACGCCGAGGAGCTCAAAGAGCTTGTCCAAGTACGTCTTTGCGAGCGCAGCAAACACGGGCGACGTCACGTCGCCGACATACGCGACGGGTGCGAGCGCGCCAAAGTACGTCACGCGCTGCGCGATCTCCTGGTTGAGCGAGAAGCCTGCGAACGCTTGCATCGTGCCTTCGGAGTGGCCGATGTAGCTCAGCGTCGGTCGCTTCGATGTGTTCAGGACGTAGTTGATCATCGCTGGGAGGTCGTACATGGCCATGTCTTCCCACGAGAAGTCCCAGAACGCGTCGTCCTTGGTCGTGTAGTCCAAGTGGCCTCTCGACCACGTCGTGCCGCGGTTGTTCCCGAGCCAGACGTCGTAGCCCGCGTCCGCGAGCAAGTACGCGAGACTCTGCGTCCGGAAGTTGAGCACGTACGTGTAGCTGCTGTCGAGCAGTCCGTGGATGAGGTAGACTGCCGGCTTGTTTGGTGCCGCGCTCACGTTGCGCTGCGTCTCGTCGTACGACTTGGGGAGGCGGTACATTGTGAGGACGTAGCGGTCGGCCGTGACGACCTTGTGCTCTTCGACGGCGTACCCGCGCTTCTGCACGAGCTGCATAACAGTGAGCCCTGTGTCCGGGTCGATGCGGATGCTCTCGTCGTGCTCTGGAGCAGCAGCAGCATGGTCGACCGCAAACAGCGCGAGCAATAGGCTCAGCCACGCGAGTGCGTACCGGAAGCTCGTCATGCCGTCGAGTGTGTGCTGGTGCTGGTGCTGGTGCGTGTGTGTGTCGGACGCGGTCAGTCGAGGAATGACTGACGGACGGACGGACGGACGGACGGACGGACAGAGCAGCTCGCTCACGCACTCGTGCACGTGAGCTGTTGACGGCGTGCGCGCGCCGCCATCATCGAGACAGGCGAGTCACTCGCGCTCTGTTCGGTGCACCGAACGAACGAGCGTCTGGCGCTCGTTCTGGTTATGCTGACGACATCGATCGGTCGATCGATTGATCGGTCGATTGATCGTCCATGGCAAGAGATGGTCCGAGGTGCTGACATAGCAGCGCTGGTGCAAAAGTGACTTGATGCGAGAATGCAGTCATCGAGCCACTCACATTGATTGACAAGCATGTCACTTACGGAACGACTGGTGGATTTCAAGTTGTTTGTTGTATGAGAGGCAAAAAGAGGCGATTTGGATAGTGAAGAATGTAAGGACAACGTACTGTTTCGATTCATTTATATTCGAAACATGCGACATTTGATCAGGTTAGGCCACCTATCCCTGTTTGTTGCCTTGGTTTATTCACTATACAATGCGGAGTGTTACATTTCTTGCTTACAATTTTGTAGTCCAAATCAATCACAGATAAAGTGCATCGAAACGAGTACGAGTACGATGGAGCGGATCACTCGGAGTCCTCGATCTCGTTTGCTTCACTCGATTCGGATCCCTGACGTCCTGCTCCGCGCTTGTTGCTGTTTTCTTGCCCAGGTGGTCCTGCTCCCCTCGATGATCCACTTGATGCTCTGGTCGAGAGAGCTTATGATCGATTGATCAACTCGAGTTGCGTCTCGAGTACTGATGGATGCGAGTTGCTCAGAGCGCTTGTGAGCGTGAACACTCAAGCGGATCACTCCTTGTTGTCCTCGATGGTTGTCCTGCTTTGCTCGATGTATGTCGAGAGAATCGATGATCGATACGAGTGCTGCCGTGCGCGTGGTCAAGCAGCGATGATGACTCGAGTGAGGCTATTTACTCACACGAGCTCTCGATGTGGCGCCAGACACTTGCACGTCTTGCTTAAAGCGAGCACGAGCGAGAGCAAGAGAGGATCAAATGGACTCAGCGCTCGGCATGAGCGTCCTAAGTGTCCTGCGTGTCCTGGAGTTCCGACTATGAATCCGACTCCTCATATTGACTCTACCCACCGTGACAAAACCGAGGGATCCCGAGCTTGAAGAGTCGCGACGGATATGCGCTTGCTTGCAGTGTCATTGATACATCTGCACGCGCTCGATCGCCTCGCCTCGCAACGCCTCGCAACGCCTCGCAACGCAGCTCCTCGCCTATCAAGTCAACGAACATGCCGCTCACGCCGCGCTTCTCATGGGAGCAGGACGCTTCGAGTCTCGCGCTCTCTGTGCTCCTTCCTGGCGGCGCACTCAAGAGCACTGACATCTACGGTGCGTTCTACCCAACGCTCAGTCGTCTGTACTTGCTTGTGTGATGCAGCACAATGTCCTCACAAGAGTCGCTTTGCTGTCTGTCTGTGTTGTTGCTTCTGCTACTGGCAGTGAGCGACCTCGTGGTCAAGATCAACTCGTCGCCGTACGTGCTCCTGCTCGATCTGTTTGCGCTCGTCGACGACGCGTCTGCAGTCGTCAAGACGATCACGTCCGAGAGTCTCTTGCGCATCACGCTCCAAAAGGTGAACGCTGTACTCTCACTGCTCTCACTCTCAAGGCGCTAGTGCTTTCTAGTGTCTCACACTTGTGCTACATAACTCTCACTCGCTTTCTCGCTCTCGCTCTCACCAGGTCGAAGCCCAGCGATGGCCAACGCTCGAGTGCAAAGACGCAAAGGCTGTACTGCGCGCACGTCGCAGCGAGTCCATGGCGCGCAAGACTGCGAGCGACGCAAAACTCACAGAGCAGCGCAAAGACCGCAAGTACCAAGAGGAGAAGCAGACGCTGCGTGCGCAGATGGCAGTCGACGACACGAACCGGCAGATCCTGCACGACCTCAAAGCAGAGGAGAAGGAGCGCGAGGAGCGAGCGCTGTACGAGTCCTTCCGTGTGCTCAAAGAGCAGGAGCAGCGGCGAGCACAGGCGGCTGCACGTAGTCTGACTGAGAAGCAGCAACAGCAGCAGGCAACACCAACGACAACGACGGGTCCATCACTGTACGCCAAGCCAGCAGCGGCGACTGAAGCACCAGCTACTACAGCAAAGACGCCAACAAGCAAGACGAGCTCTGCTCTTCGCTCTCCGACAAAGTCTACAAAGCCAAAGAAGCGCGTGACGTTTGCGAGCGACGCTGCCAGCACGCGAGCACAAGACACAATGCCAGCGCGTGCTGTTGAAGCATCTCGAGACGAGGAGCCGATCGTCCTAGAGCTCGGAGCAGACGGGAGCTTTGACCTCCCGACGACCACCGCGCTAGCACCAGCTGAGCCAAAGCGCACACTTGTGAGCGAGCAGTGCGGCACGAGTGGCAACAACAGCAACAGCAACGAGCGTGCAGTCACACAAGCAGAAGCCTCTGATGATGATCAAGACGCCGAAGCACTCGACAACAAAGCAAACGAAGCGCTCGAGACACCATCGCCAGTAGTGATCCCAATCGCAGTTCGCGCACTCCCTCCGCCGCGGCAAGCGCTGCAGTCCGAGATCCAGTTCACGCCTCGCGTGTTCCCGACGCCGTCGCGCGAGTCGAAGGCCGCGGAGGAAGAGGACTGGCTCGTGAAGAACAGACAGCACTTGAGTCGCCACAGAGGACTGCGGAATGCTGGCGCCTACGACATCAGCGAGAGCGACCGTGCGTACCTGCTCGTGCTTGTACGCGTCTCGTGGGTCTGTGTATAGTGAGACGGCGTCCTGACGCTCCAGTGGCGACGCTGCGCTCCTTGTTTGCTGTTGTCCATGTGTGTGTCTGTCGTGTGTGTATTGACTGCAGCGATATGGCTCAAGGCCAAAGGCGACGACTTCTACCGCGCGCGTGACTACCAGAGCGCCGTGAACGCATACACCGAGGCGCTCGCGCTCGCGCCAGAGCAGAGCGACCTCGCGATCACGTGTCTCTCGAACCGCGCTGCTGCGCATCTCCAGCTCCTCGCGTTCGATGTGCGTCGCTCTCTCTCGCTCACTTGTGGTCGCTAGCGCTCTGACACTGGCGCCACACCCAACGCTGTGTCGCTGGCTTTGTGCCTGCAGACGTGCATCGCCGACTGCTCCACTGCGCTCTCGTACATCCCAGACACACGCGCATCGAGCGACAGCAGCAGTGGCGACAACAGCAGCGTGCTCGTGCACTACCGTCTCAAGCTCAAGCTCTTTGTCCGTCGCGGCTCAGCGTACTGCCGCGTCGGTAAGTACACGGAAGCGAAAGCCGACTACGGCGTCGCGCTGTCAATGGACAACCAGAACGCGACGCTCCAGGACGACTTCCTCCAGCTCGTCGCGCTCGAGAAAGCGCAAGAGCTCAAGCTCGCTGGCGACGTGTGCTTTCGCGACCAGGACCTCGATCAAGCAGTCGCGCACTACTCGGACTCGCTCCGTCTCGACCCGCGCTCGATCGCCTGTCTCTCGAACCGCGCCGCGTGCTACTTGCTCCAGCACGCGCTTAGCAAGTGCGTCGACGACTGCACGCTCGCACTCGAGCTCTTGCAGCAGCACGACGCAGCGTCGACTGGCGACCACGCCGAGTCGAGTCTCGCATTCTTCTCGGCCGGTCCAGCGCCTGGATCGACGAAGCGCCGAGCGTGGGTGCTCAAGACCCTCGTGCGTCGTGGCGCAGCGTACGCAGCGATGCGCGAGTGGACAAAAGGTGAGTGTGCGTGTGATGTGCTGTCGATCGAGCACTTGCGCTTGTGTTTGTTGCTCGCTCCATCGCTCATATCTCCGCTCTCTGATGCTCGCACTCGCTCATGCGTGTCTGGCCATCACCACTTGTGCTTTGGTTGACACAACAGCGGAAGCCGACTATGCTGCGAGTGTTGAGCTCGACCCGACGAGCGAAGCGCTCCAAGTCGACCTCGCGCACGTGCGAACTGAGATCACAAAGCCCGCGACGTCGGCGCATGCGATTGCTGCGGAACCATCGTCGTTCAAAGCAAAAGACTGCTCGAGCGACTGCGTCTCGAGCGGAGGCAGCAAAGTGGCGTCTGCGTGTTGAGCGATAGTAGCCACTACGGAGCAGCGAGCGAGCTAGACGGCGTCAGAGTTGCATACCGAGACGTACCGAACACCAACGACGCCATCACAACTGAGTGCTGCGACACAAGACAAAGCAAGCGTTGGCGAGTTGGTGAACGCGTACGCGGCGTGTTTGTTTGTGTGCGTCGAGATGGAGCGAGTCCGAGTAGTGCGCGACTGCTTGATCGAGGTCCTGGTCACGAAAGCACACGTCGCCAGCGAGCTTGAGCTCTTGCGCTTCCTAGTGAACTTCCGTGTGCGGGTGTGGTGGTCAAATGGCAAGTGAATTGGACTAGCTATCCCAGTTCTGGCGTCGTCCTACATATGCATCGCTCGAGCAGCTAGCTTGTGGTGTTCGTGCCTTGATCGTGTTCTAGAACGCAGAGCTCGTTCTAGAACTGGTGTTCGTCTTCTCGAATGTGCGCTTGCTGTTGGTGCACCATCTCGTGTACATGCCCTTGACTGGCAAGAGACGCGACCAAGCCGAGTGCTCCGGCCAACACCTAGTCCGAGGTTGACTTGGACTATAGCGACGATGGCGATGGTGACGATGGAGATGACTGTGGAGAATCAAGACTGAGAGGGTCTTGTCCAGACGACGCAAGACTTCACCAAAATGGAGAACACTGGACAAGCCTGAGCAAGACCATGCCAGTCGGTGAAGAGTGTGCGCAGTGTGTTGGTATTGAGGCTTGCCGTGACAAGAGAAGGGAAGAATCGGATGCGTGAGAGAAGAGTGAAGAGAGAGATTGTGTATGTGTGTGAGAGAGAGTGGTCGGCGCAGTCGCTTGGCTGCTCGAGTCGCTGGTGTCCCGATGCCGTGTGTCCGATGCCGTGTGTCCCGATGCCGTTCGTGTGTCCCGATGCCGTGTGTCCCGATGCCGTGTGTCACGATGCCATGTGTCATGTGTCTGCGCATCACGTGCCACTGCACTCAGCACAAGTGCCTTGGTAGAACGCTCGAGCAGCCAGATTGACGCGGAGACGATGTCGTCGTCGCGCTTGCTTCGTACGAGTGGAGCGACACCGAGGGACTGGACGGCATGGCAATGTCCGCGAACATGCCAGGCGCTTGCTCTTGCAGCTGGTCGTGCGAGACTTGGTGCGGACGAGGGGGACTGTAACCCTGTTCGACGTCGAGACTCGCTTGCTTTGCCGGCGCTGCTGCTGCTGTGTTGCTGCGGAAGAGTGACCACGCAGGCGCGACTTTGGCGTTCGGCAGCGGCGACGATGCAGCGCTTGGCAGTTCAGTGGACGCGAGCGCTGGCGCTGGTGCTGATGCTGACACTGGTGCCGACGACGATGCTGTCGTGCGCGAAGACGTAAGGAGCTCCGAGCAGTACGCCAAGAGTCCGCTCGAAGACTTGGTCGACTCAGCTGATGCATGCGCTTGTCCATCGGCGGCACAAGCAGCATCTGCAGCATCGTCCGAGCCCATGTAGATTGAGACCGCCAATGCAGTGGACTCTGGTGCGACTGCGTGCCGGTGCGCTGGCTGCTGTGGCTGGGACGGCAGTTGCTGGTACCCGACTGGCGAGTGCTGGTACTGAACAGTGTTGGTGTTGGTATTGATACTGGCACTGTTGGTGATGGTGGTGGTGATGGTGGTGTTGGTGTCGATGGCGCTGCTGACACTGTTGCTAGGATAGCTCGGAGTCGGGTAGTACGCGCGCGAGTGAGCTGTTGCTGTCGATGAGACTGGTACTGACACTGGTACTGGTGCTGGCGTTGTCGGCGGCGTCGAGTAGCTGCTGTAGCCTGTGTGGCTGTCGGCGCTTGCGCTCCAGTGGAACGGGTTCACTGGCGGCGGCACACTTGCTATGAATGACTGCGACTCGCTGCCAACTGGCGTCGCGCTGCTCCTGCCGATGCGTGTGGCGCGCACAGTGTAAGCTCCGCTCCGAGCGCTTGGAGCGTGGCACGTGACGTGCGGTGCATCTTGTCGCGGCGTGTTCACCACGGAGCGATGCACTGTGTGCGGGTGCTGGTGACTCGAAGACGACAAGTAGCTCTGCTGCTGGGTCAAGCGAAGTGGCTGTGGTCGCAGGACTGGAGCCTGTTGCTGATACGCAGTGGTGTTTCCACCGGCGTTGCTGCTGCTGTTGATATTGTTGATGTTGTTGTTCGTGGTGGTGATGCTGCTGCTGCTGCTGGAGGTGGTGCTGGTCTCAACGGCAGTCGACAACGACTCGACTTGAGCGAGACGCTCTTCTAGCACCTGCACTTGCGCACGTGCGCGGCGGGCGTCGTCCACTGCGTGTGCGTGTGCGCGCTGGAGCTCCGTCGTCTCGCGCTTCCAGCTCATCTCGGCGCGCTCGTGCGTTGCGCTTTGCTGCTGCAGTTGCGTCTGGAGCGAATGGACATGGCGCGCGTATTGCACGCTGACGTCTTTGAGCTTTTGTGTGAGCGCTTGGTTCTCTCGCTTGAGCCGCGCGATCTCGAGCGTCTCTGGTGTCGCTGCTGCAGTGAAGGCTGCCGCCAGCGCTCGTGTGTGCGTATGGTCGTGACGGGGCTGTTGCTGTTGTTGCTGTTGTTGCTGTGGCTGTTGCTGACCTTGACTGCAGCTCGCGCTTGTGTTGCCTCTAGCAGCCAGCGTTGCGAGCGGATGATCGCTCGAGCTGCTGACGCTCGGCTCTTGTTCTTGCTCTTGCTCGGTCTTGGCGAGACTGCTGTCGCTGTCTTCGTGCTGGTTGTTGTCTTCAGGTCGACGCGGCGACGGCGAGGCAAAGTGGCGTTTTGCGCTCGAGCTGACTGGCGTCATGTCGTGGCTGCTGTTGCTGTTGCTGCAGCTGCTGTTGTCGGTGCAGCCGTCGCTACTGCTGCTGCTGCTGTCGCTGCACTCTGTGCTGTCGTCGCTCAGGTCGTCTTGCTGAGTCGTGTACCGATCGTCGCTGCGTGCGACTGGAGACAACGCGGCTTCTTCTTGTTCCTGCTTCTGCTCCGTCTCCTTCGTGTCGAAGCTCAGCGACGGAGGCGAGAGTGAGAGTGTTGTTGTTGTCGCCATCGCGCTGATCAGTGATCAGTGATCGGTCGATCAATCGGTCGTCGGTCTCGAGCAAGCAATCCGTCGTCGTCGTTGCTGCTGCTGTGGTTGTCGCGACTCGAGTGCTCTCGACGGCGCAGAATCGCAAGTGAGTTCGCTCGCTCGCTCGTGGCACGTCGCGTCGCGCGCAGTCAGCCTGCGTCTCAGTCGCTCAGTCACTCAGTCAGCACCTGTGCTATGCTGCAGTGTGTCCACCGTGCGCTCGAGCGCATACGATCGCTGACGGTCCATCATCGCATGTCTGCCAAGAGTGAGGAGTGAGAATGCGTGTGTGTGTGCGTGAGCGAGTGAGAGGAGATAGCGTGCTTGAGCGATTGAGCGCTTCTCTTAGCATTACTGAGGCTGTGCACAGCAAAATAGACACTCTCACACACACGCTCTTGAACGCAGACAAGAGCAAGGACACTAAATACAAGGACAAGCAAGCAAGCAAGTGGTGGAGAGCGGTGGAGAGTGACTCAGTGAATGAGTGAGACAGACTGGAGTTGCCACGAGCGACGAGCGACGAGATGACATTCCGTCACGCAGAGTACGATGGTCGCATGACCTGAGAGCGTCCTGTCGACCATCATCATTACAACAGAGCTGGTGGCAAGTAGCAACGATGTAGCAACAAGCACCAGTACGTTGTGATCGCACGCAGAATCGGCCGATGTACATACGAGCAGACTGCGATGCATCCCACAGACACACACTTGTCGCGCGTTCATGCATGGTCATCACACTACAATGACAAGGCAAGACAAGCTAGTTTGATAGAAATCGCACCAGATCCTGCCAATCCATACGCTCTTTGAACACATCGATACCGGTGTTGGTAAAGACGGATACTCTGTACCACGAGGAGACACACAGCGTTGCCTGTCAGATCGGGGCTACTTCTGAGCACGAGCATACCGATGAGAGCCTGGTTGTTGCTGAGGTGCAGGTGGACTTTGCAGCGTGCGAGCTCATTGGTGCGACTTGGTATCTTCTGACGAGGTTGTCGTTGTTTGTTGCGCCGCGCTTATCAGCGACGCAGCGAATGTGATCTGTCCTCTGGACGTAGCTACACACACACACACACACACAAAACACTTGCTTGAACGCCACTGGTACACTTTGCTTTGGTCGTACGCTTGAGGGCGTAAGTAGATATAGTATTAGTAGTACATGGTTTGACGTTGCTGCTGCGTTCGCGGATGTGTAGCATTTGAGTTTGACAGTGCTGGTGCTCACATGAAGTGCTCGTTTGGTTGAAGCAAGTGAGGTTGGGTATGTATGTGTTGGCGATCCGTTCTCTACAAGAGCAGACGTTTGTGTTTTTTGGCGCCATGCTTTTGGTGGACAAACATACAAGTCTCAAAAAGAGCGAGAGAGCTAGCTAACAGCAACGAATGGGGCGACGATACTGCCTCGAAAAGAGTGCGCTTTCCGTTTTGTGCTCAGTGTCGACTTTTATTTGTTCCAGGTGTGTGATAAATGTGAGTGCGTGATAAGCGTGGTCAATTCAACACTCACATTTTCTTGTGTTTCAACCGCTACATAATTCTTCACCAATTATTCGCAAGATCAAGACGTCATCATCATCTTTCCTCTCAAAAGAACATACCTCACTCACAAAGAACACCCTGCTCGCGCAATTCGTCTTCACCCACCACACACTCTCGTGGATCTGTGTGTTTTTGTATGTTGGTTGATTGACATCTGTTGACGTCGTTGCTTGGACGGACGCCGATGTGATGTGAAGGAGTGCACTGTGTTTTTGCTGTGCTTGTCCATGCTCCTCAATACCTGCGCAAAGCGCGGTGGTGGCCTCTTTGCGGCGATCGCACCGGATTTGACACCCGAGCCTGAGCCCGAGTGTGTGCGAGCGCGTGTGAGCGAGAGAAGCCTTCGCTCGTTGTTTGTTGCTTGTTGCTCGTTGCTCGTTGCTCTTCGATCTCTTCGACCGTTCTAAACTGCACTTGCAGAAGACGAGAAGATGGAGCGACTTCAAATGACTTCAAATGCCTGTCATGACGCGTCCAGTCAGTCCAGCACTCGCTCGCTCGCGTCATGCACGCACCAGCACTCGCTTCACGCACCAGCACGGGGCTTCAGGTCAATCAACACATGCACTAGTACGCTCGATTGAGGCAAGGACACATACTAACTACATGCAAGCAAGTGGACGCAGCAGTAGCAGCGAGACAGACACAGCTAACTCGCGTCAAACACACAGAGAGAGCGACCAGCAGCAGTAGCGGCGTGGTACGATAAGCATGCACGCCCACCGCTGCTGCTGCTGCTTGCACACTTACTACACCGCCGTCGCACATGTACACACACACACACACATTTTGTGCTTGCCTCCCTCGTGGTGGTGAAGGATGAACGATGTCGATGTCGATGTCGAATGGATCGGTCTGTTCGCGCCGACGTCATCGACGCCAACAACAACAACAACAACGACGACGTATTCGCGTGTTCGAAGATCCCATCCATCGCCGTCGTTGTCGTTGTCGGTGTGTCTGCTGAAGCACGCGCAATCGAAGCGCTGTTGGAGCGTCCGTCAAGCACATTCCTTCGCTATCCGCGTTGTGTTGAGCTCGCTGTCGATCGAGTTGAGTCGTTGGCAAATCGCTCGGAGGCCGACGTGCACATGCACGCTTGTGTCTCTGTGCTTTGACAACTCGCACACACTTGTGCGGGAGTGAGAGTAGACGTTGCCGACATCAGACACAGAGAGTCCAACGTGCCGCTCTCGCTTTTCATTCGCGTCGTCGTGTGCCTGTACAAGTCCAAGCGAGTCGTCAGAGTTGTCTAATGCATGTTTGGTCTCCGATACCAGAGCGCATGCGGTAGCAACGCGGGCGGCATGCATCTATCCACTGAGCGTGCTCAAGAGACCTACGTGAGTGTATCAAAGACGACAACAACAGGACGCACAGACGTGCACTACTACGACATGCGCATCGCGAAGCTAGTAGCCTTTGCCCTCGAACTGCTGGATCTGCTTGATCATGTCGAGGTAGATCTTGTCGGCAGCGTTGAACGCCCACGTGAAGTCCAAGTGGTTGAACGCCACGTTCTTCTCCGAGATGACCGTGCCTCTTGGCAGCCGCGCACGGAGCTTCGCCACGTCCTTGGGCGTCGCGAGCCAGTCCTGTGCGCCAGTGAAGAGCGCCACGCGCGGGTACTTGACTTTGCTCAGATCGAACGCTGGCGGCTCGAACGCGCCGTACTTCTCCTTGTTCTTGCAGAACGCCTTCGGGCAGAGCTCGATCGGGAAGAGCTGCGAGCATCGGCAGCCGTAGTCGAAGCGCCGGAACGTGTTGTCGCGAATGCCTTGCGCAAAGTGCCCCATGTTCTTCACAGACGTGCCCGCTGGCGTCTGCGAGACGTACACGTGGATGCGCGTCTTGTTCACGTTCTCGGACGGACCCGTGAGCGCATTGATCACGCTGTCGCACGCCACGTCCACGAATGCGCAGCCAAAGCGGCCGATTACGTCCTGGATGAGCGGGTTCTTACCAAAGAACTCGTCCACGCCGAGGAGCTCAAAGAGCTTGTCCAAGTACGTCTTTGCGAGCGCAGCAAACACGGGCGACGTCACGTCGCCGACATACGCGACGGGTGCGAGCGCGCCAAAGTACGTCACGCGCTGCGCGATCTCCTGGTTGAGCGAGAAGCCTGCGAACGCTTGCATCGTGCCTTCGGAGTGGCCGATGTAGCTCAGCGTCGGTCGCTTCGATGTGTTCAGGACGTAGTTGATCATCGCTGGGAGGTCGTACATGGCCATGTCTTCCCACGAGAAGTCCCAGAACGCGTCGTCCTTGGTCGTGTAGTCCAAGTGGCCTCTCGACCACGTCGTGCCGCGGTTGTTCCCGAGCCAGACGTCGTAGCCCGCGTCCGCGAGCAAGTACGCGAGACTCTGCGTCCGGAAGTTGAGCACGTACGTGTAGCTGCTGTCGAGCAGTCCGTGGATGAGGTAGACTGCCGGCTTGTTTGGTGCCGCGCTCACGTTGCGCTGCGTCTCGTCGTACGACTTGGGGAGGCGGTACATTGTGAGGACGTAGCGGTCGGCCGTGACGACCTTGTGCTCTTCGACGGCGTACCCGCGCTTCTGCACGAGCTGCATAACAGTGAGCCCTGTGTCCGGGTCGATGCGGATGCTCTCGTCGTGCTCTGGAGCAGCAGCAGCATGGTCGACCGCAAACAGCGCGAGCAATAGGCTCAGCCACGCGAGTGCGTACCGGAAGCTCGTCATGCCGTCGAGTGTGTGCTGGTGCTGGTGCTGGTGCGTGTGTGTGTCGGACGCGGTCAGTCGAGGAATGACTGACGGACGGACGGACGGACGGACGGACGGACAGAGCAGCTCGCTCACGCACTCGTGCACGTGAGCTGTTGACGGCGTGCGCGCGCCGCCATCATCGAGACAGGCGAGTCACTCGCGCTCTGTTCGGTGCACCGAACGAACGAGCGTCTGGCGCTCGTTCTGGTTATGCTGACGACATCGATCGGTCGATCGATTGATCGGTCGATTGATCGTCCATGGCAAGAGATGGTCCGAGGTGCTGACATAGCAGCGCTGGTGCAAAAGTGACTTGATGCGAGAATGCAGTCATCGAGCCACTCACATTGATTGACAAGCATGTCACTTACGGAACGACTGGTGGATTTCAAGTTGTTTGTTGTATGAGAGGCAAAAAGAGGCGATTTGGATAGTGAAGAATGTAAGGACAACGTACTGTTTCGATTCATTTATATTCGAAACATGCGACATTTGATCAGGTTAGGCCACCTATCCCTGTTTGTTGCCTTGGTTTATTCACTATACAATGCGGAGTGTTACATTTCTTGCTTACAATTTTGTAGTCCAAATCAATCACAGATAAAGTGCATCGAAACGAGTACGAGTACGATGGAGCGGATCACTCGGAGTCCTCGATCTCGTTTGCTTCACTCGATTCGGATCCCTGACGTCCTGCTCCGCGCTTGTTGCTGTTTTCTTGCCCAGGTGGTCCTGCTCCCCTCGATGATCCACTTGATGCTCTGGTCGAGAGAGCTTATGATCGATTGATCAACTCGAGTTGCGTCTCGAGTACTGATGGATGCGAGTTGCTCAGAGCGCTTGTGAGCGTGAACACTCAAGCGGATCACTCCTTGTTGTCCTCGATGGTTGTCCTGCTTTGCTCGATGTATGTCGAGAGAATCGATGATCGATACGAGTGCTGCCGTGCGCGTGGTCAAGCAGCGATGATGACTCGAGTGAGGCTATTTACTCACACGAGCTCTCGATGTGGCGCCAGACACTTGCACGTCTTGCTTAAAGCGAGCACGAGCGAGAGCAAGAGAGGATCAAATGGACTCAGCGCTCGGCATGAGCGTCCTAAGTGTCCTGCGTGTCCTGGAGTTCCGACTATGAATCCGACTCCTCATATTGACTCTACCCACCGTGACAAAACCGAGGGATCCCGAGCTTGAAGAGTCGCGACGGATATGCGCTTGCTTGCAGTGTCATTGATACATCTGCACGCGCTCGATCGCCTCGCCTCGCAACGCCTCGCAACGCAGCTCCTCGCCTATCAAGTCAACGAACATGCCGCTCACGCCGCGCTTCTCATGGGAGCAGGACGCTTCGAGTCTCGCGCTCTCTGTGCTCCTTCCTGGCGGCGCACTCAAGAGCACTGACATCTACGGTGCGTTCTACCCAACGCTCAGTCGTCTGTACTTGCTTGTGTGATGCAGCACAATGTCCTCACAAGAGTCGCTTTGCTGTCTGTCTGTGTTGTTGCTTCTGCTACTGGCAGTGAGCGACCTCGTGGTCAAGATCAACTCGTCGCCGTACGTGCTCCTGCTCGATCTGTTTGCGCTCGTCGACGACGCGTCTGCAGTCGTCAAGACGATCACGTCCGAGAGTCTCTTGCGCATCACGCTCCAAAAGGTGAACGCTGTACTCTCACTGCTCTCACTCTCAAGGCGCTAGTGCTTTCTAGTGTCTCACACTTGTGCTACATAACTCTCACTCGCTTTCTCGCTCTCGCTCTCACCAGGTCGAAGCCCAGCGATGGCCAACGCTCGAGTGCAAAGACGCAAAGGCTGTACTGCGCGCACGTCGCAGCGAGTCCATGGCGCGCAAGACTGCGAGCGACGCAAAACTCACAGAGCAGCGCAAAGACCGCAAGTACCAAGAGGAGAAGCAGACGCTGCGTGCGCAGATGGCAGTCGACGACACGAACCGGCAGATCCTGCACGACCTCAAAGCAGAGGAGAAGGAGCGCGAGGAGCGAGCGCTGTACGAGTCCTTCCGTGTGCTCAAAGAGCAGGAGCAGCGGCGAGCACAGGCGGCTGCACGTAGTCTGACTGAGAAGCAGCAACAGCAGCAGGCAACACCAACGACAACGACGGGTCCATCACTGTACGCCAAGCCAGCAGCGGCGACTGAAGCACCAGCTACTACAGCAAAGACGCCAACAAGCAAGACGAGCTCTGCTCTTCGCTCTCCGACAAAGTCTACAAAGCCAAAGAAGCGCGTGACGTTTGCGAGCGACGCTGCCAGCACGCGAGCACAAGACACAATGCCAGCGCGTGCTGTTGAAGCATCTCGAGACGAGGAGCCGATCGTCCTAGAGCTCGGAGCAGACGGGAGCTTTGACCTCCCGACGACCACCGCGCTAGCACCAGCTGAGCCAAAGCGCACACTTGTGAGCGAGCAGTGCGGCACGAGTGGCAACAACAGCAACAGCAACGAGCGTGCAGTCACACAAGCAGAAGCCTCTGATGATGATCAAGACGCCGAAGCACTCGACAACAAAGCAAACGAAGCGCTCGAGACACCATCGCCAGTAGTGATCCCAATCGCAGTTCGCGCACTCCCTCCGCCGCGGCAAGCGCTGCAGTCCGAGATCCAGTTCACGCCTCGCGTGTTCCCGACGCCGTCGCGCGAGTCGAAGGCCGCGGAGGAAGAGGACTGGCTCGTGAAGAACAGACAGCACTTGAGTCGCCACAGAGGACTGCGGAATGCTGGCGCCTACGACATCAGCGAGAGCGACCGTGCGTACCTGCTCGTGCTTGTACGCGTCTCGTGGGTCTGTGTATAGTGAGACGGCGTCCTGACGCTCCAGTGGCGACGCTGCGCTCCTTGTTTGCTGTTGTCCATGTGTGTGTCTGTCGTGTGTGTATTGACTGCAGCGATATGGCTCAAGGCCAAAGGCGACGACTTCTACCGCGCGCGTGACTACCAGAGCGCCGTGAACGCATACACCGAGGCGCTCGCGCTCGCGCCAGAGCAGAGCGACCTCGCGATCACGTGTCTCTCGAACCGCGCTGCTGCGCATCTCCAGCTCCTCGCGTTCGATGTGCGTCGCTCTCTCTCGCTCACTTGTGGTCGCTAGCGCTCTGACACTGGCGCCACACCCAACGCTGTGTCGCTGGCTTTGTGCCTGCAGACGTGCATCGCCGACTGCTCCACTGCGCTCTCGTACATCCCAGACACACGCGCATCGAGCGACAGCAGCAGTGGCGACAACAGCAGCGTGCTCGTGCACTACCGTCTCAAGCTCAAGCTCTTTGTCCGTCGCGGCTCAGCGTACTGCCGCGTCGGTAAGTACACGGAAGCGAAAGCCGACTACGGCGTCGCGCTGTCAATGGACAACCAGAACGCGACGCTCCAGGACGACTTCCTCCAGCTCGTCGCGCTCGAGAAAGCGCAAGAGCTCAAGCTCGCTGGCGACGTGTGCTTTCGCGACCAGGACCTCGATCAAGCAGTCGCGCACTACTCGGACTCGCTCCGTCTCGACCCGCGCTCGATCGCCTGTCTCTCGAACCGCGCCGCGTGCTACTTGCTCCAGCACGCGCTTAGCAAGTGCGTCGACGACTGCACGCTCGCACTCGAGCTCTTGCAGCAGCACGACGCAGCGTCGACTGGCGACCACGCCGAGTCGAGTCTCGCATTCTTCTCGGCCGGTCCAGCGCCTGGATCGACGAAGCGCCGAGCGTGGGTGCTCAAGACCCTCGTGCGTCGTGGCGCAGCGTACGCAGCGATGCGCGAGTGGACAAAAGGTGAGTGTGCGTGTGATGTGCTGTCGATCGAGCACTTGCGCTTGTGTTTGTTGCTCGCTCCATCGCTCATATCTCCGCTCTCTGATGCTCGCACTCGCTCATGCGTGTCTGGCCATCACCACTTGTGCTTTGGTTGACACAACAGCGGAAGCCGACTATGCTGCGAGTGTTGAGCTCGACCCGACGAGCGAAGCGCTCCAAGTCGACCTCGCGCACGTGCGAACTGAGATCACAAAGCCCGCGACGTCGGCGCATGCGATTGCTGCGGAACCATCGTCGTTCAAAGCAAAAGACTGCTCGAGCGACTGCGTCTCGAGCGGAGGCAGCAAAGTGGCGTCTGCGTGTTGAGCGATAGTAGCCACTACGGAGCAGCGAGCGAGCTAGACGGCGTCAGAGTTGCATACCGAGACGTACCGAACACCAACGACGCCATCACAACTGAGTGCTGCGACACAAGACAAAGCAAGCGTTGGCGAGTTGGTGAACGCGTACGCGGCGTGTTTGTTTGTGTGCGTCGAGATGGAGCGAGTCCGAGTAGTGCGCGACTGCTTGATCGAGGTCCTGGTCACGAAAGCACACGTCGCCAGCGAGCTTGAGCTCTTGCGCTTCCTAGTGAACTTCCGTGTGCGGGTGTGGTGGTCAAATGGCAAGTGAATTGGACTAGCTATCCCAGTTCTGGCGTCGTCCTACATATGCATCGCTCGAGCAGCTAGCTTGTGGTGTTCGTGCCTTGATCGTGTTCTAGAACGCAGAGCTCGTTCTAGAACTGGTGTTCGTCTTCTCGAATGTGCGCTTGCTGTTGGTGCACCATCTCGTGTACATGCCCTTGACTGGCAAGAGACGCGACCAAGCCGAGTGCTCCGGCCAACACCTAGTCCGAGGTTGACTTGGACTATAGCGACGATGGCGATGGTGACGATGGAGATGACTGTGGAGAGTCAAGACTGAGAGGGTCTTGTCCAGACGACGCAAGACTTCACCAAAATGGAGAACACTGGACAAGCCTGAGCAAGACCATGCCAGTCGGTGAAGAGTGTGCGCAGTGTGTTGGTATTGAGGCTTGCCGTGACAAGAGAAGGGAAGAATCGGATGCGTGAGAGAAGAGTGAAGAGAGAGATTGTGTATGTGTGTGAGAGAGAGTGGTCGGCGCAGTCGCTTGGCTGCTCGAGTCGCTGGTGTCCCGATGCCGTGTGTCCCGATGCCGTGTGTCCCGATGCCGTGTGTCCCGATGCCGTGTGTCCCGATGCCGTGTGTCACGATGCCATGTGTCATGTGTCTGCGCATCACGTGCCACTGCACTCAGCACAAGTGCCTTGGTAGAACGCTCGAGCAGCCAGATTGACGCGGAGACGATGTCGTCGTCGCGCTTGCTTCGTACGAGTGGAGCGACACCGAGGGACTGGACGGCATGGCAATGTCCGCGAACATGCCAGGCGCTTGCTCTTGCAGCTGGTCGTGCGAGACTTGGTGCGGACGAGGGGGACTGTAACCCTGTTCGACGTCGAGACTCGCTTGCTTTGCCGGCGCTGCTGCTGCTGTGTTGCTGCGGAAGAGTGACCACGCAGGCGCGACTTTGGCGTTCGGCAGCGGCGACGATGCAGCGCTTGGCAGTTCAGTGGACGCGAGCGCTGGCGCTGGTGCTGATGCTGACACTGGTGCCGACGACGATGCTGTCGTGCGCGAAGACGTAAGGAGCTCCGAGCAGTACGCCAAGAGTCCGCTCGAAGACTTGGTCGACTCAGCTGATGCATGCGCTTGTCCATCGGCGGCACAAGCAGCATCTGCAGCATCGTCCGAGCCCATGTAGATTGAGACCGCCAATGCAGTGGACTCTGGTGCGACTGCGTGCCGGTGCGCTGGCTGCTGTGGCTGGGACGGCAGTTGCTGGTACCCGACTGGCGAGTGCTGGTACTGAACAGTGTTGGTGTTGGTATTGATACTGGCACTGTTGGTGATGGTGGTGGTGATGGTGGTGTTGGTGTCGATGGCGCTGCTGACACTGTTGCTAGGATAGCTCGGAGTCGGGTAGTACGCGCGCGAGTGAGCTGTTGCTGTCGATGAGACTGGTACTGACACTGGTACTGGTGCTGGCGTTGTCGGCGGCGTCGAGTAGCTGCTGTAGCCTGTGTGGCTGTCGGCGCTTGCGCTCCAGTGGAACGGGTTCACTGGCGGCGGCACACTTGCTATGAATGACTGCGACTCGCTGCCAACTGGCGTCGCGCTGCTCCTGCCGATGCGTGTGGCGCGCACAGTGTAAGCTCCGCTCCGAGCGCTTGGAGCGTGGCACGTGACGTGCGGTGCATCTTGTCGCGGCGTGTTCACCACGGAGCGATGCACTGTGTGCGGGTGCTGGTGACTCGAAGACGACAAGTAGCTCTGCTGCTGGGTCAAGCGAAGTGGCTGTGGTCGCAGGACTGGAGCCTGTTGCTGATACGCAGTGGTGTTTCCACCGGCGTTGCTGCTGCTGTTGATATTGTTGATGTTGTTGTTCGTGGTGGTGATGCTGCTGCTGCTGCTGGAGGTGGTGCTGGTCTCAACGGCAGTCGACAACGACTCGACTTGAGCGAGACGCTCTTCTAGCACCTGCACTTGCGCACGTGCGCGGCGGGCGTCGTCCACTGCGTGTGCGTGTGCGCGCTGGAGCTCCGTCGTCTCGCGCTTCCAGCTCATCTCGGCGCGCTCGTGCGTTGCGCTTTGCTGCTGCAGTTGCGTCTGGAGCGAATGGACATGGCGCGCGTATTGCACGCTGACGTCTTTGAGCTTTTGTGTGAGCGCTTGGTTCTCTCGCTTGAGCCGCGCGATCTCGAGCGTCTCTGGTGTCGCTGCTGCAGTGAAGGCTGCCGCCAGCGCTCGTGTGTGCGTATGGTCGTGACGGGGCTGTTGCTGTTGTTGCTGTTGTTGCTGTGGCTGTTGCTGACCTTGACTGCAGCTCGCGCTTGTGTTGCCTCTAGCAGCCAGCGTTGCGAGCGGATGATCGCTCGAGCTGCTGACGCTCGGCTCTTGTTCTTGCTCTTGCTCGGTCTTGGCGAGACTGCTGTCGCTGTCTTCGTGCTGGTTGTTGTCTTCAGGTCGACGCGGCGACGGCGAGGCAAAGTGGCGTTTTGCGCTCGAGCTGACTGGCGTCATGTCGTGGCTGCTGTTGCTGTTGCTGCAGCTGCTGTTGTCGGTGCAGCCGTCGCTACTGCTGCTGCTGCTGTCGCTGCACTCTGTGCTGTCGTCGCTCAGGTCGTCTTGCTGAGTCGTGTACCGATCGTCGCTGCGTGCGACTGGAGACAACGCGGCTTCTTCTTGTTCCTGCTTCTGCTCCGTCTCCTTCGTGTCGAAGCTCAGCGACGGAGGCGAGAGTGAGAGTGTTGTTGTTGTCGCCATCGCGCTGATCAGTGATCAGTGATCGGTCGATCAATCGGTCGTCGGTCTCGAGCAAGCAATCCGTCGTCGTCGTTGCTGCTGCTGTGGTTGTCGCGACTCGAGTGCTCTCGACGGCGCAGAATCGCAAGTGAGTTCGCTCGCTCGCTCGTGGCACGTCGCGTCGCGCGCAGTCAGCCTGCGTCTCAGTCGCTCAGTCACTCAGTCAGCACCTGTGCTATGCTGCAGTGTGTCCACCGTGCGCTCGAGCGCATACGATCGCTGACGGTCCATCATCGCATGTCTGCCAAGAGTGAGGAGTGAGAATGCGTGTGTGTGTGCGTGAGCGAGTGAGAGGAGATAGCGTGCTTGAGCGATTGAGCGCTTCTCTTAGCATTACTGAGGCTGTGCACAGCAAAATAGACACTCTCACACACACGCTCTTGAACGCAGACAAGAGCAAGGACACTAAATACAAGGACAAGCAAGCAAGCAAGTGGTGGAGAGCGGTGGAGAGTGACTCAGTGAATGAGTGAGACAGACTGGAGTTGCCACGAGCGACGAGCGACGAGATGACATTCCGTCACGCAGAGTACGATGGTCGCATGACCTGAGAGCGTCCTGTCGACCATCATCATTACAACAGAGCTGGTGGCAAGTAGCAACGATGTAGCAACGATGGACCGCGCCTTTTCAAGATCAAAATGACATGACTGTGTTCAAAGTGGTTTGCTACTTTTTCAAAAGCTCAATGTGATTGTTGCAAAAATGAAAGTGGCAAATCCCAAAATTTACGAAATCTTGCTCTACACCATGTCCTCCTCGAAGTGCATCTCAGCCACGAGCTCAAAGACATCCTTGTCGAGGATGCCAGTGCGGCGCCAACATTTCGCCACAGTAGTGCCGCTCACTGCATCCCATGCAGTCTTGACCCACCGCATTGCGTCTAGTACGTTAACACTGTACAAACTCTCCACTTTCTCCTCCACCATTCCCTTGGTTTCTTCACGGTCGAGAATGCTATCTAGCTTGTCGACGATGCTAGCGTTTCGCACCTTGCTCAGCTGACTCTTGAACGCTTGTATGATGCCTGCGTCTTGTGGTTGGAGGTGTGCCGTCGTGTTCGGAGGTAGGAAGCGCAACGTCACATTCGACAGCGGCTCGGTGAGGCGAGGCGTTGTTGAGCAGCAAGAGCACTCGCCTTCCTTCTTCGCTCATGCGCTTGTTGAACTCGTTCAACCATGCTCGAAAGAGCGACGTGGTCATCCAGCCTTTGGCGGATCTTGTGTAGTCCACACCAAGTTGCTCAGGTGTACATTTGCCGAAGCAACGGGGCTGGCGAGCGGAGCCAACGAACAGCAGCGGCAGCTTGCACGAGCCGTCTACGTTCGTTGCAAGCGCGACAGTCAGTCTCTTCTTGCTCTTCTTGCGTCCTGACATGCTCTTCTTCGTGACTGACGTAGTTGACGACGCACAGTAGAAGTAGGCGGACTCGTCGAGGTTGAATATGTCTTGCAAGTTGTATTCGCGTGTTTTTTCCTGCAGTCGTGCTCTGCCATTGCTGACGTTTTCTTCGCGCGCTGAAGCAGCCTGAGAAGTGTAGCAGGTGACGGGTCCTTCGGCAGCTTGAACGCCTTGCCAGCCCACACACAGAGCTTGCGCAGCGACAGATCTGGGTGCTCCTTGTGGTGCCGGCATAGCGCGAGCATCAGCTGCGCGTTCAGCCGCACTCGCGTCGGTCGTTCCGGCATGGCGTTTTCTGAATTGGTTGGCTGCTCGCAAACCTATAGTTCTGAAAGTGAGGTAGACAGAAATGGTTTGCATTTAGTGCTAAAAGCGAGGTAGGCGTAAATGATCGAGGGGAGTTGAAATTTATTTGGGTGTTTACTTGTGGGAATGGCGCCTGTAGCAACAGCGAGCTGGCAGTGCCTTTCCATGCGAGAGATATCGATGTACCTCATTCTATTGTCTACAGCTCGCTCTAGGAGGTCCACACGAGGCGCCAACAGTGAGTCGAACTCACCCGCTGTCATCACGTCTTCTCGCGCCATAGTCAGGAACGACTTGATCTTGGCTTTGAGCACACTGAAACAACCTTCAGTAGACAGCATACAAGGCGTCAGTTATTGCAACATGTGGAATCGATAGAACATGAGTGTACTCGCACCTTCGATCGGGTTCAGCATCGGGGATACGGCCCCAAGCGCAGCAGACTCAAGTCGTCCTCGGCGGCGATGAGTGACTCGGATTGGTTATGGGCAGGTGGGTTGTTGAGAACCACGATGATCTTGTTGACTGCGTACTCGCGTCTGTAGACAACACACGCTTTCGCGCACTTGTACATCTCTCGATGAACGCGGCGTTCACGTCCATGCGAATGCTACCGCGGCGTAAGGCGTAGTGGGCCACACCGATCTCCGCCGAGACGGCACACTGGACGTGGAGATTGAGTCCTTTCGATGCGGGTAGCACGACTGTCGCTCGCTCGCCTCAAATTGCACGGCCCTTGTTCTTCTTGCAGCAGAGGTTGAAGTTCGCCACGACTCATCGTCTACATGGATGAGGTTTGTAACGGGCGGTTATACTGTGCGGTCCACCTCTGGGTGTGTGGACCACACAGAGGAATGTGACACATCTTGTTATGTGTACCACCCATATTTGGTGTGGCTCACTCCACACCAAACGTCAAGCACAGCGACACGAAAGGTCGCTGTGACGCATGAGCTTTATGACCGCTCATTGGTTAAGAGGCACTCAGTGTCTAGCCAATCAGAGTAGGAGGTCTTAGGCGTTTAGGTTTTTCTATTAGGTGCGAGCTGCTGGAAGCTCGCACACCAATCTCACTCTTCTTTTACCTACGATCGTACCTTTTCAGTCTTCTTCCTCGTCGGCGAGACATTCTCACCGACGCTTACAAACTCAAAGACAAGCGTAGTCTTTGCTGTGCAAAGAATACGAGACGCTTCCTTGCGCAGTGCTGAGTCACGGGAGGGCCTGTGACAAGGTTGCCTTTGCTCATTTGCTTGACGAGCTCTTCAGCGAAGCACTTGCGCTATTCCTTGTTTATTTCACCATTGCAAGTATTAGGAACAACTCAAACCTGTGGACGCACACATCCACAACAAGTGTGAGAACGAGCAGCATCAACAGTGTGAATGCAAGCAGTGCAGAGAGTACACACCTGCGTGACAGTGAAGCGCTTGTCCCGTTGCTTCTTACTGATGGTCGACGTGGACAGCTCCACCTGGAAGTCGATCCACAGCATCTGCTTCATCGACTGCAGCGGGTACACTGCGTCCTCTTCAACGTACGCGACGAGACCATCGACTATCTCGTCGCTGCATTCCTTGAGCGCGGTTCGCGCACCCGCCGCGAGGAAGTAGCGTGGGCGGACAATTCGGCGTGCTGAGATCTCAGGGATGCCGTTGTGACGCGACAGCGACGAAATCATTGCCTCGTTGCGCTGCATCCAGCACGCCTCGACGCTCTCTGTCTGTGTGGGCCCCCATCGCGGCTTGGTCTTGACGAGTACAAATGGGTAATTCAGTGGGCTGTCGGTGCGCACGAAACACGGCGTGCGCGCGCTGGAGCAGCGCTTGCTCAAGCCGCCAATTTTGACGCGAATGGCTCACACGCCAACTTGATATTTACGGAAACCACATTGATGTTTCGTGTATCGAAAATTATGAATTTAGGATTGAAACAATCAAAAGACCACTTTGAACACCAAATTAGTCATTTTGAATAGGAAAAGGTGTAGTAGCAACAAGCACCAGAGCAGAAGTGGGAGCTTTTCGTGGCGTACTTTTGTGCACAAACGAACGAGTTTCAAAAAGAGCGATCTTGCAGCAACAAATGAGACGAATGCGATACTACTTCGAAAATCGTGCGTGTATGTGCGTTTCGTTTGTGGTCGCCGCTCGCGGAAATTTGTTTTCTTTGTGTGATAAACGTGGTGTGTGCGATATATGTGGCCATTGCAACACATTTACTACGTATGTTTCATCATCTGTTCTTTACTAATAATTCGTAAGAACAATGACGTCGTTTTCATCTCACAACAATGTCCTTGCATACGTACATCGCGCAAATTGTTTCATCTACCACACACTTAGGTTGATTTATGTGTCATCGCGTTGTTGGCGACAGTTGGTGACACTGGCATTCCTTGGACGACGATGTGATGTGTTTTCGCATAACGAAGGTGAGAAAGGAGACAAGATGTAGCACAGCGACGACGTCTGTGTAGTCTCCTACATCTCCAAATGACTGTCCAGATCGTCGAAGCACACTTTCGATGATGCGTGACGACACTGAGCTCCACAATGAATATAATCACAAGCAGAGTGTTGGGCGCGACGGAGATGCGGTCGTGACCTTTGGTTGTAGTTGTACCGAGAGAGCTGCTGTCGCAGGTCGAACACCCAGCACCGACGCATACTGGCTTTGAATGGTTGCTTCCACGCCGCACCGGCGGGTTGACAGAACGCTGCTTGGTGGAACTGCCAGGAGTTCGACGTTGAACGAGGCAGCGCAGTCCATGGCGGCCTGCGTCTAGTGCACCAAGAAAGCGATAAAATACAGCACAGGAACGGCAAGATCGGGTCGCTTTGTAAAGTGATGCCGTACGAATCAATCGAGAGCACTGTCGTCTACTATCCTGCCACGGGCGAGTCTACTCAGTTTGTAGGCGCACATGCCGCACGCACACCCGGCAGATCGCTGATGAACACAACGGCTTGATCGACGTTAAACACGGCGCTTACGCCAAGACGAGCCATGCGACTAGCGAGGTTTTACGCGAACGAATTCGCTGAGAGTTAGCGACAGAGTTATGTGACTTGTCCCTGGTGTGTTCGCATGCGCACAAAAAGAGAGCGCCAAATGAGACATCGTTTTTTCTACCACCAAGCCGCGCCGAACTCACTGCTCGATCTGTGGGCGGCTGTGACCTTATTAGCCTTTTCTATCAGCTTGGGCAACGAGACAGGAACACATTCTTCGCGGAGTTCCTAAATTAAGAGCACAGTCTCTCTTTCGTACCCTAGTTGTGTTCCTCTTGCGGTGGGCAAGCGTGGTCGTGCCTGTTTTCGCTTGTGGTACTGTGAAGGCTCCGCCTTGTCAGTGGTTGATCTGAGCCGCAGCATTCGGATCAGCTTGTGCGACTTAACGAATATAGAAGCTCTTGCGCGCGTTAGTTGAGGCGACAAAGCGCTCTGTGCTCGTGCAAGGGATCATCGACTCCACTGCAATTCCCGTAGGGATGTACCTAGCACTCCATGCAGCCAAGATCCATTTCCGCATCAAGAATATCAGCGGGCCCATGCACACTAAATATGTGGCCATTGACGACATAGCGACAGCACACGGTACCTGAAACTGAAGCAGCTGAGTGCGGCAAGCGCTAAGGGTGCGGATTTGCACCGCCTGGTCAAGTTCACAGTTCAACGCACTCTTCTTGCCGAAATGGGCCGTGTAAAAGTAAGTCTGTGTGCAAGAGACGACAGTCATTTCATGTCGCCACACGAGACTCATGTCGTGTGATACACGTGCAACATAGCCAGGTCGTCAAGTGCGTAAGCTGGCTACAAACAAGAGAAGTTTCTTTCAATCTCGCTTTTGCTCTTGCGATTGATCTTTGATGAATGTGACTTGCCGTGCTGTGGTTGTGTTCTTCTTCTCGGCATGCAGTTGCTGCCGACATTATATAATTCTACATGTTAGCTGGTGCAATGAACTTGATGTTGTGCTTGCGGCTTCCGGCTACTTTTGAGGGTGTAAGGATGCGCGTTCTATCGGGTTAACCCCACCTCTAGAATCGCAGCTGTACAAGCGCATTCATTGCAACTCAAACATCCGCGTATTGGTGGACAATACCGTTTAGCGTCAAGCCCGCGTGGCACTTTGATGAGCATGTACACCAACGTGTATTTATCCGGCGGCATGATGTATGTCATCGGCATGATAAGCACTACAACCGCCTACCCAGCAAACCTTAACTGCTCAAACAACCTAATTGATCCATGAGTCAGAGCTGCTAGCGTGGCGTAAGCTGTCCAAACAAGCTTCGACACGCTTTGACACTGCTGCTGCGATCAAGAGTGTGCATAGTTTTCGACGTCGATAGCCTTTCGGCATTCAAAAACACAAAGTGGCTCGACGTAGTATTGAATGCTTGACAAGAAGGCGTGGCATGATGGCAGACGCGTTGCAAGTGTCTTTGATTGGATGCGAGTTTCGTCGATGCAGTTGTGGCTATGACAATCACTTGTCAATCATTGGCTTCGAAAGGTGTTTAAGTTAGTTGGTTCAAAATATTTGTGTAGAATTTGTTGAGCTGAACTGTACCAGCGTTGTACCAGTTTGTCGTCCATTTGCAGCTGGTGGCGAAATGGTGTTTTGCGCCACTGTTTGACTCCCGCCACCGATCGCTCTTGCAGACCGACAAGACCGACAAGACCGACTCTTGAACTGATCGCGATCACTGCGCGCTCGCTCGCTCGTTGTTGCTGCTCGTCGCCGACTGCTCGAGGAGCTCTCGCGACCTGCTCACTTGCATTTGCACTCTCGCGACCGCATCTCGACAACAGCTCTCTTCTTGCTCTCTCAGCATCGCGACTGTTGAGAACGAGCACAACGAGCACCACCAAAAGCAACATCGCGATGGACAATAGCACGCTCCACGACAAGCACAAAGCGCACGCTATCGCGCCGTACGACGTCGTTGTCGGCCACGACGCAGAGCTCAAGGGCTTGTCGCTGCAGCAGCTCCGACTCGGTCCAGCAGCCGATGCGCTCGTGCAGACTGTGCGCGAGCGCGTGACTGTCGCGTCGATTCGCACGCTCTTTGCGTGCATTGGCGTCGGCGAGGCCGAGCCGTTCAACGTGCCACCGCAGACGCAGCTCATCGCGCGCCTCAAGACGAACGCGACCTACTTTCTCACCAACTACTTGCTCGCCACAGCCGCGGTCTTCTTCTTCTTGCTGTACGTCACCGTCACGTTCGCTCATGCTATCTCGTACATGCTCATATCGCGTATGTGCTCGCGTGAGCAAGACACAGACACTCACTATCGTCTGTTCATCGTGTGTGTTACTGCTCCAGCCTGTTCTTCCACCGCATCCAGCTCCTTGTGTGCATCCTCGTCGCGTGCGGCTGGTACCTCGTGCTCACGAAGAAAACGTCCGAGCTTGACCACGTCGTGGCGTTTGGCAAGCGCATTGGCGAGCAAGAAGTGCTGCTCTTCACCACTGCCTGTACGTCGTCGCGAACTTCTTGTCGTGCTTCTCTTGCTCGACTGCTCCTGCATGGACGACTCACTATGCCTGCTCTTCGTATCTCGTGCGTTCTTGCTCTCTCTCACACACACACAGTCACGATCGTCTTCCTCATCTTCTTCATCCTCCCAACGATCATTTTCTCGCTCTCGACCACGTACGTCTCCTCTCACACTCACACACACGCGTAGTCACTTGAGACTCACGCTCGATTGACTGCTCGACAGGTTCGTGGGCAGTGCGATCCACGCGCTGCTGCGCAACACGCGCCTCAAAGACGACTCGTACGCGCCGTCGCTCTCGTCGTCCTCTGCGGCTGCCGTTGCCCCAAAGACCGGAGCAACGACGGCATCGAGCGAGCCAGCAGTTGCAGCAGGCGCTGCAAGCGAAGAGATGGTCTGAGCTTCGTCGTATTATAAGAACGCAAAAGACCAGCTCGTTCGCAGTATAAGAACACACACATACACACACACACGCACTTGCCTAGTCAGTCACTCGTGTGGTGGTGGTGGTGCGCCACGACCATGCGCACGGTCTCGCCGCGCTCGTTGTAGCCCATGCGCCGCGTGTGCATGAGCACGCTCGCGACGAGCGGGATCTTGAACGCGACGAACGGGAGCGAAAAGAGACCATACGCTGTGCGGAGCCAGTAGAACAGTGCCTTGCGCTGCCACGGCGCGAACGGCAGCGCGAGCACGAGCGCCACGAGTGCGACCATGAGCGCGAACGCGAGCGTCTCGTAGCCGCAAAACTTCATCAAGTACCCGCCGCGGTCGAGATGGAGCTCGTTCCCAAACGCGTCGTGGTACACGCGGCGCTGGCTTGAACGGTCAGCTATGAGTGCAGCCGACGGACGCGTGCGACGCGGGCGGCGGGTCTCCTGTGGTCGCTCTGTGTACGGCAGACGCAGGAACGCGGCCCAGACGAGCGCGATCTGCAAGACAAAGAAGAACGCGTTCCAGAGCTCGAGCGCCGGGCCGCGGTGCTCGCAGAGCTCGAGCGACCCGAGCACGATGCACTGGACGTACGCAGCGATGCCAAGGACCGAGTGCACGAGTCCGAGCGTGATGAACTGCGCGACTTTGAAGCCCACGATGAACTGACACAGCTGGTGCTCGTTCGTCTTGTCCTTGAGCACAAAGAGCACGAGCCACCAGAGCTGTCCGACGACTGGGAAGACGCCGACGCACGAGAACGCGAGCCACCACGGGTCTTTCAGCGACATCCAGATCGACTTGTTGTACGGAAAGAGGTGGTACAGGATGTGTCCGCGCACGCGACGGAAGACCGAGAGCTGTTGCAGCGACACAGCGAGCGTTCGTCAGTCCCAGGTTATTGTTAGGTAACCTGTAACCTGTAACCATCCAATAACCAGCTTCCTTAACCTCAAGTGAGACGTACCTGGTCCGGACGATCTGCTCGATGCGCAGCGCTCGTGCTCGTGCCGTTCGCTAAGAGCATCGGCGCCATCGACGGCGACGACGAGCCGCGAAAGAGCGCGCGCGTCTTGCGGAAGATCTCGACCTTGACGTCCGGCATGAACTGCTCAATCGCAACGTCGATGTTGCGCTTGAGGTACGACGGCATGTGCGGGTCCTTGAGCGCGCGTTTGAGGCGCTCAGCGACAATGTCGAGCGCTTTCTCCATGTACTTGCGCACCGTGCGGTGCATCGCGAGCTCGACGCCGCCCTTCGTGTCTTTCGCAATGTCGTTCAAGCGCTTACCGGTTGACAGAATCATCGAGCTCGTGGACCCGACGATGCCGTTCCAGGCATTCAGCGTCGCTTCAGCTGCGAGCTCGGTCGCTTGGAGCACCTCTCGCTCTGGGAAGAGCGCTGGGAACACTTTCTTGTACTCTTGCGCGTACTGCTGGACGTCGCCGACTGTGACTTTCACGACTGGGAGTGCGTCCGTACTACTACTGTGGTTGGTGTTGCTGCTGCTGTCCGAGTCGTTTGCAGTCGCTGCGTCCGTCGCAGCTGCTTGCGCGAGGCGCTTGCAGAGGTTACGCCAGAACTTGCGCATCTCGAGGCGCTGCTGCGGCGCGAGCTCGAGCTGCTCGATTGCAGTGAAGAAGTGCTCGGTCCGCACCTCGCGCTCGGCTGCGAGCTGCTCCTCGTCCTCGCGCTCTTCGCGCTCTTGCAAGTACGAGAACACGAGCACGCCGGCCGACATCGCCGCCGCGCCGTACAGCAACCGCATGCGCACAAACATCATTCTGCGCACGCGCACGAGCACGAGCTGCAGCAGCTCGTTGCTTCTCGGCAGACAGCACGTCAACACGTCGAGTGCAACTAAACAGAATTGCATAGTGCGAAAAATGAGGGATAAATGAAGTCAATCATCCCTCATTTTTCGCACTGCAATTCTTTCTATTGCGAGTGTAACATACTGAATGCAAGTCATTTGCGATCCGTAACGCAAGAGCACGAGGAAGAGCATTCACATGGCAATGAGCTCTTCGCAAGCGCTTGCGCAGGACGACGCGGCGCGCGCAGCGGCGCTCGTCGACGAAGCGACTGCGTCGCACTTGACTGGACCTGAATGGCAGCTCAACATGGCAGTCTGCGACCTCGCAAACGCAAACCACGCAGTGTACGTTCATTAGCGTATCGTCTTTGAGGATTGAGCGTGTCGAGATCGCTGCGTGTGTGTCTCTGCTCGTGATCTCTCGTTCTCATGTGTGTTCGACTGCGTCTGGATAATACATACACATATGCAGCGGTGAAGCGATCGTGCGCGCACTACACACAAAGCTCGAGAGCGACTCGCCGCGCGCAGTGCTCCAGGCGCTCGTGCTCGTTGAAGCAGTCGTGAAGAACGGACCCAAGACGATCCACGCGCAGATCGGGACGCGGAGCTTCCTCAACGCAGTCGCAGCGCTTAGTGATGGCAGCTTGGGCTTTGACGTCCAGA
Organism: Pythium guiyangense; assembly: GCA_003730235.1. Lineage (NCBI taxonomy): Eukaryota > Oomycota > Peronosporomycetes > Pythiales > Pythiaceae > Pythium > Pythium guiyangense. The sequence goes on along the minus strand of QXDM01000017.1, from coordinate 750,515 downwards.
ACCAAGCGCTCGTGCTCATCAAGCAGTGGGCCGACGCGTTCGCTGGCTCGTCGCTCGTGGCGTTCCAGGACGTCTACCGGCAGCTCAAGCTCCAGGGCGTCGACTTTCCCGAGCTCGAGCACGACGCGCCCGTGTTCACGCCGCCGCGGTCGTCGCTGTCTGCGAGCAGTAGTAGCTTCCGCGCTGACGCTCGTGCCGGAGGCGCTCTTGACAACACGGCTGCGGCTGCGAATGGCAAGCGCTCGCGCGAACAGCAGATCGCGAAGCTCCACGTCGACCTCCAGGTCGTGATGGACAAGATCGCGCGTCTCCGGTCGCTCGTGTCTGCGAGCGACGCCTCGCAGCGTGACGAGCTGGACGACGTCTTGGACTTTCTGCGGCAGTGCCAGCCGCGCATGAACACGCTCATTGAGGGCGGCATCATGGGCAAGATCGACGAGAAGACGCTCGAGACGTGCCTCACTGTACGGCGTCTGACGTTCCAACGAGGCGTCGAGACGATCATCCGCACAAGCTAACATCTGCGTGTGTGCTGCTGCTGCTGCTGTAGGTGAACGACCACTTGATCAAAGCGCTCGAAGAGAGCCGCACTGGCGCATCCACTACATCGTCAGCGCAGTCACCAGACCTCATGTCGTTCGACTCGCCGCCGCGAGCGAGTCGCTCGAGAGACATGAGTGCAATGAGTCGACTGAGTCTCCAGGAGACGGCAGCACCAGCACCAGCGCGATCGAGCAACACGTTTGCAGCACCAGGCGACGGTACGCGCTTGCGCTTGGTTCCTGAGACTGTCTCTCGTCGTTCGCTCATACTCACGCTCTTGTGTGCTGCAGACTTTGACGCGTTCCTCTCGAGCCACACGAAGCACTGACGAGACGCTCGAGGCGCTTGATTTATACAGCAGACGCCCACACACGTACGCACTCGACCGCCTCGGTCTTCATCCCCAGCAGCAGTAGGAGGCAGCTGACACGAGACAGACAAGTGAACACGCGTGGGGCTTTGCATAAGACTATCTCTCTCTGCTTATAGAAGCGATACTGAGAGAAGGACGAGAGGAGAGAGAGAGTCCTCGTGTCGTGAGCTAGTTGACCGACATGTCCTTCGTGCTCGCTTTTGGCGCGCGACTCGTGATCCAGTCCTTCTCTTCGGCGCTCGGCTCGCGCGTCTCGCTCGGGTTTGTGTACGCCGCGACGAGTCCAGTCGATGGTGTGTAGATGCCGTTGCCTGCGTCGTAGCACCCGAGCGGCACGACGCGGTTGATGCCAGTGTCAAAGTAGTGGAGCTCGCCTGCCGGACGAATGCCGCGCGGCGAGATCGTCTCGGAAAAGTACTGCCGGTCGTCTCCTATGCAGTACGTCCAGTCCTTTGGCGCATACTCGAGACCGTCCGAGAAGCTGAACGTGCCGTCGACTTGCTGTGATCGTCGCAACAGCGAGAAGTAGCGTGAGAGTCATGTACGAGTCGAAGCCACGCATCGGCGCATCGAGACCCCACTCGTGGCCAACAAACGTACTTTGCCAGCGTCCCACGTGCCGTCGAGCTTGCCTTCTGGGAAGTAGAGCGTGCCGCGGCCGTGGAACTGGCCATTGCGGAACTCGCCTTCGTACCGATTCCCGTCCGCGAGCTTGAGCACGCCGTGTCCGCAGTAGCGACCAAACTCCATCCCGCCTTCGTACTAGCGTTGTGCAGGCGCGAGTCGCTCGTGTCAGTCGTGAGGCGATGTAGTGCTCGCTTTGGGCAACACAACCTATCAGGGTGCTCGCACATACACACCTTGGGCTTTGACGCGTCCATGTTGACTGACTGACTGACTGGAATGCGAGTCGATATGAGGCTTGATACAAGATGCTTGGTCGTCTCGTCAAGCTCGCAAGTGGCGCAAGGCCAACAGCACCGCAGCGATGCAGCAGCATCATCTGAGTGACAAGAACACAAGAGTCTCCGACAAGGTCGAGCTCGTGCTGATACGGATCGCTACTATTCTAGAGCCTCGGACTCACGTCCTCACGTCTTCATGTCCTCGAGAGCTAGACGCTAGCTGACGACACGACGACAACGAGCTTATGAACACCGATCACGTTGCCTTCTTGGACGTGAACCCGAACGGATCTGGCAGCTCGCTGTACTTGTCTCGACTAGTTGGTGCAGTTGCTGCAGCAGACGCACTCGGTTTGCTTGGTGCTGCTGCGTGAGCTGCGCTTGACGCTGTTGTCGATGCGTTCACGTTGTTACCACTCGCGCTCAGCTTCTTAAGGATCGACGAGGACACTGGTCGCGTTGGGAGAACACTCGGTTTGCTCGGAACTGGTGATCCTGTTGCTGCGAGACGCGCTGCCGCAGATGTCGAGGCCAAGACACTCGCAGCCATGGCGTCGTCGCCGATCATCTTGGACTCGATCGCGTGACGCAAGAGGCCGATGCGATAGAAGCTCGCTTCGCAGTACAGCTCGCGCAGCACGTCGCGCGCATCTGGGAGCGTGTTGTCGCGCAGGAACGCGTAGATGAACTGGAAGATCCACGCGTCGCGGTCAAAGAAGTACGCGTCGTCTTCGACGCAGAGCTTGCGGAGCTTTGGCGCAGTGGTGCAGAGCTGCGCAAGGATCGAGAAGCGATCGCGCGTCCAGACCTTCACTGTCGACTTGAAGAGCTGCGTCGCGAAGGTCGTCATTGAGCAGTTGTGTCTGTCAGTGTCGCCACGGTCTCCGGACTAGCAACTCGCGCGCACAGACGCATGGTAAGCAGTACACACCTGTCCGCCGACGTTGAACGCAACGACAGCGTCTTGCGGCAGAAAGTCAAAGCGCTCGTGCACGAGCTTCTCAAACCTGGTCACACACACGCATGAGCAGTGTCACTACGAATGGCTTCAGAGGGCGAACACAGTCCCAATCCTCTCACGCTCAAGCCATAGTGTTGTCGTACGCAGCGCGCTTCTTCTCGTACGCTCGCTGCGCGTCCTCGACGCTCACCCACTCGGCCACGACCTTCTTCTTCTCGTCTTCGAGCTGGAGCGACACCAACCAGCACGTCTGTGTCAGGACGTCACCACAACCTCGCTCGTGCACACACTCGACTCGCACCTTCTTCTCGTCGCTCTCGATCAGCGCCCACTCGCGCTCGAGCTCGCGCACGACGTACTCGCGCTGGAGCATCGCTCTCTCTCTCGCTCTTGATCGTCTTGGAACACTCAAGTCGCGACGCGACGCTCACCCGTCGCACCACGCGACTCTCAGATCCACTAGCACAATGCATCAAGGCACTCGATCATACTGCTGCAGACGCGTATGGATCATCGCCATTGTCGTCTCTCTCTCGTGTTGAGTCTTAGTGAGGAGGTCGAGTGGGTGGGTCGAGCCACGTGCGCGCGAGGACTTCGATCGTCCTCGCTCACTTGCGTGCTCCTATGTGTGTGAGTGTGTCTATCATCCTATCATCATCTACTACTACTACGACTACTACTACCAGCCAACAGTCGCAGACCCAACGTCGTGGTCGTCGCTGTCCGAGTCGCCGCCGTCGCCGTGGTCCATGAGCCCGAGCGCTTCGCGGAAGACGTCGATCGACTTGTCGTCGTCGCCCTGCGCGTGCAGGATCTTGCCCAAGAGCGCGAGCAGCGCGTAGCTCCGACCGGCGAGGTCCAGTGCGCGCTGCACAGCGGCTCCTGCTTCGTGGAGCTCGCCAGCGCCGTGGAGCGCGCGTGCGAGGTTGTACCAGACGTCTGGGTCCCGTGCGTTGAGCGCAACGGACCGCCGGAGCTCGAGGATCGCACTTGCGAACTCGCCCTTTTCAAACAGCGCCATGCCCAAGTGGTTGCACGTGAGCGCCGCGTCGACTGCTGCGTCCTGCTCTGTCTCGAGCGGCGCCGCGTCGTCGTCTGCGGTACTCGCGTCTGGCGGCACGCGGCTAATGTCGAGCATGCGGCCAGCGCGTAAGTCTGCGACCGTGCGCTCGTGCGCGAGCTTCTCGTGCTGCGCTTTGGCGATTGCGTGTGTGCTGCGCGCGATCTGCTGCTCGAGCACGCGCTTGCTCTGCTGCAGCTCGCGCGCGTGGTGCTGGAGCGAGAGCAAGTTCTCGCTCGCGTCCATCTCGGTCCACGCGCGCGGCCGCGTGTTCGCGTCGCTCGCATCGTCGTCATTGTCGTCGTCGCTGTCGCTCGAGTACGTGACCGGCGTGAGCGTCGGGTCGAGCGTCGCAGCGCTGCTTGCGCTTGCTGTGAGCGCGAGCACGCTGCGCGTCGGACGGAGCAAAGGGCCGTGGCGCGGCGCCATCGTTGCGTCGAATGCGTCCTTAGCGCGCTTGCTGCCGCTCGGCGTCTTTGCGGTCATCGGCTCTTTGCGCGTCGCGTACATGTTGACGACCGCCGACGCTGGCTTGCCGTGCTCGCGCATCTCGTCGTAGCATAAGATGCAGACGCGCTGCGGCGAGCTCAAGCCAATGTGCTTGAGCGCCATGCGCCGGTTCGAGTGCGTGCTGCAGACCGACTCGCCGCAGCTGCGGCAGTGGTGCCGGTTCTTAAAGTACGTGAACTTGACTTGGCAGATGTTGCAGCGACTGTCGAGGCGCCAGCGCGGCGGCAGCGGCACCGCCGTTGTGAGCAAAGCGCTCGTCGATCGGAGCATCCCGACGCTGCTCATGCCACCGACGCCGCCAGTGCTGCTCAAGCTGTTGCTGTTCGTGCCAGTGAGGACCCAGCTCGAGTCGCTCGCGAGACTCGCGCTGCTGCCGCGACGACTGTCGATGCCGCCGTTCGATGGCGGGACGTTCTCCGCGTCCAAGAGATGGTGGTGATGCGGCTCGAGCGGCTGGAGCAGCGACTTGTATCGGTCCGATGCACGCGGCGGCGCTCGCCCGCTCTCGCGCAAGAGCTCCTCAGCGTTCGTAAGAAGCGTGACTTTGTCGAGCGCAAGGCGACACGCGCGCGCGAGGTCGGCTGGCGTCTCGCCTGCAGGCGTCTCGAGACACAGCGCGTCGTCTCGCACGGCGACGAGCGCGCGCAAGACGTCGGTCTTTGCGTTCGCTTTGACGGCGATGTGCAGCGGCACGAGTCCGCCCTTGTTCTTGAGCACGGCGGCGAGCGGATACGCGTCCAAGAGCACCTTGACTGCGCGCAGTGGCACGTTCGTGTCCGTGCACGCCCAGTGCAGCGGCATCATGCCAAAGTCGTCGAGCTCTTCTGCGCGCACCGGGTGGGCGCTCACGAGTCGATGGAGCGCGCTCCACTCGGACGACTCGGCGAGCTCGAGCGCACTCTTGTCGCACTCGCTCATGGTTGTTCGTTCAATTGATCGCTCGGTCGGTGTCGAGCTGCGGTTGCTGCTGTAAAGCACGCGCTGCTGTGGTCGTACGACGTGGTGGCGCTGGAGAAACCACGCGGCGCCGACGGTGTGTGCGAGGTCGAGCGCGAGTTGCAGAGTGGCAAAAGCGTATCTATCGGCCGAGCGTCGGGCGAGCTGCTTGCTTACGCTTGCGTTCGTTCGCTCAGGTGGCTTCGACTTTGTGGGTCAGCAGCAGCAGCTCCGCTCAGCGCTTTGCAGTCGAGTCGAGTTGTGTGCAAGTGGTGTGCTTCCGTGCGCGATTCCTTCTGTCCTTCGCTTTTTCGGCACGCTCCTGCAAGCTCCGACAGCGTGCTGCTACTGTTGTAGGACTCTTTGTGTAGCTTGTGCGTCCTTCGACGTGGATCACAAGACGGACGCAACGCAATGCTTGAGCCACGATGTCGCTTGCTTTGGTGCGTCGAGTTCAGTACGCGCGAGCAAGTCGGTGTCGTTGGCGTCTGCGCAAGGGAGAGAGAGAGAGACTGCGAGCTCACACGCTGTGCTAGAAGAAGTAAACGCGCAAATGGCGCGCTGCGACTACTGCTGCGACGGTCGGCGCGAAGACGACGTCGTCTGGCAAATGGACTGTGGACTCTGGCAGTGGACGTCGTCGAGAGAACGTCGGGCTCCGAACACACAGTCACGCGCACACACACATGGCGCGCGCCATGTGATGCGGTTTGGTCTGGCTCACGAAGCGTCTCTGTCCGCTGGCGCGAGTGCGAGTGCGCAGCTGAGGATCCCTAGACTTGGTTTTTGTATGCCACAGTGGCCGCAAATCGTATGCTTTTGTCAAAATTTGGCTTGCAACCGCGCAATTTGTTTGCAATTTTCGCACAGCATATCATCCGTCGTGGTGGATCTGCACACAAGAATAGGCATTTCGTGATCATTTCGTGTGGTCAATTACACATAACAGGGTGTTCACATCGATATTTGTAAGTCGGCAATTATTGAATCGATTATCAAGTTGAATTCAGAACACAGAAACAGATTCCGAGTTTGAATCGGTTTTTGGCTACAGACTCAGAACAGATTTTGGCCAATGTCGACAATACATACACTGCATTACAGAGTGGACCCAGAATCCTAGAATACGTACTGTACTCGTCCTATTTACGTTTCAGTTTTCTTTCTGTGGACTGTCATCATGAATTCCTCAATTACTCCGTGTAGGTCGTTGTTTGACTGCTATGTCACATGAGGACACGAAGCAACTCGTAAGGTTTGTTTGTGAAAGAGCATCTCGTAGGCAAATATCCTTGTGTTGGATCTTGGTATGCACTTGAAACATGCCCAGATTCGTCTTGGGCTATTGTTTGCGGAATTCAAACACAACACATCTGGACTATTTCACTACGTTCGATACAACGTTCACAATCAATCAACTTGGACGACGATTCCTCGTTTTGTCCAACACATGCCACCAAGTTTTATGGGTGGCGCGATAAACATTATGCTATGATCTGAAATGAATCCTCTCAGTTTGCTTGCTCTGACAGTGCGCGCGTATCCACGCTTTCCAGCTGTCGTAGCTTGTCGACAGTCCAAGTTGTGTACAAGCGACATAGCACACCTGTCAAACAATGTCATGTGATCTTTGTGCGTTTCAACTGATTGTCGTATTTTGCCGTTTCATAGCGTATATTGCTCAGTACGGTATATTGTATTGTTTTTGATTAAAACTCGTTTCTTATCGCACGTTTCTATGATTGGGGCGTATCATCAAGATAGTTACTTGCAACAACGAACGTAACCCTGTTGTATGTCCTTGCCAGACCACTCGATGTGATCACGACCAATAGATTACATCAAACGCGTAAAATGTAAGAAATGAATGAGTTTAGTGTTCATGCGTGTACATAGCTTCTCTATTGCGGCCTTTAGTAATACTTTGCTTAATTTTTCTGGCAAGTGGACACAAATAGAGATGCATTAGTTACAGCCCTCTACATATACTATTGCACTAACCCTTGTGAGCAAATGCCATATCATAATCAATCGCATATTATAGAAAGTGCAAGGAAACTGATATATAAAACGATGCATGCATTTACGAGAGCACAATCGAGCGTAGAGAAGAACTGATTTTAGACTGATAGAGGCTTCAGCTCGCGTCTCAGTAGTTGCGGCAATCTATATATATTTGAATCACGCACAACATGTCATTGAGCTCGAATCGTTTGTGTAGGAGTTAATCCCATCATTTAGAGGAGACATCCGCCTGCTAGAGCAACATTCGCTCATATTTATGTTGTACTGCTGTAACATTCTTTTACCTAGTACAAAGGTCAAGGTGTATTATTTCTAAGGCTCGTATTTGATAATGAAACTACTTGGATAAAGTATTGCGCAGCAGTGCAAATCTCAATCAATAGTGACGAAAATCAAGGAAATGTGAGATGTTATACATGACAGAAGAGCACCACTCACAGGTCCGTATACAAAAAACAAGCTGGTTTCTTTTCGATTAAAACAAGAGTGAATGTAGACATCCGTTACAAGCCGTTTCGCAACAGCTAACACTACAGCTGTCACAGTAGCGAGGTATTCCCTCGCTCCACTGACAGATCGAGAGCGTGAAGCGACGCTCAGTGCTTCGACGACGCCTCTGCGCTGGATCATTCTCGAGTCTCTCGCTCGCTCGTGAGCTACCTCGCGTCGTCGGTCGGACCATACGCTCGCATTGAGCAGCTTGTCAGTGCGCAGTGAGAGTACACAGCGCAGTGTAGAGTTCGTCAGGTGTGTCCGAGTGCGGCGTCGTGGCGTTCGGCATCGACTCTGGACACGAGCTAGTTCAGCAGCTGGAGCGAGTTTGATCGTTTGAGCGAGCACCATGGCGAAGCGCACGCCGATCGCGACGACTCACGACGGCAAGTGGGCAGCCGATGCCGAGGCGCGATCGCGACTGACTTCGTCTCCGACGCGGTCGCAAGGCGCCAAGTCAACTGGCTCGTTCTCGTACCAGAACACGAGCACACCAAAAGTTCCGCTGCTCGTGCCGACGGAAGAAGAGCTGCGCGACTCGCACCGCGCGCGGTTCCTCACAGAGCAGGAGAAGATCCTCGCGAGTGACCCGACAAAGACGCGGCAGTCGCATCGCGTGCTCGACTCGGTCACGACGCAAGCTGGGTGGTACGAGCAGAGCATCGAGTCGGTGCTCCAGCAACTCGACGTCGACGCAAAAGCTGGACTGAGCGACGACGAAGCAGAGCGCCGACGCACACAGTACGGTCCAAATGCGCTCGAAGGCGGCAAGCGCGCGCCAGTGTGGGTGATCTTCCTGATGCAGTTTGTGAACCTGATCATCGGGCTCTTGATGCTCGCTGCTCTCGCGTCGATCGCACTGCAAGAGTTTGTCGAAGGCATTGCGATCATCGCGATCGTGACGCTCAACGCTGTGATCGCGACGCTGCAGGAGAACCGCGCTGGCAACGCGCTCGATGCGCTCGCAAAGATGTCGTCGCCGCAGTGCATTGTCATTCGCAGCGGTCGGCAGCTCCAGATCGCCAGTGAGGCGCTCGTGCCAGGCGACATTGTGCTGCTCACGACAGGTGACATCGTGCCAGCAGACATTCGTCTCATCACGACGTCGGACTGCAAAGTGAACGAGATGATCCTCACGGGCGAGTCCGAGGACGTGCACAAAAAGTTTGACGCCGACATGGCCAAGTCCACAAAGCTCACGGCCGATAACATGGTCTTTGCCTCGACATCGATGGCGTGCGGCAACGCTACGGGCGTCGTCGTCGAGACTGCGATGGGGACGCGCGTGGGCTCGATCGCAGCGCTGCTCAAGGACAAGAGCGCTGCAGAAGGCGGGAACTGCATCGCGCGGTTCTTTGCTAAGTACCAGGCCAAGATGACGCCACTCCAAGAGGCGCTGCACCGCCTCGGTGTCTTCATGGGCTCAGCTGTCCTCGTCGTCTGCGCTGTGGTGTTCACTGTCGGCATGGTGCGCGGGAACCACGATCCGAAGAACGCCGACCGTCCAGTGTGGCTCACGATGGTCATGGTCGCAGTCTCGCTCGCAGTCAGCGCCGTGCCAGAGGGACTGCCGATGGTCGTCACGATCTGCCTCTCGACCGGCACGGCCGAGATGGTGAAGAAAGGCGTGCTCGTGCGCAAGCTCGCGGCCGTCGAGAGCCTCGGTGCTGCGTCCGTGATCTGCACTGACAAGACCGGGACGCTCACAGAAGGCAAGATGACGGCGATCAAAGCCTGGGGCGACTACTTTGAGTACGCGATCACTGGCACGGGCTTTGACCCGAACGGCGAGTTCCTGCTCAACGGCGTCAAGCAGACGCCAGAGAACAACCCGCAGCTCTACACGATGCTCCTCTCTGCAGTGCTCTGCTCCAACACGACGCTCCAGCAAGAGCAGACGGACGACGGCTTGGCTGTGTGGTACCCGATGGGCAACGCGTCCGAGGCGCCGCTCGTTGTCGCCGCTGCGAAGATGGGTATCTGGGAAGCCGACGTCGGCGAGAAGTACCCGCGCGTGACCGAGATCCCGTTCAACTCGAGCCGCAAGATGATGATCACACTGAACGAGCTCGGCGCAGACGCAACGTTCGGTCGCATCGCACTGCCGCACGGCACGCGGTACGTCGCGAACGTCAAAGGCGCGCCGAACTACATCCTCAAGAACTGCCAACAGTTTGTGCGCAAGACGGGCGAAGTCGTCGAGCTCTCGAGCAAGAACCGCGACGCGATCCTCGAAGCTGTCGACGAGCTGTCGTCGCAAGCGCTCCGTGTGCTCGCGATCGCGATCAATCCGCTCACGAACGTCCCGTTCGCGCTCGACACGGACGACATTGACGACAAGTTTGTCCAGCTCTGTGAGCCGCTCATCTTTGTCGGTCTCGTCGCGTCGATCGACCCGCCGCGCTTTGGCGTGAAAGAGTCGATCAAGATCGCGCGCGCGGCGTCGATCCGCACGGTCATGATCACGGGCGACTACCTCAAGACTGCGATCGCGATCGCAAAGACGATCGACTTGCTCGGCGTCGGCGCAGACGTCGACGAAGAAGCTGTCGACTGCTCGATCCTACGACCGCGCGGCGGTGACGAGTACCTCACGGACCACGACATTGACGAGATCACGTCGCGCGCATCAGTCTTTGCGCGCGCGAAGCCCGAAGACAAGATCGAGATTGTCAAGTCGCTCCAGCGCCAGGGCCACGTCGCGGCGATGACTGGCGACGGCGTGAACGACGCGCCGGCGCTGAAAGAAGCCGACATTGGCGTTGCGATGGGCATCGCCGGCACCGAAGTCGCTAAAGGCGCGTCCGACATGATCCTCACAGACGACAACTTCTGCAGCATCGTCGCCGCAGTCGAGAAGGGCCGCGCGATCTACACCAACATCCAAAAGTTCGTCTGCTTCCTCCTCTCGACCAACTTTGGTGAGATCTCGATCATCTTTGTCGCGATCGCCGTTGGCATGCCGAACCCGCTCGAGCCACTCCAGATCTTGGTGCTCAACCTCTTTGCCGACGGCATGGCTGCTGTCGCGCTCTCGCTCGAGAAAGGTGACCCGCGCGCGATGCTCGAGCGCCCGCGACCCAAGACGCAGCAGATCATCCACGGCCGGCTCTGGGTGCTCGTGCTCACGAACGCGTTCCTCATTGGCGTCGGTGCGCTCATTGTCTTTGCCACGGGACTGTACTGGAACTTCCAGAACGTCCTCATGGACGACATCATCGGTGGCGCCAAGACTGTCGACGACTACAAGCACGTGCGGTGCTACCGCTGGCAAGGCGTGCGGTCGCACTGGAAAGTCTTTGGGAACTGTGACGCGCTGGCAAAAGACGGCGCGCGCGTGTTCCCGACGCTCCCACCGGGTGCAATGGGCTACGAAGACGCCGACACGTACTGCGAGAGCGGCGAGTACGAGTGCCTCACTGAGGGCATTGCGCGCGCGCAGACGATGGCGTTCGTGTACATCACGACGATGGAGATGTTCCGCGCGTACACGGCGCGGAGCTTCACGAACCACGTCTTTGTCGGCTTCTTTGCGAACAAGTACATGCAGTTTGCGGCCGTGGGGTCGATCGCGCTCACGCTCTTTGTGACCAACACGCCCGTTGTGATGGACGACCTCTTTGGCTTTGCGCGCATCTACTGGTTCCAGTGGCTCTTTGCAATGGTCGTGGCGTTCGCCGCGGCGTCATGTGGCGAGATGCTCAAGTGCGTGTACCGCCGGAGCGACCGCGAGAAATCGCGGTGGGCCAACATGGACGACGGCTTTGGGACTGTGCTGCTGGAGATCCGCAACTTGCGCCACCACGTCGAGAAGCTCGAAGACAAGCTCGAAGTCGCGTCGCACAAGCCTGCGCGGCGTCTTACACTCTTGCACACTGCGAGCAGCAGCGCACGTGGCGGCGCCGCAGCACTTGGTGGCTACACCGAAGTGCCGTCGCGCGAGAACAGCCGCAGTACGCTCGTGACAGCAGTCCCGACACCTCACCAAGAGAACCTGGTCTAGCAAAGACGATGAGCAGAGGAGCCTGACTGATGGCTCCGTGTCCAGATCCACGTGCGTGTTCTCCACTCGCGCAATCGCTCGTTTGAGTTCGTCATCGAAGACCACGACCACCTCCCAATGCACACTCCTTTCATTCGGTTCGCTCGCAGTCTCTCGCTCTCTCGCTCTTGTTCGCTCTCTTGCTCTCGTGACTAGCGAAGGCTCGCTCACTCTCTGTCTGTGTGCCCACAGAACGAGCGAGAAAGGGCGACACCAACGCCAGCTCCGACTGACAGTGTCGACTGTGCCTCGCTCTCCTTCTCCCTCTAGTGTGTGTGTGTGTGAACTTTCTCGCGTCGTGTGCGCTCGCGATCGTTTGTGCTCACATCCAGTCGACTCGTACACACGCGCGCGACGCAGCACGCGCTCTCGTTCGTCTCGACGCTCGCTCACTCGCTTACAGGAGGCACTCGGACACAACGAGCAGCACGACTCACGAACGCATGACGTCTCCGTCGTTCTCGTCTGCGTCGAGCAACGCGTCGGCTGCCGAGTCGCTCTCGATCGGCTCCTCCAGCTCGTTCTCGTCGTCTCAAGCGCACAACGCGATGCATGCGCAGCAGCACGCGAGTCAGTCGAACGCCTCTACCCGCGTGCTCGCCAGTGCGCCAGCGTCTGCGTCTGCATCGACTGCTGCGAGTGACGAAGGCGAGAGCGAGCCGTACGAGCGCAACTTCTGGGCGAGTGTCTTTGACGAGAGCGCCATGGTCGACACGCTCCTCGGCGACGAAGCCATGGACATTGACACTGATCAGCACCACAGTGACGACCACGAGCTCAAGCACAGTCCGAATGCTCACACCGCTGCGCACTTTGACTCGAGTGCGCTCGATGCCACGCCGTCGTCTGCGCTCTTGGACCACTGGAGTCACTACGACGTCGACGGTGGCATGGAGAGCTCGATGGCCGAGTTTGCAGTGCCGCCGACAATGGCGTCGTCGAGCTCGCTGGCGCCATCAAGCGCCTCGTACTTCTCCCATGGTCTCATGTTCCAGCCGCAGCACCCGCTCACAAACTTGCTCAACCACGACGAGTGCGTCCTGTGTCACTTTGCTGGAGCTGACGTGTCCGTACTAGGCATCTGACTTCGCTGCTTGTTGTCTTCAGGTACCGCGCGTTCAGCAAGCCAAGTGCCGACTACAGCAGCGCGAGCGAGGCCAAGTTCACGCCAGGAGGCATGACGTCGCTCCGGACGTTTGCGTTCGAACGCCGCAGTGATGGCATGCCGTTCGGTACGACTGCACTAAGAGAGGTGTGCTTGTGATACTAACGAGCACCGATGGACACTGACGCCCTTGTGTGCATCTGAGTGCGTAGCGCTATCCAAGCCGATCGTGCGCGACGATGGCGTCCTGCTCGTTGGCACAGAGCTCGTCGACGATGTCGGAGGTAGCAGCCCCACGCGCGACAAGAACCGCATCTTTGTCACGAACACGAATGCGACGCACCCAGGACAGAGCGCTGCGGTCATCCTCGTCGACGCAGTACGTCGATCGATCGATCGCTCTAGATGCGACTGGGAGATCAGCCTGCGCTGTGTTGAACTGACGCTCGCATCGTGTGCGCACGTGACGAGCAGGAAGTGCGCGACTTGCACTGGATGAACCACGAGACTGCGATCGCTGCGATCGGACACGACATCCACTTGATCCGCATCGGCGCCGTGAGTGGGAATCGCTCGTGCTACCTCCAGCGTACGTCGACTGCGTCTTGAGTTGTCTAGACAGCGATGGTGGGGTCGTGAACAGCACGTACTGACGCAATACGCACTCCTCCTCTCTTGCTTGCTTGTCGACAGCGCCGATCCCTCACGTCCACTCGGACGCGATCCGCGAGCTCGCAGTGCACTCGTCGAACGCGCTCGTGCTCTCTGGCGGTGCGCATGCGTGTTGCCTTCTCCTTGCTCAGGCTCACAAGTGCTCGTCTCTGACGAAGTCTCTTGACGAGCACTTCGGACGCTAGGCTTTGACGAGACAGTCGTGGTCACGGACCTCCACCGCACTGGCGACCCAAACGACTTGGCGGTCGTGACCAAGTTTGATGCGCACGACGTCGTCAGCAGCGTCCGGTGGTCGCCAGACGAGTCCCAGATCAGCTGGACGACCGACGGCGGGGACTTTCAGATCAGCGACGCTCGCGCTCGGACGCCGCAGCTCAAAGTCCCGCTCGATACGTACTTGGTGCGAGCGTACGCTGTTGCATGTGCTGGAAGGACGACTAACAGCTCACGTCACGCGCGCGCTCTCTCTCTCTCTTGATGCGAGTGTCAATGAAGCGCGTCGATGCCATGGGCGGGCTCTTCACGCACGAGTACTTGGACGCGCACAAGGTCGTGCTCGGGTTTGAGCAGAATCACCTCGTGTACATCGACACGCGCATGGCGCGCGACAGCTGCTGGTACGACTATCTCCATGGTTGAAAGAGAGGAGAGCATGGGACGGAGAGGACCATTGCTCTCTCACACACGATGCTTGCTTGCGACTGCAGCTACGCAGTGACCAAGTCGCCGATGGGTGCGACCGGCGAGCTCCGGCGATCCAAGGCGACCAACAAGTTTGCAGTCTTTGGCCTCGGCGGGTGCGTATGGAGAGACTGACGGACTGATTGCGGCGCTGTACGAGCGACTGACGTGGCCATGCGGTGTCAAAGGTTCGCGAGCGCTGAGCTGTCGCTCAACACGAAGAGCCAGGACGTGCTCAAGATGTACGTCTGTGCGATCGGCCGCGTCGATTGAGAGCGGACAGGAGACTGACTGATTGTGCAGGCGCCAGTACTTGCAGTCGTCGAGCGCAGCGTACAAGACGAGCGGCGACTTTGCCTTCGAGAGCAACGGCGTCCTCGTAGTGTCCGACAAGTGCGTGCGTCGTACGGAAGCTGACGATGGCGATGCGGTGGTGCGTCGTGTACTAACGGAACGACTGTCTGACTGTCGTAGTGCGGGCACAGTGACGATCTACAGCGACGACGCAAGCGCGCGTGCGCTCGACGCGTCGGTCTTTGACGCGTGGAAAGAAGAGCGCACGGTGTAGCAGTGGCGCTAGGCGTCCTGCTGCAGGCGCGCGATCTCTTGGAGCAGCGCGCCAAAGTCGTTCTGCGGCGGCGCCGTGAGGAAGCTGTCAAAGTGCGACCACGAGTAGCCGTCGGTCATCATGACGTCCTGCGTCGGCGCTAGTGTCCACCACGTGAGCACACGAGCGAGCACGAGTGTGTGTGAGTGACTGTGAATAGACAGCGTGAGTGCGTATGTCGTACGTACCTCCGCTGATCGCCTCGAGCACGCGGCCCATGGCGTTGCTCTCGTACCACTCGAACTCTTTGCTCCGCGACTTGTTCGTGAGGCCCATGACTGTCGTCGCGACGCGCACTTTGAGCTCTGGGGACTGAATCGCCTGCGCGAGCTTGATGCGCGTCGCGCGCGAGAGCTCGACGACGCCGGCTTGGATGCGCTGGAGCACGTTCTCGACTTGACTCGTGCACAGCGAGAGCATCTCAATGAGCCGCAGGACTGCGAGACACGCGTCTTCGCCTTCGTGGCGCAGCACCGACGCGTTGTTCGTGCGCTCCGAAGTGTCAAACACGCGCTGCCAGAGCGTTAGACTCGCGCCGATGGCTTGGAGGATGAGGTTGTTCCGGATCTTGGCCTTTGCGTTGCGCTCGCGCGCGGCGTCTGCGCCTTGCGGCGGCAGCAGCAGCGCAAACACGCGCGTGCGCGTGATCCACGCGTCTGGCTCGGTTGCGCTGTAGCGCGCGCGGCAGACTGCAACGTCATGCGTGAGGCAGTAGACGTAGAACTGGATCACAAGGAGGTTCCGGCGCCAGAGGTCGTCGTCGATCGGCCGCGCGCTCGCATCCTGGAGCGCCGTGGCGAGCGGCTCCCACGCGTGCGGGTACGCAACAGCGCAGCTACACGCAGCCGCTTTGTCGAAGACAAACACGAGCGACGCGTAGATCGAGACCGCATCGGCGTACGCGACGGCGTCGACGCTCAGGATCCGGTCCAGGAGCTCGTCGTAGAGCAAGTTGCTCGGGTACTCCTTCCCGAGCACGACGATGCTCCGGAGCGTCGCGATCGCTGCGCCAGGGTCGTTCGTGCTCAGCGACGTGACCATGTCAAACACGAGCGAGGCGTTCATGGACGAGTTCACGGCGGTGGACGGCGTGAGCGGCTTGAGGAGCCCAATGTCGCTGTCGCGCTTGAGACGGCGATTCGTGGCAGCGGCGACGCCGCCAGTGCTCCGGCGCTTGCGTGTCTGCGCTGGCGGAGGCGTGGAGACGCTGCTTGGTGTCTTCTTGCGCTTGCTTGTTGCGCTACTTGGCGATGGCGTGCGCTTGGTCGTGGTGGTGTTGACACTGCCACTCGCGCTGCTCGCAGAGTTGTCGCTCGTGTTGCGCGTGAAGTCGTCGGTCTCTTCTTTCACGTCGCTGTCGCTGTCGCTCATGAGCGCAGAGTACGCCTGGCGCGTCGTAGAACGCGCATCTTTCTCGGTCTCGTCATCTACGAGCGCATGGAGCAGCGAACGTACGTCCATTGAGTGTGAGGCGCGAGCAAGTGGTGGAGAGTGCGTCACGTTTGCAGACGGGATGCGAGCGCACGCAGCAACAGAGCTGCCTCAGATTTGAGCAGCGCATGCATGTGGCAGTTGAGCACTACTATGGCTACTTGTGTGAGGCACATGAGCGAATGCACACACACGCACAGGCACGCACCGTCCGAGATGTAGATCACGTCGTCCGCCATGTGGTCACTTGGTTCTTGATTTGTGTGTGCGTTTGTCGATCGGGTATCGTGTGTTTTATCACTATCAGATGGTTGCTATTCGACATGTTTGGTCTATTTTAGTATAAAGAATAGAAAGTGATGCTTGTCATAGTGAGATTGCAGCAAGCTTGCGCTGGGTCTGGAGCGCTGCTGCTGCAGCAGCACTCAAGCTTCCTGCACCAGTGCTGCTGCTGCTGATCGTCGCGCTGCTGTGACTATGGCTGACACTGCTGACTTTGTTGATGTTGCTCTGCTGCTGTCGAACTGCGTCTGGGTGGATCGCACTGAGCGTGATCTCGCTCTGCGGATCGTCCGAGTCCTCTTTCGCGTCCTGGACAATCACGTCGCGAACCGATGGTGGATCGACCACGAGATCGCTCATGCGCACAGGCACGACTTCGCTTGTGTTGTTGTTGTTGCTGTTGGCGTTTCGCAAACCAGCGTCGTCGCGTGTTGTGTCAGTCCCAAAGCCCTGGTACTTGCGCAGCCGCTTCCACGTCTCGCTCGTTTGCGAAGTCTCAGTCTCGTGCAGGATCTTGAGAAGCACGCGCTGCATCACGCGCTCTTCGATCGCACCGATGCGACGGAGCATGCTCAGCTCATTGATCTGAGTGCGCTCGTCGCCCAATGTGCGTCAACCACGACAAACATGTCAGTCAGGTACAGCACAACCTCATACTCAAGTCGTCCCATGTGTGCTTCGCACCGTGCTATCCGAGGCTTCGTCCGAGCGGTCTTGAGGAAAGAGCTCGAGGTACAACTCTCGGATTGGCTCGCGAAAGAGCTGGAGCCTAGCGAACGTAGCAAGAAGTGTGTGAGTGTGAAGATGATCGCTCGTGACATCGTCAAGAGTGCGCGAGCGTACGTCTCGGCGTAGACTTGCGCGTCGTGTGCCCACTGGTTGATCTGGTGCTCATCTGCGTCAATCAAGCGCTTCAAATCTGCGGCAGTTGTGTGGAAGCGCTGTTAGTACAGAGCTAGTCATTCAACCAACCAACAAACAAGGCAGCGCACCAGACGGCTGCTCCATGTGCACGATCGCTTGGATGTCGCCTGCGCCACTTAAGCGCGTGATGTCTTCCGCCAAGAGCACGATCGCTTCAGTCAACGTCGAGTCTACACGCACCACAGCAAGTGAGACGGCGTCTTAGAGCAGTTGTCATGACGAAGGACGCACTCATGTTGGACTTGGCTTCAATGCGCGCGAGGATGTCGGCTTTCACGCGCTCCTGCTCGTTGTAGCGCTCGATGAACTCGCTCAGGTTCGCGATGCCCGTGTCCTCCACGAGCTTGTCGAGCAAGAGCTTCTTCTGCTCGAACGACACGACCTTTTGCTCGAGACTCATCTTCTTTGCCCGTGACAAGCTACAGACACGCGAGTGTCAGCGCTGTCACTGCACCGAACGCTTAGAGCTGTCAAGCACATGGACGCACTGTGGCTGCTTGTTGCGCTGTCCAATGCTGTGGTAGATGCTCTTCTATCGCTCCACCACGTCCACGCTCGTTGATGTGAGCGACTGCTCGATGCGAGTCAGAGCCAGACGCACAAGAGCACACGTACTCGCACGGGGAGCGTCACCTTCACGCCGCTCTTGTCGGGCTTGGCAATGCGCGCGACTTCGAGCGTCAATCGCTGGCGCTCGATCCGGAGCGCCTGCTTGTCAATGTCAAAGTCGCTCTGGCGCTGCGCGAGCTCGCGCTTCAGCTGCGCTGCGCGGTCTTTCAGCGCCTCGACCTCGCGTTGCGCGAGCTGCGTCTCGTCCTCTGTCTGCCGCGTTGCGTCGCTGATGCGCTTCTCGTTCTGCAGGCCTTCGAGGCGCTGGCGCCGTGTCTGGTCGATCTGTTGCCGCAGTCGCTGGAGCTCGACGTGGCGCTCCGAGACTGCGACACGGAGACGCTCTTCGACTTGCGTCACGCGGAGAGCGTTCGTGCTGTCGCTCGAGACAATCACCGGTGCTATCGCTGACGCGTTTGTGTGGTCGCTGCCTCCTGCATGTTGCATCACTGTGGTGGTGGCGCCAGACACTGCACCTACAGCCGCCGCTCCAGCGCCATGAGCGATGTTGTGGTGCGTCGCACCTGCGGCGCTCTTGCTGAGCGCATTGAACTGCTTCTTGGCGTCTTTGAGCTGCTTCTTGAGCGCCTGGAGCTCCTGCTCGGCTGCGACGAGGCTCTGGCGCTCTGTGTGCACGCGAATGAGCGCCAAGTCGCCCTCTGTCCGGATCTTCTCGAGCTCGTCTTCGCAGCGCTGCTGCCAGTTCCCGAGCTCGTCTTGCGGACCTCCAGCGCCACCACTGCGTGTCATCGCCGCCGCGTCGTTTCGTCCGTGCGACTCGTAAGGGTCAATGACGATTGGTGAACGAGACGAGCGAGAGCAAGCAGCATGGAGTGCGTTTGGCGGCTCTCTTGAGCGCTCTGGATGGCCGCTGCACTCGCACTGACGCGCACGCTTGTTCTCTCTCGACAGCGCCCGCGCACAGCTCCTTCGCGACGACTGGCACACGAAAGCAGACGTCGAGCAGATCCAACTCGAGCTCCTTCAGCTTGTGGACTTTATCAATCGCTTCCGTACGACGTGCGGTCTTGCTCCTGCTGCTCTCCTGCGTCGACTCGAGTCGCTCACACGCTCTGTGCGCTTTGCAACGCCTGTGGTGGTGTCTCTACTGTAGACGCGAGCGCGAAGAGCCGACTCACGCACTTGCACGAGAAGATGACAGCGATGGAGCGCAGTCTACGGTGCGTCTCAGAGCTGCTATCACTCATGCCAGGCGAGACTGACGGACCTCTTGGTCGTACCCTCATGACCAGATACGTCGAGACGGCAGTGCGCGCATCGAAGGCGTCAACACCGCCGTCGCTGCATCGAGCAGCGTTGTCGCGTTCACTCACACACACACTGCAGTAGCAACAAGAGCTATACAGAAGCGCAGAGTACGATCAAGCGATCGCGTATGAGCAAAGACATGATGCACTCGCGTCTTAGTTCGAGCTACTCGGTCGGGACGACGGCATGCGAAACGACCGGTAGCCTTGGCGCGAGCGAGCGGTCGGCGGCGGACGCTGCTCGGCGGTCTTGATCGACTCTATCCGCGGCGACTCCATGCGCTTGAGCTGCTCGTCTTGGTTCTCGAGCTTGTCACGGCGCCAAGTGCTATCGTCACCGTACGACTCGAAGCTGCCACTGCTGCTGTTGTTGTTGTCGAAGTCATCGCTGCGGTTGTTCGAGCGCATCGAGTGCAAGAGGAACGCTTTCATCTCGAACTCGATCGCGTCGCCGTCGACTTGCGGCTCTGGTTCTGTCTGGATGCCCTCTGTTGCAGACGCAGAGCGCTGGAGCTGCTGCTGCTGCTGCTGCTGCTGACGGTCGGAAGCGCCAGCGTCGCTACCAACAAGCGCAGATGACGACGGCGACACTGCGATCGGTGCAGGCGGCAACGTCGCTGTCTGCGTCTCAATCTCGCGTCCGCCGCGACTCCCTGGAGTTGGCAGCACTGCGCGCCACGAAGGCGCGCGTGTTCCGCCCATGAGTGCGTCCAGCGGATCAGTGCCAGCGTCACACGACGGTGGTTTGAATGCGCGCGACGCTGGCGCAGCTGGGAACACTTGTGCTGGCGTTGGACCTGCTGCTGTCTCTGGCGACTGCGCGCTCACGTTCGAGCTCGCGAGGTCGATGCGCTCGCGCGTCCCTCGACGACTCGCGCTCTTGCTACTTGTTGATGCGCTCGCACTCTCTTGGCTGTCGCTTGCTCGACCTAATCGAGTCGATGGTGCAGTCACTAGCGCCATTGCCAGCTCCTTGCTGCTGCCACCGGTTCCGACGCGCTGCAGCATGTCCTTCATCTTCTGAAGTCGATCGCTCACGTCCGCCTTTGCTTTCTCGATCTCACTTGACGACACGAGCTTCAGTAGCGTCCCTATCGAGCGGACAGCGCATCCCACACGTGTAAGAGCTCGTGAACCTGAGCAAGCGATCGTACCGACTGACTAGGCGAGGCATCGCTCGTACCGATGCGTGCTGATGGTTTGTGAAACACTGGCGCTCCAGCTCCGTCTGGCGTACCAGGCCGCCCACTTGGCGTACTAGGACGCGACCCGAGTCCACTGCTGCTCCCAGGACGAGATGCAGTGCCTGGGCGACTCGATGACGGCGTATACGGACGCGGCGATGCAAGAAGGCTCGACAATGCGATCGTTCCGTTCCGCAAGCCCTCGACGTGGCTCTGGAGCTGCGCGTCACTGAGACTGTCGAGCGTCTTGAGCGCTGGGACCGCAGCGACAATGTCCAGGACGTAGCTACAGTCCATACACCGTGAGATGCCCACTGCCGCTACTGTTGATGTTGCAGAGAGTACTCATCACTGAACGCAGTCGCAACGCACCTGCTCGACGAGCAGCATGGGTTCCCACTCATCCAGACATCTTGGAGCGCAGTGCACGCTGCGAGCGCTTGGAGCTGCGTGGGCGAGCGAATGCGGTTGTTGCGGACATCGAGTGACTCGAGCTCTGGGAAGCGCGACGCCACGGCTGCGAGGTCGCTCAAGCAGTTGTCTTGGATGTAGAGCTCATTCAAGGTCGGCAACGGCGCTGCGAGGGTCTCGAGGTCTGCGATCCGGTTCCCATGCACGCGGAGCGTCTGGATATGAACGAGAAGGAGGAGAACAGTGTGCTCGTTCTGTGAGGCTCAGTTGCTGGTAGTCATCCCATCGGCCACGTTCGCAGTACGTACGACCAAGTTGGGCGGGAACTGCCCGTCGAGCGTCGTGAGTTGGTTGTTTCCGACGTTGAGGTCTTCGAGCTTTGCGAGGTGCGCGAGGCTCCCGATCGCACTCAAGCGATTGTCGCTCAGGTTGAGCGTCTCCAAGCTCGTCAGGTTGTCGAGACCCTAGATGAAGAAGACATAGCGCGTCGCGTCACCACGAGAGCGAGCGTCACCAGTCGAGTCAACGTGGTTGCGCACCTCTGCGACGGCGCCGGTGAGCTGATTGCGACTCAAGTCGAGCGAGACGAGGAGTCGACAGGTCTTGAGGTGCTCGACGCGCTCGATGCGGTTGCCTTTGAGCGAGAGCGTCTTGAGCTTCACGAGCGCGAGGAGGTCCGAAGAGATCGCTGTGATCTGGTTCTCGCTCAGGAAGAGCCCTTCGAGGTTCGAGTTGCTGCAGCAGGTCATGCAGGAAGGAAATGCTGAGCGTCAGTGTGTTGGCTTGTCGTAGCGCAGAATGAGACTCACGCAAGACGTACGCGCGTAGTCCTTTCGTGGTCGTGAGTCTGTTGTTGTAGAGCTTAAGCTCGCGGAGCTCTCGCGCGGTTCCGAGGTTCGTCAGCGCCTTGATTCGGTTGAACGACAAGTCGAGTGAGCAGAGCTTTGGGAGCTAATGAACAGGCGCAGTGCTTGTGTGAGTCGCAAACTCTTGTGCAGTTGGTGTCGATGGCTCTTGAACAGAGTAGCACGTCAATGCAATCGTACTTCTGACAAGTCATCGATCTCTTCGACTGCGCGATTGTGCACATCGATCGCAAACTTGCTCGAGTTTGGCTCTGTGCATAGTGCTCGCTTTGACGTACAGCAGCAATAGCAGTCGTATCATGAGCGGTTTGGCACGAGAGTCCGTCGCGAACAAATAGAGAGAGAACGCACCAGTGCGTCGCCATTGAGCACGCGGATCGCGAGCGCTTTCGCGTCGGTCTTCATCGCGCGCGCTCTCGTGCACACCGACAGCTCCGCAAGTTGTGTCTGTTCAAGGCTCGAAACGACTGAAGCCATTGTACCAGTGCAGCAAATCTGTGTGGTCGACACCAAACACGTATGTGGCGCACACCATTTCGATTCTGTCCAATCAGCTTCTGTGGTCAGTTCAAAACCAGCGCCAAACCCAAGAGCAAGCGAGGCAAGAGGTACATGTGTGTGCATGTGGATGTGTGTGTGTGTGCATGTGTATGTCTATGGAAGCAGGCGACGAAGCGTGCGTCTCTAACCTCTTTGCGCATGTGCGCTCAGTTTCATTCCTACACACGACGACGACGACGACGACAACGATGGACTCGACACCACGCGACGGAAACAACGGGCAGCCGCAGCCGAACGGCGCCGAGCTCGCAGCGCAGCTCGTCATGTTCCAGCAGCAACAGCAGCAGTACCTCAGTCAGTTGGTGCGTCGTATCTCACTCGTTCGCTCTCGCTACTATTTGCATGTCGTTGCGATCGACTCACGCCGCTACTCGCTCGTATCTGCTCGCGCTTCGCCATAACCTCGCAACTCACAGATGGTACGTCCATCACATTGACACAGTCGCTCACGCTGCTCGTCGCTCACACATACTCACATACTCACACGCACACTATCGATCAACGTACAGGCGAGCAATGAACACATCCGCGCACTGTACGGCGGCGGCGCAAACCCGATGCTTCCGTCGCAGATGGTGCGTTCCCTTGCTCGCTCTTCGCATGATCCGCTCTCGTGTCAACGCGACTGACTGACTGTCGTTCACATGACACATGACGCAGCTCTCGCAAGCGCTCTTCCCACGCGCGACGATGCCTGGTGCACCAGCGGAGACCGTGGAAGAAGAGCCCGTGTACGTGAACGCGAAGCAGTACCACCGCATCCTCATTCGGCGCCAGCAGCGCGCAAAGCTCGAAGCGAAGCTCGGGAACATGCGGCAGCGCAAAGCGTATCTGCACGACTCGCGGCACCAGCACGCGATGCGGCGACCGCGCGGCCCTGGCGGTCGCTTCCTCACAAAAGACGAGATCGAAGGTCTCAAGAACGGCACGATGCGGCTCGAAGACCTGCCGCGGAAAGCAGGCGGCGGTGGTGGCCACGTGACACCGAGTGGCGGCGGTGGCAACAGCAGCAGCGGCAGCGGCCAGTGAGAGTCGCTCAGTCGCTCGCGTCTCGGTCGACAGAGCAGCGTCTGCTGCGTTTTGATGTCGCGAGCGCGAGGGAGTACACGTGCACATGCGTCTGTTGGTTGGTCGTCGCTCGCTCGCTCGCTCTCTCCTACTTCTTCTTCTTCTCCTACTTGTCGAGCGGACGCACGTACGTGACGTCGCCCGTCTTGGACACGACCAAGCCGCACACGCGCGTGCGCTGCGAGGCCTTGTCTTCGAGGCCGAGACTCGCCCAGATGCGGCGGTTCCCGAGCGCCGAGAGCTGTGCGCGCTTGGCGGCGATCGTGTCTTTGTCAAAGTTCTCGAGCGGCGCGAAGATGCTGCCGATGTGGAGACTCGCTAGCCACAGCAAGCGAGAGCGAGGCGTGGTGGTTAGTCAGAGCGTCCTAGACGAGCAACGCTTCGTGTATGATACGCACCGTTGTCTGTGAGCTCGCCGGCCTCCTCTTCGTCAGCGCCAGCGTCGGATTTCATCGCCTTCTCGCGCTCGAACGCGTCGGCGCGCGCGACTGGGAGCTTCTCAACAGCTGTAGTCGGCGTCTCAGACGACGCGCCGGTCGGCGCTGGTGTGTCTGGCGACGGCGGCGCGTCGTAGTCGTTGCGGCGATACGACGGACGTTGTCCTAGCGTCAAGAAGCATGAAGGTGTGCGTGTGAGCGAGAGCGTGCGATCCACAGACGAGAGAGCCGCACACACATGAGATCGATGGAGGACGGACGTACCGTACGTGTTCTTGACGCTCGTGCACGAACACGTCGAGTTGCAGGCGCAGTGCGAGAAGTGGCAGAAGCGTCCGCGCTGACACACGCCTTTGTTCTGGAAGTCGTAGCACACGCCTGTGCCAGGACCTGCGCACGCACGCACACACACACATCACACGCCTCAGTCCTCGGTCCTCATACAGATTGACAGTGCATGCGACGCACCTGTGTTGCCGCCTTGGCCACTGCCACTGCCGCGCTTCTTCTTGCTCGGCGGTGCGTAGTCCTGACATCAGAGCCAGTGAATGAGACGAAGGTTCGTCAGGTCATTCGCCCGAGTCCAACAGACACATTACACAATGCATTGGACGTACGTCTTGCGAACTGGATGCGCCAGAGGCAGAAGACGACGGTGCGTCGTGCCGGATCTTGTGCATCAAGCTCACTTTCTTGCTCGGATCGTCTGGGAACACGAGCTCAAACTCCTCGAGCTTGATGTCTTCGGCGATCGCTTTCTCGATCATGCTCAAGTAGCTCCGCTCCAGAGGCATGGCTTTGTCGAGGCGAAGGCGCGCAAAGCGCCAGCCACCTATCGTCGATGCATGAAGGCAGAGACGACAACTTGGTCAGTGTCCTTGGACCCTCAGCAAGCGCTTGTCAGGGTACAACGCACCTTTGCGCCAGCCCTGGCCGCGCTCCGTCGCGCTGAACTCGGCGCTGCCAACGTCCCAGCTCGTCTTGTCGTGCGACGGCACGAACGTGAGCCACTCGGGATCGTACACGCACTCGACAATGCGCGACGATGCTTTCTTGTCTTGTCGAAAGAGCTCAAACTCGTCTGTCGACATTCATTCGACATCATGCATGTAATTAACACACAACATGTCGAATGTCAATCGACTCCAGCACACGTTATCATGGACAAACCTGGTGTGAACGTGATCCAGTCGTGGAAGACCTGCGTGCGCTTGTCGTGGATGATGAGCTTGAAGCCGGGCTTTGGTGGCCGGCCGCGCCACTCGACGCCGAGCTGGAAGTCCGCGTGGAGCTGCGCTGTCGGCGACCAGTGGAACAGCCCCTTTGCGTACCCTGGCGTGTACGGCATGAGCACGGGCGTGAAGACCAAGCCAACGCTCTGACGCGTCTGCGCGACGCGCGGGATGATCGTGCGGATCACGTGACTCACGCGGTTCGCAGGGTACATCGCTTGGAGCACGAGCTGGAACGGGTCTGCTGGCTGGCCTTTTGGCGGCGCAACGGTCTTTCGAGGCCCAATGACGTCGTTCTGAATGAGCTTGAGCCGGTCCTGGAGCTTCGACGCCATCACAGGGCTCCCGTTGAGCGCGAGGATGTCGTAGAGCAGGAGCGTGAGCACCGACTTGGCGCCGTCCTTGTCGCACACGAGCAAGCCGTCGAGGATCGTCCACTGGTGCGGCACAACTGTGCTGCGGTCCATCCCTGGCTGTAAGCGGTCCGGTCGCACAGGCGAGAAGAGCGCGACTTCGCGCATGTCGTAGTTGGGCGAGATGAGGTAGCACCGCCCCTGCACGAGCAGCGCGAGGTACCGAATCCCGACCGAGCGCTCGCATACAAAGTACGAGTGCTCAACGATCTGCGGCTCGTTGCTGCGCAGGAGCGTCGAGCCAATGTTCATTGGCGCGCGGTCGAGCTCGTTCCAGCCGACGATCGCATTCACTTGGCGCTGGAGCTGCTTCTTCGTCGCGACGTGCACAGGCTGTCCGATCTCGGCCGGCACTCCTGCGATATAGTGCGTCGTCGCATTTGCAGCCGCACTTGGCTGCGACGACGAGCTTCCTTGCGGCACTGCTGCTGTCGACGCAGACGCTGCCGCCGACGCAGCAGCAGCAGACGTCGCGCCACCGCCGCTCGCACTCGTGCTGCTGCTATTGCTCGACATGTTGCGTTATGCTGTGGCTCGACTCAACAAAGAAGTATACTAATATTTTATGACTTAATATTTGTAAGCTAAACATAATAGCTAAGATATATGATAGTTGCGTTGAACTTGACAAGCACATCAAAGATCGATTGAGCGACAATGGCGTCGATGCTGCGTGCAACTCGCACGCTCTCGCTCGCCCGCAGCGGCGCCACCACTGCCGCAACTGCACGAGCGATCGCGTCAGCAAGCGCAGTGCGCACAGTCCAGTCGTCGCCGTACGCGCAGACGCACACGAACGCAGACGTGATCAACTTTGGCATCGGACAGCCGTCGCCGTCGCTGCTGCCGCTCGCGCTCTTCCAACAAGCCACACACCATCGGCTCCAGGGCAGTCAAGACAATGCGCTCTTCCAGTACGGCGCAGGGCGCGGCTACAACGCATTTCGCCGCGACCTCGCAGCGTTTCTATCTGCGACGACGTCAGCAGCAGTCGATCCAGATGCGCTCATGATCACAGCTGGCAACTCACAAGCGATCTCGCACGCTGCGATGATCTTCACGCAGCACTCGAAGCGCGTGTTTGTCGAAGCGCCGACGTACTTTCTCGCATTCGATCTCTTTCGCGAGCTCGGGCTCGACCTCGCAGCGCTGCCAGTCGACGCTGACGGTCTTGACGTGCGGCTATCTGTCTTCTCTCTTGTGCTTCGGCTGTAGCGCGGAGGTCCTGCTCTCGATCTTGCGGCTCACAATGTGCGCGCCGCTTTTGCACCTATGGCTGTCTATTGACAGGTCGATGCGCTCGAGAAGCGTCTTCGCGCCGGTGACGTCCCTGCGTTCGTCTACACGGTGCCGTTCTTCCACAATCCCACAGGCGCCGTGCTCTCAGCGGACCGGCGCACGCGACTCCTGTCGCTCGCTGCAGCGTTTGGCTTTCGCATTATCTCGGACGAGCCGTACAACTTGCTCGGGCTCGACGCAGCAACGGCGCCACTGCCGTCGCTCGCGTCGTACGACTCGTTCGGCCAGGTCGTGTCGCTCGGGAGCTTCTCCAAGATCCTCGCGCCAGGACTGCGACTAGGTGCGGCAGCTTCTAACGTACTGCGCGTCGTGAGGCGCTGTGAGTGGTGAGAAGAGAGACTGACACAAACGTGGTCATTCGACAACGTTCGCAGGCTGGGCGCAGAGCAGCAAGGAGACGATTCGCGCACTCGCGTCCTGCGGTGCGATCCGTAGCGGCGGAGGGCAGAACGCCGTGACGGCTGGCATCGTCCACAGCGGTGCGTCTTTCGTGCAATGACGGACGAAGTGTGCGAGTCTTCTCAATGTCCTAACAGTCTCTCTATTATATGTGCACTAGTGCTGGAGCTGAACCTGCTCGATCCGCACATCCAAGAGCTCCGACGCGTGTTCACAAAGCGCAAAGCCACGCTCTGCGGCGCCCTCGCGACGCACTGCCCTGAGTGCTCGTTCATCGAGCCTCACGGTGGGTACTTTGTCTGGCTCAAGTTCCCAGCTGGCGTCGATGCAGCCGAGCTCTTGACGCACGCGTCCACACACCACGGCGTTGCATTCACGCCTGGTTCGCGGTGCGTCCTGCTAGGAGACAATGTCGCCAATAGCAGCAGCGAAGGCAGCGATGGGTCACCGCCGTCGCGCTTTGCGCGGCTGTCGTTTGCGTTCTACGACTGCGACGAGATCGCACTCGGGGTTGAGCGCCTCCAGCGTGCACTCGCGTCCTACCAACAGTCGTCATCGTGCTGAAGCTCAAAGACGCACGACCAAGCGAACCGTCAAGGATACATTCGATGCACAAGCAGGTCTGTTTAGTAGTCTGTTAGCCGTGACTGACTGACGCGCGCGAGCGAGTCGTTGGGAGCTGGTGAGTCGAGAGGACCTGTCGGCGGTCACTTGGCGTCGACTGCGTCGTCGTCGTCGAGTCCGACCCACGACTCGAACGCCATGAGGAACTCCTTGAACTGGATCGTGCCGTCGTGGTTCCAGTCCATCTCGTTGAATCGCCGCTCCCAGATCTCGGCGTTGATCGACGCGTCACTTGGGTCTACATGATCGCATCCAAGAGCTCGTGAGTGTACGCTTGAGGTACGTGAGTCGTAGAACTAAGACGACGCGTACCTCGGTGGTGCCCAGCACGCTCTTTGAGTGTCGACATCTTCTTTGTTGGCGAGTGGAGCTGCGTGGACGTCCCGAGGCGCATGGCCATCTCATCACTGTCGTAGTGTGTGAGAGTGTGTGAGCGACGTCGCTCGACCGAAGACAGCAATGGCAGCGGCGCAGCGGGACGCACGACGCACCGGTTGATGAGTCCGTTGCCGTCGACGTCAAACCACAAGAAGGCGTCAACTGCGAGCTGGAACGCCATGCGGAGCTTGTTGCCCTACGACCCTCGCTCGCGTTAGTCTTGCGCCGCATTCAGAGCTTCCACAGTGCGTCTCAAGTGTGTACGAGAGCGAGCGCACCTCGCCAAACAGCAGCGAATGGTTCGGCGGCGGCGCGTCCTTGTCCTTTGGGCTCCTACGTGAGCGAATGCACGCACAGCTGTGAGTGAACTGCTCTAGGACACTTGAGCTGCGCCAAGGCGTCGGTGTTTCGTGCTCACAGCGGCGCGTAGAAGATGCTCAGGCACTCGCTCTCGAGCGACGGGATCTTCTTCTCGACGTCAACAGCACGAGCATGAGTGACAGACGGTGGAGGTCCAATGAGCAAACATGGTGGCGACGTACGTGGAGCACAAAGCCAATGGCGAGGCACACGAGGAACTCCTTGAACGTGAGCTTGCCGTTCTCAAGCATGTCGGACTCTTCAAACACTTGGCTGATCTCTTCTTTGGAGAAGCTCATGCCGAGCTTCTCAAACGCTCGCTCGACGTCCGAGTACACGATGTAGCCTGCGGATCCCAGACACAAGACAGCTCGATGAGAGAGACGCAGTCTTTGCAACTAGAACCATGCGCAACGAGAGGGTCGTTGGGACGTGACGTGCCTTTCTTGCCCTTGTCAAACTCCTCGAACGTCGACCGCACGCTGTTGAACGCTTTCTACACGAGTGACGCCATTGCAAGAGAAACCAGTCAGTACGACATGGTACTAGGAGAGTGCGAGGTCTAGGGCGACAACGACGCCAGCACAGAGCAGTAGCAGAGACGGCGACGCACCGCAACGAGTGGAAACTTGAGCAGAATGCGCGTGAACGGGTTGCTCCTGAGCGCGCACAAGCCCAAAGCAAAGACAGATGAGCTGATATCGCTTGTGTCGTAGTATGTCAGCAGCAGCAGCAGCAGGAGTGGACCAAGACACGTACGGCTCCTTCTCCTCGAGCAAGCGCTTCTTCTTGAGTTCTTTGAGCGCGTTTGTGATCCTGACGGGGTACGAGCGAGTGAGTACCAACAATCGCTTGGAAGACGCGACAGAGTAACAGCAGTGCCTCACTTGATGTCGAGTGGCGTCATGCGCGCAGCTTCGGCTGCTGCTTGCGCGGCTGCTTGCGCGGCTGCGACCGACTTGGCTGCGCTACCGACACCAGTGCCTTCGTGCGGCCGAATCGCAGCTGTGCCAATCGAGAGCTTCCCATGGTGGTGGTGGTGGTCACTGCTAGATGAGGACGGTGGCGGCGGTGGTGGCGCAGACGTCGCTGTTGCGCTCGCGCCGCTGATTGCGAACGACGAGTACGGCATCGTCGGCCCTTCGTGCTGCGTCACGGGCACCGAGTGCTTTGCGCCCATTGCTGCTTACTGCTTGCTCTTGCCTGGTCGCGAGCACGTCGGAGTGCGTTCGTTCGTGGCACTCGAGCGCGTGCGCGACACGTGCGTAGAGAACGAATGAACGAATGTGTGAGCCATTTCTGTCGACGTCGTTTGGTGCTCCAAGTGAATATGTAATAGCGATAAAATCGAGGTAATTGCTCCCTCACTTTCATCGCTATGTGCTTCCACACTGGTATTAACAGATCTGCGATGACGAAGGCAGCAGACGCGAGTGCTGCGAAGGCGAGCGCTGCGAGCGAGAGCGCAAGTGCGACGCCAGCGGCGGCGGCTGCAAAGAAGAAGAGCACACCAAAGGCACGCAAGCGCAAAGCGAGCGATGCAGGCGTTGCATCAAAAACCGGTGTCTCGCCTGCAAAGAAGAGCGCTGCGAGCGACGCAAGTGCGAGTGCGAGTGGCGCTGGTGGCAGCGCTGGCGCACATGCAGGCAGCGGCGCTGGCACAGGCGCTGGTGGCCCACACAGCTCGAGCGCTGCTGGCAATGCAGACGGACTCGTGAAGCCGTTTGTGAAGGGCGAACTCGTCGAGAGCAGTGCGTTGTCGAGTCTATTGATGTGTCGTGTCGTTGCCATGGAGTCTGCTCCTCCTTGCATTGAGCGCCTGACGCAGTGTCTTGTGCTGTCGCTATGCAGTCAAGCACATGATGTTTGGCTTTGGTGACGAGCCCGAGCCGCTGAACGAGACTGCTGAGCTCATGGAGGACATGGTCGTCGAGTACGTCCACGCCATGGTACGCTCCACTATCTCAGCTCTCTGCTCTGTCAACACGACCACCAGCGCACTCACACGCGCCTGCTCTCTCTCTCACACCATGTACAACCAGACCAAGAAAGCGATGGACCTGGCGCAGATCAAGGGCAAACTCGACACCGAGTGCTTCATCTTCCTCATCCGCAAGGACCCAGAGCGCTACGAGCGCATCGCGGAGCTCCTGCGCGCAAACGACGAGCTCCGCGCCGTGCTCAACAGCGGCTTTGACCCGAGCGACGAGAAGCTGTACTAGCAAGTACATGACGAGATACGGACGCTCGTCATGACTATCGCTTTGTTCTGTTGCACACGAGGCACCTGACTGTACGATCATGAGCGGATGACAGACAGCATGGGATTACAACAGAGCGAGTGTCCTAGACGCACGGACGCGACCGGAAGAACGACTCGAGCCCGAGCTGCCGCGCTTTGCGCCGCTTCTTGAGCAGACGCGGCCGGAACGCGCGCGCAGCACTCGTTGGTGCGCCACTGAGCGCCAAGTCGTCCGAGTCGTCGCCATTGTCAAAGTCGCCTTCGTCGTCTGCGAGCGACTTGACTAACGGCTCGTCCACGCCGTCGCTCGACTCGATCACGTCGGGTTTGAGCTCTTCGATGCGCGCGACGGCGCGTCTGCAGTTGGGCACGGCGCGCGACGGCGACGCGCTCGGCGTGTCAATGAACGAGCAGTCGCGCTTGACGGACCGGCGCTCGTACCACTGCGCTTGCGGCGGTGCGTCGGTGTGTGGTGCGCGCACTTTGTAGAACGAGCGTGGCGGTGGCGCAGCGACGCGACTCGCGTGCGAATGGTGCGTTCGTATCGTTCGTCTAAATGATCTGCTCACGGGCGCTGCTGGGATGTCAAAGCCGTCTACAGAGCGAATGAGGCGCCGTCAGTTCATCGAAAGCGTTCGATCAATGGGAAGAGCAACGCAGGACGCACCACTGAGTGACGACGACTCGCTGTCACTGTCGCTTGGAGCTGGTGCTGCGAGGCGCGGGTTCATATTCTCCTGAGTGTCAAAAGCACGAGACGCGTGGAGTGAGCTAACAAGGTCCTTCCGTATGTCATTGAGTACGAGGCACACGGGCGAGCGCACCTTCTTGGCGCGTAGCGTCGATCGGAATGGTGACGTTGACGCAGCTGCAGTTGTAGGCGCTTCGTCCGTCTCGCAAGGCGCTGGCGCTGGCGCGTATGCTGCTAGCTTTGACGCGTCCATGCCGTCTGTAGACACGAGAGAGAGAGACGATCGTCAGTGCGTGGCTTGGGACTGGAGACCAAGAGCACGAGCGTCGCACCATCAAAGACTTCCGACGCTTCGTGGTTCCACTGCGACACTATGGATGGTACGACACAAACCGTCAGTCGCTCAAGTGTCTTCGTATCACTGTCCAAGTCGCTAGACGCAGACGTACGATCTCGAAAGTCGACAAAGCTGCAGGGCTGGAGCAGCTGCGGCGGCTCCACGTCCAGCAGTCGGTCGTCTTTCTCTTCATAGTCATTGCGCTCGTGTTTGGGGCTCAAGACGTCTGTGGCGCTGCTGCTCGCGTCAAAGTAGTCCTGACTCGGCGCGAGCACGAGGTGATCGAGCTCTGACGCGTCCTGCTCATTGGCAGACGTACGATCGAGCGCACGCGGCGGTCAGTCACACGTGCACTCAAGCAGCAGCACGCGCAGGCACGTACGTATTCGACAAACGACGACACGGGCGGTGGGAGCTCCTCGTCTTCGTCAACTTTGTCGTCGTCCTTGTCGTCACGCTCGTCCTCACGCTCGCCATCGTCCACTTCGTCTTGCTGTGTGTGCGCTGTCGCCTGCTTCTTCTTGAGCGCGCGCTTGCGAGCGAGTGCGACTGCAGACGCACAGGACGACGCACAGGACGAGGAAGATGACGACGACGCAGGGGACGACGACGCAGACGAGCGCGGACGCTTGACGCGCTTGAGCGCAGATCGAGGCGACTCGCTCGCGATGCTATCGATCGAGTGGCGAAGGGACGCACAGCTCGTGTCCTTGCGCGGCGTCTGCAAGCGCAGTTGCTGCATCGCTGTTGCGTTGAGTAGTCCGCTCTCGCTCTCGTGCTGCGACTGCGACTGCTGCTGACTCGATGGTACGACAATCGACAGCGCCGCGAGCGCTCGCGGCTCCATGAGCGTCGCTGTCGGGCTATCGGTCACTGCTGCAGTTGCTGCTGTAGTTGGTGTGTGGTGCTGAGTTGTCGAGACGCGACGCCGTCGTCGCGGCGACGTGTACAGATGAGCGCTGTCATGTGCGGTGCTGCACCACGTTGGGTCCTTTCCCGCGCGATTCGCACTTGCGCTGCAGGACGTAGCGGACGATGAAGACGGCGCAGTGAAGAAGCGCGGCTGCGGCAACGCGATCGAGCACGCAGTAGGTGGTGCTGGCGGCTGCTCTGCGAGCATCATGTCGACGTCAAACTGCGTGCCGCAGCTCTCGCCAACGACGTCGTGTTCGTCAAAGTACATGACTTGCTGATGTGTTCGTCAAGCACTTGCACGCACGCACGTCGAGCGTAGTACTTTGAGGCTCTGGGCTGTGTGTGTAGAGGGAGAGAACGCGCGCGCACAGAGTCTATTGCAGCGGCGGTGATCGCGATGATAGCGCACAGACTTGGTGATGGCGCCTCGCGTCGTCAACGACGACGAGGTGATGGTCGAGGTCGCTAAATAGCCGTCACACACACACACATACAAGTCGCACAACAACTTCTGGATTAGACGACCAATGATTCGTATCGTGTGGGAATCTTGCTATTCATTTAAGGCTAAAATTCCCATTTCCAACGAAAAGAACTGGCAACTTGATTTGAAAGCTCTGAAGAAATGCGCAAGCACTTTTCACGACCTGAAAAGACCGTAGCCATGCTGTTGTTGCGCGTGCACGACACAACTGGTGTTGTTTGACATTGCATTCCTGTTGGTGTACGACCTGTTGTCGTTGAACGATCCTATCGACAACACACGCCTTCTCGAATGTCGTCGATAACGATGTAGCCAAAACTTCAGTTTCTGGGTTTTCGATACAAAAACAAAACAAGTCCAATCACTGAAATTGATGAGAGTTCCTCACAAAATATAATATATACATATGTACGAAATAAATATATTTGTTCTTCTTATAAAAGTTAATATTCATATTATGTTCCAACGGCAATGCGTAATGCAACTTTACGATGCACAAGATAGACATATCAATTAACATTGAAATATCAGTCAAACAAATAAGTACAGACAACTCTCATCTTTTCCTGGTTTTGGTGCCTTTTTTTGGTACCTGTTGGGTACAATTGTTTAAGTCATTCCCTGTTCAAGAATGCCGAAACGTCTTCAAAACGAGAGTTCACAGTACACTAACAATGCACGATAACTTACGTTAGGTTGACAATGACATCCCCAAACAAGTCGAAGACATCAAGTTTACGATCTCATATACTGCAAATATTTATAGCTGAAATATCAGCCAAACCAAATAACAAAGGATATAAATATCAAAATGTTTAGTAAATATATGAATAAATATGATCTGAAATCCTAAAGGTGCGGTTTTTACCTTTTCTTGAACATTAAATCCCTTGTCAGCGCGTGAGAGCCCTTTACACAAGCACAATGACGCACATAGGTGACCGAGTACATTTCACAGTTGCCTTGACCCGTCAAGCCGTCGTCAAACGCTTGTTTGAGGAGGAGCAGCGGCTCGGGGAGAGTAAGCGCCTTCTCTTTAGCGCTGCGCTTGACGTACTTGGCTTGCTTGCTGATGTCATCATGCAACTCTCCGCTCTTTAGCAGGCACTAGTCAGCAGGATCTTGAGTCGCGTAGGAAACCCCCTTTGGTATGGTAAGGCCATCATGCCAGGTACAGGTATAACTCGTTGCGCTCCGCGGCGTAGAAGCAAACCTTGTGTTCAATGTACCATGACGTGAAGACCGCGTTGATTGAGCGCTTGTGTTTGAAGATGTCAGCCACGTGTACGTGATGCTTTCTGTAGACCGTCCAGTACACAACTATACCAATCTCGTTTTCACAAACGCAGATCGATGTAATCTTGGCTTTCTTGACTTATTTTGGCGATGGCAGCGAACATATACCCGACATATTGCGCTCGAGCTTCATCAGCTGCAGAAATGATGGCCAGGATATTCCATTCACGAAATCTGGAATCGGGATCAATGTTGCGTTGGAAGTTGGGGGTGACTGGCGGTGTCGCCCTACTTGACGAACGTGTTGGTGCTGGCGAGGACATCATAGACTGCTTCAGCTGCTCCTCTGATGATGGCGATCCGCTTGGCTGGCGCAGAGGAGTAGTTGGTGTTGGCAGGACGCTTTTTATTGATCAACGCTAAAATAGAAATGATTTGGTCTGGTCAGCAGCTTTCAAATGACGCTTTTCATAATTAATTGCGCTTTTGTTAAGTGCGGACCTAAATATGCGAACAGGTGCGTTTAATTACGATTGTATAACAGTGCGTTAAGTTCGGTCTGAAAATGATATAGCTAATCCAATCAACACATTACGTAATGGGCAAGTATATGCGTAAACAGTTTGATTGGAAGTGTACCATATTGACCACAGCAGCATGTGCAAATGCTTATTGTCAAAAATATCTCGAGCAAAGGCAGTTGAACGATACCTTGAGTGGCGCTCCCTCATACTACGAAGTCCAATGATCAATATGTTGTGAGCCCATCATCGTCAGAGCAATGTCGTCAGTCAGCAACGCCATCTGCCGGTACCGATTTTGTGCTTAGACAAGAGCGACAAAGTCTCCATCGTGATCAATGCGATGCTGTCGATTCTTATCGCCAAGAACGATGCAACGGAGAAGATGCACATGTTTACCGTTGTCGATCAAATGATTGCATGTAAGCTGCAAGACGCACTGTCGGAAACTACAAATCAGTTACTATACTTCTTGATTACTTACATATAATAATATCCTTAACATTGTACTGAATATTATTGATCGTATGATAATTTTGATAGATATCCTGTTAATGCCTCAGATATTTTGTTGTTGAAGAAAAAAATAGTCCTGTAGGGATAGTGGCGATTTCACGAATGTCACTGTACTATGTGTCTCTCAAACTCTGGTCACAGAAGTACTGTGATTATCGCGAAACCGCGACATCCGAACTCTAGTGGACCACCTAAGTTCGTATGGTTTTTATATGCAATTTATCGGTTTCGCGCACTCTGTCCCTCACACTTATATCCAATCAGCTTCAGCACGACTCAATCGCTCAATAGGCGTGGACCACATATTGGACAAGCGTGGATATACTTTTGGGACGGAGGTAGTAGCCGGCAACAGCTCATCGATGAAATGCTCCAGCCGCAGCCGCGCCTCCTTCCCGACTTTTCACGACACTGCTCTGTACGATGGCGACACACGCGCTCCAACAGTGCGACTCACTCGTTCGCCTATACAAACGAAGAGAGAAACAATTCTTCATCCTGTTTGTGAGTTACCAGTGCACGCCTTGCCTGGAGCACCGCTTCGGTGTCTCTGAGGCTCATGTGGTTCTTGCTTGAACCCTAGGATGTCAGATATATGGCAGAGAATCACATAAAATTGAAATAACATCGATTTGAGTCACTCCATCGCTCAACTTCTGATTTGTTACTGGGCGTTACGCAGCACCTTTGCGAGGAAGCGTGTGCAAGCACCTTCCGCAAGGATTTCAGTCAGCTAAGACGGAAGCAAATAAAGACACAAGAGTTCTTTGGTCCAATTTGCAAGTGTTCATTTTAGTTGGTTGTGCAGACTCCACCCTTTGGTGCGAGTCACTAAGTCTATGTAAGTAATGCTAAAACTAAGTCAACTAAAATGTGGTTAGCACAACATCACGTATTGGCTAATATTCTGACAATATGTACCAATAAGATCGACCGCCAACAGGCTGGTCCTAAACCAAGTGCGTGAATAGTAATTCCGCAAAGCTAGATTATTACAATAAAAATCATAGCTTGTGTACCCCGTTACACGATTAATCTTCCGATTCGGCATTCGATTCAAACGTGATCGGAAGATACGCGTTGTTTGGGAAATGGCGATTTGACTTGATTAATAGCAGGACAGTTGTTCAACTCACACATCAACAACACTACTTACTGCGACCGACAAAATAGTATGAGATCACAGTCAGCAGCACACTCTTGCAATACAGCGTGCAATCGCTCAAACACAGACCGACACCTCCTGAACAAAGCGTGCTCGGTCGCGCGCGTCGCCCTTGCGCGTGCACGCCAGCGCTCTTGCCAGCACGTGCAGGAGGCGACAAAGTGAGATTGTGGTACGCACTTACTACGACGTGCCTGTCAGTGCGCTTGTGAGACCTCGAGGTGCCCAATACCAAACCTGTCTTATGACGTTTGCGTACGCATGTCGTTGTTGTGTCTGTAGTTTGCAACGCAAGTCGCTGCGCCTCGACGGTAAGCGATCTTGCCTGATTTCTCCATTCGGCTGAAGCGCTTGCTCTAGTAGACGATGGGTACGTTGTGCAAGGAGCGTACGTGCGAGTGATGCTGCGCTTCTTGCATCGTGTTGGGCGTGACAAGTGGGGTCGAGAGTGATGGCGTCGAGGTCTTCAAGCCAGTACCGATACAAGAGGCTTGAAAGCATCCACCCGCTGAGCGAACGGAGATATGATGGCCATGAGCAAGCTGCGATTTGCTTGGCTGGCGTCAGGTGCGAGTGTGGTGAACAGGGATCCGATGCCTCGAGTGCGAACATGGTGAGTTGGCGCTGTCTTTGCTTCGAGGCTGGGGCTGCACAATGACCCTCGCAAGCTGGAGCTGTAGCGCCGCAAGTGACTCACTGTGTCGTGCTTGCTGTTCTACCATCAGGTGTTGCTGCTCGACCAACTGCTGCAGCATTGAGACCAATGCGAGTTGGACCGAGCTGTTCTCCTCCAACGTATTGCTCAGATCAGAGAAGCCAACAGCAGCGCCGTGTTGTGACGCAACCACCTTCTCCAACTTGGCGCCCACGTCGTCATCAAGTGCGCTCGAGCTCACATCGCCGGCGCGTGCAGCATGATCACAAAGCGAAGCGGCGTTTTCACTGACGAAGCGGCGTCGAGCCGTGTAGCTTCACTCTCGCAAGACAGCATCAGCAGTCTGAACCGAAATGGGCTCTCCCGACTCGACCGCGGCGGTGAGCATGACTGTGCGGACGATGTGGTCTGAGGCTGGGACGTCCACGTAGTAGAGGAGCAGCACCGACGCAAGAGCGAAGACAAATGATTCTTTCTGCAGACGCGCGGCGTAGTGCTTGAACAAGTGCCTTGCAAATCGTTTCTGCCTCGCGGCGGCGTGACCTTTCGTCTCGAGCATTGCTGGCTCCGTTGTGAGTGTCGGGCGCTGCCATTCGCCAAGCACGCGAGCAACTATGTGGTCACTGTTGCTAGTCTCGGCGATGTACTCCAGCACTGTGTTGAGCCCATAGTCCATTTTCCTCTAAATGCGAGGTCGCTCAGCTTGACGTCGGCGCTGGCAGCAGCCACAACGGCGGCACCTCGGCGGCTCGAGTGGGAGCGGTGCTTTGGCGTGAGTTGCTTGGTCTCTCCTTTGTCGCTTAGTGTGTCCAGCACACGGTTGATGTATTCGCTGACGTTATCCTGTTGTGTGATCTCAAACGCGATCTGGCTGAATACCCGATTGGACAGGTCGAACTTGTCAGCGGTATGCTGAGCGGCGAGAGCATGGAGTGGGTCGTACTGCCAATGCAGTGCAGTGGAGAAAACAGACACAGTGTGCTGTTAGCGGGTCTTTTGGGCGTAACGCGGACGAGCATGTAGCGTCCATCCCATTGGAGGTGGTCAAAAACGACGTCGCCGACGTCGGAGCTGCGCCCAACGAGCGCCCACTGCAGTGAGAGGAGCGTTCTGTCCTTCATGGAGCGAACGTCGTTGCGCTCCCAGAGCCGCGCCGTGAGAAGTGTCAAATCCTCAACTGTCATGAGTGGAGCCTTGTCCTGGAGAGGGCGCCCTTGTGATGACGTCAGCGTCAAGTACGACCGACGCAGCGTCGTGTACAAGTCTTTTCGATCGGCGAAAAAGCTTGTGCGAGTAGTGTCGACGAGCTGGCGCTTCAAGCTGCTGAAGTATGTTGACGACGCGGAGTACCCGATCGCCGTGTCTGCCACAAAGAAGGCAGCAAACTTGCCGACGAGGTCCTCGTTGACGTGACGCGGGTGATGGTGTTGATCGTGAGCGTGCCGTTCATGTAGACAGAGAGAAAGGCGGCGAACTTCTTCATTGCTGCAGACTCGTGCAGACGTATTGCGTTCGTATAAGACGACTCCATGAGGTTCAAGAGAGACGGCACTGCTGTCGTTGTGCTGCTTTGTTACTCATTCTCCATCGTGGATCGCTCTCCTTGCTTCTGCCGCGCTGTTGTTGATGTTCACCGCTCCATTGAGCATCTTGCTATTCGTATTTAATCGAAAAACTACTGTACCGTTATCTTCCGATTCGGAAGATGCCTCAACAAATCGATTTTCCCTATGATTTAATCTATTTAGTCCCAAAATTGGTTAAAATCTCAAAATATTTTTTCTGCGTTTTTGAGTGTGAGACACATGGAAATAGAAGAACATTTAATATTGTAATTAGTATAGTTGTGCTTCATATTTGACTTGACATCTATAACAAATAAGATACAATTCGCCCAAGTCTACTAAACTGGTGTAATTCTCAACATATGTGTTTTGTGGTTTTCCCGCGTTTTTGCGTGTGAGCCAAGAACTGCAAGACGCACAAAGGACGACGAAGTGGAGCTGCTCGACGAGCGCGCGCTGTTCTTCCCTCGCTCGCTCGCTCCATCTGCGCGTTCGACACTGCCACACACACGCATCGACACGAGCGCTACACGCACACTCAGCCACTCTCTATCTAAACACACGTTCTCGCACAGCAGCACCAGTAGCAACAGATAAGCATCGACCATGGCGTACGTCACGCTCACCAACATCACGGTGCTCGACAACCCGACTGCATTCACAAACCCGTTCCAGTTCGAAGTCACGTTTGAGTGCGCACATGCGCTCGAGGATGGTACGTCCATCTCTCTACGTCTGCTCTATATGCGTATGTCGTTGTGCTTGTGCGTCCGTGTCTTCACACACGCACGCACTGCAGCACCACGTGTCGCCATTCTGTCCACTCGCTCACTCGTCCCTAACGTCTGCATGCTACTGCGACTGGTCGTGGTCAAAAGCAGACCTCGAGTGGAAGATCACGTACGTCGGGAGCGCAGAAGACGAGTCGCGCGACCAGATCCTCGAAGAAGTGCTCGTGGGGCCCGTGCCCGTCGGTACAAACAAGTTTGTGTTCCAGTCCGACGCGCCAAACCCCGACTTGATCCCGGACGAAGACAAAGTCGGCGTGACCGTCGTGCTCGTGACGTGCTCGTACCGCAGCCGCGAGTTCGTGCGTGTGGGCTACTACGTCAACAACGACTACGCGGACCCGTTCCTGCTCGAGAACCCGCCACCGCGCGTCGACATCACCAAGCTCCAGCGCAACATCCTCGCCGACAAGCCGCGCGTGACGCGGTTCCCGATCGACTGGACGCCTGCGGGTGCGCGCGACCAGGACACTGCGATGAACGAAGGCGCAGCGGCCGCTGGCGCAGCTGCTGGTGCAGGCGGTGTCGACCTCGCAATGGACTTTGTCGACGACTTGGAGCTCGTCAAGGCCGCTGCGCGTCTCGACCACAGCTACACGGACATTGTCATCGGCGCGCGCACGGCGCAGGAAGAGGACATTGACCTCGAAGACGATGACGACGACGATGACGACGACGAAGAGGGCGAGTCGGTCGAAGACCAGGAGATGGACCTCGACGAAGACATTGACTTGGACGACGACTTGTAGAGCTTTGAGGCCAAGAACGAGCGACTGACGACAGCCGAGAGCGAGAGAGAGAGCTGCTGCTACCACTAGGCACAGCCACACTATCAAATCACACACACGCATGTGCCCTTGTCATAGTGTTCCAATGTGCGCCTCGCAGTACGAAAGGCCCATGGGGAGTCCTAGACTGTACTGGCGTACAGTGCGAGTTGATGGCGGTGCCAGTCGTCAGAGTCCTCCTCAGTACGTCTTGTGAGGTGACTGAGTGCTATCTTCGACCACTTTGCACGGTACTCCGTCGCATTGCCAGACAACTGACGATAGACGACGACAGCGCAGTTCGTTGGCTCTTGCTTGACACGTGCTCATAGCAGTCATGCGCACAGCGAGTGTGCTCGCAAGGAGTGTCCGGTCTGCTGAAGCATTGGCGCGAAGTGCGCAGCTCCGCGTCGTGCGCTCGACGCAGCGACAGCTCCAGGAGCACGAGCGCTTTGGTCGCATCCAGCTCCCGACGCGCTGGTACCGACTCGCGTGGCTCACGCTCTTCCTCGTGCGCCTCTGTCTCTTGGCGTTCCTCGCGTTCCTCGCGTTTGGCTACTACTTCATGACGACGCCGGTGTTTGAGAACCCGCGCAGTGCGTACAAGCTCCCGTCACCGACTGTGCTCTTCACGTTCAGCGTGATCCTCGGCACCGGCGCCGCTGTGTACACGTACCAAGTCGTGCAGATGGTGCGCGCTTCCGTAGCGTCTGGCCGCTTGGTCTTCCGAGCAAGACCCGCTGCATCGATGCGGCACAACAACAGTGAAGACCTAGCCAGCGCGTCGATGGTGCGGCAAGCGTGGGACCGCGCTCGAGCGCTCTACGCGCAAGTCTTTGGCCGCCGCGGCTTGATGGGCATCGAGCATCCGCACTTCTACAAGGTCCTCGTCGCGCGCGAAGCGATCGAGATCGCGCTCCAGGGCTACCAGACGTACTTGTCAACGACGCTCGTGCCGCGGCGCTGGATCAGCGACCTCGCAACGGTGCTCCTCGTGCTCAACTGCTGGTCGCCATTGCTCGTGCATGCGTTCGGTCCCAAGTCGCTCGCGTCTCAGCGCATGCTCTGCCTCGCTGTCGACATGGCGCTCGACATTGGCTGGTCCATTGTCGTGCCGCTGTGCATCATCGTGCCGTACCTGCTCACGTACGAGCGCCGCTACGGCGCGTTCCCAGACCAGTACTTGGCCGACAACAGCTGGATGCTCGGGTGGGAGATGGCCGTGTGGCAGTTCTGCTTCACGTCGTGGCTCGACTTTGTGTCGTCCATGTTCCCGTGCGTCGGCATCCTCGCGTCGAGCCGCACGATCGCTGCGCTCATTGACGAGCAGCGGAGCGTCGTCGCACCAGCGCGCTCGCATGGTCAGCAGGACACGACGAAGCTCATTAGCGTCGACGGTGCGCACGAGATCGCACCAGCGTCGTACGTCGTGCCAACTGCGTCGCGAGCGCATCCAGTAGCGGTCGCACCCGTCACCAGCGTAGAGTTCTCGAAGACTCGTCGATCGTGCGCTCGCACTGCTGCAGCACGATGGACAAAGGCAGCAATGTCAGGCATCAGTGCCCACTTCCTTACGTTCCTCTCGCTCGGCTGCTTGATCATCGGCGTCCACGTCGACGCAATCGTGACAGCCGGTCGCCTCCATAGCGACGTCGACGCGAGCTGCCTCGTGCGCCTCCGGCCGTGGTTCTCGCGCGAGTACGCATGTGCGTACGCAAACATCAACTGCTACGCTACGTACACGAGTGCCGACGCAGTCGAAGACGACGAAGCTGTGATCCAGACACACTTGCTCGCGTTCGAGCCGAGTGCGTTGCAGTACCTCGTGGTCTCGCACGCAGCAAACTTGACGCTCCCGAGCGCGCTCGCGCGCTTTAGCAACCTCCGGATGCTCGAGATCTACAACTCGACAGTCGTCGCGTGGCCGCTCTCGACTGCGATCACAACGGCGTCGCACCCGAACCTGTGGAAGCTCAGTCTCGTGCGATCGAACGTCTCGGCGCTCCCAGACGCGCTCGTGCGTCAACCAGCGCCATTCGTCGCTGTGAGCCTCGTCGCGACGAACCTCACGACGCTCCCGATCGCAATCCACACGACGTGGAGCGCGCTCAAGTACCTCCACATTGAGCAGAGCGACTTGCGCGTCGTGCCACCAGCAATCGCTGCGATCGAGACGCTCAATCGCCTCTCGCTCTGCCACAACGCACTCGAGAGCCTCGCAACGCCAGTGCCGCTCGCAAGTGCGCTCTCGGTCCTCAGTGTCTCGCAGAATCCACTCCGAGCGTTGCCAGACGTGACGCTCGCAGACGCCTCGCGGCTCCGGACCCTGTCGTTTGAGCACACGCTCATTGCAAACGCACCGACGTGGGTCACAGACGCATCCGACCTCGACGTCTTTGCGTACGCGAGTCTCTTCTGCAGCAGCAGCGCCGACATCGATCGCAACGTCGAGTGCGCAGTGTCTGCGCCGCAGAACGCGTGCTACTACCAGCTCGCGCTCGTCGATACGCACTTGGGCATTCAGTGAGTCCACGTGATCGCAGTGTCCATCGCAAGCGGACACTCCCGTCTTGACAGTCAAACACACTGTTAAATCCTGATTCATCAAGTGTCCACCTATCGTTCCTCTCGTTTGCAACTGTCCATCTTTAGTAGACACACTGCTGCTGCTGCTGTTCAATCTAAATGACGTAGCGAAAGACACGACGGCGTCGCACAGCTTTCTCACCGAGCGCAGGCACAAGCGCGTCGCTCGGGAGCTGCGGCACGTGCTCGAGGAGACCCCACGGATCGACGGGCGCGTGCGAGCGCTTGGTCGCGTTCGTGCGCTGGACTTGCAATGGCTGCGACCCAAACGCAGTGCGAGGGAACACAGCCCAGACGCGGCGCTTCAGCGCGTCTGGAAGCCCAAGTGACTCGACGAGCTCCTGTGCAATGGCATCACGCAACAGAGTGAGAGACATCAGTACCAGTACAAGGCATGCGCGTCCTCGACGCAACAAGAGCGAGCGACGTACAAACTCCTTGTCGTGGAGCACCGAGGCGCTCACGAGCGGGATGAGGTCGAGGATCCAACTAAACAGCGAGAGCCCGACGCCGCGGTTCACGGCCGACGTCCCGAGGAGCGAGAAGAGCGTCCGGACGATCCGGTCGCGGTAGCAGATCGTCAGCGCGACGTGCTTGCTCTGACCGATCACTGCGACGAGCTGCAAGCGAATCGCGAGCTTCTTGCGCAAGCGCTTGACAAACGAGAGCGTTGCGTGCGCACTCGACGATGTTGTCGACGATGATGTTGTTGTCGATGCACGGTCGTACTGGCAGCAGCCTTCGTAGAGCCACTCGAGCTGCGTCGCGAGCGACATCATGTACCGCGGCAAGAACGCATTGCCCGGCGGCGTGCACATGATGCCGCAGATCAAGCGCACGACCGTTGTGCCGTTGATTGCGCGCGCAAATTTGTCGCGCTGCGTGTACTTGACGTCGTCCTCCATGACTTGGAGGATCTTTGCGATCACAGACCCCATCGCACGGCGCGAGATGCTGCAGACGGTCGCAGCGTAGAGCGACGCGACAGCAGCTTCTTGTGCCTCGCGTGCAGCGAGCACCATGTCGCTCTCGACGTCAGTGAGCGCTTTCACAACGCGCGCTGGTGCTGTTGGCGTCGACGGTGCGCTCGAGCGCGTCCACGGCGACCGCGGCGATGGCAGCGGCAGCGTCGAGGCACTCGCAGCAGCAGTAGCGTCGATCGCACTCGGCGCCGAGCGCACGAGCTGTGCCGTTGCGATCGGCGAGACCGAGCAGAGCGTCGACGATGCGCTCAGGAACGCCGGTCGCGTGCTGCGCTTGAGCGTCCGGAGCACGATCAAGTTTGACAGGATCTCGGTCGCACTGCTCGACTCGTCAAAGTCAAAGTCGATCTCTTCGTCGTCGGACGACGTTGCACCACGCGAGACGTCGTCGAGCACCGCAAAGCTGCCGCTGTCGCTATGGTGGCGCTTTGGCGCGCGCGTCGAGAGGTCGTGCTGCGGCGCTTTGCGCTTGAGCTGCTGGCGCCGCGTCTTCTTCTTCGTGCGCTTCACC
The DNA here is from genome assembly GCA_003730235.1 of Pythium guiyangense. Taxonomy (NCBI): domain Eukaryota; phylum Oomycota; class Peronosporomycetes; order Pythiales; family Pythiaceae; genus Pythium; species Pythium guiyangense. The sequence goes on along the minus strand of QXDM01000017.1, from coordinate 705,892 downwards.
TTGAGCTGCTGCCGACTCATTTGCAAGTCGAGGTAGATCGAGCCGCCGCGGTGGAGCGTCCAGACGTTCATCTGGTCAATGATCTGGTCGACTTTGAGGAGCTGGACTTGGCCGTTTGCGTCCTCGGCCGGTGAGTGCGGCGGTCGGAAGAAGTGCGTAAGGAGCACGGCCGTGTGCCACTGCTTCTTGTGGTACACTGGCAAGATGTGCTTCTCGCGCGCCTCCTTCGTGTCGTGGAAGATGATGTCGCGCACGATGCCGTCCGACGTGAGATTGAAGAGTGTGATGCTCGCGAGCGCACCGCGCTCCTCGCGCTTGCGAAGGAGGAAGCTGTTGTCCTCCATCTGGTACGAGATCTGGCACAGCAAGTGCACGAGCGGGAACATCAGACACGCCGGCACTTGCGTGCGCATGAAGCGCAAGTGGTACTTGGTCTAGCGGCACAAGAGCAAGAGAGTGCGTCGGTCAGTCTCAAAGCGATCAACATGGTCGACAGCGTTCAAACGAGCATGAGGAGCACGAGACGCACGAGCGGTTCGTCAAACATGACGATCTTCTGCGGCTCCATCAGAACGTTTTGAGGCGGCTCTGAGAAAAGCTGAAACACGAGCGCCATGGCGAGGAGCTGGCTCGGGAGGTTCGGCGGCGGGTCGCGTGATGCGCGGCGCTGGATCATGTGAATGAGAGAGTGTGTGAGCCCAACAGTGTTGAGAGAGAGAGAGAGAATGACGAGACCATGGACAACGTACCAAGCGCGGGAAGAGCGGGACGAGCACGAGACGCAGGACTTGCGTGAGGTCGAGGACTTTATGGATAATGAGCGAGATCAAGAACGCCTTGAGTCCGTACTGCACGCGGTCGAGCCGGCCCTTTTGGTTGAGCACGAACGCCTCTTTGCCGTGCTCGACGTTGATGAACGGGTTCCGCGTGCGCTTGTTCTGCGTCTCGCTGCCGCAAAAGCCCGGGAGGACCTCTTTCTGGAGCCACACGACGAGCGTGTTGGCAAACTTCTCTTGAAAGTCCTCGCCGTCTGGGTGCTGCTCGACGACTTCGCGAATGAGACGCACGCAGCGGTGGATGTAGTGCGGCGTCATGATCGGGCGGCGGCAGTTGCTCTTGATGCGCGCGGCGATGTTCGCCATCCACTTGTCCATCACTTCGCTCAGCACGGCGCGGAGGAAGAAGACGTAGTTGGGCGTCCGGCGCTCGCGCGTCGCGTTCGCATTCGTCGACCCAACGGACGCAGACGCCATGCTCATGTTGATCGCCGTGACCGCGTAGTCGATCGCAGCGTCGCGCGCCTTTTCTTCAGACGCCGCTGTGGCTTCGCCGACAATCTCGTGCCACGCAAGGCTCGCGTACGCCGGTGCTTCAAACGCGACCTCCGGTGCAGCACTAGTGCTGCTGCTCCCTTGACTGCTGCTGTCGGGACTCTGGAGCGGCGTCGGCGTGTTCACGCTCGGCTTGTCGCCACTCCCGCTCTCAAACAGCTTGGCCTGGAGCGCTTTGAACGACCGCGAGAGCGCGCACTTGAGCTCCGGCGGAATGACCTCGCGCGACGGAATGCGCACGATCGGGTTCGTCGCTTCGAGCGACAGCTCCTTTGGCTTCTGACTGTTTGCGTCCTGGTTCTTCCGCGCGGTCTCGGCGATTGGACGCAAGAGCGCAAACGGCAAGTCGAGCTTCCCGATCTCCTTCTTCTTTGCGTGCGCGTAGTACATCTTGCAAAAGAACTTGGCGAGGCTCCCCGCTTTGTCGTCGGCGGTCTTTGGGATCCGATGGAACCGATCGACAAACGCCTGAAGCAGGAACGGGATCTGCCCAGCGGCGCAGAACGCGATCTCGTGGCGCTCAATCATCGCCACGACGACGTTCTTGACGAGAAAGACCGGCGCGTTCCGGAGAAAGTAGACAATGACTTCGAGGAGCGCGAGCACGTCGACGATCTCGAGCACGAGGCACACGAGGCGCACAATGTGCTCGACGCTCCCAAAGTCCGAGAACCGAAAGAACGTCGGCTCGTTGTAGATGTTGCGGAGGAACCACGCCGCGAAGCGGCCCTTGTCGTGTCCGCACATTGTCTTGACTGCAGACACGAGCTCGCCGACTTTGCCTTGGTACTCGACTTCGCGCACGACGCGGTTCGCACTTGCGTCTGTTGCGTCGTTTGCGTGGCCATGGGTGTGGAAGACGTAGACGCAGAGCGACTGCGCGCGCTCGAGCGTCTTGGAGTACTGCAAGTGCTTGGGCTGGAGGTCCATGACGTCGAGCCACCGGAGGAAGCTGAGCTCGCTGTCGTACCGCTCCGCGGGGAACATTGGGATACTTGTTGGCAATGGGCACGGACCGCGCGGGAGCTGCCACAGGTACAGCTTCAGTCGGTCGGTCATCGAGAGCAAGTGGATGTCGTTCGACTTGTACCCGCGGCCGGGCGAGCACTCGATGTTGTACGCTGTCGGCGTCGGCGCAACGCCAACGGACGACGACGACGACGACGATGCGCTGTGTGCGAGTGGCTCTTTACTAGACGTCGCAGCCGAGAAGATGCTCGCGTTCCCAGCTTCGGTGCACATGGCAGCAAAGTCGACAAACGCCTCGACGCTAAAGAGCCGACGGCGCACGAGGAGACAGAAGAGGTCGATGAGCGGCGTGACTTCAGTGATCACTTTTGGCTCGTAGCGCTGGAGGAAGCTCTGGAGCGCGCCTTGGAGCACAATGTGGTGACTCGACGCGTCAGCGCCGGGCAAGAGGTGCTTCCTACAGGCACAGTTATTAGAGAGAGAGAGCTCATGAGCAACACGGTCGAGGTACTCGAGATCGATCCGCCGACAGCTCATCAGACAACGCACTCTTTGCCAAACGCCTGCAGCGCGTTGCTGTGCATCTCGAGGAGCGAGAGCGCTGAGAGGTACCGGTACTCGGCCGGACGCTGACTCGTGACCGCCCACTCGCAGATGAGAAACACTGCAGCAATATCGACTGGGAGCGCCTCCGTCTCGAGCGGCAGCGGCACAAAGACTTCGTTGTACACGCGCTGGAGGTCGATGCTCGCGTCCGTGCGGTGGAACCGATCGAGCGTCTGGAGCACTTGCGCTTCGTTGCGCATCGACGCGAGGTTGAACGCCGACGGGTACGACTGCAGATACGCAGATACGCCGGAGAGAGTCAAGAGGCTTGAGCCTCGCAACGACAACGACTCGGACGCGAACGGTAGCGACTCACCTGCTGGAGACGGAGGATCCGGCCCGAGACCTCTCTGCTCTTCTGGCGGCACCGCGCGATGCAGTCGGCGATCGCTGCAGGGCCGTACGCGTCGCGGTTGAAGAACCGGTCGGTGAACACGAACGCTGGCCAGAGCGACGGCGCTGTGTCGTCACAGAGTCATCGTCAGTCTATTAGTCAGGCTTGCTCGCAATGGATCCCACACACATTGACAACGCAAGACGTACCGCCCTCTTCCATGCGCACGAGGATGTCAAAGCCGTTGAGCAAGACGTCGCGCAGGAGTTGACAGAGCGCCGTGACGAGCTCTTCGTGGAGCGAACTCGCGAGGTCGTCGGGGATCTCGCTCCCAGGCGGCAAGAGGTACCGCAAGTGCTGCACGACCGACTTGACGAGCAGGATCGTTGAGTCGGCGCAGTGCAAGAGCTCCGGCAAGAGCTTCTGGATGACTGTGAGCAGCTCCATGGTCTCGTTCACGCTCAGCGAGATCACGGACGCGCAGTTCCCGCCGCTTGCGCTCCGCGGCGACAGCGCTTTCTGGAGCAGCGACGTGAGGCCGTCAAAGTACCGGAAGCGGTCGAGCAGTCCCAAGTGGTACTGGTACTCCGACAGCTTGAGCACGTACGACCACTTGTCGTGCAGCGAGAGCTGCGGTGCAATGAGCGAACTCGTAGATGGTGTCCCAGTAGCAGCAGTCATTGCGACGTCGCCGTGGCGCTGACTGAGCGTGAGCGTCGTGCCAGTGTGGTTTGCTGTCGCTGGTGTCAGCGCACTCGACGCAGCTGTCGCGTTCGTCTTGAGCTCGCTCTCGCTCTTCTTCACACTGCTGCTCTTGCTCGCTTGGCGCGCGACCGAGTGCAAGTAGTCAACGAGCTGGTCAGTCCAGCCTTGCGACCGGCGCTGGAGCCGTCGGGGGTTGTAGAACCAGTCGCCAAGGCGCACAGCGCAGTCGCGCTTGATCTCGTTCATCTCGGTGTACATGACGTTCAAGCGGATGAACCACGTCGCTTCTGCAAACCCGGGGCGGTACCGCACGACGCACTCGAGGAGCGGGCACTTGGAGACGTTCGGGACGGGTCGCCACTGCTTGAACGGCACGCCGTAGAGCTGCACGAGCTCCTGGATGCTCTTGTTCCCGCTCGCGAGCTCGCTCATCCACACGTGCGTCGTGCGCTCCTCTATCCGCCGCACGTTCCGCATTAAATAGGAAGTGAATACATGGTCTTGCGCGGCCGGCGGCGCGGCGCCGAGGATCCCACCGGCGCTGCTGCCACTGCTGTTGGTCTCCGCCGCTTGGGCGTCGGCGTCGTGGATCGACTGGATCACGTCGGCAGCTTGAGCGATCTCGTCAAAGACTGGGAACGTCTTGTCCGTGAAGAACGAGTACTGCAAGTGCCAGTTCGCGCCAAAGCCCCGCGGCAGTGGGTTCACGTACGCAGCGCTCCGGAGCGCGTGGAAGCGGAACTTCTCCTCTGGGAAGTTCATGTTTGTAGGAAAGACACCCGGGGCACCGAGCTTGTCGGACACGTGCGGGTTCTCTGGGTCCTATCACAACATGCACGAGGTGGTTGAGTACCGGACGACAGCGTGGAGAGGACGCGATAGGTGACAGCTCCGGACGCACCTTCATGTACGCAGTGTCGAGACCGAGGACGCGCGTCGCGACGTCGGCTTGCGACAGATTCGCGCGGCGCGTGCCTGTGCGGTGCATCTGGAGGATGTTGTTGCGCTCGCGGAGCCGCACGACAGGGTTCCCAGACGCACCAAACTGGTACTGCTGCGACGACGCGTGCGATGACGACTGGTGCGACGACGCATTGCTGCTTCGGTCGCGGTGGTGACTGCTCCCGCGGTCGCGCGACTGAGAGCGACCGCGCGAGCGGTAGTCGCGGTCCCGATCGCGGTCGCGCGATGAACTCCCGAGCGCATTCGACGAGTTCCGACGCGGCAGCGCGTTGCTCTGTCCGTTGCCACTTGCTGCGCTCGAGCTGCTGCCGCGAGTCGACGACGACTGACTCGGCTGCTGGTAGTTCCCACGGCTGCTGCTGCTACTGTGCGACGAGCGGTAGCTCCCGCTCTGTTGGTCTCGACTGCTCGAGCCGCTTCGCGATGCGTCGGACGATCCGCTTGGCGCTTGCTTGCGCGAGTGCTCGCTGCCGTTCACGTGGCGCTCGGAGGCTGCACGCGGCGCGGCTCCTTTCGCGCCTGGCCCTTCTGGGTTGTGGAACGCGCTAGAGGCTGCGCTAGTGCTTTCCATCATGTGCGAGGACTAGGACGCACGAGAGATCGAGAACGAGAGGTCAGTCGGTCGCGTCGGAGAGCAAGGCGACGCGCATTGGACGCTGCACACAGACACGCAGAGACGTCGCGAGCGACGACAATGACGCGCTGTGTCCGCTCGAGAGTGTCAACCACCAGTCAAACGAACGCACCGTGAGCCTCGCTCTTTACGCGCGCAGTCGGTCGCGAACGCTCGTGCTCTTAGCTGCGCTTGTTGGTTGTTAGTGAGAAGTGGTCGCACGTGCGTTCGAGTGGTGTGTGGTCTCTCTCGGTCGTTCCGCGTTGACTGGCGCACGAGAACAAGCGCAGTTCCGAGTGCTCGCGTGTACGTGCGCGATAGATGCAACTCGTGGCTCGTTCACAGACGCACGCGTGTGTGTGATGCGACCAACGGCGGCACACAGAGCGAACTCGCTGCGCGTTGCTCGCTGGACGATCGAAACGAGGCGTCTCGTGAGCAGACGTCGATAACGATGACGCTGCGCACAAGCTCAGGCTCAAACGAAGCGCACAGACGTGGATGCGATCGCGCGCGCGGTGTAATCGACGTGATCGCTCGGTGCCTCGGTGCTTTGGTCGCTCGGGCGCGGCGCGGCGTGCCTCCTCCTCCTGGTCGCTGCTGCTTCCTCTTACGGCTGCCCCCTGCGCGCTCTTCTGTCATTCAACCCCCACGAAAGCGCAGGTGTCCTTAACATCTCGATTTTTCTATGTAAGTCACGACATTCCTCGCGTTTCATACTGTATGGAAGTGGATGAAAAGATTTGGTGATGTGAGTGGTCCACGCATTGTTTGCATCGTAAGTTTACGCTTTCGATGGATAGATTGCGCGATAGACTTCAGGGACCCATCGAAACCCCAATTCACTTGGATTTTGTATCGAAAGACCGCACCTTCGATGTTCGCCTCTGCCTTCTCTTGCGTCGTCGTCGTGCTCAGCTGTCTGTCGGTCTGTTTGAGCGAGCGCGGACCTGGCGCTTGCTGGTGCGGCAGCGCCGTCACGCACGATGGCTGCCACTCCGTCTCTTGCCGCCTGCGCGCACACTCGAGCGTCCACACGCGCTCGCCACGAACGCCCCTGCGTGACGACGCCGCCGCCACCACCACTCGCGCACCTACTGCGACAGCGTCCGCCGCCGGCCACACGCACGCGTGATCCGTACCTGTGACACGATCCAAGCCACTCGCACTTTGCAACGCGCAGACGCAAACGCAGCACCACTCGGTCATGGCAACACCGACGTCGCCAGCTGAGCTCACGACGCTCTTGCCTGGCAAGCACGAATGGGACAGCGGTGAAGCTGGCCGCGCGATCGGCTTCACGTCGCCAGACGTCCACCACCGCGCGCATCGACACCACCACCGCCACCGCCGTCGCTCGTCGCTGCGCAAAGACATCTGGACGATCCTGCGCTTTCGGTCATCGATCCGCCATCGCTCGTCGCTCCAGCGCGCGTCGTACGCGTTCGAAGTCTGCATCCTCACGCTCATTGTGCTCAATGTGCTCGTGGCGATGGGCATCTCGAGCCTCATTGACGGCGAGACACCAGAAGTCGCCTGTACGTCTACAGACTCGAGCGCATCCACGCATGTGCTGTCACTGACGCTGTCTTGTGTGTCTACATGACTCTGTTGTGCGCTGCAGACCAGCACTCGGACTGGTACGACACGTTCCTCACAGTCTCGACCGTGATCTTCTCGGTCGAGTACTCGCTCCGACTCTGGTCGTGCGTCGAAGACGACCGCTTCACGCACCCGATCATCGGCAGGTGCGTACGTAGCGTCGCTCGTACTATGCGTACGCGTGCGTTTGGACTCATGCGATGCGGCGCGACGCTGCAGAATCACGTGGATGCTCCGTCCGATGTCCCTCATCGACCTCATTGTGCTCATCCCGTTCTACATCGAGCTCTGCTTCAAGTACTCGTACGTCCTGCCACTCACTCGTGTTTTCTCTCGCATCGGCTCGTGGTGAATCGACGGCGCTGACACGCTCTCTCTCACACACACTCACACGCGCACTTGCAGCCTCACGCCGTCGAACCGCGGACTCTTGACGCTCCGAGCGCTGCGTCTCCTACGCGTCCTCTCGTTCCTGCGCCTCGAGCGGTCGTACAACGCGCTCAAGAACCTCCGGACGATCCTCGCGAAGAAGAAAGAGGAGCTCGGGCTCGTGACGTACATGACAGCAGTCATTGTGCTCACGTCGTCCATCACCATGTACGCGCCTGCCATGTCTACAGGGTGTTGTTGTTGTCATAGGACTGACTGACGCATGACGCTTGATGACGCCGCACACCTGTAGCTTCTTCTTTGAGAACCCAGCGCAGCCCGAGGTGTTCTCGAGCATCGGCGTGTCGGCGTGGTGGGCAGTCGAGACGATCACGTCGCTCGGCTACGGCGACATTGTCCCGATCACAAAAGGCGGTCGGATCTTCTCGTCGATCCTTGCGCTCTGGGGCATCATCCTCTTCACGATCCCTGGCGCTGTGCTCAGCAGTGGCTTTGTCGAAGTCATGCTCGAGCGCGAGCGCGAAGACAAAGAGGCGATCCACCAAGCGCTCCAGCGCACGCTCTCGCACGGCGTCTTCTCCATGAGCGCTACGAACCTCAACAACATGTTTCTCAACGGTGCGTGCGTGTCGAGTGCGTGGCGTACTGTGTGCATGGCGAGAGACTGACCCGACTGTGCTGTTGCTGGTGCTGCTCGTACGCTCAGGACAATTCGACTCGCCCAAGTCGGACGCGTCGCCGATGGCGCAAACGAATGCGAGTGCGCAGATCGAGCAGCTCCAGGCCAAAGTCGACCAGCTGACAAAGTCCCAGGTGCGTCTGCGTACACCATGTGAGGATGTGTGGAGCGCACGAGTACTGACGACGATGACTTTGCGTGAGCAGGAAGCGCTGCAGGCACAGCTGAGCATGCAAGACGTGCACTTGCACGCGATCCTCAAGCTGCTCGAGCACGCTCACCCGCCACGTCCGCGCGGTGTCGAGCTCGCAGGCGACGTACCGCCATTCAGCCCTCTCACAGTCCCGACAGCCGACATTGAGTGAGCGCGATCACCGAGTGTACGTCCGACAGTGTTGAGAAGGTAGCAAAAGGTGACGTACTAAGCACGAGCACGAGACGCAAGGCGTGCGTGAGGTCGAGGGCTTTGTGGATGATGAGCGAGATCAAGAACGCCTTGAGTCCGTTCTGCTTGACGATGGTCTCTTGAACTGGGTTTGCAGAGCTCTGAATGTTCAAAAACGAGCTTTTGAGTCTTGGCATTTACGTTTGGATCGTCAGATTTCGAGTTTGAAATGACACGCTGCCAGCGCACTTGATGTTTGTATGAAGATGTTCAACTCGGAGAACCGCGTGTGGCGATCGCAGCATCGAGACCGCGCAAGTGAGCTGAACAGCAGCGCTCGTCGCGTGTGTGTGCGTGATCGAACGACGTACGTGTGTGCACATACAAGTGCAGCAGCAGCAAGTGGAGTGACGACACCGGCCTGCAAACGAACGACGTCAGACCGAGTGATTGAGAGAGGCGGTCTTTCTCACGCACCCACACACAGCGCAGCAGGAACTTGCTTCTCCAGCGCGCTTCGACTCGACCAACACCAGCAACAGGAACAGGAACAACAGTAGCAAGCATCAAGCGCGCGACTGCATCGACACATAGTCGCATTCCACACATACACGCGCGTCGCTTTACACGAAAGAGACCATGGAGCACTTGCGCGCGTTCTCGCCCGAGATGCTGCGCGAAATGCGCTCTGCGAGTCGCTCGCCAAACAAGCGCAGCGCGGCCGGCGCGTCGCGAGACAGCGACGACATCGACACGGACGTCGTCGCAGTGACGCCCGAGAGCTGTCTGATCCCTGCGCCGCCGCCACTGCCGGCGCCAGTGCTCGTGACGCCGTTCAAGCGCTTTCGCGCCGACTCGCTCTTGAGTCCGCGGCTGAAGAGCCATGGCACCAGCAGCAGCAGCACAGCAACTGTAGCGACAGCGCACGACCGCTTGGCGCGTCGCCGCGACGCGAGGACGTTCGAGTCGCTCGCAGACGACCGCTTCCCTGTCGTCGTGGTCAAGAGCAGCGCCGACAGCGCGATGAGCACGCAGAACAGCTCGCGCCAGAACTCGCAAGAAGAGCTGAGCGCAGCTGGGAAGACACTCGAGAGCAGCCCTGCAGACGTCGCAGCGCTCTGTAGCAAGCTCCTCGTGTGCTCCGAGACGCTCGAGGACCAGATGGACGCGCTCGACGTCGGCTCGTTCCTGAGCTGGCGACCTGCGACGCCGTCGGAGCGACCGTCAGCCACGTCGCCGGTGCTGCGGCATCGCCGCAAACCGCGGATACGCTTTGACGATGACGCGCTTCAGCTCCAGGACGCCTTTAGCGCGCAGACACAGCGAGCGTCAGACGACGACGACGACGACGGCGCGAGCAGCAGCGACCACAACGACGACGAGGACGACGAAGTTGAAGCCGAGCCGCCTGTGCTCATAGCCGTTGCGCACTTTCCGCTCGACGGCGGCTGCTCGTGCATGGGCGGCGACTGCGACTCGCACGAGCTCGAGCGCACGTGGCAAGTGTACTCGCCGCCGCCACACAGCGGCTTTGACCCAACGTGCTGCTCGATCGACTCGGACTATTACGAGAGCTCGGACGACGACGACGCTGGTGACGACGATGATGATGCGCATCACGACAGCGACGTGTTTTGCCATAGCTGCTGCAGTCAGTCGCTCACTTGTGCGCGTATGAGAGAGTGAGAGAGTGAATGTCTAAAGAGTGTGTGTCTTCATAGACTGCGATTGCAAGAGTGTATGTCGTCCATGAGCGGAGACTGTGTGGAGGACGACTATGCAGTCGCGTCTGCGCTCTCGAGCGCATACTTCTTCTGCTGCACGATGCGAACGAACGCGCGGACGCTCTCGGACGCACTGGAGACACATGAGAAGTAGAACGAACAGACGTAAGTGAGAGTGACGACCATGCGAGTGGACATGTCGAGAGGAGCCAAGAGCGCACCGCTGACACGCTTCCGAGCACGCAAAGTACTGCTCTTCTGTCAAGAGACCTACGATGTCATGAGCATACGACACGAGCGTGTGTGAGTGACTGTCGTGCGTACAAGTCACGAGAGCGGCTGCTGTACCTTTCGTGAGCGACGTGAGCACGCCGTCGCTTGTGCTGGAGCACGCAGTCGTGACGAGCGATGTCGAGTTCTACACAAACGCAAGCGCGTGAGTCGAGGCTTTGGTTCCTTCGAGTGTCCTGAGTCGGTACAGCAGCCAACGCACCTCTTCTTCTGCAACGGATGGATCGAGCACGAGCGAGCCATCTGACAGGAGTCCGCACGTGGTCGACGTCACGACCGACGTCATGGGCACGCCTGCGTCGAGCAGTGCGAGGCTCACGGCGTTGATCGCTACAGACAAGAGGTGCGGCGCAGTCAAGGAGTTCTACTGACGAACCATGCGATAGGTTGGGAGGCACACGTTCACACTCTCTCACACACACAGAAGCACACGCATGCAGAGAGAGAGAGCGATTGGGTGGAAGAGGATATCGATCCGTTGTCTTCGATCACTTGGACAACGATGCTGATGACAGCGCGCGGGAAGTTCTCGGTCACGATCACAGGCTCGAACGTCTGACGGATGATCTGCTCGTACTCCTTCTCTCTCGACGCTATCGCAGCAGCAGCACGCACGTGGATGTGAGCACGGACACTTGGCAACGTACATGACACAAAGGCACTCGACCACTACACAAACACACAGGCAACTACGAAGAGAGAGAGCGAGACGTACTGAGGATGCCTTTGTCGAGCTTAAAGCAGACGTCGAGCGACGCGCGCTCAATGTGCTCGCTCCGACGCGTCTTTGCTTGGCCAGGGCCGTAGACTGCAGCGAGCACGCAGCTGTTGCCGTGCGCCATGCGCGCCGAGCCATCCGCGCGGAAGAGCGCGCCTTGGTCCGACGCGAACGGACGGAGCTCGTTCCCAGCGCGACCGTCGTGGCGCTTCGCGATCGCCACCATTGCTTTCGATGATGTTGTGTGTCTTGTGTGTGTAGGCACCAATATTTTCACAATACTTATTGGTCGACATCGGAACTCCAATAAATATGGACATTGTCTGAGAAAGCCAAAGCACGCACTTTTGTATCTGCATGGCGACGACGATGTGGTCATCGCCTCCGCCGCCTCCGCCGCCGCGGTCTGCGTCGCCACGCGCGACTGCGAGCTCGCTCTCTGCGAACAATGCGCTCTTCCTCATCGGTACGTCTACGCGCATGCACGCAGCTCTTGCTATTCAGTCGATCACGAACGACACACGACGTTAACAACAACACACGACGATCACATGCGACAGCATTTGGCATGTTCCTCGTCGTGTCCGTGCTCCCTGCGCTCGTCGCCGCGCTCGTGAAGCTCGTTGTCCTCGCAACGGCTGTGCTCCTTATCGCCGCTGCGACGAACCCGACCGACCACTCGTTCGCGTGCTGGGTGAGCTCGCAAGAGAACATTCGCGTGAAAGACGCGAGTGGCAGTAGCAGCAGCAGCGTCTCGCAGTGGTTCTCAGCAGTCGTCAAGACTGCGATCGCGATCGTGCGCAACGAGCCGCTCGTCTGGCGCGTCCATAACGTCTTTGTCTTCACAGTCGTGTACGTCCCAGCGATCGAGCGGTACGCGCTCGGGTGCTTTGGCTCGTGGCGCTGGGCCGACGCGAACAGCTACGTCCTCGACCTCTGTCGCGCGCCGTGGGTCGCTAAAGTCTCACGCGGCGGCGTTGAGTCGAGCTTGGAGCAGTACCTCGAGACGCCTGCGAGTGGCGTGAGCAGCAGCCGTCGCAGCGGCGCCTCGAGTGTGCGGCAGCGCCACACCGCTGCGGCTGCACCAGCGTCGATGCCGTCTGCATTCGCTGACGTGCTCCACGCTGCTGGCTTGAGCAACGTCGTCGCGAGTGCGCGGTCAGCAGCACCAGCAGACAGCAGCCTGTCGGACCGCGAGCTCCGCACGCGCGCGATGCAGCTCAAGATCAAGCGGGACTGGAAAGACGCTGCGCAGGCGTTCCTCGACGCAGCGAGCGTCGCGCTCTCGGCGCTCTCGAAGACCAGCTACCGCCTCGAAGCCGCGTGGTGCCTCCTCGAAGACAGCGACACGTACCCCGACCGCACGACGCAGCTCATCAAGATGGTCGAGCAAGTCTGCGAGGTACGTCACGAGCGACTCTTGACCACTCGAGTCCTTCCACTCTCCCACTCGCACTTGCTCTAACGGTCGTACGACGTCTAGGAGCTCGTGACGAGCGGCTACTTTGACGAAGCCTCGCGCGCGTTCGCAGAGCTCGCGCTGCGGCTCAAGCGCAAGTTCCCGCAGGATCTGCACCGCGAGGCGTTTGCGCGCGACCTCGCGCTCCTGTTTGTCCAAGCAAAGAACGCCGCCGAGGCAGGTGGGAGCGTCCGTGGCGCAGTCGAGAATGGACTGCGCGCGGCTGCTGTGTACGTTGACGTTGGGCTCTGGGCGCTCGCAGAAGAGTGCTTTGAGACCGCCGGCGTGATGGCGCGGTCGCTCGACAGCAGCTCAGTACAAGCGACCGAAGCGCTTGGGAACGCCGTGCTCTGCCGCATCGGGCAGCTCGATGTCGTTGGCGCAGAAGAGATGCTCGCCAAGCACGCGCAGCAGAGCAGCAGCACGAGTGACATGGACGTGCTGCTTGCGAGTGTCTTGAAAGCCTACGGCAAGTGGTCGCTCCAGATCCTCGACACGGCGTGCAAGCGCTACGACACGACGCGGCGCCTCACGACGTGGCAGGTGCGTCTTCTCGCTTGTGGCTCTTGTCTTCACACTCTGTCGTCGTCTGACGCCGTGGCGTTCGATCGCTCTCACTCTCTCTCTCTCTCTCTCGTATCAGTGGGAGTGTCTGAACAACTTGCGCGACAAGATGACGAGCACCGACTTGCGGTGATCACCACGCGCTCGCATCAGACGCCCGTCTGTCTGTCTGTCTCGCCCATGGACCTATTGATCGATCCTCTCGACTTGGAGAGTTCGCTGCTCGCTCTCTCTTGCTCACTCCTTCGCTGCGTAACTATGAAATGCCACACTCTGCCCTTCGTGTCCTCACCCGATCGCCTTGATCGCCTTGATCGACCTGAGGTCCATGGACGTACCGGTTACACGGTAACCATCACGCGAGGCGACGCCACGACGAGCTCCACTCGGCCGTGCTCGTACGTGGCGCTGCAATGACCCACGAGCTCACACGGCCGCTGCTCTTCAACGTCCTGCCGACCAAGACGCCGCTGATCGGCGTCGTGAACCAACGCGAGCTCTCCAAGCTCGAGCAGAGACGACGCGAGCGCCACCACAGCAGCGAGGATTGTGCGACGGACTGCGATGCGCTGCAGACGCCAGGTCCTGTGAGTCCGCGCGTGAGCTCGACGTCTGTCGCGCTGCCGCTCGTGCGGAGCCCGCGACCAGAGAAGCCGACGTACGTCCCGTCGCCGTCCAAGACGCCGCAGTACTTTCGGTGGAAGCGGCCACCGGCGCCAGGGCAAAAGACGCCGAGCAAACCGACGGCGCTGCGGCCAGGTCCGTCAACGCCGTCGCCACGTGCGTCGCCATGGCGCGAGAGCAGCAGCAGCGAGTCGACGCGACCGCCGAGTCTTGTAGCGATGCCCTCTGGCCGAAGTCTGCGGTTCACAGAACCGAGCGAGCATGACTTGTTTGACTTGGAAGCATCGAGTCGCAGCGAGATGGCGGTGCGTGAGAGCGCACCGTCGACTCCACTGCGGCAATCGAGCTTGTTCCAGTACAGCGACCCGCTCACAGCGCCGACGACACCCAAGACTCCGCACACAACAAGCTCGTACAGCTCGGATGCGTTCGCTACTGTTCCTGTAGGGATACGCTCGCTGGTCCAAGTCGCTTCTCAGGACGCACCAACGTCTGGCGCGCTGTTTGAGACGCCTGCGCGAGCGCCAAGTGGCGCGCAGAGGGAGCAGAGCACGACGAGCTCTACAACTCTTGCTGGTCTTGCAGCGCTGTCTGGACGCGCTGTACCATCGAGTCCTGGGACGCCAAGCCAGCACGTCTACTCGACGCTGTCGCCGTTCGCGACAGTCTCGTCGATGGCTTCGACTGGCGCTCCGGCGACTACGAGCGCACGCAATGACAGCGAGCTCCGTGATGTAAGTACGCCAGAGACAGCGCCAGCGCGTGAGCGAACGCCGTCGCCGGAGCTCGACCTCGACTCAATAGGCGAAACAGCCAGCTCGTTCGACGCGCTCACGTCGCCGCTCGTGCTCCAGATGACGCAGAACCGCGCACCGCCGGAGCGTGTGATCACGCAGCACGTGCTCCGCGGCGCGTTCTTGCGTAAGTACCTCCACGTCGCCAACATCACGCGCAAGCTCAAAGAGACCGAGCAGCTCCTGCGCGCGTCAGCGCTGAGTGCTGGCGCTGCATCGCGAACGCCTACGTCACCGCAGCGCAAGTTCAGTGGCGCGCCGCAGCTCGCCAAGTCGCCGACTGGACGAGGTAGTGCGTTGCGTCTCGGCGACTTCGCTGACGCAGAGGAGCCAGGACTGAACAACGCGTCGGCGCCAGTGCTCCGGCGTCTGTCGTCGATCGACAAGGCAATCAACAAGACCGTCAAGCGCATTCGGCGCCTCTCGGGCATGGAGAACAGTGCTGCTGCAGACGGATCGCAGTCACCACAGCAGCTCCAGGCGTTCACACCTACGCCAGCAGTGCACATGAAAGCCAAGTACACGTTGCTGCGTGCGATCTCTGAGGCGCCTGCGAGCAAGCAGCGCGAGACAACTCTTACTACGGCACCAGCGAGACGAGGCACACGTGGCGCACCGCCTGACACATTAGATCACGAGAGCGACGACGACGATGAAGACGACGGCTTTGGGACGTCGACCGACGGTGTGCGCATGGACCCGTCGTCTTCGCACATGCTCCGGATCTGCCAGCACGTCATGGCGAAGCGCGCGATCAAGGCGTTCGTGCGACAAGAGATGTCGATCGTCCACTTGATCGAGGTCTCGCTCCGAGACGACGAGTCGATGCAGCGCCAGCGCCTCGCAACACCGAGCGCCACCACTCGAAGCATGAGCAACCAGAGCTCGAGCGCAAGCGAGAGCTCAAATGTGAGCGTGCGCGACAGTCGGTACCTCGCAGTGAAAGCCATGAGCGCCGACATTGTCGACGCCGTCGCTGCGTACCTCACGCAGGGCGATCAGCACATGACAGTCGACGAGCTGTACTTCGCAGCGCGCGACGCGGAAGCGAAGAAGTTCTGGAAGCGCGCGATCTTGCTCACGTCTGCGTGCATCGTGATCGACCGCGAGTTCCTCCAAGTCGTGCTCTTGCGCGCGCGGTGCTGTCGCCGCATTGGGCTCTGGACACAGGCGATCAAAGACCTCGGTCACGCAGTGCTGCTTCGACCGGACGAGCCGCGGCTGTTCCTCCTCCGCGCTTTCTTGTACGTGAAGATGACCGACTTGGACAACGCGCTCGCAGACGTGAACCGCGCGCTGCTGCTCCATCCCAAGTCCACTGATGCGCTCCTCTTGCGCGCCGACATCTTTCACCGCCAGAACAGCACGGCAGCGTCGCTCCAGGACCTCACAACAGTCCTGAGCCTCGACCCGAGCTGCTGGCGCGCGTACTACGACCGCGCAACGATCCGGATCCGCGCAGTCGAGGGCGACGAGCAGTGCTTGAACTACCACTGGGAGCACATGAAGTACGAGGAGCTCCTCGTGAGCATCATCGAAGACTACATCAACGCCTTGCGCAAGGGCTGTAAGATGGTCGAAGTCGTCGAGACGATCGGCGACCTCACCGTGCGTCTCATGGAGTTCACGGGCGACAAGAGCGTGCTGCGGCAAGTCGTCCAGAGCCTCGCTCATCTCGTACAAGCCCTCTCGACGGACCACCGCGGCTCGTTCCACGTCGCAAGCGCCAAGTCGCACCACGCGCTGAGTAGCTCGCTCCTCGAGCGCACGGGCGACGCACCGCTCACGACAATGGAGCGCGAGCTCCTCGTCGCTGCGCTCCACGCCCAGCGCGGTCGCCTCTTTGTGCTCTTTGGCGACAAGGCGAGTGCGCTCGCGGAGTTTGACCACGCAGTCGTGAGCGAGTACCACTACCCCGTCGCGCACTTCTACCGCGGCGCGTTCGCGACGCTCGTGTCCAAGGACACCGAGAGTAGCAGCGACGCGGCGAAAAGCAGCAACGTGCATCACCTCACGCGCTCGATCGCGCTCGACCCGACGATCGCTGGCGCATACACGGTCCGCGGCGCGCTCTACTTGCGCGACCTCAAGTTCAACAGCGCGCTCCAGGACTTCAAAGCCGCAGTGACGACCGACCCGACGCTCTACGAAGTCTGGCTCCAGATCGCTCTCATCTACCTCAACCACTACCACGACTGCGACGCGTGCATTCGCGCGTGCACGAGTGCACTCACGAACGACTCGTGCCTCTCGCGTGCGCTCTACTTGCGCGCCGAGGCGTACACGCGGCAAGGCAACACCGCTGCTGCACTGCGCGACTATGGTCGCCTCACAGTTGCAGCGCCAGACGATCGATGGACGCACCTCTTGCGCGGCCGCTTACTACTGCAGCTCAAGCTCGCGCGTCCAGCGCTCTACAGCTTCATCTTGTTCATGGAGCAGGGCTCTGCGGGCGGCGACAAGCGCGCGCACGTGCTCTGCGGTATGGCGTTCAAGATCCTCACGCGCTTCCAGCGCGCTGTCGCCGAGTTCCAGCGCGCAGTGGCGCTCAATCCCACGAGCGACAACCTCGTGCTCTTGTCCGAGTCGCTCCACTCGCTCGGCGATACGGAGAACTCGCTGCGTGTGAGCGAGAAGGTTATCAGCGCCGACCCGGGGAGCTACAGGGGTTACGTTCGCCGCGCACAGCTCTTTGTCTCAGTCGGGCAGTTCCAGCTCGCCATGAGCGAGTACGACAAAGCGCTCTTCTTGGCGCCAAAGGAAGGACGCGTGTACTACGAGCGCGGCATCGTGCAGATGCAGCTCTACTTGCGCTGGCGCATGGCGTGTCTGCTCAACTTTGATTGCCTCACCGCCGCAACATCAACCGGACAGCAGCAGCACCACCATGTAAAGCAGCGCAAGACGTCGCCGTTCGAGCCGACGCTCTCAGCGATCGACGTCGAGATGGCGCTCGGCGCAGACCCGATGAACGACGAAGCAACTGTGCGCAAGAGCATGAAGACGTTCTTCGCCGGTAGTGTCTCGGACTTTTCCAAGTGCATGCGCTTGGAGCCTCTCGTTGCCGACCCGTACGTCGATCGCGCCGAGCTGTTTGCGCTCAGCGAAGACTACGACAAGGCGTTCCACGACTTTGACGCGGCGCTCGAGCGCGACCCCAAGTGCGTGCGCGCGCACGTGAACCTCGGCGTGCTCAAGTGCCACTTTGCAGCGTTCGCGTCTGCGATCGAAGACTTTGACAAGGTGCGCTCTTGGTACATTGACAACACTGTCGAACCATATTGTCAACACTGTCGAGCCGTGTACTCACCTCTTCTCTGACGACGCTGGCGATGTTCCTACTCGCGGCATAGGCGATCAAGCTCGATCCGAAGCTCTCGCTCGCGTACTTTAACCGCGGCGTGGCGTACCACAAGCTCTCGCTCTGGGCACAAGCCGAGGCGTCGTACGGCAAGTGCATCGCACTTCGCGGCACTGGACGACACACTGACGCGCATCGGAACCGCGCAATCGCGCGCTGTCAGCTCAACGACTTTGCCGGTGCGCTCGCTGACTTTGAGGTCGTGCAGCAGAGCGCACCGGACGACGACCAGCTCCACGGCGGTCTCGGCTACGTCCTCTTGCAGCTCGGGCGGTACGAAGACGCTGCCAAGTCGTTTGCAACGTACGGTCGCTTGAGTCGCGACACGTTTGCAGACAGCGGCAACGCGTACTTTAACCTCGCGACGCAGAGCGCTGTGCCGCTCGACCACGCGACGCACCGGCAGTACCTCCAGACTGCGCTCCGGTTTTACGTCCGCGCAGCGCGGATCCATCCGTCAAACACAGACGTGCGGCTCAACATGGCCAACTGCCTGCGCAAGCAGCGCGAGTTTGCGCGTGCGATCACGCAGTGCGACGCGATCGCGACGATGAAGCCAAACCACCACGCTGCGCTTGAGAGCAAAGCGTTTGCGCTGTACGAGATGCAACAGTACAGCGCGGCGGTCGAGTGCATGAGCGCAGCGATCCGCGCGTGCGTAGCGTCGTCGTCGAGTCTCGAGAACATCTTCTACGCATTTGCAAACGACTCGATCCGCCGCCATGCGCTCGAGCGCAAGACCGTCACGAGCCGCGACGGCGGGAGCCGCACCGCTGCGCAGTCGACTGCTGTCGCACTCGCGACGCCAGTGTCTCAGCTCAAGCCGTCATCTTCACCTGCGACGCCATCAACAGCAGCAACAGTGTCGCTGTCGAGCGAGTCGGAGCCTCCAGAGCCCGCAGTGTCAGCGTCCGAGATCATCGTGCGCGGGTCGTCCAAGCAGCTCCTGTCGCTCTACATGCTCAACCGCGGCATCATGTACGAGAAGCTCGGACTCGCAGACCTCGCGCGGCAGAACTACCGCGACGCGATCCACTTTGACGCGCTCTCGGTCCACGCGCAGCTCTGCATGGGCACGCTCGACCTCGTCGAAGCGCGCTACAGCGACAGCATCGCGCACTTTACACGCGCACTTGCGATCGAGCCGCACGCTGCCGTTGCGCACATCAACATTGGCGTTGCGTACATGCTCACGAACGACACAGCACAGGCGCTCACGCACTTTGACACGGCGCTCGCGCTCGCGCCGACCTGCAGCTACGCGTACGCAAACAAAGCTGTGGCGCTCGCGCACAGCGGCGACGTTGCGCAAGCCGAGCATCATCTGAAGCGCGCGATCGAGGAGTTGCCGTCGCAGCGCGAGTACTACCTCGCGCGCGGCAAGATCATTGCGCAGCAGAAGCGTCTGCAGGACGCGATGGTCGACTTCTCGACGGCGCTCTTCCTCGGCTACGAAGGCAAGCTCTGAGTGCGTTGCTTAGCCGTATCGCACTGGGTCGTTCACGAACCAGTCAAACGTGTCGTCGCTGTAGCCGACGACGATGCTCTTGCTCTGCGAGTACGACTCGAACGCCTCGCGTCCGTTCTCGCGCCTGCCAGCGCACAAGACATCGTCAGCACACTCCACTGTCACGTATGAAGCAGACGCGCGCGGATACGACGGTCGCACCCAATGCCGCTGTGCTTCATGCCGCCCCATGGACTCGACGGGTCGTTCCGGTGGTGGTCGTTCACCCAGATGATCCCAGCGTCGAGCTGCTGCGCGACGCGATGCGCGCGCTTGACGTCGCGCGTCCAGATCGCAGCGCCGAGTCCAAAGACCGACGCATTCGCAAGCGCAACGCTCTCAGCTTCGTCTTTGAACGTCAGAACTGTCACGACGGGTCCAAACACTTCGTCTTCAGCGATCGCCATGTCGGGCGTCACGTCTGTCAACACTGTTGGCTCGTAGAAGTAGCCCTGACAGCCAGACAGTCCGTCAGTCAGTCTCCTCGTCAACGTCGAACGCCTCGTTCAAGTCATGACTCGGGCGTACCGCAAGTCCAGGTGCGCGTTTGCCGCCGCAGCGCAGCGTCGCGCCATCTGAGCGCGCGCGCTCGACCATCGCATGGATCCGGTCGAGATGCGACTGAGAGATGACGGAGCCCATCTGCGTGCAGTCGCTCATCGGGTCACCGAGGCGAATCGCCTGCGCTTTCGCGACGAACCGCTCCGTGAACGCCTCTGCGATGCGCTCGTGCACGAGCACGCGCGCGCCAGTCACGCACGTCTGGCCACTCGCGATGAAGCACGCGAACGCAGCGCCGTTCACAACGTCATCGAGGTCGACATCGTCAAAGATGAGGAGCGGCGCTTTGCCGCCGAGCTCGAGCGTCGCGCTCGCGAGGTTGTGGCCAGCGGCAGCAGCAACTGCGCGACCAGTAGCAGTGCCGCCTGTGAAGTCGACCTTCTTGATGTGCGCGCTCGCGACGAGCGCTGCGCCAGTGACGCTCCCGAGCCCAGGCACGCAGTTGAAGACGCCAGACGGGAGTCCTGCGCTGTGACAGAGCTCTGCGAGCTCGACGACTGTGATCGGCGCGAGCTCCGACGGCTTGAGGACGACCGAGTTGCCAGCTGCGAGTGCAGGCGCGAGCTTCTTGACTGCGATCAGCAGTGGATGGTTCCACGGCGTGATCTACGAGTTACACACACGAGATGCGTGAGTCTATGACTCTGTATGCTGTCGCTCACGGCCGAGAGACGCACCTGCGCGACGACGCCAAGCGGCAGACGCTGGACATAGTTGACGTACGCGCCACTGAACGGCGGCACGGAGCCTTCTGCAGTGCGAATGAGCGCAGCAAAGTACTCGAACCACTCTGGTCGTCATCGCATCACACTGCGTCAGTGTCACTCACACAGCCAGTCAGTCAAACACAGCGTCTCTTGTGCCAATTGACAGACCTGGCAAGCGCGTGAGCTGCGCGCGCATCTCTCGGATCGGACGTCCAGTCTGGAGACTCTCTTTCTCTGCGAACTCTGGAATGCGCGTGCGCAGCGCAGATGCGATGTCGTGCAGCACGCGCGCGCGCTCGAGCGAAGACGCTCGCGACCACGCGCCAGTCGCAAACGCCACGCGACTGCTCTCGACTGCGCGCGCGACGTCGTCGCGCGTGGCAGCAGCGACCCACGCGAGCGACTCGATCGTCGCTGGGTTCTCAACTTGCAGACGCGAGCTGCTCGTGCTCGACGGCACTTGTTCGCCATCAATGAAGAGTCCGTACTCGCCGCGCGTGAATGGGTTCGCGCCACTGCTGCTGTTGCTGCTGCTCATGGTTTGAGCCATCATGCGGTTGATGTGTCTGAGGGTCGTCTTGCATCGTGTCGATGCGAGCGAGCGCGCTTTACAGATCATTACGTCTTGTGTGGCGTGTTGCGCGACGAGAGCGACTCGAGTCGTGCGGATGGAGCTGCAGGCGTCGAGTCGAGTCGTCAAGCTCGTCCAGGTCAAGATGCTCGATCTTGTGTTCTCAGTTGAAGCGAGCATACTTGCGACAACATTGTAATGCATGTGGTCCACACACAATATTTAAAGAGGCAGGAGAGTGACCGCTGAGTATGGGGGCGACAAATCGCTGAAGTGGTCTGAAGTAGAACGAATTTCAACCAGCCAATTCGCTGTGGGGACTCTGAAGTAACACGAATCGCCGCTCTCGCCGCATACTGCAAAGCCATCGGATCAATTGGCATTAAAACTCCAAAGAAGACCCAAGCAAAATGGTGATCAAGTACGTGACCACCTCTCTCCCTTTGCATGCATGCATGTACCACCACCACCACCGTCATCGGTGTCGACAACAGCAGCAGCAGCATCGTCATGCAACATGACGAGCAGCAGCCTTTGGCGTCGGCGCAACAGTGATGGCAAAAGCAGCGTGGTAACCGCAGTGGCCATGGCAGCGAGCGACATACAGGCAGCAGCATAGCGCGCCACGTGTAGCAGCAGTACTATCGCGATCATCGATGATGCGCTAAGCATTAGCGCTCTCGACATCGCGTTGGATCGTACAGCGCGAGGAGCGCAGTGCGCGACCGCAGCGGTGATGTCCATATCGCTTGGACCGTCGATAGTCCATCCGCATCATATCGACGTCGGTCGTAGCAACCACACGAACAGCAGCTACAGCTAGAGCAACGCATCTCGCTAGTACAGCTGAGCTCGACAGCACGGCTTGGACGTCACACTCGACGACATCCCAGGATTCGCGACGCTCAGCTTTCTAAGGAACAGAGGAGCACTGCCACACGCTGGCACTGCCCATCGCCGATACCAGCTACTCGCTCGCCTTGCCATTGCCACACATCGCCACGACTGCCATCAGCCACTTCAGCCAACATCCAGCTGCTCGCCTCCTGCCACTGCTGCTGTTGCCGACAGCGCCGGCATGGGACTGCATACTGTCTCACCAGACGCATGAGAACGTTGTCACTAACGCGTGTGCTTGCTTGCAGGACCGAAACCTGCTCGTTCTCGGAGGGCCGTATCTACCCAGGTCACGGCTCGCGCTACATCCGCCGCGATGGCACGTCGTACGTGTTCATCAACGCGAAGAGCAAGTCGCTCTTCATGCAGCGCAAGAAGCCGACCAAGATCGTGTGGACGCTCGGCTGGCGCCGCATGAACAAGAAGCTCAAGGTTGAGGAGGTCTCGCGCCGCCGCGCGCGCAAGACGACCAAGATCCAGCGTGCCATCGTTGGCGTCTCGGCCGAGGACATCCGCAAGAAGCGCAACCAGAAGCCGGAGGTGCGCGCCGCCGCGCGTGCTGCGCTCAAGGAGGCGAAGGACCGCAGCAAGGCCAAGAAGGTCGCGGCCAAGGCTGAGATCCAGAAGAAGGGCGGCAAGACCCCGGCTGCGCCGCGTGCGCAGAAGAAGACGGGCAACCGTGGTGCTCTGTAAGCGGCGTTCGCACGTCCGTGACGAAGCGACACGGTGCTTGAGCGCCTGTGCTCTGCGACGTCGCATTACTATCACCACCGCCTCCAGTCGGCGGGAGCCGAAACGAGCAGGTCGGAGTTGCCGTCGGAGACCTCGCGTCTGGTCTAGTGGACAAGTTGCACCGGTCGGTTCCTAGCGAACCAGCCGACGATCAATCCACTACTCTGGGAAGAGCTTCTTTGCCAATGACGCGGTTGCGAGTTGTTCTTGTTGTGCTTGTTCTTGTTGTTCGTGGTGTGCATCAACGTTTGAGTGGTGATGTTCGTCGTGGTTTGCAATATGCTTTAGCTGTATGTGCACAGCGGAGCACACGTGAGCCTGTCTTTCAGAAGCGAGTGTGTCTTTCACGAAACACGAGGAGACTCGGGCAAGGCAAGCAAGCAACGAAGAGCTCAATGCGCGACGCATGAGATGGAAGGATGAACATGCTTGGAGCTCGTCGTCGTTGCTGATCGTGGTGTCGTGCAAAGGAGGACGCTTGCTGTCAAAGTGAGTTTCCTGCAACTATGCTAGAGTTTGTATGGATGAGTGGGACTTGTGCATGTTCTGTTAAACGAACGTACATGATGTAGGAAGGGTTGAATCAACCTGCAATTGTATGCAAACACGAAATAGAAAGGATTTGTGTGGCCCACGCGACCCACTCGAAGCGTTCCCACCAATCAAACACGACGCCAGTCAATCCAAACTCTGCGACGTGTGACGACAGCGAGAACAGCAGCGCGAGACACAGCAAGAAGCGTGAGAGACGCTCAGCAGCGCAGATCGCAACACTCTCGCCACGCACGACACGCTCTCGACGACGACGACGACCATCATGAGCTCGGACGCTGCTACGACCACGCCACCGCCTGCGCCAACTTCTGCTGCGCCTGCAGCGTCGAAGGAGATGACGAGCAAGGACTACTACTTTGACTCGTACTCGCACTTTGGTATCCATGAAGAGATGCTCAAGGACACCGTGCGCACGAAGACATACATGGACGCGATTCTCCAGAGCAAGCACTTGTTCAAGGGCAAGATCGTGCTCGACGTCGGCTGCGGCACGGGCATTCTCTCGATGTTTGCTGCAAAGGCTGGCGCGAAGCACGTCTACGGCGTCGACTGCTCTGGGATCCTCACGCAGGCGCGCGAGATCGTCAAGGCGAACGGCTTTGAAGACAAGATCACGCTCATTCAAGGCAAGATGGAGGAGCTCGAGCTCCCAGTCGACAAGGTCGACATCATCATCTCCGAGTGGATGGGCTACTTCTTGCTCTACGAGTCGATGCTCGACACGGTCCTGTACGCGCGCGACAAGTACCTCGTCGACGGCGGCGCGATGTTCCCCGACCGCGCCGTGCTCTACCTCGGCGCGATCGAAGACGGCGAGTACAAGGCCGAGAAGCTCGACTTCTGGGACAACGTCTACGGCTTTGACATGAGCTGCATCAAGGAGATCGCCAAGGTCGAGCCGCTCGTGGATACGGTGAACGGCGACGCGCTCTTGAGCGACGTCTGTCCGATCCTTGACATTGACCTCACGACCGTGACGAAAGACGAGCTGAGCTTCTCGTCGCCGTTCCAGATCACGGCGTTCCGTCAGGACTTTTGCCACGCGCTCGTGGCGTACTTTGACTGCACGTTCTCGCGCTCGCACAAGAAGATCGCGTTCTCAACAGGTCCAAAGGCCAAGTACACGCACTGGAAGCAGACGATCTTCTACCTCGAAGAAGAGCTCGCGTGCTCCCCTGGCGAAGTGATCGAGGGCGAGCTCACGTGCAAGCCGAACGCGTCGAACCCGCGCGACTTGGACATTGACATCAC
Organism: Pythium guiyangense; assembly: GCA_003730235.1. NCBI lineage: Eukaryota > Oomycota > Peronosporomycetes > Pythiales > Pythiaceae > Pythium > Pythium guiyangense. Next base: position 680,999 of record QXDM01000017.1, on the reverse strand, counting down.
CGTGCGCTTTGACGGCGCGAGCGGGTCGTACAACCAGACGCACGCGTACAAGCTGCGCTAGGTCGCAGTGCTTGGCAGTCCGACTGCGCCATAAATGAATCACATTATGTACAGAGAATGACAGTGGATGTTGGATTGAGTTGTTGTTACGCCATTGCGACTGCAACGATCGTCAGTGCTACTGCTGCAGTCATGCTCGATGCGAGACTGCCTGTGCGAGGCGCAGCAGCCGACGTCGTGCCCATGCTGTTGCTGTTGCCCGAGGCGACTGGTTTGCTCCCACCGACCTTCTTGGGCACCGGCGCGACGGGGCATCTCGGAGACGACTCGCCTCGCGCAGTCGCGGCGTCACTAAGGTTCTTGGACGCGAACATGAGGCACTTGTCCGAGGACCACTCGCACATCATGCCGTCGAGGATCGCGAGTCCTTTGACTGCCATCGCCGACGGTGCCCACATGCGAGAACCAAAGTCCTTTCGAGCTGAGACACTCGTCAGCGCTTGCATCTCGCCGATCTCGACTTGGAGAATGCCCGAGCCAGCGACGCGGAAGCTCGCGGCTTGGACGTACACGGCGCTGCGGTTTGCGAGCACGAAGACGTTGCCGCTGCCGTTGAGGAAGACTGAGACGGCATCGCTCGGGAACGTCGCGTTCAGGTCCTTGTTCACGATAGCGCCTTTGCTTGACGTAAGACTCCCGACGTCGACGCTCGGTGCCAAGTGGATGCTCACGGTAGAGTTCACAGCGCTCGGCGTGACCACGAGTGCGTCGCGACCGCTCGTGCTGCGCGTCGTGGCGACCTGGACCGTGCCGTTCGCGACTGCGACTGTCCCGAGCGCTCCGTCTGGCAGCAAGTCGCTGTCGACTCGGTGCACGTCGACGAAGGCTCCGCTCGCGATGTGGATGTCCAGCGGAACGCTCGAGGTCGTGTCGTCTCCGCCGGCTGCGTGCGTGAGGATCGTCCAGACAGGGTTCACGGTTCCTGATCCGACGTCATGAGGCACGACTTGGCGCGTCGCTTCCGTGAGCGCGATGCTCGAGGCGTTCTCGGCTGCTGCTGCGGCGTCGCGCAGTCCTCGCCGGACCTTGAACGCGTAGTCCTCTTTCTTCTTCGTGAAGAGCACGTCGTCCGCGACCACGACGTCTCCCGAGCCGCTCGCGATCACTTTCTTCAGCGCCGCTTTGCGCAGCAGCACGACTTCCGTGAGGAGCGCGTCGGCGGTACTGCTGTTGCTGCCGCTACCGCTGCCGCGCGAGACAGCGAGCTTCGCGCCGCTCATCCCGCGCTTGCTCACGACTGCGACCGAGTCGACGAGCGCCTCGGTCTCGCCAAAGACCTTGATCGAGCCGACGTACTTGCTTGTGCTTGTGCTTGCATCTGCAGCGGCCGCTTCGTACGTGATGAAGACTTGACCGGGCAAGTCGAGTGCGAGCGCCTCGATCGCAGCGATCTTGCCGTCGGCGTCGCCACTGATCGTCCACTGCTTTGAGAACGACTGGCTCGGGAGCAATGGACTGCGCTCAGCGGAGGCAGGAGTCGAAGCGATCACAAAGCTGGGTGTCGTTGTTGCTGCTGCTACTTTGGCGGAGAGCGCGTGGTGCGCACATGTAGCCGCAATGAGCAGAAGAAGCGCGAGCGCTGGGCGATGAACTGCTGACAGCAGCATGCTAGGACTTGAGTCTTGAGTCTTGAGTCTTGAGTCTTGAGTCTTGAGTCTTGAGTCTTGAGTCTTGAGTCTTGAGTCTTGAGTCTTGAGTCTTGAGTCTTGAGTCTTGAGTCTTGAGTCTTGAGTCTTGAGTCTTGAGTCTTGAGTCTTGAGTCTTGAGTCTTGAGTCTTGAGTCTTGAGTCTTGAGTCTTGAGTCTTGAGTCTTGAGTCTTGAGTCTTGAGTCTGAGTCTTGAGTCTTGAGTCTTGAGTCTTGAGTCTTGAGTCTTGAGTCTTGAGTCTTGAGTCTTGAGGTCTTGAGTCTGAGTCTTGAGTCTTGAGTCTTGAGTCTTGAGTCTTGAGTCTTGAGTCTTGAGTCTTGAGTCTTGAGTCTTGAGTCTTGAGTCTTGAGTCTTGAGTCTGAGTCTTGAGTCTTGAGTCTTGAGTCTGAGTCTTGAGTCTTGAGTCTTGAGTCTTGAGTCTTGAGTCTTGAGTCTTGAGTCTTGAGTCTTGAGTCTTGAGTCTTGAGTCTTGAGTCTTGAGTCTTGAGTCTTGAGTCTTGAGTCTTGAGTCTTGAGTCTTGAGTCTTGAGTCTTGAGTCTTGAGTCTTGAGTCTTGAGTTGAGCAGTGAACAACTTGAGCAATGCAAGTGCTCAGGAACGTCTCGCGTGCATTGCGATACGCACAAGGCTGTGCAAGTACAGGCGTGAGACTCGAGTCACTTGTATCCACAATCGCTGCTGCCCGCTGCAGCAGCGGACTAGGTCCTGTTTCCTCCTTCGCCTGCCTGTCTTTGGAGCTCCGGATGCAACGTGCGACACAAGCATGGCGCTGTTCGAATGTCCGCAGACCAACACACACGCTCGTACTCGCAGTGGCGCTCGTCATCGACAGCAAGTGCTCACAGACGACTCGTGTCGCTCTTCTGCTTTGTTTGAATACTCTTACTAGGAGCTCTCTGGTCGACAACACGTCTCTTACTCGAGCTACATCGATGATCGCTACCCACTGCGCACTTCTTGGTGCGATCACCACGCCCAACGCCTCGCAGGCGACACATTCACGCACTCACTCACTGCTGCGTGAATGTCAGTCCCAAGTCGACCTCGTACTTGCCCGTGTCGGCGTTCTTCGCAAACACAAACATGGGGAGCATCGCCCCCGGCGCCAAGAACATCTTCGTGTCGCTAGCTTCGTGCACGAGACTCAGCGATGCTGCGAGCTGACCGAACTGCAGCGCGAGATGGTTCGCTGGCGTCGCGCTAACTGTCATCGTGTCGTAGAACGCGAGCGAGTGCGGCGGCGCGTAGACACCAGTGATCGCTTGTGCGTCTTCCGAGCGGAGCGGCAAGTTTGGCGGGTGCTTCCAGAAGCTCGCGTCCATCGTGGGCATGCCTGGCGACGTCGGAGGCGTCGGTACAGCTGCGCGCCACTGCGTGAACGACAGGTCCAAGACGTCTTTCGGGACGTCGAGGAAGATGCCCATGAGGTACGACCGCATGTGGTCGATGCGCAGACTACTCTCGCTCCCGCCTCTCGCCTGTGAGTTCGCCATGATCACGACACCGAGCTGCTCGTCGTCTGGCGTGAAGCCCGTGCGCGTTCGGTGCACGGACGTGTCACCGCCCTTTTCAAAGTACGCGTGGCCCCAGAGCGCGTGGCCGACTGCGTCAAAGCCGTAGCCTGTAGCGAGGGTGCTGCCACCAGGGGCAAAGTGGTGTCCTGCCAACGCAAACTTCTCGACTGTCTTGTCGTCGACGATGGCCTTGCCGGACGTCATCTCGGTCACGAGACTCGGCGAGCGCAGGATCGTCACGCCGTCGACACTGCCTTTGTTGAGCAGCAAGCGCAGGAACTTGGCCATGTCGTCCACGGACGACAGCATCGAGCCCGCAGCGAGCTTCGGACCAGCGACACCGGCCACGAGCGTCACTTCTGGAGACGCGTAGACGTCGTACTGGTGAAGCACCTCATTGTCAAAGTAGACGTGGCCTGATGCGATGTCGACGTCGCCTTGTGTAGCAGCTGAGCTCGAGAACGTCCGCGTCATGCCAAGCGGCTCCCAGATGCGCTGCTGGAGGAACGTGTCCCACTCGAGTCCACTGACGTGCTCAATGACTTGTCCGAGGATCGCAAAGTTCGGGTTCCCGTACTCGTACTCGCCACGGAGCGAGTGCTCAGGCTCCGCGCCGCCGAGCGCAGCGACAAAGTCCTTGTCAGTTGCGTACGTGCCGAAGAACCAGCCCAGGTCTTGCGCGCGTCCGAGTCCCGAGTTCATCGCGAGGAGGTCGCCGATCGTGACGTGCTGCTCCGCGTACTTGTCAAAGAGCTTGAGCGCCGGGAGGTGCTTGATGACTGGGTCGCGCCACGCGAGCTTGCCGTCGCCGACCTGGCGGAGCGTTGCGCATCCAGCAGCGACGAGATGGCAACGTCAATGAGATCAGTGAGTGAGCGAGTGAGAGAGAGTGACTGCGCACAGTTAGACGGTAGTGAGAACAGCACGACTGTGATGCCGAGTTTCGTACCAGGATCGCAATGCCAAGCGCAACGAAGGTCTTGGTGACCGAGCCGATCTGGAAGAGCGTCGACGTCGTGATGGCGCTCGAGCTGTCGTTTGCATGACGGAGTCCGTAGCCTTTGTTCAGCACGACCTGCCAAGTGTGCAGCAACGGCAAAGACATAAGAGAGATTGAGAGATAGTGTGAGTGCCATGCATGTTGCTCGTGTCTTTCGCCCGCCAGTGTGCGCGAAGCAAGCCAGCCAGGAGTCAATTGGCCTCCATCAAGCAAAGCAAGCAAACAACCACACTCGCTGCTTTGCCGTACCTTGTCCTTGTAGACGACTGCCACACCGATGCCGACACCGGTGTTGCCGTTCTTGGTCTCGCGCTCTAGGAACGCGTTTGCCTCGCTGATCTTCATCTCGAGCGAGCGTCCTGCAATGGGGAACCGTCCATTGCGGATGTAGCCTTGGAGCTTCACGTCGAGCTCCGCAGGGTCGTCAGTGTTGTCATTGACTGACACTTGATCGATGGCGTCGTCTTGCGTCTTGGACGCGACTTCAGGCATCTTGTTGCCATCGTCAGTTGATGGTGCAATGACAGTCGTAGAGGCGACAGGTTCGTCGAGTTGGTTCGTCATGGTCGAGTGCGTTGCGTGCGTTGAGAGAGCGAGAGAGTGAGAGCTGGTGATGTGGGAGTGGCGTTGCAGAGCGGAGCTGTTGTTGTGCTGACAGAGCAAATGTGAGAGTGGGGACGACAGTGTGAATCGACGTTCGAGACGCGAGCGTGCGTCTGCTGAAGACACACAGGCGTAGACGAATGGAGACGTGTGTGTTGCCATCAGAGTGAGAGAGAGACCCAAGTCAAGAGCAGCAGCGCTGTTCACCTTCGCGACGTGAAGTTGGCAGCTTGCATGAATGGTTGTGCTTGGATGGAGTGTGTGTGCTTGATTGATGAGCACGGCTCGAGTCGGTGCTTCATGCCCTTGACAGTCAGTCAGTCATCTTGACGCCATCATGTTGATACGTCGAGAAGGCTCATGTGTGTGAGTATGTGAGTCTTCACGTCGCTGCTGCGTCGTCCTCTTCGCTGACTGAGCTACGAGGATTGATCGACACGCTCTAGGACACAACACACTTGGCTCGCTGTGAGCAATGTCTTGCGAGCTTGCACGCTCAACTGCTGTCTGGTATGTTGCTCGGCGGCGTTCCAGAGATCTGCCACTGTTGCTTTCGGTACTGTGGCTCTCAGGAACACGAGCTCAAGCGTGCTGTCGTCTTGAGGACTTGCCGATTAGTCCGTCTAGTGGTGGTGGTCGTCAGACACGCGAGCAAGACCAGACAAGCAAGTGAGCATGAACGACGGGAGCTAGGACGACGACATGGGCTCGAAGCGTCAGGACACCAAGAGTGTGTGCGAGTCACAGTCCAAGACACACGTCGAGTCTCGTCGAGGCAACTGCCTTGGTCGAGACTATGCTGCTCGCTTTGTGCTGCGCTTCCTCTGCGATGTCGTAGCGCGTTCCTCGAGTCGTTCGTTCATGCAGATGCAGTTTGGTCCAGTTCATGCTCGCTGCACGAGGTGGTCGTAGTGCTGCTGCTGTAGAGACGCTGCCACTGCTATCACTAGCTCGCTTGCTTGCTTGGTGCAGCTAGATGCTCCTATCGACACTGGTGGCAACGACGATGTCAGGTGCTTAGACTTGGACTGGCAAGTGTGCCATCGCAAGGTCTGTGCTGGACGAAAACCACTTGTGTTTCGTATGTTGACTGGCAATGCGAATCGCTCTGCTGTTTGACTTTTCAAATCCGAGCGCCAACACAAAAGAGAGCAACACGAGCACAAGCAACATGACGCTGACTGCGACGACGGCTGCGCGCTCAAGGCTGCGCGCTGCGCCGCGGTCGACTGCAGTCGAGTCGTTCCTGCGCAACTTTGAGAGCGAGCGCGCGCGGCTGCCAGAGGTGCTCGAGATCGCGCTCTGCTACGGCGTCTTCTGCATCGCGCAAAACTTCTCGCTCAAGAGCATGCGCGTCGACGAGCTCCGGACGATCACGAGTGAGTGCGTCCCAGTGTTTGTGTGCTTGCTTGTGCTTGTGCTTGTGCTTGTGCTTGTGCTTGTGCTTGTGCTTGTGCTTGTGCTTGTGCTTGTGCTTGTGCTTGTGCTTGTGCTTGTGCTTGTGCTTGTGCGTCTTGCGTTGCTGTACAATGTGTCTTCACCGAGCACTAGACACTGAGTATGACCTATCACGAGCTGGAAAGAGCTCACGAGCGACTCGCACACTCACGCTCACACGACTTCATGTTTGTATGGCCACACTCAGCGTACGACACGACCAAGAAGCGCGACTTCTTTGTGCGCAACGCAGGCGCTCGCTCGTGCACCAGCCACAGCACACAGCGCTTGCTTGCATCGCCACACTCGCCATCGCTATCATCATTGGCATTGGCACCGCAGCTGCCGTCTACTGAGCCGCTCGTGCACGTCAAGCCATCGCACTCGTGGCGCGACGGCAACGACGACGCCGAGATCCTCGAGCCGCCGAGCGTCTTGCGCAATGCTGCGCACGAGAGCAACGCGCTGGACGCACCAACTGCTGGCACTGACGCGCACGAGTGGCGCACAAGAGATGGCGGCAAGTATGACGAGTCTGCTCGTCTCGACAGCAGCAAGCGTACGTCTCGCTGTCTGCACTGGCGCATACACTCGCTCTCGTGCAAACGCTCACTCAAGCTCACTCGCTACGGACTGGACACTCGCAGCAGCGATGGATGCGCTCGACGTGCTCACGAGCGTCCTCGGTCAGGCGTTCGTCGACGCGGCGTGGACGGCGTTTGCGACTCGGAGCACCTCGGCGCTCGCGACGCAAGAGGCGCTCGACGCGTGCTTTGTGCGCGTGGACCAGCGCAAGGACGCGGCGATGGTCGCTGCGCCCGCGCTCCCAGTCGCGTCGTTCCGCGCGTTCGTGGTCGAGTACGTCAAGCGCTGCGTCGCGCAGCACGCGTCTGTTGGTGTCCAGTGCAGCAGCAGCAACAGGAGAAGCGACAGTGAGCGAGAGCTAGCGACGCCAAGCAGCGTCCATGCGACTGAGGACAGCGAGCAGCGGCGGCAAGAGCGCAGCGGTGAAGGAGCGCCAGGTCGCAGTCGCTCGACAACGAGACTGTCGGTCATTCAGCGAGCTGGTGAGCCATCGACACACTCGCGGCTTCGCTCTCAAGCACTAGCGACGCGGGCAAGAGCGACAACTACAGCAGCGAGTGCACACAGAGCGCCAACGGCACTCGCGCACGTCGAGTCGAAGCTCAAGCCAGCGCTCGACGCGCGTCGCGCCAAGCTCTTGCGCGTCCAGAAGACGCAGACGCAGATCTTGAAAGAGCGACTCGCACGCGCGCGACTGGACGAGTACGCGGCCAAGCGTCTGCTCGACACGGCAGCGAGTGGTGGCCGAGCGCCTGGCGCGACTAACACGACGCGGAGGATGCCGCTGTCCGACATCCCGACAGGTACAGAGGCGACTGGCGCGTGTCGAGTGCTTGCGTAGCGGATCGATAGAGAGCACGTGGTCGTGGCTCACACTCTCACACACACTCACACTCACTCTCTTGTTTGTGTGTCTGGCGACGGCAGGCGCTGCAGCGCTCGAGATCGCCGACGACTTCATCAAGAGTCCGCTACTCGAGCGCTTCAGTCGCGACAAGGAAAACGTAGCGAGTATGAACCAGGAACAGCAGCAAGAGAACGAGCGAGGTCATGGCGGCGTGGATCCGCTGCAGGAAGAGCTCTACGGCGCAGCGGCGCTCGACGACGCGTTCCTCGGGTGCTCAGTGCCTCACACACGTACGCAACAAGCGCCTCGCGCCACAAAGCGCGCGACTCGAAGTGCGTCCCACGCTGTGTGTCCTAGTGTGAGAGAATGTGAGAGAGCGTCTTGGTGGGCTGAGCTGTCGACTGTGTGTGTCTGTAGACTACGGCGGCTGGCTCGGAGACTTTGGGCCGCTGCATACAAAGACTGTCGTGTCCGAGTGGGGCGCACCCAACGAGAGCGACGAGGACGAGGACGCAAGAGCCAACGACGGTGCGTACAGAGATGATGACGATGAATGTGTCATGACCTCACGACACGGTCACCAGGAGGCTCTGGTGCGCTGATGGCGGCAATGACAGCAACACTGTCGAGCGACTGCTGCTGCTGCTGACATGATGATCAAGACAAGTGGCTGGTGCTGACGCAGTGGTGGTGCTCTTGTGTGGGTGGATGCGACTGCGCAGACGCAAGCGGCGGTCGGGAGCGAGAGCAGTCGAGAGCGCCAGTCGCGCGCACGGCGTTCGAGTGGACGTTCGATCGGTACGAGTGATGGACTAAGAGGCGCTTGCTCATTGTCTCTTGCGTCATGCGACGGCACTGGACGCTGTCGTGCTCACTGTCGACTGAATCGATCGCTGCTGTTCTGACGGACGGGCGGACGGACGGACTGGTGCTGCAGACCCACTGCTGCTCCGGCTTCTCTTGATGCGTCGAGTACGCACCGCAGTCGCACGCGCCACAGACGCCGCAACGACAGCGATGACGACAGGAGCAGTCGCCACAGACACAGGACGACGAGCAACGGCCATCAGCAGCAGCAGCGCCATGGCGATGCTCAAGGAGACGACCAAAGCAACCAGAGCGACAAGTACGATGATGCTGGTGACAGAGACAGTGACGCACTCAGTGACGGCAGTGCGAGTTGCGTCTCGGATCCGGTCTTCCAGTGGCTCAAGCGCGCGGTCTAGCGAGAGACGAAGAGGAAGGAAGACGCCCGGCAGTGTTGCGCATCGAATGGACGCTGTCTGTCTCTTCACAATGTCTGCGGATCTCACACGCGCCAACGGCTTGAGCTCGCGACAAACGCGTGGAGCGCCATGGCGACGTTCACTGCCGTGTACAGCGCGTAGTAGAGAATGAGCAGGCGTCCGTACCATGCAGGACAGTGGAAGCCGTGGCGCTGAAAGACAACAGCAGACGCTGCGAGCGAGACGACGAGGAAGCCGAGCGACACGACTGCATGGGCGTCGAGCTCGAGCGCAAGCGCATCGCCGCGTGCGAGCGCGACGGTCATCGGGACGCCGAGACCGAGGAGGATGTTGAACACCGGACCGCCGTAGCAGCCAGCGATCGCCATCTGCGGGAAGCCGGCGCGCGCGACCGAGACGTTTGTGATGAGGTCGCCGACCGAGTTGCCCCACGCAAGGACCGTGAGCCCCAAGAGGCTGTTGCTCGCGTGCGTGATGACGCCAACGGCGATCAGCAGCGCCATGAGCTCGTTCGCCACTGCGTAGATCCAGCACACGCAGGATGCGAACGCGAGCGCGAGGAACACAAACGCCGCGCCAGTCGCTGTCGGCGCGTGCGACCGGTGCGTGCAGCAGTTGACTGCGACGGCTGCAGCAGCGCCGCCAGCGAGCGCGAGCTGCCACAGCGGCGTGTTGTACCGACTGTGCGGGAAGACGCAGTCGTTCAAGGCGCCGGCCGTGAGCAAGACAAAGAGCGGGACGGTGATCGGCGCGAGCGTCGCAAGCGGTCGCGACCACGCGTCGTCGTCGAGTAGAGGGATCGTCACGTCGCGCACGAGTGCGAGCACCGCAAGCGGGACGCTCAGGACTTTGACCACGACGCTTGCATCACTCGCAAAGACGCTGCGGACACGGCGCTTGACGCGCCAGCGCCAGCGAAGATGCCGCCAGTACGCGCTCTCAATGATCCCAGCGCCAGTCGTGAATGCCATGGGCGAGTCACTACAAGCGCTTGAGCTGTCTGTCGTGGCGTCGCCATGCTCGATGCGATCGGCGTCCGAGAGCAGCGGCGACGAGAGCGCGTCGCTCGTGTCGTCGTCATAGTCAAAGTGGTCGGGGATGACCGTGTTCGTGAAGTGCGGCGCTGGCTGCTTCGTCGGCGACGCGAGCGCAAACGCGCCGTCTTTGCCAGCGAGCTGCGCGGCGTGCGCGCGCGTGATGAACACGTACGGCGTCGCGGACTTTGTGCCACCGGCAGCGGTTGCTGGCGCTGCGCGTGGCGACAGCGCGTGCCAGAACGCCGAGAGCACCATCGCACTGTTGCTACTCGGCGACCCTGGTGCTGCGACGCGCGCGACAGTTGCTCGCGCGCTGCGGTACCGCGAGACGCACTCGGGCACGAGCACCGACGCGACGTAGAGCGCGTAGCCGACGAGCAAGAGCAACACGACGGACGCGTTCTGCTGCGCGTCCTTACCGTCGAGCGCTGCTGCGAGCACGAGCAGCAGCAGCAGCGACGCTACGAGCGCGCTCACGTCACGGATGAACGGCCAGCGATCGACCTGCACGGCGCTTGCGACTGCGACGCTCCCAACGACAACCGTCGAGACGAACATGGCGCCGCCGAGGAGCTCGTTCATGCCCGTGTCGCCGACGCCAGACGAGTACGCGGCGATGGCAGAGAACACGTCCGGCGCACCATTGCCACATGCGAGGAACGTCACGCCAGCAATGTCGTACGGGATGTTGAGCTGCGTGTGCGTTGAGTAGCAGTATGTACATGAGTGTAAGAGAGAGAGAGAGAGAGCAAGAGGTGGTTGTGTCAAGCGATGCTCGTACCTTTTCGCTGATGTTGGCGAGCGTTGGCGAGAAGTAGCCGTCTGCAGTCGTCCCGACTGAAGACATGGGCGAGTGTGTGACAGTGTGTGAGTGCATTGGTAGCTCGTACGATGATCCGAGCGAGCCGCAGCGATGCATGTGAGCACAAGAGCTGAGCAAGTAGACGTACGGAAGAAGAAGAGCGCTGCGAGCCAAAGGAGCAGTGCGAGCGCTGAGAGCAGCGGGACGCCTGCGAATGTGCAGTAGTGCAAGTAGACGTAGTCGATCTGCAGCGGTCCGAGCGTCGCGTTGTACGCGTATGCGCTGCAGTCGACCCCATCGCTGCGCACGAGCAGCGCATCCATCGCCGCTGTCTTCTGTTGTTCTCGCTGCATGATCTGGTTCCCTTTCAACTGTTACGGCTTTTTAGATACTGCGCAGACTGTATTTTACTGAAGATGCGGTCGTATACATATTTCGTAGCATTCCCAGATCACCACCACTACATCAAGACCATCGTGCGCTGTGCTCTTCCTGTTGTCCATGACTCTCTTCGTACGGACGCTACAGCGCTTGGAACTGCCTAGCAGACACTCTAGACGACCATCTGCCATAGTAAGAGAGCTAATGTGCCATCGTCGGAAGCTGTTCGCGTTGTTTGCCAGATGTATTCGCTCTAGAGTTCCTCTTCAGTCAGGAACGTCACGCTCACAAGACTCACGCGTTGCTGTCAAACGCCTCGACGTCACGAGAACGACGACCGCCGCCGCATCTTGAGCTGCAGGCGATTGAGCACGACGACCGAGTACGCGACCTTTGCGAGACTCCCAGACGACGACACCGGACTCATGTTGTCGTGGCCGACCGAGAGGTCCTCGGCTGCGAGTAGGAAGTCGTCGAGCGAGAACTCAAACTTGCGCAAGTGCTGCATCACACACGCCAAGGCCTTGCGCTTGCCCTTGTCACCGCCGCCGTAGACTTGTACGATGCGTCCGACGACTTCTTCGAGCTCGCTTAGCATCTCCGTGAGCTCCGAGAGGTTCCCGCCGCCAAAGAGACCGTTGCGCAGACGCGCTGCACGGACGTCTTCGTGCATGAGCGGCGCGAGGTGGCGCACAGACGTCTGCTTGATGTGCGTGATCTTCTTGCGGAACTCTTGGATGATGTTGTTCGCCATCTCGGGGTAGTGCAAGCTGATGCGGTCGAGGCCATTGCGACTGAGCACGAAGAGACTGATGTACGTCTTGGCGCGGATGCTCGCCGCGCGCTTTGACATGGTGAGCATCGCGATCTCGCCAAAGTAGCTCCCTTCGAGGAGCGTCGCAACGACTGCTTCGTTGCTCGTGCCGGCGTGGAAGAGCACCTCTGCGACGCCTTTGACGAGGAAGTACATGTGCCGACCCACTTGTCCTTCTTTGAAGACGTACTCGCCGGGTGTGCAGAACTCGGGGTCGAGGATCCCCATGAGGTACGACACGCAGCCGTCGTCCTGTGATGCAAAGAACGCAATCTTGCTCACGACGTCGCGGTTGAGATGGAGCACGAGCTGCGAGCGGAGGTTGTCCGAGAGCGCCGACAAGATCGTGTCTTCGTTCTCGTCGTCGCGCTGGAGCAAGTAGTACTCGTAGTACCGCCGTAGGCGCGCAGCAAGAGGCTTGGGGATACTCCGCTCTTTCAAGTACGCCTTGAGCCGGTCCATGCGCTCGCGGTGCGTGTCGACGTTGATGTGAAGCTCGTCGACAAGGCTCGAGAGCGTCCCGACGACGTACGTGAACGTCGAAGCGCCAATGATGACGCCGATCGTGACGTAGAGCACCTCGGCTGGGTTCCCAGGGTTCGAGTCACCGTAGCCGACAGTCGTCATGGTCGTGACGGCCCAGTAGAGACAGAAGACGTACTTCTCAAACGTCGAGTAGTACGTTGGCATCCACCGCATGAGACTGTCACCGTAGACGTCGGCGCTCGTGAGCGAGACGTAGTAGAAGCCGCACGTGAGGATATGCGCGATGAACCAGACTTTGAAGAGCAGACGCACGACGCGCAGTGTTGAGTGACTCGCAACTGCGACGGTCTCGACGCGCATGATCGTCCGCAAGAGCTTGAGCACGCGCGTGAGCTTCAGGAGCCGAATCGCGCGAAAGTAAAAGACCGAACGCGTGCTCGTGGCGTCGCCGTACCAGAGCCGCACGAGTGCTGAGACTGGAAAGACGGCGAGGACGTCGACGAGGAACCACGTGCAGAGGTACCGGCGCGCAATGCCCCACGGCGACACGATCAAGCGGTTCGCACGTCGGTCGAGCACAGCGGTGCGAAAGTTGAGCGCAATGTCCATGGCAAAGAGCACTTCGATCCCGAGCTCGAGGTGCACGAGCCACGCGTCTTGGTCCGACACATCCGAGAGGAACGTGATCTCGAACGGAATCGCTGCGGCGCAGTACATGAGCTGCAAGCCGATGAAGAAGTCCCACGCGAGCTTGTACGGATGGTCAGGTGGGATCGCGCTCTTGAGCACGTTGCGCCACTTCTCGACCGTCGAGAGCTGATCGGTCTGTGAGAGGATCGCGATCATGCGCTGCTTCTCCGTGACCGAGTTGAAGACCGAGACGCCCATGGACAGGTCGAGCGTCATGCACTGGAGGATCGGAATCGGCACGGACCGATACGACGTGAGGACACCGTCGAGCAAGACTGTGAGCGTTGGGTAGACGTTCTCGATCCCAATGAGCTCCGACACGGGGTCGCTCTTCTGCGAGCTCAAGTACACGCGGTAGCGCGCGAGCGTCTGCTGAAAGACGCGGTCGTAGAGCGCACTGCGGTCCTGGTGGTACGTCAAGAGCGTCTGCTCGACGTCTGGGAACTCCTCAATGAGCCGATCAAAGTCCTCTTTCGGGAGCGTGTACAGGTCGCAGCTCGACTTGGCCGTGTACGAGTTCTGATGGAGCGTGTAGTTGAGCAGCGAGGACTCGCCAAAGATGCCGTGCTCGGTTAGGATCTCGAGCACGACGAGCCACTCGTTGTTTGGCGCCGTACGCTTCACTTCGATCACGCCCGAGTTGAGGATGAACATCTCGGTCCCGACCGAGTGCTCCTTGGCGAGGACGTCGCCCGTGACGGCGATGAGCGGCTTGATGTACATCGCCATGTCCATGACAAACTGCGTACTCAGGCGCTGGAACGCCGGGATGCGAAAGAACGAGTTCTTGTACGTCTCTTGGAGCACTTCGCCGCGGAGCGAGAGCGAGAACTCACAGAGGAGCTCGCGCTCGTCGAACGCACTTGTCTTGGCGATGTAGTGGCGAAAGTAGCGCAAGAGGCGGCTCTTGAGCTGCTTGGGGATCGCCTTCTTCTTGACAAACTCCTGGACAATCCCGAGCTTCCGCGCGCGCGTCGTCGTCTCGCGGTTCCAGAGCTCGAGGATCTTGGTGATGTTGGCGATGATGATGCCAAAGCCGCCGGCGCCAATGACCATCGTGACCATCGAGAAGAGGCGCTCGTCCGTGTTTGTTGCGTGGACGTCGCCGTAGCCGACGCCAGCGACCGTCGCGATGACCCAGTAGAAGCTGTAGAGGTACCGCACGTCGGCAGTCTCCATCGCGAGGCCGCTCGATGTGATCCACGTCACAGCCATCGGGTCATCGGTGTAGCCGACGTAGTGCCAGAAGCACGTGAGCACGTGTGTCACTAACAGCACTTGACTGATGAGCTGCGTCATGCGCGTAATGACGGCGTCGAGCTCTAGGACGTCCTCCATCTTCATGGCGAACTGCCGGAGCTTGATCAAGCGCGCGAGCTTCGTGATGCGCACGAGGCGGATCATGCGCGCGAGCTTGAGCGAGAGCACCGAGTTGTCGCGCGCGTCCGTGCTCACGCCGTTGATGACGTAGTCGGCTGGGATGATCGCCAAGACGTCCGGTACGAACCAGGACGAGAGGTACCGCCGTGCAATCTGCCGTCGGTCGCGCACCATCGGCTCTTCTTCACTCACGTAGAAGCCAACGAAGAAGTTCTGGAGCACGTCGAGACTGAAGAGCACGTCTGTGAAGATCGAGATCGAGCGCCAGCCGAGGCCAAACTCGAGGTCGGGGAAGCCGACTTCGATCGGGATCAAAATCGCGCTGTAGAGCACGATGAGCATCATGAGCGAGTCCCACACGAGCTTCGGGTTCGATCGCGGGTCGAGGATCGGGAGCACGAGACGCGAGAGGAATCGCCGGTGCTGGTTGTAGAACATGCTCCAGCGCAGCGAGAGGCGCGAGTGGTAGTCGGTCTCGTCCGCGAGCACGCACACGGACGCGCGAGACTGGAGCGAGCGCGTAGGCGAGCCAGTCACAGAGCCTTCACCAAACGAACCGCGCAGCGATCCAGTGCGGCCGACTGAGCCGGAGCGACCAACAGAGCCAACTCGACCAAGAGACGAGCGCTCGCCTGTACCAGACTCTGTGGCGCCGAGGCTACCGTCGCGACCAACAGAGCCTTGTCGCGGCGTCGTGAGTGTCACTGGGATCGTACCGAGGACCACAAACGACCCGCGGCGACTTCCGTTCGCGACACTCGTTGGCGATCGCACCATTGGCGCCACTTTCTTTGTCTTTGCGTCTTTGAGCGCCGGTGATGTCGCTTGCGCTGCTTTCTGCTGTTGTTGAGGCGACGCTGGCGCCAGACTAGCGCTCCGCGTCGGAGCTGCCGCGGATGTGTCGAGTGGCGGCAGTGGGACGACGTGGTTCTTCTTGCGCGCACTGGCCGGCGGTCCAGTCGACAGCGAGCGAATGAGGCGTATGGTCAGTGGCTTGGGGGTTGCTGCAGTGGCTACGAGCGCAGCTGGTGGCGACGCTGTTGAGGTCGCATCGCTCCTGTTGTCGGCATCTAGCGGCGTCGGATTCGAGTCGCTTCGGTCTCCGCTACTGCCACTGCTGTTCGTGTCAGCGTCCAGGATCGGCGACAGCAGACCGTCCTGGACTGCGTCGGCGTCATTGCGCACGCTCTCGGGGTCGATCGCCATGCACCTCCGCACGCGTGCGCACCGTCGGCAGCAGCTCGTCGGACGTCGCGATCGTTCTAGGACGGCTGTAGCAGTTTCGAGTACCGACGTATGTTCGTGTTCGATTTGCAACAGAAATGATGCATTTGTGGCATGTCATATTTCGAAACAAGGAACTCGACGACGTATGACCACCCAGCACCCCAGCTCACGCTTCTTCATGCTCGTGCTACTGCTGTCGCGACAAGTACGCTAGACGAAGACTGCCATTCAGGATACACTGCGTTAGGAGCATGATGTTGTTCGTGGCGGCGTTGACGTCGCAGGCGTGCACAGTCATGCAAGAGCTGTTGGTGCAGCGCAAGACGTGTGTACGACACGCGCGACCGCCGAGGAACACGCCGTTCACTATGTGCGGGAACAGCATGCGAAGACGAGAGAGGATCATCATGCAGTCTATTGGAGATAAGCAGCACGTTGGCCGGTCGTCGGTCACGTCAGCGTGCGCTCGAGTGGATAGACAGATGCAGCAGTCGTTGGTGCCGCCACTGGCTCGGTCTGGTAGAGCATGGCGTCGTCCCGGTCGATGGGGAAGACGGTCTCAGAGCCACCGAGGCGCCGCGCGGCGCTCAGACTATCGATCTCGCGGCAGATCGTCCGTGCGCTCGGAACGATGAAGACGCGCCAGACTTTTGGTGCAAACGCCGCAAGGAGTCCTGTGACGGAGCAGAGCGCGCAACAGAGGAAGAGACCCGTGACGCCACCGACGTGCACGATCGCGTAGAACTCGCGGCCGAACGAGACGTACGACGACATGAACACGACGACAGCCCACCAGAAGAGCAGCGACGCGAGCACGAGCGCGAGCATCACGACGCGGTGGCTCGAGACCTCCATGAGCAGTCGGACGTTTGCAAGGAACACGACTGTGAAGTTTTGTGCGAGGCCCATGGACCAGAGGTCGTTGTCTCGCCCGGTGCTCGACCACGGCGCGAGCGGCAGGAGCTCCGCTGGCACGAGCACGATCAAGACCGACGCGATCGTTGCTTCGAGCATCCAGTACGCAAACACGCGGACGTTCAGGAACGCGTGGAGGTAGCCGTCTTGGTACAGCTTGGGGTACACGAGCGACGTCTGCGGCGAGATGTCTTGGTCCAGGACGGCGAAGAAGAGCACCGGCAAGGCCGTGAAGCCAATGTTAAAGAGCTGCAGGAGCGTGTCGTAGTATGTGCTCTGGCCCGAGTAGAGGCAGTAGGCGCCGTAGACAAACTGCGGGAGCACGAGTAGGACGTTCTTGTAAAAGATGTAGAGCGTGAGGATCGACACGCGGCGGTTCATGCTCCGGCCGTGCACGAGCACGAGGCGCTGGAGGTGCTTGAACATTGGGATCGAGTAGTCGCTCGCGTCGGACGCTTGCTGTCCCTCTTCACCGGCAATGCCGACGCCAATGTGCGCGCGCTGGATCATCGGGACGTCGTTCGCGCCGTCACCGACGGACATCGTGACTTTGTCTGGGAACGACGCGCGGACCATCTCGACGATGAACTCTTTCTGCTTTGGACTGATGCGCGCGCACAGGACCGACTCGCAGCGATGGCAGAGCTCAAGGAACTCGCGCTCGAGACTGAACGTCTTGATCGCTTCGACTGCTGCGTCGTTCAGGAGCAGCGCCATCGCGCCTCGGCCGCTGTCTGTGCGCGTGCGAGCGAGCTCGGCTTGGAAGAACTGCTGTGCGGTGGTCTTGGACTCGAGGTACTGGTTGTCAACGAGCTTGATGAGCGTCATGTCGCTCGACACGAGGCGAACGGAGTACGCGACGTTCGTCGCCGTGTCGGGTCGATCGCCTGTGAGCATCCAGACCTTGATGCCAGCGGCGCGGAACTTCTCGAGGCACTCAGGTGCGCCGTCCTGGATCTTGTCTTCGATACCGGAGACGCCGATGAACGTGAGCTGCTGCTCGAGCTCGCTCACGACGCGCTCAACAGCTTCTTCCATACTCTCGCCACTGCTCGTGGCGCTGTTGCTACTGCTGCTGCAGCGCACAGCCATGTACCGCTCGAGCCACAGTTTGTACTCGGTCTCTGACACGTCGCGCTCTGCGATGCAGAGAACACGGAGACCGTTCGAGCTGTAGACCTGCATCTGCTCCTTTGCTTGCAGGACCTTGCCGCTGTGGTTCCGCTCGCTCAACGCCGCAAGCACGACCGAGTCGGCGCCTTTGATGAACAGCGTGAGGCGCTGCGTCGCGTGGTCGCGACACAAGATCGAGCTCTTCTTGCGGTCGCTCGTGAACTCAAAGATGTGGAGGATCTCGTACGTGGCGTCGGCGCCGTGGACCGAGAGGTAGATGTGCGTGTTGTCGCGCCGGCGGAGCTCAATGCCGACGCGCGCCGCGGCGATTGCAAGTGCGCGCTCGTCTGGTGACGGACCCGAGTACTCGAGCAGCGAGTGCGGTGACGATGCGACTGGCCCTGGCGCAACGAGACCCGGCGAGATCGAGTTGTTGAGCGCGAGGTTGAGGAAGAACCGGTGCATCTGCGGCGACTTCTGCACGTCGAGGACGCTCGCAGCCGACCGCGCGCGCTCGAGACGCGGCGACACGGGTGCGCCATCGATCTGCCGGAGCGTTCCGTCGACCACGTTGTAGTTGTACGTGCGGCCGTCGACGTGGCACGTCCGGAACTCCATGCGATTGCACGTGAGCGTGCCAGTCTTGTCGGTGAAGAGGTGCTCGACCATCCCGAGCTCTTCGTTCAGTTCGGACGACTGCACGCGCACGACCTGGCGCTTGTCTGCGGTGTTGACTGCGCTGCTCTTGGGGACGACGGTGTCAAGACTCGAGTGGACGCACAGCTCGCGGTCGTGCACGATCACGAGCGACTGAAAGTAGCGCGTGAAGTCGATCGTGACTTGGAGCGAGATCGGAACAAAGTTGGAGAAGAGGAGCATGTAGGCGAGGAAGAGCCAGAGGTAGTCGATCGTCGTGGCGTTCTTCGTCTCGTCCGCGATGAACGGATTGCGCTGGACGCTCGTGGACGTCGCCAAGCGCTTCTCGACCAAGACAGCGACGACGAGGATCGCGACTTGCGCGAGCACGACCCAGAGCGTGATCTTGTTGATGAACTTGTACAGCCAGCTCATCTTGACGGACGTCTCGGACGAGTTCTGCCGCACGCGCGTGTCGTCGCCAGTGTAGATGACGCACCCGACACCCCACGCCGTGTCTTTCAAGTGCGTCCCGCGCAAGAGCACGTGCGAGATGTCGAGCTCAGCAGTTGCGCCCGTGGCGAACTGCAGCGCGCCTTTGAACTTGTCGATGCGTCGACTCGGCGGCTCGCACTCGATCTGAATCCCAGCGAGGTTCGTGAGGACGCGAGCGTCGAGCGACGTCCCATCTGGCGCAAACTCTGCCGTGAACACGCTCTTGGAGAGCGCTGGGTGCGCGTACCGCGGCTTGAGCGACGACTCGCCGTCGAGGTTCGCAGTCGTGACGTAGCACTGTCCGTTCGTGCCGTTGCTCGTGGCCAAGAGCACCATGTCAGCTGGAATCGCCTCGTTCTGCGCAATGTGCACGAGCTCTCCGACGCGGACGTCCGCGCACGTCGCCGCACGAAAGCGCGTCTGCGGCGCATGGAGCGTGCGCACGGGTGCGCGATTCTGCTGTGCGTCTGCGCGGTGGCGCTGGAGGTCTTCAACTAGGTCGCGCACGCCGCTGACGACGATGATGAAGATGAGCGGGACGATCATCGTTGGCACGCCGTTCGACGACGTGACGTCTGGAAGGAGCTGCAGCGCCGTGATGAAGAGGAAGTAGATGTTGGAGAAGCGCGTGAACTGCTTAAAGAGGTTCTTCGGGACGAAGTTGAACGGCGTGTAGATCGACGTCTTGACTGCGTTCGATGGGAAGCGCTCGCGCTGGTCGAGCGCACCGAGCAGGACCGTGCGCGTTGGGAGCGTCGCTGCTGCGAGCATACTGGACTGATGGCGACACTTGCTGCTCGCGCTCGCCATCGCGGTCTTGAGCGCCACGAGCTTGGACGACGACGCGAAGAGGAGACTTCGGTACGTCTCTGTCGCCATCGCGCAAACGCACACGAACACTCGCGCGTGGATGTGCACAAGCGAAGCACGAGTGCGTCGACGACCGAGAGCAGCAGCATCGACACATTCGTACGCTATTTGTGTCGCTTCAAGATTGTTATGTGGTCCACTTTGATGTTGTGCAAACCACATGATGCGTGTGATTACTGACATGCAATAGTGAAATAAAGCAGGTTATGTCTCGTCGCAGCTCACTGGATTTTGTCACTATCTTTGTCCAACTCAGATAAGACACACGATACTGAGTGCAAGAGACTTGGTGCACGAAAGGACGCGATCTCGCTGCACTGGATGGGCATCGAGTGCTCGCATCAGCACGACGACGACACAGCGCACACGTACGAATGGGCTGCGTTGAGAGCAAGAGCGACCGCCAAGTGATTGAGAAGTACGCGGCGCAGCTCAAGGACACGCGCGTGACTGCAGTCATGGACCTCCTCGCACGTGCGTCACGCTTTGCGCTTTGCATCAGCGTCGCTGGTGAATCGATACGCATCTGCCATTCATTCGACTCACGCGTGTCTCGAATGAACATGGACGCGCTGGTTGTTCGATTGACTTTGCGCCGCAGTGGATCGACGGAGCGTCGGCCTCACGTTCTACAAAGTCTTTGCCGCCATGGACATTGAGTACGACAGCTTGTGTGCTGCATCTGTTCGCTCGTTTGTGCTCAATGCGTCTTGTTTGCTGTGTGTCGCCCATGGCAACAACAACGCAGCGGGAGCAACTCGATCGACTTGAACGAGATCCACTGCTACTTTGGACTCCCGCGCACTGCGTTCTCAGACCAAGTCTTCAGCGGACTCGGTGCGCTTGACCAATGGACACGACCGACTGACACTCGCATTGCGCTCATGCTTCCATGCGTCGCCATGTTTGCTATGGCTCTCGATGAACCACTGCAGGCAAGCAGTCGCCATCTTCGAGTGACGTAACGTTTGACTGTACGCTACCACATCACATGAGCTTGGTAGTTTGTGTCTCAGTAGCTCTTGCTCACACACGCGCACTCGTGACAGGCTTTGTCATGAACATCTGGAACTTCTGTACGATGACAGCGACCGACTTGTTCACGCACGTCTTCAGCATCTACGGTGCGATGCTCACGTGCGTGTCGTTCTTGTCAGCTCATGTTGGCGCGAGCTCACGCGCACGCGCACTCATTCGGTGGCCATCAATGCTGCTGATACTATTGCTAGACGACGACCACAGCGGCACGCTGGACGCTGCCGAGTGCGACAGTCTCTTTCGCTTGCTCTACCACACTGAAGAGCTCTCGCCAGCGATCAAAGAACTCGTGCAGAGTGTCGATGCAAATGGCGACGGGCTCTTGAGTCTCGGTGCGTTTGTGGTCCTCGCTCTCGACCTCTATGTGATACAACCCTCGCACAACCACGCGAGCTGATCGAGCGCTGTCTTGTGTCCCAATGCGAGCGTCTAGACGAGTTCCTGATGCTCTGCGAGCGCAACCGCGCGATCATGAGTCCGATCTTCAAGCTCCAGTCGAAGGCGCGCGACAAAGTGAGCAACTATGCTCGTTCATCCTTGTTCGGTAGGTGCCATGGCCTCACTGACTCTCACGTGCTCCTACTGGGTGTTAGTGACAACCTCCAGTGCCTCGGCACGCCGTTCTGGGCGAAAGAGAGCAAGCGTCGAGCGGCGCTCATAGCACGACACACCGGTATCTTCTCGTATGCACAGCAGCAGGCGCCACCAAGTCTGCTGCCACAGCACATCAAGGCTGATGCAGCGCCAGCGAGCAAGACACCGTCGTTCGAGTCTGTCGTGACACCGTCAGCGCAGCCGAAAGCGTCCGAGCGCCTCGCTGCCAAGCAGCTGCAGCAAGAGAAGAAAGAGCTCGAGCAGTGGATCGACGAGCACCGCGTGCAGCCATCGATCCACGCGTACTTTGCCGCATTCTCCGACAAGTTTGTCAAGGACACTCGACTGCAGCGGCTCCTTGATGCAGCCAGACCACTCGCCGAGGACGACGTGAAAGAGACCACAGATTTGCGCCACGGTTGCGCAGTGAGCGCCAAGAGTACGTACTCTTTAGCATTTCGAGTAGTGACTGCGTCTTGTGTGCATCTTTGCGAGTCTCCAGGCTCCTGACGGACACTGACACTTGTGGTTGGCTCTTGCTGATCGGGTGTATCTTGGCAGAGTTCGACGCGGCAAAGGCGGCGATGACTGAGCTCTGGAACGCTGAGAAGCAGCACATGATTGAGCGCCGTCACGACGCCGTGCGTGCGATGGTCAAAGGCGTGTCGGCCAAGACGCTGCTCAAGCAAGCCGGCAAGCAGGTGCGCAAGCGTTCGTTCCACAACGCTGTCTCCTTCTGCGCTGTGCCACTGACTGTTGCTACTTGTGTGTGCACGCATCTCTCACACTCACACGGACGGTAGTCTGCAGCATCTGCGATCGGCAACTACCTCCAGAAGAAGCTCGATGACGCTGAAGAAGACGTCCGGCACCAGGTGCAAGAGCGCTGGACGACGCTCGATCGAGCTGCTGCGATGCTCGCACAGAGAGATCTCGAAGCGTTCGATGCAATGAACAATCGCGCGCCGATCGGGACTCTGTTTGCCAAGCAAGAGCGTTCGTCTGCTGTTGCAACTGGGCACGAGAGCACGAAGATCGTACCGATCAACGACGAGACATGGTCCGAGTTCTGGGACGAAGCGCACAGGCGGTACTACTACGTGTCATCGCGTGGGTACTCGTCCTGGGACCGCCCTGAAGCACTCGGAGGGTCGTCCGCGCGTGACAGATGACCACATCAACCGACTGACAGCCAAGTCACGCTCAGCGTATCCAGTCATTTCATGGCAAATGTGCGGTCCGTCAGCGCACGTGAAGACACACAGCGCACCGGACTCCAGACAAGAAGTGAGACGCTCCATGCAACACATCGCCATGACCCACTTCAGATACGGCGCTGAAGACAACGCTCAGCCTCGTTAAGGGCCGAGCTAGAGCCTGCGCGACGAGCTCAAGCTCAACACAGTCGTTGCTCACATGCATTGAGATCAGATCGACCCAGTCTGTCTTGTGACTGACCGAAAGAGCAAGCATGAGCTCCCTGCATGGTACGGACGCCTGCTCATTCTCTACTACGCGCTGTACACGGCAGTGAACGTCGCCATGGCGCTCCACGCGTTTGTCGCGAGCTCAAGCCGTTGGCGCGTGTGAGATCCGCAGACATTGTGAAGAGACAGACAGCGTCCATTCGATGCGCAACACTGCCGGGCGTCTTCCTTCCTCTTCGTCTCTCGCTAGACCGCGCGCTTGAGCCACTGGAAGACCGGATCCGAGACGCAACTCGCACTGCCGTCACTGAGTGCGTCACTGTCTCTGTCACCAGCATCATCGTACTTGTCGCTCTGGTTGCTTTGGTCGTCTCCTTGAGCATCGCCATGGCGCTGCTGCTGCTGATGGCCGTTGCTCGTCGTCCTGTGTCTGTGGCGACTGCTCCTGTCGTCATCGCTGTCGTTGCGGCGTCTGTGGCGCGTGCGACTGCGGTGCGTACTCGACGCATCAAGAGAAGCCGGAGCAGCAGTGGGTCTGCAGCACCAGTCCGTCCGTCCGCCCGTCCGTCAGAACAGCAGCGATCGATTCAGTCGACAGTGAGCACGACAGCGTCCAGTGCCGTCGCATGACGCAAGAGACAATGAGCAAGCGCCTCTTAGTCCATCACTCGTACCGATCGAACGTCCACTCGAACGCCGTGCGCGCGACTGGCGCTCTCGACTGCTCTCGCTCCCGACCGCCGCTTGCGTCTGCGCAGTCGCATCCACCCACACAAGAGCACCACCACTGCGTCAGCACCAGCCACTTGTCTTGATCATCATGTCAGCAGCAGCAGCAGTCGCTCGACAGTGTTGCTGTCATTGCCGCCATCAGCGCACCAGAGCCTCCTGGTGACCGTGTCGTGAGGTCATGACACATTCATCGTCATCATCTCTGTACGCACCGTCGTTGGCTCTTGCGTCCTCGTCCTCGTCGCTCTCGTTGGGTGCGCCCCACTCGGACACGACAGTCTTTGTATGCAGCGGCCCAAAGTCTCCGAGCCAGCCGCCGTAGTCTACAGACACACACAGTCGACAGCTCAGCCCACCAAGACGCTCTCTCACATTCTCTCACACTAGGACACACAGCGTGGGACGCACTTCGAGTCGCGCGCTTTGTGGCGCGAGGCGCTTGTTGCGTACGTGTGTGAGGCACTGAGCACCCGAGGAACGCGTCGTCGAGCGCCGCTGCGCCGTAGAGCTCTTCCTGCAGCGGATCCACGCCGCCATGACCTCGCTCGTTCTCTTGCTGCTGTTCCTGGTTCATACTCGCTACGTTTTCCTTGTCGCGACTGAAGCGCTCGAGTAGCGGACTCTTGATGAAGTCGTCGGCGATCTCGAGCGCTGCAGCGCCTGCCGTCGCCAGACACACAAACAAGAGAGTGAGTGTGAGTGTGTGTGAGAGTGTGAGCCACGACCACGTGCTCTCTATCGATCCGCTACGCAAGCACTCGACACGCGCCAGTCGCCTCTGTACCTGTCGGGATGTCGGACAGCGGCATCCTCCGCGTCGTGTTAGTCGCGCCAGGCGCTCGGCCACCACTCGCTGCCGTGTCGAGCAGACGCTTGGCCGCGTACTCGTCCAGTCGCGCGCGTGCGAGTCGCTCTTTCAAGATCTGCGTCTGCGTCTTCTGGACGCGCAAGAGCTTGGCGCGACGCGCGTCGAGCGCTGGCTTGAGCTTCGACTCGACGTGCGCGAGTGCCGTTGGCGCTCTGTGTGCACTCGCTGCTGTAGTTGTCGCTCTTGCCCGCGTCGCTAGTGCTTGAGAGCGAAGCCGCGAGTGTGTCGATGGCTCACCAGCTCGCTGAATGACCGACAGTCTCGTTGTCGAGCGACTGCGACCTGGCGCTCCTTCACCGCTGCGCTCTTGCCGCCGCTGCTCGCTGTCCTCAGTCGCATGGACGCTGCTTGGCGTCGCTAGCTCTCGCTCACTGTCGCTTCTCCTGTTGCTGCTGCTGCACTGGACACCAACAGACGCGTGCTGCGCGACGCAGCGCTTGACGTACTCGACCACGAACGCGCGGAACGACGCGACTGGGAGCGCGGGCGCAGCGACCATCGCCGCGTCCTTGCGCTGGTCCACGCGCACAAAGCACGCGTCGAGCGCCTCTTGCGTCGCGAGCGCCGAGGTGCTCCGAGTCGCAAACGCCGTCCACGCCGCGTCGACGAACGCCTGACCGAGGACGCTCGTGAGCACGTCGAGCGCATCCATCGCTGCTGCGAGTGTCCAGTCCGTAGCGAGTGAGCTTGAGTGAGCGTTTGCACGAGAGCGAGTGTATGCGCCAGTGCAGACAGCGAGACGTACGCTTGCTGCTGTCGAGACGAGCAGACTCGTCATACTTGCCGCCATCTCTTGTGCGCCACTCGTGCGCGTCAGTGCCAGCAGTTGGTGCGTCCAGCGCGTTGCTCTCGTGCGCAGCATTGCGCAAGACGCTCGGCGGCTCGAGGATCTCGGCGTCGTCGTTGCCGTCGCGCCACGAGTGCGATGGCTTGACGTGCACGAGCGGCTCAGTAGACGGCAGCTGCGGTGCCAATGCCAATGATGATAGCGATGGCGAGTGTGGCGATGCAAGCAAGCGCTGTGTGCTGTGGCTGGTGCACGAGCGAGCGCCTGCGTTGCGCACAAAGAAGTCGCGCTTCTTGGTCGTGTCGTACGCTGAGTGTGGCCATACAAACATGAAGTCGTGTGAGCGTGAGTGTGCGAGTCGCTCGTGAGCTCTTTCCAGCTCGTGATAGGTCATACTCAGTGTCTAGTGCTCGGTGAAGACACATTGTACAGCAACGCAAGACGCACAAGCACAAGCACAAGCACAAGCACAAGCACAAGCACAAGCACAAGCACAAGCACAAGCACAAGCACAAGCACAAGCACAAGCACAAGCACAAGCACAAGCACAAGCAAACACTGGGACGCACTCACTCGTGATCGTCCGGAGCTCGTCGACGCGCATGCTCTTGAGCGAGAAGTTTTGCGCGATGCAGAAGACGCCGTAGCAGAGCGCGATCTCGAGCACCTCTGGCAGCCGCGCGCGCTCGCTCTCAAAGTTGCGCAGGAACGACTCGACTGCAGTCGACCGCGGCGCAGCGCGCAGCCTTGAGCGCGCAGCCGTCGTCGCAGTCAGCGTCATGTTGCTTGTGCTCGTGTTGCTCTCTTTTGTGTTGGCGCTCGGATTTGAAAAGTCAAACAGCAGAGCGATTCGCATTGCCAGTCAACATACGAAACACAAGTGGTTTTCGTCCAGCACAGACCTTGCGATGGCACACTTGCCAGTCCAAGTCTAAGCACCTGACATCGTCGTTGCCACCAGTGTCGATAGGAGCATCTAGCTGCACCAAGCAAGCAAGCGAGCTAGTGATAGCAGTGGCAGCGTCTCTACAGCAGCAGCACTACGACCACCTCGTGCAGCGAGCATGAACTGGACCAAACTGCATCTGCATGAACGAACGACTCGAGGAACGCGCTACGACATCGCAGAGGAAGCGCAGCACAAAGCGAGCAGCATAGTCTCGACCAAGGCAGTTGCCTCGACGAGACTCGACGTGTGTCTTGGACTGTGACTCGCACACACTCTTGGTGTCCTGACGCTTCGAGCCCATGTCGTCGTCCTAGCTCCCGTCGTTCATGCTCACTTGCTTGTCTGGTCTTGCTCGCGTGTCTGACGACCACCACCACTAGACGGACTAATCGGCAAGTCCTCAAGACGACAGCACGCTTGAGCTCGTGTTCCTGAGAGCCACAGTACCGAAAGCAACAGTGGCAGATCTCTGGAACGCCGCCGAGCAACATACCAGACAGCAGTTGAGCGTGCAAGCTCGCAAGACATTGCTCACAGCGAGCCAAGTGTGTTGTGTCCTAGAGCGTGTCGATCAATCCTCGTAGCTCAGTCAGCGAAGAGGACGACGCAGCAGCGACGTGAAGACTCACATACTCACACACATGAGCCTTCTCGACGTATCAACATGATGGCGTCAAGATGACTGACTGACTGTCAAGGGCATGAAGCACCGACTCGAGCCGTGCTCATCAATCAAGCACACACACTCCATCCAAGCACAACCATTCATGCAAGCTGCCAACTTCACGTCGCGAAGGTGAACAGCGCTGCTGCTCTTGACTTGGGTCTCTCTCTCACTCTGATGGCAACACACACGTCTCCATTCGTCTACGCCTGTGTGTCTTCAGCAGACGCACGCTCGCGTCTCGAACGTCGATTCACACTGTCGTCCCCACTCTCACATTTGCTCTGTCAGCACAACAACAGCTCCGCTCTGCAACGCCACTCCCACATCACCAGCTCTCACTCTCTCGCTCTCTCAACGCACGCAACGCACTCGACCATGACGAACCAACTCGACGAACCTGTCGCCTCTACGACTGTCATTGCACCATCAACTGACGATGGCAACAAGATGCCTGAAGTCGCGTCCAAGACGCAAGACGACGCCATCGATCAAGTGTCAGTCAATGACAACACTGACGACCCTGCGGAGCTCGACGTGAAGCTCCAAGGCTACATCCGCAATGGACGGTTCCCCATTGCAGGACGCTCGCTCGAGATGAAGATCAGCGAGGCAAACGCGTTCCTAGAGCGCGAGACCAAGAACGGCAACACCGGTGTCGGCATCGGTGTGGCAGTCGTCTACAAGGACAAGGTACGGCAAAGCAGCGAGTGTGGTTGTTTGCTTGCTTTGCTTGATGGAGGCCAATTGACTCCTGGCTGGCTTGCTTCGCGCACACTGGCGGGCGAAAGACACGAGCAACATGCATGGCACTCACACTATCTCTCAATCTCTCTTATGTCTTTGCCGTTGCTGCACACTTGGCAGGTCGTGCTGAACAAAGGCTACGGACTCCGTCATGCAAACGACAGCTCGAGCGCCATCACGACGTCGACGCTCTTCCAGATCGGCTCGGTCACCAAGACCTTCGTTGCGCTTGGCATTGCGATCCTGGTACGAAACTCGGCATCACAGTCGTGCTGTTCTCACTACCGTCTAACTGTGCGCAGTCACTCTCTCTCACTCGCTCACTCACTGATCTCATTGACGTTGCCATCTCGTCGCTGCTGGATGCGCAACGCTCCGCCAGGTCGGCGACGGCAAGCTCGCGTGGCGCGACCCAGTCATCAAGCACCTCCCGGCGCTCAAGCTCTTTGACAAGTACGCGGAGCAGCACGTCACGATCGGCGACCTCCTCGCGATGAACTCGGGACTCGGACGCGCGCAAGACCTGGGCTGGTTCTTCGGCACGTACGCAACTGACAAGGACTTTGTCGCTGCGCTCGGCGGCGCGGAGCCTGAGCACTCGCTCCGTGGCGAGTACGAGTACGGGAACCCGAACTTTGCGATCCTCGGACAAGTCATTGAGCACGTCAGTGGACTCGAGTGGGACACGTTCCTCCAGCAGCGCATCTGGGAGCCGCTTGGCATGACGCGGACGTTCTCGAGCTCAGCTGCTACACAAGGCGACGTCGACATCGCATCAGGCCACGTCTACTTTGACAATGAGGTGCTTCACCAGTACGACGTCTACGCGTCTCCAGAAGTGACGCTCGTGGCCGGTGTCGCTGGTCCGAAGCTCGCTGCGGGCTCGATGCTGTCGTCCGTGGACGACATGGCCAAGTTCCTGCGCTTGCTGCTCAACAAAGGCAGTGTCGACGGCGTGACGATCCTGCGCTCGCCGAGTCTCGTGACCGAGATGACGTCCGGCAAGGCCATCGTCGACGACAAGACAGTCGAGAAGTTTGCGTTGGCAGGACACCACTTTGCCCCTGGTGGCAGCACCCTCGCTACAGGCTACGGCTTTGACGCAGTCGGCCACGCGCTCTGGGGCCACGCGTACTTTGAAAAGGGCGGTGACACGTCCGTGCACCGAACGCGCACGGGCTTCACGCCAGACGACGAGCAGCTCGGTGTCGTGATCATGGCGAACTCACAGGCGAGAGGCGGGAGCGAGAGTAGTCTGCGCATCGACCACATGCGGTCGTACCTCATGGGCATCTTCCTCGACGTCCCGAAAGACGTCTTGGACCTGTCGTTCACGCAGTGGCGCGCAGCTGTACCGACGCCTCCGACGTCGCCAGGCATGCCCACGATGGACGCGAGCTTCTGGAAGCACCCGCCAAACTTGCCGCTCCGCTCGGAAGACGCACAAGCGATCACTGGTGTCTACGCGCCGCCGCACTCGCTCGCGTTCTACGACACGATGACAGTTAGCGCGACGCCAGCGAACCATCTCGCGCTGCAGTTCGGTCAGCTCGCAGCATCGCTGAGTCTCGTGCACGAAGCTAGCGACACGAAGATGTTCTTGGCGCCGGGGGCGATGCTCCCCATGTTTGTGTTTGCGAAGAACGCCGACACGGGCAAGTACGAGGTCGACTTGGGACTGACATTCACGCAGCAGTGAGTGAGTGCGTGAATGTGTCGCCTGCGAGGCGTTGGGCGTGGTGATCGCACCAAGAAGTGCGCAGTGGGTAGCGATCATCGATGTAGCTCGAGTAAGAGACGTGTTGTCGACCAGAGAGCTCCTAGTAAGAGTATTCAAACAAAGCAGAAGAGCGACACGAGTCGTCTGTGAGCACTTGCTGTCGATGACGAGCGCCACTGCGAGTACGAGCGTGTGTGTTGGTCTGCGGACATTCGAACAGCGCCATGCTTGTGTCGCACGTTGCATCCGGAGCTCCAAAGACAGGCAGGCGAAGGAGGAAACAGGACCTAGTCCGCTGCTGCAGCGGGCAGCAGCGATTGTGGATACAAGTGACTCGAGTCTCACGCCTGTACTTGCACAGCCTTGTGCGTATCGCAATGCACGCGAGACGTTCCTGAGCACTTGCATTGCTCAAGTTGTTCACTGCTCAACTCGCACGCATCAAGACTCAAGACTCAAGACTCAAGACTCAAGACTCAAGACTCAAGACTCAAGACTCAAGACTCAAGACTCAAGACTCAAGACTCAAGACTCAAGACTCAAGTCCTAGCATGCTGCTGTCAGCAGTTCATCGCCCAGCGCTCGCGCTTCTTCTGCTCATTGCGGCTACATGTGCGCACCACGCGCTCTCCGCCAAAGTAGCAGCAGCAACAACGACACCCAGCTTTGTGATCGCTTCGACTCCTGCCTCCGCTGAGCGCAGTCCATTGCTCCCGAGCCAGTCGTTCTCAAAGCAGTGGACGATCAGTGGCGACGCCGACGGCAAGATCGCTGCGATCGAGGCGCTCGCACTCGACTTGCCCGGTCAAGTCTTCATCACGTACGAAGCGGCCGCTGCAGATGCAAGCACAAGCACAAGCAAGTACGTCGGCTCGATCAAGGTCTTTGGCGAGACCGAGGCGCTCGTCGACTCGGTCGCAGTCGTGAGCAAGCGCGGGATGAGCGGCGCGAAGCTCGCTGTCTCGCGCGGCAGCGGTAGCGGCAGCAACAGCAGTACCGCCGACGCGCTCCTCACGGAAGTCGTGCTGCTGCGCAAAGCGGCGCTGAAGAAAGTGATCGCGAGCGGCTCGGGAGACGTCGTGGTCGCGGACGACGTGCTCTTCACGAAGAAGAAAGAGGACTACGCGTTCAAGGTCCGGCGAGGACTGCGCGACGCCGCAGCAGCAGCCGAGAACGCCTCGAGCATCGCGCTCACGGAAGCGACGCGCCAAGTCGTGCCTCATGACGTCGGATCAGGAACCGTGAACCCTGTCTGGACGATCCTCACGCACGCAGCCGGCGGAGACGACACGACCTCGAGCGTTCCGCTGGACATCCACATCGCGAGCGGAGCCTTCGTCGACGTGCACCGAGTCGACAGCGACTTGCTGCCAGACGGAGCGCTCGGGACAGTCGCAGTCGCGAACGGCACGGTCCAGGTCGCCACGACGCGCAGCACGAGCGGTCGCGACGCACTCGTGGTCACGCCGAGCGCTGTGAACTCTACCGTGAGCATCCACTTGGCACCGAGCGTCGACGTCGGGAGTCTTACGTCAAGCAAAGGCGCTATCGTGAACAAGGACCTGAACGCGACGTTCCCGAGCGATGCCGTCTCAGTCTTCCTCAACGGCAGCGGCAACGTCTTCGTGCTCGCAAACCGCAGCGCCGTGTACGTCCAAGCCGCGAGCTTCCGCGTCGCTGGCTCGGGCATTCTCCAAGTCGAGATCGGCGAGATGCAAGCGCTGACGAGTGTCTCAGCTCGAAAGGACTTTGGTTCTCGCATGTGGGCACCGTCGGCGATGGCAGTCAAAGGACTCGCGATCCTCGACGGCATGATGTGCGAGTGGTCCTCGGACAAGTGCCTCATGTTCGCGTCCAAGAACCTTAGTGACGCCGCGACTGCGCGAGGCGAGTCGTCTCCGAGATGCCCCGTCGCGCCGGTGCCCAAGAAGGTCGGTGGGAGCAAACCAGTCGCCTCGGGCAACAGCAACAGCATGGGCACGACGTCGGCTGCTGCGCCTCGCACAGGCAGTCTCGCATCGAGCATGACTGCAGCAGTAGCACTGACGGTCGTTGCAGTCGCAATGGCGTAACAACAACTCAATCCAACGATCGAATGTCTAATGGGAGGCCTGCACGCGAGTTCGATCTGGATGTGAGTATGGGAAGGACAAATACACTCTTTAGTTGTCGGAAGCTCTCGATATTTGTCACAAAAGGAAACGTGCTCGGACATGTCCTACGCATTAATGATTCCATTGTCGTATAGTGTTTCGAGTTATAAAACGCGTGATATTCAAAGTGCGCGCGAAAAGCTGCATTGGCATCAAGCATCAGCACGAATGCAGAGTGCGTGCGTGCACGTTGCGCTGTCTTTGCGTCTCCTTGCGCAGGCGTCTGCTGCAGTTGCGCTCACGACATGACGTGTGTGTCTCTTACTATGCGCACATGTAAACCGTTGTATATTGCAACGAAACGTAGACCCGCACGAAGAGAAGCAAAAGGTGCGCACTGCTGTTTGTATGTGACGCTGTTCACATCATGGACGCGCGTACTGAGCGCTTGTGCTACGTGCGTACACAGGCGCTGCTGCAGCGCATCACTGGCTCGGTCGCGCGGCTGAACGAAGTGATGAAAGAGATCAACACACAGATCGAGGTGCGCCGCTTGTCGTTGCGGTCCATGCGCTCGCAATCGATCGATCGAGCTCATGTACTCAAACGACCTCCACTGCTTCTCTCTTGCATACAAACGGACAGAAGAGCGACGCGTTTCGCGGAGACCTGGCGTTCACGTGCCAAGTCTGGAAGGGCTACGAGAGCCGCGTGCAGTCGCACTGCCAAGCCGCTGCTGCTGCGAACAACCAGCGGTAGAGAGAGAGACACACACACAACAGCAGCGCGTTCATCGATCGGTCATCATCCTCTATCCACTCGTCCATTCCTTATGCGCTTGCTCTGTATCGCCACAGTGCGTCTCTCCATCGAGCTCCTCGACGACACGAGCGCCTACTGCGACCGCTGGAAGTCTCTCGCGATCCACGCAACGACCGTCGCGAGCAGCTCACGAACGTGCTGCTCGAGCGCTGTGTCCAAGTTCACTGGCGCTCTTCATGGACGAGAACGAGCTCACAGTCGTCGAGGAGCACAAAGTTCGAGGGACGGACGACTTTGACGACGCGCTCAAGACCACGACGCGCGTCTGGCGCATCGTGCTCGACGACTAGATCGCCGTTGAGCTTGAGAGCGAAGAGCAGCCGCAAGAGCATCGACGGGAGCTTCGTATCGTTCTTGGCCACTTGCGCGCGCGGTTGGACTGCATCATCTCGTAGCACACGACCCACTCGAGGTCGCTTGAGACGCTCGGGCCGAGGTTCACGCCACGCCCAGTCGGATTCGTCGTGGTCTTGCCACTCGTGCTACTGAAGAAGTTGGTTCACGAGAGCGCCGATGAGCCGTCGATCTTGCCCTTGACCTTCACTTTCGGCGTCTAGTTGCGACTCGCACACGTCGCAGGCGAGGACAGGACACTCGTGTACATCCATGTGCTCAGCGCCATGAGGTACGTCGTGAGCTTGTCGACGCCACGTACAGCGCGATCTCAATCGTCAGCGCCGTGGAGTCGTTGCGCAAGAGCACGCGCTAGGAACGAGATCTCTTTCTAGCCAGAGAGGAACACGAGCACTGCGCCTTTCGGGTCTTTTGGGTCGAGTGGAAAGCGCCGGTGGATCAAGTCGAGAAGGCGCAAGACCACAACGTAGTCGACTGCTGGTACCGCATGATCGAGCCCTCTTGGTTTGCGTACGTCGCAAGCAGCGCGCCCTTCTCGTCTTGTGTGATTGACTGGAGCTGGTGCGGCAGCGCTGTGAGCGTATCGACTGGCCTGCTGCTCGCCTTACACGTCTTCGACTTCTTCATCTACAAAGCCCGTGCTGTTGCACATTGGACAGAGCAGTCCTGCGTCGCCACTCTTGTTGTCGTCGCCGCCATTCTCGAGCGCTTCACTACTGCATCTTGCCGTGAATGCACCAGTCGAGAAGTCGGTCTGCTCACGACGGAGCAGCGCGAGTGCGTCTTTGAGGGAGAGTGTCGTGACATGGCATCTTGAGCATTTACCACTGGAACAACTTGCTCTGTTGTGATGAAGGTCTGCGTGAGTTGGTGCTCCGGTCTGTGATGGACGTGGCGTCACAGATGTTCTTGCTAGATGTCATCCCTTGCCCTCACTACCCACTGGACTGGAGTGTGCTGAAGGCGAACGGATCTGAAGCGCAGGCGCGACGTCACTGAATGAACTAGCGCGCGTTCGTGTCTCGATGCCCGTCGATCACGATCACGTGCAGCACCAATCGACGCTGAGCCGAGCAGTACGAGCCGCACACGCACGCGCGAGACTACAAGTGCTGAACTAGACAGGGACTGACAGCTAGGCGCCAACCAGTCGCGTACTAGTGGTCAATGAACCAAGCGACACCAACCGCACATCCGAACAGCGCCGCTTCGGTTCTACGCCGCACGCGACGCGAGCCGCGACGCTTGGTTGCTCGAATGTGAGCTCATTTGCGAGCGCGTACGTGCGGAGCTGGCGACGGCAACACTAGCAGTCAATGCATCCCCTCCACTTGCTTGGGCATGGACACTGACAGTGACTTTGTCGAGGAGACACGTATGCACTTCATATTTTATCGTAAGTAGTGAGGAGGGGCGATGTCTCGTGCGAACCTCACACGAGACACTCCTGCTCGAACTCAAAACAACCGTCTCGTTGTCGCGAAGGCTCGCTACACACGAGGTCTGCGTGACCTCCCAGATGAACGGTCTTGAGTCGTCGCTCATTTGCGAGCGCGTACGTGCGGGGCGACGACAACCCGCCGCTCAACTCAAAACCACCGTCTCGTTGCTGTGATGCCTGCGTGACCGCACATGCAGAAACGCGGGGCATTGTGCGCCTACGAACGAACGAGCTCGCTAACGGCTGAAGGCGACTGCGACGCTTGGTTCGAAGCGAACGCTGCGACTCGCAGCGAAGACTGCAGTGGTGAGCGCTCAAAGTTCAACTTCCTCGCCTCGAGCCACGCAAACGCTCGCATCCGCGCACTTGTACGTCGCTCGACCGTGTCTTCAGTCTGCACCGGACATCAAGTGCTACTTCGGTGCCAAGTCTCTCTCTCGCTCGCAAAGACAACCTCCTGCACAAATCGACTGCTCTCGAGTCCACGATGAAGTGTCTCCGCTCATCGATGCTCGCGTCGTTGGTGTCGGTGCTCCTGAGCTCGTATGCCACGCTCGTGTGCAGCGAACCGCAAGACGCCGCACCGAGCCTCACGTCCGGACTCCTCAGTATCTCGAACTTTGTGAGCGAGCAAGAGCAACAAGTCCGAGCAGCCAGCATCGAAGCGATCGCGAGTCAGATCGTGAACGAGAAGCGCACGTGGCGCGTCGGTAGCGTCGACTTCCCATTCTACGACGGTCCTGTTGCACGTCCCGGGACGCTCGCGCAGCAGATCCAGATGCAGCAACTCGGTCAGCTCGCCAAGTTCAAGAACCCAAACTCGTCGGCGCTCGCGCAAGTGCTCATGCGCTCGTCGTTCAACACGCTCGAGGACTACGCAGCGTTCTACGCCAGCGCTGCGAACATCACGTCGACGCCTATGAGCTTCAACGCAAGCGACGAGAACTTTGGTGACCAGCGTCTATCAGCCAAGGGCTTCAACCTGCGCGCGTTCCAAGTCGGCGTCGACACGCCGCCGAGCGATCCGAAGCTCGTCGTGCGCGGCAGCGTCGCCAAGATCTGCGGCTCAAAGCGTGGATGCAGCGACTTCAACAGCGCTAGTCACGGCACAAACATCTTTGTGAGCGACTTCTCGGACTTGGGCAAGTGGAACGACCCTGCGACCACGGACGACAAGTTCGTTCCGCCGGTTGTCGGCTACTTTTGCTACAACGAGGAGCGCCAGCAGCTCCTGCCGCTCGCGATCCGCGCAGTCGAGACAGGCATCACGTACACGCCGTTCGATCGCGCGGAGGAGTGGACGCTCGCAAAGATGGCGCTCGACGCTGCCGAGATCAGCTACCAGCAGCTCAGCCACCTCATCGACACGCACGCGATCCTCGCGCCAGTGCAGATCGAAGTGATCCGGAACCTCGCGCCGAGACACCCCGTGAGCGCTCTGCTCTTGCGCGTCGCCACAGCCGACTTTGGCATCGAAGTCCTCGCTGCGCAAGTGCTGCTGAACGAGTCGACGCCGCTCGACAAGACGTTCGGTTTTGGCGCGGTCGGGTCCACGCGGTTCGTGGGCCACCAGCTCCAGTTCGCGTCGATCGAGAACGACTTTGACGACGACATGCGCCGTCGCGGACTCGCGCAGCTGCCGATCCACAAGTACGCGCGCTATGGCAAGCTCTACAACGAAGCGCTCAAGAAGACTGTCGGCGCCTACCTTGCAACATACTACCCGTCGGACCGTGCTGTCGTAAACGACAACGAGCTGCAGAACTGGGCAAAGGCGTGTGCGAACGTGAGCCACTTGCGCGCATTCCCGACGCGCTTCAAGACGCTGCGCGCGCTCCAGAAGGTGCTGGTGCACTTGCTGTTCCGCATCACAGTGCGCCACCACGCAATGAACGGCGCAACGAGCTGGGAGGCGACGTCTGTGCCATTCAGCACCCCAGCGCTGTGGAAGAAGCTGCCGACGCGCAAGCTCCTGGCGAACGAGACGCTCGATGTGCTCGCGTACAGCACTCCGAAGCCGCTCATTCCGACGTTCGTGCTCCTGAGCTTTGCGTTCAAGCGCGACGTGCCCGCGTCCGAGTCGCTGCTCTCGTTCTTCAAGACCGCGCCGTTCACAGACGAGCCCAAGCTCGAGCGAGTGATCGCAGACTTTGACAAGGCGTTGCAGGACATCGAGAGCACGATCGTGTCGACCGAGAGCTGCGCCAAGTGGCCGTACCACATCCTGCGACCAGCGATGCTCGCGCACAACGGATGGATCTAGAGAGAGAGAGAGAGAGAGAGAGAGTGAGTGAGTGAGCGTGTGAGTGAGATGTGCTGTGAAAGTAGCAACCTCGCGCCTCCTGTGAACAAGTCTATGAGCCCGTCGCAAACTTGACAGGGAGTCTCCTGTTTGTCTGGATAAGCATGTACATCCCAAAGTACACGTCATTGCGAGAAGAGTCTCCAGCACAGGAGAGCGCGTTGTGAACACCACGAGGGTCCTCGAGCGCATCGACCTGTCGATCTGTCGTATCGAGCGCATTTGAAGCGTCCCTGCTCCTCCGCTTCGCTTGCGACTCGGTCGCATTTCGGTCGTATCCATCGGCTCACATCTCGTCGGTCGAGTCAGGGAGAGCGCGCAACGACTCGATGCGATGGGGTTGAACGCGCAAGAAGACCATTCGGTCCAGAGATGTCTGCAACAGAGGCTGTAGACCTCCTCTTTGTAGTGTCCTAACCGAGTCCAGACCCGACTACTACGACGAGTGGATCCTCTCATCGCGTCCTAGTCGCAGTAGCAACTAGGAAGACTTTCAATGACGATCTCTCAACTCTCAACTCTCAACGCGCCGCCTTCGCTTGACGAGTCCGTTGCTCCACTTGACGCGCACTGACGGGACTCTGGTGTCCGCTGTTCATC
Source organism: Pythium guiyangense (assembly GCA_003730235.1). NCBI lineage: Eukaryota > Oomycota > Peronosporomycetes > Pythiales > Pythiaceae > Pythium > Pythium guiyangense. The sequence goes on along the minus strand of QXDM01000017.1, from coordinate 644,075 downwards.
GTTCTAGTACTCCCGATGCTCTTGGGCGAGATGAGCAAGTCCAATCGACTCATGAGCGATGGCTCTCGGATTCACGCTCACTCTCTAGCTGCTTCACAAGCACGCGCCTGTGTGTATGTTGCCATTTGTCAAGAGTCCTGTGCCTGACAACAACGACGATGTCTTACGATGCCACTTACGCCACTGGCGCAAAGCTCACATCGAGCTGCTGTACTGGCAGGTCAACTGGCACGGCTGACGGCACAGTCGCTGGCGCAGTCTCGAGCTTGTCGAGCGATTGCTCCGCGTCGAGTGCGTCGTTGCTCCCAGTGTCAGCAGCAACAGCAGCAGCAGCATCGTCAACGGCGGAAACATCGCCACTGCCAACGGCAGTAGCAGCGGTCGTTGCAGTGTCTCCCGTCTCGTTGCGACGACACACGCTGTCTGCTCTGCTGTCTCCATCGTCTCCACCGGCTTGGCTGTCTCGGTCGCAGTGGCCACTTGCAGCAAAAGCGTTGTCGCCAGCAGCAGCACCAGCACCTTCGAGGTTGCTCGCACAGCTGCTACTGCTACTCGCCCACGTACTCACGCAGCCGTACGCGAAACGCGACTTGAGCAGCCGGCGCTTCACGAGCTGCACCGCGCTCTGCTTCGTCGCCGCGGTCTGTGCAGAGTGCGACGGCGCTGTGTGTGCGTCTGGCGCTAGCAGCTCGCAGTGTGCGCTCAGTTCCGTCTCGCACCCGGCTGCTTGCGAGAGCGCGCCAGAGAGGAACTCGTCCGCCCGCGCGCCGTAGACCTTGCGCGCGAGCGGCACGAGGTTGAGCAGCATCTGCACCGCAGTGTGGAGCTGCTGCGTCATGCTCTGGTGGTTGTGCGCAAACACTTGGGCCTCGAGCTTCGCCTCTTCGCGCTGGTGCGTCACGCTCGCGAGCTCGCGTCGGACCTGCGCCACGTCGCTTGCCAGTCGCTCGCAGCGCTAGCGCAGACGTCGTCGTCGCATCCGCCACACACATCAACAGCATGAGAGAGAGAGAGAGACCAAGGCAGTGTCTGTCAGCTGCGCATGCCGTGATCTGCGCTTGCAGCGTCTGTGGGAACGCACAACGTACCGCGTCTGCCTCTCGCAAGCGACTCGCTGTCGCCACGAGCTCGTGACGGAGCGCCGCTTGCTCGCGCCGCATGAACTCGAGCTGCTCGTGCACGTACTTGACCGAGCGCTCGTGCTCCGAGGCGTCGGCGAGGCTGTCGCTCTGGCGCTGCAGCTTGCTGTGGAGCATCGCGTACGCGCTCGGAGCCGACTCGGGTCGACTGCCGTCTGCGTCGATCGCCACGCCAGGCGCGCTCTGTTTGGTCAAGAGCACAAGAGTACAAGAGTACAAGAGCATAGAAGCACAAGAGCACAAGAGTACAAGAAATCAAGAGAGGCAGAGAGAGTGAGTGCGAGTGTCAGCGAGTGAGATGGCAAGCGAGAAGGCGAGCGTGTGAGAGAGCGTGAGAGTGTGAAAGCACGCGCATGTGTGTCTGCTAACAGCCACTCGACTCGACAACGCGCCACTACTCACACAGGAACCGCACAAGGTCGGACGCACCGTGAGGCGCTCGATGCTCCAGCGCTGACTCGCGCTCAGCACGAGCGTGCGCTGCAGAATCGGCTGGAGCTCCGCGTCGACTTCGGCGATCGCAGACGCAATAGCGTGCTCCGTCAGCGCGCTGATCAAGTGGAGCGTCTGCTCAGCGCTCATGCGCGAGCTCCACGGCGCGAGGCGCTCGAGCAGCGTCTTGCCAGTCGCAAGGGCGTATCTGCAGAGAGAGCAGCAGTGGCAGTAGAAGCAGTCGGACAGTCGTCAGGTCAGCACAGTCCGTCACGGCAGAGTCGTTGGGACCGACCGAACACTCTTGTTCTCGTAGCACACACACACGGTTGGCCACTCCACTCAGCTTCACTCCACGCCACGCCGCTCCACTCAGCCCAACTCAGCTTAGCTCAGACGGACGTACACGAGACAACCAAACTGCCACACGTCGCTCGCAGGCGTCGGCGCGAACGCGTCGCTCAGGAGAAACGCGCGAGCCGCCTCGGGCGGACACGCCGACAGCTCCATGGCGTTGCGACTGACGCTCCGCACCTGCTCGATCATGCGACTCGCGCTAAAGTCAAAGAGCTTCAGTCCTGGGCTCGCAAAGTGGCCAAGCGTGCGCAGACTCTGGTCCAGACAAGCGCCGCAGATGCGTCAGTGGCACAGGAGTCGAGCCAAAGGGTACTGAACGTGAGCTCACATTCGCATACACAGCTACACCCAACAGTCTCAGGCATTGCCACATCACGCAGTCACACAGCCATTCATCCACAGTCACAGACGCGACCGCAGTCATGGCCGCCACACCAACGTACGATGTTGCCGTGCACAATGCGCGCAGTCACGTGCCAGAACCGGAGACATTCGGCGGCGTCGCGCACGATCGCTTTGACGGCGTCCATGTCGTCGAGTTGCTCGCTCGCGAGGCCTTCAAGAGTGTACACTGGCGCTTCGAGCACGAGCGCGTGGCTCAAGACGACCGACGTGTCGCTGGCACCGCAGCTAGCGAGGTTAGTCCTGATACAGTGAGATGTGCACGTCGTCTGCCACTTCGAGCGTCGAGCCGTAGGCGTCGTGCGTCGAGCAAACGCAGACATCCGAGTCCGAGTCCCAAGTCCACTAGCCATGACCACATACGCACGCATGCATACACACTCGATCAGTCGAACGCACCCAGGCTGGTTCTCTGGCGCGACAGCAGTGCTCCGCGGCGTCGCGCGGCGCTTGGCGTCGTCGAACGCGTCAATGATCTGGAGCGCCGGATCCGTCGAGACGTCGTCGCCATGGCATTCGCTCTCGTCGACCTGTGTCGATAGTGTCAGTGAGTGAACACGTGAGCGAGTGCGTGATGAGAAGAACGGAGTCAATCGCCGAGTCGCGTGTGTTCATACGCCACAAGTGGTCTCCCAAGCACGAGGTCACGACGACCACCGGCACGAACATGAACCGCCGCCTCACAGTACACACACATGACACACACACGACAGACACGCACCGCTCGTTGGAGACGCTCGACGACGTTGAGCTCGTGCGTCGCCGCCGCCTCGGTCGAGAAGAACCGCATCATGACTTTCGACGCCGACTTGGCGTCCACTGCAAAGCTCGTCTGCGCATACACTGTGTCTGCGTCGACCGCGTAGGACGCACAGGCGCACGCGACGCCGAGGAGGTCGTAGCGCAGGCGGTAGGACGACGGACCGCTGATCAGCAGCGCGCTGATCTCTGGAACCGACACGGGGTTGTCGACGAGGTACTGCACCGGCAGCTTCATCTCCTAGTCGTTGGTGGTGCCCAAGCGGTAGCAGTCGCAGCAGCAGTCGTGGTTCATCCCAACACACACACACACGCACACACACATTCGTTCGACAGTCAGTCAGACAGACAGATACACAAGAAGGATACGATCGATCAACAGCATGACGCTGCATCGATGCGACGGAACCCAAAGCGCACGAACCTTGTCGGCGACCATCGCAGCGCCTGGCCAGGCGTCAAAGAGGATCTCGAGCACGTCGGACGTGACGCTCGCGTTGCAGCACACGTGGTGCAGCGGCGTGCGTCCGTCCTAGTTCGTTCATGTGTTCGTCCATTGCACATGCCACACACACACACAGCAGTCAGTCGTCAAGCGTACAATGTCAGTCACTAGTCGATCGATCGCTCTCTCTCTCTCTCTCTCTCTCTTGTCGTAGTCGTGTGACTGACTGACAGGACGAGCTTGTGTCTCTGTGTATCGATGTCCGCACGAGAGAGAGAGAGCGATGGGAGCACTACAGCACCGGTCGTACCTTGTCGAGTTGCCGCACCAAGTCGCTCGAGCGCTCGAAGAAGAGCCAGAGACACTCAGGCGAGATCGCGCGGCTCATGCAGAGGTAGTGCAGCGGCGAGCGGCCGTGCTGTGCGCGCATCACACACGCGCGTCAGTGCTGCTGCTCCAGCGGACGACTCCCACAAACAACCACACGAGCAGTCGAGCAAGCAAGCGAGCGAAGATGCATGGTACGCAGTACATAACACAGCAGTAGCAGCAGCGACGATGACACGTACGACGTCCTGTGGGAACGCGTCGTCGGCTTCGCACGTGAGCAGCAGCGCGCGGAGGTGCGTCGGCGTCATGGCTTCATTCATACAGAGCAGGTGGAGTGGCGCGGCGCCAAACTAGCAAGACAAGAGTGACAAGATGCAAGAGAGACGACAGCATGACAGACTCAACAGTGTCAGTAGCTACACACACACAGACCTCCAAGCAAGCAAGCGAGCGAGCTCCGTGAATGATCCAACAAAGCAGACTGCGCACCGCGTCGAGTGCGCTCGCAGCAGCGCCGTGTGCGTCAGCAGCAAGGAGCTCTGTGAGAAGCGCAGGCGTGACGCACTCGTTTGCGCAGAGCAAGTGGAGCGCCGTCGTGCCGCGCTGCGAGTCCAGACAACCAGACACAGACACATGACGCACATGGTGCACAGCCGAACGTCAGTAGCCACGCGCACACAGGCAAGCACGAGCCGGAGGGAGTGAGAGAGAGAGAGAGAGAGAGCACGCAGAGAGCGACGCGCATCACGTAACGGAGACGTACACTGACAGCCTCGTCCAGCGCTTCGGCGCTCATGGCGCTGGCGAGTCGACGCAAGAGCGCAGGCTGTATGGCGCTGTTGCGGCAGAGGACGTGCAGCGGCAGCTCGTCGTTCTGTTTGTGGTTCGCGATAGTCAAGGCAGTGATGGCAGTGATGGCAGCGGTCGAGAGAGCCACACAAGAGCCTCTGTCAGTCAAGCGATAGTGTTATGACCACAAGCAATAGAAGGAGCAACAGAAGCAGCCAACTGAAGTCACGCTGCTCTTGCGAGCCACGCACCGCGTCTCGGTCGTTTGCACTCGACGCGCAGACTGCGAGGACGCGCTCGAGGACGTCGAGATCGAGGCTCTGGAGCTCGCAGATCCAGTGCAGGACGCTCCGTCCGTCGACATCGCAGGTGCGAGCTGCGTCGCCGCAGCGCTCGAGCAGATACAGCAGCGCCTCTTTCTTCGCGCTCGGTCGCATCGCGAGGCAGTGCAGAGGCGTCCGTCGTGTCTGTGCATCGGTCAGTCGGTAGCAGCACGAGCCGTCGTCGTTGTTAAGCTCATGTGTATGACAAGCTCAGCTCTATGAGCGATGAGAGAGCAAGTGGGCATGTAAGCAGGCACACGACTGCAGGACGTACGTCGTTCGTTGCTGCGCAGAGCTCGTCTGCGCCAAGCAGCCGCAGCATCTCGAGAGAGTCACTACTGCTGCTGCTGCTGCCGTTGGCATCGCAGACGCAGTGCAGCGGCAGGTTGGAGCGCTTGTCGCGCATGGCGACGCTCGCTGGGAGCGCCGTGACGAGCGACGCGATCGCTTGGCTCGTGGCGCTCGGATTGAGGCTCAGGACGTGCAGCGGTGTCTGTCCTAGCTGCTCTCGTCGTGGTGGCAAGAGCAGCCACAGCAGCACGAAGTACATAGAGTGTGAGTCTGTGAGAGAGCAAGCACAAGCGGCATCAGTGCAAACGCAGCCAGAGAGCCTCGTGCACTCTCAGTACCTTGTCCATGCAGCCAGCGCTGTCGCTGAAGCTCGCGACCATGGCACAAATGACGTCGAGGAAGAGGAAGTTCGGCACGAGCGCGCACACGAGATGGAGCGGCAGGCGCTCGTCCTGTGCGTTGCGTCAGATGCAGAGCATGGTCAAGCGACAAAGATCGTGTGAGAAGAGCACAGTAGTGTCAGTCAGTCAGTCTCACAGTCAGTCAGTCAGATGACCAGCAGCCAGCAAGCAAGCCATGCAGTAGCACGTGCTACCAACGCAACACTAAAGTGACGGACCTCGTTCGACATGCGCAGTGCATGTGGACTCTGCGCCACTTGAGCGAGCATCTCGTGCGGCTCGTTGCTCTCGATCGCAAGGAGCAGTCGCTTGTGCGCTTGCTCGTCATGTTCAGCATCGCTCTTGGTCGTCAAGCGACGTGCAGCAGCAGTAGCATTAGCAGCAGCAATGTTGCTACTGTTGTTGTTGTTGTTGCTTGTGTCGTGGTTGACAGCACTTGTTGTAGTGTGTCGACGCAAGCGGTTCGTGCTGATCATGGCTTTCATGGACTTGCTCAGTGCGCTCGAGTATGCGCGCGGCCACGCTGTAGTTGCGACTGCAGCTGGTGTTGGCAATAGCGTAGCAGGGCCAGTAGCAGCAGTAGCAACTGGTGGCACTGCATTCGCTAGCTGCTGCGCAGCGTCGATGTCGACGTCGGGCGCATCGAGCGGCTCCATCATCGTGCGTCTCGACTGATCAGTCGATCTTTCTGTCGGTCGACTTGCATCGCTTCAAGATCGAGATCAGTGCAAACAAATCCTAAATATGAGGTTTCGAATGTACTATTTAGGAAACAACACCAAGCAACAAATCAGTCGATGCTTCCGTACAAAACACACGTACAAGCGCACGAATCAATGTTGTGGCAGGACGCGCGCAAGCAAGTCGATGCGCTCGCACATGTGCTCGACGAGGTTGAGGCACGTGGCGACGCGCGCAGTGTGAGCGACGGCTGCCTCGACTACATCGATGCGCGCTATGCATCCGACGGCAGTCACGCCAGCAGCAGCAACAACAACGATGAACCATTGAGCAACAGCGCGAATGCTGCACTGCGCCGCTTGATCGCGTTCCTCGACGACACTGACCCGCTCGTCGCGTTTGCTGCAATGCGGCACTTGGAGCAGCACTATCAACGCATGATGCGCAGTCAGCCGTCCAGCTCAGTAGCAACAACAACAGCGACAAGTCGCTCACAGCGCATTGCGCAGATAGTCGAGTACGTGCCTTTTGAATGGCGCTTGCACTAGCATGCGATCGCATGCGATTGATTGCTGCAGTGATGAGCTCACTCGAGTGTGTATGCGTGTGCAGACTGCTGCTGCTACCGACAGCGACGACAACGCCAGGTCCTCATGCTCTGTCGCACAAACCACACTCGAGCACATCCAGTGGCTTTCGCTTCCAGCTCCTGCGGCAGCTCATACAAACCCATTGTGCTACATCAGCAGATGCAAGTGACAGCAGCAGCAGCAGTGGCGATGCAAGTGACAGCGACACCGACTCGACTGCCAGCGATGGCAACAACAACGACGCAACGCGACTCGACAGTCGACCGGGTCTGGCTGCAGTGCTGCGCCACACGCCGCTGCTCACGTCCATTGCACGTGCGGTGCTGCACGCGCCATCCACTGCAGCAGATCCAGCACAGAGCGCTGTCAGCTACGAGCTCCTGCGCTTGCTCACTGCTGTCGTAGACGAGCTGTTCGCAGTCGCTCCGTCGAATGAGCAGCTCGATGCAGCGCTGTGGATGCAGCACACTGGCGCTGACGCCTTCGTGTCTGATGTGCTCGCGCTCCTTTCAAGTGCGATCGACTTTGCAGCGCAGCCGACGTTCGTCTCGCACGCAGTCGTTGCGCTGCTCCATCGGGTCCTCATGCTCGAGCGCGCGACGCAGCGCACGTGCGACTGGCTGTGTCGGTTTGTCCACATCGTGGCGCCAGCGCACGCAAACGCAGCGCTCGCGCCCGCTGCGCTAGATCTGCTCGCGTCGTTTGCACACGCGTCGTCGTCTGCGACTGCTGCGCACGTGGCGTTCGTGTCGCCGCGCAGTGCGTTCCCGTTCCTCCAGACGTGGCTCGCGTTCGCGAGTACGATGGCGCTGACGCTCGCCGAGCACCAGCGCTGCTGCAAGGCGCTGTGCGAACCGTTGCTGCTCCAGTCACTCGAAGCTCACTTGGATCGCTACGTGCCGGATCGCGTCGTGCTCCTCGCAGTCCTGAGCGAGCAGGACGACGTGATGGTCGACGTCCTCAACACGCTGCTGCAGCTCTCGCTCGCTCTCGAGGCGGCGTCAAGGGACACAGCGAACTCAGTCTCAAGCGAGTGCGACGCACCAGCCAACAACAGCACAGTGAAGAGCAGTAGCAGCACTGGTGTCCAGAAGACGCTCGCGCAGTTCGCACGCGAGCAGCTCGACCCCGACTTGCTCTTTGCCGACGTCCTCGAGACGCTCGGACACGACCACTTGGTGCTCCTCGACCTCCTCATCTCGTCCGAGACTGCTATGCTCGAGTACTTGCTCCGGTACGTGCGTCGGCTCGAGACGAACTGGACTGCGTCCTGCGCTGTTCTCTCGTGCTCCAACGCACACGGCAAAGCGCAGCAGTCGCGCCTCGACGCCGTCCTCGCAGTGCTCATCCGCCTGCGCCTCGAGATCGACAAGCAAGTCGCGCGAGCGATGTTCCCGTACAACGCTGCGCCACTCGTGCGCCGTCTCGAGCGCATCGAAGCGCTGTACGACGCACTAGGAGAGACACGCGCTTCACTGTCGCCGTCGTCACCGCTGTCTCCAATGTCGTCGCAGTCGCCATTGTCGTCGCAGGAGCATGAGGTAGAGACATAGCGAGACTGATCGCAACAGCAACAACAACAGGAGCGATAGAGACTGTCGAGAAGCGAGTGCTTGTGTTGCTGAGCGTTGAGTGTTCTGTGTCTTGTGTGCCATGTGAGCTGTGGGTAAGAGTCTGTGGAGCGAGTACAGTTCACTCGTCCGCGTGGTCGCATGAGCAGCCCTTGATGATGTGTCAGTACACTTGCTTCATCTGCTTCTTACGCACTCTGCGGCTCACGAAGGTCGCATCTCTTCCAAGCGTCGTCAAGAGAGCGGTATCGGCGTTTGTGGTTGAGTACGAGATCGGTGTGTCTGTCGATGTGCTCTTGCTCCAGGGTGAGAAGCACGAGAGCGCTTGCAATCAGCACCTGTGTCCTTCAGCAGGAAGGATCTTGAGTCGTTGATCTTCATGATTTCAGGCTAAATATGTGGACACGTAAACAAATATGTATCGGGTGTATCTTTCATCGTATAAAGCTGACATATATTGCAGTCAAACGTATATCACAGTAATTCTGATTAACAGGTAAGCAGATTTTGTGGTGCTCACACAGAAATTAACAAAAGTATTTGTAGTATGTCGAGTGCTTGAGCAGTGGTGATTGTGTCAGTGTAGATGGAAGCAAGGAGAGTGCGCGTGCTACTCGGACGCACTCGTGGCGCTGCTGCCGTGCGCTGCACGATGTGGACAGCGGATGCCCGTTGCGCGGCGCTGGAGCTTGATCGCGAGCTGGTCCTCCATGTACCGGAACTGGCGCACCATCGTCGGCAGCATCGGCTCTGCAGAGCCAAACACACAGAGTCACTCGGTTGAGCATCTGCTGCTACACTTGGTTCATCAGGAGCAATACACAACGCACCGATCTCTTGCTTTTGATTCCTCAGAATCGCCGAGTTGACTTCGTCAGCCACGCGACGGCGCTGCGCTTGGTCCAAGAGCATGCTGCTGCTCGTGAGTGGCGACGACTGTGCGTGGCTCTCGAACGCCAAGAGTGCCATCGTGTGCTCGATCTCGTGCAGGAACTGCGGCTATAGATGAGCAGTAGAGCAGCAGTAGCAGTGTAAGAGATCATGAGTGTCTGACTGTCAAACGAAGGCTTCTCTATCGCTACGGACGTACGTTCTTCTCGCCAAATGGCGCGAGGTGCTGCGCTGCAAAGCTCAGTGCAGCGACGACGTCGTGCGCTTTGATGAGCTCAATGAGCTCTTGCTTTGCTAGTAGAAAGTCCATCGCAGTGTGCTTCTCGAGGAACTGCCGCGCGTAGGAGGCAACAAGGTCGCCATCATGCACCAACGGGTTGTGAGTCGATGCTGTTGCATCAAGTACACAGCAAAGAGAGAGCACTAGAGCATCGTACGAGTGGATCCATGAGCTCGAGCTTGCTGCGCGCTTTCTGGATCTGACCTTCGAGCAGCAACTGCTGGATGCTCATGCGCTCTTGCACAGACTGGAGGTCGACGTGCGCTACTCGCATACAGATAGGAGAGGCTGTTAGTCCAAGTGCAGTAGCTCAATGAGTACGAGCTGCCAACAACGTACGCTTTGTGTTCGAGTCGCGCCAGAACGCCTCGGCGACGTCACGGTAGCCTTTGCCAACGAGGTAGTCCATCACTAAGCGGTTCATGGACCTATCGATAGCGTCACATAAGCCGAGTTAGCGCATACACAAACAACAGATCCTAGACCATCCATCCACGCATCAAGCAACTTGTCAAGCACAGCAGCGTACTCTTTTGAGATGCGCATGCGCCGCAGCGAGCTCTTCTTGCCACTGCGGCGCTTCTTGCGCTTTGGTTTCTTGTTGTTGTTGTTTGATGTGGATTGCGACGCAGGTGGCGATGCAGGCTGCTGTGTGTGCTTCCTGCGCGACGCGCCACCATTACTGTTGCTGCTGTTACTGCTGCTCGGTGCGTTCATGCTGCTGCTCTTCCTGCTGCTCACGAACGAACGTCGATCGTGTCTCTTGCTTCGTGCTTCTTCGCGATCGCCAGTTCGCGCCAAAAGACGATTGCAATCTTTGCTTCAAACGCCACACTCACCTGGTAATGCACCACACAAATTGTACATACAATCGTGTCTGATACATCATGTGTTCCCATCAAAATACGATTCTCACCCTACATACACTATTCAAGCTGTTGATAGGAAAGCGAGAGAAGCAAGACACCAACAACAAAAGCTCGAGGAAGAACAAGAGCTCTTGTTGTTCAAGCAAGTGCTCAAGCAGCAACATCATCACCGACGTCTGTGCACGTGTGTCCTGCGCAAGACACACACCCACGTGCGCACAAGACAAACAACAAAGCAAGCAAGCATGGACCTCATGCGCCGCTCGGCCGGCAACTCGAGCAACGGCGAGTTCACGATCGCATTCCCAAACGGACCGATCAAGTTCCAGAGCGACGAAGGCGTGCTCTACTCGCGCTTGTTCCACATCGTGCGTCCATGCAGCAGACGATCGTGCGGATGCTGTTGTCATCACTGACCTGTCTTCACATGCACACAAGACAGCTCACACTGCGCTCGCATTCACACAATGACAGGTCGACACGGACGCAGATGGTTACATTGGTGGCGCGGAAGGCGCAGCGTTCATTCGACGCGCGCGGCTGCTCAATGACGCGAACCGCGAGGTGCGTCTCTCACAAACACACCACGAATGTGTACATGCACTCGTAGACATCACACAACGCGTAAGGACTCACAATGAACGCATGCTCGATGCGTGCATAGATCTGGCGGTTGGCGAGCGGCGGCAAGTCGCAGGAGAAGCTCAATAAGGACTGCTGGTTCGTCGCGATGAAGCTCGTGGCGCTCGTGCAGAGCACTGGCAAGTGCCAGATGCAGAGTCTGTACGCTGGCGACGCGCTCCCGCTCGCTGACTTTCAGTTGGATCGTCCGCCAGACAACGTCGTACGTCTTCAAAGCGTCGCTCTCTTCGCTCGCTCGCTGCAGCGTTAGAGCTGTGCACTCCCGCACGCACTCACTATGCTCTACTTGACGACGCTACAGCTCCCAGAAGAGAGCGCGTGTGACTTTCAGCGGTCGTTCGTCGTGTCTGTGAGTACACCAGTAGTCGTTGGCTCGGGCTACACGCGCTACACGCAGTACGTCATCTCGACCAAGGTGCGTCTCGCTCTCGTAGCGCTCGTCTTCGGTTAGTGACTGCGCTTGCAGCAGACTAAAGCTAGCGCTATCACGCTCCAGACCAACTGCAAGCGCTTTCCGTGCTCAGCTGCGCAAGTGAAGCGTCGCTTTAGCGACTTTGAGTGGCTCCACCAGCGCCTTCGGTCGCAGTTTCGCGGTACACAGTGGCTCATCCATCGTCATTCGTGCTGTCGAGCGTCCTCACTCACGTTCGATGCCTTTCTGTGAACGAATGAACGAATGAACGAATGAAGGCACGATCATCCCGCCGATCCCAGAGAAGCGCTGGACTGGGAACATGGACGCGACGTTTGTCGAAGAGCGGCGGCAAGCGCTCGAGCACTTTATCGTACGTCCTGCGTCGCGCTGACTCGCTGCTGGAGCCTGCTGTTTACTGTTGGTCACAAGCAAACGCACTGAGTCGTCTTTGCCGTGCGTGTGCGTGTAGAACGAAGTGAGCAACCACGACAAGCTCTCACAGACGCTCGAGCTTCAGATCATGCTCACAGCGAGCGCAGAGGTGCGTTCCGTTGTCATGGCTAGGCGCTTGTGATTGGACACCAAGCGTACTGACGGGCACGTGCTCGCGCACAGGGCTTGATCGCTGGCAAAGAGTTGCTCAAAGTCCAGTCTGCTGCTGCCGCGTACGTCCCAACGACTGCAGCAGTCACGTCGCTCTGGAGCTCGTGGAAAGACGGCATCTTCCTCTCGTCGTCGTCGTCGGTGCAGCAAGTCGAGATCAAGACGGATGACGACTACGCAAAGATTGGTGAGCACATTGACGAGTACGAGAAGCGCATCAGCGATGTGAAGCGGTGCTCGGACCTCGTGTACGCAGCGCAGCGGAGCGAAGGGTACGAGATGGCGCGCTTTGGGAGCTACCTCACGGCGCTCTCGGTCCATGAGAAGCACGACCACGAGTTCCGGCGACTCGCAGAGGTGCGTTCAATCAACGCTCATCGACGTTGCTTGTCTACACCCTTCCTATGCGATGGCACTCGATCCACCGTCTCATGCCTTCGACTCTGTCTGTTGCTACCTGAGCAGATCGCGGGCGACAACTTTGAGACCGTGTCGAACATGTACCAGGACCAAGTGCGTTTGCTACAGCAGGAGCTCTCGCTACCTTGTCGTTGCCATCAAGACTGACCACTCTCTTTATGACTTTGTCGATGCAGTTGGACCAGATTCTCGCGATGTACGTCTCGATCATTCGGTACCAAACTGGCAAAGTCGACGCTGTGAAGGTGCGTCTGTTGTTGTCTCTGTATGTGAGTCTACATCATGAACAAGCGCCCCTTGACGTGCGCATCGCCCTCTCACGCTCTCCACATTGCAGACTGTGATGAGCAACCGTGAGTCGGCGATCCACGAAGTGCACCAAGCGAACGCGAGCATGCAGCGCAACAAAGAGCGCTTTGCCGCGGCGCGCGCAAGCAGTGGCGCTGCTGCGTCTGCGATGCGCGCCGAGCAAAAGATGGCGTCGGTGCGTTTCTATCAGAGCTCATGGCTTGCATCGATGGCCGTCAGATAAGAAGCGAGTGACTGACTGATGCTCGAGTGCCGTACCTACAGGCCGAAGATCGGATGAACCACGCAAAGGAGCAGGTGCAGTTCATCGCGTCGAGTCTCAAGGTCGAGTCGAAGCGCATGGACACGGGCAAGACGTCGGACCTGAAGAACGCGCTGCTCGCGCTCGCCAACTTGGAGCTGAGCTACCACGTGCAGGTGTGTGTGCGCTCGTGTGTGACTGGCGTTGGTTTGCTCGTACATGACGACTCGCGCACTGACAGACGGCCGCTGTTTGCCTATGCAGTCGCGCTCTGCGTGGGAGAGTCTCGTGCCAGCGCTCAATGCCACAGACGACGAGATCGAGGCGAGTCGCGTGCGCGCGCAGCGAAGTGCGCCGTTCCGGAAGCCTGGCGAGAAGAACACGGGGCAGATCATCGGACTCCTTTGAGGCGTACGCGTGTTGAGAGAGAGACTAACACTTGCAACACAGCCGAGTGTGGTGTAAACGATGGCGCATCGTGCTCACTCGTGTGCAAAGAGAGTGACTGTAAGCGCTGTGTCGTGGGATACGTTGCGTCTGTTCGCTCTCGTGCTCTTCGACTAACAATGCGCTCGTCACTCACACGTGTGCGCTCGCAGTCGGTCTGTGGATCGATCTGCTAGCGAACCACGACGTTGTGCTCTACGTGTCGAGCGAAAAGTCTCCAGACGACGCGGCGTCAAGCGCCATGGGAGCGTCCACGCGCATTGCGTCGGCAGCAGCGCCGCCATCATCTGGCAGCGGCTCGTCGATCTCGGGCAACTCGCTGCCGCCGTCATTGTCGTTCTCGTCGTCGTCGTCGTCGTACACGTCGGCCATCTCTTCTTCGTCTTCATCGTCCGGTCGTTCGGTCTCGGCGCCGTCCGTGTCGACGTCCACGTCGCCGTCAGCAGCGTCACCGTCGTGTGCGTCGTCGTCGCCGTCGTCTGACGTCAGTCCCTGCTGCTGCTGCTGCGATGGCGATGCGTTTGGCAGTGGTGACCGCGTGCGACTCGCAACGTCAATCACGTCGCCGCCTTCAAACTTGAGACCGTCAAAGATCTCGAGGTCCTCGTTCAGACTCATGCTCGTGAGCGCATCGTCGTCATCAGCACGCGCGTGCTTGCGCTTGTCGCCATCGCCATCGCCACTTGGAGCGCTGCGCTTCGAACGCACGTGCTGGTTTGTTCCTGGCTGCTCCTTCTTGCCGTCTTCCGAGTCGGTCGAGCCAGACGCAGCGTCAGCTTCAGCCTTTGCACTCGACTCGTCGTCCTGTGCGACCTCAGGCTTCTGCGTATCCGGCAGTGAGCGACAGCCACGTCATTGTCAGTGAGCAAACCAAGAGCGCAATGTTGATCATAGCGATCAAGACTGCGACTGCTGTTATCTCTCGTGGACGTACCTTGGACGGAAGGATCTGGCGCAAGCGCTCCGTCACGAACCGCTCGAGCGGGTTCACGCCGCTCTCTGGGACCATCTGCCTCTGTGCATCGAGCATCTCACGTCAGTGCGCGAGCCCAAGAGAACGAAAGGGAGCGTTGATAGCGCTCGCGTACCCGATAGAGCGTCTCGAGCTGCTTCGTGTTCGTGCGCACAAGAGGCTTTGCTTTGGCGCCACTCGCGAGCACTTTCACGTTCGGTGCGTCGACGTACTGGCTGTTTGGCGCCGCCTTGGCCCACTTCTCGAGCAAGCGGTAGAACTCACTTGAGACAGGACCGCAGCCTTGGAACACGGGCTTGGCGAGCGCTCTAGCAGCACGTACAACAGTGTGTCAGTCTCTCGCACACAGTCGGGCAACTCGCGATGACACACGCTCAGACAACACAGCGATTGACGTACTTGGCGCACGTCGCAGTGGCTTTGTACTGCTCCGGAGCTGAGCCGTTCACTTTGCACCAGCTCCCGTTCTGGAGCTGCTTGACGAAGAGGAAGTGCTCGCATACGTTGATGAGACTGTCGCACGCAGCCGTCATGTTCGGTCCAAAGAGCCGCATGCACTGGAGGAACTTGGCGACGACCTCGTACTCCATCAAGAGCATCGCGTGGTTCAAGTACGACGCATTCCGGATGATCTTGAGCTCCGGCTCGAACAAGTCTGGATTGAGTTGCAGCACGCCAAAGTTGCTCACGACGTCGAGCACACCAAAGATCGTGCGGAGTCTAAAGACAAGCGACAGGTACACGAGTGCGTCAGTGCAAGTGGCGACAGTATATAGGACGATTCCAGAGAGTGACGTACTGCTCGGCAAACTTGTCCCACTCGGTGCCGTCCGCGTCGTACGGCTTGAGTCCCTTGTAGCTCGCTCGGACCGTGTTTGTGTGCGCAAAGACGTCCAAGCACGTCGTACCAAGCGGGATCCCCACTTGCTCTGTGTCGCGAGCAAAGTCGAGTCGCAACAACAACCAGTCGGAGCACACCACACGCTTGAGCGTGAGCAATGGAGACGAATGCAATGGAGATTGTACGAAGCGATCAGCATGAAGCAGAAAAGCGACGAACCGGCGTAATACGTCGCGAGCAGCGCGCTGGCGAACTTTGTAAAGACGCTCGGGAACATCAGCGGCCGCGCACACTGCGTGCACACTTTGACCTGCAGCACAGCCACGTCGTGCGATGCAATGAGCACTAAGCGCATTCTCTCTGAATATTTGCCGCAGAACAAGACGCACCTCTGGCACGTTCCGAACGCCGCAGCCTTGACACAAGCTCGAGCACTGGACATGCGGACTCTCGATGCTCGGGTGCCAGCCCAAGAAGTCGGTCGCTGAGAGCTTGCGCGCTTTCACGAGCTCCACGACCTTGTCCTTCAGTCCGTGGGCAATACACGCTTGCTTGAGACTACGCGGCAGTTGATCGACAGGACGCGTCAGTGCTTGAGGTCGCGTCGTCTTGGTGATGACAGCACCAAAGGCATAGCGATAGGAAGTACACAAGAGACAGAGGACGTACCCAAAGAGACCGACGAGGAACGTGAAGATCTCGCGCACATTCAGTGGCGACTTGTCTGCGTGGGCGAGCTTCTCGCGGATCCAGCGCTGCGCAAGTCCAACAAGCACATACAACGTCAGTCGTGTCCAACGAATGATGCTGCATGCGAGACAACGCAGGGACGTACTTGGAGGTACGGCTCGACAAACTTGGCGGCGAATGGCTTGATCGGGTACCCAGCGATCTGTCAACAACATACACACACGAGAGCGATTGAGTGAAGACAATGTCACTGACGAATGGATGAAGCTCGACTGCCAGTGGCTCGTACCTCGCCGATCTCGACCAGTCGCAGCGACGCCATGTGCCCAAACTTGTCAAAGTTCGCTTGGCTGTTCGTCTCGAGGTTCAGGAAGAGCACTGCGCGTCGCACCTGCAGTCAGTCAACCACATACACAGTGTCAATCGTCAGTCTAGCGTGTGTACATTGCCAACGACAGTCCTACAGTATTGAACGATCGCCAACGAGCGTACCGAGAGCCCTGCTGTGCCGCCTTGCTGCAGATTCTCCTTTGACGTTCGGTTCTGCTGCATCACGTAGCAACTGCCGCAGAGGAGACCGACTGCACAGACGCGTATGAGTTCCTCACTCTCCATACAGTCACAGCAGATCTTGGACTGAAAGGACGGATGTCCATCGATCGCACGCTCGTACCTGACGATGGGAACAGCAGCTCTTCGCCAATGCACGCAGGGTGGACGTGCAGACCGCAGCCTGCTTTGCACGTGAACACGCCGCCTTTCTCGGAGCAAATGAAACACGTCTCGTCGACGACAGCGACTGGCGCTGCTGCTGCTGCTGGCACTGGTGCTGGTGCGCTCTGTGGCGGCGGTTGCGCAGCAGACGCAGCGCTTGCGTCTTTTGCTTGTCGCGCAGCTACAAGCGCTTCTTGGCTCTTCTTTTGCTCTTGGATGATCGCTGCCATCATTGCAACGTGCGACTCCGGCTGTTGCTGCTGTTGTTGCTGTTGTTGACGGTGCTGCTGGAGCTGCTGCTGTTGCTGCTGCCGCTGTGCTGCTGCAGCCATCGTCGCTGCGTACTGGTGCTGCTGGTTCAGGAACTGCAGGTGCTGCGGCTGGACGCCAGCGCTCTGTGCTGCAGCGACCATCGCTGGTGGGAGCGAGTAGCCAGGCGGGAGCGACTGCATGTACATGCTGATATCGAGCGGGCTTGCACCAGCACCAGCTGCTGTGAGCGACGGGCTCTGCTGCTGCTGCTGTAGCGGTGGTGGTGCTACGTTGCTGTACATGTGCCCTGTATTTGCGCCACTGAGCATCGCAGTTGGGTTGTACACGACACCAGCGCCGCTGGGCATGTGCACCATTGGTGTCGCGCTCACGTGGCCAATGTTGCCCCTTCCGTCGTTCAGGACACCGCCCATGTTGCCCATGTTGTTGCCACTGTTGCTACTGAGCCCAGTGAGCGTGTACGGATCGAGCCGCAGACGCTTTGCTGCGTCCTGGTTGATGTTGTCGTCGAACACGCTCGACTCCTCGCGCGCACGCATGGTCGCACCGGCGCTTCCAGTCACGAGTCCTGCGTCACCATCGAGTCCCATCACATGCATCGGAGTGCCAGAGAACGTCGCTGGGCTGTCGCTATTGCGCTCCGTCGCGCTCGCAGCGAGGCGCGCGGGGAACGCGTCCGCTGACGGCGCACTCGCTCGCTCCAGGCCGGTCATACACACGCAGGTCGCTTCGTCGTCGCGCTCAAGCACTTGCTCTAGCTCTAGCTCTTGCTCTTGCTCTTGCTGCACGTCGCGACTTGTGTCGTTCATTGAATTTTGTCACTATCACGCATGTTATGAGCATAGTGAAAGCAAGTGACTGTGTACTTTGTTTTGTCACTATCGATCGGGAGGAATACTCGCAACTCGAGCTTGAAAGCCTCAGGATCATCAACAACGTCGATCGATGATGCACGCGGTCTCGATGCGCATCGGCGCGAGTCGCCGCGCTGGTGTCGCTGTGCGGGCGCTGCAGGCATTGCGACCAGGAACTGCTGCGAATGCACAGGCACCATGCCGCGCATTCTCGACTGTCGCTGAAGACGAAGTGAACAAGTTCAATGCTGTCGCAACGTACGTTCCTGAGCTCGCTTGCTTGGACTTGCCATGATGACGTCGTGAAAACACGTTGCTCATGCGCACGTGTGCATAACACCTATGCACATATAGCGACTGGTGGTCGCCAACGAGCACGACAGGTGTCGGCATGCTGCACCAGCTCAACCCAGTGCGCGTCAAGTACATCCGCAGCCACGTGATTGACCACTTTAGCGGCGATCAGAACGACCCGCTGCCGCTCAAGCAGTTCCGCGTCGCAGACGTTGGTTGCGGCGGTGGTATTCTCTCCGAGGCGCTCTGCCGCATCGGCGGTACGATGGTGTCAATCGACCCTGGCGCCGCGAACATTGCCGCAGCAAAGCGCCACGCTGCCACGAGCCCAGTCACGAGCGCGATCGACTACCGCTGCTGCACGTCGGGTGCGTTTGCCATGACGTCTTGCAATGTGAAGAGAAAGCATGGATACCTTACACGTTCTGACACACACATGCATGCACGCACACAGATGACCTCGTGGCTCAAGGCGAGCAGTTTGATGTCGTGTGCTCGCTCGAAGTCGTGGAGCACGTGACCGACGTGAAGGCGTTCGTCCAGACGCTCACGCCGCTCGTCAAACCTGGCGGCTTGCTCTTCATGTCGACGATCAACCGCAATCCGCTCGCTGCTGCGCTCACGGTCGGCATGGCCGAGTACGTGCTCCGGCTGTTGCCACCAGGTGCGTCGTTGGTGCTGTCTCCAAGTGCTTGGCGCATTTGTGTGACTGACAAGCATCGTGATGTCCTAATGTAGGTACCCACGACTGGCGCAAATTTGTTCAGCCTGAAGAGCTCAGTGCGATCCTAAAAGAGGTTCGTCCTATGCCTTGCTCGAACACTGTTACAAGTCTTCTTGTGAACAAAGGCTGACTACTCTGAATGGCTTGCTGTGTGTGATGACCGTGATGATTCACAGGACGGCTTCATTGTGAAAGACACGTCCGGCATTGTCGGCGAGCCAGTGTTCCGGAGCTGGCGCATTGACCCGAACTGCACGCAGGTCAACTACATCCTCTGTGCGCACAAGCCGCAGTACTAGGCTCGCTCTCTGTCATGCGCAACAACAGACCAGGCAGTTACCACGACGGCATGCACTCGAGCGTCCATGGATGGAGTACATGCTCTCGATACAAGCAAGTGTATGTCACTCGTTCGCATCCTCATTGTCACTACTGCTGTCTGTCGGTGTCTGCGCGTGATAGTAGAGCTGTGCGCGCCAGTAGAGCGCAATGAGCGCGTCGTATCGCTCGTTCCGCGCGAGCTGGAGCGCTGCGTCCTGATCGCGCACTGCCGCGTGGTCTTTCAGGACGCGGTGGAAGAGCCGATCGCGACCGAGCTCTGTCGACGGCCAGTTCGTTGGGTCTGCGAGCTCTGCGAGGTCGCGCCAGTGGTGCTGCAATGCATCTGGCCGTAGCATCACCGAGTCAAGTGCGTGTGAGTGAGAGACGCACAGCAAGAGAGAACAACACAAGACCACGCCGGTTGCAAGCGACGTCACACGCACTCTCGCCCGTGAACTCGACTTGAACATGCGCGGTCGCGGCGTCAGAGTGCTGTGTGATCGATGCGAGCGACGCGCGCGACACGAGCACGAACGGGATCGACGACTCTGCCGCGTGCGCTGTAGAGCTCGCTGGGAGCGCAGCGTCGCCAAAGATCACGCCGCTCACTTGCATCGACGCAAAGTACGCGAGCTGCGTCGCGAGCGAGCACTTGGACAAGAGTGGCACTGCGATCCAGCGGTCTTGCAGTGCCTCGCGCAGTGCTCGTGAAGCGAGCGACTCGCTATCAAGAGTGTGTTGTTTCGATCTTGACGATGCGTCAGTGTCAGGACGTGCGCACGGACGCGCGAGTGTGCGATCTGGCAAGACGAGGTCGTGCTTCCCGAGCGGCAGTAGCGCAGTCGGAGACGTCGATGACAGTGATGGCTTAAGGAACTCATACGTGGCCGTCGAGCGCACAAATGAGCCCGAGTCTGCAGTTGTGAGAGTAAGAAAGCCCGCATGTGCTGCTTCGAGACGCGCGTGGACCGACACCGCAAGCGGGTCGTCGTCTGGATGGACTTGGAACTTGTCCAGTGCGCACTCGTCGCTAAACACGAAGCGGATCTGCGGCGTCTGCGTCACGTGCGCGTTGTGGATCTGCTCGAGAATGCGGATGCCCGAGTCCATCGTGATCATCACGAGTGGGACAATAATCGGCTTGGGGAGCTCCGCTGGGAGTCGAATCTGCTGCGGCTTCTTCCCTTCGTGTTGCACAAAGATGATGCCGCGTGCACCTGCGTCTTGTGCGAGCGCAGCTTTCTGATGTGCTGGGCAGCCCATCATGGTCTAAGTGAGTGTGTTCATAGAGAGCGCACGATCGAGTCGAGTCAGCATCACGCTCTTGTCTGATCGATCGAGCGAGCTCGCACAACTAGCAAGAAGAGCGCTCGTACCGGCACGATCACGTACTTGTCGGTGCCGTTTGTCGAGAGCGGCGAGCACGCGTCGAACGGGACCGCCAGCTCGACTTCGCGGAAGCTACAGCTCGGTGGCTTGCCGTCTGCAGAGAGAACGCCAAAGAACGTTGTCTCCGAGTCCTTGTCGCCCATGCTCAAGAGCTGCGGTTGGCAATGTGTGAGACCACAACGAGACTGTGAGCTTGATTGCGCTACTCGCTGTAGAGGACCAAACATCTCTCTCGCTTGCTATCGCGTGGCGTCGAACGTGATACAAGCGCTGCTGATCGAGAAGATGAGAGCGTACCAGGTAGTCGTGTTGACTCGTGACTGCAGTTCCCTCGCTCTCGATGGTGGAGGTCACTGCTTCGAGTGCTCGTGCGCCGCTGGAGAGCTCTACTGCTACTGGCACTTCGTCTGGAGGTTGACACCGTCCGTCATGGGTCTGGAAGCGCAGCACCTTGGGCAACGATGCTGCTGTGAGCGCTGCGACAGCGTCTGCGAGCGATCGATCGAGTAAAGACTCGTCGTTCACTTGGATGAGGCGATCGCCGATCTCTGCGAGTCCAGACGCTTCGACTGCGCGGCCGCGTCCTTGCTCGTCTGCGACGAACTCGAGCACTTCGAGTCGCTCGCTCAAGCGCAGTCCTAGCGGATCTGCGGTCGCGACTGTCACGCTGAACTGCTTCTCTTCGTCGGTCAAACAGAATGAGTGGGTAGCAGCACCCTCATGTGCGCATGCAAGCAGCGCGAGCAGCAGGAACAGCAGCAGCGTCCACACTCCACAGTGTTGTATCGACCGCATGGAGCCGAAGCCGATCAATCGGTGTTGTCGTCTTGCTCGATCGCGCCTCTTTCAAGTCATCGGTCGCGTCGATTCGCTGCTTCTGCTCTCACAAGTCACAGGGACCGTCGCCTAGCGTCGTAGATCAACACAGCACTGAATGCACGAGAGTATGGTCGAAGGTGTGTGCCTGAAGGGACTCGGTCCTGACGCTTGAGACAGCAATGTGTCCCTTGCCGGAGTACGACTCGTTTGTTCTACTGAAGTTTTACGAATGAACGAGGAGGGGCGATGTCTCACGACAGCTTTGACAATCATGACGGCCAAGTCGGTGCTCGACATCTTGTCTTGCATTGCCTGGCGCAGGTGACTGCTGAAGCACTGCAGCGTCTTGGACATCGACGGGGACGATGTACGTCAGCGTCTCTGGTCGTGAACTTTGCATGAGCAGCATCGACCTAACGCGTAGACTACCAGGACCTGACGACTATGACGACGTCGTATCCACCGAGAAGAGAGCGTCAGCGCGACAGACACAGAGGATACACCCACTCACACATGTTGATGGACAACAACACGAGCAACTCGTTGATAGGAAGATCCGACGCGAGTGAGTGAGTGAACGAGCGAGCGGATGTGAACGAGTGGCTGTGGGAGCTCCAGTGCGACGACCAACGTGACGGTCTGCTGTGGAGGTTGCCACAGTCCACGCGCTCGCATGGGCTCGCTCTTCTCTCTCTCTCTCTTTAGCTCTCTCTCTCTCTCGTCAACTGCGCTGCTCCAACATGACGACGATCGTGTGGCTCCGAGTGTCGAGACTCGGCATCAGCAGGTCTAACACAGCGCTTGCGGCTGCGGCTGCCGGCTCGGCTGCTCGAGGTAGTTGGACACGACGCGCGTGATGCCGTCGTACGACATGAAGATCACGCCTTGGCCGGGGATCACGCGGCCGAGGCGCGGCACCACGCCGGAATAAAATACGAGGAGCCCCTCTTTCTGGATCATCTGGCGCACGCAGTCGAACGTGTTGCGGTACTGCGCAGCGTGGAGCCCCTGCATGCGCGTCTTCACGACGTCGAACGCTAGCGAATGCAAACAAGAGAGAGAGAGAGAGAGAGAGTTCAAGTGCAGTGTCAGCACAGAGCCCCCTATTGGCAAACAGCGGTCGTTCGAGCAGCACGTTGACGTACGGTTGTTGCCAAAGACGCTAAAGATGCCAGCGAGCATGCCGCCGACGAGGCTCACAGTCGCGTGCTGGCCGCTCGTCATGTTCGCAGCGCTCTCGACCAAGTGGTGGCGCTCGAGGAACTCGGGGTTCACGCGGTTCTTGAACTCGCTGAAGAACATGAACCGCAGTCCCTGGTTGCTCGACTGAGATGATCGATCGAGACACACGAGTCACGTGAGCAATCGCGAGCGTGAGTATGTGAGCATAGCGTCTCGATCGACACGACCGAGCTAGCGCACATATAGGACATACCTGCTTGAGAATCGTCGCAAAGAGACCCTGGTACACACCGCGGATGCCTTCTTTTGCCAAGATCATCTTTGTACCAGCCCACATGCCAGCGTTCGCGCCAATGAGTTTGGTCTTGAGCGTCTCAATCTATAGACACAGACAAGGAGATGAGGTCTTTGTGAGTACGCAGCTATGCATCGCAGCAGCAGCAGCTTCGCTATCACCGCAGCAGCAACATCATCATGCAAGTGAGCAAATGCACGCTCAACGTACCGGTGTCGTCATGAGCGTCGCCTCCATCGTGCCGGCCGCCATGCCAGCGGCGAGATTCCGCATCGCAGACGTCTTGCCGTTCTCGTCTGCGAAGCGCTGCTTGAGAAAGTCAAACGCGCCGAAGCGGATGCCGGCTTTCGGCACAGACCCAATGAGCACTGGGGCAAGACCGCGGTAGAGCGAGAGCGCGCCGTCCGTGCGCACGTGATACCGAAAGCCCGCGAGCATGCCCGAGTAGTGGTTGCGCATCGTGCCGAGCTGCAAGTTCGTCTTGATCATCTCCATTGGCCAGATCGCAAACGTCTCGATGCCGCCGGCGATCGCACCAGCAGTCGTCGCAACGAGCGGGTTCTTGGACTTGTTTGTGCTGCTCATTGTGATGTGTGTGTGTTGTGTGTTGTGTGTGGAGGCGCGTCGAGTGGCTGGTGAATTCGCGACTGTGGATGTGCTAGCGAGCGAGCGGTGGAGTGAAGCTGCGAATCGCAATGCCAATGGTCGTCAACGTTGGTTGGTGGGTGGATCGAGGCGCAGCGGCGACAGACGACACTAACAGTGTGTGGATCGTTGCGGTGTTGGTGTTGGCGTCGTCGTTGCGGTGGCGAGGAGGTGGCGAATCGCGATCTGGCAGCAGCCGTCGAGCTGTCGAGCAAGCGCACGGCGTTGCGCGCTGTTTTTTCACGTGAGTGTGTGAGCAAGCGTGGCTGTTGCTCTGCTGCTGCTGCTGGTGGTGGTGGTGAACAAGACGAGAGGAGGAGAGGAGGAGGTGCGTGAGCAGACACTCGCTCCTCAGTCTCAATCACTTGCTCGCTTTGCAAACACGGCGGTCTCTCTCTTCGACATGCTGCTCACACGTCGCAGATCACGAGTGTGCGCCACAAGAAAATACTTGCGATGCCTCCCTCGTTTATCGCGCTATCACGATCGCGAGCAAATCTGTGACGACTGGTCACGGCGCTTTTTCTGCAAATCTGAAGAGCGAAAAGGGTTCGTTCGGCAGTGTGCCACACGAGCGCCACACAACAAGTGGTGCGTCATGCTCCCTCGAGCAAAACGTTGATGATCGCTTGGTGGTGCTTGGTGGTGCTTGGTGAGGCGTTGCGGACAAAGCAAGCAATGGATGGATGGATGGATGGATGGATTGACGGACGCTGCGAGTGGTGGGGTGGATCGCGTCGACCGTCGACCGGCTATGCGCTGCTGCTCTCTGCGTCAGAGGGCAAGACACGCGCCACGACAGCGCCGTTCTCGCACACACACACACAAACAAGTGCAGCGTGTCATCGCTCTCGTGTCAGCGCTCAGGAGTGACGCGCTTGGCTGCTTGGCGAAGCGCGTCTCGGCGTGGCGTGGCGCAGACCGGATCTATCCATCTATTCAACCACTCATTCGTGTTCTGATCATTGCTGCTCGCTGATCGCTCGGACGTCTCGGACATCGATAGAGAGAGTGAGAGGTGCTTGCTCCCACATGTACATGCATGTGCGGTCGACCAATGGATCGAGCGATCGAGCAAGACGCCTTCGCATGATGCAACCAGCAGCAGGTGCGCGCACATTCACACGCCAGTGAATGTGCACGCACACATGAATCGGATCGTCGAGCGACATGAACGCGTTGTGTAGGTCTTGACTCGACTCGAGTTGTTGAGTTGCGATGCAAGTCATTCATTCGCTTGATCACTTGGTTACTTGGTCTGCTACTCACTCACTCACTCGCGCTCGCTTACTCGCTCATTCTGTCTCCCTCTCTCAAGACCACGCATGGACTACGGATCACCAACGTCGTGTGCTCTTGCAGTCCCCACGCACACTCGACGCGGCGTCCACCGAGTCAGCAGACCGGCACTCACTCACTCGCTCGCTCACTGCTGCGTGAACATCAGTCCGAGGTCCATCTCGTACTTGCCAGTCGCAGCGTTCTTGCCGAACGCGAGCAACATTGGCCCGCTGGGCCCGGTGACCAGCATCGTCTTGACACCGTCGGCGTCGTGCACGAGCTGCATTGATCCTACGAGCTTGTCTGCGCGTAGCTCCAGACGGTTCCCTGCCGTCGCAGTGATCTTGATCGAGCTAATGAACTTGCTCGAGTGCGGCGGCGCGTAGACGCCAGCGAGCGCTTGGGCGTCTTTCGGGTCGAGCGGCAGGTTTGGTGGATTCTTCCAGAACGCAGCACCACAGGCAGGCACCCCTGGCGTCGCTGGAGGCGTCGGCAGAGCTTTGCGCCACTGCGCAAATGACAGGTCCAAGACGTCTTTCGGAATGTCGAGGAAGATGCCCATGATGTACGACCGGACATGGTCGATGCGTCGTACTTTGGTCGATCCGGACAGCTGCGAGTTCGCCATGATCACCACGCCGAGCTGCTCGTCGTCTGGCGTGAAGCCTGTGCGCGTTCGGTGCGCTGGGGTGTCGCCGCCCTTGTCAATGTGCGCGTGTCCCCAGAGTACATGGCCGACTGTGTCGAACCCGTAGCCGACAGCAAATGTGTTGCCGCCGGGAGCGAAGTGGTATCCGCTCAAAGAATAGTACTGTGTGAGCTCGCTGCTCATGACGCTTTTGCCGGACGTCATCTCGGTCACAAGACTCGGTGAGCGCAGGATCGTCACGCCGTCGACTTTGCCTTTGTTGAGCAGCAGACGCGAGAACTTGGCCATGTCGTCCACGGACGACAGTATCGAGCCCGCAGCGATCTTGGCGCCAGGAACGCCAGTCACGAGATCGACTTCCGGCGACGAGAAGAGGTCGTACGGACCGATCACTTCGGCTTCGCATACTTGGTGACCTGATGCGATGTTGCGGTCGCCTTGTGTGGCGGCCGAGCTCGAGAACGTGCGCGTCATGCCAAGCGGCTTCCAGATGCGCTGCTTGAGGAACGCGTCCCACTCGAGTCCGCTGACGGACTCAATGACTTGCCCGAGGATCGCAAAGTTGGCGTTCGCGTAGTCGTACTCGCTGCGGAGCGTGTGCTCAGGCTCCGCGCTGCCGAGCGCAGCGACAAAGTCCTTATCGGCTGCGTAGGTGCCGAAGAACCAGCCCAGGTCTTGCGCGCGTCCGAGTCCCGAGTTCATCGCGAGGAGGTCGCCGATCGTGACGTGCTGCTCCGCGTACTTGTCAAAGAGCTTGAGCGCCGGGAGGTGCTTGATGACTGGGTCGCGCCACGCGAGCTTGCCGTCGTCGACCTGGCGGAGCGTTGCGCATCCAGCAGCGACGAGATGGCAACGTCAATGAGTGAGTGTGTGTGAGTACGTGAGAGAGAGTGACTGCGCACAGCCAGACGAGAGCGAGAACAGCACGACTATGATGCCGAGTTTCGTACCAGGATCGCAATGCCAAG
Source organism: Pythium guiyangense (assembly GCA_003730235.1). Lineage (NCBI taxonomy): Eukaryota > Oomycota > Peronosporomycetes > Pythiales > Pythiaceae > Pythium > Pythium guiyangense. The sequence continues at coordinate 617,536 of QXDM01000017.1, read as the reverse complement.
TGCGACAAAAGTCTTGCTGACCGAGCCGATCTGGAAGAGCGTCGACGTCGTGATGGCGCTCGAGCTGTCGTTTGCATGACGGAGTCCGTAGCCTTTGTTCAGCACGACCTGCCAAGTGTGCAGCAACGGCAAAGACATAAGAGAGATTGAGAGATAGTGTGAGCGCCACACATACATACATGTTGCTCGTGTGTTTCGCCCGCCAGTGTGCGCGAAGCAAGCCAGCCAGGAGTCAATTGGCCTCCACCAAGCACAAGCAAGCAAACAACCACACTCGCTGCTTTGTCGTACCTTGTCCTTGTAGACGACTGCCACACCGATGCCGACACCGGTGTTGCCGTTCTTGGTCTCGCGCTCTAGGAACGCGTTTGCCTCGCTGATCTTCATCTTGAGCGAGCGTCCTGCAATGGGGAACCGTCCATTGCGGATGTAGCCTTGGAGCTTCGCGTTGAGATCGGCGGCAAGACCGTTCACGTTACTGTCTTGCAGCCATCTGTGGGACGAGATCAGGTCCGTGATCTCATGGTGCGGGCTGATCGGGGCCGAGCGTGCATCGCTTGATGGCACGGTAGCACTTACTACTGCAGCGAGGACAACCGCGGATACGCGGAGGAGAAGCTTGACCATCGTCTTGGTTCGCGTCGCAGGAGTCTTAGTGGAGAGAGCAGTCGCGCTGACGAGGTGAATGGTAAAGTGAGAGTGCGTGAGAGCAAGAACAAGAGCAAGAGCAAGAACAAGGACGTGCTTGTCGACGAATGGAGTGCACACCATGCCGAGCTCATTCGGCAAGTACGACTTGGGAACCCTGGGTGAACTGGCAGCAGACCTTGCACTCGGTACGCATGCATTCTCTGTCCCTTGCCACCATTCATTCAGAAGTGTATGGATTCCATTGCTCGCATCTGAAGATGTCGGTGCAATGTGGCAGACGGAACGGGCTTGACGAGCGTGCGTTAGACAGCGAGAAATCATGCTTGTGTTGTTTAAGCATGTCCTCACCGTCGAGGATGTCTACGCAAAGGACTATGGACACTGACTTCGTCAATCAAGCACTCTGACGAAAGATTCGTTCATGGTCATCAACTCGGCCAAAGAGAGAGGTCAATCGCGTCGAACGCGATGTATTTCAACGGCACAAGCACTCGCTGCCCGCGAAGAGGAAGTGGCTGTCGTCGACAGTGGCTGGTCGAACAATCTGTCCGCCTCCGTTGCTTCCGAACGAGAAGCGAGCAAGTGCGAATGGAGCTGCTAGCTCCCCAGCTCGTCAAAGGTCTACCTGTCGTTCCGATTGATCGAGGCGAATCAGATGTGCAGAATGGATGTCGTTCCGCACGCACTCTCAAAAAGTGAGCACTCGTTTACCCACACGTTTGTCAGGGACGACAAGCGCGACGCGGCCACTGCTCAGCACAACATGCATGCAGAGGATCACCTAGACCACTGCTACGCTGTTGCTGTTGCTGCTGTAGTCGCTATTGAGGTCGTCTCGCTCGGTTTTCACGTTTGGTTCGGCTCGATTGATTAGCGGACTAGCCTACTACGACCGCGACGTCAACGCCGCCAAGAACATCATGCTCCTAACGCAGTGTATCCTGAACGGCAGTCCTCGTCCAGCGTACTTGTCGCGACAGCAGTAGTAGGAGCATGAAGAAGCATGAACTGGGGTGCTGGGTCATACGACTCGGTCACTGACCAGTTCACACGGTCAAGCCCGTAGTCTAGTTACTTGCTCGGTAATCGACGTACACTCAATGCAAAGTAGATGCAGATGTGCTTGAAGGTTGTGGAGACTCGAGCCCGAGACACCATCGAGGGAACCAAACGGGTGCGAATGGTGGCAAGGGACAGAGAATGCATGCGTACCGAGTGCAAGGTCTGCTGCCAGTTCACCCAGGGTTCCCAAGTCGTACTTGCCGAATGAGCTCGGCATGGTGTGCACTCCATTCGTCGACAAGCACGTCCTTGTTCTTGCTCTTGCTCTTGTTCTTGCTCTCACGCACTCTCACTTTACCATTCACCTCGTCAGCGCGACTGCTCTCTCCACTAAGACTCCTGCGACGCGAACCAAGACGATGGTCAAGCTTCTCCTCCGCGTATCCGCGGTTGTCCTCGCTGCAGTAGTAAGTGCTACCGTGCCATCAAGCGATGCACGCTCGGCCCCGATCAGCCCGCACCATGAGATCACGGACCTGATCTCGTCCCACAGATGGCTGCAAGACAGTAACGTGAACGGTCTTGCCGCCGATCTCAACGCGAAGCTCCAAGGCTACATCCGCAATGGACGGTTCCCCATTGCAGGACGCTCGCTCAAGATGAAGATCAGCGAGGCAAACGCGTTCCTAGAGCGCGAGACCAAGAACGGCAACACCGGTGTCGGCATCGGTGTGGCAGTCGTCTACAAGGACAAGGTACGACAAAGCAGCGAGTGTGGTTGTTTGCTTGCTTGTGCTTGGTGGAGGCCAATTGACTCCTGGCTGGCTTGCTTCGCGCACACTGGCGGGCGAAACACACGAGCAACATGTATGTATGTGTGGCGCTCACACTATCTCTCAATCTCTCTTATGTCTTTGCCGTTGCTGCACACTTGGCAGGTCGTGCTGAACAAAGGCTACGGACTCCGTCATGCAAACGACAGCTCGAGCGCCATCACGACGTCGACGCTCTTCCAGATCGGCTCGGTCAGCAAGACTTTTGTCGCACTTGGCATTGCGATCCTGGTACGAAACTCGGCATCATAGTCGTGCTGTTCTCGCTCTCGTCTGGCTGTGCGCAGTCACTCTCTCTCACGTACTCACACACACTCACTCATTGACGTTGCCATCTCGTCGCTGCTGGATGCGCAACGCTCCGCCAGGTCGACGACGGCAAGCTCGCGTGGCGCGACCCAGTCATCAAGCACCTCCCGGCGCTCAAGCTCTTTGACAAGTACGCGGAGCAGCACGTCACGATCGGCGACCTCCTCGCGATGAACTCGGGACTCGGACGCGCGCAAGACCTGGGCTGGTTCTTCGGCACCTACGCAGCCGATAAGGACTTTGTCGCTGCGCTCGGCAGCGCGGAGCCTGAGCACACGCTCCGCAGCGAGTACGACTACGCGAACGCCAACTTTGCGATCCTCGGGCAAGTCATTGAGTCCGTCAGCGGACTCGAGTGGGACGCGTTCCTCAAGCAGCGCATCTGGAAGCCGCTTGGCATGACGCGCACGTTCTCGAGCTCGGCCGCCACACAAGGCGACCGCAACATCGCATCAGGTCACCAAGTATGCGAAGCCGAAGTGATCGGTCCGTACGACCTCTTCTCGTCGCCGGAAGTCGATCTCGTGACTGGCGTTCCTGGCGCCAAGATCGCTGCGGGCTCGATACTGTCGTCCGTGGACGACATGGCCAAGTTCTCGCGTCTGCTGCTCAACAAAGGCAAAGTCGACGGCGTGACGATCCTGCGCTCACCGAGTCTTGTGACCGAGATGACGTCCGGCAAAAGCGTCATGAGCAGCGAGCTCACACAGTACTATTCTTTGAGCGGATACCACTTCGCTCCCGGCGGCAACACATTTGCTGTCGGCTACGGGTTCGACACAGTCGGCCATGTACTCTGGGGACACGCGCACATTGACAAGGGCGGCGACACCCCAGCGCACCGAACGCGCACAGGCTTCACGCCAGACGACGAGCAGCTCGGCGTGGTGATCATGGCGAACTCGCAGCTGTCCGGATCGACCAAAGTACGACGCATCGACCATGTCCGGTCGTACATCATGGGCATCTTCCTCGACATTCCGAAAGACGTCTTGGACCTGTCATTTGCGCAGTGGCGCAAAGCTCTGCCGACGCCTCCAGCGACGCCAGGGGTGCCTGCCTGTGGTGCTGCGTTCTGGAAGAATCCACCAAACCTGCCGCTCGACCCGAAAGACGCCCAAGCGCTCGCTGGCGTCTACGCGCCGCCGCACTCGAGCAAGTTCATTAGCTCGATCAAGATCACTGCGACGGCAGGGAACCGTCTGGAGCTACGCGCAGACAAGCTCGTAGGATCAATGCAGCTCGTGCACGACGCCGACGGTGTCAAGACGATGCTGGTCACCGGGCCCAGCGGGCCAATGTTGCTCGCGTTCGGCAAGAACGCTGCGACTGGCAAGTACGAGATGGACCTCGGACTGATGTTCACGCAGCAGTGAGCGAGCGAGTGAGTGAGTGCCGGTCTGCTGACTCGGTGGACGCCGCGTCGAGTGTGCGTGGGGACTGCAAGAGCACACGACGTTGGTGATCCGTAGTCCATGCGTGGTCTTGAGAGAGGGAGACAGAATGAGCGAGTAAGCGAGCGCGAGTGAGTGAGTGAGTAGCAGACCAAGTAACCAAGTGATCAAGCGAATGAATGACTTGCATCGCAACTCAACAACTCGAGTCGAGTCAAGACCTACACAACGCGTTCATGTCGCTCGACGATCCGATTCATGTGTGCGTGCACATTCACTGGCGTGTGAATGTGCGCGCACCTGCTGCTGGTTGCATCATGCGAAGGCGTCTTGCTCGATCGCTCGATCCATTGGTCGACCGCACATGCATGTACATGTGGGAGCAAGCACCTCTCACTCTCTCTATCGATGTCCGAGACGTCCGAGCGATCAGCGAGCAGCAATGATCAGAACACGAATGAGTGGTTGAATAGATGGATAGATCCGGTCTGCGCCACGCCACGCCGAGACGCGCTTCGCCAAGCAGCCAAGCGCGTCACTCCTGAGCGCTGACACGAGAGCGATGACACGCTGCACTTGTTTGTGTGTGTGTGTGCGAGAACGGCGCTGTCGTGGCGCGTGTCTTGCCCTCTGACGCAGAGAGCAGCAGCGCATAGCCGGTCGACGGTCGACGCGATCCACCCCACCACTCGCAGCGTCCGTCAATCCATCCATCCATCCATCCATCCATTGCTTGCTTTGTCCGCAACGCCTCACCAAGCACCACCAAGCACCACCAAGCGATCATCAACGTTTTGCTCGAGGGAGCATGACGCACCACTTGTTGTGTGGCGCTCGTGTGGCACACTGCCGAACGAACCCTTTTCGCTCTTCAGATTTGCAGAAAAAGCGCCGTGACCAGTCGTCACAGATTTGCTCGCGATCGTGATAGCGCGATAAACGAGGGAGGCATCGCAAGTATTTTCTTGTGGCGCACACTCGTGATCTGCGACGTGTGAGCAGCATGTCGAAGAGAGAGACCGCCGTGTTTGCAAAGCGAGCAAGTGATTGAGACTGAGGAGCGAGTGTCTGCTCACGCACCTCCTCCTCTCCTCCTCTCGTCTTGTTCACCACCACCACCAGCAGCAGCAGCAGAGCAACAGCCACGCTTGCTCACACACTCACGTGAAAAAACAGCGCGCAACGCCGTGCGCTTGCTCGACAGCTCGACGGCTGCTGCCAGATCGCGATTCGCCACCTCCTCGCCACCGCAACGACGACGACCACGACAACAGCGCATCCGAATAAATCGATTGATCGTAGTCAAGCCGCTTCTTCCTGAAGCAGCTTTGCGCAGTGGCGACTCGATCCACTTTCCTATGTGCATGGTGCTGCCAATGCCGAGGCGTGCAAGTCCTGGTCCAGCAGAGAACCATGCGATTCGCCTCGATTCACTGTAGCCATTTCAGCAAGTTGAAGTGTGATGCACTTGAGTGACTAGTCACTACTGGTGAGCGACCTCTTGGCTCGAGGAGTCGCGTCGGCGTCCCTCACTTTTGTCTCGCTGAGCTCTAGGAAGCCAAGCCATCGCTCGCTCGAGCACAAGCGCAACGACCCGCGCCGACACACACACGCGAGCTTCTACGCACTCACACGCGTGTGTGTTGAACGAGAAGCTCGCGACGACAAGTAGGAGACAGCGTCGGTGTCGCCTTGCATCGAAAGCATCCATTGCGCCGCTAGCGGCCACACTGTGATCGCACAATGCAGCTGCGGTACCTCACGTCGCTGCTTCAGGCGACCGAGGGTATGTCGAAAGTGACTGCGATCGCGTGGTCGCCGAACAACCGCCGCCTCGCAGTCGTCACTGTCGACCGCGTCGTGCACATGTTTGACGCGCAGACGGGCGAGCGCAAGGACAAGTTCTCGACCAAGCCAGCAGACAAGGGTGAGAAGAACTACATCGTGCGTGCGCTCGAGTTCTCGCCCGACTCGTCCAAGCTCGCGGTCGCGCAGAGCGACAACATCGTCTTCATCTACAAGATCGGGCTCGACTGGGGCGACAAGAAGAGCATCTGCAACAAGTTCCCGCAGCCTTCGTCGATCACGTCGCTCGCGTGGCCCAACACGCACCCGAACGAGATCGTCTTTGGTCTCGCAGACGGCAAAGTCAAGGTCGGGCAGCTCCGGAGCAACAAACCCGCGACGCTCTACGCCTCGGGCTCGTACGTCTCGGCCGTGTGCGCAAACCCCGAAGGCACAGCGATCCTCTCAGCGCACTACGACGGCTCGATCTACCGCTTCGTCTTTGACGACGTGAACGGCGGTCCAACGCACACCAAGATCGCAGTCCACTCGTGCGTGCCGTACGCGCTGGCGTGGGGCGAGAGCATCGTCGCGGCCGGGAACGACCGCAAAGTCGCGTTCTACGACAAAGACGGCGGCGTCATGCGCACGTTCGACTACACGAGCGACGACAAGTGCGGCGAGTTCACGTGCTGCGTGTTCAACCCGACGGGCGACTCGGTCGTCGTCGGCAACTTCAATTCGTTCTACACGTACAACTTCCAGCTCAAGACCGAGTCGTGGGAAGTCGTGGGCGTCAAGACGATCGAGAACCTCTACTCCGTGACGGCGCTGGCGTGGAAGTGCGACGGGAGTCGCCTCGCAGTTGGCTCGGTCTGCGGCGCGCTCGATCTCTACGACGCCTGTGTGCGGCGGTACCGATACAAAGGCAAGTTTGAGTTCACGTACGTGTCGCTCAGTCAAGTGATCGTCAAGCGTCTGTCGAACGGCGCGCGCGTGGTCGTGCGGTCGACGTTTGGGTGCGAGATCACAAAGATCAACGTCTTCCAGGACCGGTTCCTCGTTGGGAACACGACGAACACGCTGCTCGTGGGCGACCTCGACACGGCAAAGATCAGCGAAGTGCAGTGGCAGAGCACTGGGTCTGAGAAGTACATGTTTGAGAACGAGAGCGCGTGCATTGTGTACCAAGCCGGCGAGCTCTCGCTCATCGAGTACGGACAGAACGACATCCTCGGGTCCGTGCGCACGGAGCACTTGAGTACGCACTTGCTGAGTGTCCGCATCAACGAGCGACCGGGGCTCCAGCTCGGCGACGGCAGTGGCACAGGCGCGTCGTCGCAGCAGCAGCGCGTGCTTGGGAGTCCCGAGACGGCCGAGAACAAGAAAGTTGCGTACTTGCTCGACTTGCAGACGATCGCGATCAAAGACCTGCACTTGCAGACCACGACGACGATCGACCACGACTCGCGCATCGACTGGCTCGAGCTCAATGCGCGCGGGAACTTGCTGCTCTTTCGCGACAAGCGCCGGCAGCTCCAGCTCTTTGACCTCGATGCGCAGAAGCGCAGTACGCTGCTCAACTACTGCAACTACGTCCAGTGGGTCCCCGAGTCGGACGTCGTCGTGGCGCAGAACCGCACGAACCTCTCGGTCTGGTACAACATCCGCGCGCCAGACAAAGCGACGATCTACCAGATCAAAGGCGACGTCGAGCAGATCGAGCGCGGGAACGGCCGTACTGAAGTGATCGTCGACGAAGGCATGCACACGGCGTCGTACCAGCTCGATGAGTCGCTCATTGCATTCGGCACGGCGATCGACGACATGCAGCTCGTCGCAGCCATGACGATCCTCGAACCATTGGAGCTCACGCCCGAGACCGAGGCGATGTGGAGCCAGCTGTGCGACGAAGCGCTCAAGCAAAACGACCATCGCATTGCTGAGCGCTGTGCCGCAGCTCTTGGGGACGTCTCGCGGTCGCGGTACTTGCGCAAAGTGAACAAGATCGACTGGATGGAGCGCGCGAAGCTCGACGACAGCATCGTGCACTGGAAAGTGCGCGCGAAGCTCGCGGTGCTCAAGAACGACTACCGCAGCGCTGAGCACATCTTGCTGTCGCAAGGGCAGCTCGACGAAGCGATCGAGATGTACCAGCACTTGCACAAGTGGGAGGACGCGATTCGCGTCGCTGAAGCCAAGAGCCACTCGGGTTGCGAGCAGATGAAGCGCAACTACTACGACTACCTCGTGGCGTCGCGTCAAGAGGAGAAAGCTGCGGCGCTCAAGGTCAAAGAAGGCGACTACGCGAGTGCCGTGAGTCTGTTCCTGAAAGGCGGACTGCCTGCAAAGGCCGCGCAGCTCCTCAGTCAGCGCAACATTGGTCGCGAGCACAAGCAACTGCTCGAAACGGTCGCCGAGGCGCTGTACACCGCGGGGATGTTTGAGAAAGCAGGCGACCAGTTCGAGAAGATGGAGCAAGAGAGCCGCGCGCTCGCGGCGTTCATCAAAGCGAACGCGTTCCGCAAAGCCGTTGAGCTCTCGCGCAAGCACTTCCCTGACAAAGTCATGCGCTTGGAGGAGGCGTGGGGCGACTACCTCGTCTCGCAAAAGCAAATGGACATGGCGATCAACCACTACATCGAAGGGAACGTCCCGACGAAAGCGGTCGAAGCCGCGCTCAACTCGCGGCAGTGGGCGAAAGCTGGGCAGCTCGTCGAGACGCTCGACGACGACGTGTCGCTGCCGTACTACCGCCGCCTCGCGCGCCACTACCAGGACGCGCAGAACTACGAACAAGCCGAGCGGTGCTTCATCAAAGCCGACGCTGCGCGCGACGCAGTCGAGATGTACACGCGTGCAAACAAGTGGGACGCAGCGTACCAAGTCGCACTGAACCACCTCGACAAGTACGAGACTGAGCGGCTGTACGTCGAGCAGGCGCATCGCATGGAGCGCGCTGGCAAGTTCAAAGAGGCCGAGAAGCTCTTCTTGACGGTGAACGAGCCCGACTTGGCGATCAACATGTACAAGAACCAGAAGAACTACGAGCAGATGATCCGCCTCGTGACCAAGTACCGCAAGGAGCTGCTCAAAGAGACGCACTTGTACCTCGCCCAGCAGCTCGAGTACGCAGGGAACTACAAAGAGGCCGAGCACCACTTTGCTGAAGCCGGCGACTGGCAAGCTGCTGTCAACATGTACCGGTCGAACGACATGTGGGACGAAGCGATCCGCGTGTCCAAGTTCCACGGCGGCATCAACGCCTCGAAGCGCGTTGCGTATGCGTGGGCAATGGACCTCGGTGGTGAGCAAGGCGCAAAGCTCCTCGCACGCCTGGGGCTCGTTGAGCCAGCGATCGACTATGCGATCGAGAGCGGTGCGTTCGAGCATGCGTTCGAGCTCGCGAAGAACTGCGCGTCGAAGAAGCTCCCAGAGGTGCACCTCAAGCACGCGCTCTTCCTCGAAGACGAGGAGCGCTTCAAAGAAGCCGAGGACGAATTCATCAAAGCTGGCAAGCCGCGCGAAGCGCTCGACATGTACATCCACCAGCAGGACTGGCAGAACGCCATGCGCGTGGCCGAGAGCGCTGACCCGGCGTCGGTCTCAGACGTCTTCATTGCCCAGGCGCGGCTCTGGATCGAGCGCAAGGAGTACCAGCGCGCGGAGGGCTTCTTCTTGAGCGCCGGCAAGCCCGAGCTCGCGCTCGCAGCGTACCTCGAAGGCTCGCTCTGGCACGACGCAGTGCGCATTGCGAAGCGCCACTTGCCGCACAAGCTCATGGAAGTGAACATGGCGCACCAGCGCGCGATCTTCTCGGGCGGTCCAAAGCGCAAGGAGGAGCTCATGGAGGCGTGCGAGATGTGGGTCGCGTCGCAGCAGTACGTCCAAGCCATTGACGCGTACCTCTCGATCGCGCAGGACCAACTCGAGGACCCTGGCGACGTCGAGTCGCTCTGGGCTCAAGCTGTCGAGATCTGCGCCAAGTACGACCGCGCGCGGTACAAGTCGATCGTTGAAGAGGTCGCATCGCGCTTGCTCGGGATGTCGCGCTTCGACGCCGCGGCCGAGTACTTCACGTCGATCGACAAGATGAACGAAGCGCTCGACTGCTACTTGCGCGTGAACAACTGGAGTGCTGCGCAGCGCCTGTGCGAGCAGCACGCACCTGAGCTGCTCCCGCGGCTCGAGCGCGCGCAACAAGCAAGCGCATTCGGCACTGCGAGCGCAAGTGCACAGCACCACGCGCCTGCAGAAGCAAAGATGGCGTCGACGTCGTACACGCCGTCAGCACAAGAGTCCAAGATACAGCAGTACGCCGCGGAGCGCAAAGAGTCGAAGCTCGCAGCGGCAACTGCAGCGTCGACTGAGGACGACACGAAAGGCGGGAGTGCGCTCGACGCGTGGATCCAGCGCGGCGAGTGGGACAAAGTGCTGTCGTCTGCTGCAAAGCACGGCGCAAAGACGCTCACCAAGTACCTCGTCATGCGCTGCTCGCGTCTCTGTGAGCTTGATGAGACCGACACAGCGATCAAGACGATCGCAGAGTACGGCATCCCGCTCGACCCAGATGCGCTCAACATGGCCGAGCTCGTCGTGCGCAAGAGCCTCGGGTGTAGCCAGACGCTCGAGAGCTCGAGCGCGCACCAAGCGATGCTCGTGGAGCTCGTCAAGTGTCTCCGGAAGCTCGTGAAAGAGCTCCGGAGCAGCAAGGAGTTCCCGCAGACCGAGGCGCACAAGTTTGAGCAGCTCTTGCTCGTGGCGCACTTCTTCGTCGTGAAGACCCAAGCAGCGACTGCAGGGCTCGACGACGTCGCTGCGAAGATCAGCATGTCGCTTTTGCGGTTCATCGGACTCTTGCCGGCCGACAAGATGTTCTTCCTCGCTGGCGCAGCGGCGCGGCAGAAGAAGTGGTTCAGCCCCGCGTTCGTGTTCTTCAATCGGTACCTCGACCTGTGCGAAGCGATCGATGACGGCGACGCGAGCAGCCTCGACAACACGGACTTCCTCGGCACGGACATCCCGTCGCCCCTCGAGTTTGAGCTCCCCGAGGCACAGTTCCTCACAGACGAGAGCGCGCGCGAAGAGATTCGCGACTGGGTCCTCACGATCTCCATGGACCAGCAAGTGCAAGAGAAGCTCCCGGAGCGCGCGTGCGGTCAGTGCAAAGCCATGATCTACGAAGCCACGCTCCAGTGCGCCGAGTGCAAAGTCCGCGCCGAGCCGTGCATCATCACGGGCTTCCCGGTTGGCGCAAAGACCACAGTGCACTGCACGACGTGCAAAGTCATTGCCGACCGCGAGACGTGGAACAAGTGGGTCAAGCAGTTTGGGAACTGCCCCTGGTGCGCAGCGCCGCAGAAGATGAGCTACTAGTGCACACATGCGTGTGTACAGGTCTGTGGACGTCTTGAGAGGGATGAAGCGAAAGGATGAGAGAGAGAGAGAGATCGTAGTCGCGATGCATGACGAAGTGAGAGCAGATCAAATCGTTGTGCTTGACCAGGACGTGTGGATGACAGACATACCATTGCAGCATCGTTTGTTCACGTGCGTGTGTGGGTAGTCATACTTGCCTTGGTGTTGGAGCTCTTCTTTTGAGTGTCCACTTCAGCGAGACACTTGTGCTTGGGTTGAAAAGCAACAATTTGAAAATGGACTCTCACATACAAATTACAAGTGAATGCACTTGCAAAAGCTGAAAAACATGAATCGCAACTGCCAAAATTCAGAAAAGTTGATTGGTCCGTGCGTGACAAGCAAAGCGACACAGACACATTGACAACAGCGACGACGACAATGGAGCGGAACTTGCGCGAAGCCGCGCTGCTCGAGAAGCGCCGCCAGGAGCTCGATCAGCTCAAGGAGCAGCGCAAGGAGCGCGCAAAGACGTCTGCGACTGCGAACTTTAGCGGCAAGCAAAAGAAGCTCCAGCTGCGCACGCGCAAGCAGCGCCTCGCTACGCGCAAGGACGAGACGGCGCAGCTCGAAGACGCGCACGTCGAGTACGCCGAGTTCTACGAAGACCGCTCGGACAGCGACGATGGCGGCGTGAATGGCGCGGTGCAGGACGAGCTGCACGACGCAGTCGGCGTCGACGCATTCAAGCACGAGCCCGACTTCTTTGAGCGCAACAAGGACCTTGCGCCGGACATCAACTCGCGCCTGAAGCTCACAGTCGCGCTCGGGAAGAACAACAAGGACGCAGTCGGGAAGGAGCTCTCGAGCTTTTTCGTGAAAGAGACGAAGGAGCAGATCCAGCTGCGGCTCATGGAAGGGCAGCTGCCGCTCGACATGACGTTGCGTCACCAGCCGCTGCTCGCAAAGGAGATTGTGCGCGACCGACTGCTCGACCACCCAAAGCGTCCCAAGTGGACCTACAGCATGTCCAAGAAGAAAGGTGCGTGTGCATGTGCCTGTGCGAGCGAGTGGCTGCTGCTACTGCTGATGATGATGGTACGATGGTGTGGAACGAGTGCTCACATGCGACGCTGATGCTCGTGTTCAGTCGACGGGAACGAGACGATGATGTTTGACGAGTGGCTCACGGCGATCCACCGCAAGTACGAGAACGAGCAGCTCAACCACTTTGAGCACAATCTCGAAGTCTGGCGCGAGCTCTGGCGCGTCACGGAGCGTGCGACGCACGTACGTCCTGCATCCAAGAGCGCTCTTGACACAATAAGACGAACGGTGTGACTGACGGACGGATCACCTGCTTGCATCGTTCTTGCTCTGTAGATCGTCGTCGTGACGGACATTCGCAACCCGCTCTTGCACATCCCGCCGTCGATCTACGACTTTGTCACGGCCGAGATCAAGAAGCCCATGACCGTTGTGCTGAACAAGGTCGACCTCGTGCCGCCAGCGGTCGTCGAGCTCTGGAAGGCGTACCTCACGAAGCGCTTCCCGCGCTGCAACTTTGTCTGCTTCTCGTCGCGCTCCAAGGCCGTGCAAGGCGACACGGACGTGAGCACGCGCCGCCGTGTCTTGAGCAAGAAGCTCGAAGTCGGTGACGCCTCGGCGATCCGCGGCGCAGTCGAGATCCTCAAGTCGTGCGCGATCGACGCTGCGATTGCGCAGAGCATTGCAGAGGAGCTCAACACGGTCGCGCCGTCCGAGCTCGAGCCCCTCGAGAGCGATGTCGTGGCGCTCGGACTCGAGAAGACCGAGACGAAAGGCAAGCGCCGCGCCAAGCGCAAGCAGAAAGCTACTGCGAAGCCATCGGCACCGTCGACTGCGCCGCTCGCAAAGAAGGACGCGAATGGACTGGACGTGTACCCGTGCAGCCACTGCGGGTACAACGACGCAGTCGTCGCGTGCATCTCATGTACGATGACGAGCCGCACTGCGAGTGCTGGCGCAGCAGACACGCCACTGACCGAAGCCGAAGCAGTCGCGCGCGGCTACTTGATGTGCGCGCGCTGCGATGAAGAGGAGCACGCGGAGCTCAAGAGCCACCGCAAAGTGCGCTTGCAGTCTGCAGTCGTGACCGAGACGACACCGATCGCTCAAGTCCACAGCGCCAACATCCCGAAGGTCACGATCGGGCTCATTGGGCACCCGAACGTCGGCAAGTCGAGCGTCCTCAACGCGCTCGCAGGCAAGAAGATCGTGAGTGTCTCGCACACGCCTGGGCACACGAAGCGCCTACAGACGATCATGATCCACCCAGACGTCTGCATCTGCGACTGCCCTGGACTCGTGTTCCCGTTCGCTGACGTCCCCAAGTACCTCCAGGAGCTCTGTGGGCTCTACCCGTTCTCTCAGGTGCGCTGTTAGATAGAGAGAGCTCGGATGCGTCGTGTGACGATGAGGCTCACATGCTCTTGTGCTTGTGTGTGTGTCTCTCTCTCTGCGACTACCAGATCCGCGAGCCGTACTCGGCGATCCGGTTCCTCGCAGAGAACGTCGCGCTCGACCAAGTGCTCGATCTGAAGCCGCGCACGCAACTCTTTGACGGAATTGAAGAGGAACTGGTACGCTCTCGCTCTCTGTCGACAACATGCTGGATGACCATCACACTAACGCTACGACGATGCGTGTCCGTTTGTTGCTAGGAATGGACGCCGTGGACGATCTGCGAAGCGTACGCTGAGAAGCGCGGGTACCGCACGGACCGCCGCGGTCGTCCAGACCACCAGCGCGCTGGCTCGGAGCTCATTCGCGACACGGTCGACGGCATCATCCCGCTCTTCTTTTTGCCGCCCAACTACACGGGCAAGGACGTCTCGGCCAAGACGATCCGCGCGTTCCAGCAGCAGCAGCGCCGTGCTGACGAAGAGCAAAAGGGCGACGATGCGGACGAGAGTGAGGACGAGGACGACCACAAGACAGCAGTAGCGAAGAGCGCTGTCAATGACGATGAGGGCTCGAGCGATGAAGACGAAGACGAGGAGGAGGCACCAAAGGCGACGAACGCCAAAGCAAAGGCAGTTGTGAACGCGTTCAGTCTGCTCGACTCGGACTCGAGCGACGACGACAGCGACAGCGACTGAGTGCGAGTAGATAGACGACGATGACGACGATGCATGGACTGATCAACACGATGCGTGGAGCGCTACAAGCGTCTCTATGATAACCGCAGGCTTCCTCCCACTCCCACTCACCACCACGTCCACACAAGAGGCAAGACATGGGCAAACGCTGCGCTCTTCATTCAGTCGCAAGACGTTGACGCCATGCGCATTCACTCACGCACGTCCTAGTTCAATGCTGTCGTGACCACGAGACCGATCGTCTCTTCGCCCACGCGCGAGATGCAGCAGACGTCGCAGAGGCTCCCAGCAAACTCGGGGCGGTACGCCGACGCGCAGTACGGGCAGCGCACGTCGCGGTCGCCGAGGTACAGCGGCGTGAACGACCGCGCACAGAGCACAAACGGCTTGGTGTCTTGGTACTCGAGCGCGTGCTCGTTCCGCGCCTCTTTCTCCGCCTTCTGGAGCACTTTGCGCGCCGTCAAGCGGAGCTTCTCGTGCCGCGGGTGCGTCGCGACTTCGTTGATCTCGAGCAAGCGGCGGCAGAACGACGCCGCTGTGATGAAGTTGTTTGACTTGAACGCATTCGTCATTGCGATCTTGAGCGTGAGCACGAGGTGCGGCGGCTGGAGCTCGCAGTGCGTAAAGTACGCGCTCAGCTCAATGTTGCGCTTCGGGTCCGCCTCGAGCGGGTACTTGGCGACTTCCGAGCGCACGCGGCACGCCAAGAGGTACTCGCGGCAGACCGTGAGCAAGCTCTTGACCTTCTCGGCTTCGTCCTTTGTCGCAACTGCGAGGAACGGAATCGCGTACAGGATGCTCTCGCAGTGGCTCTTGACGTCGTCAAACTTGGCGCCAGTGAACGCGCGGTACGCCTCCTTGAGCGTCTCGACGAGCTGCGGGAACGCAATTGCGACTGCTGGCTGACTGCTCTCGTTGCGCTGGAGCCACGCACGGAGCGCTGGGTAGTTGGGCTGCGTCGGCACGGACGCTGATGCGCCAGCAAACACTTGCATGAACATCGGCTTGAGCGGCTCAAAGTTCACGACGCCGATCTGGCGGTGCAGCAGCTGCATCGCAGTCGCGAGCGAGCCAGCCGCCGCGTGGTCTGCAGCGAGCGGCGAGTTGCGCACCCACTGGACAGCGAGGCTCGTGCCTGGCGACGGCGCAGCGACAAAGCTCGAGTCGGCGTTGAGCGATCCAAAGTCCGTGTCGAGCGCGTCGTCGAGCGACGGACGACCGAGCGAGAGCGAGTCGTCGAGGTCGAGGTCGCCGTCGTCGCCCCACGCGTCGCCAGCGTCCAAGTTGAGGTCAAGCGACGCTTTGCGCGCAGGTCGGTCCTCTGCCGAGCGGCGCGCACCAGCGTTGCTGCTGCCGCTTGCATCGTGGCGCTGCGCACTGCGCTCAGCTTCGCGCTTCTCAGCTGCGATCGCGTGGTCCTGAATCGTCGGCTCGTTGATCTCGACGAGCGGCCAGTTCTCGTTCTCGATCTCGCTCACGCACGGCGGTGGCGAGAGGAGCGTCGCACTCGACCGGAGCTCGCGCGCCAGGAACGCGTCGACGTCAAACGCAGGGTTCGTCTCTGCGAGCACATCGCGCAGGCGCTCGATGTGGTCGTCCAAGCCGTGCGTCGCAGCAGTGAGCAGCGCAAGACCAAACTGCCCAGCCGACTCGAGCGTGAGCACGCGGACGTCAACGTCGCCGAGGAAGAGCGCGTTGTGGAAGCGCGACATGATGTCGTTGCGCACTTCAGCGATCTTGAGCATCTTCTTGAGCTTGTCGCGGTTGCCCGTGACGAGGTACAGGAACGAGAGGCGCTCAAAGTTCTTTGTGCGCTGGTACGCCATCTCCACGACTTGGATGTTGCCTTGACGAAGGGCTTCGACACCGAGCTGGTGCCAGCACTTGCTGTCGTCGAGCTCGTACGCCGAGTTGAGCGCGACTTCGAGGTTCCCGCACGAGATCGCGAGCTTGAAGCGCGTCTTCTCGTCGCTCACAAAGTGGAGCGCGACCTCTGGGTACCCCTTGTTCGTCAAGTACGAGATGATCGCTTGGCCACACAGACGCGAGTGGCGCACCATGCGCATGACCTCAGTGTAGTTCTTCTTACTGAGTGCGATCTTGAACTCGCACTCGGTGAGGTCGACCGCCATGGTCCGCATCTTGGCTTCGCGGTCGAGGCAGTAGAGCTTCGAGTTGTCGAGGTGCGTGAGGTACACGGGGACATCGAGTGTCCGGATGATGCCACTGTCGCCGTTCGTGAGCGAGTACTTGATGTGGTTGAGCGTCGTGTAGACAAAGATCTCTTCCGGTGCGTTCGCCCAGATCCCGCTCTTGATCCGCACCGACTCGGTGA
Source organism: Pythium guiyangense (assembly GCA_003730235.1). Taxonomy (NCBI): domain Eukaryota; phylum Oomycota; class Peronosporomycetes; order Pythiales; family Pythiaceae; genus Pythium; species Pythium guiyangense. Next base: position 600,729 of record QXDM01000017.1, on the reverse strand, counting down.
TCGTGCTCAAGTGGTTCAGCTGCTTGTCGGCCAAGACGATCGAGTGCTTGCTGATCATCGCGACGTACTCGTAGTTCGGGCTCCAGACAACGTACTTGACGCGCGGCGCTTGCACGTCAGCGAGCACGCGGCGGCTCTGCGTCTCGTACAGCACCATCTTGTCGTCAATGTGCAAGAGCACGCGACCGACGACGCCGCCAAAGTACAGACCGTCGGCTGTGCCGTTCGGTGGCGTGATCTTCTTCGTGACTTCGTTCTGGAAGTTCTTGATCACGATGTGGCGCGACTTGTCGAGCACTGCGAAGCGGTTCCGCGCGACAAAGACTGCAAAGAGTCCTGGACCGCGGCTCGAGTCCGACGTGTCGCCGCCGCTGCTGCCGCCGTTACTGAACGTCACGAGCTCGTACGACCCGCCGTCTGCGTCGCTCGTCATCAAGATGCTGCTTGTGCCGGACGCTGCTGTGTCGTACGGGTTGTAGTTGAGCGCGCGCGGGAGGTTCCCCATGCCCGTGCCAGCTGTGCCCGTGCGGCGCACGGCAGCGACTGGGACGTCACTGCCGTCGACGAACGAGTACATGCGCACGTAGCGCTCTTTCACGTAGTACGCGCGGCCGTCGTGGAGGTCCATCGCTGGGCGCTCGCGCTCGAGCTTGAACACGATCATACCCGAGTCGTGGCCAGCAGCGAGCAAGTTCTGCGTCGGGTGGGCCTGGAGGATCCAGAACCGGTCGTTCTCGCGCCGGAACGTCTGCAAGCCCATGCGCTTGGAGATGTCCCACACGCGGATCGACCGGTCCTCGGAGTTACTGATGATGAGCTCGTGGCGCGGGTGGAAGATCACGCACGAGACGTTGTTCGTGTGCCCGCGCATCGTGTCGACTTCCCACGCTTTCGTCTCGTTCATGCGCCAGAGCTTCACTTGGCGGTCGTCAGCGCCCGAGACAATGAGCGGCAGCGTCGGGTGGAAGTTTGCCCAGTTCACGCCGCGGTCGTGGCCTTCGAGGACGTACTTGACAATCGCGTCGCTCGCGCCAAAGATGTCGTGGTTCGTCGCGCGCACGGGCGCGACGTCGTCCATCGACGTCGGTGCACCGCGCACCGTCTTCTTGCGCAGACCGGTGGTGTCCCACACGCGCACGGTCTGGTCGAGCGACGCCGAGACGATGAGGTCATCCTTTGGGTGGAACGCGGCGCACATGACGTAGTGGTTGTGGCCCGTGAGGATCGAGACGCACGAGCGCGACTGCCAGTTCCAGATCCGGATCGTCTGGTCATCCGAGCACGACAGGATCCACGGGTACTCGTGGTGGAACTGCACCGTCCGGATGTAGTCGAGGTGCCCCAAGAGCGTGAACAAGCACCGACGGAGCTTAAAGTCCCAGACCTTGAGCTTGTAGTCGTCGCCGCCAGACGCAAAGAGCGGCTGCGTCTTGTGAAAGTCCACACCGCGCACAGGGCCGTCGTGCTCGTCGAAGCGGTCGAGGAGCGTGCCCATGCGGTAGTCCCAGAGCTGGATCACGCCATTGTGGAGCGACGTGAGGATCCACGGACGGCTCACGTGGAACGCCAAGCCCTTCACGCGATTGCTCTTGGACTCGAACTTGGTCAGCATGCTGCTGCTCGCTCACGTGGCAACAAAGAGAGAGAGAGAGGGTTCGTGCGTATGTGTGCGCAAGCGTGTACAAGCGAGCGAGGAAGAGGACAGCACGTGCGTGCAGCGACTCACACACACGCAGAGACGTCGACGCTCGTGCAGGCACTTGCGGCGTTGGTCGGATCTTCTGAAGTGGGGGGAACGAGGTGACGTGGCATTTGGTGAGTTTTAGGTTTCAAGATAGTTTTAAGTAAATATTACGTTACCTCTCACATACAAACACTTTGATTAAACCGACCTCCCAAATGTCGCTGCTGACCTCTCCAATGTCATCACAACCCATTTGGTGAGTTTTAGGTTTCAAGATAGTTTTAAGTAAACGCAAGTCATTGGTCGCAAAGCTGATTCCATGCGACCGCGGGATACAAACACCCAGTCATTCGTCGAAGAGCGAACACTTTTCCGATAGTGATAAAACGGAGCGCAGAGCGAGTCGCTCCACTTTATAGTGAACGCAAGTTTATTTCGACTCCAGCCAAATCGACTCGCTCCAAAGTATACTCAACCCCAGCTTAAACACGCTCTCGGGTATTTTCGAACCACAGCGCGATGGACTTGTTCGTTTCTGCCCTCATTTTCCTCGCAATTCTCGCACGATCTCTACACACACGTTAGCTGCGACTTCAAGACAAGCAAGAGCAAGAGACCGACCAAGATGCTTGACGACGACGAGCGGATCGTCGCCGTTACGCTCGCTGTCGAGTTCTTGATCTTCGTGCACGGGTACTCGCCGGGCGACGTGAGCTTGGCCCTGACGAACGCGTGCGGCGTCTCGGCATCACACCTCAGCAGCGCAGCTTGTACTCGCTTCATTACCACCAGATCTCACGCGTAGACTGCGCAGCAACGACCACAACCACGACAGCAGCAGCGAGCAGTTTACGTCGCAAGTGTATGCGCACTATGCCAGCAGCGCAGCGTGGCGCGTGTTTGACGACGTGCACCCGGCGCTCGACTTCTTGCGCGCTCGCGGCGTCGTGCTCGGTGTGGTCTCGAACTTTGACGAGCGCCTGGTCGCGATCTTGCGCGACGTCGCGCTGCTCGACGCATTCGACGTCGTCACGACCTCGTGGACGCACGGCGCGATGAAGCCGGACGCGTCGATCTTTGCGACAACGTTTGCGGCACTTGGCCAGCACTCGCTAAAGCACGTTCTGCACGTAGGCGACCACCACACGCGAGACTACGCAGGCGCAAAAGCAGCAGGTGCACAGGCGCGTTGGCTCCAGCGCAAGCAGCGAGGCGACCAGAGCGACGTCCTACACGTGTCGTGTTCGGATCGCTCGCAGTGCCGTTCTGCACGGTCTCGACGATCTTGGTACGGCTATAGGAGCGAGTGCATTGCAAGCATACAGTGTGGTGCTGCAGGAGCTGACGCTCTCTCTTTCTGTGTCTGTGCACCATGCAGTGCTGGATGTTCCTGCTCTGGGTCTTTGACCCGAAAGACGCCAAGTACATCCCGCAGATCGTCTACGACCAGAAGCAGAAGATCAGCAGTCTCCACGTCACGGTCATCACGCTCACGCTCCTCACGATCTTCCTCTGGGCGACGTTCTCGGTCACGAGCCCAACGTTTGGCGACCTCGGCATCATCTCGCTCATGTTCATGGTGCGTCCATGCGGGTCTGTTGTGTTGCACGTGTCGTGTCTTGGTCTCGAATCTGTTGCGACGGACTGACGCCTCTCACTTGCATATGGTGCCATCGGCAGTTCGTGATGTTTGGCACGGGGATGCTCAGTCAGTTCGACTTCAATTCGTTCTCGTGGCACATTCTGTTCCTCATCGGTGGTGGCAACGTCCTCGGCGACGTACGTGTCCTTACATGTAAGAACTGTGTCCACCAACCTTGTTGTGTCCAATTTGGATCATCAAGTCCAACTCAAACGTATATGAATGTATCGTCCTGTCCGCAGCATCCTGAGCACGTCCTGCGTTGCGATCCGATTGTTTTCTGCTGCTGCTGCTGCTGCTGCTGGTCGATCACTGCGAGACAGCGCTGCGCTTCACTCGCGCTCGTCAATAAAAAAGGTCGCGCCACCCAACGCATCAGAGCTTGCTCGTTGGTCGCGCGTGCGAGTTTGGCGCGGACACAGACACACTGCCATGCGGCGCGACCGCAGCACCAGCTGATGCACTTGGACCAGTGCCACACGCGCGCTTGACAAACCGAAAGTCGTCGGCCTGGAGCAGCAGCACGTGCGTCGTCACTTCAGCTTTGACAGTGAACGGCACAGGCTCGCCGTTCAGGATCTCTTTTTCGCCTAGGATGCCGCCTTCGCCGACCGAGTACGGATGCGCCGAGTGCACGCGGACGCGACCCGAGCTAGTTGATAGACATGGCGTGATGAAGGGGGTGAGCAAAGTGACGATGACAGCCTCACACTACAATGCAAGCACGAGAGCGATCGGTACCTGATGATATAGACAGCAGTCGAGAGCTTCCCACGTGTGCAGATCGCTTCGCCGCGCTGGAAGACGCACGCAAAGAGCGGGATGTTGCGCTTGTCCTTGAGACTCTCGATCTCTGCGTCGCATTGTGTCACACATACGCACAGCCACACATCGTCAGTCAGCGCACTCACCTCTCACACAAGCATCAAGCACTTGTGCGCATCGCCAGCAGCTCATGCACCACGCACGGTTCACAAGGTCGTTTGGGTCGTGCAGCACGAGCCGCGCGACCGCTGGCGAGAGCGCAGCGAGCGCATTGCGCTTGTACGACACGGACGTGACGTCGATCGAGGTCATGACGTAGCGGTAGTTGATCATCATCGAGCACGACGTCACGAGCGCTTGGGGCGAGAGGTCCGCGAGGAAGTTGACTTGTTCGACCTGCGCGCCGTTCTGCAAGTGGAAGTTCGCGACGGGGTTCAGGATCTTCTCGCCCTTGCGCTCAAACAGGATGTACCGTGCGCACGCAGTCGTGAGCACGGCTCGGATCGCGTCGACAAACGCAGCGTCGCAGTGCCAGTCGGGCGAGCTCAGGCGCTTGAGGAGCCACTTGGCCAAGCCAGCTCTATTCACGCCAAACGTGATCGCAAGGTGCTGACTCTGCGCGGCCGTGAAGAGCGCGCGGCCGTCGTGCGCATGGCCGAGTGCTTTGCGGATCCACGCACCAAAGCCCGGGACTGGCGAGAGCGTCGCAGCAGTGTGGCACTCGGGGAACTGACTCATCATGCGCTGGATCGTGAGGAAGAGCAAGTGACTCGCGATGTTCAGGCCGCGGAGCCCGCCGTTCGCGTTCGAGATCGCGTAGAAGATGATGTGCGATGGCTTCTTCGTGAGCACAGTGTCTGCGTCCAGGATCGGGTCGACGCGGTCGCACAGGTGGTCCGACACGAGCACTTGGACAAACACGAGCGGCGCAGTCGGCATGTTTGCGTGGAAGAGTCCAAAGCTAAAGCGGTTCGGTCCAGCGATGCGGCGCTCGAGGTCGGCCCAGTTCCGGAACGCGTGCACGCGCTCGTGCTTGAGCACAAACGCCACGAGCTTCTCAGACGACATGTCGATGCGGCGAAAGCGCATGCCTGCTTGCGTCGCAAAGAGGTCGCGCATGACCGTGTCGAGGAAGTCGAGCGCCTGGACGCTCTCTCTCGAGAGCTGCTTCTCGTACTTGGTGATCAAGCGTCCAAGGTCGACGCGGAGCTTCAAGAGGAACTTTGGACCGGGCGGGATCGACCCGACGATGAGGAAGAACTGCTCCGTGAGTGGCACGAGGCCGCGTTTGATGCTTTTGGAGATCGTCGGGTCGTTCTTGCGGCTAAACCCGAGCGCTGCGGCCATGACGTTCAGCACAAGGTTCGAGCGCGGGATCGACGGGAGCGTCTTGACCATGTGCGACAGGTCCTGAATGCCCAAGTCCACTGCGAGCGCGAGCACGAGCTCGAGCTTCTGCGCCTCCGTGAAGTACTTGTAGTCTTCGCAGAGCTGGAGCGCAAACTCGCGCCGGCGCTTGAGGCCGATCACAAAGCCGTCGCTCACGTCGCCATCGAGGATTTGCTAGAGCGTGTGTGCGTGTGTGTGATGCAGTCAGTTAATCATACACAGCAACAGCAGCAACATCAAAGATACTCGTACAACACGCAGCTTGGACGTACATCGACGCGCTTTGTGAACTCTTCGCGGTTGAACGGCGCAATGATCGTCGGGTCGGCGTCGCGCAGTGCGCGCTGCTTCGTCTTGAGTGCGTCGCGCTCGCGCTGTGCGCGGACCCACTCGTCGCTGCCTTGGAACGCCGGTGGAGTTGGAGGCGGTGCTGCCGCGACAGACGCGCTCGGAGTCGCTGCGCCGCCAGCGCTCGCGCCGTGCGTCGCCATCGCCATGCTATCTCTCAAGCTCACGAGATGCTCACTACAAGTTGAGCAAACACTTCTGAGGTAAATAATCACCATTATACATGTCTAATGCCTCCAAAAAATCACCATTACAATCTAATGCCATCAGCAATTCTAATTGTCTAATTTCGAACAGTTGCAAAGACACGCAACTCAATGCCATCATCACGTACTGTTCTTTACAAAAACTATTTATTGTGTCTCCAAAATGCAAAACCCTAGTGTATACACCACATGAACACCACGTCGTAGGGTTTTCAGAGCAGCAACACCAGCACCCAAGACGCGAGCTCGATGGCGGAGCGCAAGGGCATCTACTTTGGCGCGATCAGCGCGGCGACGACGACGAGCGCGAGCGACCTCGTGCCTGCGAGCGTCCGTCGCGATGCAAGTGCACAGAGCACGAACAGCGCACTCGAAGCAGCAGTGCGCGCTGGGAACGTGAACGTCTCGGACACAGTCGAGAAAGAGGTGCTGCAGCTCTCAGAGAGCAGTCGTGTGGCGCAGGAGAAGCATGCGCAGCTGCTGCGCCGCATCGAAGCCGAGAAGCGCGCACGCAACATCTCCGTGCCGACTAGCGTTGACGAAGTGATCTTGCGCCTGCGCCAGCTCAACGAGCCGATCACGCTCTTCGGTGAGCGTCCAGCGGACCGGCGCGAGCGGCTGCGCGAGATCCTCTCGCGTCTTGAGCTCGAAGCCGAAGAGACGGGCTTTGTGCACCAAGTGCTGCAGGACATCCAGCAGCAAGGCGGTCGGCCGATCGAAGCGCACTTCACGAGCGCAGGCGTGGCGGCAGCGACTGCAGCAGACGCGAGCACTGGCGATGGTGCTGCGCCGTCGTCGCAGAAGCAGGAGGACCAGCTCTTCTACATCCCAATCAAGAACGACGCGCTCAAGACTGCGCGCGCAGCGATCTTCGAGAGCGCCGCTGTGCGCACAGCCGAGCGATTACAGCAGCAGCGCTTGACGTCGGACGACTCGCGCGCTGCAGCGGACCGGCACGCCGCGGAGCTGTACGCGACGGCAGACAAGATGATCAACGTCTCGAGTCAGAACGGCGACGTGCGGCCGATCTCGAGCGTCCAGTACGCCTCAGACGGCGCGCACGTTGCAACAGGATCGTGGAGCGGTCTCGTGAAGGTCTGGGACGCAACGAATTCGTCCGAGACGAAGGTCTTTCGTGGCCACGAAGACCGCGTCACAGGCGTTGCGTGGCACCCGACGCACTCATTTGGTGCGATGTCGGACGGCTCGGACGTGGTGTGTCTCTGCAGCGGGTCAGCAGACAGCACCGCGCGTCTCTGGTCCGCAGCGCGATCGGAGCCACTCGCAGTGCTGAAAGGACACCGAGCGCGCCTCGGCAACGTCGCGTTCCACCCAACTGGCGACTACGTTGGCACCACGAGCTTTGATCACACGTGGCGTCTCTGGGACGTCGCGACCGCGCAAGAGCTGCTGCTGCAGGAGGGGCACTACAAAGAAGTGTATGCGATTGCGTTCCAGCCGGATGGTGCACTCGCTGCGACCGGTGACTTGAACGGCATTGGCCGCGTGTGGGACCTCCGGTCTGGCAAAGCGATCGTGCCACTCCAGGGTCACTCGAAGCAGATCCTGTCGATGAGCTTCTCGTCGAACGGCTACGAACTCGCATCGGGCAGTGATGACCGAACCGTTCGGATCTGGGACCTTCGCCAGCGCACGTGCTCGTACACGATCCCAGCGCACAGTAGCCTCGTGTCGGAAGTCAAGTACTCGCCTGGCTCGAGCGAACTGCTCCTGAGCGCGTCGTACGACGCGTCGATCAAGCTCTGGCGCACGCGCGACTGGAAGCTGTTGGCGACGCTCAAGGGCCACGATGGCAAAGTCATGAGCGCGGACTTTGCACCCGACGAGACGCACATCGTGTCTTGCGGCTTTGACCGCACGTTCAAGCTCTGGGCACACGAGCGCGAGTTTTAGACGCTGTTGCTTCGCTACAAGTGACGAACTGGTGTGCGAATGCAGTGGACTAGAGCGCTTCGCAGCGAGTCGTTCTCTCTCACACACATACGGACATGCACGCAGACTGTAAGAACCAACTCGTGCAATCCAGTCCACTGTCCTCTCTCTCTCTCTCTTGTCTGCACACTCGCCTACCTATCACTACCGTTCATTACGCACTACAGCGACTACTTTGTACTCACTTGTTGACACCAAGAGGTGGTGACGATGATGACCACTGCAGCTCAGAGACTGCGCACGCAGGAAGCGCGCCTGCTGCTGTGAGACTGCGCACGATCTCCCGAGCTGGAATCGCAGAGTTTCGACAGCCTGGTTCAGTCACACAATGGATGTTCAGAGGCATCAATCCAAGCAGCGACACTGTCGTGAGTGCAGGTGCGACGTCGATCGCAAGCACAGCAGAGCGCACCTTTGCAGTAGTGCAGTCCAATAACGCTCTTGTCGCCACTTGCGATCACTGGCGCGCCAGACGACCCGCCGCGCGTGTCGAGACGATACCCGATGTTGTCGCTTCGAGCGTTGCAACTCGGCTCGTTGAGCGACTCGACGCTGCCGTAGCTCGCATCATACTTGAGCGCCACGCGCTTGCCGCAGCCAGCAGGGTGCTGAGGAATGAAGATCTGCTCGTCGATCACGGCGTCGCCTGCGCGCAGGCTCAGGAATCCGTAGTCTGCAACGACAGCTTGGAGCTGCGCTGGTGAGAGACGCGGCAAGAGCAGCACGTAGTCGAGCTCGGTCTCAGGCGAGAATGCGACGATCTGCGCGCTTGCAGCAATGACGTGACCGGGACAGAGCGTCGGCGAGTCGCACTGCTGCGCACACGTTGCGCCTTGCGCCATGAACTCGATCGACGTCGCGTTTGCCTCGCTCTCTTGCGAGACGCAATGGTGGTTCGTCAAGACGTGTCCTTCGCACCCGAGGAGCCAGCCAGTGCAGAATATCGCGCCAAGAGGTTTCTGGATCAAGAGCCGAGCAACCGGCCGAGCCGCTTCGACAACGTCAGGATCAAACGCCAAGCACGCTGCGTCTGTCGACTCGGCAGCGGCTGTCGTGCACGTATCTCCGTCGGCTGCAGCAGCTTTTGCTTTTGAGCGCTTTGTAGTCGATGTGTTCGCACCAAAGCGATACTTGTCGATACGGAAGCCAAAGCACGTGGGGATGTCGCCGTGTTCTCTTGTTGTTGTTGTGCTGGAGTCACTGTGTGGCAACAGTGTTGTGCTCGCGATGTACTTGATCGCAACGTGGTTGGCAAAGAGTGGCGGCGTGAAGAACTTGAGGGCTGGGATCGATGTGTGAGTGTACTGCTGCATCACGCGAGGGTGTCGTTGCTGTGTGTCGAGATGGCGCGGGTTGTTGCGTCGCACTGATGCTGGTGCATACCCGTCGAGGTCGAGTATCTCGATCGACATGCCCGGAGCAAGCTGCGCGAACGCAAAGTGGAAGACGAGGAACTGAGCGCCGCGATGGTTCACATCAAACGTCACGTTCGCGTCAGATCGGTGTCCGCGCTGAGGATGAGCAGCTTGATTGTGATAAAGACTTGGAGTGCAGCCGACGCTAAAGTCGAGCGCTTGTGCGCGCCAGTGCGATGTTGCTGGGTCTTCCGTGTATGCATTTGCAGCAAGTGTGCCAGGAAAGTGAAGGAGCGATCGCAGCAAGAGCAGGCGAAGCAGGAGCAGCGATATCCTAGCGCGCTGCATCTTGTCGAGTGCCGCGACCGGGCGCGCTGCACGTTGAGTGAGCAAGCGTGTGCGTGCGTGTTTGCGTGTTTGCTGCCCGTCAATGCATCCCTTGTGTATCGTGTCGTGCGCGCTGGGTGTCGAGTCGAGTCGAGTCGTGTGTTGTTGCTTGTGCTGTCGAGACGCGAAATGGATGCCAAAATGGCTACACTCGTCGGTTCAAAAGTGCACCAACTGTGCGCGCGGTTGTTTCTAACAGTAGAGTGTGAAGCGACCCGTCGCGGCGGCCGCCTCGGCTTAAACTCAATGAGTAAGGAAACTAGCGCTCTACTTGACACGTAGAGCAGCCGTGCAGGCTCAGCAGCCTGCCGGTCCTCGATTTTTTCGCGGACTCGGAATGGCCCTTTGAGCGCACTGGCGTCTTGCACGCGAGGCAATGGCGCTGTACTTGAAGTGTGTATGGCTCGTGTCGAGCGCTGCTGTTGCAAAAGGGGTCGGTCCCCGCCGCCACTTTTGATAATTTTCGTACTGTCAATGTCCACTAAAGTGCGAACGCCCTCACTCGCTTGCTCATTTGCTCAACAGCTGAACGCAAGCACACTTCAAGCAACCATGGTGCGCTTGCTCGTGTGCACATGTGTGCGAACGACATGCCTCGGCCTCGCAGCGCATGTGCATCGACACTCACACTTGCTTGCATGCATGCATGCTATACATACACATAGCCACACAAAGCGCCGGCGTGGCAAAAGGTGCTCTACACCTCGCAGCCGTTCGCCGACAACTACGTCGACGACACATTCTTGGAGCAAATGAAGACAAACGGTGCGTTGTGCACACATCGACACAAACGTCACTGCAAGCGCGCTCATCTTGTCGATGTGTCTGTGTCTGCACTACTGCGCACAATAGCAAACGTTAAAGAGCACGACTACTGGGGCATGGTGCGCTCGTCAGCAGCGATCACGCAGCAGATCTGCGCTGTGCTCGTCTTCTTCGTACGTCAAACTCTCTGTGCGCTTTGTGCATGACCAAAACACCTTGCGAGCGCGGCGCGACTCACCTACGCATTGCCGATCGCTCGCTCTCTCACTTTATCTGTGCACGACCTACTGCTGCTTTCACGTCATGCAGTCCGTGTTTGAGTTCATCCGACAAGACATCATCTCGGTCGCGCTCCTCGGAGCGATCGACGTCTTCCTCGCACTCGCAGGCTACTTGCTTCTGCGTTTTCGCTTCCAGATTACACTGCGTACGTCCTCTCGCGCTTTACTCCTCACTACGTGTGTCCTAAAGCTGCGTCATCGTCAGCTCACACATTGCCATTGCTTTGTGCGGAACCTGCTACGACGTGTGCAGTCGCCATGGACGCGCTGAGCTCGAGCTTGCTCTTCTGCGCGACGCTCTCGATCCTCTCGCCAGTGCTGCGCACGCTCACAAAGTCGTACGCGGACGACACGATCTCCGTGCTCGCGTCGTTCCTCTCGTTCTTGCACATCGTGAGCCACGACTACAACTACGTCAACTCGGGCATCGGCCGGTACGTTGGGCATCGATCGGACGTGTTTGTACGTGTGTGTGCGTGCGTTCCTGTCCTCCAACTCGCATCTCTCACGGTCCGCTTTGAACGACTTGTGTGCGCATTTGTCAATCGCAGGTTCAGCGGCACGATCTCGCTCAATGCCGCGATCTTCACGGCAGTCTTGCTCGGCTCGCGCCTCCAGTCGAACGAGCACGTGTTTGCCTTCATCTTGCTTGCGATCGAGATCTTCGCGCTCTTCCCCATTTTCCAGCGCGAGGTCAAGGTACGCTACGTTGTTTGTCATGTGCACTTGTCTTGCGTTGCGAGGACGTATGAGCGAGTGGCAGCAGTCCTGACACTGTGCTCGGGTGTATATTGTGTGTGTGTGAATGTGGCTGTTGACAGCGCAACTCGGAGCGCGCGCACTTGGTGACCGCGGCCGCGCTGTTCCTGCTGTCGACATGCTTGACGTGGCCGATCTCGCGACTGCTCTCGGTCCTGAGCGCGCTCTTCGTGCTCTTCCTGTCGTTTGGCTGTCCGCTCTGGTTCATGCACGTGCAAGAGTACAAAAAGTACGTCCCTCTTGCGCGTCTGCTGTTGCTGGTGCTCTTGCTGCTCTTGCTGCTGCAAACAAGCGAGCGCATGGATGTATGGATGGTCAGCAGCAACGCTGGCGAGCATGGATCCACGGCTGTGTTTCTGATGTATGTGTGTATGTGTGTGAATGTGTGACTGTGTACGTCGTTGCGTGCGTCGGCGTGTGCGATCAGCGAGATACTGGGGCCGTGGGACATCGCGCACATCCAGCCTGAACAGTGAGTACGAGCAAAGCCTGCGAGCGCTTGCTTGGTCCAGTCGAGCGTCATCGTGTAGTAGTAGTAGTAGGATAACAGCAGCAACAACAACCTTGTTATCTCTCTCGGTTGTTGTCGTAGCCGTCGTTGTGAGCGTCGTTGTGAGCGCATGAGCGCACGAAGCACAAGGGCAGACCTGGCGGCGCGTGCTCGTCAGACAGCGCTGATGCTGATGCTGTGTGGGAGCACTACCACCACGCACAGACAGCTGCGTCAGCTCGAAGAGCGAAGTGCAGGACGGAACATCGGAACACGCTGCGAAGCCCGAGTGCGCATTCGGACCGAGGATGTGCGCTTCGAGATGGATGGTTGGTCGTTGTCGTCGCCGCGGCGCATTGCTCCTGCTTCATGGTCATGGTTACCACGGCCTCAACGCCTCAAAGCTACAAAAGTGAGTGAGCAAATGACACACAACACAACAGCCAGAGGGACCTCAAGATACTTTTTCTGGCCGCCGCGCCTTTTCGGTCGAGCGCGCTGGCCAATTCGATCGCGGCTTGCAGTTGGCCTGTCTGCCATGGACTCATGAAACGCTCGAACTCGTGTGGGTCACTTCAGATTGAAGTGGTCCACAGACGATACGACTTTTTCGCACAAGTTCCGCGCGCGTTCACCAGCACCGAGAAGCGCACCCATCTCTCGCTCATCGACCATCGATCATCGAGCGCGACGTCAAGAAGAGCGCGCGCCAACTCATGTTGTTGCCTCTCGAAGCGCTCGAGGACTCGAGTCCCAGGGCTTGCACATGTGTGGGCATCGCTTGTCACTACACAAGCGCTGTGATGCACTACGCGTGCAATAGGTGTGTGTCGTGAAGCTACAGCGAAACCGCTCGCGAGTGCTATTTTTGCGAGTCCACGCGCGACTTCTCGCGCACTCGAATGAGTTGTGAGTGACGTCCACCGTGTTCCCTTGCGCAAAAGCACACACTTGGAGTTTGCCGACAAGAGTGGCTGGCGTCGTCTGTGGGCACCCCACCACACTACCATTGCACTGCATATGCAGCGCTGCTCCTGCTCTTTCACGATGCTGCGCTGCTGCTGTAAAGACTAGCACGGCAATGCACAAGGCATGAAATAGTAGTAGCTCGAGCACCACAAGCACACAAATAATGGGATACGTCGACTGCGTCGTTTCGTGCGCGCGACCAAAAAAGTGGAAGCGTCGTCGTCGTTTGAATCTCGTCAACGACAGCACGCATCGTGCACGCTGGCGCAAGGACACACTAGGCAAGCAAGGCAAAAAGGCAAGCGCTGTAACACGAGCAGGAGTACTTGTCGCGCTCGAGTGCTTTAGGCGCGTGCTCGAGCATGTAGGCGTCTCTCTCGCTCTCGATGTGCTTTGCGTGAGCACGGACTCGAAGCGGACTTGGTGTGCTTTTGATGTGGCTCCGGAATCGAAGTGCGCTGCCAAGTTGAAGCCGCCAAACAGCAGTCGCAACGCGCGCCCTTTCAGCGACCACTCACAGCCGGCACGAAAGAGAGCGCCAGCTTCGATGTTTTTTGCGTGGAAGATCTCGTTACAACTCAAATGCAGCTCAAATGCAGCTCAATACAAACGCACATGACTTGGTCTTGGTGGTGGTGGCGCGGCGTTGATCTTGAGCAAGACAAGCAATGACATGCATGTGCGTCTCGAGATGCACATGCTGTCGTCGAGCTGGTGCAAGCGAATAGCTAGCCGGCCACAACGCAACACAACGAGCCAGCGCTCGCTCGCACATACATACACTCACGCTGTGTCATCGCCGTGACATCAACACAACAACAACAGAGGCAGCAGCCAGCAGCCACGTTCCAGAACAAGTTGCACCGCCGCTGCACCAGTGCGATGTATAGCGAAAGGCGTATACCCGACCAACACCCAAACGGCTCGCTGTGTTCGCGCAAGTGTGGGCGAGCGTTGACTTTTGTATACACTCGAATAGCGGATACGCGCAACTCAGACTCGAAATTAACGAATAGCAAGAGTCCGGATACAGTGCTTGTCTTGCCGCATCGATTTGCACTGTGTGTGAGTATGTTTCGCGTATACTGAGCAAAGAAACACCAGCAGCCGGCAGGAACACCGTCGCATACGTACGTACGCACAGCGCGCTCTATTCGGGCAAAACGCTGTGATTGGCGCAGATACCCCTTGGCGAGCGCGCATTGGTCGAATCGAACCCGAACCCGCTCGGCTCCTCCCCCTCGTTGCTTCCAAGCTTTTTGGCTCGGCAAAACAACAGCAAAAGCAAAGCTTGAAAAGGCAAGGCAAAAGGCAAAAGGCAAGGCTTTGTTGTTGCTTTCCTTCTGCCGTCGTCGTGCGCGCTTACAGCAACACACACACACACACTGTGAGTGTGAGCGAGCACGAAGCTCGGCAAAGGACGGGTCATTTGAACATTAGCCGCATTGAGCACCAAGCGCACCAGCCATCACACACACGCCCACACACACACACACCTCGCGCGCGCTCGACTGCTCTGCGCTCGGCACCACCTCCCCTCTTCACACACACGCACACACGACGCGCTACTCAACTGCCACCGCGCGCGTGCGTCAATAAGCCTCTCTCGTCGTTCGTCCCCCTTCGTCAACCCACTCGCGAAACAACATGGACGCCAGCACACAAGTCGCCCCCATGCCAGTGCTCCACTCGGTCATGATGCTCAAGGTCTCGGAAGCCTCGCGCGCCACGAGCGTCACGCGCGCCGCCGCCGCTGCTGCTGCCGCTACGAGTCGCCGCAACAGTCTCTCGCTCCAGCACGCGCTCCTGCACGTCCAAGCCGCAGAGTCCGCCGCAGCTGCTGCTGCAGCTGCACCAATGACACCGCACGCAGTCGCGTCGTCCAAGACTATTGTGTCTGCGTCGTCGCCTCGGGACCCGTCGTCGAAGCTCGCGGCTGCGTCGCCGCCGCTGTTCGCCAAGCAGCAGCCGCACGGCTTTGCAGTCTCGCCGCTCAAGCTCCACCCGACGATCCAGACGCACATGACAGGACCAGCATCGCCTGCGTCGTCGACGTGCTCGGACTCGGAACTGTCGTCGTCAGACGCGTCGGCAGTCGGCAAGCGCAGCCGCGACGCATCGTCGTCTGCTAGCACACCAAAGTCGGCGTCGTCGTCGCCGAAAGCGATGAAAGCGAACACTGGTCGCTGGACCGACGCCGAGCACAAGCTCTTCCTGAAAGGCCTCGAGACGTTTCCGTACCGCGCGTGGAAGAAGATCGCGACGCTAATCAAGACGCGCACGGTCGTGCAGATTCGCACACACGCGCAGAAGTACTACCAGAAGCTCGAGAAAGAGGAGGCGCGCATGAAGGACCGCGAGCACCAGCTCGCACACCACAGCAGCAGCAGCAAGGACTCGTCGAACGCGCACCACTTGGACGCGAGCGAGTACGCAGACATTGCGTCGCCTAAGGCCATGTCGTCGTCGTCTGGGAAGAAGAAGAGTCTGCTGCGCAAGCGCAAGTTCACGCTCGACGACGACGTCGACACAGACAGTAGCAGTGCGAGCGTGATGCTCCCGAGCCTCCCGAAGCGCATGATGAAGGAGAAGAAGTTCCCGCGCGAGAAGCACATGTCGCCCAAGCAAAAGGCGCCAGTCTCTGGCAGCAACAAGTTCTTTGGCGCGAGCTTTGGCAGCCCAGAGTTTGGCGTAGCGCCAGAGACTGCGCACCGTGCAGTGTTTAGCCGCGGCGCCGCAGCGATGAACAAGATCCCGCCGCACCCGCTCGCGTTCGACGACGACGACGCGTCGAGCGAAAGCATGATCCTCGACTTTTCGGATGACAAGTCGATCGTCGAGTACCCGTTTCACCACCTCGACAGCAGCATGGACCAGAGCATGGCGGCGATGGACAACGACGACTTGCTCCAGCTCACGGACGAAGAGAGCCTTGACTGGTTCTCGACGTCGAGCAGTGAGCACGACGACGACGACGACGGCGAGAGCGCTGAGGAGCTCCTCAAGGCCGCTGCTGCAGCTGCTGAGCCCATGGATCTCGTGTCTGTGGACGCCGACGCGCTCGAAGCGCTCGACTCGTCGCCGCTCGCGCTCGGTCGCTACCACTTCTCGCCGCTCTACACGGACGAGTGCCTCCAGTTCTCGGACGCAGCGAGTGCGATCCCGCCGACCGCGTCGACGTCGTCTGCGCTCCTCGGTGCGTGCGACTCGGAGGACTTTCTCTTGACGAGCACGAGCACTGGCGACGACGACGACGACTTTGTGCTCGACCCAGAGAAGTTCCTCTCGAGCTACTTCAGCCCATCGGCGACGACGACGGCGACGGAGAACTAGAGCCGCGACGTCGCAGCAGCGTGTCGCCGTCTCGCCCCAGCTCCTCCTAACTGTATCTACTACTCGCGAGTAGCCACCACTACCACCGCCATCCGACCTCGAGCCTCACACTCGCGCCGACCCGCCTCCGTTCCCGCGACACTCTCGCGACACTGTCTGCTGCTCCAGTCCACCCACACACTCCCGCACACATCAAGTCTCGTTCCCGTCGTCCAGTCCCCAGGAGCGCTGCGTGCCACCACCAGCCCGTTATCCCCTTTTGTCTCTCGTTTTTGCGGGCGAGGCGTGGTGCAGAGGAGCCTCGGACCACGACGACATCCAACCCACCCACACCCACACACAACCCACCAGCCAGTCTAGGAGCGCATGGCGAGCGATCAAGCGAGCAAGAGCTTCTTCTCGTCGTCGTCTCGCCTGCGAGTCTCCGCCATTCAGAAAAATACACCACTAACTTATTTTGACCCGACACTTGTCGCCTGTGTCTTCATGAACCATGATGCCATCCGATGGCCTTTGTGTGTCTTGGAACAGTCGCGCGTAGAAGAAGCTGACAGTGCGCACGCCAGACACGTCTGACAAGCGACTCACGCCACGACTTCAAAGAAGAGCACGCTCCGGTCATCGTCGACGACTGCGAGCTTCACAGGCACTGCGTAGTTGCTGCGGCCGCTGTCCGCCAGTCGATTCGGATCTTCCGCTGCAGAGGAGGAGGACCCCACAGCATCGCGAAGCGTCGCGGTTGACGCGCGAGCGACGAGCACTGGCGCCAGTGCACTTGCGCTCGGCGCTGCGTCCTCAAAGCGACACACGACGACACGGAACGCCAGGTGCAGCCGCTTGACTTTGCGCTTCGTGAGTGCGCGCTTCTCGGTCTTCTTGTCCTTTTGGCGTCTAGGAGCGGATGTCTGCGGCAAGTATGTCGTGGTGGCGTCTGTTGAGAGTGCTACAGACTCAACGATGCTATTGCTACTGCTACTACTGTCGGTCGGCGTCGTAGTTGCGGCGGTCGTAGCAGCAGAGACCTCGAGTAGCGCCTTGCGATGGTCAGTGTTTGGGATGTAGATCGTCTCGGTGCTGGTCTTCCACACGTCAAACGCAACGCTGCATGTGCTGTCGACGCGCAGGTCAAAGTGGCGCGGAACGCTGTCGCCTGGAGTGGAAGGCTGTACTGGAGAAGTCGCAGCACTAGCGTCTGGGTTGCTCGACTCGGTTGATGTTGCTGCTGTTGCTGCATTTGATCGTGGCGACGCGTCTCGAGCGTGACGCCGCGGATGGAACTGGTACTCTTTGAGACGCACGTACGTGTCGAGACACGCAAGCGACGCCTGCTGGTTGTACAGCAACAGCGACACAAACTGTACGACGCTCAGTGGTTGCAGCAGAAGCGGTGGCGCCGAGTGAGCTGGCAGCGATGCGAGCTCAAAGAGCACAAGTGCACCGCGTTGCAGGAGGTAGTACGCCTCTTCCGGGTACAATGCGAGTCCAGTGAATACACCCGTGCGCAGCGGCGGCGTCATTGCTGTTGTTGCTCCTGCAGTTGGTGCATGCGGGGCATCTGAGCAGCTGTGCTTGTCGTCTCTAGCATGAGCGTTGCTGCTGCTGTCGTGGTCGCCTTTAGTGTCTTCACTCGCTCCGTGGTGGTCAAGAGCATGCACGGCCGCAGTCTTGACAGCATTCACGCCCATGTGAAAGTGCAGCCGTCCACGCTGGCGCGTGATGTACGTGATACCGGTTGCGTGGTCATACTCGCCGACCGAGACGTCTTTGCCTGCGACTCGAAGACCGAGCGACGACAGCGACGGAGGTGCTTCCTCGACTGCGTCCATTTTCACCAACAAGCTCATTTTGGTGCATTTGCTTCACTCTTTGCTTTCTTCACTATTGACAAAGTACCAGTCGATATGCTTGACGACGACATCCCCAGCTACCTGTACGTACTCGTTGCTAGAAGCACAGCGATGTGATGATGAACGAGAAGCATGTGAGGGTGTGTAGATCTATTGCGACGACGATGGTGGTGCAGCTCGAGGTCGAATCGCTCGCGGTGGCGAGATCGTCACGATGCGCTCGCGCAAGTGTCGAGAGCTCATTGGGAGCCACTCGTCGTCGTCCACGGACTGCCCCTGCGCATCGTCACCACAGCATCATGATCAATCATTCATGATCGTGCTAGTTCGTATACAAGGCATCAACGGTTCCTCAACATCAAGGACGCACCTTGTAGTGCACGCGGATCATCGAGCCTTCGACTGCGACGATCTTTGCCTGTGAGTCACGACCATGTTGTCAGCGCCGTCGCAAGTGGACCCACACACTTCCACACTCATTAGCTTGTACGCACCTCTGCGTCTTTGAGGTAGATCGTCGAGCCCTTGACCAAGAGGCTCTTTCGGACACTCGAGCTGCCGCGTCGTTGCTGCTTTGTCGGCGTCGGCGCACTGACGCTGGTCGCACTCGTGTCACTTTGCACCTTGGTCGGCGACACTGGCTGGCTGGTTGTCGTGGCAAGCTCACTGCTAACACTCGGCTTGGTCCGCTTCCCGAGCACTCGTCGTGCTGGCGACTCGTCTGTCTTTGTCTTTGCCTTGGGCTTGGGCTTGGTCGGCGTCGTGGCTCGCGTCTTCTTTGGCGTGCGCCACTTCGTCGCTGGCTGCGCTCGGACGATCGCCTCTGGTGGACTGCATCGGTGGCAGAGAATCGCTTGCGGCAGCTCGTCACTCTGCTTGTGCACACGCACACAGGTCGTTAGCGAGCGTTGTCCGTTGCAAAGGGAGATAGAGTAAGAGTCCGACACTATGGAGTCCATCGCAAACACAACGACACGTACCGGCAGATGGACCAAGTCGTGGTGCACACACGCAAGGTGTGCCCAGATCTGGCACTTGGAGCACTCGAACCACTGGTCCTAGCGAGTCCCAAGAGCACGAGTCGTCATGTCAGTGGCGCTGCACAACAAGATCACAAAGCAAGGCGATCAAACGAGCGCACCTCAACTGCGTATTCGGTCTCTTCGCTCGAGTGGAACTTGCCGCAGACACAGCTAAAGACCCACGCGTTGTCTCCGAGCGTCGCGCTCGCAGCGCTCGAGGGCGAGTCGTCAAAGAGCCGAGTGAGGAATGCGTCCATGTCGATGCGGACGCTGTCGGGACTGCACTTGCACACCTACAGATTCAGACGCGGTGCGAGCACACACACGACAGGTGCGTTAGCCGCACACACGCGAGTAGCTCCAAGCATTACGCTCTTGCGATCACTACCTTGGCTTTGAGACCGAACGGGATCCATCGGAGCGAGGCAAAGTTCACGGCTTCTGCGATGTTGAAGCCTATTGCGAGCAAGCGAGACTCGTGCGTGTGAGCCACGTCCAGCAGCAACGGATAGACGAATGGATGAATGACAGTGCATCCGCTCAGTAGACGACGACGTACCGACGTTGAAACCTTCGTGGTACGTCGCTGGGAATGTGATGACAAACTCGCCAGGTCGCTGCACTGCCTAGCTCCAACCACACCCGCGCAGTCGCACGCACGTTGTCAGTAAGTCACGAAGTGCTGTGGCATCAATGCCATCATCAGCCAGCGCATGGAGCAGCGCAGACCTTGTAGAACGGAACGCCAAACTCCTTCAGTCGCGTTGGCGAGATGAGCGACGTCTTGTGACGCATGAACTGGAAGAGATGGTGTATGAGTCGAATGCATACGCTCTCGGACATGAGACGCAGAGTAGCGACTCGTTCGCACCTGGTTGCACGCGTGGTGCTTCTCTGGGAACATCGACTGTGCTGCACGCTCGAGCTGCGGCGCTGGTGCACAGAGCCAACAGATCGATCAGTCTTGGGAAGGGCATGATCGAGAGAACGCAGACACAGTACGCAATGAGCTCGAGTGTACCTGACTGCGGCGGCACGGCGTACCAGAACTTGGGCTTCCCCATGTGCAAGTAGTTGATACTGAAGAGATCCATGTCTTCCTGAACGCCGGTCGTCCCCAATCGCCAACAGAGACGCAACCGCGCGATCTTGTCAGCACTCTTCACATTGGTACCACAGACACACACAGATAGAGCGACACCTGACGGATGGACGCACCGTGTGGAACGCAAACATGGCGCGCCACATGCCAAAGTAGAGCATCGCGCGCGTCACGCCCGGCAAGTCGATGCGTCGGAGGATCGTGTTGAGCTGGTTGAGGTTCCACGACATCGCCGGGTCATCGCCAAAGAGCGAGCTCTGCACATACACACGACCCAAGAGCAACATCGTTAGTGGTTGGATGCATACATCTCATCCACGTACATGCACACAGCAAGCGCGACACAAGGACGCACGACAATGTCAGCGCCGTAGACTGGAGCGTCCATCGTCGGACGAAGACTCTTCCAGAATTGCCGCTCGATGCTGTCGACGTCGCTCAGGTCGTCCGGTTCTTCTTTGCTCGCGCCGAGCGTGTCAGCGAGCGTCTTGAAGTCGCGCACTGACAAACTCTTGCGCTCGACGAGATCGACGTTGAAGATCCCTTTCTTGCCAGCGACGTGCTGGCTCACGGGCTTTGTCACGGCGCAGACTTGCTCGAGGTCGTCAAGCGCGTACGACCGCTCGAACCAGCCGTCTGGTGCAACGATCTGTCATCCAGGCGACCGAGTAAGCAAGACCAAGTGCATGAGCGCAGTCAGCGTCCTGTGTACAACCATTCATAGGATATCTTGATTGTCGGTAGCGCTGCAGACACCGGCGGTGCCGACGCATGGCGAAATGACACATCCAGGACTCGTGTGCTGCGTACCTTGCAGATGCCAATGCGCGCACACTGCGGCTCGACGACAGTGCGCATGTACGTCGCAAAGTTTGCAAACTCGTCGCGCGTCGGTCGGAACTCTGGACACCACGCGCCACTCGGTGGAGGTACGTGCACAGGCGACGACGGAGGCGACGTCGGTGCACTTGGCGACGCAACAGCGTCTTTGCTGATGCGCAGCGCTGGCGAGACCATCGCGCACAGAGTACAGGCGAGAATGCGATGGATCTAGAGGACGTGCGGATGCTATGCGTGCGTGTGTGCGAGATGCAGGACGAGCGAGCGAGCAAGGAGTCGGCGTCGGCTTGGCGCTCGTATTGGAGCTGCTCGTGTGGTGTTCTTTCGCGAGTCGCGCATGGCACGCGTTGCATAGACGACACGCCGAGCATAGTGAACACAAGTGAACATCACACGCGGTATTTTGATTACGGTCGTGATAGTGACAAAAGCGAGGGATATGCGCTTTGACCTCGACGACTAGCTCTCGATGTCCTTTCGATGAACTCCTGGCTGTCATGCGAGTCCGCGCGACTTGGCGATCACACCGACGCCGCCGCGCCGCCTCCGCATGCGAGACGTCTCGAGGCTCTCAAACTCGTCTTTGACTGCAAAGAGGTTCTTCGTCGTCCCGAGACGCACGAGCGGCGCGACCTTCTCGGGGTACACGCCTTCGACCCGCAAGATGTTCGTGAACTGCTCGAGGACGTTGTTCTCACGCAGTGCAGGCGACGACGGCGCAGGATGGAGCTTTGTCCGGAACGACGCTTGGCCGCGCAGACTGCGCTTGCGCGTGTGCACTGGCGTCGACTTGGCCACGGCGCAGTGCACTTGGAGGCGCACAGAGCGCAGGAGCTGCTGCTTCTCGTCGACCACGAGCTGCACGAGCGTCTCGGCGTCGTCAAACGGGAACGCTTTCTCGGTCCAGACGTACGTCTGGAGCTCGGGCTTGAGTCCGTCGTACTCGAACGTCCCGAGCTGGAGCGGCTTCTTCTTGAGAAAGCGCTTGAGGTGACCGACGTGAATGCGCTTGTCCACGTGTGCGCGCACGACGATCGACGCTTCGTAGTTGACTGTCTGCTTCCGGAGCCAGAGCTGCAGGAGTGTCCATGCGAGCGCAAACCAAAGGAGGTTCAGGACGAAGAACAGCCCTGGCGGGTCAATGAGCGGCGTCTTGATGTAGTCGAGGAACCACTGCGGACTCGCAACGTTGAACGTGCCGCCACTGAGGCGATCGACGACTTCGAACGCCAAGTTCCCGACAAAGATCGCACGCACGATCTCGACGTTCCGACGCACGCGACGGCGGATCTGCAGCGTCTCGACCATGCGCTGGATGTTCAGGTCAAAGTCACTCGAGACTTCTGCCAGCGTCATCTTGGAGATCGCTTCGAACTTGGTCACGAGGATGTCGAGCTGCGTCCGGAGCTTCTCGATCAGCTTGATCGAGTCTTTGCAGCGCACGAGGATGTTGTTCTTGCGCTCGAGGAGCAAGAGCGACTTGTAGATCTTGCACCCTGCAGCCTCTGCTGGCATGGGCGGGAGCTCGAGGTCCTCGACTGACTCGAGGAGGTACTGGAGACACTCGATGAGCAAGATCGTGTTCTTCGCCGCGTCGCTCAGCGCCTTCTTGATGTGTGCGCGGCTCGATGGTACGCGCCGAAAGTGCCGAATGAGCTTGCGCAAGTTCCCGAGTGCGTCGTCGAGGACGAACGTGCGCTGGAAGAAGTTGCGGATGAAGAGCTCGCGGCTATTGAGCCCCATGAACGTCGTGAGGAGCGACTCGTACTTTGGACCGCTCGGACCGGCAAACAAGCAGCCTTCGCGGCCGAGGAAGAGCACGTCGTCGCGCGTGATGTCGTAGCACGCGTAGATCTCGCCGAGCACTTGCTTGAGCTCGTTCTCGCGCTCGCCTTTGTCCAAGTACTTGTACGCCGCGAGCTTTGGCTCGATGCTCTTGGCGACGATCAAGTTGTACTTGTTCCGCTCAGCCTTCTCTTTCATGAAGATCATGTCGAGGACGCTGATCTGGTACCGCGAGAGCAAGTCGCGAATGATCACGGACGAATCTTGATGGACGTCCACGAGCAAGCGCGCGAGGAGGTCGAGCGGAATGTCGTGCGCCATGCGGTGCATGATCGCGTCGACTTTGACGCCGTAGAGCAGTGCGCCGCTCACGTGGAGGTGCATGCCAAAGTTCTCGACCTGGATCACGCCGTCGTCCTCTGGGAAGTTGATCTCGGCCTCGAAGTTGATGAAGTTCGTCGGGTCAAAGTCGAGGATCTTGACTTGCGTCAAGCCTGGCGGGACGGTGAAGTGCGTCGCAGTCGGGTGCTCGTCGATCTTGGAGCTAAAGAGCCCGCCTTGGCATCGCTCCATTGCACCGAGGCGCTCGTTTAAAGCGGCGATCTGGTTCGCACCGAACGGCATCCACTCGCCCACGAGCGCGCGGACTTGTGCGAGCACGATGCTCTCGTTTGCGTCTTTGAACATCATGCTATGGCCGTGAGCGCACTCGGCTGCGCGCAGTGCATTTGACGTTGGCTCGAGACGATACGCGTTGTTCGAGCGCAAGCACGACGGGATGTACGGACTCGAGACGTACGACACGTCCTCCGAGTCGGTGATGCCGCTCGCCTTGGTGTAGCCGCTGCGACTCGCGAGCGTGAACTCGGTGCCATCGTACTGGACGTGGAGAAGACGGTCCTGTGGCGTTAGTGGTGTCAGTACTGGTGCTGGTGCTTGTGGTTCTGCGTCCCCGGCTAGCGCTTTAGGCTCGTCTGGCGCAAAGATGAAGCTGTCCGTCACGGCTTTGACGCTTTGTGGGACCTGCTCTGCGATCGCAAGTCCTCGCTCCGTGACTTGGTACGCCGTCACGGGCTGGTAGTCGACGGACGAGAGCTTGATGCCGTTCAGGAGCTTGGCTTCCCAGAGGTCGTCAATGACCGACTTGGCCTCTTGCGAGACGCGTAGCCAGCGTCGCTCGGTCACGCCGTGGAACGAGATCCACACGAGGTTCGGCGCGTAGTCAAACTTGAGCGCGCCTTGGTCGACGCCATCGTACAGGAGCACGAGGAGTGCGACTTGGCGGATCCACGTCTCGGGCGTCCGCACGTTCGGCGCCTGCTGCGCGTACTTGCTGATGCAGTAGAGCACTTTGCAGTGCTCAACTGGCCACGTCTCGGGTGCGCCGAACCAGACCGCGTCGCTGCTCGCATGGAGCACGCCCGTGCCGAGCGTCATGCGCTCCGTCAGGCGTCGTCGTCGTCGTCGTCGTGTGGTGCTGTGAGTGCGTCGTCGTGGCGCTCAAGCGACACACTCGGAGCGACGCTCGAAACGGCGACGACAGCGTTGTCGCTCGACTCGCGCGACGACTGAAAGAGACACACACATGGAGCAGCAGTCGTCGCTCACTCTGTTACCACACATGTACGCTCTGTCTGTCTGTCTACTTGCTTGCTACCTACGCGCGTGCGACGTCCGAGCGCGCGAGCAGCGCGCCACTGCGTCACGTTCTGCACTCTATCGCCACGCCTGCGCTTGCGTAGTACAAGACACTGATGTCCTACAGCGATGGCCGCTCGAGCGAGTCGTCGTGCAGTGTCGGGAACAACAGCAGCAGTCTCATAGACTCGGTCGACTGCTGCTGCTACAAAGGAAGCAGTGGCGCATTGCGTGTGCTGCGCTGACGACGCGACGTCGTCGACTCGCAGACTCACTCTCCCTTTATGCAAGTCACGATCCTACGCACCAGACACACGCACCA
The DNA here is from genome assembly GCA_003730235.1 of Pythium guiyangense. Lineage (NCBI taxonomy): Eukaryota > Oomycota > Peronosporomycetes > Pythiales > Pythiaceae > Pythium > Pythium guiyangense. Next base: position 575,847 of record QXDM01000017.1, on the reverse strand, counting down.
GACGCAGTCGTGAGCTCATGGCCTCGTATCGCAAGACACGCCAACAGCAAGTACGACGCACCAGTCAAAGCCGTCAAAGAGCCCAGCGCCGTCGGTCGCAGTCGTCTCTTTGATGGACCACTGGCGATTGCGAATGTCCGAGAGCCCCATGGCCTCCGAGATCTGCGCACACACACGCACACGACAGCAGCAGCAGCATCAGTGTGGCTACTTATACATCACACGTCATGCGCTTAACCAGCGGTGGCACGCACCTGCGCAGCGTTCAGCGCGCCTCGCTGGTCCTGCTTGTTCGCAAAGACGAGCAGGATCGAGTCCTTCAGCTCTTCCTCCTAGCGAGTGTCACGATCCACAGCGTACATGTCAGTCGCAGTCACACAGAGACATGGCAGTAACAGTGCACTGAAAGCAAGACGAACCTCGAGCATGGCGTGGAGCTCCTGCTTTGCGATGTTGAGGCGATCCGTGTCGGCCGAGTCGACGACGTAGATGATCGCGTCCGTGTTTGGGTAGTAGCACCGCCAGTACGGCCGGATGCTCGTTTGGCCGCCGAGGTCCCAGACCTGGAACTTGATGTTCTTGTACTGCAGCGTCTCCATATTGAAGCCGATCGTCGGCACAGTCTGCTCGATCTCGTCTGCTTGCAGTCGGTCTGTGCGTCGTTGTCGTCGCGATGATCGTCAGCAGCAGTACACACAACGTAGCGAGTAGCGTAGGTACATGTGAGTCGCTTGGTCACAGAGAGAGAGAGAGAGCAAGCGAGCGAGAGAGTGGAGAAAGAAGAGGACGACGTACAGAGGATCGTGGTCTTGCCGGCGTTGTCGAGACCGAGGATGAGGATGCGCACCTCTTTGCTCCCAAAGAGCGACGCAAAGACCTTGGAAAACATGATCCCCATTGTAGCGAGTTGCGAGTACGCTCTACTTGCGTGTGTGTGTGTGCGTTTGCTCCTCTTGCAGGTGTGGTGTCGGCGTCGGTCGCGTCGTCGAGGACAGCGGCGATGTCGTCTCTTGCGCTCGACGTGCTCGTTCGTACGCGCGATTGGGCTTTTGATGGGGAACGTGGCCAAGAATTACGTAATGCCGCCAGATGACTTGATCAAAGTATGCTCGAAACATGCAAGAGCTCAGTCCACTGCAATTGACTTGTCAAACGTATTAAACTCATGCAGAATCAATTGTGGTTCGATTGTGACACCCTCGTTTTTCGCACTACCACGATCGGTACCACCTTGTAGCTGCACTCGTCACGCGATCACCATTGTCAGCAGCAGTCGTCGTGCACTAGCTCTCGATGCGCGGCTTCTTGCTCACGTGCTGCTGCCGCGATGTCTCGCTAATGCTCTCACTCTCTCGCTTCGCACTCTCGCTGCTCAGTGCCGCAGTCGCAGCACTCTGCTTGGGCTGCTCGAGCTCCTCAAGTGCCTTTGCAAGCGCTGGGTACGCATCCGAGCGACTGCCACAGCGCTCGCGTGCTACGACCTTGCGCACGCTCGCTGCGATCGCGTCGTCGCGCAAGAGCACGAGCACTGACGATGTGCTCCGTTTCGCTGCGCTTCCTGGAATCGCAAGGCGCTTTGCGTGCACGCGCTCGAGCTTCCCAAGCACGTCTGCAGCGTCTTTCGACAGTGTTGCATCTGCTGATGCGCTGTCGAGGACGCTCGCGACGTAGCTCTTCACGGCTGCTGGGTGCGCATCGAGCCACGTCGAGAGGAGCACGAGCGGGAAGTCGTCGTACGCGCTCGAGAGCTTGCAGATCGCTTGGAGCATGCTCGCGTCTGGGCGGCAGCGCACGAGGCACTTGAGCAACCCACTGAGCGTCTCGGCGCTCTCGCTCGGGTTCACGCACGCGAGGACCTTGCGCGCGGCTGAGAAGAGCGTCTTCTCGCTCCCAGTCGCATGGAGCTCGGCGAACACGAGGTCCCACATCGCAAACTGTTCCCAGGACGTCCACTGGAGCGACGAGAGCAGGACGTTTGCGAGCCGATGGCGAAAGAGCGCGCACTCGTGCAGCAGCACGCGCGACGCGAGCGCATGGAGCATCGACGGCGTCGCGATGCTCACAACGAGGTGCACGAGCGTCTCGCTGCGCGCCATGAGCTTCCCAAGGCTCGCGTGGTGCATGTTGGCGAACAAGTACGGCGCGATGTAGAGCACTGTGGCTTCGACAGCGCCGACTTCGTCACTTGTGCCAGTGCTAGCGCTCGCCTTCGCTGCACCAGTCGCCGTCGTACCAGTCGAAGTCTCGAGCAACGAGCACGCGAGCGCCCGGGCGTCGTCAATGTGCTGGCTGAGCGTGAGGTCTTTCACGACGTGCGTCGCGAGCGTCCCGCCGATCGCGTCAATGAACGCGCTGTACGGCGCGAGGACAGTGTCGAGGCTCTTGCTCTCACTCGCGCGCGAGCAGCAGAACGCGAGCAAGCGATAGCTGATCGAGATGTCGCGCGCGTGCATCGCTTGGAGGAACGGCACAAAGACCTCCTGCGGCTCGCTCACGACTTGGTCGAGCATCGAGTCGAGCACACCAGCGCACGTCGCTTTCGGCGACTCGCTCACGCTGATCTTTGACGATACGATGATCTTCTCGAGCGACGCGTGCAAGTACGCGCCGAGCGGCGCAGCGAGCTCAGCGGCGTTGTCCTGCCGGATCCACGAGATGAGGATGTCGTTGAGGCACTCGAGGAAGCCCTCAGTCGGACGCGAGCCTGGCGCAGGGAGCATGTCTTGGAAGTTCTTAAAGTCCTCGCTCCCGAGCACGAGGAGACTCGGCGGCACTTCTGTTGTCGTCGCGAGCGCCACTGTGCTGCCGTCCATGAGACTGCTCGCGGTCGAGATCTCGGCGCTCGGCTCGGGCGACTGCTGGTTGTCGGGCAAGAACGACGACGAGCTGAGCGCGTTTGCGTCCGACGATGTCGCAGTTGACGCAGTGCTCGTGTCTGAGTGCGACGGGCTCCGTCCGGGCGACGCGGTTGGACTCCCAGTCTCGATCGGACTGCTGTGCACGGGACTTTCGCCAGCGTAGCCGTGCGAGAGCGGCGAGTGGAAGCCCGACGGACTCGTGCCACCACTGCTGCCCATGTGCGCAGGACTCCGGAGCGGCGATGGCGCTTGGACTTGGACACTGTCAGCCGACGGGAAGTGCTCGGGGAAGATCCGATGGAGCTCCGACTTGAGCTCTGGCGAGCTCGACTCGAGCACTGGGAACGACTGGAGCAGGAGGATCGACGGCACGACGCCGACCTTGAGCGCGACAGAGAACGCTGTCGACACGCCCTTCTGCATGAGCTGCCGGTTCGTCGCCGACGCAGCGAACTTCTCGACTGCAAAGACGAGGAACTGGACCATCGCCAGCGACATCGTCGGGTGGCTCTTCACGGACTTGACCTGGGCAGATGACAAGCGAGCAGTCGAGTGAGGGATCGATCGCTGCGTGTGTGACAGTGTCGAGGAGCGAGGCACTGCGTCGCATGGACGTACCATGAGGAGGATCGTCGGCTCGACACTCATGATGTTGTCGCTCGGTTTGAAGTAGAGAAAGTCAAAGAACATGGCGAGTTGCGCGCGTGCGAGTGCGCTTGGGCTCTTGCTGTTGTGTCATCGCATACAGAGGCGTCAGTCCCTCTTCAGCTCATCGCTTCGCACTGAACGAGGTGCAACGAACAGGACGCACCAGAGCAAGTAGAGCCATCCGAGGATGTGGTACCGCGGCGTGACTTTCGAGCCCAGGAGCTGGTTCGACGGGTGGTACACGGCGCAGATGTAGCGCACGAGGTCCGGCACGAGCGCGTCGGAGCCGGCGCTGCTGAGGAACTGCGAGGCGAACCACTTCTGGTACCGGTGCACCGATCCGACTTGCACACGCTCCTGGTGGACACGAGGCGTTGACGCATGGATGGGCATTCAGTCAGTCCACACGCTCTCTCTCTACAGCAGCTCACAAGCAATGGACGAGGCGCACGCACCATCATGAAGATCAAGTACTCCTCCATCTTGGGGCTCAGTCGGTACGCGAGGTACTTGGGCGGCGTCGGGATCGCCATGAGCTGCGCCACGGAGAACACGCCCATGTCCTTCTCCGAGTCATCGCGGACGTTGCGCAGCTGCTTCCAGAGCGTGTTCATGCCAGGGATCTGCTCGTGACAGAGCGACCAACAGTGTCAGTGCGTGCGTGAGTAGAAGACAGAGAGAGAGAGAGAGAGAGCGCTATGCCACCTCACACAGCGCCAGTACGTACGTCTTTTGCGTCGTTGAGCACGCGCACGAGCTCGCGTCCGAGCTGCGCGACGTCGGCTTGTCGGCGGCTCCACAGCGTCGTGCACAGCTCGATCTCTTGCTTGAGCAAGTTTGCGTGCGGCGCCGCTGTGTGGTCGACTGTGATGCGCGCGAACGTGTGAAAGACGAACGGGATCAAGCTCGAGCTCGAGAGGAGCCACGTCTCGTGCTCGATCAAGATCCGGATGATCGACGACGCGAGCCAGATCGTCGTGCGGCTCGGGTCGCCGCCAGTGAGGTACCGCATCAAGCACACGATGACTTTGTCGACGCCGGGGACGTTCACGTGCACGAACTCGCGCACGAGCCAGAGGAGCTGACTGCGGCAGGACACGAGCAGCTTCACGAACTTGAGGTCGATGAGCTTCTGGAGCCAGCCGATGCAGTTCTTGTAGTTGTCTGCAGCCGGCGCGACTGCTGTGAGGTACCGCAAGTACTGCTTCGCGAGCGGCGGCTCGGTCACGATCGCGTACAGGAGCGCTATGTCGGGCTGGAACGGCAGTGCGGGCGTTGCAGGTACTGCGCTGCCATCAGCTGACGGCGGTGCAGTCTGTTTGAGAAGCGCGAGCGCTGCGTGCTCGTCTTTGCCTTGGATCGCCTTTTGCATGTGGTAAAAGTGCGCGTACCACTTGCGATCGAGCTCATCGGCCGCGTCGAGCGGCTGGTGGTTCAAGAGCTTCGATGCTGGCGGTGCCTGTGCGCCTGCTGTGTTTGCAGGCGAGACTGGCGCAGAAGCATTTGTCGTAGGCTTTGCAGGCGACGCAGGTGGCGCTCTTGGCTTGCCAGGCGACGATCCTGTCGGCGGCGGCGGTGGGGGACCAGGCGGGGGCGGTGGCGGTGGTGCGTCCGCTTCGCTTTTCAAAGGCGCAGTTGTCGAGGGATCCATCGTCTTGTGCTTGTGCGAGTGCAGACAGACAACCAGACGTACAGACGCACACACACGAGCTTGCTCACGAAGTGCTGGAGGCGTCGAGCGTCGTCGTGCTTGCTCGCGCTTGCTCGTTGCTCAATTCGTTGTACTGTTTTAGTCCGTACAAGTACGATGACGCACTGTACCCTATCATGTAAAGTGCGATTAGTGGAAGAACGCTTGGTTTGAACCCGCTTTGAACGACTTGAAGTTTGTATGGAGCTTCTCTCATCGCACATTGTTCGAGTTCGATCACAATCGCAACAAACTCGACCAGCCAAGATCTTCGCGTCGATCGATCACACGACATCGTCGTCTCGATGGGTCCGTCGCGCGACGACGACACCGCAGATGGCGACAGCGCTGCGATGCGCAGCAGCGACAGCCAGAGCGCGCAGCAGCATACGACGACGACGTCTCCGCGCAGGCGAGGCAGCTCGGCAGCAGTCTCGACAACCTCGCAAAGCGACGAGCGTGACGCCACTCGCACAAACAGCAGCAGCAGCAACAGCAGCAGTACCATGAGCAGCCGCAAGACGCTCCCGCCGTTCGTCGACTCGGACGAGACGTTCCACTTTTTCAACGACGACATGGTGCTGCGCACGAATGCGATCCGCATTGTCGATGACGCGAGCACAGGCGCTCGCACAGATCAACAGCACACGACGACGACGACGTCACGGCGTCGAGGCGGTGCGAGTGGCCGCACACCTCGCACTACTGACGACCGCGACGAGGACGACGAAGACGACGACTACGATGACGAAGACGACGAGTGCTACAGTGACGAGTACTACGATGACGACGACTACGACGATGATGACGACGACGCAGAGGATGAGCAGCGCGACGCTCGACACGAGTCGGAGAGCGACGACGACGCTGACGATACGAGTCGCAATGGGATCAAAGCGCGCAAGAGCACAAAGCGCTTGCGTCTGCGGCCGAGCGAGTGGTCATCCGCGCTGCCGACGCGCAACTCGCTCCGGAGCGAGCGCATTCCGGACCTCGCACCGCGCTACGACGACGTCTTTGACGCGTTTGACGACCTCTACGACGCTTCTGACGCGACTCGATCGACTGAGCAGCAAGCGCATGCGCACGACCGCAAGCACCACTCGCTGCGCAAGCGCAGCCACAGCGCACAGAGCGCCGTTGCGACGTTTGTGCGCCGCGCACACGCTGCCAAGTCGTATCGGTACCGCAAGCAGTGCGAGTTCCTGCGCGTGTGCTACCAGCGCGTGCTCGAGACTGAGCCGCTGCTTGAAGACGCCGAGGCGAGCGCTAGCGCAGTTGATACGGCCACTGCAGCGACGCGCTCTGACAGCGACGAAGCACGGACACCTGCTCCGACGACTGCGCTCTTGCGCACGACGCGCAAAGAGGACCTCGTCGAGACAACTGTGCCGACGCTCCACCCGCGCAAGTGGCCGCACTTGCCGTTCCGCGCGCCGCTGCTCTGGCGCGACAGCGTCGACGACGCAGTGGCGTTCCTCACGCACCTCGCTGACCTCCCAGACGCGAGTCTCCAGTACGAACCAGTCGATGTCGGTGCGTTTGTGCGCGATGTCCAGGCGCTGCTGCGCGCGGTCGGTGCGACTGACGCGTCAGACGATGACGTCAGCGCACCGTTGCCAGAAGCAGCCGTCGCAGGACTGGCGGCGCTCCTCGGCATGGGCGTGCAGCTCCAGTCGTTTGCGCTCTTGAGCTCGGCGGCGCTGCAGCTCCTGGAGCTCGGCAAGACAACGCGTCTCGATGACGCGAACACTGTTCGACCGAGCTTGAAGAGCGTCGTGGACGAGTACTGGCGCCGTCTTGTCGTGCAGAGCACGCGGCCGGCGTTCGCCGCGACGTACTCGCGCGGTCTCGTCGCGCAGTGGAAGATCTCGGCGAGTCCGCCGTCGACGAGCGACGCGATCGCGACAGACGGACGCTTTCTCTACGTCTTTGGCCGCATGGGGCTGTTCAAGATCGGCACTGGGAGCGGCGACACGGTGCGCGACTTTGTCTACGCGCACAACCGCACGTACACGCGCTCGCGCGACGCCGAGCGGTCGTGGCTCTGCTGCATCGGCGCGCACTTGTACTGCCGCACGATCATGATGCCGAGCAACCGCGTCGATCGCATCGCAGTCGACACGCTCGATCACGTGGACGAGCTGTACTTTAGTCCGAACCGGTCCGTGGGCGTCAAAGGCGTGAGCGAGAGCAGCGTGTACGCGATGCTCACGGACGGCACGCACTTGTACACGATCCGGTGCGTCGACACGCTCAAGCGCTCTGCGGCGCAGACGAAAGCGAGCAGCGAGCGAACGGTCAAGAGCCCAGCGCCGCCAGCGCCGCTCTCAGACAAGATGCTCAAGAGCAGCAGCAACAAGGTACCAGTCGCTGACGCGACGATCAACGTCGGCGACCGTGTCGTGCGTGGTCCAGACTGGAAGTGGGGCAGTCAAGACGGCGTGGAAGGCAGCGTCGGGACGGTCGAGCGTGTGAGCACGTGGGGCGGCGTCCCTGGCAGTGGCGTGACAGTGCGTTGGGACAAGTCGCAACGCGTGAACACGTATCGCTGGGGCGCCGAGAGCTGCTACGACCTTGTGATCGTCGTTGACAACAACGGCACAGTGCTCGAGCGCAAGGACTTGCCGTGCAAGCAAACGTCGAAAGACGCAAGTGCTGCGAGCAAGACGAGTGCCGACGCGCCGGTGCTGCCGCGGCACCAGTTTGTGCTCTTCCAGCACGACGTCTCGCGCATTGGCGCGACGATGGACCTCGACGAAGAAGATCTCGACATCTTCCTCGACCTCAGCACGTTTGGCGCCGATGCGCCAGGTGCTGCAGCTAGTACGAGTGGTGCGCAGTCCACTGCTCTTGGCGACACGGCGCTCATCTCGGCGCTGCACTCGCACGCGCTGTCGCTCTGCGACTGGAAGTCGTCGTGGATGTGCGACGGTGGCCTCGCGACCTGCAGCGGCAACAACGCGGCGAAGCGCTATCGCTGCGACTCGGGCTGCGACTTTGACTTGTGCGAGGCGTGTGTGCGTGGGACGCTGATCGCCAAAGAGACGGCGGACGACAGCGCAGCTGCCGCTGCAGCGTCAGAGGTCAAGCTAGTGGACGCTACAGCAGCAGCAGAGACGACACCTGATGGCTCTGCGAGCACCAATGCGAGTGCAGCCGCAGAGACTGCACCACGTGACGACGCCGTCGCTGCAACGGATGCACCGAGTCCAGATGCCAACGCACAAGCGACGTCGGATGGTTCGGCGTCGCCGTCGTCGCCTGTGAACCTCGAGAGCAATCCGTTTGCGATCTTCCACGCCTCGCTCTTCTACGACGACGCGAGTAGCAGCGCTGGCGGCAGCGAGCAGACGACTCCGACGTCGCTGCCACCGCTTGAACGCGTTGCGTCCGAGAGCAGCAGTAGCAGCGCAACGACAGCTCCTGCTACGAGTGCGCCAACTGAAACGCGCGATGCGACTGGTCCAGCGTCTGCACCGACTGAGTCTAGCGCTGACAGCACGAGCGACTCTCCTGCAGCACCAGCAGCAGCGCAAGAGAAGACTCCACAAGAGCAAGAGCAGGACCTCGTGACCGAGCTGTTTGCGTTCTGGGGCGGGCTGTACACGCGCAAGGAGTGTCTCGTGGCGCTCCGTCGCAACAACTTTGCGCTCAACGACGCTGCGATCTGGATCAGTCAGTGCGCGAGCGACTTGCGCAAGCAGCTCCTTGTGCCGACGGTCTCGAGCGTCGCACTCACAGCAAAGCCCGGCACGAGCGCTTTGGACCCGGTGCTGCTCGTCGCTGGCTCGTTCTACATGAGCAGCGGTCAGCTGTGCATCGTGTCGCCGCCGGGTCTGTTCACAGTCGGGGAGCACCAGAGCGAGAAGCTCAAGCGCGCTGTGACGTCATACGACGCTGCGTGGTTCTTCTCGGTCGAGACTGGCGCGATGCTCTCGGACGACGACGCTCTGCCAGTGTTCCTCCGCGGCATCCCAGCCGGCTCGCCGACGTGCGTCGACGCGACGAGCAGCCAGCTCTTTGTCTACTCGGGCTACCTCAACTGCCTCGAAGTGTACGTCGACCCGGCGCAGCGCGTCGCGCAGAGCTGCGTCGAGCGCTTGTCTGACGTGACAACAGCGCCGATGCTGCTGTCCGACATGGGCGAGCAGCTCTTTACGCAGCTCCACTTGCTGATGCTCCAGCGCTGGTCGCTGCCAGCGTACAAGCACGCGCGCGCCGGCTTGCAAGAGATCCTCTTCCGCACCGAGCGCGAGTCAACGCCTGCTGCGAGTAGCAGCAGCAGCAAGCCGACTGCGACGGCAATAGACGCGAGCGCGTACAGCAGCAGTGGACACAAGTCGAAGGCGCGTCGGATCAAGAACATTCGAGGCCGCATCCAGATGCTCGAAGCCACGGGCCAGCGCGATCCGCCGGGCTACTTTGTCCCGTTTGCGATCGACTTTCGAGACGACAGCGTCGTGCAGCTCTTCCAAGCGCTCGTTGCAAGTGGCTCGCGTCTCCGCGACGCCAGCACGAGCGATGACCAGAGCAAGCGCTGGCGACTTGTGCACGACGTCCTGAGTCTGCTCCACGAGCTCTCGAGCGAACTCGACTTTGCGAGCGTCGGACTCGCGAGCGACTCCAGCGACGCAGCGATCAAGACGCTCTTTGCGCGTACCGAGGACGTCTTGATCGCGCTGGCGCGTGGCGACTGCGGTCGCACAGTGTCGGCGTCCCCAGATGCGGCGCTGCTGCGCTCCAAGATGATCCAGACTGCGCAGGCGCTGCTGGCGTGGGGCATCCGCAAGAACGTGTTCTGTCGCGAGACAAAGGCGCGCATGATCGTCGACGTCGGCGATCGCATCGTTGCGACGCTTGAGCGCGAGTCGCTGCTGCTCGTGGCGCCGGCTCGCTTGACCGTCAGTGCTACAGCAGCGCAGTGTGATGGCCACCTACTGCAGTTTGCGAACACGCGCGACTGCGAGTACAGTCTGTTGGAGACGCTGCTGCGCTGTCCGATGGACGCAGGTCGCGTCGACGTCGCAGAGTTCGTGCCACTGGACTTTGACGAGTTTACGCGCATGCTCGCGACGCTCTTCAAGCTCGCAGCGCTCGAGTTGGACGGCGCCGTGCGGTCCGCATCGCCACGTCATGCGCCGCGCGTGAACGCGCTCACGACGGTCACGAAAGCGCTGCACTCGCTCCTGAACTACTGCAGCGTGCGGCTGTACAACGACCGAGACGAGGCGTTTGAGAGCAAAGCGAAGGCGAAAGAGAGCGCGCGCGTGTCGCCAACCGAGCTCTTCAACGCGTTTGCGCTCGCGTGCGTGCGCTCGAGCATCGAGCTGCTCGCCAAGTACAGCGACCCGCTCTCGTTGTCGTCTCGTGAGCGAGCGCTTGCGCACCTCCAGGCGTCTGTCGTCGGCACGATCCTCCCTGTCGTGCTCACGACTGCGTCGAACTACCCAGCTGCAGTATCTGTAAAAGTGCGTCACAGCTTGGTCGAGCTGCTCCAGGCGCTCGATAGCGTCCAAGCGCTCGCATCGAGCGACGCAACTCTGTCGAGTGACGCGCACTTTGACTGCGACCACGTCGTTGAGAGCCCGCACCCATACAGCCAGACGCAATCGTCGTTCCGGCGCGTCGTGCGCATCCCTGGCGCGCGCGCGCTGCACATTGACTTTGACCCGCGGAGCTGCACGAGCGGCGAGGCAGACTTTGTCTTCATCACGTCTGGCCGGTCGTGGTTCAGCAGCGACCGCGTGGCATTTGGCGACAGCGGCATTGGCGACAACGGCGGGTGCTTCTTTGGGTCGTTTGCGCACGGCAACTGGCCGACGCAAGGGCTCACGATCGCTGGTGACACAGCGACGATCATGCTCTGCGCGACAGCGCAAGCGCGCGACACAACGAACGTGACGCAGAGCGCCAAGCTCCGGTGGGGATTGCGCTGCACGGTGCGTGGGCTCGTGGCACCAGCGCCAGCGTCGTGGCTCCACGACGTGAGTGCGAGCACTGCGAGTGCGTGCAGTGTGATCGCCGAGCACCTCATGCAGAGCGTCGCCGTGCAGCCAGTCGAGATGCAGTGCCGCAAGTGGCTCGCAAACCGCGAGCTCTTTCGCGCTCTCGATCGGTCGAGTGCACTTGACGTGCGCAAAGCTGTCGAGCGCCGCAGCGACGTCGTTGAGACGCTCCGTAGCGTCGCGCGGCTACACAAAGCGCCGAGCACGAGCACAAACGCCAAGTGGTCGGACGCGCTCGGCTTTGTCGCAGCTGCGCTCGTTGCACAAGCGGACCGAGCTGTGATCGCACCAGTCGTCGCGCGTCTCTCAGCAGCAGCAGCAGCAGCGTCGCCATCGAGCCCTGCGGCTGTGGACGACAATGTTGAGCGCACGGTGCAAGCGATTGCGACCGAGCTCCAGCGTGTTGAGCAGTGGATGCTCCGGCACGTGCAGCTGCTCAACGAGTGGCACTACCTCGAGCTCGACTGCGTCTCGGTCGACGAGATGAAGGAGCGGTACGCAGACAACCATGACCGCCTCCGTGAGCTCTGCGAGCTCCAGAGCGTCGCGTTCCACAGCGCAGACGTGAACGGCTGCATCACGCGTCTCCACGCAGCGCTCGTGAGCCACGCCGCAAAGGCAAAGGACGACGCGAGTCCGTCGGCGTACAACGTGTACCAAGTTGTCGCGACTGAAGTGTTGGAGAAAGCGCAGCTGCTGCTCGGTCGGTACACGCGCGAGAAGGCGCCGAGCGACGCGTCTGTGCGCCGCCAGAGCGCAGCAGACGACGCTGCGACTCGCTCGATCGATCGCGAATACGCGCTCGTGGCGACGGCAGGCGACTTTTTCCGCTCGACAGTCGCTGCGTCGGCGCTCTTGGACTGCGTGCAGATCCAGTCGCGTCGCCTGAAAGACCGCATCGCTGGCTTCAGTCTCGCCGAGTCTGTGGCCGCAGCGATCGGGCACTCGGAGCTCGCGAGCTTCTTTGTCGGTCGCGCGATCGTCGCGCTTTCGACCACCAGTGCTGGCGAGACGGACTACGTTAGTGGCTGCACACTCGGTGACGCCTCGCTTCTCGTCGAGTTTGACGCGCTGTACGTCTCGCCCTGTGTGCTCAGTGATGTGTGCTGTCCTTGTCTCTGACGCTCTCTCTGTGCTCCTGTGTGTCTCTACAGTCTCCGCAAGCGCCACGCATCGACTGCTCAACTCGCAAACGACTCGACCAAGTCGCTCGTGCTGCGTGCGATCGCAGTCGCCGACGCATTGTGCTCAGTGCCTTCAGCTGACAGCGAGCGCTCGAGCGCGTACGTTGCAGACGGACTCGCTGGCACTGCGACGCTGATCCGCGCTGCCGACGCGACGCTCGCTCTCAAGTCGATTCGCAGCAGCAGCAGCAGCGACAGCATCCACTGCCAGACGAGCAACGCAGTCTGGATCCTCCACCGCTTGCTCCAAGAGCTTTGCGTGAGCGCGCTCGACGCTGCTGACAGCGATGCGCAGTACGTGACGGATCTGTTTGCTGCGACGCGGTCGCTCTTTGCGCACTACGAAGCGATGCTCGAGACGCCTTCGACAGACGCAACCGCATCAAAGACTGCGTTCCTGATGCTCGGGCGGCTCCTGCGCATCGTGCTGCCGTCGCTCAATCGCATCGTCACTGTGCGCGACGACACTGCGTGGTGGATCGAGCAAGCGCTGCGGCTCGTCGTGCGCTCAGACGCCCCGGTGTCGGTAAGCATCGCAGCGACGCGGTTCGTCCGGAGCGCGATCGCGCTGTGCGGCGACCGGATCTTTGACCTCGACGTTGCGCTCGAAAGCGCTCGCATCGCACTCGGTCGCGACCTCCCGAGCGTCTTGATCGCGCGCGTCGGCGCTCTTGTGTCGCTTCTGCCAACTGCGTCGTCGTCGTCAACGGATGAAGACGCGTCGAGCGACGACAGCAGCGAGCAGTTCTGCGTCGTGGTCTTCCAGAGCGACGAGACCGTTGCGAAGCTCGGCGTTGCGATCGAGAAGGTCGCAGCGCCCGACATTCGCCACTTGAACATGCAGCTCGAGGCGCTCGAGCCAAGTGCGGCATCGCCGGCTGCGCCAGTGAAGATCGCCGAGTCCGAGACGGCGAGTGCGTCGATGATTCACCGCAGCGTCCGGTGCGACGGCTGCGAGATGTCGCCGCTCCGGGGCTACCGCTTCAAGTGCTTCACGTGTCCGAACTACGACCTGTGCGCCGAGTGCTACACGAGCGAGAAGCACAACCTCGACCACGAGTTCATTCGGCTGTCGGACTCGTCGTCCGGCATGGGCGACGTGCTCCAGCCGCGGTCGAAAGGCGGCGGGACGGTCCCAGAGACGTCGCTCGTGGGCTCCAAGCATTGGAAGGGCAGCATCGTCAAAGTGCACGTCACGACGAAAGGCTACGCGCTCTATCGCCTCGGCAGCGCCGCCGAGTGCCTCGCAACTGCGAAGGAGCTCGCAGAGATTGGCTGCCTCGCGACGGTCATGGAATTTAGCGAGCTCCAGGCGATCGACCGTGTGTTTGGGTGGGAGTGCCAGCTCGCCGCGGCAGTCGAGCCAGGCTCTGCGCGCGCTGGACGACGCGCTGCGGCGGCGCAGAAGAGCGCGCAGGCGAAAGCTGACCGCGCAACGATCCGCGCAATGAACGCCGCGATCTGTTCGGTCCGTGGATCAACGAGCTCGACGCCATCGCGGCGCATGGCGGACGTCCTCGCACTCGCGTCGGAAGTGACTGCAACTGTCCGGAGTGTCTTGAGCGACCGCAACGACGCGCGGCAGTGGCGCAACAGCACGTTCGAAGCACTTGCACGTGCGCTCGACCACGCGTGCGACCTGCTCGAGATGCCGTCACTTGACGGTCGCGAGTGCCACCGGCGGTACTTTGAAGCGATCGGCAGTGCGAACGTGCTCGGCGGCTTTGTCGAGCCGATGCGCGTCGGTGGCGCCGTCGCGCGCGTGCATGGCGCCAAGACCGAGTCCGTGCGCTTTGGGACGCTGCAAGCGTACGCGCTCGGGAACAGCGCGATTCAAGTGTGCGTGCCGCCAGTACTGAGTGCGCGCAGTAGCAATGACGCAGGACGCAGCACTGTCGTCGAGAGCGCCGTGTCGGACGTGACGCCAGTGGCCGAGATCCCGCTCCGCGTCGACGTGATCAAGACGCTCGAGCACTTGGCGCCGTCGTTCTGCGCTGTGATCCAGCGCTTGCACGGCTGGCTGCTCTCGAACAAGCCGAGCGAGAAAGCGCAGGAGTGTCTGTATCGCTCGGAGCTCGGCTGTGCGTTCATGCGGTCGTTTGCGAGCATGGCGCCGCACTGGACGTCGCTCTTTGACAACCAGATCATCTCGGTACGTCCTCACGCTTGCCTCTGTAGGCTTTTAGTGCCTCGTTCCACCCTTCGATTGCCTTGAGCGAGCGAGCGACTGACTGACGGATTTCTCTCTCTCTCTACTGTGTGAACAGACGCACGGCAACATCTCAGCGCTGCTCTTCCACCTCGCGCAGCTCTGTCTCAAAGACGTTGGCCTTGGGAGCGTCGAGAGCGAGCGCGACGTTGTCTGGCACATGGAGTGGGTCGTCGCGCACCGATTGCAGTACGCACTCGCGATGCGGCCGATCAAGCGCAAGTCGTTCTCTGCTGTCGAGAACGCCGACTGCATCTTTGAGCCGCCGACTGAGCGCAGCGAGAGCGCGTCGTCGTCGACCGAGACGTTCTACAACCTGTACGCGTACTCGTCGCGGTCGGACATTCCGCAGCACTCGGGCCGGAACAAGCTGCTTGAGTACTGGGAGAAGAACGTGATCCCTGCGATCGAGAGCTACGTCTCGGGGTCGTTCAAGAGCTACGAGATGGACTACTTCTTTGCGCAGCTCCGCGAGCCACTGCGCGAAGGCAACTCGGCTGCAGCGCTCAAAATCGCGTACACGCTCTGCGACGGCCACGTCCCGTCCGGGTGCGTCTACCCAGATCGCGACACGGATTGGTCGGCGCTCCAGATCGACGAAGTCGAAGTCGGCGGCCGGTACTTGATCTCGACTGAGACGCTCGACAGCAGCAGTTGGCCGCAGCCGATGCTCTGGACCGTTGGACACTCGGGCGTCGTGCGGCTCGTGAATCCGTCCGGCATGATCCTGCTTGACGTCTTGAACCCCGTGACGTCTGAGATGGAGAACTGGTGGTACCACGTCGACAGTCTCAAGCCCTGCGGCGCGCGCGTGCGGTCGTTTGCCGACCACTCGGTCGTCGACTTTGACGCCTCGCGCGCGCAGCTCCTCACGATGAACAAGCAGCTCATGTGCAGCATCGCGCGCAAGAGCATCTTTGAGCTGCTCCAAGTCGCGCCAGACCACGTCATGAGCCTCTCGATCGGCCGCAAAGCCACTTCTGCCGCTGCAGCAGCGCACCGTCGACCAGCGTCGTCGGTGTTTGGGAACCGGTACAGTCTGAGCGAGCTGTTGCGACTCGCTGCGACTGCAGACCTCGAGTGTCCTGACAAAGTCGCAGGGCTCGACGGGAGCTTCACCGAGAGCGCCAGTGTATCGCTCGAGACGAGTGACGTTGCAGTCAAGAGCGCCAAGCACGCGCACATCAGCATGCTCCAGTCGATCCTGAACAAGCACTTTGACCGCCCAGCCGCAGACCGCGCCGTGCTGTCGCCACGCCCAGCAGACGAAGTGCTCCCGCTCATCTCGAAGAAGCAGACAAAGCCCGTGAAAGGCGCGAGCACTTCGAGCGCGTCGCTCAAAGGTTCGTCATCGTCGTCGTCGCAGGCGAAGCAGTCGCAGCAGCCAGACGCCGAGCCGCCTGCAACGCCTGGCAAGTACCGGTACATGCTCATGGAAGCGCTGCTGCATGAGCTCAAGCAGTGCTTGGACGCATCTGCAGCGTTCTTGCAAGCGAGCTCGTTCAGCGTCGCGAGCGAGAGTCCGCCAAAGCCAGTGGCGCTCGTGCACGTTCGCGGCGCGACGTGCTTGGTGCTGTCGTTTGTCGTGCATCCGGTGCTGATGGACTTGCCGCCAGGCAGTAGCCTCGAGTTCTTCCGCGACGAGAAGTGCACGGACCGCATCTTTGGGTACTTTGGCGAGAAGAAGGGGCTCAACTACTTGCCGCCGCTCGTTGTCGCCGGCGACCGGTGCTACGTCAAGATCTCGCAAGGCATGTACGCGCGGTACAAGTTCCGCGTCGACGCACTCACGTCGGACTTTGGGTTGGCGCTCTGGATCGGCGAAGAGCTGTACCAAAAGCTCCTGGCGACGCCGTTCAGCGCGTACGAGGTCGAGACGCTCCTCTCGACGCTCGTGAGCGCCTTTGTCGAGTACCTCGCGACTGCGACGAGCTTGCCATGTAGCGCAAAGATCCCCGTGCTCCAGCTCGTGGCGAAGCTCGTCAACTTTGCGCTCGGACGCGGCATCTTGACTGCGGTGCCGATCACAAAGCTCGCGAGTCCGCTCGTGAAAGAGCTGAGCGCAGTCGTCGAGACCGAACGCACGACGCAGCAAGGACGCTACTCGCTGTACACGCAGCAGCTCGCAGAGCTCTTGGCGCTGCTCGAAGAGGTCTCGAGTCTCAAGAGCGCATCGTCATCGTCATCATCGGCAGCCGCAACACTCGTGAGCGGCTCGTGGTGGACCGAGTACGTGCGCATGGCGGCGTTCACGCGCGCGCTCGTGCACGGGAAGCGCGAGGCGACGAGTCTAGAGGCGTTCAGTCGGATCTACTGCGGCCGGTCGCCGATCCACGAGATTGACAGCGCGCACCGCGCAGTCTCGACGACTGATCTCTACTGCGAGCGCCTCATTCTTGTGCAGAAGCTCCCAAAGACAACGCGCGTCGACGACTTGCGAGCAGCACTCTCGCGCTTGGTCTTGCACCTGTCGCTTGAAGAGTGTGGCGAAGCGGACGACCAGAGCGTGTACTCGGCCGCTGAGGTCACGCGCTTTGGCATTGTCTCCAAGGTCCTGCACCTCCCAGTCGACGACGACGGCGTCACGAGAGGCTACGCGATCGTCGACGTTGGCCGCGAAGACATCATCGCGAACCTCCTCGTGCGCATCCCGAACGAGAAGCTCGAGTTTGAAGGCGAGCGCTCAGTCGACGACGCCGACTTGGCCGCTCGGATCGCATCGCTTGGTGCAAACGCGAGCAGTGAGATCGCTGCGAGCAGCTCGGAGCCAGTAGATACGAGTCAGGACGAGCAAGTATGGTCGTGCTCTGTGTGCACGCTCGAGAACTCGATCGCTGAGAGCGAGTGCGCTGCGTGCGGGTCGCCGATTCCGCCAGAGCTCGCGACGATCAACCGCGACTTGGCGAGTCACGCAAGCAGCCAACAGGCATCGAACATGACGGACGAGACGAGCAGCTCTTCTGGCTGGGCGTGTCACGTGTGCACGTTCTTGAACAGCTGGGACGAGCCCAACTGCCTCGCGTGCTCGGTCGAGCGGAGCGCAGACCAAGTGCCACCAGCAACCGACACGAGCGCGAGTCCAGCGACAGATAGTGAGGCCGCGACGTCAAGTGGCGACGATGTCGACGGCGCTGCGACCGAGTCGAACGTGTTCCACGAGCTCTCGGCTGTGAGCTTCTCGGACGCGCTCCAGGTCGCCGAGACTGACGACGTTCCGCAAGTCGCCGACTTTGTGCGCCACCTCTTTGTCGCGACGGCACCGGACGGCAGCGCACGCATCGTCGACGCGTTTGTCGACGTCTTGCGCGCAGAAGTGCAGCAATCGACGTCGTCGCGCGAGAGCAAGCAGGCGATTGACGCGTTCACGTCGCTCCTGGAACTCAAGTGCTGCTGCGACGAAGTCGGTGCCGACGCGTTCGTATCTCAGGCGGCGACGCGCGCACTCGACGTTGTGCGCACGCAGCCGATGGACTTGGTCAAGTGGCTCCGGCGCGCGGGCTACGACCTGCAGTTTGACCTGAACCACTACGCGACCGTCGACGCTGCGCGCCAGGCGCAAGCCAAGTGGACGTTCCCGATGGACTGTCAACTCCTTGCAATGTGCAAAGCGTTGAGCTCGTCAATCGGCGTGCTCACGCTCTCGGAGCTCTGTCCGAGCCACATTCGCGCAAAGACGCACGCGCACGAGCACCACTTGCTCGCGCACTTGGACACGCGAGACTTGCGCCTGCGGTTCGCAGTGCTCAAAGCGCTCAACCGCTTGCTCTTGCACACGCTGCCGCTCGTGAACCTCCGGCCGTGGAGCGACCCGAACGCCTTGCGGAGTCGCATCGTGTCGATCCGGCAGCTGCTCTTCCCTGGCGTCAAGATCCGCTTCTTTGCGCAGACGCAGGACCACACGAGCTTGGGCTGCGGTGTTAGCGCACCCGAGAGCGGCACAAAGCGGCCGACAGTCACGCTCGACCGGCGCAAGATCTTTGGTCGCCGCGCGCTCGACGCGCCGCTGTCGCTCGCAGACCCCAAACGCTCGCTCTTTGCGAGCACAATGGCACAGCTGAGCGCGATTCCGCCGGCGCAGCTCCGCGCGAAGCGACCGACAGGTGCGAGCGATCCGTTCGTGGCGTTCATTGTGCTCTTTGCAGGCGAGAACGTCGTGGGCGAAGGCGGTCCGTACCGCCAGCTCTTTCACGACATTGCGAGCGAGCTCCTGTCGCCTGGCAACGCGCTGTTCATCCCGACGCCAAACAACGCGACGAAGATTGGCGAGTACCGCGAGCGGTACATCCCCAAGCCGAGCAGCACGTCGAAGGAGCTGCTGCGGATGTTTGAGTTTGTCGGACTGCTCATGGGCTGCAGCCTCCGCACGGGCGTGCGCTTGAACATCCGCTTGGCGCCGATCGTGTGGAAGATGCTCGTGAAGCAGAGCCTCGCGTTCACCGACTTGGAGAGCGTCGACTACTCGCTCTGTGAGAGCCTCAAGTACCTCGAAGCTGAAGCCGCCGACAGTAGCCTCGCGCCATCGGACGTGCTCTACGAGTCGTTCACTGCGACGCGGAGCGACGGCACGGTCGTCGAGCTCAAGCCCCACGGTCGCCACATTCCCGTGACGAAAGACAACTGCAAAGAGTACATCCGGCTCGTGAAAGCGTCGCGGCTGCAAGAGTGCAAGGCGCAGGTCGACGCGATGCTGCGCGGGATCAGCAAGATCGTGCCGGTGCAGCTGCTCCAGCTCTGCGTCTGGACCGAGCTGCAGCAGTGGATCTGCGGGAGTCTCGATATCAACGTCGAGCTGCTCAAGGTACGACACTGTTGGCTGTTGCGTGTCTGCTGTGTGCGTGCGTCGTATCTTCATGACGACAGAAGACTGACAGTCACTTCTCTTGTTCTCTCTCAATGTGTTTGGTAGCGCCACACACGGTACGCATCGGGCATGAGCCCCGACAAGTTCCCGCACCTCGAGATGTTCTGGCGCGTGCTCGCGGGCTTCAGCGAAGAGAACAAGCGGCGGTTCATCAACTTTGCGTGGGGCCAGGACACGCTCCCGGCCGACGACGCCGAGTTTGATCGCACGCACACGCGCTTGCTGATCAAAGCGCCACCGACGACCGCAACGAGTCACGACTCGCTGCTCCCGAAAGCTGACACGTGCTTCTTCAACATTGAGCTCCCCGCGTACTCGAGCGACGCGGTGATGCGCGAGAAGCTCTTGCTCGCGATCACGCTCTGCACGAGTCTCGACGGCGACGACCAGACGGGACACGTTGACATCTACTACGCTGGCGACGACGGCGAAGAGTGAGCGAGTGTGCGCTCGCGTGTGTATATGTACAGAATGCGTATGTGTGTATGTGCTGCGTGCCTCTCTCTCTCTCTCTCTCTCTTACACACACGAGAGAGAGAGAGCGCGCACGTGCGCACGAGAAGCGATACAAGCAAGAGAGAGAGGGTGCGCACATGGCGCCACGTGAATCAACAAGACCAAGTGAATGAATGGACACACGAGACACTGCGTTGGCGTCCTCTTCTTGTTGGATCGTGATGTGCGACGATGCGCCAGTGGTGCCGAGAGCGCTGCTCGTGCAGACATGCCCATGGTCTAGAACGTGACGTGCAGGTCTGGGTACCGCTCTTTGACTGCGGCCGCAGCCTCCTTTGTCACGCTAATGGACACACGCACACGACGACGAGTGCCATGAGTCTCGACTGTTGATACAAGACCTGGAATGGCAGACGATAGAGGAGCGTACGTGGTGTAGCGAAAGTCGATCTTCTTGAGACGCTTGCGCTCTGGTTCCTGCGCGTCGCCGTCAGCGCCTTCGACGCCATCAGCGCTTGGTGGCGGCACTGCACTGGCATCCGGATCCACTGCTGTGCCCATCTTGACGTCGATCGCCGACACAATCGCCTAGACATATGTACATCATCAGAAGCAAGGGCGGCGTCAGTGCATGCGCATTGACGAGGTGAACAACTGAGTAATGAGCGTATAGCAAGAGCGCAGTACATCGGCCGAGACGCTCTTGACGCCGCAGAGGTTGAGCTCCTGGATGTTGCGGCCATTCGCAGCAATGAACCGCAAGAGCTGGTCGCTGTCGCGTCATTCAGAGAAGCACAGACAGTGTCTTGAGTCGTCAGAAGACACGTACGCACAAGAGCTCATGAAGAGCTCATGAATCAGCAGCCGCACGTACGTGATGCCGACGTTCCAGTGCAGACAGAGGCGTGACATCGCATCGCGTTTCTTAAGCAGCGCAATGACGGCGTCGTCCGACACAGCGCAGTACCCGATGCTCAGGCTGTGGATCTTGCGGCACTTGGCCATGATGATCTTGAGCGTACTGCATCCCGTCACATACATACACACACACAAGACCAGGCGTCAGCGGGTCTATCAGTTCATAAGACTGTGTCGCAAGCACGCAGCAGCCTACGCGTCGTACTTGTCCGTGACTGGGTGTCCCGAGATGTGCACACGCGTGAACTTGGCGTGGTTCGGGTGCTTCTCGATGAACTTGGTGATGCCTTGGATCGTCATGTTGAAGTTCCCGCCGACGTCGATGCTCTGAGAATGCATCGTGCCGCACAGCAGACACAAGCGTACGTGTGTGTGAGGTCAGTCACTGCCATTGTGACGGACAGTGGTGCACAGACACTGGAGCTGCTGCCGGTCGTACCTGGAGCCTTGGCGCGTGCTTGCGCAAGTGGTCGAGCGACACGTCCGTGAGCTTGCGACAGTTCTCGATGTTCAAGTCCTTGAGATCTATCGCAGTTGCACGCAGCGCTGATGAGTTGGTCGATCACACACACACACACATGCGAGAGCTGCTACTGTCAATCAATCGGACGCACCAGGGCAGTTGCGCGCAAGCACTTCGATCGCGTCGTCCGTGAGGCGAAAGCAGCCCGAGAGGCTCACAGTGTGGAGCTTGGGACAGATCGTCGAGAGCTGCAGTGGTAATGTTCACAGCAACGTGTGAGACGAAGTTGATGAGAGTGAGGGAGTGAGTGAGACTGAGTGGCCATCCTCGTCCATTGCGTTCACACTGCACACATACACACGCGCACATGTGCATGCACAGCGCAGCTACCATGGCTCCGCACCTTTGAAATGAACGTCGTGCTGATCTTTGCACCGATGATCTCGATGCGCGTCATGCTGACGTGGAAGAAGCTCGCTGGGAGGATGTCGTCCGTGACGCGGCCGCCTTGGAGCAGCGCGCGGATGATGTCTTGCTTGACTTTGTGCGTGCGCGACTTGGCGGGCTTGCTGATGCGGTGCATGCGCTCGATCGTCTCATCGTTCACGATCGAACCCGCGTGGCGCACGGACTTGGAGATGAACTTGAGCACGAGCTTGTCGAGACTCGGCACCTCGCGTCGGAACGCCATTACGTCTGCTTGCTCAACTCGCTCGACCTTGTGGACTGCTATCACTTCAATTCAGTATGTCTATTATATTTAGATAGTGCAATAAACAAGTAAATTCTGCCTGTGATATCAAATGCCTGGTAAAAGCGATCGACAAGTGATGTATGTACAAAATATTGCAGGTGTGACATTTCACAGGGAACATTTTACAGGTAGCCCTACATTAGATATACTACAAAAATGGATACCCCGGCTAAAACGATTTTCCCTATATTAGAAATTGGTATGTAGCGTCGAGTTCAAACGCAAAAATGGCTCGAAAACGTGTCGACTTTCGAGGTCGACAGCAACTCGGCATTTTCAAACAGGAGATGACTCGGGATAGTGGCTACTTCTAGACAGGTACGTGGTCACAGATTGTATGGTTGCCTCATAGACTGATGTATGCTCGCTTGATTGACATGCTCATTTGTGTTGTTTTGAATGCTGTATACGTGCACAATCGACAGTTTGCAACGCACCGTCCATTTAATGTCTGTATATGTAGCACAAACTACTAATGATATTGTACGGATCAGTACAAATATTGTACGTCTGTACCAGATTATATGACTCATGTGACTCTAGTCGCTGTCCCAAAATATGTGACTCAATCTGACTGGAATTGACAATATGTAGCGAATTCAAAAAGCTTAAAACAATAGTAGAACATTTGCTATGTTACTATATGGGTTGCAGATTGGCCAAATTGACGCTGCCGCTAATATCCAGGATTCGGCCTCCAGGTACAACTCGGACGTTGCGCTTTTGCTTCGCATTCTTAGTTATACTGGTCGCACTATGCAAACCTTACAAAACGAGAAATAGTCTAATTGATCGCAATATGAATCAATCGTCCATGTTAGTTTTCACTCGTTTTCTGCATAGCGAATTTGAGCCATAAAAATGCTTGATTGGTTGTATTCTCAATACAAATGATATGGCTTGCCCTACAGACGATAGCAAGCGATCTGCATTTTTATAGCATCTGTACTACTTCATACAGTTCACGCCTGAAGAACTGGCGCTTGATGATGCAAGCCCTAAACACTGGCAGTATACACAAGTATGTCTCTTCCAACTGCTAACAAAACTTCAGATACATCGAAGTGATGCAGTCTAATATTTTTGCACAAGGTCATACAATTGTGGTTTGTTGTATTTGATTTGATTGATACCTTTCTAAGTATAACCATATACGTACGTTCATTTCTTTTCCAGCGCGGGAGGTCGGAATGGTGTTGCATGCAAAATACCCTAGCCCCTAAAGCGTTAAAAATGCATGGCAGCTCTTCCTGCCGATAGAAAAACGTTCGACGCAGTAAGTTATGCGTGAAGGACGACTCGCTACCATTCTTAGCGATTAGAATTCGTGTTGATTGTATAGCACTGGTGTGGTGACCAACTACAAACACAGACTAAGCTTGCTCATTCCAGACTCTAACTCGTACACGTCATGGTCGACAATGCCTGTGTGACGCCAGCAATTAGAAATAGACATCAGCGATAGGTTCACCCACGTTCTCTGCATAGCAGTTAGCACCCTCACCTCGTAGATCTTGTCTACACGCTCATGCTCGCCGCTCTCAACGATGTGGTCCAGCGTATTGACGACCAGTTGGTTTCTGATCTTGTTGAGCTGGCCCTTGAATGCTTGGATGACGCCAGCATCCTGGGGTTGGAGATGCGCGGTCGTGTTTGGAGGGAGGAAATGAAGCGCGACGTTGGAGAACGGCTCAGTGACACGATGCGATGACGCGTTGTCGAGCAATAGGAGGACGTGGCGAGCTTCCGCGCGCGTTACGACGTTGAAATGCTCCTGTCAGGAATAGAACAGCGCTGTGGTCATCCAGCCCTTTGCAAAGCTCGCGTAGTCGACGCTCAGCTTCTCATCAGAGCTGCCCCCAACGCATCGCGGTTGTCGCGCAGAACCGACGAACAAGAGCGAGACCATGGCTGATCCATCCGCGCTGGTCATAATCGCGACCGTGATCTGCCTCTTCACATTTTTGCGGTCATGTATGCTTGCCTTCGACACCCTTGTAGACGGAGCCATGCAGTAGAAGTACGCAGACTCGTCGATGCTAAACACGCCTTGTGGACTGTATTCACTTGTGATCGTCTGTAGAGCTGCTCGTCCGTCCGCAACGCTTGACTGGGGCGCTGATGTGGCTTCTCTGTGCATGCGGTGTGGCTTCATCTTGTGTCGCTTCTGCAGCTTCTGGATCCAGCTGTCGGAAAACAATAGTTGCTCGAGATTGATGTCCTTGACGTACTTCTCGTCGTTCACGATGCTTGCGCGGATCTTCTCAGCCTTTGCTCGAAACGTTGCCCACGTCACCACGAGCATCTTCAAGCGCTCGCACTGCTCGCTTTCTCAAGCGCCGGAGCTCGCACTGGTCGGTACAATAGAGCATTTCTATTGGCCAAAATTTGAATACAAACTGCAAGAAAGGTCGGATAGCCGATGATATTCATCCACAACTGTTCTCTAGATTATGTATTCCTAAGTTATGTACTGTTCTACTGAAGTAGCACTAATTGTTTCAACCGTTGAAAGATCAATGGTTTTCGCTCCTAATGAGACGTATTTAGTCACGAGTTATTTACGGTATTTTAGTTCGATCTATAATTGGTTCCAATACCTCATTATTTTCTATTGTATAACGTTTGAGATTGTTCATTTTTAGTTTTTCGGTTATTTTTGTTTTGCAGGGTTTTGTTGATGTATCGGAATCTTAAATATTCCGACATCGGACATGACATCTTGATTTTTGTATGTGGCTGTTCAGCAATCGAAATGGTGAACACGAGATCTTGATTTTTGTATTAGGATGTTCAGCAGCGAAACCTCCAATACAAACTTCGAGTCGAGGTAACCACCGACCTCACATTTGTCACTTGGTGTACGCGAACAGGAATTCCATCTCACATACGAAGTCCAAGTCGATAGCTATTTCTGATTTGCTTTTGTCACTATCGATCGCTTCAAGCAGGAATTCCGCCTCGCTTACATTTCCTAGTCAATACGGATTCAGACGTAACCGCGCAGCCCAGAGGATACGTACATACACTCGAAGCACAGCACGTCGTCATACTCATGTAGTGTGAAGCTCGTCGCAGTAGCACTTGGCCTCAACTACGACACAGTGGCCAGGGGCTGCCACCGATACAAGCAACAGCTCGCACAGCACAAGCGACAACACAAGCCACAGCACAAGGAACAAGACACTGACGACTCCAAGCACGGTCCTCGCCAAGCTCTCGAGGAGCTGTTCAGTTGCCGCGATCCATCGGCCGCGATCCGCTACTTGTGGTTCGATGATCTAGACACATTGGCCGCAAGTAGCAGGATGATCTGTGCATTTGGTGTGACTCTCAAGTGACTGACACTGTTGTCGCGGCAATGAAGAAGGCGATCAAGGACGCGAAGATGGCCATCAAGGACGCGAAGCACAAGCGCCCCTCTCGGACCTCTCCCCACAGTGCCGACGCTTCTCGACGCACGTATCATCCTGGACGGGCACCAGGCGAGCGAGAACGGGTTGACGCGCGACGCTGCTATCGTGCGAATGTTCGAGGCTGGCATGGCATGACGTGTGAGTTGTAGTTTTCTCTTTTTTCACTATCGCGCCTCGAAGTAGCCGCAATAAGTACCAATAGAGTTCAGAGATTGCCACGCATACTGAAATCAAATACAACATTGCAAGGCAAGTAAGTGGTTAGCAAACTTCACCATATACATGTACACATTCAATGTCGAATAGTTCAAAACTACACCAAACTGGAACAAAATATTTCCAGTTCTGACTCTGATCTGATTCGAGCCAAACGTTTGTGCAAATGGAAATGTCCGCGTTTTCGAGCCATTTTCTGTTTGAAGTCGTAAATCTCAAAATGCACGAATCTCACGCCAACTCCTCTTTGAACGCGGACATTTCCATTTGCACAAACGTTTGTATGGGCGCAAAAACACAAACGAGATTTTTATGTTTATAGCATAATATTTAGGATAGGGCTTAATTATTCGGATAGGGCTAATGTGTTGCCGCGATCCATTCCGAGCAAGTAAATGAGCTCGACGATGAGCTCGACGATGAGCAGCGGCGCTGGCGGCAGTCATGACGTCGCAGTCGGTGGACACACCAGCAGCAGCAACAGCGGTGGTGGCGGCGCTAGCGCAGTGAACCTCGAGGAGATCGACTTTGACGAGCTCGACGACTACCTCGAGCTCTTTCAGCAGGACGGCGTGATCAAAGAGGCGCTGTCGAAAGGCGTGGACTTGCGGCAGTATGCGCACCAGATCGACCAGGAACTTCGCGCGGCCGAGATCGACTCGGTCTCGCAGTACGTCATGAAGTCCGAGGACATTGTCGAGCTGCACGACCAAGTACAGGAGTGTGACAACATCCTCGCCAAGATGCAGGAGATGTTGCTGGGCTTCCAAGCCGACCTCGGCGGCATCAGCGACGAGATCCGGCACCTTCAGGACGAGTCGATTGGCATGAACGTGCGGCTCAAGAACCGCCGCGAGACCGAGGACCAGCTCAAGCGGTGCCTCGACCACGTTGCGCTCGCACCGTCGCTCGTTGCAACAATCGACGACGGCGAAGTTAACGAAGCGTTCCTCCACGCGCTCGTGACACTGAACGGCAAGCTCAAGTACGCTGCGTTGCGCGAGCCCGACCCGGCAGGCTCGTCGTTCGACCTCGTGCCGTCGCAGACTGCGGCATTCCGCGAAGTCGAGGCGCAGCTCCAGAAGCTCCGAGCACGCGCCGTGACGCGCGTGCGCGAGTTCCTGCTCACGAAGGTGAACGAAGTGAAGAAGCCCAAGACGAACGTGCAGATGGTGCAGCAGAACACGCTCTTGCCGATGAAGTACCTCGTGACGTTCCTCGCTGACAACGCGCCCGAGGTCGAGGAAGAGTTCCGCGACGTGTACGCCGAAGCGATGAGCAAGACGCTCACGAGCGTGTTCAAGTCGTACCACGCCGGGCTCTTGAAGCTCTACGAAGAGGTCGCGTCGCGCACGGACCTCATTGCGATCGAGGAGCAGTCGCTCAAAGGCATCTTCAGCTCGCGCGTGAACCTCACGAAGCGCAACGACACGTTCAGCATGGGCGACCGCGAGAAGATCCTCGATGCACCGGCCGCACCGCCACTGCTCCTGCACGTTGCGCAGCAAGAGAACCACAAGCTGCCGTACGAAGCGATCTTCCGAAACGTCCAGCAGCACTTGATGAACTCTGCGACGTCCGAGTACCTCTTCCTCATCGACTTCTTCAAAGCGAGCGCTGGCGAGTCGCTCCTGCGCTCGCGCGACCTGTTCCTGCGCGTGTTTGCCAAGACGCTGTCGCTCTGTCTCGAGAACCTCGAGAACTACCTCTTTACGTGCTACGACGCAGTCGCGCTGCTGCTCATGATCCGCATCACGTACGCACAGCGCTTGGTGATGGAGAAGCGTCGGATCCCCGTGCTCGACTCGTACTTTGATCGCGTCACGCTCCTGCTCTGGCCGCGCTTCAAAGCGGTCTTTGACCTGAACCTCTTGAGCGTCAAGAACGCCAAAGTGAAGAAGCTCGGTGCGATCGACTTGCACCCGCACTTTGTCATTCGCCGCTACGCCGAGTTCGCAGCGTCTGTGCTGAGTCTAAGCATGTACACGCAACAGGCGCAAGCGCAGAGCACGAGCAGTGACGACGCTGCGGTCTCGAGCGCGCAGATGCACGAGAACGGCGCTGGCGACATGGTCTTGAACAACCTCGCAGTGCTCCGCGACGAGATCCTCGCGCTGCTCGCGCGCTTGGCCGAGCAGCACCGCGTCCCGAAAGACCGCTGCGTCTTCCTCGTGAACAACTACGACCTCGTGCTGTCGCTTTTCCAGGAGCGCCGGATCCTCTCGGACGACACGAGCAAGTTCGAGGAGCTCCTCGCGGAGCAGCGCGAGAAGTTTGTCGAGGAAGAGCTCTTGACGTGGTACGCCAAGCTCATTCACTTTGTGCGACTCACTGAGAGCCGCACGCTCGGGAAGACAGGCAGTGGGAACCAGTCGACGAGCAGTGCAACAGGTGCCGCCGATGCAGTCGACACGGCGCAGCTCGAGAAGATCGTGCGCGAGTTCGCGAGCACGTGGAAGAGCGGGATCGAGAAGATGAACGGGAACATCATGACGTACTTTTCCAACTTCCGCAACGGCATGGAGATCCTCAAGCAAGTGCTCACGCAGCTCTTGCTCTACTACACGCGGTTCATCGAGATCGTGAAGAAGAGCTACGCGCGGCCGCCGCCGTTCAGCGCCGACATTGTCACGACGCAAGAGATCCTGTACGAGATCAAGAAGTACAGTCGGTCGTTCTAAGACGAAGCGAGGCGAGTGTGCGAAGAGAGAGAGTGAGAGACGTTGGAGCAAAGACCAAGGCGAAGATGACGATGATGGCGCTAGCAGTTGATAAGTTCCGTATTGAGTGAAGACTGCGCAGTGGGCGTCAGATGATGGTAGTAGTGGTGGTGGTGATGGTGGTTGGTGGTCAGAGCACCTGCTGCCTGGCACAGCCGCAGACAACAGCGCGCGTCTTAGACCGAGATCATTGGTGCAGGCGAGATGCTGTAGCCGAGGACTCCGATGATGAGCGCGTAGCCAAGCGTGACGATGAGCACGGACGTGATGAGCGAGAACGTGACGCCAACGCGGAGAAAGTCCTGAACCGTCAAGTACGGTTGGCCGTGGTCGTCGAGCACGAGGAGTGAGTTGATGTTCGGGAACGACGAGAACGGCAGCGCCATCGCTGTTAGAGCACAGACAGTCACGTTCACGTGCGTTAGTTCATCGTCACGAGGCAGTCACTGCACAGTCCGTTCGTCAGTTTGCCCACTGCACTCGCACGCACCTGCAGAGATCGCGAGCGCGCAGCAGATGACAGGGATGTGCGGGTGTCCGATCTGGATGCTCAGCTGCACGATGATCGGGAGCAAGATGATCGACGCAACGGTGTGCGAGACGAACGTCGTGAGGCAGAGCACGAGCGAGCAGAGCGAGACCGTGACGACCCAGACGCTCCCAGACGGCAGCGCGTGGATGATCGAGTGGCTCAGCGTGTCGAGCAAACCCGAGCGTTGCACCGCCTGCACATCCACAGTCGCAAGCGCGTATGTGAGCTGTGGCTCACATACAGATAGACAGACACAAAGCACAAGCAAAGGACACGTACGTCGCCGAGGACGTTGCCGCCACCGATGAGGAACAGAATGTGCCACGAGAACGAGTTGAAGTCGAACTGACTGAGCATCCCCGTGCCAAACATCACGAACTGCCGATGGCATCATATGCAAGTGAGAGGCGTCAGTCCGTCGCAACAGATTCGAGACCAAGACACGACACGTGCAACACAACAGACCCGCATGGACGCACCATGAACATGAGCGAGATGATGCCGAGGTCGCCAAACGTTGGGCTCGTGACCGAGAACGTCGCCCAGAGGAAGATCGTGAGGAGCGTGAGCGTGATGACCGTGACGTGGAGACTGCTGATCTTCTGCTTCTGGTCGTAGACGATCTGCGGGATGTACTTGGCGTCTTTCGGGTCAAAGACCCAGAGCAAGAACAGCCAGCACTACTCAGTACAGACAAGTACAGAGAGACACTGTAAGGTCCTGCCCTGCAGCACTACACTGTATGCAGGCGCTTGCTCATGCAGTCGCACCAAGATCGTCGAGACTGTGCAGAACGGCACTGCGAGCAGCATCCACTGCCCAAACGAGATGCTGTAGCCCGCTTTCTCGAGGTACGACACTGCGAGCGTGTTCTGGAGCGACGAGATCGGCGTCATCATGCCGCCGAGGTTGCACGCGAACGCGAGGCCGATGAGCAGCGTCTTGACGTACGCGCTGTTGGTCGGGAAGTCGCGGATGATCGGGAGCAGCACCTGGAGTCGCGTGTGTCCAAGAGAGCAATGGTGCGTCATCAGTCAGCCGCACGCTCTCTCTCATACACAGTTGCTCCAATCACAAGAGCAACGAACGCAGACGCACCGAGACGCAGAGCACTGGCGCCGTGTGGTTGCTGATCCACATCGACAGGAAGAGTCCCATGAGCATGATCGCGAGCAAGAAGAGGTTCGGACTCTTCTTGAAGCGCCGCTGGAGGAACGCAGCGATGTACAACTCGATCTGGCACTTGGCAAACGCCGCCGAGATCGAGTACCTGCAGACCGAAGGAGAGCTCTGTGAGTCGTCGGCTCCATCGGGTGCGAGTACAAGTGTGAGCTGCACGCGACGTACCCGCCCATGATCAAGATCGTCGTGTGGTTCACGAGCTCTGACATCACTTCCTTCGCAGCTTGCTCTGGTTCACACAAGAGCAGCGCACACGAGCCACACAGTCAGTCCACACTCTTACCTATCCGTCAGCCATGCTGTCGACTAGAGCGAACGTACTCGACGTGAGCATCACATCCGGATGCGCCTTGTCGTTCAAGATCCCGAGGAACACGACCATGGGCGGCACGAGGATCGCAGTCGCAAAGTACGGCACGGCTTCCGTGACCCAGAGCGACGTGATGAACACGAGCATCGCGAGACAGCGCTGCTGCACGTCGTGTCCTGCGAGCGATTCCAACCACACGACAGACAGCAGTGTGAGCACCGGTCGAGGCAACAGGCGTCTCGTCAAGGCATGCAAACAAAGACACACTTAGGACAACACAGGGACGGACCTTCGGGCGTCACGCGCACGAGGAGTAGGAAGACGAAGAGGAAGAGCGAGATGCTGAACGGCACGAATTTGACCTTTGGCACACGGCACGGAGCGTTAGCTGCACACGCACGCAGTCTCGCACGCAACGGCCGACGCGCGGTGGCGCACCTTGCGCAAGAGCGAGTGCTGGTCGCCTTGCATGCGCTTCACGCGGCGCTCCATGTTGCCAGCTTCGAGCTTGTCTCTGTGTCGATTCAAGTAGACGCAGAGAGACATGCCGTTGTTGCATGAGCACGAAGGCGGATGAGAATGGAGGGACTCGTACGACGCAATACCCACGAGCAAGAGTGAGAGAGAGCGACCAAGCGCAAGCGAACGTACTTGGACGTGAGCCGAATGACGCGCTCAAAGAGCAGCTCAATGTCGTTCGAGGCGTAGAACTTCTCCTTCTCGAGCCGCTTCATGAACGCCTTGAGCGTCGTCTCCTTCGTCGTCTTGTCAAACTGCAGCGGCAGTGCGTCCGTCGTCAGTCAGTCAGACACATTTGTATACACGTGAGCAATAGAGCAAGCATCAGCTACGCACCTTCTTCACGATCTTGCGAAAGCCCGAGTGGTTGATCTGCACGAACGTGCGCAAGTCCACGAGCGTGTCGTAGATCTCCTGGAGCCCAGCAAAGCCGTGGTCTGTTGCAACCGTCACCACGCCATACACACGCTCACGTGAGCTCGCGCTGCAACGAGTCGCTCACGGACTACTGTGTGCAATAGCAGCAGCACGAGTAGTGTATGTGAAGCAAACACGCACCTTGCGAGAGCGTCCGAGCGCGCACGTGGACGTGGCCGCGCGAGTTCTGCTCGTCGATCATGGACTCTTCAAAGTCCTTGATGCTCTTCTGGAGCGACACGATCTTGCCAGTGTAGAAGTCGTTCACGACCTTGAGGTTCTCGTCCGTGATGTCCCAGAAGTCGCTCTTTGCCTCCTTCACTTCGTCCACCGCTGCGCGCAAGAGCGGATGCGACTCGTCGACACGCAAGTGCAAATCGCCATCGCTGCTCGACGCTGCCATCGCATTGCTGCTGCTGCTGACGCTCGTGTCGCGCGGCGGCGACGAGCCTGGCGTCGCCGTGCCGTACTGCGCTTGGAGCTTCTCATGGCGCCGCGTGTGTTTCTCCACTTCAAATGCGACGCGCTTGATGAGGCGCTTGAGGCGCTTGTACTGCACGTACGAGTCGCGCCACTCGGGGTTCGCCGAGATCTCGAGCTGCTTGCCGAACTTCATGGTTGCGCAGCGGTGCGTGCGTTAAGAGGACTGGCAGTACGTGGCGCACACACGAACAAGCAAGCGAGCACGTGTGGCAACGGCAGCTGGTGATCCTGAGCAGGCGGTCGTTCAAGTGTGTCTTATGTATGTAGGCAATATCGTCACACTACAAGATTCGGCTCGCAAGTTTTCGAAAATTGCGAAATTAGACCAAAATATGAGACAAATTCCGTACTTAAACGCGAGTCACTGTTCGAAAAATGCCACTTACATACTTTTACTATGCTCATTAAAACCACATAAAGCAATTTTTGGTTGACCAAACAATTGACTTACTAATACCGTTTATTTCGACCCAAACTCGTACTTGTTCGGAGCACTACACTACTATCACCGTTATAGTGACCACATTGTGATATTAAGATACGCTGGTACTGCATTTGTAGCGATTGAAACTTGAGGTATCATTTACGAATAATAGCGAAAGCATAATGAATATTTTTTGTAATTGCGGCATGACTTCCCCCTTAGCGATCTTTACGCACTCAAAGCGATCAAACAGACGAAGAAGCTCTCGCTCGAACAAGGCGACAACAAGTAGAAGAACGATGGCAGCTCCTGTCGTGAAGCTCGACTTCCTCCGCGCAGGCAGCCGCGGCAACACGATGAGCTACGGTGGCGCGATGCCAAACATGCACATGCCGATGCAGGACCACCTCGCAGCGGCTGCGAGCGCGTCGGACGACACGCTCGGAAGCGGCTTCTTGCTCCCGCCTGTGGCCGACCCTGCGCTCTACGCGCGCACGCACCTCAAGACCAAGTACGGCGAGGACAATGAGCAGACACTCAAGTTCGAGAAAGGCACGACGACGCTCGCGTTCATCTACAACGGCGGCATCGTCGTCGCAGTCGACTCGCGCTCGACAATGGGGCCATTCGTGTCGTCGGGTCAGGTCAAGAAAGTGAACCAGATCAACGAGTACATGCTCGCGACGCTCGCTGGTACGGCCGCAGACTGCCAGTACTGGCAGCGCAACCTCGCGGTGCAGTGTCGCATGTACGAGCTGCGCAACCGCCACCGCATCTCGGTTCGTGCAGCGTCGAAGCTCATCTCGAACACGTGCAACTACTACAAGCGCTACGGCATGTCGCTCGGTATGATGCTCATGGGCTACGACAACGGCGAGCCTGCTCTCTACTACGTCGACGACGAAGGCTCGCGCTTCCGTGCGAGCGAGAAGATCCCCAAGTTCTCGGTCGGCTCGGGTTCGACGTACGCGTACGGCGTGCTCGACAACGAGTGGCGCTGGGACCTCACGGACGACGAAGCGGTCAAGCTCGGTCGCGACGCGATCTACCACGCGACGCACCGTGACGCGTACAGTGGTGGCATCTGCAACGTGTACGTGTTCAAGCCAGAGGGCTTCCGCCACGTCGTGCACCAGGACGTCGACGAGATGCACGACCACTTCCGCGCGTACTAGGCGCAAGTGCATTCGGCTGTGGCGTGCGAGACACCTACATGCGCATGCAAGACACAGTGACGCTCAGACACACACACATACGCAATGACTGGCTTTGCATGAAGGCGACTGGTGTGTATGAGGATACGTCGTGTGTTGTCTGCATCTGCTCATCTCGTCCTCTTGCCTCTCACTCTTGATCCTACGCTCGTTCGCACCTTGCTAGTCTCTGTCTGTCCGCGTGCGCTGATGCGTACCATGCTGCTATCGCGCGTGCCGCTCGATCGAAAGGGCTCATGGCTTCTTCGTCGCGCTGTCTCGCACAGGGATGCGGCGGTCAATGAACTCTTGCAGGTCCTTCGCGGCTCTGACGTGGTGATCCAAGCGCAGTAGAGAACAATGTGCGTGAGTACCGATCGCTATCACCACTTGCGTTGGTGACACAGGGAGAGCGCAGTGACGACGTACTTGTAGTAGTTCGTGTCTGGCGTGTTGTAGACCATGCAGTTGTCGCACATGCGATCCAAGTCGGCGCGCAGCGCAGTCTTCGAGATGTACTGGCCGCTCTCGATACGCTTCGCAATCAGCGACAGGTCCACTGGGTCTTTGATGTACTCGAGGTAGTCCACGACAATCGTCGTGTCCACGGGCTCATGGAATGGCCACGCACTGCGGTGGCTCGACACGGCTTTCCAGAGCTGCGTAAGCTGCGTCTTGAGGCTCCCAGGGTCGCGCGTGCTGCAGCAGTTGCATCAGTGCCATCGTGCCTGTCAGTCATGTGCTCATGTTCATCGTTCATTCATAGAGACAGAGTGTATTCATCGAGAACGCACCCGATGCGGTTGTTGCGAATCGTCGCTGGCGACCAGCCCGCCTCCTCTGTCATGCAGTACGATGCGAGCAGCACGATCGTCAGTAGCAGCAACACCAGTCGTCACAGACAGACGCACTACATCTCACAAGCGTCAAGAGACCAAGTACAAGCCATTTGAGTACGTACTGACGCCAGGGATCATGTAGATGTCCATGAGCCGCCCTTCCGCAAACTTCTCGAGTCCTGCGTACACGACGTGCGCGCGCGAGCGCTCCTTGATCTTGTCTTGGATCGCCTGACAAGAAGCAACAGACACACACACATGCGCACGTACGAGTGAGCCTTCACGTGCCTCTCCCTCACAGAAACGCACAGTCGACGGTCATCGCACCTTGCGCTGCTTGTGCACCATGTTGGTGATCTGCAAGTAGTTGATCTGGTGGTGGATCGTGCACTCCATGAGCGTGCCGCCGTCGTAGTCCTTGATGTAGCCGAACCAGTTCGGCCGCGGCATCGACACGACTTTGGCAAAGCCCTGCTTCTTGAAGTACCCGATCGCGTAGTTGTCGGCGTACGTGAGGAAGTGCGTGATGCCGTCGCGCTTGACAAACTCCTTCAAGTGGTTCATCAAGCGCGTGCCGTAGCCCTTGACTTGGTCCGCTGCGTTGATCGCACAGAACGCGATCTCGGCAAAGTGGTTCGATAGGAACGGTCGGTAGCAGATCCCACCGATCACGCGCGTGCCGTTCTTGAGGATCACCATCGACCGGTGGTTCCGATCGAACACGAGGCGCACGATGTACTCCTTCGGCATCTTCGGGAGCTGCTTCGCAAAGATGTTCTTGAGCGTCGTGAGCTGGATCAAGTGCTCCGGTGCGCCGTCGTTCGTGATCACGTCAAACTTGACGAGTCCGCCGTCCTCCTCTTGCTTGGCCATGTCGTCGCGCGACAGCATGATCGGCGCAGCATCGACATTGATCGTTGGCGGCTTCAGGTCTGCGCTTGGCGCTGCGACTGCTGTAGAAGCTGCAGGTGTCTCAGACGCACTCGGTGCTGCCGGCTGCTCCTGCTTGATCCCGTTCGCAGTGCTGGTAGATGCGCTGTCGTTCGCTTCGATCTTCTGCTTCTTCGCTGGCGCTACACTCGCATCGTCTTGTGGCGTGTCAGAGGGGGCGCTCTCTGTCACTTTGCGCTTCCCAGCAGCAGCAGCGGCTGCTGATGCAGCAGGCGTGTCTGCAACACCATTGCTTGCTTCTTCCTTTGTTGTCGTCTTCGCTGCCTCTGCTGTTGTTACGACTACTGCTGCAGGCGATGGAGACGATGGAGCCGCCGATGTCGTTGGTTCTGCTGCATCTTCGCTTGGAGTTGTCATTGCAACGTCCTCGCTCGGCTGTGATGCAGTACCTTCATCGTCTGCTTTGCTCTCCTTGTCCTTTGCGCTAGGGGTGTCGCCGCTCGGAGCTTCATCAGTAGCAGCAGCATTAGTGGCAGTGGCAGGAGCGGTATCTGCTGCGACTGCACTCGCAGGTTGCTCCTCTGGTACTGCTGCTTCTGCTTCTGCTTCTGGTGCTTCCTCGTCTTCTTCTTTCGTACTGCTGCTGTCATCTTGCTTTTCAAGCGCAGTGGTTGGTGCTTCAGTCGCAGTGTCAGCAGCAAGAGCGTCTGTCGTTGACTGCTCGTCGCCAGCAGTCGTGTCGCTCTCCTTCACGCTCGCAGCGGCGTCTGCATCTGCAGTTGCAGCGGCCGCGCTGTCACTTGACGCTTCTGAAGCAGGCGCGTCGACAGCCTCTGTGCTTGTCACGGCCTTCTCCTCCTTCTTTGCTGGCGTCGTCGTCGTCGTCGGTGATGCTGCTGCAGTCGCAGCCGTCGGCTTGGGCGACATGCTGCCGCCAGTGGCCATGATGCCGCAGGTGACGTCTTGCATACAAAGCGCCTGTGATCGCTCGCTCGCGCGCTTTTGAGGAAAAAGGTGGTTGCGACTCGGTTGTTCGATATGCATCACAAGAGGTGCTAAAAACACAATCAAGATGCTCAATTTCTAGGATTTACAGTAGCTTTGTGTATTATTTTGTAGTTTTGCTATTCTTTCAAGGCCAAAACGCGATTTGCAGTTGCACATGGTCGCGAGCGTGCGAAAATCGAGGGGATCAGAGTGGCTTCGGGTTGCCTTTCTCGGTTGAAGAGAAGCTCGTCGAGCGTGTCCACTTGTGCGCAAGAGGCAGCAAGCAAGAGGCAAGAAGCAAGAAGCAGCACGAGCTCTCGAGGCGACACGAGCTGAGCACGCGCAGCGCATTGCCGACAGCGCTCAAGTGTCTAGCCACATCTCAATTCGCTGCGAAGAAGCCCACCAACCACCAGCAGCATCAAGTAAGACGCCACTCAAGACTCGCCATGCTCGAGTCGATCCTCCAGCGCTTCGTCTTCAGTAGCAGCAGCACTACCAACAACCAGTCTTTCACGAGCGTACTACCGCAGAGCAGCGCCAGCGCTGTGACAACCACATCAAGAAATGTAGCTCTCGACGTCGCCGGTGCAGCAGCGCTGTTGCGAGACGTTGACGCGGACGACGAGTGGGTCGTGCTCTCGACTGACTCGACTGCCACATCAAGCACAGACAGCGCAATGGCGACTGCATCGACACTGCCGGCGCTTACAGCACATCGCTCGTATGCAGACGTTGTCGCGGGACGAACACGAGCTGTGCAAGACACTGCGTAGCAACTCAGTGCCTGACGCAGGGCATCCAGGCAGCACAGTCAAGACGACCCACAAGATCCTGCGCCTGCCCAAACGTCGACACTCTCGTGCACACACCTCATATTTACACTTGCATACAAGCTCCAAGCACAAGACACACAAGAGCGACAGCACGAGAGCAGCGCCTCAATAGATCGTTATCATACAGCGCAGTGCTGTTCCCTATTGCTCGGATCTCCTCGGACGAAATATACAGTACACTCACGCATGCGTCTCGGTGATTCGCATCGACTCAGATCTCTTCGCTCTTTGCTTCGCACTCGGCTGGGACGTGCGGCAAGAGCTTCTCTGGCACGAACTCTGCGAGCTCCGACCGCGGACACTTGTGCAGCCCGAGACGCCGCAAGAGCTCTGTGTCGTCATTGATCTCGAACGGCGCGCTAAAGTTGAAGAAGATGTCCTGCCGGTCCTCCGACATCTCGCACTGGATGACTGTGTCTTTGCCTGTGTTCACGACAATGAACGGCAAGAAGATCCGCCCTTCGTCACTGCTCGCAGCGCCGCTTGCTGCTGCTGCATCCTCTGCTTCCTTGCGCGCTGCGTTGCGCTTCAGCAGGTTCTTCATCGCGACTTGCTACAGACACCAATCACACACAGACACATGATCCTCAACATCCATCAGTACGAATCGCTCGTGTCCCGAGTAGATACATGAAGAGCTGTCGCACCTGCACGAGCAAGTCCTGGAGATGCTGTTTCTTTTGCTCCAAGCTCTTCATGCGCTCATTGCGCTCCGCCTGTGCCCATAGATACACCCCATCAGGTCAGTATGAGACGCTCTCTTTGGATCGTTCTCTCTCTACAAGAGCAGTACACACAGACGTACAATGAGCATCTCGGTGTCGTGCTGGAGACTCGACGGCAATCCCTTCCACTGGATCTCTTTCCGCTCCTTCGAGATGATGTCCATCGCCATGAGCACGTTCAGCGCGTCGTACACGCGACGGCGAATGTTCTTCTCGTCGTAGACCGACTCGTTCGGACGCATCGTGACGAACTCGCGCACAAGCTCGTCTGCGACTTCGTTGTACGTCGTGATGTGCTTCTCCTCGACCTTCTGGCAGACCTTCATGCTAAAGTGGCGCAAGCCCTTGTTGATCTTCACGTACTTGCGCTTCTTCCCAGAAGACCTGAAGCATCGTGAAGCAGTCGTGAGCACACATACACTACAGGACCCTACGATCAACAACGACAGCAGGTGGCGTGACGTACGGACTCCCAAACGACGGACTGCTGGCGCCAGTCTCGAGCAGTCCGCCAGCAGACGACAGTGCACGCTTGCTGACAGCACCAAGCGCGCTGTGATCGTCCGTGTCAACGACCTCTTGCTTGATGTCGACGAGCGTGCCGTCTTTCATGAGCCCAGCCTCGGTCGCCATCTTCTCCAAGCCCTGCGCTTTCATCAAGTTCACAAAGTCGTCGTGGAGACTGCTCGGTGTTGCCGTCGACGCTGGGTCGTCTCCGAGCGACCGCATCGCGGCAGGAGTAGCAGACGCAGGCATAGTCGTTGCGCCAAGAGGAGCGTGCTGGAGCGCAGCGTCGTCCTTCTCCTCCAAGTCCATCTCTGTGAGCTTCTTGAGCTCGCGCCGCGTCACGCGGGGCTTGACGATCCCACCAGACACTGCAGTCGGCGCTGTGCTAGCGCCTGAAGCAGCAGCAGCGGCAGCAGCGAGGCGCATCTTTGCAGTCACGCGCGCCGGGGCTTTTGGATTCACGTTCTTTGCGAGCGGCGAGCGGATCTGGTCGCTCGGCGGTGTCCCTGGCGCTGGCACCTGCACTTCTTTGGCCATTGGAGCGATCTGTGGTGCTTGGCTGGCTTGCCTCGACCTCTTCTGTTTGTACGTATGTGCGCATGTGTATCCGCCTGGTTAGCGTCCATCGCACACAGCTATCCAAGCAGATCCAAGTGAGAGCTGCTGCTGCAGCAAAACGCAGAGCTCATTGAGCGATCCAGCCGCTCGCTGGCTCCACTGTGGCTCGACACACGACGCCTGTGGCGCGCACATGCTCGCCAGCGCACATGCGCGTTCGTGCTTGTGTACGCAGAGCTACACGAGTCGCCCTCGCGCTCCTGCGCACGCATGCTCACACTCACATACACACACACACAGACGCACCTGCTTCCTCTGGTGCTGCTTACTTGTTTCACCCGCTCGCTCGCCAGAATCAAAGTCGCCTGAATTTTCGGAATTAAGCGGAGCCGACTTTTAGCGCCACGAGACAGCACGAAAGAGCAACACGCACCAAGAGCAACAAGCATGGCACGCGACGACGAGTTCTACCTGCGCTACTAGTGCGTGCTCTGCTCTCTCTTGTCGTTTGTCTCTGTCTGTATGTTGATCCTTGCACACGCAGCAGACTCACGACGTACGCGAATCTGTGCTCGCTTGCAGTGTCGGGCACAAGGGCAAGTTCGGACACGAGTTCATGGAGTTTGAGTTCCGCGGCGACGGCAAGCTGCGCTACGCGAACAACTCGAACTACAAGAAGGACTCGATCATCCGCAAAGAAGGTGCGTTGTCGCGGCGCGTTGTCTACTATCTGCTCGTGTGTGTGGCGTGCAGCTGTCAGCACGAGCGATCTATCAGCAGAGCCTCACGCATGTATCGTGGTTGTCGACATGCATGGACAACACACGTCGTCCAACTGCAGTGACTGTGTCGCAAGCAGTGATCGACGAGCTCAAGCGCATTGTCAGCGACAGCGAGATCACAAAGTGCGTACTCGTGTATTGTTGCAGCACTCACTGAATGTGCATGTCGTCGGTAGATGAACGATTGAGAGCTCACGCTCGATGGACGTTTGTGCGAGCAGGGAAGACGACAAAGACTGGCCCGAGCCCGACCGTGTCGGACGACAAGAACTCGAGCTCATTTGCGACGACAAGCACATTTCGTTCACGGTACAGTGCTGTTTGCGGTCTCATGCGAGCTGGAGTACATGAACGACGTGCTCACGTGTGTGTGCCTGTGCACTTCAATGGCTGTTGCTGCTGCACGTCGTCGTTGTCGCGTCTCGCCCGCCAGTGCGCAAAGATCGGGTCGCTCCTGGACGTGCAAAACAGCAAAGACCCCGAAGGTCTGCGCGTGCTCTACTACCTCGTCCAGGACCTCAAGTGCTTTGTGTTCTCGCTCATTACGCTCCACTTCAAGGTGCGCTCGGATCACTCTCGCTCATGCGTCGTGCCTCACACGCACTCACACTTGTGTCTCTCGCACGCATCGATCGCTTGCTCTGGTGACGTTTTTGCAGATCAAGCCCATTCCATAGGACGCTCGAGAGAGAGAGCAATCGACCGCATCAGGAGACCGACACGAGCGTATCTACAGCATACACACTCGCTTTCCTACAAGCTGCTCATTGCCGTCACAAGCACGTACTACCGCAGTTGACAAAGTCATTGAGTGCAAGGGGTGCGGGCTTTCGATTCATTTGGCTCTCACTGCGACTGCTGCTCCTGCGGCTCTTGCAGAAGACAGATGCAACCACACGCAGTCGTTTGCACGAGTGCGTTCACGACTGTTCGCGCACGAGCGCACGTGTGTGTCAGTAGCTAATCTCTCTCACTGATCGCAGTCAAGTGCGTCTCGATCTCGTCTTCCGTGAGCTTGCGGAACCTACCGGAACAGCATCAGACAGAACGAGAGATAGAGGTGCGTCAGCTTGGATGTTGGACAGATCAAACAGATCAAGACACACGGACGTACCGCTGGCCCTCGACCACAACGCCGACTTCGATCTCGTTCGGACGGAAGTCGGCCGACAGCACGGTCTGCAGACACGTGATCGCCGTGTGCAGCGTCGTCTCGTAGTCCATGCTCGGGTTCGCCTTGACCTTCTTCTCGAGGTAGTTCTGCGCCTCCTGCTCCTTCGTGCCAGCAGACGTGGCCTTGTAGCCCCAGAAGTGGCCGGCCGGGTCGACCTTGAAGAGCTGCGGACCCTTCTCTTCGTCGACGCTAATGAGCATCGTAATGACGCCGAACGCGCGCATCGACGCGTGCTGCGTGTACACTTGCGCAACGTCCGCGATGCGCTTCGCCAGCACGTGGCACGGCACCTTGTAGCCGTACTTGTTCTCGAACTCGTGCGCTTCGTAGCGAAGACGCTGGACTTGCGCCTTTGCGTCCGCTGATACAACACAATGGCAGCAGAGGGTGTGTATGAGCGACAGCGCATGTACGCAGACAACGATGCGAGAGCGCACTAGAGACGCACCGTAGAGTCCCGTCATGAGTGCGCCGATCTCCGGCGTGATCTGGAAGATGTTTGTGACCGAGTCCGGCTCAATGAGCTTGTCCTGCACCTTCTTCTGCGTCACGAACACTGCGCTGTTGTTCCCGCGCACGGCCACGGACGTCAGTGTGCTCTCCTTCGCAGCGTTGAACGCATACTCTGAAAGATCAGACACACAGTACTTAGTTTCATCTGGGTAGCGAATGCTCGTTGGAAGAGCACAGAAGCGAGGCAGAGCATAAAGGGGAGCACGCCACGAAGATCTAATACATGCACATAGGCGCAGACACAGAGCAAGTGCTTTGATCGTGTCGTCCCCCTTGCTCGATTGCTCTGATCAAGTCGCAGCAATCGCAAAGATCTCGTCTTGGCAAACGCATGCGCTCATGACGGTGCCAAGAGCAACATACACACTCAAAGATTGCACGCACCGATCTGGTAGAGACGCCCTTCCGGCGAGAAGATCGTGATGTGGCGGTCGTATCCGGCTCCCGACATGGTTTCTTCGCTGGCGCTGTCGCTGACGTCGTCTGGTGCTGCTTCCTGCGCTTCTCGCGAGCTGTTGTTTTGCTTGTCGCCCTCGAGGTGCAGAAGGATACGATTGTACCGTGTGTATGAGGTAAAGTGCGATAAGGGTACTGCTCACACTCGCTAAAATCCTAAATTTGACTCGCTAAACGACGCACTGAATGTGAACAGTCAAAGCATCACCTTCGACTCGAACTCGAACTCGATCAAGCAAGCGACCTCGAAGCACTCGATTGTGTGTGTGCGTCGCACTTGCAGATCTCTCTCGCTCACTCACGACAAGCACACACAGGCTACCGCACGTACAAAGCAAGCATGGCAGCGCGCGACTTGGTCGGATACGGCCGCGCTGGCTTTGATCCGCAGTGGCCAGGTGGCAAGAAGCTCGCGCTGCAGTTCGTCATCAACTACGAAGAGGGCGGCGAGAACTGCGTGCTCA
The DNA here is from genome assembly GCA_003730235.1 of Pythium guiyangense. Lineage (NCBI taxonomy): Eukaryota > Oomycota > Peronosporomycetes > Pythiales > Pythiaceae > Pythium > Pythium guiyangense. Next base: position 533,654 of record QXDM01000017.1, on the reverse strand, counting down.
ACGGCGACGCGGCGTCAGAGCACTTGCTCTCGGACATTGTCGGCGCTGCGCCGTACGCTGGCCAGCGTCACATGAATATGGAGTCGCTCTACGAGTACGGCAGTCGCGTCGGCTTTTGGCGTCTCCACCGCGCATTCACGACGCGCAAGATCCCAGTCACAGGTACACATGACAGCTAGCAGCTACGAAGCGAATGCTTCGTGTATGTGTACAGGTTACTTACAGCCTGCTGCGTTTACTGCGAATGGCGCTGTGTGTGGTTCATAGTCTACGCTGTCGGCCTTGCGCTTGAAAAGAACCCGGACGCAGGTCGAGCGATGGTCGAAGCGGGCTGGGAGGTCGCGAGCCACGGGTACCGCTGGATCGACTACCAGAACGTCGACGAAGAGACCGAGCGCGAGCACATTCGCAAGACGATCGAGGTGCACGAGCGCGTGATTGGGAAGCGCCCGGTCGGGATCTACCAGGGCAAGCCGAACGTCAACACGCGCAAGCTCGTGGTCGAAGAAGGCGGCTTTCTCTACGACTCGGACGCGTACAACGACGACTTGCCGTACTGGAGCTACGACCACGGCCGCCCGCACTTGGTCATTCCGTACACGCTCAACAACAACGACATGAAGTTCGTGGCGTTACAGGGCTTCAATGCCGGCGAGCAGTTCTTCACGTACCTCAAGGACGCGTTCGACGTCTTGCTCGCAGAAGGACGCGCGGGGCAGCCCAAGATGATGTCTGTTGGTCTGCACTGCCGCGTCGTGGCGCATCCTGGCCGCATCGCTGCGCTCTTGCGATTCCTCGACTACGTCCAGAGCTTCAATGACGTCTGGATCTGCAAGCGCGAGGAGATTGCGCGTCACTGGTACAAGACGCACTACCCAGCGATCGGTCCGCCGAGCGCCAAGTTGTAGCCTTTGATCGTTGTCACGAAGAGCTCCACGCGCCATCATGGAGAGCGAATGAACCGAGTCGCAGCGTGTATCGGATGACGCGATGCATCCATCCTCTTTACTGCGTCTGCTACGTCTCGAGTTGCGCTGCTGCTGCTGCTGCTGCCCTATGTGTCTGTGTCTGTACTACTACTGCTACTGGAGTGTGTCGTCGCTTGTGCGTGCGTGTGTCGCTCGAACGCACCGTGTCGCGCTTGTCATTGAGTTCTACCGACGTACAAGTGCGCCGTTCGGGATGCTCGGACTACTGTGACTGCTCGCGCTGTTTGTGCCGCTCGCAAAGTCGCGGTCGCTCAAGAGCCACGACGCCTCGGCGTCTATCAGCGCTTTCAGTCGTGCGAGGATCGGCGCGCCTTGTGTCGGATCCAGGCCGCGCGAAAAGAGGAGCTACGTGTCACCAGCAGCATCATGTCAGTTCTCCCATACATAGACCCATCCGCAATCAATGGCACACGGTGTCCGCACCTGCTCGACGTTCTTGCGCAAGTAGAGGATCGCGCGCTCGTGGCGCTCGCGGTCCGCGCCTTTCTTGTACAGCGGGTACTCGCCGTGCGGGTCGTTGATCTCGTCTTTTAAATACGATCGCGACGAGAACGGCACGACGCGGTACCGCAAGTTCACTTGCAAGTACTTGCTCAGCATGAACACGAGGTGCGCAATGTACCCGAGCGCAGTCGAGACCATCTCTTCGTCGGCGCGACCGCCGCTTGTCAAGTCCGAGCTCGTGATCTTGATCCCGCGGATCTTGTACTCGCCCGCGCCTTCGTACTCGATCGGGTACACGACACTGAGCTGCTTCACGAGCATGGCTTGGCGCGACCGGATCTTGTGCGCTGCGCGCAGGACTTCGCACCGGCGCTCCAAGATCCCTTGCTTCTCGTCCTTGTACCGCATGCTCATTTGCATCGTGCTCAAGAGCGCTTTCGGGATGTGAATGTCCGTCTCAAACGTCTTGCGCTCGTCGTGCATGACGCTCTTGAGGCGCTCGAGGTTCGCGCGCTTCTCGGCCACTTGCTTGCGCAGCGCGCGCACGCGGTCCTCGAGCACGGTTCGTCGCTGCTCGTGCCGCACAATCGGTGTCGCAGTCGTGAGCTTGCGCTCGATCTGCTGCTTCCGCGCTTCGTTCCCGACAGTGTGCGCTTCGATCTGCTGCTTCGTCGAGATGATGCGCACGAGGCTCTCGACGCCTTCGTGGAGACTGTACTCCTTCAGCTGGATCGCAGAGCCTTTGCGGCGCGAGTGCTTGGCCGAGATCACGCCCGACTCGATCAAGAGCTCGGTCACCTCTCGGCGCACGTACGTGCGGCCATTGAACTCAAACAAGCACGTGTTCAGCGGCAAGTTCGTGATCTCTGCGACGCTCACGGGAAGCGGCTCGAGCTCGCGCACGTTGAAGCTCATGCCCAAGATCTCTTCTTCCACTGTCTCTTCGACCGTGCTGCTCCCTGCAGTCTGCACGCCGCTATACAGCGCCTTTGTCTCGTCGTCTTCGTCGCCCGAGTCTGCGACTGCTGTCACGCTCGGTCCTGCTTCCAAGAGCGGCCGCGTCGGCGCTTCCCACGCATCGTCCTCGACGAGGCGACCGCTGAGTGCGCGCGACTTGCGCCGCGGACGCCGACGGTCTTTCACGCGCACGACGATGATGTCAAAGTACGTGCCGCTGAAGAGCTGGCGGATGCTCCCGTCGCCGAACGACGTGTCCTCGGGTTGGAACGGCACCCACACGGGGTTGAGCGTATTCCGGACGATCTCACTCACGTACACGACTTGGCGGTCGAGCACTGCAGTCATCACGGCAAAGAACAAACACAGACAGAGTGCGGCAAAGCACAAGCGTGAGTATGTGAGAGAGTGAGTCGAGCCCCATTGGATGCAGCGCGAACCCATCGACTCATGCACATGTGCACGCACCAAGCTTAAAGTACACGTCCATGAGCGTGCCGCTGCTTGTGCCGTACGCCGACAAGTTGCGCATGCCGAAGCCGCTCAGCTGCTGGAGCGTCACGGTGTTTTTCCACCCAGACGACGACGCGGACGGCGCTGCGAGCGACAGCGCTGACGATGGCATCGCAAAGCTCGGCGACGTCGCTGGCGGGAGCGACTTGTTGGTCCCTCCGAATGACGCGAGCGAGCCAAGCTGCGGCATCGAGCTCGGTGCTTGCCATCCAAAGTGCGCGACGCCGTGGCTGCTGCTCGGAGCCGACGACGACGGCGTGGACATGGCGGACGTCTACCGAGAGCGAACGAGCGAACGAACGAGAGAAGAAGAACTCGAAGCGAACCGAGGCGAACGGACAGCAGACGCACGGACTGTCCAGACGCGCGCAGGCACTTGAGACGCGCTGGCACGAGCGCAGACGAGAGAGGGGTCGGCAGCGACGACGCGACTCGCTCCTGCTCCTGCACGCGCAGCTCGACGCGAACGACAGCGAGGCTGCACGCACGCACACACGGCAGACGTCCAGGCGATGGTGGCGCTTTAGCGCTTTCGCGACTCCATACAAAAAGCAAGCCATTATTTGCATGATTTTGAGCGGAGAGGTCCCAGTCGTGTTGTTGGACCGACTCTACTGACTTGAGATTTGTATGCTACCTTGCGCCAAAACGATAGCCAGACATTTGGCTCGATAAAGCCTGTTTGAAGTCCAAGTAATCAAAGTAAATGTAACCTATGTCCTTTTCTGTAAATATTTTATATAGTCAACAATACCAAATACGGACTACATTGTTCAGAAATATACTATTAATCCTATTTGCAAGTAGCAAGCAAAGTGCAAGTAACAATTAAGTACTATCTTTAACGTGTATTGATGAACAATTTAGTTATTGTTCGGTGACAATACACATTAAACGCTCCTTGGACGTACGGCATCGCGTGCAAGTGTGAGTGGCAGGCTGGCTGGTGCTGTACTCGGTGGCACTGGTGGTGGGTGACTTTTCACGTAAAGAATTCCCTCGGCTAATTCATCAAGCAACAGCTTTTACCTTGGTTGCATATAATTCGGACATTGTTTGCTGGCCCAACACATTTTGACAAAAGAATATGAACACCCACCGTTATTCTTATAACGTTTCGATGACTGCGTTTTAGGACACGTTGTTCGGAAATGTTGTGCAACAAACAGTACTGAATGGATTTGTACAATCTGCTCATATTCAGGCTGGTCAAACTTAATGAACTTCATGCCTAAAAACAAATCAGCGTGTATGAAGAAGCATCAAGCAAGATGGGGTGCGCCTCTTGTAAGTAGGCCGCGCGCTGAGGTGACCAGCGTGACGCAGCAGCACAGCCCAGTCATGGCGACACTTAAGACTTTTGTAATGAAAAGGCGGTTGCGTATGCGCAAGAGGCAGCATATGTGTACCTTAATCGGAAAACCACCACCAGGTGGGGCACATCTGGGCGCACAGGCCCGAATTATCCCGGCGCCTCGAAACTTTTGGAACGGTCGGTAATACGACTACTAATGGATCGTGGAGACACAGCGAGCAAGAGCTCACCGTGGCGTCAGAATTAGCTGCCGCGCAAAACATGGGACCATATATTCTACAAACCAATGCAAACTAGTAAGTTTGCAGAAGCCTAATCTTGATTGTTACCTCGGCTTGACTGCCAAAAACGCAGACAAATGTGCTCGAGGATCAAGACCGACGTACTTGGGAGGCTTCGACATCAGCAATTGAAAAGAACGCTGTCGCTTCCTCACTTACTGATATTGCGCACAGAAGGTGCAAGCTCGCGCCTTTAGAAACGGCGGAACGCGAATTTGCGGTTTGGCGAGCGATCTTGCTACCGTCGGCAGTACATGCTGAAGTATATTTCATCATTATAGACCACATAGTTGCAAACAGACTCCGCGAACAGCTTCCGCTATTATTTGTTTTATGTCGATGGTTTGTTTCGACCTGACATATATGGTTCGATGTATCAGAGGCAGTTCAACTCAGACGCTCCAATATTTGTGCGAATGCGCACACGTCCCTGCTTGATTGCATTCTGTTGAATTTGTCACGTGTCGAGCGCGGTGTTTACGTCGCAGACCATGGATTGGTAGCATGTACTCGCTCATATTATGACCATCGCTAGTGCTTAGTCGAGTACTCCTTTCTAGCAAGTGCTATGTGGATATGGAAACCACAGAGGTAATTGTTGTCATCCAACATAATGTCGTTGTTTGGACCTATACCTCTTACAATGTTCAGATGTACGCGTTTTCGTAGTGCGATCACATGCCCTTGCCTTACCCTGATTTCTTGAACTTTCTCGACCGATTTAGACCGCTTTTGTAAATAGTGTTGTTGCATTTTTCTGTGACGCAAACGTCCACTTTGCCCTTGCTGGTATTGTCTTTCTTCACTGACATTTTGCGCTCGATATGTGATGATCAATAGATGATGCGACGTGTGCAAATAACTAGTGCTAATTTCGCGGTGCTTTTTAGATACGACCCCACTCTCACACAAATACTGCGTGAGGCAAACCGCCAAATGCGTGGCTGTCGTTGATCACACACCTCCCATATAAACACAAGATCGCCGGCTGATCAAACTATACGAACACGAGTCCAATACACTAATATATGTCATTCATTTTCACTCAATCACAGCAATATCTGAATTATAGCCCATCGGATTGCTAAATTTTGAAGCCTTCTGTCGATGTGGCAGGCGTGGTTCTTCTGTTCGTTTACTAACGAAAATTGTAAAGCACTATACTTGCTGAAGTGAGTTCAGTCCAGAATATGAGAAGTACTGTACTCGCTAAAGTCGCTTCAAAAATCCTTCATCTGATGCGTCGTGACAAATTCTTGACTGAATGAGATGATCCCACGCCTGCCTTGGCCCTTCATGTCTTGCTCTTTCGATTTCCTTTGAAGCTGCGCAGTCGATGCCGCGCGTCCCACCACGACCGGACGGTTGGGCGCGGATAGCCGAGGCGCGCGATCGCCTCCTCCTCGCCGAACTGATCCACGAGCTCGAGAGCTTGCAGCATCTGGGAGAACGTGTATCCGTGATTCTTGCGTGTCATTCTTGCGTTAATGAATGGTGCAGTAGATGTCTTGTGATGGTAGCGCACAACGCGCGCAACGACAACCAACAACTGCCAAGTGGCGCGATTGGCTAGAATACTGCTAATTGTTTGATTGTCTGTGACAGCTGTGGCGAGTTTTTGTGTTTTACGACTTTTTCCGTCGCTGTCTGTAGTGGTGAAGGGAGTTCAACACTACTCAATTACTTGGAACAGACACTTCTTAGGAATGTTGATATGCCTATGAAGTATCTGTTCGTTGTTGTGCTGAATACATTAGTCTCCAACGGGCTAGCCACTACCCTGCACTTCACTACTCAACATGTCAAGTGGTGAAGGGAGTTGAACACTAAGGACTTGGGCATTTTGATATCGATAAAGACCAAATGTTCTCGATTGTGTCTTGTGTTTTGTATGTTCTGGTACAACTATCCTTGGTTTTGTCTCCAAAACTGGTCTGGCATTCTAGATTGTTGATTTGTATAGTCCTACTGGCACTTGGTGGAGCCAACGGAGCCAACGCGGATGCGCAAAAGTTAAAACTGGGAACTTCAACATGAGGCTTTGTTCTTAGGAATACTCCCTCAGTTTCATCGCTATTGCAGTACGACATGACATAGTCCAACCAAGTGACTTCGCTGCGCGTCTAAACGACCTCTTGAGATCTAAATATGCGATGTACAGCCATGGTAGCTTTGGTAGATGTCTGTCTTGATGTCTGTATGCATGAGTGCGCGCTTCGACGGCTCACTCTCGTTCACGCGCTGCGCTACATAACACGCTCTTTTGTGAGCGCCCACCTCTCTCAATCTCGTTGATCGATCGCGTCGAGAGTGCCAGCAGAACAGCAGTCGCAGTCGCAGTCGTCGACAGGAGCGGCGGTAGCACCAGGCTTGGGCGAGCGAGTGCTCTCTCTCTCCAAGTGAGCCCGAACCGCGTGTGCGCGCTCTTCCCATCGGTTGCTCTGTTCCGCAGACCATCTCCACCTCGGTCTCTTTGTTGCGAGTTGTGCTGCTTTGTTGCGCGCTGTTGTTTGGCGCCAGCGCCTTCAACAAACAACAACAACGCGCAGTAGTGTACAACTTGCACCAACGACAACGAGCGAGAGCAGCGAGAGCAACAAGAGCGCGTAGTGCTCGGTCGAGTACGTGACGACGCGCGCTGTGTACACCCGACGCTTGGACGCAGTGACTCGAGTCGCAGGTCCCGCGTCGCGTCAGTGCGACTAGTCCACCGACGCCTCACTTGATCCACCCTTTTGCGTGCCGCGTTCCTGTCCGTGTCTCCGCCCTCCTCGCTCTGTCTCTACCTCTCGAACAAGCGATCGATCTGCGCTCGCGCACGGCCGCGACGACGCGCTCGCACAACCACTACAGCAAGAAGTACTCCGCAACGCACAAGCAAGACCGTGCACACGACTCGTTCGTCATCGCTTCCGTTTGACCAGACGCCGTCAAGAGCGCTCCTGCATCGATCTCTTCATCATTGCGCTCCACGTGACGGAGTTGACTGCATCGCGCGTCAAGGTCTCTGCTACCACACGCGCACCTCGAGTCCATGATGGCCAAACACGCATCTGCGCCAGCTGTGAAGCCGTCCGCGACCACCACGAAGTCGTCGTGCTCGACCGGGAACGGCGTTGCTGCTGTGGCGCCATTCCTCTCCACTCCATCACGCAAGCTTACGCAGCTGCTTGCGACGTCTGCACCAAGTCGCGTTGGGTCCGAACCGCAACTACACGCTGAGGGAGCGCGAAGTGGCTGGCGCTCGGCACTCTGGCCATCCAGCCCTGTGTTTCGGAAGAAGCTCCACAGCGACGCGTCGTCGAACCAGTCGCCTGTACCATCGAGGCTCAGTAAGTGCGTCAGTAGTAGCAGCAAAGCACTCGAGCGCGAGCTCATGGCTCCGATCCCGCTCTCGATCAAGAAGCGCGTCGACCAGCGCGAGCCGCAAGACGATGACGACAACGACAGCGACAGCGATGACAATTGCGCTCCAACTGCGCCTCGGTCGCTCCCAGCGTCTTTGACTGCGAACCGCGACTTCAGCAAGAGCGCTCGCGCGTCGGCGCTGCGCAGCTTGGATAGCCTCAAGACTGCGATGCCAGTTCTGAGTGTGCGCCTCCACGGCGGCGATCTCCACGTGCAGTCAGCAGAGCCGCAGCAGCACGTGCGCGTGTCCAAACCAGCCGTACTCGACGATCTGGCGCCAGCGCCAGTAACACTCGCAACGTGCGCGCCACCGCTGTCACCACCGCTGTCAGCCGACGTGCTCACGAAGCGGAGCTCGCTCGAGCAAGAGCTAGACGAGTTCATGGCGAATGCAGACGCCAAGATCGTCATGTTCCCCGACTACTTTGCAGACGATGAGAAGGAGCTCGTGAAGCGCGTGGCCGAGGAGCTGCGGCTCGGGTGCCAGATCGGCGAGCGCAACGTCGCAGTGTTCAAGACCGGCGAGTCGTGCGACAAAGCGTGGCCACGCGTCCGCAGTCGATCGTCTGTGACAGATGCAAGTGACGACGTCTTTGTCGACGTCTCGGAGCTCGCGCAGCAGGGCAAGGACTGCTTCATTGCGCGCTTGCGTCTGCGGCGCCTCAGCTCGGGCAGCGGCGTGCGGCGCAACATGCTCTGGGACGTCGCCGAGCTGACGCAGCGCGATGGCATCGCTGATCCAGTGTCGGAAGGCGAAGGCGGCGTGTACGCAGTGCAGTCGCGCTCGAGCGGCCAGAAGCTCGCGATGTTCAAGCCCGCTGAAGAGGAGAAGTTTGTGCGCGATGGACTCGTACCTGGCGAAGGCGCCGTGCGCGAAGAAGCTGCGTACGTGCTCGACTCGCGGAGCAATGGCTTTAGCGGCGTGCCACCGACTGCAGTCGCGCGGCTCCAGCTCTCGAACATCGGTCGTGCGAAGCAAGGCGCGGTGCAGCGGTTCATGGCGAGCAGCATCGGGAGCATGGAGGGCTTTGGCATGCCGTTCGACCTCGCAAAGGCCGATGCGTTCGTGCCCGTGGAGCAAGTGCACCGCATCGGCTTGCTCGACGTGCGCGTGTTCAACACGGACCGCCACCCTGGCAACATCTTGCTCATCGGCGACCGCGCACCGTACACGATGGCGCCAATCGACCACGGCTGCATCCTCCCGAGCTGGTTCCACTTGTCGGAAGCGCGCTTCGACTGGCTCGAGTACCCGCAGTGCAAAGTGCCGTTCTCAGCTGCTGCGATGGAGTACATTGCGTCGTTCGATGCAACTGGCGACGCGCAGGCGCTGCGCAAGCTCGGGATCCGTGAAGAGTGCGTCACGACGCTCAAGATCTGCACGCTGTTTCTCCAGCGCGCGGCGCTCGCAGGACGCACGTTGTTCTGGATCGGCTCGTTCATGCAGCGCTCGGGGTGCTTTGAGACGCCGTCAGAGCTCGAGCTGCTCGTGCAGCGCGCGTGCGATGCGAGCAACATCCCATTCACGTTTGTGCCAAGTGCGTTCGGCGAGCAGAAGGGCAGCATTGCGCCAGGCATCTTGAGTCGCCGACCGCCGCCGCAGTTCTTTGACGCGCTCGACGCGCTCATTCGCGACGCTGTTGCAGCTGAAACGTGATGACGCATCGAACACAGTGTACACTGCGAGCAGCACGTGCGTAGATGCCATGACGAGTGCATGGACGCGTTCGCTCTCGATCCATCAGTCCATCCGTGTGTTGCTTGCTGTGCCTTTTCGTGTGTGGATCGCAAGGCGCATTGTTGACTATCAATAAATACAACAGTGACTAAATATCACTACTGACATGATTATACTATTTTGTGCACGGATTTGCACTTTTGAATTGAAAGTTTGAATTGCCGCCGCATTAGCAAAAGTGTACTGCGTTGAAGCAATGGCGACCGAGATGCACCGCCGACGCTGGGCGGTCTACGACGACGAGCTCGAGGACAGCGACCAGACGATCTCGACCTCTCGGCGCGCTGCTGCTTCACTTGCGTCGCCGGCTACGAGACGTCGCGATGCGCCGCTGCCGCTCGCTGCACGTCCGTCGCAGACAATGAGTCACAAACGTCCGCCAGTCAAGTCGGCGTACTTTGTCGAGACAACCGACGACGACGAGCTCAGTCGGCATGGCACGACAGCGCTCGGTGCTGCTCCACATGCACTTGCAACGAGCAGTAGCAGCGCTCGTACAGGACGTCCACATCACGCAGCGCTCTCGTCACGCCACGCAATCACATCAACACAGGCTGCAGCACCTGAGCTCTTGGTGCCGCGTCTCCACATTGGCGCAATCGATTTCCCAGTCACGCGCAGTGTACTTTGGTGCGTCTGCTGCATTCGTCCTCACTTTGTTTGTCTCGCTTGCTGCATACATGCGCGTGGTTGGCGCTAACGAACATGCGATGAACACCTGCAGGGATCGCCGCGTACTCGCAGAACCCATCGGCGTGTCGATTGAGCAAGTGCTCCCGCGCTTCACAGTCGCTGCAGATGCGCTCAAGCGCGTGTTTGCGCTCTTCCGCGACCGTTGCGCAAGTACACGAACACACAGCGCCAGTCGCTCGAACGACGTGTTATGCTACCTCTGCGGCGACACAGCAACGCTCGTGAGTACCAAGCAGCTCGTGCTGTCACGCGTCGAAACGACGCAGGTACGAACAACAACATGCATCAATCGAGCGAGCGAGCGCCATCACACTGCTTCGACTGACGCTGCTGCTTCTCGCGCTCTTGGCACAACAGCAGCGCAAGGACAAGTGGGACCCGAGCGTCGTGTGGGTGCCAGTGCACGCAGTCTCAACAGGAGCTGAGACCGACCAGACTCTCGAGCTCCCGCAGGTACAGTGCAGTCTCTCTTGACGCGATTGACGCACACACACGCTACTGCTGTTGCTCACTCACCCATTACTCCACACTATCGCTGTCACACACACAGGCAACATACACAGCAGCGATTGCCACAGCACAGCAGGCGCTTGGAGACGAGCGGAATGATGCCGTGAGTTCAAAGCTCTCGCCGCGCTTGCTCGTTGCGTCATCAAGCGTCCACAGCGCCCAGCTCGAGTTCCAGCTCGAGTGCTGCGCGCCGCCGCTGCTCCTCCGCTTTGCGCTCATTCGGAGCTTGCCGCTGCTCATGACGCCACTCGCTGCTAGCTTGTCGCGCCAAGAGTTTGGTGCTGGCTCAGCCGTACGACGCAGTGGGTACTTGACGCTCGACCGCGCGCGCAAAGCCGTGCCAGTGCTCCGGACCGACCCGCTCGTGCTCCAGCGACCGATCGTCGGCGTCTGGGTCTACGGCGTGCCACTTAGCGATGAGTGGAGCGACGCGACAGCGCGCGCGCAGATGGCAGACCCGTACGTGTACTTTGCCTGTCTGACGTACGTGGCGTCGCAGACGATTCGAGAGCGCGTGGAGCTGAACGCGAACACGTTCCTCGTCGCGATCTACCCGTCTGGACACGCGTCGTCGCTCCCACGCTTCTTCGAGTGCAGCTTCTCTGAGCTCGTCGACCGCGCGCGCGGAGCGCCACTGCCGCTCGAGCTGTATGCGCAGCGCCAGTCATGCCTCGTCGGCGTCGCGAGCTTTGCCAGTGACGTCGACTTTGCGCTGAGCTCGTCGCCGAGTGGTGCGTGGGAGCGCGCGAAGACCGAGTGCGGGGTCCCAACGGTGCCTTCGACCACTCATGAGCGCAGCGACGAGAACACAGCGCCGCGCGTCTTTGATACGAACGAACAAGTGCTCGCAGCGCTCGAGCGCAGCACCGACGCATTGGAGTCAACGCGCGTTCGCCGACCGTTTGCAGCGTCCGCATGTCCGACGATGCGCCGCGCGGATGGCGACAACAAGAGCGCGAGTCAGCGCCAACAGCGTGCGGACAGTGTCGACGCAACAGAGTCGCGCGCTGCAAGCAGTCGCAGTTTCGAGGGAACCGACTCGCGCCGGTCGTTCGCGCGCGTGACGTTCGAAAGCCCTCGGTCGGTGGACAAGCTGAGCGATGCATCGCTGCCACTCGACGAGAGCGAGAACGAGAACGCTCATCCAAACACTGCGCGTCCAGTCGAGACCTTTGTGAGCGACCGGAAGTCCCATCAGCGTGCGAGTTCGCTTCCAGCAACAACAGCACTTCCGTCGCCACTACACAGCGACGACCACACACATGAGACACCATCATCACTATTTGCGGCGGACGCGACGCCGCCAGTACGCAGCTGTTGCAAGACGCAGGCGCTCTTGACGATTCAGCACCAGCAGATCCTGGAGAACCAGCAGCGCCAGCTCCACGAGATGCAGGAGCAGATCGCCCACCTCCGGCAGTTGCTCCGTGCGTCAAAAGCGCTGGATCCAGCGTCGCTCGACGCAGACGCGAACGTCAGTCGCGCATCTAACGCTCGTGACATCTCGACTCGTGTGCTTGACGAGACTGAGCGAGGCGACAACAACAGCCAGAGCGACAGTGAAAACGGCGACGCCCATGATCAGCACTATGGAGCAGAAGAGTCGGCGGCTGGGCTGCACGTAGCGAGCGAGTACGCAGAGGAGGCGCTTGATCCTGAGGCGAGCAACGCGGACCTGGACGGCGAGACACACCGGGACGATGGCGAAGACGACAACAGGAACAACAACAGTGTCGACAATGCTGCTACTCTATCTGTGATGGCACACGCTCATGGTGACGATGGAGAAGAAGATCAAGACGAGCACGCAAGCGACAATGAGAGCTCGCTGCACCTCTCGTCGCTCAGCAACGCGTCGATGCGCTCGGACCTCTCGTCGCTCTCGTCGTCGCTCGTTGGTGCGCAGCTCAAAGCCAAGCTCCGAGCCTCGAGTGGCCGCAAGAACGACGCGTTGAGTACATCGCGCCGGTCTAACGCCAGCAGCCGAAGCAGCAGCAGTAGCAGTCGAAGCTCCACGGGTCGAGACGTACACGAGCAACGCCGCATAGACCGTTCTGCTCCCTCTGCTCGCAGGCGCACGTCGTTTGGATGCGGCAGCGAGCGCAAAGTCGACGACTCGGACAACGACAGCGACGACCTGCCACCCACTCGCTCAGCTCCGTTCGAGAAGATGCTCACGCCCGATAGCTACTTGAAGCGCCACGGCGCGCTCATAGATCGTCACGGTGGGAGTTGCTACACGACAGCACCAACGACGCTCGACCTCCACAGCTTCTGCGTCCCGCGCATCAAGTTTGCGCCTGCGCGGTCACCTCGCGGCTTTGACGCGAGTCTCTCAGACTCGGACGACGAAGAGTTCCGCCTCATTGAGCAAAAGTACAAGCGCTTGCTCGCGTCGTAGCGCAGTTCGTCCGTAGACGCAGCGAATGAAGCGAGCGCAATCGTTCAAGTGGCGGATGGTAACGACTCGCTCTCTACCTCATGTGTGCCTGATGTTGTGGTGTATTTCTCCGCACTGAATGACGACGACAGTCGTGTTAGCGAACGGCGAGCTGGTTCGAGCGCTTCTCGCTGAGTCCTGGACCCTCGAGTGCATGGTGATCGTCGTCTTCGCTCTGCACTCGCGCCTGCTCGCGCTGAAGATCGCGACGCAAGTCGACTGCGATCGCAGCGAGCTCCGCGACGCGCGCTTCGAGCTCGAGGATCCGCGCGTCTCGGATCGCGACCTGCTGCTTGGCGTCTTCGACTTGGAGAAACAGCTTGTGCACGACGGTCTCGACCGACACATGCTCTTCGACGCAGCTCTCACTACCGCTGCTCCAGTCGCCCTCGTCTGCGAGTGCTGGGCCGCCGCTTGTGTCGTCGTCTTTGTCGCTACTTGCGTCGTAGCGTATGCGAGTAGTGTTCGCTGAAGCAGCCGCCACGCGTTGCTGCAGTGCGAGGATGCGCTTCTGCTTGTCTGCGGCAGGAGCATGACTACTGACTGTGCGTCGTCGGTGTACGTCCTGCTGACGCAAGCAGTGTACCGGTGCCTGTGCGAATGCTCGGTGCAGCGCACGCAGCGTGTGCACTTCGCATCGAAAGCGCCACGTGCACACAGCGTTGCGCACAAAGCACTTGAGGGTCGACACAGCAGCAGCGCTTGGTTGGTGGCGACCTTCGTTGTGCGCCATGACGCTTCAACGTCAATCAGCTACTGCCACTGCTGCTGCTGCTTGAGGGTCTGCGCGTGCGCACGAGCGCACACGAAGAACAATGCGACAGCGAGAGGCAGGACGTCGACATGAACGCATCTCATGGTTGCTCAGTTTAGCGACTCACTACCTCGACCCTCTCTACTACCGTCATCATTGTCGTCTTCGTCGTCATGGCTCACGCAGCGAGCTCCTGGACCGAGTGTGTCGCATCGGCACTGCTCGATGGCGCCACAGGTGACGGCGCGGGCTTGACGTACACGAGGTACTCGACTGGGAGCTCAATCACACTCAGCGCCGGTGCCTTCGCGCTGCTTCCTACCGCTTGGCGCGCGTGGATGCGGAAGCGAAAGCGGTTGAGGTCGTAGATGCCTGCGCTGAGGAAGCACGCGCGGAGCTTGATCGTCTCGTGCGCATTCGGTGCGAAGTCGAGCATCGTCTTCTTCGTCACGCCGGCCCAGAAGAAGTGCGGTGACGCAGCGCTCGCACTCACGCCTGCGAACAACGGGTAGCTACTCGAGGCTTTGCCTTCGCTCGGATGAAGCATCTCGAGCGTGCAGTCGATCGGCGCAGACGTCATAGCGCAGTCATTCCGGATCGTCATGACAATGTCGAGCTCGGCAAAGCTCACGCCTGAGGCGCTAGCAGCAGGCTGGAGCACGATCGAGTCGGCGTACTCGAGCGTGACGTTCAGCGGACACGCGTTCGGTCGCAGCGGTGCGCGCACTTTGATTGGCGTCACGTTTGCTTGACCGATCACTCGGCGACGCACGCTCGTCTCAGTCGACCACACGAGCACGAGATGTCCGTCAACATCGAGCGAGTTCAAGAGCGCTGCGCGCGACGTTGGCTGCGGACTCGCTCGTCGCCGCGCCTCCTCGTTGTCGGCAGCTTGCTCCTCTGTCTGCAGGCTCTTGAGCGCCTTGTTCTCGCGTCGCACGCTCTGGATCGTACGAAAGCCACCGCCACCGCCATTGCGCTTGCCGTCCGGACCAGAGCCGCTTCCGTCTGAGTCAGCTTGGAGCGCGTCGCGCACGAGCGCCTGCGCGTTCTCGATGCACAAGAACTGCTCCACTGGGAGATCATTCGCATCTGACGCACTCACTGGAGCGAGTGCAAGCACGCTTGTGCTCGAGCTGACCGAGTCCACATCGTCTGTCGTCGTTGATAGTGCTGCTGTCCGTGGCACAATGCGGAAGTAGCTCGTGCTCGCCTCTTGAAAGCCGAGCTGCGTCGAGTCGCGCACTGGATCTGGACGTCCCGAGTCAGCTCCATGCGCCGACGGAAAGCGCTCGATCGTCCACGCACGACTCACGCACAGGAGCTGCTCGAGTCGCACGGAGTCGTGCTGCTCGCCGTCGCGGCGGTCGTTCTGTACAGTCACACCGAGGATGTACTCGCCATTCGTGCTGTAGCTCGGTGCGACTGCGTACGACACGCTCACGCACGGCAAGAGGTTCAGGTCCAGTGCGATGCGCACACTGCGGTGTGGCAGCAGCGCCGATTTCGCTGCTGCGTCGTCGCCGCTCGCGTTGCGGTACCGAAACACGAGGCGAGCGCGCAACCGCCCGGGTACAATGCCTCGTGCCCACACAGCGATGCGCTTGCTCTCGCCAGGCGCGAGCTTCACGTCACTCAAGTCCAGGACGTGGCCGCTTGCGCCAATGTACGACGCGAGCTGCGTCGATGCAGCTCGATTGTCGCTCGCGACGCACAAGAGCAAGTCAGAGCAGCAGAGCTGGAGGTCTGCAAGCTCTGCACTCCCGCCGTTCACGAGCATCACGTCCATCTTCGCGATCTCGCCGACGTATGCCTCTGTCGGTGCGTTCTCGACTTGGACACCGAGCCACGGCATCGCGCCAATGACGTTCGCGATCAAGCTCGTGTTTGGTGCACGCGCACGCGCTTCGCGGTTCGCGCGCGTGTCTTGCAGCAGCGGTCCTGGGATATCGAACGCGTGCTCACCGTGGACGTCGCCGCCGCAGATCGACCAGCGCACACCACTGAGGCGCAACACGCCACGGACGTGCGGCGTCACGGCCAAGCGCACGCGCTCTTCGCTGCACGGCAGGAGCTGCAAGTTGACGCGACCGACAGTGATGCGCACTGCCTCGCTCTCGTCCTTGCTCGTATCGTGCGGTCGCGGCTCTGGGACGTCGATCACCGCGTCCGTGGCTGCAGCCGCTGTGCCTGGCGCCGACTCAAACTTGCCAAAGAGGTGGACGTCTTCGACGTCGACGGCGCACGAGAGCGCGTTCTTCATGACAAACTCGACGTAGATCGGCTCACCGAGCGCGTAGTTCTCCGGCTTCTTCACTTGCTGCTTCTTGTTCCGGAACGTGACGTTGAACGTCGACGGCTGGTGGAGCCACCGGTTCGCACTGCTGCTGTCGTGACTCGTGTCAGCGCCACTGGCGCTCGTCGCGAACTGATGGATCTGGTTCTGCTTTGCGATCGTCTGCTCGAGCGCGCGCCAGTGCTCGGCGTCTGTCGTGCTGCCGTCGATCTCGCGGTTGATGCCGCAGGCGTTCCCAGGCGCAAACACGACTGTCGACGAGTCCTCGAGCTCGGGCATGACGAGGTTCTTCACAACGAGCGTCTTTGTCCCGAGCACCTTGTCGGTCAAGAGCATAGGGCCGTTGCGCGAGAGCGTCGCAGGCACCGACGCGCTGTCGCCGCTGTTGCTTGCAGCGAGGAACTCTTTCACGATCAGCCCAAACTCGTACAGCAGCGCCTCTTGCTGACTCGCCGAGTTCCGACCCGTGCCAATGAGCTTGAGGAAGAGGTTGATCGACGCGATCGGGTCGCTCAAGCGGTTCGCCTGCTGCGCGAGCGTAAAGTTGATGTGGTCCTCGACTTGGAACCAGCCGCTGGTGTCGTAGATCGCTCGCGCGAGCGCGTAGCACCGTGCCGAGTGCGCGCGGTGACCGAGCGAGTCGTACACGTGGCCAGCCATGACCATGCGGAAGCCGTACTTGCGGAACTTGGGCTGCCGCGACTGGATGTCGCAGAGCGCTGCGCGCTCCATGAGCACGGCGGAGCAGATGCCTTGCTCCATGGTCGAGCCGCGGATGAGCGCAGCCGAGGCACTGTCCATGTAGTCCGTGAAGAGTCCCGAGTGGCTGAGCGTGTTGTAGATCTCGCCTGCGACGACTGCTGCGCGCACAGCGAGTCGCGCTGTCACGAGCGAGTTGCCTTTGACGTAGATCGCCGTGGCGGACTCGAGCGCATTCGTCATCTGCATCGGCGAGCCTCTCGTCAAGAGGAGACAGAGCGCGATCATCTCGTTCGCATTCGCGCAGTGGAGCGTCGACTTGTCCGACTTGTAGTCGTCGCGCACGAGGCGATACATCTGCAGCGCGAGGTCGTAGTCGCGCACCACGAACGCCGTGTCGCCCAAGAGTCGCGTCTGCGCTTCGATCGAGTCGCAGCGGTACGTCACGGACGCACTACTGCTTGACGCGCGCATCGACAGATCCTTGGGCTTGCGCAGCCACGACTTGAAGACATTCTTCACGCCTTTCTTCATCGCCGACACGATCTCGTTGAGCTGGAAGATCCGCGCCTCGAGCGCCGCGAGCACGAAGCGCAGCCCGACGTCGCGCACAAACGCTGTCATGCGCAAGACGTCGTCGTTTGAGAGCATGCTCCCGACGTACTCGGGCGCGAGGATGTCGTTACTAACGCTGTTTGTAAACAGCGGACGTCGGACGTACGGGTGCTCGGTCCAGAGCCGCGCGTGCTCGCGTGCGTCTGGTCGCTCCGTCGCGAACGAGTTGAGCCGCAACACTGTGCTTGCCTGTGGTGGGAGCTGAAGACTCAGCAAGATCGCTTCAGGGTCGATCGACGTGCCGTCGGCCTCGGCATTGTCGTGCACGACGACGTAGAACTTGGGGATGTTTGGGTCGTAGAGACCGTTGAGGAACGCCGGCGGGAGATTCCGCACCGCAGCGAGCTCTTCAAAGCAGTGGCGCGGGTTCCCGTCAGTCGACGACACAGCAAGGAGCATCGCTGCAGGCTGACACAGCATGCTGTACTCTTCGCAGCGGAACGTATCCAAGAGCGTGCGCTTGAACTCGCGGTACCACGGCAGCGGATCCGTGTTTGGTGCCGACGCAGCGTTGTCCGATGCGACGCCAATCGCACGCAAGTACACTGGTACGTCATCGACACTCACGATCTTTGGGATGTCGAGGTCGATCGCTGACTGTCCGCCGCTCGCGCTCCGTGGCGGGTGTCGCGCAATCTCTTCATTCAGCAACCGCGAGGCGTCCTGCAGTGCGAGCGTCCCGAACTGCGTCGACGCAACGAACTTGAAATTGAAGCCTGCGAGTGTGAACTGGTGACTCACGGACCGCAGCGGCGCGTCGGCCTGAGTGATCATCGAGAATGCATTCAGGAGCTCGGCAAACGCAAGACCGTTCTTCTGCGCAATGCGCTCGACCTCGGGAGTCGTGCACGTGAGCACGAGCGGCGCAAAGGTCTCTTGGACCCACCTCTCCATGTGCTCCATCTCGCCCTACTTGTGCTGCACTTCGTCCGCAGTCGCTGCGGTCGTCGTCGCACGCGTGTACGCAGCGATCGATCACGAGGAAGTCGAGCTTTCTTCTTGTCGATCAAATCGATCACAAGACGATCTCAGCTCAATCCAAACATTAAAACCCTATCCTAAAAGTTATGGTAGAATTCACTCACTATTCAGACCGCTTTTATTAATGGCCCTTGCACTATTTTGTCCAATTACAATCGATACATCTGATGTATCAACCAATCAGAGGATGCCTGTCAGCCAATTTGTGATTATTTGTGATTCCGACCATTCCGACCAATATTTTGTCGGAATCGTTTCCAGAATATGTGTCCACGCATACAAAATTTAGATCAAAGACACCACCCAGAAAATATCTTCACCACTCCATCCACAAGGACAAATCCTAGAAGTAATAGTTAACTAGCGTGGTGCACATATATTTAGACATGCTCGCGCCGACTCCCTCCAAGCGGCAAAGAGTGCAATTTGAAAAGATGGACGCCCTTGTCGCCAGCACACGAAAGACGCGCGTCTCGGCTCGCAGCGCGTTCGCTCGCTTTCTCAAGCAGCAGGATGTAAGCGAGGACTATGTCCACGCTTGCATCCGCGCTGACGCGTCTGGCGCCCGCTTGGTTGCTGTGATTGAGAGTTTTGGCATGTATCTTGTGTGCAGTGAAGGGAAGGATGGCAATTTTTTGGTATTGAACTCTGTGCTGTCGTACTTCCGCAACATGAAAGTGATTTTGATTGTCATGTATCCTCTGCAGCGTGTGTATGCCAAAAGTGCATTAATGGGCAAAGCGAGCTTGCTGACGAGCGCATGCAAAAGAAGAAAATATGGCGGGTTTGTTCATTCGGCGCCACCATGTATCAACAGCGATCTGTCGTCCTTGTTGCACTGTGTGTATGCGAATGCGAGTAACGATCGTGATTATCAAGATGCGGCACTGTTCTGTTTGATGTGGTATTGTTTTGGGCGTGCTAGTGACCTAGCGTTTGCTCGCAAAGAGCACCTGGCGATGTCTGCGGACGGAGCGCTGTTTGTGCGTCTGTTGCGCGTCAAAACAACGCAAGAGCAAGGGCTCACGCTGGCGCCAGAGCGCACGGACTTCCTTGTCTCTCCGCTTTTCGCGCTTGGCGGTGCGCTTGCTATGCAGCGCTCGCCATCGACAGCACTGCTTAGTCAGCTGCCCTCGATGGTGACGCCGCAGGCAATCGCGATCGAGGACACCGTCTCGTTGTACGCCCTTCTTCAGACAGAGGCCGCGTTGCTGCGCGACGCGGCGTCGATCGCAGCGAGCATGGAGAACGGCAGCGCCGACACAAACAGCAACGACGGCAACGAGAACAAGATACCGAAGAAGAGCATCAAGAACGAGATCGGCGTTCATCGCTACATCAACCGTTTGTTGAAGCGCTTGGAGCCGCAGCGTCCAGTGACCGCGCGGCTTACCTCGCACTCGTTCCGGCGCGGTGGCGCGTAGCACGCGAACGGCTGCGACCGCCTGTCTGTCCAGTGGATCCTCGACCGTGGGGGTTGGAGTATGTCTGCGACCAACAAAGGGTTCGCGTACATCTTCAATACCCCACGAGAGGATCGTAAGGTGGCGCGCTATCTGAGCGGCTGGGCGCCGGAGGAGACGCCACTCGTGCCCGACGCCAGCTGCCTCGACTCACGAGCGCGCGAAGGAATCGCACGCCCGCTCGACCGGTTATTCTTGCTGAGCAGCGGGCACGCCCGCGCTGAGCTTGAGGTCGACGTGACTGTGCTCGACGCGCTTACAGCGTCGCTCGACCGCCGCTATCCGCGTGCGAAGGCGCTGCAGGAATGCGTGCCGCTGGTGAAGCGAATCGAGCAATGCGCGCTCGAGGCTGGGTACGATGCGACTCAGCTGCTGGCGTGGTCGGCTGCGCTCGAGGTAGCGCTCGTCGACGGGGCGGCGGCAGCCAGGCTCGGCGAGACTGTAATGCAGGCGGGCGACGAAACGCAGCTCGGCACGAGATCGCTGGAAGTGGACGTCTTTGAGGCGCAGTGCGGGGGTCGACTTGGTGCCGGTGGTCGCCCAGATGCTGCAGCAGGTGCGCGCCATGCGCCAGCCAATCGTTGTCCTTGAGGGCTGGCATGCCGAGAAGACCGCAAGAGAAGCGGAGCCGAGAAAAGAGGGAGGTGTCGGCGGCGAAGTCGATGCTGCGGAACAGCCGCCGTTGAAGAAACGGAAGAAGTCGTCGCCAACTAGCCCGGCCGCAACGTGGTACGATTGGTACACGTGCGAGCCGAGGCTGTGGGAAGTCGGCCACAACCAGCGCCGCTCCATCGCGCGCCACCTTACCGCCTTCATGAGGCTCTTTATCGTGGACGGGTACGTGTTACTCGAGTCGAGCGACACGTACCGCGGCGACGTGATGGCTCTAGGGGAGACGGCGCAGGCGGCAGCGCTCGCGTTCCTGCGCGAGTGGGGGTCACGCGCGGCGAGCAGCGGCACCGTATTGCGCGAGATGCACGCGCGGCACCACGCTGGTGAGCTCGACGCTCGCATCGCCGCGTTTCAGAAGATGCGCGCAGCGGCGCTTGTTGTCGACCCGACGCCACTGCCATCGCTCGATATCCTGGCGCCGAAGGCGCCGTGACGCGTGGCCGCACTTGCGAGTCTCGTTGAGACATACATATACATCTATACATAGCAATCGCATTCACATTCGCGGTCGTAGACGCTGGCGCAGCCGCTGGTGTAGACGCAGAAGAGGTTGCACTCACACTTGCTAATCGACATACGTCGTGATGTAGCACGAAGTGCCTCACTTGGGGCTCTCTGCAGCTCGTTATGGAAACATGAATCGCAAACTCACTCGTGCACACACCGCTCACCATTGCTGTCGATGTGCCGCCGCTGCTATTACTGGGTATGTGGACGTGCGCGTATGCGCACTTGTGCGGTGCGTGCGTATTTGCACGTGCGTGCGTGTTCGTTCGTGCGTGGGCGTGCGCGCGTGCAATTTGTTGTTGTTGTTGTTGCTGCTGCTGCTCTGTCGTCGTCGTTGTTGTTTTTGTTTGCGTTCGGGGTTGCTTGCTGTTGTTGTTGTTCTTTGCTGATGTCTTCGTCGGCAGCGTTTTAGCTGTCGCACATGGCGTGCGCGGTCGCTCGGGCTTGCTTGCTTGAATAACGCACGCATACATATATACACACTCATGCAATCACACCATGTACGTGAAGCGCCACCTCGCCGCTCGGCTCACTGGTATGCGCGCGCGAGCAGCGCTAGGGAATCGGGCAGCGATTCCCCCGCGCTGCCGCGCAAGATTCGATTTCGCACATGTAGTATGCACTCAATCGCCGGTGCTGTAGTCGGTGGGTGTGCTGCGCGCTGGTTGCTGCTGTCGTTGCGGCGACTGCTGTTGGTGAGACTAGTGCTGCTGATGGGCTGCTGGTGTGGCTGGTACTGTTGCTGGTGTGGCTGCTGCTGCTGGTGGTGTGGCTGCTGCTGCTGGTGGTGTGGCTGCTGCTGCCGCGGCTTCGTGCCAGCCGTGGAGGGGGTGCCGCCGGGCGCTGTTGTTTTGTATCGGGCCTGCGCTCGCTCACCGCCATCGATCTCGCGCGTCGCCACGCGTCGCCCTCGCACGTCGCCCACCCTCTGTTTTCGCCTCCCCTTTCTCTCCGTCAGAACGTCGCAGAACAAACCACTCAAACGCATATTTTGACTCATCATATGTCATTTCGTCCTTGTTGGCGTAATTTGTCTGAATCACAGTCACTTTCGGATTCGACATGGTATGGTTTAAAGCCCGACGTTGTATCCGCCAACATGCTGGAAAATCTCACATGTTGTACTCTACAACATGTTTTAATAGCAATGGCTAGGAAAACGTTTAAGATACTAAAATGAATATAACTCTCCGCTGTCCGACCTGATTTGAAATCTCGTTCGTAAACTGACAGATGTTGTACGATACAACATGACAGAAAAAGCCTATATTTAATCTAAGAATGACCATCAGTAAGTACGACGCCTGCGCTTGGAAAACGCGACATGAAAATATCTGATTAGTCGGGAAAGTCGAAAAGCAAGTTGTTGGAGACAACATGAACAGCGCACATGTTGACAAAACGCACAAGCACCGAGTGACCCATTTATTGGGAGTGCTACATTTGGCAATACATCGGGTATGGTTTCACATGATGACTGCGCAAAAGTGTTGAACCAAAGAGCAAATGTATTGACTTAGGATGGGTTCACTCGCACACACATCACAACGACTGCACTCGCAGACGGATTGCACGCCGGTCGATTGTCATGTACACAGTGTCTGTGCACCAGTCGCACACACACGTCATCACTCGAAATCCTCGCTCGCGCTCTCCTGCGCACTGTTTTCCTCGCTCGCCTTCTCGCTTGCCTCACTTTCGCCATGCACATCGTTGTCTTAACTCGATGTCGCCGCGTTACGCCGTCGCTTTGGTCGCTGTTTGCCGCTAGCCGCTCGCATTTGGATAGACCAGCCCACGCGAGGTTTTGGGATCGCGCTTCCAGCATCCCATTTGAGGTGCCAGATCTGGTGGCATGTGAGCGCGTTGCCTGGCCAATGCGGCAACACACGTGTGCACAAGTGCGTGCTGCGTACAACACGAAGGCGTTAGTACAAGCGTCGCGCAGATCCACACCAAAAACAACCCTCACGCCATGCGTACCGCTTCGCGTCTGAGATCGAGCACCCAGGGCAGTAGAACTTCGTGGCGCGTCGCTCACCCACGCGAGTCTTGAGCGTCGAGCACACTTTGCACTGGCGTTGGCGTCGCCGCTTGTTCTGCGTATCGAGCACCTGGAAGTTTGGGCACTCCCGAGGCTCGTGCTCGATGCTCATCGGCTGCACAAGTGCTGCCTTCGTGGCTGGACTCTCGGCTAGACGCTGCAAGGGTACGAGCGTGAGCGTGCGCGCGTGCGAAAGATGCATCAGTGGTTCGAAGTACATGCGCATGCAAACGCAACGTACCGCTTCGACGAAGTAATCACGCGTGAGCAGAAGGAGTTGCGCGTGCAACTCGACAAGGAAGCTCGAGTGAGACGCCTGCGCGCGACCTGCGCTCTTTGCGACCTCCTGGTGCACTACGAACGCGTTCACAGTTGCCATGTCGGTCAACCCGAGAAACAGCGCTTTGTACTACTTGGTGAAGCGCAGTGATAGCTGGACAGAGTAGCGTTGCAACCGTAGCTGGTCATGAACATCTACTCCGCCCATCCGTCTGTGGTAGTCGCGGACAATGGAAGGGCACGGCACTGTGATCTTTGCACCACCTGGCTGCCGGCGTTCTGTTGCACATGTTGCACATACAACATGTCATCAGTGGACATGTTCGCGCGTACATCATGTGAGACGTGGAGATGATAGAGACATACTGTAGACGCACCGCAAGTGACCATTTCACGACTGCCGCCCGTCGCAAGCATCTCCACGGGTCTGTTGTCCCATCAGAGAACCGCCGTCATGTCTGGGCACGACTTCGCCATTGCTAGCTGCGTCGTCCCGCGCTCGACGCTTCGCGGTCGCGGCCGGTTCTTCTCGCTGACAGCCGCCAGGTATTAAACACGGCGCGCCATGATAGTTCCGACCGAGTACACGCGGCGGTGGAAAAGCTCGAGTGCGAGTGGTACCGAAGTGTAGAATCGATCCATTGCAACGGCGTGGAAGACACCTGGGCGCGGTGGTGGGAGAGCCGCGTTCAGGTTGCGCAAGACTGCGGACGGACCCGTGTTCGGATCGCCTGTTGCTGCTCCGACTGCATCAGACATTTGAGCTTTGCCGCAGTAGACTTCAAGTCTGGTACGCAAGCAGATACGACATGTCAACAGTTTGTATGTTAGCACATACAACATGTGGACTTGCACTAAAAATATGTGGGCTCGCGCACTGACCCCAAGGTCGATGCGCAAGCGATATGAATATACGCACAAATGCTATGATGTGTAGCACACAGTGCGTACCTCGTGCAGTACGATGTCGTCGCGTAGCAGGTCATGAAGACCTTTGTTCCCCACTTGTGGGGCTTGTCTTTGTTGTACTGGCGCGTGCGGTTGTATCGGCTTCTTGACGGGATGATCGCTTCGTCGAAGGCGAGTACAGCAGGAGTTTTGAAACCCTTCTTGAACGTCCGCTGCAAACAGTCGATCACCGGCCACACCTTCCACGCTAGATCAGTTGACGCAGCCGCTGCGTTGATGTTGGAGAAGTGCAGGTTCTTCAGGATGTGTGCAAAGCGATTCTTTGGCAGGTACTTCCCGAATGTGCCGGCGGGGAGAGAGCCGGTTGTGGTGCTTGACCAGTGATCGCGGAAGCTCCGCGTGCATGGCGACAGCACGTGTGCCATCATGAGCCCGATGCAGTGCAGAATCTCGTGTGGCTCGATGTCTTTCTCCCGCCGCTCACGCGCCTCGATTTGCCCGATCGTCAGCTTCTTCGGCTCATGTTGCGCTTTGTACCGGCGCTTGACACGCTCGTTCATCTTCTGCGCGTTGTACCGGTTGGAGTTGCACTCAGTCGATCGCCACAGGCTTCTGGGCATGAAGTACAGGAACAGCGAGAGAGCCGACCCTGACGCCAGTCTTGCTGGGCGAGATGGTCCGGTCTCTCCACTATACAGCTTTGGGTAGTTGAGGTCTTCTGGAAAGTTGTTCGCATCTGCATGTTCACAGATACAACACGTGAGTTTGCGCACATGTTGTAACAAGCTACATGGTCTGTTCGTGCCGACGTACCAGTCTCCCAGCCGTCTGTTCGCATCTGGCCGATGGCGTTCGGGTTTCGAGCAAGCGCCAAATTTTGATCTGGTGTCATATCGCCCCAGTCGTGACGGTCCACGACCTCAGTCGATGCTTCTTCATCGACGTCTGTGTCGGACGCAATGCTCGACTCGTATCCCGCTTCGCTCTCATCCCCAACGTCGCCAAACACGTCATCCGAATCGTCAAGCTCGTCACCCGAATCGAGAACCTCGTACCCGCGGTCAGTCAAGCGTCCAGGCTCCACGACGTTGATGTCTGGCGCATACACTCGACCTGGTGTTGCTGCCATCAGGAATGCGATCGACGACCTACACGTAAGAACGCACAACATGGTAAGATTGCATACATGTTACAACATACGGCAGGTGGACACAAACATACCGAGCGGGTGTCCGTGGAAGCTTGTCTTCTTGTTCGCCACTGCCAGAAGACGCATTGGCGCACTGAACTTCGTCGTCGACATCTTCGCCGTCAAGCTCAGCACTGACGTAGCCGTCTTGTTCTGCGTCGAGATCGCCGTCGCTTCTGCCCATACGATCGCCTCCCTCTGGTTCGTCAGCGGCACCCGTGACAACCAGGCGTGAAGTTGTCAATGGGCTTTTGTCAGATCTGTCCGACAGCTCGATAACGTCGTCTGGCTCGAAGTCGTCGTCGTTGTCGTACACTGGTGCGCGCGCTATTTTCTTCGACTTCGCATTCATCTTCCTCGCAACGTCCGCGATCGCTCGACGCACCGCAGCGCTTGCACGTACTTCGTCTAAACGAGCAAGACGAGAACCTTCAGACGCAGACGTTGTATCCACGGGAGGACGAGTGCTGGCGGAGGCCTTCATCTTCGCCCGCTTGTTCGAACTTGCCGCAACAGAAGCAGCGTACTGCATCTCGGCCTTGCGCTTCGCACAAGCCCGTTGGTGCGAGAGCTTTTTGCCCGACGCTGGTGGTTTCGCAGGAAACAACGAACGCGCAGGTCGCGACGAGCGGTAGTCGGGATTTGCGGACTACATGTATGCAGTAGCAACATGTAAGTTTGCGAACACGTTGTATGTGCCAACAAGTAAGTCTTACGCACCGTGCGAGAAGTCGCGGCATTCGCTTGGTCGTCGGCGTCAGTCGCAGCAGTCGCTTGGTCGTCCGCGTCAGTCGCTTGGTCATCGTTGGCAGTCGCTTGGCCATCGATAAGTCCGTCGCTCGTTCGCCGCGCAGGTAGAGCTGATGTTCAAACAGGGCTCGAGTGCGTTGCGCAGAGTTCATCGACGCAATACGTTCGCGGAAGCGCGCGGCTTCATTGCGCGTCTCGCGTCGTGGCGGCATTGGTTTGGCGGTTTGTCTAGCTGGTCTCTCTCCGTCAGCGTGAATCTCGAAATGAGGGGGAGTTCGCATCCACCGGTTTGCGTGCGAAAGTTCGTTTGAATGTGGGTGATGATGTATGTGCTCTGTCGCTGTACATCACTCAAGTCACGATTCTTGCCAACACTCGGCATTCCTCACCTAACCCTGTGCATTTTGGTCACTGTTGGCTAATCGCCTTCAAAGAGGGCGATTTGCGAAATAGGTGTTTATCTTGAAATTTGTATCAAACGAATACTTTTTCGGGCGTTTCGAGCCAATCCCTATTATTAACATGTTGTCTGTTAACGTGTTCGAAAAAAGGCACGCTTACAGATACAACATCGGACACTGGTGGGATAAACGCCACTTTATATAAACGCCAGTTTGCACGAAAACGGCCATGTCAAAGTTTTCCTCCAAATGCACAGGGTTAGGTGGCCAAACGGACACAAAAAGGCATAGTGGGATGCAATCAAGTGCTTTGAGAGGTCTGGTTGTTTGAAAAATGGCGCGAACTCGTGGCGGTTTGAATCACCAACACGCGTCTCCACCATTCACTTGAGTATTCGCCGAGAGAACACCAGACCATCCGTGCGTGCACGGCGTGTGGTTGCATGCATTGCTACATATGTGTATGTATGTGGACTCACGATCTCATGCGCTCGTTGCATGCGTGTCTGCGAAGGGAGCTATGTCAAAACGCGTCATTAGAGCAAACAAGAAAGCGCAGCGCATGCTGTGGCAGCGCGACGCCGACGACGAAATCGCGCCAGTGGCCCAGACGTGACACCCGATAGGCAAGGACGCGGCATACCTGATTGCGCGTGGTTGCGCGCAAGTGGAGGAGAAGCGTGCTGTGAGTCGTAAGAAAGAGATGAAAACGCGGGCAACAAGCCGCGCGACGACGCCAGCGCCTGCTACACCGACATCTAAACATGCTGCGACGACGCCTGCTCCGACGGCCCTGCTGTGCCAGCACCTGCTCCGACAACGCCTGCTGCGTCTGCTAGCCCTGCAATAGTTCCTGTAGTGCCTCGTGCAGCACGTGCGTCGCCGCGCACGCCGCCAGCGTCAAGGAAGAAACCGCGCGCAAAGACCAAGAAACAGCTTGAGCGTGAGGTGGCGGCAACAGCAGCGGCAACCGCGCGCGCCCAAGAAAGACAGCGCACGCGAGTAGCGATCAAGGCCACTGAAAGGCAAGGCACGGCAGATGGGCAAACAGCTGCAGCACGATTTGCCTAGGCGCGTCGTACCAGTGATCGGCTCCAAGAAGAGATACGACATGAAAGACTCGAAAAAATGCAGCATAGCAGATCGGCACCGGTACCGCAGGCGACGCAAACACCAACTCAACTGAGCGAGTACGTCGCGCTCGGATCAGACGAAGAAGGAGACGGACCTAACGCATGGAGCGAGGATGGAGAGATAGTGGCCGAACCAGACAGTGACGCAGAACCGTACGAGAAAGACGACGACCCAGCGACTGACGAGCACAACGCGGCCATGGACGGCGACTACAGACCGGCGACATGGCGCAAACTCAACTGAGACGAGCTCCTGGATCTCGCACAAGTCACTGACAAGCTTCGTCGTATGCGTGTCGACGGATGGGAGACTGGTACGTCGTGCATACAACATGTCGATGTTGTATGTACAACGTGTGGTGCTAACATGTCTGATGCTGTTTGGGGAAGGGTGAAACAGACGAACTTGCCATTCCAGCAGACTATATCTACCCAGGACTACGGCGTGGCGCTGAAGGACCATCGCACACAGACTCTGCGCTAGCCGACTCGCCACGCGACCTCTTCCTGTACTTCATGCCGCAGTCGCTTTGGAAGATGATCGCGCTCGAGTCGAACCGATATGGCGCCCAGAACGTGATCCAGAGAGTCGACGGCATCTTCACGAACAAGGACGACGCAGACACGCAAACGAAGGACGAGATCATGATGCAAGAAGCTCGGAAAAAGGACGTCAAGCCGCACGAATTGCTTGTGTGCATCGGCTTGCTCGTGGCGCGCATGCTAGCGCCGCAGACGCGCCGCTTTCGCGACCATTGGACAACCATCCAGACGGGAGCCGGCCTGGCAGGCACGTTCGGCCGCTTCATGAGCAGGAACCGGTTTGCAGACATCATGCGCGACCTGCACTTCACGAACAATGCGGACCCGCAAAAAGACAACGATCGCGCGTGGAAGATCCTGTAGGTGGTGAACACACTCCAGCGCAAGTTCAAGTCGGCCTACACGAACCCAGGCGTGCTCTCGTTCGATGAAGCCGTGCTCCCGAGCCGCAGCCGGTTCAACGCAACGCGCCAGTACCTCAAAGACAAGCCTCACAAGTTGGGCACGAAGCTGTCCCTGACTTGCAGCGCCGCGACGTCGTGCTGCCTCCGGTGCGTTGCATGCATGCTTATTTGCATATGAGCGTATCTGCGTGTGTGCATTTTGCTCTGTGGCCCTTTTGGGGACGCGGAGCTCAACAATTTTTTTGGACAAGCTCGACATGTTGTATATCTAACATACCATTTCGGTCAATGTCGTTTGTACTGCATTCCAGACTTGAAGTGTACTGCGGCAAGGCTGAGCACGCGGTATGCTCTGTTGACACAAACAGCGGGCCATCGGAGGTGATCCGGAACTTTGAAGAGGTGCTGCCGGTTCGAGTCGGCGGGGTGTTCCACGCCGTCGTCACTGACAGATTCTACACCTCGGTCCAGGTGGCGCTCGAGTTGCTGCACCGGAACGTGTACCTCATCGGAACCCTCCAGTCGAATCGCCAAGGCTACGCAGACGCGATTGCAGAGAAGAACCGCCCACGGCCAGCGTCAATCGAGCGAGGCACATCTGCTTCGCAGTGTCCAAGTGCTGCTCACGAATGACCGGGTGTGTGTGGTGGGACAACCGACCAGTCCAGCTTCTGGCGATCGGCGGCAGCCGAGATATCGTGTCATGTGGTACGCATTTGTGTAAAAGTCGCGCATGTTGTATCTGCGTACATGTGCACTGATGTGATGTTGTATGTATGCCTTGTCTACACAGAACAACGCTTGCTGGGCGGGGCGAAAGTCACAGTGCCTTGCCCCGCGCTCGTGCGAGACTACCAGCGCAGGATGGGGGTAGTCGACGTTCACGACCAGCTTCGGCTGCAACGTTACTCCCTCCAGCAGGCGATGGCGTTCAAGAGGTACTACCGCAGCTTGTTCCTTGGGCTGGTCGATGTGGCGATCGTCAACGCGTTCCTGGTCCATCGCGAGGTGAAGAAGCGAGCCGGCGAGAAGCCCATGGACCACGCAAAGTTCCTCATGCAGCTGCAAGTGCAACTTCTCGCAAGCAGCGCGAACGGCTTCGCTCCAGCGGTACGTCGTACATACAACATGTGCGCTCGCTCACATGTTGTCAAACTAACTTGTGTGCTTGTTCGTGCATTGTCACAGCATACGAACCTCGCAACGCAAATGCGACCTGTTGGACGGGATCATGGGCTCGAGGAATGTCCTGACTATCAGCAGGTCGGGGACTTCAAGCGCCGTCGTCCACGTCAATGCAAGGTCTGCTCTCTGCTCAAGACTACGAAGTGCGAGCGGATGGGAACAAAGTACTTCTGCCCAGCGTGCAGCAACGACACAGCGAGATCAGCAGTGCTTGCTTGTGTGGCGACTTGGTGTGCGGTGGTGCGATTGACTGACGCTTGTGTGTCTGCTACAGAGTGTACTTGGCAACCGCGCACTGCCGCGCAACAACAACAATGCGCTCATGTGCCACCGGACATGGCACAACGTCTGGGAGAACGGGACGAACCTGCCGCAGCCGATCGATGGGCGCGGTATGCAGCTGCGGCGACCAGGGCGTGTGCTTGGCAAGCGCAAGCGCAGCGCTGCCGCTTAAGCCGGTGACGAGAGCGAGGGCGAAGTCGAAGGCGAGGGCGACAGCGAGCACGATGCCAATTGTGACGGCGACATCGAACGTGAGCATGAGGTCGACGGTGCTGCACGTACCGAACGTGACGACGGCGCAGACACAAGCACGGCGCGAGGCAAGCGCGCTACGGCAATCCAGTGCAACGACAGCGACGGTGGCAGTGAGCATGGCGTCGCCAGCTCTGCACCAAGCGAGTTCGAGGATGTGGACGATGTGTCGATCGACGCGCGCGATGGCGACGAGTCTGATGACTTTGAAGATGAGTGAGCGCAGTTTGGATGATGTGTGTGTGCGTCTGTCGTAGCGACATAGCCTGATTCAATACAATACATTTCACTTCTCTTGTAGCACACTGTGTCTGGTTTCTCTTGATTACACAGTGCTTGAGAGCGCTCAAAGTGGGGCTCTCGATAAATGGACAATATTTAACATGCTGTAGATACTACATCGGTCGATGAAACACGATCAAATACGACATGCGACACCTTGTACGTCCATGTCCACCAAGTGACACAGTTTGCATGTCGCGGTTTCCAAGCACAGGCGTCGCACTTATCGTAAGCCATTCAAAACGCCAGTATAGATTCTAATTTATCGTGTTGTAAGTGCAACTTGTGAGATTTTTGATAAACGTACTTTAGTGGGTCTGGGCGTAGGAGGGATAAACATTAATATCTCGTTTGTGATTATTGCAATACAGTCGCTATTCCCATTATTGAACACTATTTGTTTTAAATGCACTCTGACAGTTGAATTTCTGGACATATAGAGTTTTATTCTAAATACTTACAAACGTCTGCTTTTGACTTTTGAATGTAAAATCGCTGACCTTGAAACTCGATACACCTTAGCTCGCCTTTGAGCTATTTTCTGTTCGAAAGTCGAAACATATTCTCGTAGGTGTATAACCAAGTATAATCAGCAGCAACATTTCTTATAAGGACTCCACGAAACTCGACGCAAACCTTTTACTTATGTACTTGAGAGTATTCAGCAAGTCAAGAAGATGCTGGGGTAGGCATTCTTTTCTCTTATTGGTGTATATGGCATTTCATACGTTGTAGTTGAGTTGAACGTGTTGTTTTTAGCATGTATGTCTTGGCTTTGAAGTCTGTCTAGCGTGAATGTTTTGTTGATTATCACCTGCACATATTGCTTGCATTCGATTCAGCAAAACACAGAAACGGTATATATTTACACAAACATACGATTATAAACCTATTCGAATATAATACCATGTCCTAAAACGTATAGTTTAACACTTAATCATAGATGCAAATGGATGTCTTTGTGATTGGATTGTTACAATAGTAAAACGCAATGACATGAGCACATGGACGTTGAGGTGACTTGAATGTGGGCAATCGCACTGAAAAATGAATGGCCATGACGGCACCGCACTACTCCCACGCTGCTACAAGTAGTGCAAAGCTAGATGCAAATTGTAACGGGGTTGCTGTGCTAAGTACGAAGTAGCACAGCAGACACCCAATTAGTGGCTCAACCTGATTTCTGGACGACCCTGGTCGTCCCATCAGACAGCTCACTATTTAGGTTAGCTCCCTCACTTTCACCACTATACATGATCCTAATACAAAAACCTCAGAGTTGAAAATACCGAGTTCAGCGCAGTCCCTCTGCGCTTCACCACATCGCTTCCTCGTAAGACCACGTGTAAGCTACGTCACGGAGAACACTCCCGTGACACAAATGGATGGCTTTCATGTCACTCGACCGTCAAAGCAACACACAAAACGCGCACGCGTGCTTCTTCTTGTCGACCATGTCGATCATGAGACTATCCTATTTCGAGAAGTATATACCTATCCTAAACGGTACGACTCAAACATAAAACTCGTTTGTGTTTTTTGCAATACTACTCTGTTTCACTAAACAATCGCCATTTGGATTTTGTGTGGTACACAAATATCATTGTCGAAAATGATCGGATAAAAACAATAAATAGAACTGTTTCGACGAATGAAAACGGGTAAAATTGTTTACGACATGCGTTTGGCCAGCATCGCCTAAAATGCATAAAATTGAAACCCGTTTCTCTTGATTGCGCAAACGAAAGCAGCACACAGACAGAAACTCGCTGTTTCTATGTGTATTATATACGTAATTTTCTTTTGAGTTGTTGAACGATGGTGTTTAAATGAAGATTGATGAAAATACCGTCTGCAAAACAGCACACGTATCTCTTAAACTGTTGTTCTTTGACGGCTGCAAAAAGTCACATTGGTAACACAGCGTGTTGCGATATGAATTGTGAAAACCGCACTCAAAATAAGCAAGTTTTCGTGAAGAGGCGACATGTGGGACAGAGTAGTAACCCCTGTAGCAAAATTTGAGACATGGATTGGTCATATGAGACCGCAGACAATATATTGATTCTATTGGGGTTAGACAAATTCTGCAAGTGCACATTTGTCTAACCTCGATGGCATCAATTTAGACACGTCCAAAGTGTTTAAACGAGGAATCGTACATATGTGATATCCCGAGAATACAACGAAAACACCGCGGCAGTCATTTCGCATCGAGCGCGCGAGCACGCGTGGACGACGTCGGCGAACATCACGGCAGCAGCAGCAGCAATACGAAGTCACCTGCAAACACACGCGTGTTGTCGTCAGACGCGCGTGAGGTAGATGATGGCAACACCACCGTCAGTGAGATCGAAAAGGATGAGGAATGCGAGGATTCCACCTGCGAGTCGGAGACCTCAATCCTCGGCAGTGACAAGTCCGACTACGACTGCGACAACACCCTTATAGACGACTACGCACATGGCATCGAGCAAGTGAAAAACTCAAGAAACCAAACAAAAAACCTTACTCATCTCAGTGAGTGCTTTTTCTTTGTTTCAGTTTGGTGTAATTCTGATCATTGTGAACATTGTTACACTGCCCACGATTTTTTAGTCTCATTTGTAACGAGTTTACTCAAAGTGAATACAAAATGTAACCGTACAAAGGGCTAAAAATATCGATGCAGTAAATATAGCCTAACAGGTATTTGATTATATGAAAATAGTTTTGTGAATCCTGATTTTTGCTTTTCGAGTAACTGCACTTCTCCCTTCATTTGATCTTTGAAAAGTACTTACTGCTGTTACAAATTTCCTAGATTTACTTAGTAAAACGTATATTCAAACAAAATATGCGTTTTATGTTACTTTTTTGAGTTTCAACTCATTTCTGCAAATATTTTTGTTTGATATCGATGTATAATGCCATACATCGCGTGATGTTTATCAGACATTTCATTTTGTGGATGTGAAGATAATGTACGAATTTTTCACTAGTAAATATATAGATACCGTTTGTTAACCTCTACTCAAGAAACAAAATGAAATATACTATACTCTTTTTTGTCGTACTATTTTGTATCTTAAACGTCATGATGTGCCTAAGACTCTACATGTGCAATGTGGCGGGGTACCCGTCGTACGGCAACAGCACTACGTGCTTCCTGATATGCCACGAGGTATGGGACTCCGGAAATGACCGTCTGAGCGACATGCGCATCAAGATGTGAAGGTCCATCAAGAAGAGCAACAAACCAATCTTCAACGACGACGACGGTGATAAGTTGGATAAGTAGATGATGGGTGTGTGCGAAGGCACATGAACGAAGCCACATTATCTTCAAAGCGCATTGTCTTTCACTACATGGCTGGCTTCTTTAACTGTTATCAGTTCACTTTTTCTCGCCATAGTGGTATTCTCGATAAAATAGCCACTTCCACACGCCGACATGGCTGACATATTTATGTCAAAATTTAAAGGCCATTTCTCGTGCACACTTCACATGATGACTATTTGGAATTTCGATACAACACAAGCTTCCAACATGATTCGTCGAACTTAAGGCATGTATATACATCTTTTCATATGCTCCACATGTTGACAGGATACACAGGTAGCTAAAATATATGCTAATACAATCATCCAAAAAATTGTGTATTAAACGTCAATCTGAGGATGATGATTAGTTGAATGATAAAATACAAGAGTTACATTCGTTACTTATTACTTCGCTGCTATTTGAGCTGATTGGCTGTACATGCAGATCGTCACTTGTACACTGTAAAGCTGAAGTTTGGAGCGCATACCAACAACGGCTCGTACTACTGGAAGCGACGATCTCACGGATAACGAGTCAAGACCATCGCTTTCCTCGCTCAACGCATCCACGCAAATGGAGACATCGTGCGGGGTGCAATTGCTGCTGCAAGCGTGCGCTTTGTATGACATCGGCAGGCCGTGATAAGGTATGGTGCAACCTCACCCAAAAACACGCAAAGCAACAAAAAACAGCAATCTCGCTCGACTCTCTGACCCAGACGACCTACGCACCGTTGTCGCTGTTTTGACAGTGCGAGAGGCGAGAGCATACAACCATTCGAGCAACAGCAGCAGTATTCGGGATACTGCCACTGACGCTCCAGCGCTAAGCGGGCAAGGGCAAGCCTCTCCACGCCGTGTAGTGAGTGCGAAGCCTGATCTCACCAACCAGCAGCGGATAAAGCGGCTCAAGTTTGCTCTATCGTTTGCCATAGAACCCCAACCTACGCTGTGTTGCTGTGAGGATATATGTCGCGTAGACCTTTCGGTCATCAAACCAACACAGATTAAGTTTATTCATCACCCAAATCAATAATTGGCCGTCGGACGACGGCTTTGAGGTAGAACAAGGGGCGCGTCACAATCGTCGCCGCAACGAACGCAGACGGCAGTGTCAAGCTTCCGCTGCTGCTCATTGGCAAAGCTCACCGACCACCCTGGCTCGCGCGCAAGCCGAGAGGCGTCCATTGCCTTGGCAGCACCAAAGGCTTGATGACCGGTGCGACTACAGTTGTCAAAGAGCGACGCGAGCATCTGAATCATCACACGCAGTGAAAAGCTCACATACATGGCTGTGCGAACATATTGTGCAAAATAATTTGCGCACGTATTCTTACACTTTCAAATCAATAGCAGTTCTTGTTAACCGATGTACGGTTTGCTGCAAGCCGCATGTTCACAATAAATCTATACAGACAGAGCCTGTAGGCCCCAAAACAAATTCAGAGTTTGGCAGGGTTTTGCTCGTATTGTATTGTTATTGTGGGACTTGCTTCTACTCAGAGGGATCGTCCAAATTCGAATCCGATGAAATCCAACATGATTTCATTAAATACTTTCACTTTGTTTGCTGATACAAACTCAAGAAGGACAAATATTTGCAGTACAATATTGTATCAAGCAGCACGACCACATACATGCAAATAGCACGCGTACACGCACCGGCACATAGACGTCGGCGTACGAGGTGCTTATCACAGCTAAACAAACTAGTATAGATATAAATATCGCATGTTGTACTTCCTCTGTGTCATAAAATAATTGACTTTTGGATGAAATTGCACAACTTCGCTCCATTTGCATGTTTTAATATGCTTTCTTCACGCGTAGCATCAGCTGCTATTGGTCTAGACACTCAAAATTTTGACTCTTTCCACGCTGTTTCCGTCGAGAAGAACGAGATCGAATTTTACGGAATAATCATTTTTTCAGTCAGCTTTCTCTTTCGATCCTGTTAGCTGTTAGAGATATATTGTCCATGTTCCTACATCAGAATGTATGTCAAGACGGCTCGAACTGAGCAAGGTTCTTAATGCATGGAGTTGATGTCAGCCAATAGGGTGTAGCAAATTAGACAATTTATGAACAGCGCATTTTCATTCGACAAAATCAGTTTTTCGATATCGTTTTTAACCAATCATAGCAAAATAACCTCGTCTTGACAACATATAAAACCTCAATGTCGATTATAATGTGACACAGAGGTAGTATGTGTAATATGTGTGATTATTGATAATTGTACTTATGCTATGATATCGGTCTGTGGTGGGCTAAACCAACGCATACACCTTTTTGCAGTGATATGTTGCAGTTGTACAATCAAATGCACTCAAGTGCAGCGAAATACACAGCAACAACTGTATAAATATATAGTTTTGCAGCTGATACTTTATGAGAGGAATCACTGACAGGCTTTGAACCACACAAACAAAAAGCACAGCAACAACAATAGCATGTCGTCCTTCCCTCTTTCGTCGCGTCCGACCGCTTCTCCTCCGCCATCGCCGTCGAGCTCTGTCCATGTTGTTCGCAGCTGCAGCTCCAGCGGGCGCACCGGCACGTGTTGACCGAGACAAGACGCCGCACAAGTACGCCACGTACAGCGCCAAGACGATCTAGCATGTGGTGGACTGCAAGAGAAAAGGCGGCGACTGGAAAGGGCGTGCGAACGCGCAGAAGTTCCCAGACGTGGTTGCGAGCATGTGGATCCGGCGCTACGCAGAAGGTCCAGACGACACATCGCGCGCGCGGCGGCTCGCAAAAGAAGCTCAACGACAAGCGCGTCGTGTTCATTAGCACAGAGTTTGACGTGAACAACAAGATCACGGTCATAGCGTTTTGCGAGATGGCTTAAGCGACGTTTGGTATATCTGTTTCCTACTCGACGATGTCTCGCGCTCTAGATGGAGCGTTCTACTCACTCAAGAAGCCGCATGTCATACCGCAATACATGAACAGGCGGTGGACAAGGAGAAGCGACTCGACTACCTACACCGCCTCATCCACATCAAAGCAAGCTGCTGCGTCATCTACTACGTTGACGAAACAAACTTCAAACTGTGAGTGTCAAGAGGACAAGGCCGAAGCCGCGTCAGCGATCGTTGTGTGAAGCAACGGCGGCACAAACATGCACATAACAACCTGCATATCTACTGCCGGGATCGTACACTACGTGAATTGTTTTGGCGCCAATTGGGAGCTCAACGTCAACGCGGTTGTCGCCGATCTCCTGCGCAAGGTTTGCGACGTCCAGCACGTTCCACTGCGAAAGACTTTGCTCGTGCTGGACAATGCACCTGCGCACACGAGCGTCGAGAGCGTGTTCGCAGCGGACGAGTTTGCTGGCCCTCGTCTCCTTCTCCTCAGCCCGTACAGGCCACAGCTCAACCCATCGAGAGAGTGTTTTCGGCGCTCAAGTCAGAGTTCAAGGCGTATTTTGCACGTGAGCCGGAAGGTTTGCTCACTATTCCGGCTGACCCGACCATAGTGGCCCATCGCAACGCGTATCTCGTGCGAGCGTGTGACGCCTACGTAGGAGAAGCTGCTAGCGAGTCGAACTGCGCAGCGTTCGATGCTCACACGCTTCACTTCTACGAGCGGGTACCCATGCATGAAGCCCTGCCAGTCCAGTCGGGAACTGATGTGACCACACAACATATTTGTTTTGCATAGGCTGTGTGTATTTGTCTGGACTCAAGTGCATTTGACTGTACAAGCGCAAAACATCAATGCAAAAAGGTAAAGATTCGGTTATCATTTTTGTACTGCCGATTTAAAACGGTAAACGACATATTCTCGACACACCTTCTCGCGTCGTTTTCCACATTTATATCCAACATTATTGCGAGCTGCATTGAAAATTCTATACTAGTCGCTTTTGCGACTCCTGCGTCGGTTTGTGAAGCGACACGGATTCGCTCACCGAACTGTCCATACCGCGAAGGCGCGTTGTACGAGAACATCTACTTCGAACCTTGCATGCTCTGGTACAACATGGAGTCTGACATTGGACACACAAATGCATAGGAGCTCGAGAGCGTGACAGATGAGTTCAGTCAGTCCTTCTGGGACGAGGCCCACGACCACGAATTGTCTAACGTCGTCAATATCGGCGAGACGTCGGTGATGTTCGACATGCCACCATCGAAGACTCTCGCACTGCGTGGCGGCTCGTCCAATGTCGCGGGAATGCTGAAACATAGCGCACGATTGACTTCTGTGCTAGGTGTGTGAGCTGATGGTGAGATTGATGCAATTTTTAATATGATATATCTGATGTGAATGGCACCTGTCTTGTACACAGGCAGATAAATGCCCTTCTGTTCATTTTGAACGCAACTGAGCATGGGTCGATCCAGCGTGACCATATCCCAACGTATGCGAGTGGTGAGTTTCTGTCGTTTGCGTTCATGTAAGTGTAGTGTGCACTTGTTATGACCAGAACGAACGAACGCAAGTCCATCATGGGCTACGCGATATTGATGAATAAAGCGCTGCCTCGAGGTGCACCCAGGGCGGGTGTACTGTCAGTCAGCGCAGCGCGCCTGCGAAGCAGATTATCAAGTGCTCAACAGTACTACGTGCAAAAGTACAAAACGAGGCGAGCAAGCCGCGCTATTCAACGTATGCTGACTACCGAGGTCAATGCATTAGCACTTTGTTGTCTACAAGTACTGCAGGCCATGATTCGCGTCTACCAAGTGCAGTGTTCGGGACCGTCAAGTACTGGCGTTGTCAGCGAAGGAGGTGCACGAAATGCGAGCGTGTACTACGCAACGCAAATATCAGGTTCTTTTAGAAACATTCGGTGTCGTAATGTTCTATCTTTGCGGCGGCTCGCCACCTACAATATGAACGAGGACTGCGAGAAGACGTTATCTCACGCTTATTTAAGAGATTGATTTGGTCGCTGGTGGCTGCATCATCACGCGATCGAATGTTAAGCAGTGGGAGCTTGCCAGAAAGAAGCAGGTGGGCAGTGTGGATTGCGGACAAACGATATGCGCTGACACCCTACACAAGGCTTTTGCTCTAACGCTTTTGTACGAAGTATCGCAAACGAATCTAAACGTCCAGGTTTTCGTATCATATATAAGTTTTCAATTCCATGGTCATGCAACTACAATCACATCACGTAAGTGTGCTGTCGGGATTAATGCAAGTAAGTACACTTAATAACGTGTGCCTCCTAATACAATCCCCCTGTACGTTTTCCCAAACGTACGGTATGCTTTCACATTTGTTGGGATTTAGTCAATAAGGATTCGTTCTAATGAACGAAGGTTTGACAGTATAATACTTCTGT
Organism: Pythium guiyangense; assembly: GCA_003730235.1. Taxonomy (NCBI): domain Eukaryota; phylum Oomycota; class Peronosporomycetes; order Pythiales; family Pythiaceae; genus Pythium; species Pythium guiyangense. Next base: position 494,118 of record QXDM01000017.1, on the reverse strand, counting down.
TATAGATGTACCAAAGTCACACTTACCTGTAAATTACGGCAATGTATATACCCTATTTAAGTCCAAGTGAAATTGCTGTGGTCGTCGTGGTTGTGCAAAGAAATGCTGTTTTCGAAAACACGATGCAGCTGCTCGCATTTTCGAAACACGCTGTTGGTTTGTCAACATGATTAAACCTCAATAATCGAAAAACCTACACTGCAAGGTGAATGGTTTTGAAGATGAGTTATCCAATCAGCGTGCGAGAGTCCCGCATTTATAGGTTAGCTGTTCTGATGACTTGTCCAGGTTTGATTTAGGCGACAGATCTAGTTGTCCTTTCGGTTTCTGTATGCACGTCTAGCTGAATGCACGTCTAGGTTGGAATCATAGCTCGATTGTGTTGTCCACACGACATGCAATGTGGCACACTTCTTCGCACCAAATAGTACTTCTCTTGCATATTTTTCAGCGTGGGACACAAGACTTGTGTGCGTCACGCCAACTACCTAACGCGTATTCATGCTTCGAGTTGTGATCACTGCTACACGATGTCATGATCGAGACTTGAGCGAGTATTGCTGCGCGAGCGATCGTTTTCGGGACGTTTTGCCCCGCCGTCCCGATGCCAGCGCGTGCGTTTGGGACGGTCCCGCAGCTGCGCGCGTAACGAGGTGAGATACAAAAAGGCAAGCCAAACAAACAAACAGCAGCGCGAACGACACAAAGCAAAAAACGCCATCGAAAGCGCACATCACCCAGCAACAAGCAAGAGAACAAGCTACCGCACAGGTTCGAGCACTCGCGGCAACAGCGCTCCATTCTTCTCGATATCAGCGCTGCACACGCACCTCCACAACCACGCAACCACGCAACCAAGCAACCAAACAGCATGAGCACGATGAGCGCAAGCATGGACGTCGACACGAACAAGAACGTCAATTGGATGGACTCGCGCGGCTTCTGGACCTTCTACGGGCTCCTTCTCGGCTCGCTCTACATGGCGACGCCTGTGCTCGTGCCAGCGCAAGACAAGTGGACGGTCGTCAACGTCTTGCACGGCATCGTACGTCGTATGCCTCCGCTACGTGTGTGCATGTGTCTGTGTGCACGCGAGCGAGCGACCAATCGGTTGTGCGACAAACAGTCGCTCAGCGATTATGCGAGCAGTAGCCGATGATGATTGTGCGCAAAGCGTGCCTGTGTGCATTTGCGAGCGTAGAGACTCACAACAACCGATGCGCATGTGTATGTTCTGTGTGTTTGTCTCTTTCGCGATACCAGGTGACGTTCGGCATCATGCACTGGATCAAGGGCTCGCCAGACGACTCGAACTCGATGGGCGACTACCGTGAGCTCACATTCTACGAGCAGATTGACCAAGGCCACCCGTGGACTGGCACCAAGCGCTTCCTCATGATCGTGCCGACGGTGCTCTTTATGCTCGCATCGATCACGACAGACTATGACACGGTGCACCTGTGCATCAACCTCCCGATCTGGGCCACGCTCATTCTCGCAAAGCTCCCAGAGCTCGACCGCGTGCGCATCTTTGGCATCAACTCGACCGTTGGCATTGACGACGACATTGTGAAGAAGAGCAAGAACGAATGAGTGCGTGCGTCTGTAGGCGTCGTCAGTAGGACGCCCGCCATCAGGAACGACGGAGCGAGCGAGCGTGAGTGAGCGTATGTGTCGAATACAAACAGCTGCAGCTGCTGCACCACTGCGATCACTACCACCACCGCTGTCTTCATCATGCAGACGCTGTGGTGTTGGACATGAACGCATCGGATCGTGAGTGCGAGCTCCTCAGACAATAGACACAGTGACAGTCGCGTGGGTCAAAGTATAGATATCCGTATAGCAGGTCAAGCGCATGCGCTCGAGGATCCTCGCTTGATGACCCTCGCTCTCGTCTCTCCTGTGCTCGTGCTCGTCATCTCTCTCACACACACGCTCTCGCTCGCTTGTTCTCACTCGCTCGTTCACTCTCTCGATCTCACTCGCTCACATACGTTCGTTCACTCTCGCTCCACCGGCTTTGCATCTTGAACAGGCTTGGCGCAACAACGTCGCAGTGGTCGCACGCGATCTTCTCGCGCGAGCCACGTGACGACAGCCAAGTGCACTACCGCACAACAAGTGGAAGTGCGTCTCGTCGTCGCGTCGCACCAAGATCGTGCGCTTGTCCAGACGCTCTATGGCGCATGCTGGTGCTTAACAGCACCCGCTCTTCGGCTTTGGGTTCGTCGGTGGCGTGATCGGGAACGTCTCGCGCTCGGGCTGGTGCGGCGTCTTCGGCAGGCGCTTTGCGATTGCGACAAACAGATCCTTCACGTTCACTGCGGTCTTCGCCGACGTCTCCATGTGCAAAATGTCGTTGTCCTCTGCGTACTGGTGCGCTTCTTCAAACTCGACCTTGCGCCGCGCTTCCAGATCCGCCTTGTTGCCTGCGAGCGCAATCACGACGTTTGGGTCGCCGCGGCGCTGGAGCTCTTTCACCCACGACTTGGCGCCAGTGAACGAGTCCTACATCGATCGACAACAGTGCGACGCGAGATCGTGTCAGAACACACTCGAGGCGCATGCACTCGAGGCGCATGATACAGATCAAGAGCGATCAACGCACCTTGTTCGTGACATCGTACACAACGATCGCAGCAGCAGCGCCGCGGTAGTACATTGGCGCCAAGCTGCGGTATCGCTCTGTGCATCCACGTCCACGTTGACAGACACGCATCAAGCGAGCGATAGCAGTCGTGTTGTGTCAGTCGACGCATATCGACAGTCCATGCTCGCTCGTCGCGCACAAGCGGCAGATCTCACACACACACACGCACCTTGTCCAGCGGTATCCCAGATCTCAAACTTGACCGTGAGGCCGTCGTCCAAGCCGACGGTCTGCGTCAGGAACGCAGCTGGAGATTCCACACAGCGACACACACGCACAGGCAACACAGGCGTTTGGTCGTGAGTACATCAATGCTTGCGCGTGCGTATCATCAACGCAGATGTCGTCACGCATCACGCAACGGCGCGGTGCTGAGCGAGCGCCCAACGAGCCAACAGACGCACCTCCGATCGTCGGCTCTTGGAACTCAAAGAACTCGTCGCGCACGAACCGCACAACGAGGCAGGACTTGCCGACTGCGGTGTCGCCGAGCAGCACGAGCTTGAAGTGGCAGGTTTTTCCTTGCGCCATTGTGAATGAGTGATGGAGTGCGGGCGTCGCACTGTGTCTGTGTCTGTGTCTGTGCGTCGAGTCGGATCGGATCGGCGGCTCTGTCTGCAGGTGCGACGGCGGCGTCGACTAGGACAGGTGGTGGTGGTAGTAGTAGTAGTGGTGGTGGTCGCGATCGATCGGCAGCAGCGGCAGCACGCGCAGCAGGTCGTCGAGTCTTCGGTCTTCGGTCTTCGGTCGTTCTCTTCAAGAAGCTTCGTGTTCTTCTTCGCCGCGCGCGGTGACTTGGCGTTTGTATGCTTGTGCGTGCCGACAGCGAGGGAGGAGGGAAGAGGGAGGCTGCACACAAAGTGTACACAACATATCCTCACTGTTGGGTCCCACGTTACTGACTGTACGATTCTTTTCCTTACATTCTTTCGACACTTGCAATTTATATACTACAAATCACACCGAATCCAACATTTGACATTCTCAAACCTGACATTTGCACTCTCCCGCCTCACCTTGTTCTGCTCGAAGATCTGGTTTCCTCGTACGTTGTGTTGCTCTGCTGTGCTGTCCTGCTCTACAAGCGAGTCAAGTCATCTACTTGCCAGATGCCACTCGAGCGCAGTCATTCCACCATCTGATGCAGCACACACACGTGCTCCAACAGCAGCAGACTTCACTTCTGCTTCAACCGTGTGTTTGTTTGCCTCATGTCGGAGCACATCCCGAGACTTCCGCATAGTGATCGATCGATCGCCTCACTGCTCATCGACTTCACTGCTCATGGATCGCATGTACACGCTTCATGTATGTATGCGATGACAGGCATGTTCTAGTACTGCCGTTGGTACCATCGCTAAAGGCTATCGACTCCAAGCTTTGGCAGCTCGCGACGATCCTCAGTGTCTGAAAGCGAACTCGTCTGAAAGCGAACTCGCGTCGATCAACACTGTCAAGCACTTTGGAGTCAAGCACTTTGGACTCGCGACGAGCGAATTCAAACACCGAGGACTCGAGCGAGCCGCGGTCGGCTGCGTTGCAAGCTACTACGTAGTACCTCCACAGGAGAGCTCCTCGTTGCTGCGAGCTCGACAAAGCGTCCTGCACCTCACGAAGCGTATCTTACTCGAGAGGTGCGAGTAGGACCAACGCGCGGGCTACTACTGTTGGTCACCTTCTCGTCGACATGCATGTCGTTCGCTGGCGCCAGTACACGCTCGGGCGAGACGCGCGTATGGACCAACAAGCTCGCGGCAACAAGCATGTGGCAAAGTATCGTTTTGCTGTAGTACCATGCCATTCGCCATCGTTGGTGCTACTCCAGCACGCTTGAAAGTCTTGACAGTCTTCTGAGAGTCGCGTAGCTCGAGGTGGCGTCAGCTCCAGTTTTTGAGTCACAAGAACGAGGCTGACGCGAAGCTACATGTGCGCGCGTATGCACCTTCATCTCTTTGTTGCGAGCGCGCCGACCACGTATGAGTGTTGTGGTCACAGACGCGCCAACGCGATTGCTCGCCTTTCAGGACTCTGCATCCTGTCGTCGCTGCGGTCCGTTTGTGGCCGTGAAAGACGAGCTCGAGCTTGAGTCGGTCGTGGCGCTCGTGCCAAAGAGCATCGCACTCACTTCTCAACATCTTCGGCGAGTACCAAACCCACGCTCATCCAGCCTCTGTTACAACGATGAAGCGCTTCCAGATGGCAGTCGCCGCGCTTCTGGTGTTCGTAGCGCTGGGTCCGCGAGTGGCGCTTGCAGACAGCGATCAGCAACAACAGCAGTCGATACTGACCCCGACGTCAGGACTGCTTAGCACCCCGAACTTCGCGAGCGAGCAGGATCAGCAAGCAAGCGCGACAGCGATTCAAGCCGTCGCCAGTCAGATCGTGAACGAGAAGCGCACGTGGCGCATCGGCAGTGTCGAGTACCCGTTCTACGACGGTCCAGTCGCGCGTCCAGGCTCGCTCGCTCAGCAGATCCAGATGCAGCAGGTCGCGGAGCTCAACAAGTTCAAGAACCCAAACATCTCGGCGCTCACACAAGTGCTGCTCCGCTCATCGTTCAATACGACGGCCGATTTCACACAGTTCTACGCGAACGCGACAAACATCACACCGACGCCCATGAGCTTCGACACAAGCGACGAGAGCTTCGGCTACCAGCGCTTGACGATCAAGAGCTTCAACTTGCGCGCATTCCGAGCTGGCACCGACGCACTTCCAAGCGATCCTAAGCTCGCGATCGACAGCAACGTCGCCACGATCTGCGGCTCCCAGCTCACGTGCGTCGAGAGCATCGCGCGTGCGAACAAGCTTTTTGTCGACGACTTCTCGAACTTTGGCAAGTGGAACAACAATGCGACTACAGACGGCAAGTTCATCGCGCCGGTCGTCGGGTACTTTTGCTACAACGACGAGCGTCAGCAGCTCCGACCGCTCACGATCCGCTTTGTAGACACAAACCTCACGTACACGCCGTTTGACCGCGCCGAAGAGTGGACGCTCGCCAAGATGGCGCTGGACGCCGCCGAGATCAGCTTCCAGCAGCTGCAGCACCTCGTCGATTCGCACGCACTGCTTTCGCCAGTGCAGATTGAAGCGCTGCGCAACCTCGCACCAGTGCATCCCGTCAGCGCGCTGCTCCTGCGCGTGAGCAACGTCGACTTTGGCATCGAAGTGCTGGCAGCGCAGGTTCTACTGAACGAATCGACGCCGCTCGACAAGACGTTTGGCTTTGGTGCTGTCGGCTGCACGCGGTTCATTGCCGACCAGCTCCCGCTCGCGTCGATCGAGAACGACTTTGAAGACGACTTGCGCCGCCGCGGTCTCGCAAACCTGCCGATCCACAAGTACGCGCGCTACGGCAAGCTCTACAATGATGCGCTCAAGAAGACTGTCGGAGCCTACCTCGAAGCGTACTACCCGTCTGACAGCGACGTCACGAACGACAACGAGCTGCAGAACTGGGCACGAGCATGTGCGAACGTGAGCCACTTGCGTGCATTCCCAACGCGCTTCACGACCGTGCGCGCGCTCAAGAAGGTGCTGGTGCATCTACTGTTCCGCATCATGGTGCGCCATCATGCGATGAACGGTGTGGCGACGTGGGAGGTGACAGCTGTGCCGTTCAGCACACCAGCGCTCTGGAAGCAGCTACCAACTCGCAAGCTCGCAGCGAACGAGACGCTCGACGTGTTGGCGTACAGCATCCCGAAGCAGCTCGTGCCAACGCTCGTGGTCTTGGGCTTCAGCTTCAAGCGCGACTTGCCGACGGCTGCGTCGCTGTTCTCGCTGTTCAAAGCCGCGCCGTTCTCGAGTGAACCGAAGCTTGCGCATGTGTCGCGGACTTTGACAAGGCGCTGCAGAGTATCAGCCGCGCGATCTCTACCGGCGAGAAGCGTGAGAAGTGGCGTACAACATCTTGCGACCAGAGATGCTCGCGTTCAGCGGCTGGATCTAGATCGGCTTTGACACATGCATCGAGAGGTTGACGGTGACAACTGTCACGATGGATACATTCGTTTAACATCTCGCACATCAATCGACTCGTCTTGGAGGTGCCGGATCTCGTCGCTGATGCCGCCGAGGTCGGCTTGGAAGCCCAGCAGCATCTCCTGCATCTTGGCGAGGATGTTGTCGTACTCCTGTACTTGGTCGTGGAGCTCGACAATGTCCTCGGACTTCATGACGTAGTGTGAGACCGAGTCAATCTCGGCCGCGCTGGCCCCTGGTCGAGCTGGTGCGCATACTGCCGCAAGTCCGACAGTGCCTCATTCATCACACCATCCTGCTGAAAGAGCTTGAGGTAGTCGTCGAGCTCATCTCTGTTCTAAGTGCTACTGCGACGAGCTTCACGCTACACGAGTGTGACGACGAGCTGTGCTTCGAGTGTATGTGCACTCGCGTATCCTCTCGGCTACGCGGTTACGTCTGAATCCTTATTGACTAGGAAATGTAAGCGAGGCGGAATTCCTGCTTGAAGCGATCGATAGTGACAAAAGCAAATCAGAAATAGCTATCGACTTGGACTTCGTATGTGAGATGGAATTCCTGTTCGCGTACACCAAGTGACAAATGTGAGGTCGGTGGTTACCTCGACTCGAAGTTTGTATTGGAGGTTTCGCTGCTGAACATCCTAATACAAAAATCAAGATCTCGTGTTCACCATTTCGATTGCTGAACAGCCACATACAAAGATCAAGATGTCATGTCCGATGTCGGAATATTTAAGATTCCGATACATCAACAAAACCCTGCAAAACAAAAATAACCGAAAAACTAAAAATGAACAATCTCAAACGTTATACAATAGAAAATAATGAGGTATTGGAACCAATTATAGATCGAACTAAAATACCGTAAATAACTCGTGACTAAATACGTCTCATTAGGAGCGAAAACCATTGATCTTTCAACGGTTGAAACAATTAGTGCTACTTCAGTAGAACAGTACATAACTTAGGAATACATAATCTAGAGAACAGTTGTGGATGAATATCATCGGCTATCCGACCTTTCTTGCAGTTTGTATTCAAATTTTGGCCAATAGAAATGCTCTATTGTACCGACCAGTGCGAGCTCCGGCGCTTGAGAAAGCGAGCAGTGCGAGCGCTTGAAGATGCTCGTGGTGACGTGGGCAACGTTTCGAGCAAAGGCTGAGAAGATCCGTGCAAGCATCGTGAACGACGAGAAGTACGTCAAGGACATCAATCTCGAGCAACTATTGTTTTCCGACAGCTGGATCCAGAAGCTGCAGAAGCGACACAAGATGAAGCCACACCGCATGCACGAAGAAGCCACATCAGCGCCCCAGTCAAGCGTTGCGGACGGACGAGCAGCTCTACAGACGATCACAAGTGAATACAGTCCACAAGGCGTGTTTAGCATCGACGAGTCTGCGTACTTCTACTGCATGGCTCCGTCTACAAGGGTGTCGAAGGTAAGCATACATGACCGCAAAAATGTGAAGAGGCAGATCACGGTCGCGATTATGACCAGCGCGGATGGATCAGCCAAGGTCCAGCTCTTGTTCGTCGGCTCTGCGCGACGCGCGCGTTGCTTTAGGGGCAGCTCAGCTAAGCAGCTGGGCGTCGATTACGAGGGCTCAGCAAAGGGCTGGATGACCACAACGCTGTTCTATTCCTGACAGGAGCATTTCAACGTCGTAACGCCCGTGGAAGCTCGCCACGTTCTCCTTTTGCTCGACAACGCGCCGAAAAACCAGACGGGAGTTTCTCAAAACTGATTTAATTAAGTTATTGGAACCAAATACAGGGCAAATACAAAATTCCATAAATTTATCTCGCGTGTGCATGTCAAACAAAAATATTCGTGACTGACGGTCGCCATCGCGGTCAATGTCGTCGGAACTGACAAGTTGTCGCTGCGCTTCATTGGTAAGCCGGAGCGATCTCAATGGTTGTACAAGAAGGCCATGACACTTTAGTGCCAAAACACTCCAAAGGGCTAGATGGTTGTGTGAGAGTTCCTACAGTGGTATCAGCAGCTCGGTCGTGAATATGGCGCCTTTGGCCGCAAGTTTTTGCTACTGTTGGGCAACGTCCCAGTGCGCATCAACCTGGCCATACTGCTACAGAAAGTGCGATCAGTGAGGCTGCCTCCGAATACAGCAGCAGCGATTTAGCCGTGATGAGAAGAAAAGGCGAGGCGGTGCTCTATTCTTCTCAGAGACATCAAGCATACACAGTCTGCTTGGTCGGTGTTTACAGTGACGTGGAGCAAGATGCCAGAGAGAGCTGCTGGGTTGACCCCGAGCTGCATGTAGTCAGGTCGCAAATTGACTGTCTTTTGTATGTAGTATTAGTTTGTTGATACCACGCAGACGATATCTCAAATTGATTTCTCAACGACACATGATACCTTCTTAAAGTGATCAAATTGTATTCCTTATCCACTTTTCAACAGTCATTCATCTCTCACTATCGATGTAATAATACCTCTTCCTTGTGCTTGCTCACTAGTGCAAGCGCTCGGATGAAATGTACTGTATTTGCGTTCAGTCGCGCTGTACATCTACAGACACAAACCACGAAACAGCAGCCCCAAATTGCGCTTTTGCTTGCGTGTGTTGACTAAAAGTAAGTATTTGCTCCTCCATACATTCCTTCTGTAAATTTGTTGTAGCTCCTCCAATATTATATTCTTGTTTCGTTTTTCAATGTGAAAAAATTTAATGCGCTGAAACTGCATTTACCGTGCAGGGATATCCTCTGCATAATTTGAGTTGTCTCGTTTTGCCTTGCCGGTGGGCTTGTAGGAATTTATGTAACCGTTTTGGCACAACCCTGTCTCTGAACACCATTCGAACAAACGTTTTATTTTTACACTACGTACTACGATGTAATGTAACGAATCACATCACACCACACATCTAGTCGTATCACACAACTAGGTAGATATAGATATATCTTGGAATGCAATTGAAAGCAAATTCACAGTTAGATCCTGCTTTGGGCAAGTTGTGTGGAGGTTTGGGGCAGCGTAGCTAGTTTACTGGATTCATTATATTTGGGAAAATTTGTATCGTAATTGTTGAATACGCAGGAGCCACGCCCCAGATGAAAGAATTTTATAGCGACTTCAGCGAGTACGGTACTTCTCATATTCTGGACTGAACTCACTTCAGCAAGTATAGTGCTTTACAATTTTCGTTAGTAAACGAATAGAAGAGCCATGCCTGCCACACCAGCGACAGAAAACTTCAAAATCTAGTAATCTGATCGGCTATAATTCATATGTTGCTGTGATTGGGTGAAAACGAATGATCTATCCAATCATCACACGAAACGTTCAAAAATTTAGCCAATCGATGTGCTCAATCCTTACGTTGCAGGGAGGAAAAAGATCTTATTTGTGTGGCAACATTAGCTTCACAATTGTGAAATTTTTCGATGTGAAGTGCAAAACCGCAGTTTACCACTTCACGAAAAACGGAAAGAAGTCAGAAAATGTATTTTAGCTGTTTGACACCGGTATCTTCATACTTGGCGTAGTAGGAGCGCAAACAACCTGACAAGGTTACTTTTGCGACTCCAGTTAGGAACGTGAATGTCGACAAATATTCCTAACGTGTCGGAAAGCGACAAATACAATTGAACGTTGCTAGAACTTGTCTGATGATTTTTTCAGCGTTTATCAAAAGGCGTCATATAAAAGTTTATATTATACCACCCACGTACAAACTCTAAGCCTGTTTTGGCACCGATATAGTTGTCTGGAAGCAGCAAAAGTGACCGTATCAAACACTACTTTCGCTTGAAATGTATATCTACAATCCTGAATTTTGTTTGAGAACACACAAATACACTAACGTCTGTTGTCTGTTTGTGAGATTCGTTTGGTACCGATGTATGCTTGTGTTTTGTATGTGAGAGGTAACGTAATATTTACGAAATACGTACATACAAATACACAAACAAGAGAATCCTGGAATGTTAGCTTTGAGGAGCGCATTGATTGGTGATTATTAGGTTTTTGTTTTTCGGGACAATACAATTATAGAGTGTACACGTCCCGTATTGATGTGATTTCTTGATATTTGAAACCGACTGGCTGGGTAGGCAGACAAAAAGAGCATTCACAACAGTACAAGGTGAGCGGTGAGCGAGCGAGCACGAAGGCAAGCACGATGAGCAGCAGCAGCACCGCGGTGACGAAGAAGCCGACGATCGGCGGCTTCATCTCCAACAACTATGGCTGGACGTTCAACCTCCTCACGACACACGCGATGTTCTGGGCTGTCGGCTTCCCGCTCGTGCTCGACTACGGCTACTCGAGCAAGAACTTTAACGAGGCGGGCGGCATCCCGTCCGGCTCCGAGGGCTCCGGCGCGTTCCCAGTCACGCTCTTCATCTGCGCGCTCTGCACGCTCGTCTACTTTGCGCGCCTCGCATCCTACCTCAGCACTGGCAAGCACGATTAGACGATGCAGCGCACTCTTGCACAGCATTGCCGTGCATGTGCGAGCGAGTGTGTGTGTGCTTGTGCTCATGGCTCGCAAGGTCGTCGCGTGCTACACAACAACATCAGCAACATCAACAGCAGCAGCGCAAGGCAAGCACCTGGTGTGCGCACGTATGCCCGAGTGTGCGCACGCGCGCTGTCGCTGCCGCACGTGATCGCGAACACGCAGAGTTGATGCTTACAGGACGCTAATGTATATTGATTGATTGATCTTCTGCTCTGCTCGCGTCGCTTCGTCACTCGCACTCGCAACAACGACCTGAAGCCGCGCAAAGCAACTCAGTGCAGATGCCGAATGCGTTTGTTGATCGTTGGTTCGTGCCTCGTGCTTCTTCCCGAGCAGCGCTGTGCGCTCTTCGCTCTGGCGCGCAACCAAAATGCAATCGACAGCAGTAGTCGCAGACAGTCAGTCCCTCTCTCGTCCTTCATCTTCTTCCTCTCTTGCTTGCTCGCTCGCCTGTGCTGTGTGAGCGAGCGCCTGCTGCGCGACTGCCAGCACAAAACATACACACACACTACTCTGTGCGCAGTGACGAGCTCCATTTTGCGACCAGTGGAGCTGTCGTCTGCGAGGTCTTTCTGCGCTGCCCTCATCGCGCGCTCGCTCGCGCGCTGGTCACTGGAACAGCTTCTTGGCCACGGGAGCAATCGCCGTGGCTGCGCGACTGCGCGTTGGCGGTATTCTCGCAGGCGAGCTGCGCACGTTTGCATTCCCAGACGCGCCGGGCGCCGACGCAGGCAGGTTGTTGGCGCTGGTAGTGCTGCTCGTCGAACTACCTGGTGTCGCCGGTCCGCCAGTCGAGAGACGCGACTTGATCTGCCGCGACGGAGCGCCGAGCTCGCACTGACTCACGTTCTGCGCGAAGCGGAGACTGCAGAGCGACTCGTCGAGCGAGAGGTACGTCGGCGAAAGGTTCACCATCATGAGCGTCTTGCCGTCGCCCGAGAGCGCGGGCTGGAGCACGTACGTGAGCTTGCTGTTGCGGTACGGCACGTGCGTCGACTTCTTCGCGAGCGCTTGGAAGACGTCGGCGAGCGCACTGAGGCTCTTGTTGATCGCCTGCGCTTCCTTCAGTCGGTCGCCCGTTGCATTCGAGCGACTAAGACGCTCGCTCCCCGCCAAGTCGACGAGACTCAGCGTCCCCTCGACCTCAGTGTTCTGCGCTTCGTTGTAGCCGCGGATCGTGAGCGCAAAGATGCTGTGGCTGCGCGACGAGTGCGCGTTCATGTCGGTCTTGTCCACCGATCGGTTACACGCGGCGAGGTTCACAATGTCCTCGACTTGCTCCTCGGCGTACGCAAAGTCAATGCTGAGCTGCCGTAAGCCCTCGACGTAGTTCTTCCCGCGCTTGTCCGTGCGGATGTTGAACTTGCGCTCGTCCGAGCTGTCGGTTGCGAGCAAGTCCCGGATCGTCTCGTTGTAAATCTCAAAGAACGTCACGTCGAGCGAGTACTGCCAGCCCTGTGTCGAGAGCTCCTGGCAGCACCGAATGATCTGTTTTGCATATCAAGATTGGACAGCACGAGCCATTGCGAGCGTCAGTCAGTCAGTCACAACATCGTCAAAGGGTGTTTGGTATGTTGAGAGCAAGGCGCCAGCGCAACGCAAGACGTACGAGTTGGATCGAGCGCGGGATGATGCCGCGCATCTGTGCTTTCCCAGAGCCTTGCATCTACAGCGACGCCAATCGACACGAGAGAGCACAGTCAGTCAACGCGTCCAAGACAGTGAGGTGGCGTGTCAGCGCGTGGCAACATCGTCGTACCGTGTGCGTCTTGCCAGAGCCAGTCTGGCCGTACGCAAAGATGCAGACGTTGTAGCCGTCCATGGCCGACTGAATGAAGTCAGCGACGTCCTGTAGCACGCACACAGCACAGCACTGTGAGTTCTCGAGTCGTTGCCATGTCACACACAGACACAGGCAGCCAGACGTACGTTGAAGACAAACTCTTGCGAGTCCGACTGGCCGTAGATCTTGTCGAACGAGAATCGGTGCGGCTTCTCCGTGTTCGTGAGCACAGTCGACGAGAACGCATCGGCGCGGATCGCTGGCTGCGGAGTCTCACATGACGCTTCGTCGCCGTCCGAGCGCAGGAACGGACGCAAGCGGACGTGCACGCGGATGTTCCCACGCAGCTCCTGGATCGTGTTGTGGAGCTTCTTCCGAATCACTTCGCTCTCGCCGATGCGCCACTCGAGCTCTGCGATCTGGTCGACCTTCTCCGACAGCTCCTGCCGCACATTCAGCAGCTCCTCGGTCATCTCCTTCAAGCGCTCGCTCATCTCGCCTTCGTCATCTTCGTCGTACGTGACGGAGCTCGTGCTCGCAGTGCCGCCGCCGTTGCTCGCGCTGCCGCTTGCCATCGCGTGCGCGTACTCTGAGTGGCGCATGAGCTTGTTCTGCGTCTGGAGCAAGCGCATCTCGCCAGCGAGTACGACGTTGCGCTTCTCGTAGCGCGACCGGAGCTCCTCCATCTTGGCTTCGTGCGTCGTCTGGAGCGCGACCATCTGCGCATACAGCGCAGTGTTCTCGACTGTGAGCTGCTCGACGTTCACTTGGAACTGCTCGCGGCGCGTCTTCTCGTCTTCAAACTTGGACTCCATCGCCACGAGCTTGTCTTCGAGGATCTGCTTCTCGAGCTCGAGCGTCTTGGATTGACCCACGCGGTCAAAGTTCTCCATCCGGAGCTCCTTCATCTTGTCTTTCGTGATCTTGAGGCTCTCCTTGAGCGTGTGCACTGTCTGGTTGAGCTGCGTGACGTCCTCCGTCAGCGCGCGGTTCGCCTTTGCGAGGTCTGTCGTCTTTTGCCAGAACGTGCTTGACGACCGCTCCTCGTCCTGCTCGTTCAAGAGGCTCTTGATAAACTCGAGCTCGCGCTTCACCGCGTCCGTCTCGATCTGCAGCTGCTTCTTCTCCATCCCGAGCTTCACATTCGCGTCCTTGATCGCCTTCAGCTCGTCCTCTTTCTCGTGCTTCGTCTCGGTCACGAGCCGCGAGTTCGACATCACAGACGCAGTCGACCGCGCACGCTCGAGCGCAAGCGCTTGCTCGTGCTCTGCGACTTGTTCTGCAAAGCGCGCTTTCCACTTCTCTTCGATCTGGTCCGTCGCCTTCTTCATCATCTCGTCGACGTACTTCGTCAGCGGCGAGTCTGCTTTCACGCGCGGCTTCGCGCCAGACTCTGTGCCCTCACCCGGCTCTTCGTTCGGCTCCGAGTCGGTCTGCGACGGCGCTTCAGCCGCGTCGTCCGAGAACACGATCGGCTCTTTCACTTCAGCGAGGACATTCAGCAAGCGCTGGATCTCCATGCGCGCGAGTGCGAGCTCTTGGTCTTGTCGCTGACTGCGCTTCTCCCACGCGTCGCACGCTGCCATGAGCGTTCCGCTGTGCTGGTTCACCTGCATGAGGCTGCTCTTGAGCATCTTGATCTCCTCGTGACGGGCCTTTGCAGACGACGACGCTGGCGACGCCTTCAAGAGCTCCTGCACGCCCTTCTCCGTGATTATGTGCTGACTCTTGAGGTTCTCCATCGACGACGCATCGAGCGTGAACTCGGCTGGCGTCCCGGTTGACAGTAGCTTCTTCATCGCTGCTGTGCTCGACGCTGAGAGCCCTGCTGGACCGCGGAACGATGACGGCGACGCAGACAGAGACGACGACGATGACATCGTCGAGTACCGGTCCGCAATGTTACTGAACGACGACAGCGATGCCGGGTTCGTCGGCGCGCTCTTCATGCGGCTCAGGCGCGACGTCGACGACGACGTTGTAGATGTCGAGTTTGCTGCCGAGATCGCAGACGCAGACGACGCAATCGACGACGCGATCGACGAGCTCGACGACTGCGAGCTGAAGCTGCTCCGGCGAACTGCGAGCTCGTCTTCTGGGATCGTGTACGTCGTGTTCGTCTTGCGGCGCGACACTTTGCGCGGCGGCGTCGATGTCACTGCAGGCGCTGGAACCGGCGCAAGACGCTTCTTCTCCTCTTGCGCTGCTGCGATCCGCGCACGCATCGCAAGCGCGTGGGCGCGACGCGTTTCAGTCACTGACATCTTGGACGTTTTGCCGCTTCCGTCGAGCGGCGACGTCGCAGACGCAGTCGCTGCTGCGCCACCTGCTGACGTCGCTGCGACGCCGA
This sequence comes from Pythium guiyangense, assembly GCA_003730235.1. Taxonomy (NCBI): domain Eukaryota; phylum Oomycota; class Peronosporomycetes; order Pythiales; family Pythiaceae; genus Pythium; species Pythium guiyangense. The sequence continues at coordinate 478,847 of QXDM01000017.1, read as the reverse complement.
TCTTGAGTCGCGACGGGAGATCGCCTGACGCTGTGGAGCGGCGAATGCGATTCTCGAGCGACGCTTGAGGCGCAACGCGCGCCGCCATGCCGAGTCGACTCGTGACGATCGTGCTGCCACCCGGCGACGGCAGACTGCGGCGCTTTGGCGGCACAATGCTGCTCTCAAAGCCAAACGGTCTCGGGATCTTGCTCGCCATTGCGCTCTCGTCTGCTGGCGCAACAGTCGCAGCGCGCTCGCCATTGTCTTCCACCCCGGACGCGCCGCCGCACGACTCGTTCGTCGGTGACGTCGACAGCATCTCGTCGTGCGCTGCGTCACTGCTCTCGACGTCGAGGGGCGGGAGTCCGTCGTCGCTCATGGTGTCGTCGTAGTTGTTGAGTGACACCATCGGACTCGCGATCGCGAGCTCGTCAGCGTCCATCGTCGTCGCAGCCGCGCAGTTCTTGGATTTTTCTTACTGTGTGTGTCTGTGTGAAAGCGCGCGACCTCGAGCGCGTGCTACTGTGTGTGCGTGTGTGCGTCGTGAGCTGCGCTGCTCGTCTGGATGATCGACCGCGCGACGTTGCGTCGGATGCAAAACTGGTGTCGAGGGGCGGACCTTGGATCGTGCGCTCGTGTGCGCACACTGCTGCTTTCTGTTGTTGTTGCTGTCGGTGACGGCGACACTCGACGCGTGCGGTGGTTGGATCTGCGCAGAGATACACACACGTGTGTTTGGCAAGTGCGCGCTTCGATCAGACGCTGTCGCTGTTGAGCTCGCTGCTCCCCTCCACGTATGCGCGCGCAGTGGCGACAGCACGACGACGACGGACGTTCGTATGTGGCGTGGCTGTCGGCCACTCGCTCGCTCTCCGTGTCGCCGGCTTTCTCACGACCACCACCACCACCTCGCTACGAACCGCGATCACTCGCTCGCACCTGTTTGGTAGCTCGCGCCTTCTTAGTCTTGTGCGCGCAAAGCGCGTTCGTGTATGTGTGTGCGCGTGCGCGGCGGAAGACGGTCGGGAACGAAGACGCTGCTGCTGTCGTCGTCGTCGTCGTCGTCGTCGACCTGCCTGCCCTGCGTGCTGCGCGCTTCTCGCTCGCCGCTCGGGTTTCAGCACTCTGCGTGAGTAACAACATTATTTGACTTGAACTGAGTATGCAGCGGGTTCTTGACGCTTTGAAAAACCAAAAATACGCTGTTTCGCCAGTCACTTGAACAAAGTATGCTCATACATTTGCGCTGATACTGCCGATCCATCGTGATGACCGAGGCGACGACTTTCATCGCTTCCTTTGACTTGACTTGGTTGTCTTTGACTTGGTTGCTTTGAACAACGAGTCTCGAGCACTACTGCTACGACGACTATGAGTCTCAATGGATGGTCGAGAGACTGTCGCGTTGATGGCGCTGTACGTCCAGATCTGTTCGAGTGTGCAGACTCCATTTCTTCTACAAATCTCCACCACCACCTCGACGTCATACTTACGCTCTCAACAACGTGAGCTCCTGCGTCACGACACTCGAGTATGCGCACAAGGACGTGTTCAACAGCGCGAGTAGACTAAGAGAGAGAGACTGCTTAGTCACTTGAGCGTGCGGGAGAGATCACATGTACGCACATCAGGACAAGAGATCAAATGCGTTGAGCTTGTTGTCGTTGCGTACATTTGTACGATCCGCAACAGCAGAATGGCATGACTGCAACATGCGCTAGATCATTCACTCGTTCGCTTCGCCACATGCAGACACTTAGATATAGCTCATGGCTTGTGCTTCATGCTACACGACACTGATTGTGCTCACAAGTCGTTGTCGCGAATGTACCGATTGCCTTCGCTCTCTTTGATGTCGGCTCTGTCGATTCGCACGTCCGCACAGACATCCACGTAGACATCCATCCGCACAGCATGTTTGTCAGCCGCGCATTGTCGGATGGACCGATCTGCCCATCAAGACCCGACAGCCATGTACCGCAGTCTCATGTCATGCCCCACAGTCACAACCATAGTCACGTGCTTTAACGTACCGGTATCGACCGAGCGTGAGCACAGCGCGATTGCTGTTGCGGTCCGGTGGCAGCGGCTTTGCCACTGCGTCGTCCTGCTGTTCGTGCGTGTTCTGGTTGCTGTTCTCGTCGCCCGACGTCTTGCCGCCAAAGCGCTTGCTCATACCCTCTGCGAGCTTCTCGTCCACGACCTGGATGCACAAGTCGCACACGCGGCACTCTTCGTCTGCAACATGGTCTGGCGAGATCTCCTGCTCACGCAGTGCGCATATGCGTGTGTGCAATAGTCCGTCAGTCGACCAAGGTCCGCTAGTCGATCAAGATCAGCAGCGCTCTAGATATCGCGCATCGTGTCGCGCTCTGGCATCGCTTGCGAAAGCGCTGATCACTCGGTCGCTGCGTGCTAGTAGTAGCGCGCAAACGCACCTTGTAAATGAACTTGGTGCGGTTGCTCGAGCACGCGTAGCAAACGACTGCGCCGCAGCGCCGACAGTGGTGCTTGCGGTTCCAGAACGTGAACTCGCTGCGGCACGTCATGCACGCGTGGACCGACACGTCCGGGACCCACTGGCCGTCCTTCTGCATTGCGATGCATGACATCCCAATTCATTGTGAGCGCTTCCACAGCACACATCCAAGTATGCAAGGCAGATGTCGGTAGCCGCAGCATGTACGCGCACCATGTGCATGCGCCAAGAGCTCTCCATCGGGTCCTTTGTGCGCGTCTTGAGCAGCGGCGGCGCCGACTTCCCGAGCTCCTTCGTCGCCATCTTGCTATTTGTGTGTGCTTGCTTGCTTGTGTCAAAAGTCAAACGTCAAAAGACACAGCAAAGATTTGCGTTTTCTCTAGGATTTCGTGGACGCCACACCAAACTATAGCAACGACAACTTTGCGAGAAACTTCAACATGTCGTGCAAGCCAACAAGCAAGCCAAGACAACTCTTGTAGCCGCACACCTCTTGCAGGGAAGCAACGAGCACACGCGCTCAACTCGGACTTCCAGACGCCGATCGACGAGATCGACGCTGCGGCGCGTATCCTGGACCCGGTCTTCGAGGGCTACAACGCGCCGGACAAGAAGCCGGTCTTTGGTCAGTTCCTCAAGGACTTTCACGAGACCGAGTGGTAAGTGTCGCTCGACCAAAGTGGCGAGCCAAGTTATAGTTTGCCGACCAAGTGGTAGTGGCCGAGCATGGCGTGCACTACGTGCTTGCAATGCGTGCAAGTGCTGCTTGAATAGACAGATCAACGCACGCGTCCTGGCGTGTGGCAACATACGCACACGCTCAGGACAGGACAGGGCGGATGCATGCTACACTGTGTTCGTAGTCTCGTGTACTTGTTCTGGCAGCTAGCAACACTACGACACTTGTTCGTGCTATTGTTTGCTCGTGCGATTGTTGGAGTGATTGTATGGTCGAGTTTGATTGACTGCGTCGATGCAGTGTGCTCGCTCTGATGCTTCTGCAACATGAACTTGTGCTGCTGCTACTTGACTTGGCAAACGAAAGCGAGCGAGCGAGTCCAAGTGAACGAGTGAACACGAGAGCTCATTCGAGTTTGACGCTCGTCTACAGACGCTGGCGCTTGTAGCTCTCGTCTTGGTGGATGCCAGTCTGGAACTCGCGGTCGCCTGCGTCGCCAAGACCTGGGAAGATGTAGCCCTCCTGATGTAGCAGCAGCACAGTCGATGTTAGTCAGCCAGTGCTTGTGCCTCGGGTCATGCGCTAGATCCAGATGCACGCACTGCGAGAAGGATGCAAACCCACCTCGGACAGTGCGTCGTCGATTGCACCGAGAAACACTTGGACGTCTGGGTGCTTCGAGAACAAGTCCTGTAGACCTGGTGCGAGTCAACAGGCGTAGCACCGACAGTCGTAGCAGACATATCCAAGTGTCCGTGAGCACGACGCAGGCGACGAGTGGCGTGAATGCAGTGCGAAGAGCTACGCTGCGCACTCACCTTGCTTGGACGCGATCGTGCTCACGATCTTGATCTTTGGGACGCCCCAGGTCTTCAGGATCGCGACAGTCGCAATGATCGTGCCGGCTGCGTACGACGCAGACAAAGCAGACAAAGCAGACAAAGCAAAGCAAAGCGTCCACACAGACGAATGTGCGAGTCAGCACAGCGCGCTTGAGTACATCAGACCATTTGCGATACACTCGCTGTACCTGTTGCAATCACTGGCTCGAGGACAATCGCGACGTCGACGTTGCACTCTTTCGGAAGCTTGTTGTAGTACTGCACTGGCAGCAGCGAGTGCTTGTTGCGGTACATGCCTGAGCATAAGAGCACAAGATCAAACAGAGTGCAAGTGTGAGCGAGTGCTTGTGCTCTCTATCTATCTCTCACTCACTCACACATTCATGCGCACCAGTAACGTACCGATGTGGTGCACAGCAGCGTTTGGGAGCAGGTCGAGCATCGGCTCCACCTACGAGGTAAGCGTACGTAAAGACGCAATACTCGTCAGCTCCTGTCGTGCTCAGCCCAGACTCTCGCGTATATACGAATGTGTGGCGTACCATGCCGAGTCCAGCGCGGAGGATCGGCACGACTGCGACCTTGGTCGACAGTTCTGCGCCTTCGTGGTCTGCGATTGGCGTCTACAGATGGAAGAGGCAAGCAAGAGGTGCCGAGTGTGAACGCTGAGCAGCTCATCACGCAGTCTGCACAGACCAACGGCGCGTACTTTGATCTTCTTTGGCGTCGTCTCAAGGTCGTACGTCGCTTCGTAGCTGCAGCACCGATATTGATATACACAAGAGCATGAGCAGTCGCACTCGATGCTCGTTCAGTGCGTCCGCTGACCCAGCAAGTGTATACGAGAGCGAGTGCGCGACGACAGCGGAGACCACGCACCCGAGGTAGAACGTGACTTCGCGCAGGACGTGGCGAAAGAGATTGCTGTCCGTGCGCTCGTCGCGCAGCTTTGTGAGCTTGTGGTGCAGCACGGGGTGGTGCGCGAGCATGACCTCGCTGTTCGGCGGCAAGTCGTATTTTTCATTGTCAACGCGCGTGTCGCCCTTCATCGTGTCGGTGGTGGTGCTGTTGTTGAGAAGCGACGCAGTCGTGGCGAGCAGCGAGAGCGCTTGGGGCGAACGAACGAAGAGGCTTCTGCGGCGACGACGGCGAAGATGCGGGCGACACGAGGCGGATTCGGAAATGACAGCAAGAGGCAAGAGGCGAGCCTGTTGAAGCTGCTCTTCGCATTCACACAACCTATGCTAAAGAGGCTTCTGACCCTGCGTAGCATGCATCCGCCCTGTCCTGTCCTGAGCGTGTGCGTATGTTGCCACACGCCAGGACGCGTGCGTTGATCTGTCTATTCAAGCAGCACTTGCACGCATTGCAAGCACGTAGTGCACGCCATGCTCGGCCACTACCACTTGGTCGGCAAACTATAACTTGGCTCGCCACTTTGGTCGAGCGACACTTACCACTCGGTCTCGTGAAAGTCCTTGAGGAACTGACCAAAGACCGGCTTCTTGTCCGGCGCGTTGTAGCCCTCGAAGACCGGGTCCAGGATACGCGCCGCAGCGTCGATCTCGTCGATTGGCCTCTGGGGTAGAATTGGTATGCATTGAACCCGTTAAAGTTGTCGTACGATTGGCACACTGAGCTAGTTGTGCTCTAGTATCGCTTCGCTCTGGCACTCTCACACTTACTCATCGCTATCTCGATAGCTTGGCAACCCATTTGCATACTTGCTTTCTCGCTCATGGCTTGTGCTTCATGCTACACGACACTGATTGTGCTCACAAGTCGTTGTCGCGAATGTACCGATTGCCTTCGCTCTCTTTGATGTCGGCTCTGTCGATTCGCACGTCCGCACAGACATCCACGTAGACATCCATCCGCACAGCATGTTTGTCAGCCGCGCATTGTCGGATGGACCGATCTGCCCATCAAGACCCGACAGCCATGTACCGCAGTCTCATGTCATGCCCCACAGTCACAACCATAGTCACGTGCTTTAACGTACCGGTATCGACCGAGCGTGAGCACAGCGCGATTGCTGTTGCGGTCCGGTGGCAGCGGCTTTGCCACTGCGTCGTCCTGCTGTTCGTGCGTGTTCTGGTTGCTGTTCTCGTCGCCCGACGTCTTGCCGCCAAAGCGCTTGCTCATACCCTCTGCGAGCTTCTCGTCCACGACCTGGATGCACAAGTCGCACACGCGGCACTCTTCGTCTGCAACATGGTCTGGCGAGATCTCCTGCTCACGCAGTGCGCATATGCGTGTGTGCAATAGTCCGTCAGTCGACCAAGGTCCGCTAGTCGATCAAGATCAGCAGCGCTCTAGATATCGCGCATCGTGTCGCGCTCTGGCATCGCTTGCGAAAGCGCTGATCACTCGGTCGCTGCGTGCTAGTAGTAGCGCGCAAACGCACCTTGTAAATGAACTTGGTGCGGTTGCTCGAGCACGCGTAGCAAACGACTGCGCCGCAGCGCCGACAGTGGTGCTTGCGGTTCCAGAACGTGAACTCGCTGCGGCACGTCATGCACGCGTGGACCGACACGTCCGGGACCCACTGGCCGTCCTTCTGCATTGCGATGCATGACATCCCAATTCATTGTGAGCGCTTCCACAGCACACATCCAAGTATGCAAGGCAGATGTCGGTAGCCGCAGCATGTACGCGCACCATGTGCATGCGCCAAGAGCTCTCCATCGGGTCCTTTGTGCGCGTCTTGAGCAGCGGCGGCGCCGACTTCCCGAGCTCCTTCGTCGCCATCTTGCTATTTGTGTGTGCTTGCTTGCTTGTGTCAAAAGTCAAACGTCAAAAGACACAGCAAAGATTTGCGTTTTCTCTAGGATTTCGTGGACGCCACACCAAACTATAGCAACGACAACTTTGCGAGAAACTTCAACATGTCGTGCAAGCCAACAAGCAAGCCAAGACAACTCTTGTAGCCGCACACCTCTTGCAGGGAAGCAACGAGCACACGCGCTCAACTCGGACTTCCAGACGCCGATCGACGAGATCGACGCTGCGGCGCGTATCCTGGACCCGGTCTTCGAGGGCTACAACGCGCCGGACAAGAAGCCGGTCTTTGGTCAGTTCCTCAAGGACTTTCACGAGACCGAGTGGTAAGTGTCGCTCGACCAAAGTGGCGAGCCAAGTTATAGTTTGCCGACCAAGTGGTAGTGGCCGAGCATGGCGTGCACTACGTGCTTGCAATGCGTGCAAGTGCTGCTTGAATAGACAGATCAACGCACGCGTCCTGGCGTGTGGCAACATACGCACACGCTCAGGACAGGACAGGGCGGATGCATGCTACGCAGGGTCAGAAGCCTCTTTAGCATAGGTTGTGTGAATGCGAAGAGCAGCTTCAACAGGCTCGCCTCTTGCCTCTTGCTGTCATTTCCGAATCCGCCTCGTGTCGCCCGCATCTTCGCCGTCGTCGCCGCAGAAGCCTCTTCGTTCGTTCGCCCCAAGCGCTCTCGCTGCTCGCCACGACTGCGTCGCTTCTCAACAACAGCACCACCACCGACACGATGAAGGGCGACACGCGCGTTGACAATGAAAAATACGACTTGCCGCCGAACAGCGAGGTCATGCTCGCGCACCACCCCGTGCTGCACCACAAGCTCACAAAGCTGCGCGACGAGCGCACGGACAGCAATCTCTTTCGCCACGTCCTGCGCGAAGTCACGTTCTACCTCGGGTGCGTGGTCTCCGCTGTCGTCGCGCACTCGCTCTCGTATACACTTGCTGGGTCAGCGGACGCACTGAACGAGCATCGAGTGCGACTGCTCATGCTCTTGTGTATATCAATATCGGTGCTGCAGCTACGAAGCGACGTACGACCTTGAGACGACGCCAAAGAAGATCAAAGTACGCGCCGTTGGTCTGTGCAGACTGCGTGATGAGCTGCTCAGCGTTCACACTCGGCACCTCTTGCTTGCCTCTTCCATCTGTAGACGCCAATCGCAGACCACGAAGGCGCAGAACTGTCGACCAAGGTCGCAGTCGTGCCGATCCTCCGCGCTGGACTCGGCATGGTACGCCACACATTCGTATATACGCGAGAGTCTGGGCTGAGCACGACAGGAGCTGACGAGTATTGCGTCTTTACGTACGCTTACCTCGTAGGTGGAGCCGATGCTCGACCTGCTCCCAAACGCTGCTGTGCACCACATCGGTACGTTACTGGTGCGCATGAATGTGTGAGTGAGTGAGAGATAGATAGAGAGCACAAGCACTCGCTCACACTTGCACTCTGTTTGATCTTGTGCTCTTATGCTCAGGCATGTACCGCAACAAGCACTCGCTGCTGCCAGTGCAGTACTACAACAAGCTTCCGAAAGAGTGCAACGTCGACGTCGCGATTGTCCTCGAGCCAGTGATTGCAACAGGTACAGCGAGTGTATCGCAAATGGTCTGATGTACTCAAGCGCGCTGTGCTGACTCGCACATTCGTCTGTGTGGACGCTTTGCTTTGCTTTGTCTGCTTTGTCTGCTTTGTCTGCGTCGTACGCAGCCGGCACGATCATTGCGACTGTCGCGATCCTGAAGACCTGGGGCGTCCCAAAGATCAAGATCGTGAGCACGATCGCGTCCAAGCAAGGTGAGTGCGCAGCGTAGCTCTTCGCACTGCATTCACGCCACTCGTCGCCTGCGTCGTGCTCACGGACACTTGGATATGTCTGCTACGACTGTCGGTGCTACGCCTGTTGACTCGCACCAGGTCTACAGGACTTGTTCTCGAAGCACCCAGACGTCCAAGTGTTTCTCGGTGCAATCGACGACGCACTGTCCGAGGTGGGTTTGCATCCTTCTCGCAGTGCGTGCATCTGGATCTAGCGCATGACCCGAGGCACAAGCACTGGCTGACTAACATCGACTGTGCTGCTGCTACATCAGGAGGGCTACATCTTCCCAGGTCTTGGCGACGCAGGCGACCGCGAGTTCCAGACTGGCATCCACCAAGACGAGAGCTACAAGCGCCAGCGTCTGTAGACGAGCGTCAAACTCGAATGAGCTCTCGTGTTCACTCGTTCACTTGGACTCGCTCGCTCGCTTTCGTTTGCCAAGTCAAGTAGCAGCAGCACAAGTTCATGTTGCAGAAGCATCAGAGCGAGCACACTGCATCGACGCAGTCAATCAAACTCGACCATACAATCACTCCAACAATCGCACGAGCAAACAATAGCACGAACAAGTGTCGTAGTGTTGCTAGCTGCCAGAACAAGTACACGAGACTACGAACACAGTGTAGCATGCATCCGCCCTGTCCTGTCCTGAGCGTGTGCGTATGTTGCCACACGCCAGGACGCGTGCGTTGATCTGTCTATTCAAGCAGCACTTGCACGCATTGCAAGCACGTAGTGCACGCCATGCTCGGCCACTACCACTTGGTCGGCAAACTATAACTTGGCTCGCCACTTTGGTCGAGCGACACTTACCACTCGGTCTCGTGAAAGTCCTTGAGGAACTGACCAAAGACCGGCTTCTTGTCCGGCGCGTTGTAGCCCTCGAAGACCGGGTCCAGGATACGCGCCGCGGCGTCGATCTCGTCGATCGGCGTCTGGAAGTCCGAGTTGAGCGCGTGTGCGTGTGCCTTCTGGAGTGGGTTCTCGTCGTTGATCCAGCTGCCATTATATCAGAGAGAGTGTGTGAGTGACCAAGAGTTACGATAGTAGCGAGACGCCATGCTCGCGATATCCAAGGTCAAGTATCACGACGCTGGCGCTACGTACCCTGTGTCGACCGAGTTCATGTAGATGCGGCGCTTGCTCAGGTCCTCGGCGCACGTGCGCGTCATCATGTTCAGTGCTGCCTTTGCCATGTTCGTGTGCGGGTGGTTTGGCGTTTTGTAGCGGTAGAACTTGCCCTCCATCGCACTCACGTTCACAATGAACTTGCGGTCCTGCGGCCCCATGTTGCGCGACAGGAGCGGAACGAGACGGTTGTTCATGATGAATGGCGCGAGCGTGTTGATCGCAAACACCTCCGCGACCTCTGGCGTCTCGACCTCGCCGATCTTGAGCAGCCACGTGTTCTTCGAGCGCAAGTCGATCTGCTGGCCGTTTACATCGACCATGCCGTCAGGAAACGAGCTCGCGTCCTGCTCGTCACTCGCAATGAGTGGCACTTGCGACTTGAGCGCCGACGACATGGCAAAGCTCGTTGCACCTGCCGTCGCCGATGCATCCGCGGCGCCACTCTCGAGCGCGAGCGACTTGACGTGCGACGCAAACTCAGTCTGGTGGTGCATGAGGAGCTGCACGCTCTTGGCGCTCTGCTCGAGCGACTGCATCTCTTTCTGCACGAGGTGCTCGTAGTACTTTGGCGGACGGCGGATCGTCTGGCACGCGTTGTGGATCACAATGTCCAGACGCGAGTAGCGCGTGAGCACAAAGTCGAGGAACTGCTCCAAGTGCACGAGGTCGCGGAAGTCGATACCGAAAATCTGGAGCCGGTCCTTGAACGTCTCGTACTCGGGGTGCTGCGCAAAGCGCTCCGCCGCGTCCGTCGGGAAGCGCGTCGTCGCGATCACAGCAGCGCCAGCGAGCAGCAGCTTCACCGCCGTCTGGAAACCGATCTTCACGCGCGCACCAGTGATGAGTGCGACTTTGCCGCGCAAGTCAGCAGTCTGGAAGCGCTTAGAGAAGTTCAGGTCCGCACAGCGCGGACAGAGCTGGTCGTAGAACTGGTGCGTCTTATCGAAGCGCGACTTGCACGTGTAGCACGAGCGGAAGCCTAAGAGTGCGCTCGCTTCACGCTTCTCCTCAGCCGCTTGCTCTTCCTTTGCCTGCGCTGCCTCGTCGTTGCAGAGCGACTGGAGCGACGTCGTGTGCACGTCGTCTTCGCCTGCGACGCCGTCGGCGATGAGCGGCAGACCTGCCTCGCGGCCTTGTTGAAGCAGCGACTCGAGCTTCTTGATGCGCTCGCGACGCAGCTGCGAGCTGTTGATGTGGCGCTTGTCGTGCATCTTGCGCTGGTTGAGGCGCGCGCGCTTCTCCTCGCGGAGCTGCTTGTCCTCGAGGTACTTCTTGCGTCCCTTGCCGCCGAACTTGCGGTTCTCCATCAAATCAGCGACCGGCGCGAGGTGCTTGCGCACTGTGCGCATGTTGCGCTGGTCCAAGAGCTTGCTGTTGCTCGCGAGCATGTCGAGGACCTTGAAACACACCGTGAGCTCCTCGTCCGTGAACGGCATCGGTTCCTTCACCTCCTCGTCGCTGCCGTCTTGCTGCATCGGCGCGACGTCCGCGCTCTCTGTCTGCGGTTGCTCCTGCTGCTGCATCGTGGCGTCAGCAGCCGGTACAGATGCTGCTGGCGCGGCGCTCTCGACCTCCATCGGCGTCGTCGAGGCAGTCGCCGCGGTGTTGCTGCTCTCGGCCATCTTGGCGACTGGTAGCCATTGACCTCGATAGTCAGCCAGCCAGTCGTCTATCATTTTGTATATTGGATTTTATCGAGTCTATATAGTGGTTATTACAATAAATTTGTAGCTAAAATCACACTATTCGTATAGGGTGTGCACATATTTGTGTATTCAATAATAGTATCATGGCTGTTATTTGATTTGTTAGTCCCGCGTGTCCCGAAAACGAGTGAAACGCTCCTCGCATCAAGCAGCTCAAAGCAACTCGGCGTGAGACCACAGACACACTCGAGACGAAGACAAGCATGTCCGCGAGCGCATTCCTCGCAGGCGCCGCAGTCGGCGGACTGCGCTACGGCTACGTCAAGTTCCAGCTCCACGAGCGCGAGAACGTCGTGCAGTACAGCGTCGACGCGATCAAGCAGAGCTTCCGCGGCGAGCCAAAGGTGCGCACACTCACACGCTTGTCATCAGCATGATGTCACTGCAGGTGCATCCGCTGCAAGCTTGCATCATGCAGTACCAGTTGCGACAAACACACGTTGCATCTCACAATCGCTTTGTTACTCCCGTATTGCTGCTGGAAGGCGTCGCCGCAGCGCGCAGACGAGCGGTACGTGGCGATCCCGAGCCGCGAGCACGAGTACTACACGTTCATTCGCGAGAGCTGGAACTCCAAGGTCCTCTGCTTTCGCAACACGGTGCTCGACGTCTTCCACGTGAAGAAGTGAGCGTCGTTGCGATGAGTGTGCGCACATGCATGCATCCGCTCGTGCACTCGAAGCTGTTGCGATCGAGCAAGCCACATCACCAGTCAGTCAGTCAGGCATCGAGACACCTGCGTACGAATGCAGCAAGCAACACGCAAGAGAGCAACAGAGAGAGAGCGTATGCTACAGCGCGTGTAATACAGGCTGTGCACATGTGCATATCGACGTCTCGCTTGCCATCAGCTGCTGCTGGTTGTCATGACGAGAGTGACCGTCCACAGTTTCGTTCGGGTGGACGCGAACCGACGCCACAAGCATTCGACACAAAGTGCACACGACCAACAACAGCATCAGTATTCACGATCATGGCGACATCGTCGTCAACGTCGACGTACTTTCAAGGCGGCGACTACGTCGAGCTCCTGAGTGCGCAGGGCAAAGCGCCAGCTGCGACGTGGAAGCTCAGCGGGAAGATCGTCAAGACGTTCGAGAAGCGCATCAAAGGCAATGCGTTCCAGCTCGAGGGCAGCGCAGAGACAAAGATGCAGCTCCCCAAGACACCGACGTCGCACTCGCTCGGCCTCGCACAGCGCTTTGTGGTCTTCCAGCTCCTGATCCCACTCACGCGGTCGTTCTCGATCGAGCTCGGGTTCTCCGACTTCCAGAAGATCCGCCGCCGCTTTGTCTTTGCCTCGGCGTTCCGCGACACTGCGATGACATCGCTCCACGTACAGATCCCGTTCGACGCTCGCGTGACGCGCGATGAGTGGGTCAACCTCGTGTTCGATCTCCAGGCGCTCACAGAGACGTACTTTGCAGGCAGCACGTTCCGGTCTATGGAGTCGATCTGCATCAGCGGGAGCTGCAAGCTCAAGCGCGTGTTCACGATGAAAGACGCGCCGCAGTGCGACCTCGTGCGTCGTCAGTCGCACGCAAGTGCAAGTGCTGCTGGCAAAGAACTGCGAGTTGTGCCAGTGGCGCGCTACGCGGATATGCGCGACATCCCCAAGCAGTTTGTTTTCTCAAGCGGCGGCGCTGGACCGATCCCAACCGAGTACTTCGTCCTTGCGAACGACGCGAGCTCGTCCACACCATCAACAGGAGCTGAAGCGACGACAACGGGCTCGACGAGCAGCGCCAGTGCCCAAAGAAAAGCAAGCAGTCTCGCTCGAACCAAGAGTGCGTCGTCGTCAGCGAGTGACGTAACAGCGAGGCAGAGAGCCGTCGTGAAAGTGAGCACGACTCGACCTGTCAGCGGCTCTGCTCGCGCAAGTAGTGCTCCAGTTGCCACTGCGACGCCGATCTCCGAGTGCGAGTCGCCACAAACTCTCAAGACAGCGCCACCATCAAGGGATTCGATCCGACGGTCAACTGCCTTTGCAACTCGCTCGCCAGACCGTCCAAACACCGCATCACCGGCTCGTGACATACAAGAGCGGTCTCATGAGCCACTACCAGCTCGACGGGATAGCAATACCGATCGACCTCGCAGCCGCGCTAAGACTGCAAGAACGCCACCAGAGAGGAAGCTGGACACACTCGAGCTGGATGTGTCGGACGACGATGCCCGGCAAACCACGCACAAGATGCCACCTTCAGCATCACCTCTTGTGTCGTCGTCATCACAAGTGTCAGCTCGCGTGCCCACACGATCATCGGACGAGCTCGCGCAAGTGCGCACGAGTGACGCATGCGCATCGGTCAAGACGAGCGAAGAGCTTCATCGACGTGCGATCATCGCTGAGATCCAGCAGCAGCTCGATATCTTGTCCGATGACGACGAGCACGAAGCAACTCGGAACTCCGCGCTCTTTCTCCAGCGCACGTCCATTCGCATGCCGGTGTCGACGCTCCTCGATGGCGACAGCGACGACGAAGAGCCCACCACACCAGCCGCAAGCATTGTGAAGCGACTCAGTGCTGTAGATCAGTCTCTGACCGAACGCTTGAAGACTCGATCGAAAAGCAGCAGAGCAGCAACTGGCGCGCCAACCAGGTCTCGCACGTCGATCTTCTCGTTCGCACCAGAGTCAGACGACAGCTCGAGCCGCGAGTACTTCGAGTTCGCAGGTCGCGGTGACCGACTGCGGGTGATGAAGTCGCTCTTTGACTTTGACTCGCTGCTCGAGCCAGCTCCGTCGTCGTCGTCGTCAGTGACATCGCAGCGCTCGACTCGGAACTCAGCGTCGTTGCGAGCAAGTCGTAGTGCTCTTGACACGGACGCCACCGGTGCTTCACGAGCTGGACAATCATCCACCGCGGTCAGTCAGCCTACCACATCCGCTCGAGAACCACCACGCGATGTCGCCGCCGACGACGACGAAGACGAAGACGACCGCGCGCTCGCAGAGTTGCTGCTTGCGAAGCGAAACGCGCGTCGAGAGGCGATTGAGCAAGCGCAACGCTCGGCGCTTCGTGTCTCGAGCGGATCAGCGCTGCTGAAGCTATCGCTCGAAGACTTGACAACAACGACGAGCGCTCCTGCCAACTGTGTGAAAGAGCAGAGACTCGAGAACGAGACCAAAGTCGAGTCGGTCTGTGAAGTGTCAGGCTCAACCTCAAAACACGGAGCAAGTGGCGACGCGACTGTGGTCGTGACTGCGGAAGGTGCTCGCTCAAGCGCGAGTCTAGCGTCAAGCGACGTCGGAGACATCGACATCGGAGACGATGACAGCGACGACGGCGACGACCTCTCGATCGATCTGTGCGTCTCGCGCTTGCTGCAAACTCGTGTTACGAGTACGAGTGCGTCTATCGGCTCACAATGTTGTCTATCTGATCATGTATGATCTAGGACACACGACTTGGCTGAGAGCAACAACGATCAAGTTGGTGACAGTCCAAAAACTCGACGTTCGAGCGACAGCGCTGCTGTGAGCAACAACAACGATGACGAGAGACCCAAGAGCGGTCGTGATCGTGATGTGACCGATCATGAAGATGTGGAAGATGATGCTGACGATGGAGCGCAGAGTGAAGGCTCGGATGGCGACAGAAGCTTTGACTTTGGTGCGTTTCAATCTGTAGTTGCGCTGTCGTTGCTTCCTGACACTCGATCACGCTGGCTGAAGCACATGCGCGCTTTGATATCTCTGTGTTCGCAGACGACCTCGTTGACGAGACTGGAGATGGAACACCTGAGCGCTCGTTCAGCGGTACGAAGGAAACAAAGACAGCTCCGGAAGACAAGCGAGAGGATCCACGTGTCGAGTCGCCCGACTCAAAGCCATCGACAGCGCATCGCGCCACTTCTCGCATCGACAAAGCTCGCTCGAGTCGCAGCAGCATCATGGACAACGACTTGCTCACGTTCTCAGCGAGTCCGGGTCGAACGACCCAATTGAGACCTGGTGCCAGCACGACGCACGCATCAAGTCGCCGTCCAAGCGACCTGAACAACCGCGCAGAGTCGCTCTCATCCTCGCAACGACTCGCTCGGTTGCTCGAGTCAACGGACTGGTCGGAGTTCGATCCGACAGCCTCGACAAGCACATCGATCGCACGCTCGCCAGCGGATGTAGCGCCGTCGACGCGGCGCAAGAAGAGCACGAGTGCGAGTCTCGAGCTCATCTACGACCCGGTCCTGAACTGCTACTACGACCCCGTGGCGCACAAGTACTACGCGCTCGCGCGCGCGAATGAATAAATAAGATGGAGAGAGCGCACGAGCTCTGTGTGTCTGCCTGTCTGAGTCTACGAGTGCTGTCGAGCCAGTGGTCGCGCATCTACGGCGCAGCGCCACTGTCTGTCGCGAGCACGAGGTTCGCGACGCTCTTGCGCACGCGCGAGCTATTGAGCGCAGTGGCGAGGTCCTCCGAGCCCATTGAGACCATCGACGCTTGGCTCATGCGCTTGCGGTGGTTCAAGTCGCGGATCGCGTCTTTGATCATGTACGGCTTGAACTCGTCCGAGAGCGAGGACCAGAACTCGCGGTTCGCCAAGAGCGTCTTGTACCCCACGGCGTTGACGTTCACGAGGATCTGGGCCCAGACGCTAAAGAGCGGCGCGACGATGAAGTCTGCAAAGCCGACTTGCATCTTCTTGAGCACGATCGTCTCGCGGTCCATGAACGGCGACACTGCGAGTGCGAGCTGCTTCTCGAGGTCGCCCTGGACAAAGAACTCTTCCACGACGCGCTCAGTCCACTTGAGCATGATCTCGCGCTCTTTCGCTGGGTTCGACACGTCGCACGTGTGGAGGATCATCTTGAGCAAGAGCTTCTTGTCGCCGACGTTCTTGATCACGAGGTCTTCGTCTGGTGCTGGCAAGATGTTGGCTTTGAACAGCGCAACGTCTTCAAAGTGCTTGGCCATGTCGGTCGCAAGGACCATCTGAATGATCATCTCACGACTGTACTTGAAGTCTTCGACCGAGAGCTTCCCGAGGACGTTGCACTCGGCGTTCTTCATGACGAGGAACGACTGCGCGACGTGGAAGTTCTCGAGCACGGCGTGGTCGTTGTACCGCAGCGCAATCTCCGAGCCCGTGAGGATGTGGAAGCTGTTGTTGAAGCCGTCGTGCTTGAAGTCGTGGATGCCAGCAGCAATGAGCGCAAGTGCGCGGTCAAGAGGCCGCAAGAACGGCGCGAGCTCGGGCTGAATGAGAAAGTAGTTGACCGTCTGCATGACATCGGCAGCGTGGATCGCGTTGTGGTACGGATTCGTGGCGATGTACCCGCGCTGGATCTCGAGCAAGAAGCTCACGAGCGTCGCCTGTTCGATCTGCAAGTGCGACGCTGCGAGCTCGTGGAGCAAGTGGTAGCCCAAGTGGCAGAGCGCATTGCCGCCAGAGATCACGTGCACACGAAAGATGTCAAACGTCCAGTTGTTCACATCGCGGAAGAGGTTCTGGAGCTCAAACTCGGACGCGACGTCGAGCTGCGGCAAGAGCTCTTTCATCGTCACGCTCCGACGCGCCGTGCCAGCGCGTGGGTTCGCGTCGTTCGCGTCGCCATTCGCGCCACTTGCTGCTGCGCCGTTGCCATTGCCAGCTGAATCTGTCGTTGGCGCGGACGGGACGTGGTCGTCGTCCGTGGCGTCTGGCAAGACCTTGGCCGTGTCGTTCACTTTGAGGATCTCACCGCGGAGCCAGTTCTGCGTGTCGTTGTCGACTTCTGCGCCAATGAGCTCGTCGTTCGCTTCGTACAGGCGGTTGTTCTTGATCACGTCGATCGCAAACTCGACCTCTTCGCGGAGCGAGCTCCGGAGCGCGGGGTGGTACCGCAGCTCATGGAGCACGCGCAGGACGTGCTCAACTGGCGACGTGATCGGTCCTTTGTGGATAAAGTGCATCGACTTGGAGCGCTGCTTGACGCGCTCAAAGACCACGAGCACGCGGAGCACGCGGAGGATCACGCGCAGGCGCAAGATCTTCACGAGCAGCGCCGAGGACGCACCGAGCGCAGCGAACACGCCGAGCACAAACGACGCGACGATCACGAGCGCGTCAAAGAGGTTCCAGCCGTTGCGCAAGTACTGCGTGCCGTACGCAAAGACCTTGAGCGTGATCTCGAGCAAGAGGATCGAGCCAACAGTGACGTCGGTCAAGTCGATCGCTTGCTTGTACGTCACGAGCGCTTCGTCGCCCATTGTGATCTGCACGAGCACGAAGACGCCGTACGCGAGCACGATCATGACGAAGAAGAGCTCGACGTAGAGCTTCCGCATGAACTCGCCAATGTGCAGTCGCAAGCGCTGGTCTGCGCGCATGCCTGCGACGCTGCCGTCACGCACACGTGAGAACTCGGACGTGCCCGCGCGCTTGCGACGCGGCAGCGAGTGGCTCGTTGCATCTGCTGGCGCAACCGCGCGCGATCGGCGCTCACCATACGGATAGCGCCGGAAGAACCGCGAGAAGGTCTGCCGCTTTGGCTGGAACGTGCTGTTCACAGCTGCGTGGATCGGTGGACTCTGCGGCGCATCATGCAGCGCACCTGTTGTCGTCATCGCGGTGCGAGCGCTGCGTTACGCACACGCACTTGTGTCGAGAGCGTAGATGATGTGGACGGATGGTCTCAAGACTCGACTGCTGCCGCCGCGAGGCTATGGACAGATGGTCTCAAGGCTCGACTGCTGCCGCCGCGAGGCTATGGACAGAGTGCGACGCGCTGGCGAGCACTCCGAGGCGGGTGTCACTGTCGAGCGACGTCAACGTCGCGTCGGGCGTGCTGCTGCTTGTGGCGGAGGTGTTGTCGCTCGTGCAGTCACTACTGCTGCCGCGCCTGTGCTGTGCGCACTCTGTTGTTGCTGCTGCTGTCGCGCCTGTGCTCTCGACAAGACCGCCGCTGCTTTCGCGTCCCGAAGATAGACCAACCGCCGCGCTATTAACGCCCGATCCTGTACACCACGCGCACACCACATCGCCATTCAGGTCGCCGCATACCGTGCACACCAAGTCAGCAACAGTGAGTGCATCGAGATCAAGATCAAGATCAAGTGCGAGTTGATGATCCGCGTGGTTGCACGCACCTGAGGTAGGTAGCGTCGCGGCAAATGAGTGAGCGAGCCGAGCGCGAGAAGGAACGACGACTCGTCGCGCGAGCGCACCCACTTCTCGACGACACACACACGCACGCACGCACAAATGCGCTGTCCGATCGATCTCGCTGTCTTACTCACGCACGCACGCTCCAACACACTCACACGCACACGCAGAGACAGCAGCTCAAGCAAGCAGCAGCAGCAGCAGCAGTGTGCTTTGTGTGCGCTTGAGTTGGTGTGCTTGACTCTAAAAATAGAAGGAAACGGCTGAAGAGTCGCCACTGGTTTCCTTGTGTGCGTTGTGAGCGTGACATAAGGCAGGTTGTTCCGCCCTGCAGCACCACAAAAAATAACTAACAGTTATGTTTAGTAAATAGTATGTTGAGTTATACTATTGTTTTAAAGAAGGCCATCATTCTCGCACACACACAGATGGACGTATAGATCTCGCGGATTGAACCACAACTAGAAGAGAGACATGCGAGAGCAGGTGAAGTGGCACTGTAAGCTTGCAGTCTGTATAGCAGCGTGCGACTGCTCAGAAGTGTCTTTGATCCCCATACATTCGCCCGAGCCCTAGCGAATATTGCATGTTTTCGTCGTTCGCATTGATGTGTTGGAAAATCAAAAGTTTGTACAACGAATACCGGGTGCGTGTGTGTGCGTGTGTGTGTGTGCGTGTGAAGAAGGCCTGACAGGAGAAGACACTACGTGTAGTCCATATGACCATGCTAGTATGCACATGCTGCTGCATCCACATCTATTGCTCGCGTGAGATACGACATGCATGCATCCAATCGCATTGACAATATGTATATGTACGCTTGCTGCAACAGTAGTATTGAAAAAGGACCTTCCACTAACCGAAAACTACGCAATAAAAAACATTCGAAAATCCCCTTCTCGTGTGCTCGTTTACACGGTCACTGCTGTGTCCTTTTCAATAGCAACACATTGCAGTTCATGATGTGCCGCGCCAGATCGGCTCGAGTATCGACGCTAATTAATACAAAACCACCTGCAGAATATTGTACGCCGTGTGGTCACATCGATGATTTGCGCTCGCTCGCTATTAAGCGGACCTTATGTAGTAATACAAATGCCCAACTGACACTGAGGGAGCGCTTGGGAGAAGGCAGCGCATACTAAAGCCAAGAGACAAAGTGCGCTCGCTCGAACAAATAACAAACAACATTAGGAGCAGAGCAGCAAAAGCGCAGCAAGCAGAGCAGAGCAAGACCGACCGCGACGCGCGCACGGACGACGAACACGACCACGACCACGAGGGCGAGCGCTCGCAGCAGCAGCAGCACTCCTCGCGCGGACCGCACGCGCCACTAGCGCCGCCGCACACCCACGCGCACCAAGCAAGCGAGTGAGCGAGCAGCGCAGCGGCATCGAGAGGGAGAGAAACCCCAGCGGGCGGAGTTGTCGCTCTTGCTGTGGGTGGATCCATCCAGCCAAGACACTCACGCGCGCGCGCATACACTTGATCGACCACGCGAGAGCGCGAGACCAAGCGATAAGGCACGATGCACCGCGCACGGCACATGTCGCTCGACTACCTCGGGAACAACAACAACAGCAGCAGCAGCAGTAGCAGCTCTGCAGCGCGAGCGAGAGGCTCCGAAGATTGGTCGCAGTTCCTGTCGTCGAGCATGGCTGCGCTTGCGACCAACGACCACGACGATCGGCGCGTTGATGGATCTGCTGCAACTCACAACTCTGTACAGAGCAGCCATGACGACGAGAGCGACGACCTCTTTGCGCAGCACCAGCAAGCGTTGATGCATGCGGCAGTCGCAGTCGCGACGAGCCCGCGCGCTCGCACAAGTCCCTCGCACAAGACCGAGATGAAGATCGACACATTTGGGCTCGAACCGCACTCAACACTGCTGAGCGCTCAAACGGACGAGTTCATGATGCTTGGGCTCAGCGGGAAGGCTCGAAGCGACTCGATCTCGGAGGCGCTGACGTCGTCGACTGAGTCGTCGCCGTCTGCTTCGGCGTGGCGCCCACTCGGTCGCCGCATGACGCCACAAGGCTCGAGCAGCGCGAGCAGCAGCAGTGCGTCGAACAACCAGCTTGACCACCTCTTTGAGATCCCTGCGTTCAGTGGCAATGGCAGCAGCAGTGGTAGCGGTGCGCTCGATGCGCCACCGAGCACCAACCGCAAGAAGCTGCTGCACACGTCGAGCTTCCGCGACATAGTGCACCTGTCGTCGTCTGGCTCGTCGTACGAGTCGTCATCGTCGTCGTCGGACGAAGAGACTCTTGAGCCGCCGAGCCGCCTCGGTCCGACGCCCAAGACAGACGAGCTCAAGCCGACGCCGTTCCGCATGATGATGCGCAAGGGCTCAGCGCCTGTGCTGTCGATGCGTCCGAGCATCATTGACGTCGACCCGTCGTTTGCCGAGTCGTCGCTGACTGTGCTCACGTCATTGCCGGCGCACCCGCGCAGTCTCAGCATTGACAACACGCTTGTTGGCGCGCACCACCACGTCAAGTCGCCTGTGCTCGGCACGCGCAAGGACTCGCAGACGTGGCAGCTCCAGGACGAAGAGTTCCTCAAGACGTCACCGCGCTTTGGCGCACTGAGCAGCGACATGAGCGTGTTTGGGAACGCGGCACTGCTGGCAGAGTACGTCCACAGAGTGTCTCGCGATCCTAACCGAAGGCTTGTCAGCAAGTGTGTGCGAGTCTGGAATGAGAACTAACGAACGCTGGGATCGGTCGTGTCTCTCTCTGTGCGACAGTGAGCTGTCGAACCAGATGCACGAGAGCGAGCCACGTTCACGGTACGCATCTCTCGTACTGATCATGACGGTCTCCGCAAGTGCTCAGGACTCACTATCCACACTCTATGTGTGCCGCGTTCGACCACTGCAGATTCACAAAAGACATGCGTGCGTCGTCGGTCGACTTCACGTACAGCAGCAGCAGCAGTCGACTGAATGACGTGAACCCGCCGCTACCGCCAGCGCCAGAGCCAATGCAGCGCCTGCGTGCCAAGTCGTTTTCGTACTCGTCTGGCTACGGTGCGTCCGGCTACGCGAACGCGTCTGGCTACGGTGCGAACGGCAGCAACAACAGCAACAGTGGCAAGCCGTACGCTGCGCACCAGCACCATCCGCACCAGCCGACGCTGCGCGACTACCACGGCAACATGCGGGGGTTCCACCACCCGAATGCGTCGCCTCCGCCAGTGACGAGTCCGCCTCCGCAGTCTGGCGGCATTCGCCCGCCGCGCGTGAGCATCCCGTCGGACTCGCCGATGCACCAGTACAGCCACCAGCAGCACCACCAGCAGCACCAGCACCACCCGCAGCACCAGTACGGTCCACCGCAGTACCGGCGCTACTCGTCCGACACGTTTGCTGCGGTGCCGCCGTATCCGGACATGTACAACCCTGAGCAAGAGAACCAAGGACGCCATGGCAACGCTGGACGCGGCATGCGGTCGTACAGCATGGAGACGTCGGGCTTTGGTGCTGGTACGCGTCCGTTCCGGAGTCAGTCGATGGAAGGTCCACAACTCTTTGCAGCAGCGCCGCCGCTCGAGTACCCAACCATGACGCGCACGAGCTCGGCTGGCTTGGGCTACGACGGCTGGCCGCGCGGGCCAATGGACATGAATGGCGTTGCGCCGCCACTCCCGCCCGACTCGCGCGGCAGTAGTAGCAGCAACATGCACAACGCGAGTCACCACTACCCGTCGCCTCCGCCTGAAGCGTACTACGAAGTCGAGTTCAAGCGCGGGCGTCTCGAGATCTTTGCTGGCAACGCGACGTACAACGCTGGCGACTACGTGAAGGTGCGTGTGAGAGCGTCTGTAGAAGCCTGTATGACGAAGGCATGCTCGGATCGATACTAAGGACGGTGTGTGGTTTGGCATGAACGCCTGGCGCGCGCAGGTCGAAGCGGATCGCGGCGAAGACATTGGACGCATTGTACAGCGCTCGACCGACTTGGCAAAGCTCCAGAGCAACAGCAGTGGCAACGACCCTGCAAGCCCAAGCGACGAGACTGTCAGTCGTTCGAAGCGCCACGATGCGCCAGTAAAGAAGATCATTGCAGTCGCGAACCAGCGCGAGCGCGACATGTTGGCCGAGCAGGTGCGTCTAGTTTGCTTGATGCTTGGGAATGGTGGTGTGTACTGGTGCGCAATGGTGAGTGGCGCTCAAGGCTCTGACACTGTCGTCGACCGTTGCTTCTCTGTGTCTGTCTGCTTGTCAACGTCACTAGCGCAAAGAAGAGCACGAGGTGTTTGAAGTGTGCAAGAGCAAAGTGCGGCAGCGTCTGCTTCCGATGAACGTCATTGACGCCGAGTACCAGTTTGATCGCCACAAGCTGACGTTCTTCTTTGAAGCCGACCGGTGCGTCTCCGACTGCTTGTTTGCTTGTGCGCCAATCGATCGATCGCTCTCTCGTACAATAATGGACTGACAGACGAACGGACTGGTCTGGCGGTCTCGCTCTGACAGCCGCATTGACTTTCGCGAGCTCGTGCGCGACCTCTTTGCGATCTACAAGACGCGGATATGGCTCCAGCAAGTGGTGCCGAGTGGCGGCAAGAAGGTCACGGTCGAGTACGACACGCGCCGTGGCGACAGCAGCACCAACAAACTAGAGTGACGCGCCTGGGAGCCAAGACGCGCACGCGTGCATGCAGCGCGGGTCACGCGTGTGTGTGGTAGAGACGGCAAGCGACCGACGACAGCGCGTGTGCGATGGATCGCAGAGCCCGTGAGAGCGACCGACTGACGGCGACGGAGGACGGCGGACGGCGGCAAGGGACGGACGAGTGTGATTTTTCTTCTTAGATGACCGACGAGCGAGGTGGTGGCTGCGGCTGCGGTCGTCGATCGGTTGATCGATCGAGTGAGTCGAGTGGTCGAATCGTGTCGATCGATCATGGTCGCGGCCACGCCGATCGTCGGGTGGATGGATATGATGTTAGAGCGAGCAAGAGCGAGAGCAGAGGAGCGCGCGAGCGAGTAGTTGGATCGATGTGTGTGTGCGAACGCGCGCGCAGTGGCTCTTGCAATAGAAATGAATGGGCGTTCGCATGAGGTGAAGGCTTGTCGTATCGTATCATGCTGCGTAGTTGCGTAGTTGAGTGGAGTCAGTCAGTCAGTCGTCGTCGTTTGGACGCCAGACAGGTAGGTACATACATGTAAAGCGCAAGTCGCTACAACTGCGAGTCGATCTACTGGTGTGATCGCAACAGCGTCTTGAGCCCGAGCATGTGCCAAGCAGACGTAGCGAGCGTCGAGCGTCGAGCGTCGAGCGTCGAGCGTCGAGCGTCGAGCAGGAGCAAAGAGCAGGAACAGGAGCAATGAACCCAGCTAAGCCAAGTGCACAACAATCCAAGAGCACATCGCTTGAACAACTACTCTCCGCCGCCTTTTGTGTCAGAGCGTCTTTTGTGTTTTGTGTCAGAGCAGCTCGGCTTGAATCGTATTGACATATGACTAACGAGATATGACTAACTAGCTCAGACGTCTCCGAGCTGCTGCGATTCTGAAAGGCGGATCGTTTCGTATACACGATCGGCTTCTGCTGATTGATACGCAGCACCTGATCGAAAGTGCGCGGCTGTAAGTCGAGGTCCAAGGTAAACCACTGGAGCCGCCGACAACGGATATGACGACACCATCTCTTGCGTAGGCGCCGCGAGTCGATGAGCGTTGCTCAGCTCTTCGTACTGATTGCCGTTCTGACCGTTCTGCTACTGCTCGTCGTACTGCTCGTCGTACTGCTCGTACTGCTCGTCGTACTGCTCGTACTGCTCGTCGTACTGCTCGTCGTGCTGCTCTTCATCCTGATGCTCTTCGCCCCGATGCTCTGCTGCTTCTGTTGCTTCTTGCTATGCTAATCGCTGTCTGCGCTGCTCTTCCCAAGCGTGACGGTTCGCGTAGTGGGTCTTACACGCCAGTCGTGAGCGGCCAGGAAGTAGTTGAGCGATAGTGAACCAGCACGGACCATGCTCTCGGACAGCGTCGAGCAGTTGTTCATGCTCGCTGTCAGTCCAATGTGTGGGACGGTCGTGGGTGCAGTGCGCTTCGACATGGGCAACGCCGTCAGGGTCAATGTCTCGAACGACCTCGTCCAGTTCGCCAGAGTCCCATTGCCGGAGAAACTGCTTGACTGCTTGACCTTGCACTTGTACGATCGGCCCGGACCATCGACCGTGACCGTCTCCTCATTGGAGAACAGGCCCTTCTCGGACCAGTTCTGTGATCCATGCAGAACCATGCGGTCGTCGACGATGATAATCTACAGCGACACCAGCAGTAGCCCACCAGTAAGCATCAGAACAACATATTGAGATACACACAGGTATAAACATGTATCGGCACTTGCCTTGCGATGCAGCACGTTGTGTGTACACTTGATCTTGATGTTGGAAGGCAGCGCTGCTACAACAGAGTAGCTCATCTGCATCTCGTCTTCATCGGTTATGAGACGTATGTCGATCCCTTCGTGCTTGGCGACCTCAAGAACCGCAGACAGCATCTGCCAAGCACAGTCAAACACAGTCGTGTTCAGACAAGCGAAGCACGAACACAACCAGACTGCATACCAACAGACCGCATACCACACCTACATATACACGTACGTCGTGTGATGAAAAGATGTACATGGACAAATACAACCGCTTGCGTGCACTCTTCACGTAGCCACTCTTCACGTAGCCCAGCAGCTTCCTCACTGCTTCCTCGTCAGGGAAGACAAGGTCGCAGATGTGGGGATCGCCGTCACTCTGCGGCGCTGGCGGTGCAGACGGCGGCGGCGGTGGTGACAGGGGTGGCGAGGGCGACGGCGGTGATGTCGTTGTTGGGCTTGATGTAGCAGCCGCCGTACTCGCACGAAGCACACTGAGGTCACGAGCGCGTTTTCGAACGCGCTTTCGAAGCGCGTCTGGGCTGTTGACGTCGAATCGCCGCGCGATCTCTGTGAAGTTGTAGCCCAGTGGCTTGAGCGCCATCGCTGCTTTCACGACCTTGTCAGCGATCACGACGGTCACTCTATCAGACATCGTGCACCGCGTGCCTGTGCCTGTGCCTGTGCCTGTGTGGTGCTTGGTCTTTTGAATTGTGAGGCTCGAGCTCGCTTGTTGTTGTTGGCTCGCGTGAACCCGACGGTTTGAATTGCCGATATGAATTGCCTGCGAATTGCCAAGATGAATTGTCGACAACAGGGAAGCGTCGAAATTGACATACTATTGGAGCTGCGTACGGTAGGTGTACTTTCTGACGCGACCTTTTGTTACTTTTTTCAAGATGTCGCCGCGACCAGTGTCGATTTCACACTCTATACGTTTTATACGTATTTTCGACGCGACCTCTGCTCACTTTTTTCAAATAGTCCACGCGACCTTCCATTTTAGAAGGCTTTTTAGAAGGCTTTTGCGGCTCATGAATTGTCATGAATTGTCATGAATTGTCGTGAACTGTCATAAATAGTCATGAATTGTCATGAATTGTCGACACATGACACACAGGACACACACATGCTTTCACGGACGCTTTCGTATGCGCGGCATAGCAAGGCTCGACGACGACGGCGTCGACTTGTTCCTTACGACACACCGCCGCCGCAGCAGTGTGTGTTCCGCTGGCGTCCCACCGCCGAGGCACATCGACGCAGCAGCGCCGCACCGCACCGCACCGCACCGACTTTCAGCCATACTTTCGGCGGCTGTTCATGCCCACGAGCAGTTTCGTGCCATCATGCGCGTGTGGGCTCCGAAGACTCAACTCTCTCAAACTCAAACTAGCACGACAGCAGGCGCGTGCGAGCGCACACTTTGGATTGTGCGTCGTCGTCGAGCTCCAGCGCAGAAGCGAGTTGACGGACGGACGAACTGATTGACCGAGCGCCATGCGAGATATCAACACGAGCGAGCGCGACGAAGACGAGTTTGACGCGCGGCCGCGGACCATGACGCCGCGAGCTGCGCGGCCACTGACGTCTCGGCGCACAAGCTTCTCCGGACTGACGTCAGGTGCATCCTCGACAGCGTCAACGACAGCCGGGTCAGCAGCAACAGGAGCAACAGCATCAGGAGCGGCAGGTCAGGGCAGCTTTGTTGCCTCGTTCTCCATGCCGCGCCACGAACAGGTAGCGTACCTCGAGCTCGCAAAGAGCCACTTGCCGCAGCTCGTGGCCGAGTGTGCGCGCAGCGACAGCAGGAGCAACAGTAGGGACGACAGCAACAACAGCAGCAGTGACGGCAATCAGTGGCGACGCGTCAAGTTCAAGAAGAAGAGCGACGTGTACGTCTGGGAAAAGGGCGACGATGTGAGCAACAGCAGCAGCGGCGGCGGAGGTCGAGCAAAGCCGAGTGCCGTGGCGACGCTCCATGCGAGCGGCGACCGGATCGACAGCCCAAATGTACCCAGCCTGCTGCCACCGCCAGCTCAGCCGTACGCAGTGCGCAGCGCAGTGCGCGTCTCGGCACCACTTGACGTCGTGCTCAAGACGCTCGACTGCTCCGTAGTGACGACGTACCGGTCGTTCACCAAGATCATCTACGAGAGTCTTGTGGCTGACACGTCTGTGCTCTTCCATAGCCAGAGCTCCGCGTCACCGATAGATGCACCAGCCGTGACCGTCCAAGTGACACCGTGCACTGCGTCCGAGTCGCTTGCTGTGCGCTGGCTCGTGTGTCGCTGCAACAACCCGATGGTCTCGGACTGCGACCTCTGTCTCCTGGAGTACGCCAAGGTCATGTCTGTCGACGACACACTGTCGAGCTGTGATGGCAAGCCGCTCTTTACGATCCGAGCCAAGAACAACAGCAGCAGCGGCAGCGGCGACAGCAACCAGGGCAGTCACGGCAGCAACAACAGTCGGTCATACGAAGGACTGCACGACCGCCGCGAGTTTCCGAGCGCGTACAAGATCCTATGCTCGATCGAGACCAAGTCGTGTCCAGAGCTCTTGGATTCCCATCGCCTCGCGCGCTGCGTCGTCCCGCTCGGTGGCTTCCTCTTCTACTCGACAGACAACGTCGACGTCACAGACGTGGTCTTCTACATGTCAATCGCTCCACCGAGCATAAGCAGCAGCTCGAACAACCGGCAGTTCCGAGCGACACAGCGCGTGCTGCAGCACATGGCGCGCGGCGTTGGTCGCATCAAGAACGCTGTTGACGCGTACACGATGAGTCTCCGGCTCGAGATGCTCCAGAACACGCGGTGGGTGCGAAACACGGAGCGCGCCGAGTGCGTCGTGTGCTACAGGCGGTTCCACCAGCTCACGCGCCGGCGCCACCACTGTCGACTCTGCGGCGACGTCATCTGCCGCGACTGCTCAGTCTACAAAGACGCCGACTTGCCTACGATCGGCCCAACTGTTCTGCGCATCTGCAAGCTCTGCGATCTCAACGAGCTCAAGACGTCGGCAGGGTCCGCTGCGGCTGCTGCGGCGATGAACCCGAGCAGCAAGAGTAACGCCGCTGCTGTACTCGAGCCAGAGGAGCTGACCCACGACCCACCACCGCCGGCGGTCGCCAAGCCGCTCCCACGCAAGCGCAGTACAACACTAAACGTCGATACGACTAAAGCAGCTATGCTCGCAGCCGCGGGCGAGCCTAAGATCGGTCGGCGCTTCACGACAGTCGTCGACGGCAAAGACCGGCGCGAGCTCCCAGAGCATGCATTCAGCTGCTCCAAGGCCGACATTGCACGCCGCACGCACAAGTGGAACACTGGCGGCGGTGGCAAGCCTCTCGTGATCCTCTCGCCGACCTCGGCTGCGCTATATGCAACGCGCACAGGCAAGAGCGCAGCAGTCGACGCAAAGACGACGCGGTTTGCAAAAGCCATGACACCTACCGGCAAGATGACTGCGCCACAAGACTGGCACGCTGCTGTGCATCCGTCGCCGTACGCTTCGTCTTCTGCTGCGCCGTCGTCGAATCAGTTCCAAGCCAAGTCGTGTTCCAAGATGACGAGCTCGCACGACCGCTTCGCGACGTTCGACAAGGTTGCGTTCCGAGGCAAAGGGGCGATGGCGCGGGATCCAGCACCAGCGCTGAACCAAGAGAGCGAGCGCGAGGATGAGATGAGTGCAAGTACGGGTCGCCATCAGCCTCACCATGCGACGCGCGTGGTCAAGTCCGGCAAGCTCGTCGTGCCTGGACATGATCACGACACTGCGCTGCCGCACGATGGACCGAGCAAGCGCACGATGACGACAACGACCGCGCCGAAGAAGTCAACGCCAAAGCACCAACAAGAGGCGAAAGGGAACCAACACAAGGAGAGTCGTTCGGAGCTCTCAATCCGCAAGCTCCCGCGCGTCGACGAGTACAACGACATCTTGCTCACGCTCTGCGAGCAGGTCTCAAATGCGCTCGCGTGCAAGTACGCAGCACTGAGTCTCTTCACGAACTCGCCACATCTGACACCACCAGCATCGACCGCAGCAGCAAGTGGAGGACGGCGCTTCGGTGGCTCGCTTCCACCGTCGCCGTCTCCGTCTGCAGCGTCGCTCGAGACGGTTCACTTCCTCAAAGCCGCCGGCAGCAAGAAGCTCACAAGTGTCGCCGCGAGTCTCATGTGCTGCGCGCCAGTGCTCGAGCTCAAAGAGAAGATCGTGACGCGCGACGCGCTTGGGCACGCCAACGTCTTCGACTTCAAGCGCTTGCCGATCGTCATTGGACCGCAGCAAGTGCGGTTCTACGCCGGCATCCCGCTCGTGGACTCGAGTGGCCAGATGCTCGGCGCGCTCGCGGTCTTTGATGCGAACGTGTACCAAAGCAGCAGTCTCGCGCATGTGCTGCTGTCAATGGAGGCGCTCGCGACCGTGGCACTGAGCGCGATCGAAGCCCGCAAGACCGACGTCGAGCTCAAGAGCTTCTTGCGCCACCCGCTCGTGGACACGACGCGCGACTACCAAGCCGCGCGGGTCTCGGACCCGATCTTTCACATCGACTTGGACTTGCGTGGCAGCAGCAGCTTGGATTGCGACGTCGAGTTCGAGTACGACGCTGACGACGTCGACTTTGAGTACCCAGCGAGACGCAGGAGTAGTGCAAAAGAAGCGCAAGTTCGCGACGGCTACGCCACGCGCTCGACGTCGCTGCGGCCTCCGTCGCCATTGGAAGCACCGGACGCCGCGTGCGACATCGAGTACTACAAGAACCAGATGGAGCAGCTCGTGCAGCAAGCGCGTGAGACCGAGGCGCAGATGCTCGAGACATCAATGGCGATGAAGCGGCAGGGCGTCACGATCTGGTAGCTACCACGTTGTGTGCATGTGACCCGTGCGTAGCAAGAGACAGAGAAAGAGATGAGAGATGAATGGATCAATGGAGCTCGTCGTCGACGCTTGTGAGTGAGTGATGGAGTGATGGATGAACACGCGGCGCTTGCTCTGTGTACATGGCGCAGTGTCTGGTGCATCCATTGCGTGCTCAGATCGCTTCTTCTTGCTGCCGGTGCTGCACATGGCTGCTCCCGCCAGTGTGAACACTATCTGCTACTGTCACTGCTCGTATCGCGCGCTCGTCCTCGTCGTCGTCGTCATCGGCAGTGGCGTCGTCTCCACTCGCAGTCGCGCCAGTCACTTTGCCGTGCTGCTGCTGCCAGCGCTGCACGAGGTTGTGCACGTCCTTCATCAAGATCGCGTTCGGCGCGTGGTCCTTGAGGAACTCGTAGATCTTGCGCCGTGAGAGCCCCTTTTGCCACAGTGCCTCGGCGCGCTCGAGCAGCGACGTGTCTTTGATCCGCCGCACTTCCGAGTACTGCTGGTACGCTTGTAGCGACAGCTCGTGGTTGTGATCCGTGACTTGACGCGTCACAACGACGTGCCACTGGTGCGCGTCGTGGAGCGCGCGTTGGAGCGTCACGCACAGCTTCACTGGACACGCCGTGGACCGCAGACTGTGGCTCACGCGCTGTCCTTTGCCTCGCCGCCGCTCTTTCCACCCATGCGTGCACACAAACGTCTTTGAGTACCACTGGAACGACTCGGGCACGAGCTGGAGCGCTGCTGTGGCGGCGGTCAAAGACGCGATTGCTCCGACCGACGACGACGTCGTTGATGCCATTGGTGCTGATGACGATGTGGATGCTGCAAGAGACAGCGCGTCGGCTCCGATCGGCGCAGGCGTGTCCCGTCGATCGGTCGCTTGCTGCGTGATCCGCGCGTTGCGAGCGCTCACAGACGACGTTGTGCGCACGCGAAAGAGCTGGAACGTCGCGACCGAGTACGCCTCCAAATGTGCTTGGAGCGCGTCCCAGCTCGCATGGAGTCGTTTGATCCGCGGTGCTCGCCACATAGTCGTTCCAGAGCTCGACGTGAGCGTCACGATCTCAGGTGCCGAAGAAGGAAGCCACACTGCAGTACTAGGCGCGTCATCGCCGTCGCTGCCATCGCCAATGTCGTGCTCTGGCGTGTCGCTGTCGTGGTGACCGAACGCATGATCACTCAGTCGACTCTGCTGCTGAGGTTGCTGGTGCTGGTGCTGTTGTTGTTGTAGCTGGTGCTGATGCTGATGCTGGTGACCGTGCATTGACTGATCAAACTGGCTCGGCTGTGTGTTGTGCTGCACACTCGGAGGCTTCGCACCGTTTGCACTGCGGAAGCACGTGCACAGAGCTCCATTCGGCGCGCCATCGTTGCGCATGCGCGTGAGCTGCATGCCTGCTGCGCCATGCACGCGGCACGGCGCCTGCATCGTATTCGGTGCTGCACCATACGCCGGTGCCGTGGCACTGTTGTTGCTGATACTGTGCGAGGCTGCAAGCGACGCAGGTTGGAGGTGCTGTGCGGTAGATCCAGGCGCTGCTGCAGTCCCAAAGCCCAAGTTGACTGCCTGCTCGAGTGCAATGTACTGGTGCGTCTGGAACAAGAACGGCTGTGCTGGACTACTCGCGGCGTGGAACATACCGTGGGTGTTTGCAGTGAGCGACGGGAACGAGCTATTGGTGTACGCGAGCAGTGGCGCACTGTGTCCCGCGTGCGAAGTCACACTTGTTGTCCCAGTGGTGGCGAGCAACACGCCGCTGTCGTTGCCCGTGTGTGCTGTCAGATCAGTTGAGGTCGCCACTTGCATCGCTGTCGTCAAGCCGAGGTGCACTGCTGCATCACTCGCAAGCGAGAACGTGTGTAGCACGTTTGCGAGATGGTGCTGCTGCTGGTGCACAGATGCGCTGGCCGCGTCCGAGTCGACACGGTCGCTCAGTGCTACCGCTCGAGAGGCAGCACTCGCGCTGCTGTGGTCATCAGGTGTCGGGAACGGCGAATCGCCAGGCTGGAGCAGCGCGTGGTCGTCTGGGTTAATGTGGAAGCTGTGGTGCCGCTGCGGCTCGGGCACGATCACGTCGACTGGCTTGAACACTGCAGCTTCGTTCGTCGCGTCGATCGCGAGCAAGTCGGGGTCGTAGATGCGGCGGTTCTCGCTGTAGTGCTGCTGCAGCTCCTTCGACAGGTTGTGGTTGTGGTCGACAATGTGCTTTGTCACGACGACGCGCCAGTCGCCACCGCCACTTGCGCTGTCGCCGTCCGCGCTGTCGACGAACTGGACCGTCGCACAGAGCTTCACTGGACACGCTGTCGAGCGAAAGACTTGCACCGTGCGCTTGCCAGTGCCGCGCCGCCGCTCTTTCCAGCCGTGCGTGCACGTGAGCGTCTTCGAGTACCACTTCCACGCCTCGGGGATCGCGCGCGCGTCGCTCGCTTTGTTGATGTCGTCTTCGTTGTCGTTGCTGTCTTGTGCATCGCGCTTCACGACTGGGATCTTCATGTTCCTCCCCTGCACGGAGCTCGTCGTGCGCGTGCGGTAGAGCTGGAACGTCGCGGTCGAGTACTCGTGCAGCGCCGTGTGGAAAGCGTCCCATGACGCGTGCACGGCCTGGAACTTTGGCGCGCGCACGACGACTTCGTCTGGCGTTCGCATCGGTTGACGCACACTGCTGCTGCTGTTGCTACTGCTCGCGTGAGTCGACGCTGCTGCTGTGCTGCTGTCGGTCGGATCGAGGTCGTGCGAAGCGTCCGAGATCGTTTCGCCAAAGTACTGGAGCACCGTGTGGTGCGCTGCAGCCTCGTGGTGCTCAGCTGCTAGTGCTCCAACGGAGCCACTCCGCTGGCGATCAAGCGACGTGGTCGATGACAACAATGCACTGCTGCTGTTGCTGCTGCTAGTAGTCAAGACAAGCGATGATGTCTCTGGCGCGCTCCCAAGCGGATGATTGTGCTCGACCACTTGGCGACTGATCACGACGTGCCACGTGTCGTGCACATTGCGCTGCAGCCGCGCCATGAGCATTGCCGGACACGTGTCGTTGCCACTGCTCGGCTCATCGTCTACAGCCGCACCGCGTGGCGCTTTGCTTCTCGACTTGCGCTTCCAGCCGTGACTGCAAATGAGCATCTTCGAGTACCAGCGCTCGTGCATCGGCACGAGCAGTGCGGCAGTCTCGGCGTCTGTGCGTCCAGTCTTCTGCGCCAAGCTCTTTGTTTTGAGGTTCTTCGCTGCGACCGACACAGTCGAGCGCGCGCGGAACGACTGGTTCGACTGCACGGCGTACTCGGCGATGTACTTGTGGAAGTGGTCCCACGACGCGTGGACCTTCTCGGCTGCTTTCGGAGCAACAGAGACCCCGACTGGCCGACTGTCGTCGCGCTGTTGTGGGCGATCGCCACTAGCGCTCGCAAGCGAACCTTCGCTAAGAGCATGCTGCTCGTGCGCCAGGTCTGAGTGCTGTCCATTCGAGCGAGCGAGCAAGTGCGAGAGTCCGCTCTTGGTC
The DNA here is from genome assembly GCA_003730235.1 of Pythium guiyangense. Taxonomy (NCBI): domain Eukaryota; phylum Oomycota; class Peronosporomycetes; order Pythiales; family Pythiaceae; genus Pythium; species Pythium guiyangense. Next base: position 445,563 of record QXDM01000017.1, on the reverse strand, counting down.
CGGACCTCGGATCCAAAGACGGACGACGACGCCAGTGTCTGTGCACTGCGACTACCAACAGCGAGCAGCAGGTCTGGGTCGTAGATCCGACGGTTCTCGACGTAGTACAGATAGAGCTCCTTCGAGAGCTGGTGGTTGTGCGTTCGCACGTGGCGCGTGAGTACGACTTGCCAGCCGTCATCGCCCTTCCCGCGGTGCTGCAGCGTCACGCACATCTTTGCTGGACAGCTAGTGCTTCGCGCCACGGAGAGCGAGCGCTTGCCGCTTCCGCGATTCCGGTCCTTCCAGCCGTGCGTGCACATGAGCGTCTTGGAGTACCATCGGTAGGACTCTGGAATGAGCTGCTGCTGCAGGAGCTGGAGCTGCAGTTGCTCGTGCGCGTCGAACGATGGTGCAGCAAACGCCGCACTGCCAATCAGAGACGCGATGTTGTTGCTGCTGGCGCTGTTGTCTCCAGACGCACTCGCACCTTCGTGCTGGTCACTCGCAGCTGATGCGCTCGGGACCTCTGTGCTTGCAGACGATACGAGCGTCGCAGCGGCGTTCTCAGTGATCCGCTGGTTCCGCCGCTTCACAGACGTCGTCGTGCGGATCACGTAGAGCTGGTACGTCGCTTGCGCGTACTCCTTCAGACTCTGCTCAAACGCTTCCCACGAGCGATGTACTGGAGTAAATAGTGGCGCCATGACAGTCAGAGGCGCTGCGCTGTTCGCGCTGTCGACTGCCGCACTTGTATCCGCTGCGTCAGTCGAGAGCGGCATCTGGCTGGCGTCGGCTGCGGCAGTTGGCGGTGCCTGCTCGCTCACGTCTGTCGCCAAGAAGTTGTGTGGCGCGCTCGGTGTAGTCGGTGCGACGTCGCTGTGCACGTGCGCGGTGGACGCTTCAGGCAACTGGATGTACTCGTGCTGCTGGAGATGGTCGCCAAAGACTGCGCTGAGCGCTCGGTCTCGCTGTTCATCGCTCACGTGGTCGTGCGCGAACTGGACGACAGTGTGTGCGTCTACGCCAGCAATGTCGTGGTGCACCAGCTCGCTCGCGGCTGTGCTACTGTCATCTACGTGGTCTTCGACGCGCGAGCGCTTCGTCGCCGCAGCGAACGCGTGTTCAGAAGAGCTGCTGTCTGCTGGCGCTGTAGTAGCATGCGCGCGTTTGGACATGACGCGACCTGGTCGGATTGCTGTCTGCAGCAGCCAACGCATTCACGCACGCACGCGCAATCAAGTGCAGCACGAGAGCGTGTGCAAAAGCACCGAGTCAGTGGTCTGTCCAAGATGCATGCATTGGGCTTGTGTCATAGCGGTGGACGCACGCGCCAACACCAGCACTCGGTCGATCTCGCGGCGCTTGATGCGGTTGATGACATGCAAACGCACCATTTTTGACTTGAAAATGCTCGAAGTCGACAGCCCATCTCGGTTTTAAGAGCAGGTCGTGTTTGGGAGCTAACTTCTTGCGTGGACTATGGTTGACTGGTCGGTCATGTTTTGATAGTGAAAGAAATGACGATTAGGAACGATAGACTTGGTTTCACTAAGTGGATTGGTCACAAAATGACGTTTTGGTAGTGATAAAAGTGCGGGACGCGACGCGAGATCTTGATGTTTGTATGCGAGCGTCGCATTCTCAAAGCAAACGACACTATGTATATTAATTTTCAATAGAGCAGAAAGTGAGGTAAGCACAAGGATTGGAATCTATTTGTTCGTGTATTTAATGAACCAAAACCTCTAATTGTACATACAGAGGATATTTTTAAATACAGACTTTGAATTGTGGCACTTGCCAAATATTTTCAGTCATAGATCATAAATTCTTTCTCGATACAATATACTATTTCTTAAACACATCAACACATTGTCATTGCTTATGGTGCGATAACCATGCATGCTTACCAAGTGAGGGACTCGATGCTTCTTCCCCCGATTATCTGTCCCCGAATGAATACGTCTTGCCACCATCTAGAATTACTGTTGACATTTTTGAAAACATTGATATTTTTGTTCAATTTGTACAAATCAAGCATTGTGTCAGCACAACCACAAACCCAACTACGAATTGCTGTTTGTGTGGCGCCACCACCGATGGTTCGCTATTGCACGGCGCTGACGAGCCCGTGGTGTCACGGGCTTTGTAGCCTGCACATCAGTCTATTCCTGCTCCATCATTCTTGCGTTCGAATGAAAAAGATCAGTAACTTCCATATGATTATAGCAATGCTTGTTTAAGGACGACAACAATATCGCACATTATATCCATTCAGTGCGGGTTATGTAACAAAGCCGGGAAAGATTCAGACTTATGATGGCCAGTGACAAGTAGGAGCAGACAATCCGCATCGCGACCAACCCTTGCTCCACCACTCCGGCGTTCGATGTAAATGATTGTTTAGAGTATAACAACAATTTTGATCGTTGATAAAGAGCAAAAATCCTCAGTGGGCAGTAAGGAAGGCGCTACGGCGCCTTACTCAGATATCAAAGATCATATCGCAATGCACGTATCGGCCAATACTTTCGCCGTGTGTGTTTCATATGTAGTTGCCTAAAATTACGTGGCACAAATACCCCTAACGCGAGGGGTTACGTTGCCGTTTTGTCAAACACGCTCATCCTTTATGAAGTAGACGCGCTCGTTAAAGTGTGGATATATTTGATGAAACGACAACGACGTTAGGATTGACTGGCACACGTTTGTAAAATATACACATAATGCACCCATCTACGCCTTGAAATGACATCATCAAGTCAACAAAGTTGTCGACTACTCTACCAAGGTATGGACAACAACTGAGTCGACAGCAAACCGAGAAATCCTATGCTCGTGCTTTACGAAGACCTAGTGTTCGGAAGCGAGTGTAGTTAAAAAGAGTCGTTTGACTCTAAGGTAACTTCAGACTACGCTGCAGATACGTGACGGCGGCGACGTTGCTGTCGCTGCTCCGTCTCATTGGTACGCTAAAGGTTTTGCCAGTGCTGCCATATCTGCTCCAGCTGCAGGATCTGTTCAAGGTTCCGCCGATGCTGCCCTCGCTAAAACAGGTACATGATTCGCTGGAGGCTGAGCCGGTGCTATCATTGACTCAGTATCTGGCGCCGCAGATGTTCCTTGTTTATCGATTGCTCTTGCGATCGGCTTTAGAACGAGCATGCTGTCGGTACTCAAAGGTTGCGCAGAAGAATAGCAGAAGCCAGAGCCAAAGCGAACTTAGCGACTTTCGCAAGTGTCATCATCTTCTCGTTCTAGATCACGAGGAAGGGAAAGAAGAAGAGGAAGGAGAGGATTGACCGGGCCAGGAGAAGAAGGGGTAGGACCCAGCGGAGCGACGGCAGTCAAAGCGGATCGGCCATACGGTGCACCGCTTGAGCGAGTAAAGAGAGCGCTGGAAATATGTGCATCACGTGTTTTCCGAAGTCAGAGCGCATCAGTAGGTGGCCACAATGTCGAGAATCTCTTTGCCCGCACCAGCTGCTGCACGCATCGCGGCGTCACGCGCAGAGTAGCCTCTGGGACGTTATCCCGTCATCGCGAGTTGCGGTCGTCATAGCTTCTTGCACATCGACCTTAGGTGTCAGCACATTCGCCAAGACTTCTTGGAACTTGGCCTGCCACGCGTTTTGAGCATCGAAAGCCAGTTGGTCGGTGTAACCCGCGAATGCTTGCATCATGCTACGTGCACAAAAGGACAGCACATCAATCGATCCAAGGTGAATGACCACCCTCTTCGCATACAAATATCAATCATGTTGTGCAAAGGGCGCAAATACAAAATTCCAAGTAATGTGCGTATCTCAACCCGATCGAGGCAGGCAAGCATGTCTACGCGACTTCCTTCGCGGTCTTACTGACTTGAAGCTGATTGGCTGCTCCGCCACTTGTCAATATTTCAAGATTTAACGCGTGTTCCTAACAACTTTATGATCAATATCTTACAGTTGAGCCCTGCTCTATCGATTAGCGAGATGTGAATGAAGGACACTTATATAATTGTATTGCTACGAATGGTATGATGCTCTGTCCATCAGTGAGAGGTGAATGATAGATGGTATATATACCTGTCAAAATCACATTCACACCTCGATTGTTTTGAAACGAATAGTATGATATTCTACGAGTGCGATTGGACCAAAGCAGACTCACAAAGATAGACAATTATTCTTCGCAACTGCCCTGCACGCATTTTGCGCTTATGCATCTTTACAAGATGTGCGCTTTCTCGATAATGCGCTATGCGCTGTGAAAATATGCATTTGTTTAGATCGGACCATTTTATCACTAACTTTGCAGGTATTTTGTATCTCTTCTATTCATTATGTACCCCCCCCTCCTGTATCGCCCTGACCTTTTCTCGTTTGTCATTATCAGGTTATCAGCCCAACTGCGACATTCAGCTTCACTACCAAGCATCGCAATTTTGACAGCTCGGAGTGTCGCGTCTAGGCACGACATCTTAGCTCTACCTCGGTGAAGCGGTTCTCAAATCGGCGCCGAAACGTTTGATTCTGCAGTGAAAATGACATTTAGTGGTGGTGAAACACAGACGCACCGGTCTGAGCTACATCTGAGGTCTTGTCGGTTGTCAGCGACGAGATCACGCAATTCCGCTTCACAAGTATATTAATCCATGAAGCAACATGAATATAAATACTCTCGAACGACCTAGACGGTCGCGTTCGCAACTATTAAGTCATTCGTTTATGGTTGAAGGGAGATTTCTAGCAAGTAAAGATCAAGAACAAAATGATCGGCAACACTGGGGGAAGTGGGTTGTATTTGATCATGCCGCACTTCCTCCTTGTCTCATTGTTTAACACAATGGTATAGACTTCATAGTATTTATGTTTTCAAGGTGTGCAAGCTGATTAGTCGTTAGCAATTCGTTTTACACAACCACTTAGCGGCGTTATCGTTTCAAGCAAGCTTTGCCTCACCAGAGGGAATACGTTAGCAACAGTATTACAACTTAAATCTACACATATATAAACTCCAACTACTGACACACGGTCGTGTCTACTCATTTCGCTGAATCGATGGACAGCCAAGTGATCCGTGGCCGCACTATGGTCTGAAATGTATGACGGTACTGAGCTCAGCGCTAAGCAGACGATAGCAGCTAGTAACGTCGACACCTAAGTCATTATTCACAACTTTGCTGTGGGTGAAGACTTCGTTGAGTCGCAGCAGCCCGCTGGCGCAGAGGTACACGCCTGTGAGTGCGACCGCGCAGAGCACTGCGACTGTAGCGCGTTGTCGGCTTGAGTGCAGTGGCAGCAGTGTCCGAGGTCGCGTGTGCTCGGTGTGCTTCATGCTGCACACGAATGTGTCGGCTCCTGCTCGTGGTTTTGAGTTTAACAGAGCATAATATGTTATTATGAAGATGCTGCATATCTAGTGAAATAACCTATATGATCAGCGTACTGCTTTGAATTGTATGGTACGATCGATTTGGTGCAAAGAGAGAGTGAGAGAGAGTTTGTGACGTTTCAATGATAGTGTTTGGGTGGGCTGCTTGGATTGCAAATGACATACAATTCACTCGGGTTTAGTCTGGGTCAGAGGTCTGCTTTGCACTACATGGGTAAAAGGTGAGAAATCGGACTTTACGTTTGTCTCGATGTTAATGGTGTGCAAATGGAAATGCGTACAAACAAGGAGTTGGGTCAAAAACGCGTACATCTCAAAATGCACGCATGCATGAGTTGGAATAGTGAGACAACGAGCTAACTTACACAAAACCTGCTCAGCACGTGATTTTTCTTTTGTTGATTCAAATATGTCAGGCGACACTGATACTGAATAATCGTACAGTTCAGGACTTGAGTTCGACTTCGACTTTGTTTTCAACACACTCTGTAGCGACCTCACCTGATACACTGTAGTTGACAACGCTCTTTGTTTGCTTGGTGCGACAACACACACGCGCGCGCTCTCTCGTCGTATCGCTACAACAACCACATACTAGTACCTCAGTGTCAGTGTCAGTCAAGATGACCACCACTTCTCCGCTTTGCTTCGCTCCAAGCGACGTGTGTTGAGCTGAGTTTGAGCGCTATACTAAGCACCGCGACTACGTGACTGCTCTCTGAGCAAACAGCTCTCCAATCTGTCTGTTGTTGGCTTGCCTGTGCCTGCCTGCTTTCCTGTACAGCCTACATCGGAGCATCTCGACATCGCCGCTCTCGCGGTCGCTATCACCGATCAATCACCGGCACGGATGGCAGTCTCGCCGCCGCTACAGAGCCTCCAGCGCGAGCGCAGTGTGTACCTCGTGCTCTTCTTCGCAAACGCAATCTTCGCGACACTCTTCAAAGCAGTTGGCGAACGTACGTATGTACATGTGTGTGCGTGCATGCGTGCTTGAGTTATTGGGTTCTTGTCTGCTAGAGTGCTTGCAGATACACCATACTCATGCGTGTGTGTACATGTATGCACACGTGGGAACCGTGCTGTGTGTCGCTGTTGCTTGCATGTACACTCCAGCCGCGCTTGCAGACTTTGGCACATTCTCTCAATGCGACCAGCAAAAGCACCGCGCGTGCATGGGCAACCAGATGATCTTCCGCGCGAGCTTCAGTATCTCGGCGTTCTTCGTCGTGCGCACGGCGCTGAGTCGCTCTGGCGCAACATCGAGCTCTCGCGTGCCGTTCTGGACACTTTTGTTTGCCGCAGAGCTGCCGCTCTTCGTGGCGCTCCTGGTCGGCTCGTTCTTCATCCCAAGCAGTACGTTGCACGTTGTCTTCCGCCTCGGTTTGCGCTTGATTGGCAAACAGTGCATTTGGACGAAGAGTATGCAGTCTGAGCGATCGACGATGGACGGTGGACTCGGAGCCGCGGACTCTACAGTGTAGACTCCATAGTCCAGACTCCAGACTCTGGACTGCAGACTTGCAGAGATCGGCGCGTCGAACACACTGGCTGACCTGCGTCTCTGATGCGCTCATGTGTGTGCTCGTGTGCGTCCATGTGGCTAGGCTTCTTTCACGGCTACGCGCAAGCTGCGCGCGTTCTCTCAGGACTCTTCATCCTCTTCCAGATCGCTAGCATCGTCGACTTTTCGTGTGAGTGCGCACTCGGACGCGAGTTTGTCTTTTGTGTGTGTGTTTGTGTTGTTGCTTGTGTGTTGCGGTGCTCTCTGCACTGCATCCGCCGACTTCTTTTTTCGCCACGGACTGAGCGAACAAGCGGTCACATCGACGATTCCTCGGTTTCTTCACTATGGCCCCCCAATATGGATCAAGCACGAAAAGCACGCGTGTGGACAGCACGTCAATGGAGCGAGCTCGCGACGTCGACTTCTACCCACACCCGGACCCAGACGCCGTACGCAACGTCATTGCACTGCACAACGCTGGCGCATCGACTGCGGACATCATGCAAGCATTGCAACGGACCGTAACGATCCCACCCAAGTGCGTCGAACTGAAGCTCGACACACGTGGGGCGCTTCGTGCGGTCCCATACCCTTTGATTGTGTCGTCGTTTGAACACGATCAAGATGACGACACGGTGAAGGCCCACCTCAACGCGGAAGACATCTTGGAAGTCATGAAGACTCAAGACGGCGAGATCTCGCTTGTCGTCCGCGCCGACATCGATCTCGTTGAGCTACGACGACACTCCGTGGCGCCTTGCGGCGCCAGCTACAAGTTCAAAGTGAAAGACCCGCTCGACGACTGCTTCTTCTTTGACATCGTCAACTTCTCCATGCTCGATGACATCACTGGTCTTCTGCGCCTGCTCGCCGCTGCCGGTTTCAAGGTGATCGCCACCTCTCCACGCGTACGCGGTCGCGTTGGTAAGGTCGCGGTGCCTATGCTCCGCGTCTTCACGGTCGACAATGTGATCCCGGCGTGCGCGAAAGTGGCGGACACGCCGATGGACCAGATCGCCCTGCCTGGCAAGTCGTTTGTCGTGAACTGCCGCGGGAGCCGCTCGGCTGCCTCTCTCCGTACCCGCTCTCCTCATTGCTTGGTCCTCGGCGCTAGCAATGGCGCTTCTTCTACGGCGATCGGCGCTACGATTGAGCAAGGTGGCATCGACGGCGTGGAGGATGACGATGGGGGAGACAACGTCGACATGCACGAGGTCGCGCCATGTGCTGTAGACCTTGCACGTGCCAACAAGCCGGCGTCCGAGTACGACACAGTCTTGCGTACGGCCACGTTCGTGACGGTGAAATCGTCGCGACGCTTGACGAAGCGTCTGCGCGAACTTCCAGCAACGGCGATCTCGTGGACGACAGAAAACCGCTTCGCGGCACTCCAAGCACTCGATATCGTGACAGACGTTCAGTCTTGGGCACCGGGTGAGGACGAAGCGCCGACTCTGAACGTGTATCACGCAACGACCGATAACAGCGCCGACGAAAAGGACCTCACGCTGTCGTGCAGCCGACGAGCTGTGCGAGGTGCGGACGGTGCTATTCGGTTGGAAGACATGTCGATGGCGGACTTCATCGCGCTGCTCGCAGACACAGCCTCTGAGGACCACGACGAGCTGAACTCGGCTGTCCATAAGCAAGTCCTCGAGGTCGGAGGAGTCGACGAGGTGCTGCGCACGGCTAACGACTACGACGCGATTGCGGCGGTGACGCGAGCAAAACCATTCGCAACCGCGGCCACGCTTCTTAGCTACATGAAGCTCAAGGATCGCACTTTGGACGAAGTCGTTCTAATGCACACGTTCGCACGGAGCTTGGCAGCACACGACGTCGAGCAACCCGCGTCCTTTAGCGACCGCTTGCTGTCGCTGAACCCAGGGGCACAGGTGTTGCGCTCAACGGCAATCGCCTGGGCGGAAGCAGCTCAAGAATCGTTGACCGAGAACTGGGCGCTCAACGAAGGGCTTGCTCTCTTTGAACTGCTGCTGCGCTCGATGGCACCATCGATCGAGCAGTGCGACGCGAAGATCATGGTGATTGCAGGTGTTCAAGTGCACTGGCTCCCTACCGCGGCCGATCGCTTCATCCATCCAGCGACGCTATTGGCTCTCGCATCAACGGACTTTGGTCGTCACGTGATTGAGGTTGCCCTCCAAGCGTCGGAGGACCAGCCTCTGCTCACGCATGTGCTGACGTGCGCGACAGACGACGGCGTGGCAGAGCAGCTACTCACCAGTTCGATGGCGATCGCTGTGACTGCGAGCTCTGACGTACTTGGCGCTACCTCCTCTCGCGCGCTCGCTCAGTACTAAGGTGGTCGAAGCATCGACGATAGAGGGCACAACGCTGCATGAGCTCTCAGTGCTCTCTATCAACCGAAACGCCAACCGCCGCCGCAACCACTTTTGCATCAACAACCTCTACAAGCGCTACCACATCACCTGCATTCAAGAGACCTCATTCGACACCCAGTACACTTTCGCTCGCTTCTGCGCTCACGCAGGAGAAGCGATGCGCGCGCGTGTCTTCGTAAACGACACCGGTGCATCCAGCACCACACCTGTGAACACCAAGCACGGCGGCGTCTGCACGATCTTCCATAAGGACTTGCACGGAGCAGACACCGCACAGCACATGAGCGATCTCGACGTCCGCGATCGCTACATGGTTGTTCAGGTCCGATGGGGCGACCAGCACGTGTACGTGCACAATGTGTACGCACCAGCTGACCAGAGAGAGCGCGTCTCGTTCTTCGATACACTCCCGCGTTCATTCGCGTCGGGCAGCCACCACATCGTGTGCGGCGACTTCAACGTGCCGATCGAACCGACAATCGACTCGACCAACCCGTCACGCACACACGCGCCAAGTCACCGCGCTCTCCGACAATGGCTTTGGGACCTTGAGCTCGTCGACGCGTGGCGAGTTGAACACCCAAACACACGCTCATACACGAGCCCAACGCGGTCGAACCGCCTCGACTACATCATGCTCTCGCCGGTGTTGTTCGAGCGCTACCTCCGCTCGGCTCTTCACGTCGACCCGACTGTGAACGGCGACGTGGTGAGCGATCACCTGCTGACGTCTATCAAGCTCGAAGCTGTCGACTGCGGCCGTCGGCCGGGCCCGTGGCGTGCGTCGCGGTGGCTTCTGGACGACACTGCTGTTCAAACTTGGATAGTCGAGTACGTCCGCGAGCACGAAAACGCGATCACTTTGGCGGCAAGTCCCAGCCACGAGTGGCAACGAGTCAAGCGGGCCATACGGGCAGAGCTGATGCATCGCCAGACGATCGCGATTCGACCGACACAGCAGCGCCTTCGCGACAGCGAGCAGCGCCTCGCAGCACTCATCGACGAGAGGTGTAGCGAAGCGCAGGTCGCGTCAGCACTATCCGAGCTTGACAAGACGCGTGCAGCACACGCACGCGTCCTCGCCGACCTGGCGTTTCGACGCGAGCTCAGCGAGAACGAGACCGGATCGGCATACTTCTTTCGTCCTCCCACCAACTCTCTTGCCCGCGCACCAGTATCCTCAGCAGTGACCGACAACGGCCAAGTCACGACTGTGCCGTGGCGCGTGCATCACTACCACCGTCGTTTCTGGGCACGAGTGCTTGGAGACAACACTACATGTCCAGACGTCGAGCACACACACACCGACTCCGAATCGCACGCGCGTACGGCGCTACTTGCGGACATGACGGCAAGAGTTGCAGACCACGACCGTGCGGCACTCGACGCGGATCCGACCGCCGCCGAGTTCGAGCAAGCTATCAAGTGCATGAGTCCGTTCAAGGCTCCTGGACACGATGGTCTGCCTGCCAAGATCTACCAACTCGACCCGCCTTGCTTCGCGCGCATTCTCGTCAGCGTGTATCGCGAGCTTGCTGACGCTGGAACGATGTCGCCGGACCAGCGCCGCTCGATCGTCTGTTTGCTCTACAAGAAGGGCAGCCGAAGCGAGCCCGGAAACTTCCGCCCGATCAGCCTCATTCCAGTCGACGTGAAGATCTTCGCACGCGTCCTCACGAACCGACTGCGCGTAGTGATACCTGGTATCATTCACCACAACCAAGCCGGATTCGTGAAAGGCCGCCACATACAACACCCGCTTGTGGCGATCTACGACCTCCAAGGAGAGTGCACACGGCGCGACGTCGACGGATACGCGGTGCTGATCGACTTCGAGAAAGCGTACGACCGCGTCTCGTGGGACTACTTGTGGGCGGTCATGCGCCACGTGGGTATCGGCGATCGCTTTGTTAGATGGACACAGCTCATGTATTCGGCGTCCGAAGTCTGCCTCAACATCAACGGCAACATCCTAGACGCCATCAAACCGTCTCGCGGCGTCAAACAAGGCGATCCTCTGTCGCCGCTCCTCTTCCTGCTTGCAATCGAGCCACTGTGCAGCGCGATGCGCAAACGCGCAGACCTCGGACTTCAGCTCCATGGCTTGCCGGCCGCTACGGGCATGTACTTTGCCGACGACGCGACGCTGCTGACAGGATCGCTGTCGCACGCCGAGCAACAGCTCGACGTCGTTCAACTCTACTGCACAGCGTCCGGGGCACGTCTCAACATCGACAAAACGACGATACTACCACTCAACCGGAGACGCACAGTGCACGCACACTCACGCCTGCGTGTACTCTCGCCGGATGACCGCGTTCGGTTCCTCGGGCTACCTGTTGGACAGAAGGTATATCATCCAGACCGACTCGCTGCGATCGATGGCAAGTTCTTCTCGCAGTTCTCGATCTGGAAGTGGCGTGCCAAGACGCTCCAAGGGCGAGCCACGATCGCGCGTGCACTCATGGCTGCACAACTTTGGTACTGTTCGGCGGTGACTTGCATACCGCGCTCAACGATCAAGCACTGGCAGCGCGCGCTCGACTCATACATTGTACGCGCGACAACAGATCCGACGCGAGGATCGCTCATGATCGCGGCCGAGTGGCTCTACGCCACTCCTGGACGAACAACGCTTCGGCTGCCAGAGGTCGAACCATTCATTCGAAGACAGCGGATCGCCCTCCTGCAACAGCTTGTGCTAGCGAGCACCACACCTCAGCACGAGTTTGGCTGGTTCTCGATCCCGCTCAAGGTCCTCAGCGCACTGCACCCACTCTCATACAACCCGTCGCGACCGACCGACTTCCTTTGGCTCCAGTTCGACAGAGGCCACGCCCGCACACAGGCACTCACCGTCTCCCCGTGGTGGTTCGACGTGCTGCTCACGTGGCATGCGTGGACACGAGACCTGAACGTTGAAACCCTATCGCCGAGCGATCGACAACGCCTACATCTCACGGCGCCGATCTGGTACAATAAGTACTCGCAGTGGCAGTACCAGCCTGCGCGCGCGTCACATCCGAACAAACAGCTCTCTGTGACGACGAACCCGTCCGTCCGGAGCGCGCTTGCACTCAACGGCTTCTCTGCGCTCGGAGACTTCCTCACACCAGATCTGCGCTGGCCAGCGCTCGACGAGTTTGCTGCGATGGTGTACTGCACGACGTCGCTCGAGGAAGCGCAGCCGCGGAACGTGACGTTCCTGTACCGTCAACTCTCGCAAGTGTTCTCCCGTTCGCTACCAGACGGCGTCGACCGATCTTTGCTCGGATCGACGACGACAAGACTCACGCCGCTACTTCCTTGGCGCGTCGAATCCCCAATGCGGCGCCACTGGTTCCCGCGTATCCCCTCCAAGACCATTGGTTATGCCATTGCAAACAGGCGCCGGCCGCCAAAGACGCGCCATCCGCTGCTACGACACGGCCACGTACTCTCCGACGTCAATCAGCTGGGCGACCACTCGCACTTCCTCCGCAAGCACATCGACCCGCGCACACTCGACACAACGCTCCGCATCTGGTGGCGCATCCTGCCGACGAACTACTTCTTTTGGAGTCACGGCGACGACTCAACCCGACGATACTGCTCACATGGCTGCCGAGACGTCGAGACGTATCGACACCTCTTCTGGGACTGCTCTCACGCACTTCCTCTCTGGCGGATCGTACTATCGCAATGGCGCACTGCTCTCACAATCCGGCCAACGTGGACGCACGCTCTCTTTGGCTTCGAGCTCCCGATCGCACACTCTTGGCGCAGACACAGCGAAGCCGTCCTCCTCGCATGGAACATCACGCGTTGTATCGTCTTCACGATTCTCTGGCAGAATCGCAACAGACGCAAACACGAGAATGAACCGACTCCAGACCCACTCCGCCAGTGGCCGCTCCTAGAGTACCGACGACGACTACACATTCGCCACGCTCTACGCACCGCGGCAGCAGAGAACGACACTACGCTCCGCGATGGACTCGTCCGAGTGTCCTCCATCTTCGCCATCTCGCCGACGCCTACATCGACACCTAGCTAGTGTACATTACTTGTTGGACAGCCAGTCCCATCTGGTCCAAGGAGAAGTCCAACCTAACCAACAAGTTAGGTTCTTTGCCCCCCCCCCTGCATCCGCCGCGCTTTGCTCACTCACTCGATCACTCGATCACTTACTCGATCACTACTTGCATTGTGTGTCTACACTATCCAGACCAAGCGCGAGACTTGCTCCTCGACCGCATCGAGTACGCTGAGCAGCACCAAACCGCAGTCTCTGCGCATGTCAATGAACGTGCGCCATCGTGCGAGCTGTCGAGCAGCGCATGGTGCGTTGGTGCTGGCTGGTTGTTGCTGACTGGCAATGCTACAGTCATGAGCGTTGCTGCGTGTGGACGGACACGAGATCCACGCGTCCATGGCGATGCACAGAGATGCAGCCAGCTCGTCGCACTCACTAATCTGTGCAAAGCGCTGCTCTGTGTGGACCATCGCTCCAAAAGGAAGTGCATCTTCCTCGCGGCGTGCGGATCAGCGCTGCTTGCGACTGCTGTCGGTGTAGCATTTCTGGTGCGAGCGTGCTCACTGAGCCTGTGCGCGCATGGGTAGTACTAGTGGCGGCCAGCCACGCCACATACTCACGTGTCTATCGGGCGTGTTGTGCAGTACGAGTACTACGGCTCGTGCGGCGTCGGTGTGGCATTCACAACCGTCACAGTCGTCGCTGCAGCTCTTCTAGTCGCGCTTTGCGGTGCGTACTGCTGTGTTGTATTGTTGTTGTGGTTGCTGCCGCTGTTGCTATCGCTCTTGATGTCGTTGTTGCTGGTGGCCGAAGTGCACTTGCTGCAGCTTCTGACATCCGTCTATCTGACTCTGCGCTCACGTGTGTCACTGCACTGCTGTTGTTACTATCGGTTCATTCTCTGCTGCTTCCGGAACTACGCGGCGCAACGCACTCGTCGCGTGGCGCACGCAGTCTCCAGTTGGCTCGATGTCGGACTGCTCCCGCCGTGCATCGTCTCGGCATACCTCGTGCTCATGTGCTGGCAAGCGCTCACGAGCAACCCGGACAAGACGTGCGAGGCGAGCTTTGCACTTGCCACTTCGCCGGCAGTCGCTACCGCGTCGTCGTCCGAGAAGAGCATAGTCGCGAACGCGATCGTCGCAGCGTTTGCGATGACCTGGACGACCTGGCGCACATCCAGCGCGGCGTCCAACATGTTTGCAAAGCCTGTATCAAGCTCAGAAGCGCACGCGCGCGAGCAAAGTCAAGAGCAGAAGCAGACGCAAACACAGACGCAAAGACAGAAGCAGAATCGACGGCAACAAACGACTGTGAACGCACCGGGCACGAAAGAGCAGGCGTTCTCTGGAGCAGTCGTTGTGAATGTCGACTTCGACGATGCGAGCGCCGGAGCGACTGCGAGGCAGGTCGAGTCGCAGTCTCCTCCAGTCAGACTGGATGCTGCTGAGCCCTGGCAGTTCTACTGCATGATGGTCCTCGCAGGACTCTACATGGCAATGGTGCTCACGGACTGGGACTCTGCAGACGGGTGCGTGCCTCGACAGCTCGAGTCTCATTCTCATTGTCGCATCGTTGTTGTGTGAGCTCGTGGTTGAGTCGGCGCGCGCTCGGGCTCGAGTACAAGTCTCACACACAGCAATGGTGCATACACCGGTGCTGCAGCTCGTCGAACGGAGTGTCCATGTGGGTCAAAATCGTCGCGCAGTGGCTCACGATTCTGCTCTTCTTGTGGACAATCGTCGCACCGAAGCTGTTTCCAGACCGCGACTTTAGCTGACTGCTCGCGCACAGGATCACACGACTTGCTCTACCAAGACTAGCTCTGGCGATCTTTTCACTACAGACGGCAGACTATGCGTTGTGATCGACTGACTAGCCGTTCGAGATGATCGAGCAATGAAAGACGGAGATCACGAGCACTGACGAGTCGGTCAACACTGATCAGGCACCGACGAACGACTGGCAAACCATGCGAGACGTCGCAAGCAACGAGCTCAGAGCTCGGACCTATGGCCAGCAGCAAGAGAGAGGGAAGGAGGTACAGATAGGTCGAAGGCACCGGCACTGACGAGCACCTCTCATACCTCGAGGTATGCGACGTCGAGTTGTGGGTCGCACGTTCTGCTTGGGCCTCATTTGTACCTCATCGTCAATGTGACGGCGTACACGATGGAGTCGACACGTGTTCGAGCTCGCTTGTTCCAAGGTGTAGCCGATCGCGTGTGGATCCGAACCCTTGCTTACCAAAGTCGAGCAACAAAATGCAACTTGTGATCAATGCACTACTTGCTGTCTACGAGTGCTTGAGACGAGACTTGATGAGTTGTCTGAGTGCCTGGAGGCATCTCCGGGACTGCAGTGGTGTGTTTGGCAAGCAAACCTGCTCGGTCATGTGTGGTCCAGACTCGAGTGAAGAGCTAACTCATAGGGATCCACACACCAACACGCCGACCTTCATAACGCATGTTTGGCGGATTCGCGTGACGGCATAGCAAGCGATCTGGCGTCATCAAAGCGGCAGGTCTGCCAATCGGCGGATCCGCTGTTGATGGCGTTGCGAGAAGCGGACGCATTGGTTCGCCACACTGCTCTCAGCACACTCACTTCCGCATTCGCTCGCTTCGAGAGACATCGGGGCAACGCATTCCTCAAAACTCGACAGGACAAAGTCACAAGCACTCGTGCGAGCACGCGTATCTCAACCAGACTCTTGTCTGCGTCAGCGTCTGACACCGACGGCTCCCTCTTCTTCGTGTCGTTCTTCTTCTCCTGTGTACCAGTCCGTGATGAAGCGTTTCCAAGTGCCAATCACAGCTCTTCTGGTGTCCGTGCTGCTGAGTCTGCCGGTGACACTCGCCGATGGCGCTCAGCAACAACAACAACAGTCGACACTGACTCCGACTCCGATGCCAGGACTGCTCAGCATCCCAAACTTTGTGAGCGAGCAGGATCAACAAGCGCGCGCGACAGCGATTCAAGCCGTCGCCAGTCAGATCGTGAACGAGAAGCGCACGTGGCGCATCGGCAGTGTCGAGTACCCGTTCTACGACGGTCCAGTCGCGCGTCCAGGCTCGCTCGCTCAGCAGATCCAGATGCAGCAGGTCGCGGAGCTCAACAAGTTCAAGAACCCAAACATCTCGGCGCTCACACAAGTGCTGCTCCGCTCATCGTTCAACACGACGGCCGATTTCACACAGTTCTACGCGAACGCGACAAACATCACACCGACGCCCATGAGCTTCGACACAAGCGACGAGAGCTTCGGCTACCAGCGCTTGACGATCAAGAGCTTCAACTTGCGCGCATTCCGAGCTGGCACCGACGCACTTCCAAGCGATCCTAAGCTCGCGATCGACAGCAACGTCGCCACGATCTGCGGCTCCCAGCTCACGTGCGTCGAGAGCATCGCGCGTGCGAACAAGCTTTTTGTCGACGACTTCTCGAACTTTGGCAAGTGGAACAACAATGCGACTACAGACGGCAAGTTCATCGCGCCGGTCGTCGGGTACTTTTGCTACAACGACGAGCGTCAGCAGCTCCGACCGCTCGCGATCCGCTTTGTAGACACAAACCTCATGTACACGCCGTTTGACCGCGCCGAAGAGTGGACGCTCGCCAAGATGGCGCTGGACGCCGCCGAGATCAGCTTCCAGCAGCTGCAGCACCTCGTCGATTCGCACGCACTGCTTTCGCCAGTGCAGATTGAAGCGCTGCGCAACCTCGCACCAGTGCATCCCGTCAGCGCGCTGCTCCTGCGCGTGAGCAACGTCGACTTTGGCATCGAAGTGCTGGCAGCGCAGGTTCTACTGAACGAATCGACGCCGCTCGACAAGACGTTTGGCTTTGGTGCTGTCGGCTGCACGCGGTTCATTGCCGACCAGCTCCCGCTCGCGTCGATCGAGAACGACTTTGAAGACGACTTGCGCCGCCGCGGTCTCGCAAACCTGCCGATCCACAAGTACGCGCGCTACGGCAAGCTCTACAATGATGCGCTCAAGAAGACTGTCGGAGCCTACCTCGAAGCGTACTACCCGTCTGACAGCGACGTCACGAACGACAACGAGCTGCAGAACTGGGCACGAGCATGTGCGAACGTGAGCCACTTGCGTGCATTCCCAACGCGCTTCACGACCGTGCGCGCGCTCAAGAAGGTGCTGGTGCATCTACTGTTCCGCATCATGGTGCGCCATCATGCGATGAACGGTGTGGTGACGTGGGAGGCGACGGCCGTGCCGTTCAGCACACCAGCGCTCTGGAAGCAGTTGCCGGCTCGCAAGCTCGCAGCGAACGAGACGCTCGACGTGTTGGCGTACAGCATCCCGAAGCAGCTCGTGCCAACGCTCGTGGTCTTGGGCTTCAGCTTCAAGCGTGACATATCGGCGACTGAGGCGCTCCCTGCGCTCTTCCAAGTTGCTCCATTCTCGAGCGAGTCCGTGCTAGCACGCGTCGCCAGCGACTTCACGTCGTCGCTTGCCGACATCGACCGGACCATCGCGACAAGCGAAGCGAACGAGAAGTGGCCGTACGACACCTTGCGGCCGGCGATGCTCGCGCACAACGGCTGGATCTAGACTCTAGCCGTCGTTGATGTAAGCGAAGCCTTGGAGCGTAGGACCAAGACAATGTTGCGTCTCCAATGAACACGTGTGTGAGTTGTCTCGAGCGAGCAGTCAGCTAAAGTCGCGGTCTGGAAACAGCTTCGGTGCGACGATTGTCCACAAGAAGAGCAGAATCGTGAGCCACTGCGCGACGATTTTGACCCACATGGACACTCCGTTCGACGAGCTGCAGCACCGGTGTATGCACCATTGCTGTGTGTGAGACTTGTACTCGAGCCCGAGCGCGCGCCGACTCAACCACGAGCTCACACAACAACGATGCGACAATGAGAATGAGACTCGAGCTGTCGAGGCACGCACCCGTCTGCAGAGTCCCAGTCCGTGAGCACCATTGCCATGTAGAGTCCTGCGAGGACCATCATGCAGTAGAACTGCCAGGGCTCAGCAGCATCCAGTCTGACTGGAGGAGACTGCGACTCGACCTGCCTCGCAGTCGCTCCGGCGCTCGCATCGTCGAAGTCGACATTCACAACGACTGCTCCAGAGAACGCCTGCTCTTTCGTGCCCGGTGCGTTCACAGTCGTTTGTTGCCGTCGATTCTGCTTCTGTCTTTGCGTCTGTGTTTGCGTCTGCTTCTGCTCTTGACTTTGCTCGCGCGCGTGCGCTTCTGAGCTTGATACAGGCTTTGCAAACATGTTGGACGCCGCGCTGGATGTGCGCCAGGTCGTCCAGGTCATCGCAAACGCTGCGACGATCGCGTTCGCGACTATGCTCTTCTCGGACGACGACGCGGTAGCGACTGCCGGCGAAGTGGCAAGTGCAAAGCTCGCCTCGCACGTCTTGTCCGGGTTGCTCGTGAGCGCTTGCCAGCACATGAGCACGAGGTATGCCGAGACGATGCACGGCGGGAGCAGTCCGACATCGAGCCAACTGGAGACTGCGTGCGCCACGCGACGAGTGCGTTGCGCCGCGTAGTTCCGGAAGCAGCAGAGAATGAACCGATAGTAACAACAGCAGTGCAGTGACACACGTGAGCGCAGAGTCAGATAGACGGATGTCAGAAGCTGCAGCAAGTGCACTTCGGCCACCAGCAACAACGACATCAAGAGCGATAGCAACAGCGGCAGCAACCACAACAACAATACAACACAGCAGTACGCACCGCAAAGCGCGACTAGAAGAGCTGCAGCGACGACTGTGACGGTTGTGAATGCCACACCGACGCCGCACGAGCCGTAGTACTCGTACTGCACAACACGCCCGATAGACACGTGAGTATGTGGCGTGGCTGGCCGCCACTAGTACTACCCATGCGCGCACAGGCTCAGTGAGCACGCTCGCACCAGAAATGCTACACCGACAGCAGTCGCAAGCAGCGCTGATCCGCACGCCGCGAGGAAGATGCACTTCCTTTTGGAGCGATGGTCCACACAGAGCAGCGCTTTGCACAGATTAGTGAGTGCGACGAGCTGGCTGCATCTCTGTGCATCGCCATGGACGCGTGGATCTCGTGTCCGTCCACACGCAGCAACGCTCATGACTGTAGCATTGCCAGTCAGCAACAACCAGCCAGCACCAACGCACCATGCGCTGCTCGACAGCTCGCACGATGGCGCACGTTCATTGACATGCGCAGAGACTGCGGTTTGGTGCTGCTCAGCGTACTCGATGCGGTCGAGGAGCAAGTCTCGCGCTTGGTCTGGATAGTGTAGACACACAATGCAAGTAGTGATCGAGTAAGTGATCGAGTGATCGAGTGAGTGAGCAAAGCGCGGCGGATGCAGTGCAGAGAGCACCGCAACACACAAGCAACAACACAAACACACACACAAAAGACAAACTCGCGTCCGAGTGCGCACTCACACGAAAAGTCGACGATGCTAGCGATCTGGAAGAGGATGAAGAGTCCTGAGAGAACGCGCGCAGCTTGCGCGTAGCCGTGAAAGAAGCCTAGCCACATGGACGCACACGAGCACACACATGAGCGCATCAGAGACGCAGGTCAGCCAGTGTGTTCGACGCGCCGATCTCTGCAAGTCTGCAGTCCAGAGTCTGGAGTCTGGACTATGGAGTCTACACTGTAGAGTCCGCGGCTCCGAGTCCACCGTCCATCGTCGATCGCTCAGACTGCATACTCTTCGTCCAAATGCACTGTTTGCCAATCAAGCGCAAACCGAGGCGGAAGACAACGTGCAACGTACTGCTTGGGATGAAGAACGAGCCGACCAGGAGCGCCACGAAGAGCGGCAGCTCTGCGGCAAACAAAAGTGTCCAGAACGGCACGCGAGAGCTCGATGTTGCGCCAGAGCGACTCAGCGCCGTGCGCACGACGAAGAACGCCGAGATACTGAAGCTCACGCGGAAGATCATCTGGTTGCCCATGCACGCGCGGTGCTTTTGCTGGTCGCATTGAGAGAATGTGCCAAAGTCTGCAAGCGCGGCTGGAGTGTACATGCAAGCAACAGCGACACACAGCACGGTTCCCACGTGTGCATACATGTACACACACGCATGAGTATGGTGTATCTGCAAGCACTCTAGCAGACAAGAACCCAATAACTCAAGCACGCATGCACGCACACACATGTACATACGTACGTTCGCCAACTGCTTTGAAGAGTGTCGCGAAGATTGCGTTTGCGAAGAAGAGCACGAGGTACACACTGCGCTCGCGCTGGAGGCTCTGTAGCGGCGGCGAGACTGCCATCCGTGCCGGTGATTGATCGGTGATAGCGACCGCGAGAGCGGCGATGTCGAGATGCTCCGATGTAGGCTGTACAGGAAAGCAGGCAGGCACAGGCAAGCCAACAACAGACAGATTGGAGAGCTGTTTGCTCAGAGAGCAGTCACGTAGTCGCGGTGCTTAGTATAGCGCTCAAACTCAGCTCAACACACGTCGCTTGGAGCGAAGCAAAGCGGAGAAGTGGTGGTCATCTTGACTGACACTGACACTGAGGTACTAGTATGTGGTTGTTGTAGCGATACGACGAGAGAGCGCGCGCGTGTGTGTTGTCGCACCAAGCAAACAAAGAGCGTTGTCAACTACAGTGTATCAGGTGAGGTCGCTACAGAGTGTGTTGAAAACAAAGTCGAAGTCGAACTCAAGTCCTGAACTGTACGATTATTCAGTATCAGTGTCGCCTGACATATTTGAATCAACAAAAGAAAAATCACGTGCTGAGCAGGTTTTGTGTAAGTTAGCTCGTTGTCTCACTATTCCAACTCATGCATGCGTGCATTTTGAGATGTACGCGTTTTTGACCCAACTCCTTGTTTGTACGCATTTCCATTTGCACACCATTAACATCGAGACAAACGTAAAGTCCGATTTCTCACCTTTTACCCATGTAGTGCAAAGCAGACCTCTGACCCAGACTAAACCCGAGTGAATTGTATGTCATTTGCAATCCAAGCAGCCCACCCAAACACTATCATTGAAACGTCACAAACTCTCTCTCACTCTCTCTTTGCACCAAATCGATCGTACCATACAATTCAAAGCAGTACGCTGATCATATAGGTTATTTCACTAGATATGCAGCATCTTCATAATAACATATTATGCTCTGTTAAACTCAAAACCACGAGCAGGAGCCGACACATTCGTGTGCAGCATGAAGCACACCGAGCACACGCGACCTCGGACACTGCTGCCACTGCACTCAAGCCGACAACGCGCTACAGTCGCAGTGCTCTGCGCGGTCGCACTCACAGGCGTGTACCTCTGCGCCAGCGGGCTGCTGCGACTCAACGAAGTCTTCACGCACGCAGCCTCGGCTCCACAGCCTGTCGTGTCGTCTCAGTCACAGACTGCATCAAGCTGCGATGCAAGCACCAACAAAGGCAAACTCTACGACCGCTTGGTTGTCGTGCTCATTGATGCACTGCGTGCCGACATGGTGCTCGGGAGCGACGCAATGTACGGCCGCACACATGCACCAAGCGAGCAAACGCGAGAGCTGAATGCGCACATGCCGTATGCGCACGGACTTGTCGCGTCTGGCCAAGCACTCGGGTACATTGCACACGCTAGCGTTCCAACCGGTACGCACAGCCGCTATGTACAACCAAGCCGTGTTTTCGTGCCACCGGACGCTTGTGATGCAGTCGACTGACCGCTGGTGTCTGTCTCGTTGTTGCTTGTGCACACGCAGTGACGATGCCGCGATTGAAAGCGCTCGTGACTGGCAAAGCGCCGGCGTTCATCGACATTCTCAAGAACTTCAACTCGGCCGCGCTCGCTGACGAGAACTTCATCGGGCTCCTCGCTGCGAGCGGCCGGCGCATCGTGTTTTACGGCGACGACACGTGGCTCAAGCTCTTTCCCTCGGCGTTCCAGCGCTCGGACGGCACGTCCGGCTTCTTCACACGCGACACGGTCGAAGTCGACGCGAACGTCACGCGCCACCTCAAAGACGAGCTCGACCCGGCAATGGCGAGCGCCAAGAGCCGCGACTGGGACGTCCTCGTGCTCCACTACCTCGGACTCGATCACGTCGGACACCTCCGTGGTCCGCGGTCATCGATGATGGTCGACAAGCTCCACGAGATGGACGCGATCGTCGAGCGCGTGCACGACGCCGTGAAAGCGCAGGACGCGCTCCGTCTCGCTGAAGACCCGGCTGCGCTGCCGTCGCTCGTGCTGCTCTGCAGCGACCACGGCATGTCGGAGGTCGGGAACCACGGCGGCGCAACCGTCGAAGAGTCGTCCGCGCTCTTGCTGTTCCTGCGCGGCGACGGACGCGCCATGAACGAGCGCACATCGATGCAAGCGCCGCAGCAGCAGAGACGCTTGCAAGTCGACTTGGTTCCGACGCTCGCGTCAGTCTTTGGGCTGCGCATCCCACCGTACAGCACTGGCCGCTTGATCGACGAAGTCGTGCAGGCTTCTGTGCGCGACTCGACAAGCACAACCACACTGCGCGTCTACATCGATAGCCTCTATCGGAACTTTGAGCAGCTCTACCGCCTCGCAGCGGTCAAGTTGGGACGCGCAGTGCTCGCAGCCTTTGATGCGCAGTACGCTCCGACGCTCAAGCGTCTGGAGCAGCACATGCAGCGAACGAATCCAGACGCAGACGATGCGACTGCAGCACAAGCAGACGCTGACGCACTCCGTACTGCCTGCAGCGAGCTGCAAGACCGCTTGGCACAGAGTGACGGCTCCGAGTACAACGCACGCGCTGTGTTCTTGGGCGTCTGCTGTTTGCTCGGCAGCGCGGGTGTCGCCGTGCACTCAATGCGTTTGTTTGCACGCGCTGCGGTGCTTGTCCGCGACCCTGTTGCAGCCGTGCTCGTCGTCGGGAGCGTGCTCCAAGTCGTGAGCCTCACGTCGAGTTCATCGATCGAGAACGAGCACGCCACGGCGTTCTACCTGCTCACGACTGTGCTCTGCGCCTATGGCGTGAAGCTCCTGACGCGCTCGACAGCAGCACAGCCGACGCTTACGAGTCTTGGGCTCGTGGCGCTCGCGCTCGTCGCAACGCGCGTGCTTCGGAGTCGCAACCAAGTGATCAACTTTGGTCGCCTCAACAGTATCGACGTCGACGCGCAGCTGCCTGGCAACGCGTTTGCGAACGACGACTCGCTCTCGATCCTTTCGACAGCGCCGCTGTTCAACGGTGCTGTGCCGCCTGAAGCGTTCTTCGTGCTCATCTGCAGCCTTGTGAGCGCAAAGGCCGTCGCGCTGCAGTGTGCAAAGCGAGCGCCTGTGCGGCGACCAGTCGCGCAGATTGGACTCGCGCTCGCGACTGGAGGCTTCGTGCTCGGCATGCTCGGGAGTCTCCTCTGCAGCCGCATGGCGCGTCTCGAGACTGCAGACACTGCTACTGCTGGTGCCACACCAACACATGAGTCGTCGCTTGTCGTTGCGAGTGCGCTCGCGCTGACGACGCAGTTCAGCGCAGACGACTACGCGCGTGCCGTGTACGTCCTCACAGCGTTCCTGTGCGTGGCGCTGCTGAGCGTGACGTCCGCAGCGCGACTTGTCGTGGCAGAGATGGTCGTGTGGCTGCTCGTGACGCTGCTGCAGCGCGAGAGCAACGTCCCGACGCTTGGTGTGCTCTGTATCCAGCTCGCTTGCATTGACCGACTGATGCGGCACGCGCCGCAGTGGCTGGTCGGTGGTCGCAGCAATGGACTCTCGCTCGCGCTGCTTGGGCTCTGGCTCGCGCAGAGTGCGTTCTTTGCGCTCGGGAACTCGCATCTCGTCACGACGATCGACATCAGCCAGTCGTTCCACGGGCTGAGCGGCTACACGCAGTCGATCGTCGGGTTCCTAACGTTCGTGAGCGTGCTCTCGGGACCGCTAGTCGTGTTTGCGAACCTCCTGCAGTGGGTCCACGCCGCTGCAGCAAGTGCAGCACCCGCCTCGCCGCGACGCTCTCTTGACCTTTTGTCGCAAGCTGCTGAAGACGCGTCCGCATGCACATACGCAGCGATCTCGACAGACGTGTGTCTTGCGCTCTTTGTCTACCAGACGTTGCGATTCGCAGTGTACACGTACGTGCGATCGACAGCTCTCTCTCTCATCTCGTTGCCTCACTCGCGGTGTATAGAAGATCTGACCCAGTGCCTGTTTGTGCGACAGCATCGTCGTGTACTTCATGCGCTTCCACTTGTTCATCTGGAGCGTGTTTGCGCCAAAGGTGCGTCGGATGGCGACGACTCTCAGACTCGCGAGCCTCCGTGTCGAGTTGCTCACACTGTTGCTTGGCTTGGCTTGTATCGACGGACAGATGCTCTACGAGGTCGTGCAGACCGCAGTCGTGCTCGTGGTCACGCTTGCTGTCTCGCTGCTCCATGTGAAGTCGCGATCACCAACGACAAGCGTGCCGAGACCCAAGCGCATGTAGATTCGTATCGACAGTGTAGACACTGAGTGGAACGACGCATATCCAGACATGGCTACACTTGTTCACAACACTTCTAGCATGACGAACAAGTCTCTTGTGCGTTCTTGCACCAGCTCTTTGTCGACAGGCAGCAGCGAGTGCCATCGATCACATGGCAAGACCATGAAGATGAACAAGCAACGAGCAGACTCTGGAAGAGAAGAATACAGTACTTGTTAGACAGGCTCGCAAGTCGCCAAGTGACGGTAGGAGCACTGCCTAAAAGATGCGAAGGCTTGTACGAGAGGAGTCGAGTAGGAGAGTTGGTCGCCAAGAAGACGAGAGCGCGCAACGATGTGCTTGATGTCGAAGGTGGAGCGACGTGACTTGGCTTTCGACGACAGAGACCCATCAGTCGAGCAAACGAGTCTCGGCAAACAGCGTCGGCCGGGATCCGCTTGAGCGCAAGACGAGTCGAGTCCGAGTCGCACACACAGCAGCAGCAGACAAACAATCGAAGCGCAAGCACAGCGCAAGCTGGCAAAAGACCTGCTCGCTCGACTGCACACGACGACATCAGCGTCGTGACAGTCGAGACAAGCAGACACTCTGTTGATTCCAAGCTCGACACGCACTGCGAGCGACCACTGTCCACTGCTGCTGCTGCTGCTCGGTCCGGTCTCGTCTGCTGAATGCTCTCGCGTCGTCCGACAAACACTGGTGCTGCTTTCCGTTGCTCGCTGCTCGGCTGCTAGCTCTGCGCGTCCGCTTCGTCTCGTCACCACCATCATCTTCATCTGCACTTCGTCTCTCGCTCTTCTTCGTCTTCACTCACTCAATCCCTCGCTCTCGTTGTCGTCAAGCTCTACGATGTTGCGCGTGACGCACACCCTCGCAAGCGACCGCTTACGAGGTCGTGTCCTCCTTCTTCGAGATGATCTGCTCAATGCCGCACGCCTTGAGCACCGACACGACGAGCTGCTTGCCAGCGTCGAAGTCCGCGCGGATCTCGTCCGCAAAGTTGTCCGGGAACGTCGGGAGCTTGATGTCGTCACGGGTCTCACCCGCGTCGTCCATGAGCGTCACGAAGTCGTCGTCCGAGATGTCGAGGAGCGTGTACTCGTTGCGCGTCACGAACGGCACCGACGTCGTGTGCGTCGACGGCACGATATCCTCGAGCTTCTTGTTCGTGAAGATGTCGAGCGCCGTGAAGTTGCACTTGGCGTGACCGTGCTTGCCCGTCTTCGACGTCGACACGCTCACGACCTGTTTGGTGTCGCGTGGTTGTTGGAGTGATCGTTGTCGTGATGGTGGACAGACACAGAAAGAGACACAGCAAGTTAGTGATCAATGTCTCGCTGTGCAGCACAGACATGCACACGAGCACGAGCACGAGCAAGTGGGTGCATGCACGAAGCAGTCGATGCGCGCCGTACCTTGCACGGGTGGCCCTTGATCATGATGAAACCACCCTTACGGATCTGGCCGGCTTCGCACGGGAAGGTGTCCGAGGCACCAGCGTCGGTGGATTCGAAGGTGTAATCGTCAGACATCGTAGCTTTCTGTGTCGTGGTAGTCGGCGAGGCGTGCGTGCAGCAGACAGGAAAAGGTGGAATGAGAGCGCGTGAGAGAGCTGTGTGTGCGTGTGGAGGCGCGTCAAGCGAGTGCGTGGCTACGCTGTCAGTCGCACGCGCGCGCTCGCTGGCCACCAAACACACACACACACACACGGTGTTGGTGGTGTTGGTGTTGGTGGTGGGCAGGATGGCGGCAAGGCGACGAGGGAGAGGAGCCGCCGCGGCCACCAGCTGGTAGCAGCACCAGTACTACCAGCAGCAGCGCGAGCAGCCGCCACCCGCGTCACGACCAGCACGCGGTGCGCAGCGAGCGCGCGAGGACGACGACAACGACAGCAGCAGCAGCGCCGACGCCGCCGCGAGCACAGAGGAGGAGGAGGAGGAGGCATGCGGGCATTACCTTTCTTCCGGAACTTTGAGCGCCAGCGATCGATCCAAACAACCGGCGAGTGCGTTCTCGCCAATTATTGGTTCCCATTGCACTAGATTTAAGCGCGCTCGGGTGCAGATGCAACTCAAACCAAGCGCGCTTAAATAGCTGATATATTTTATTGTGGATGCAAATTGCTAGTGACAAAATCAAGGTTGCGTTCGAAACCCTTTTATTTGTCACTATCATGGCTTTCACTTGCTGCTTCAACATACTCGATCCAAGTCAAACCAAACACGTTCAACTACAAACTCGGCACAATCCGCAGCATCATCGCCTCGACGGACATCACGTCGACACCTCATCGCGTGCTGCCTTCTTCGTGCCAGCACGTGCTCGCTCGAGACGCGACTACCACCACAACAAGAACAAAAACAACAAAGCAACATGGCAGAGCCGCACATGAAGACTGCGGGTGTGCCCAAGTACATTCGCCACCAGGACGACGTCCCAACGAACGCAATCACGCCGACTGCAGAGGCAGCAGCCGAGTTCAAGCAGCTCAAGATGCGCCGCAAGTACCGCTTCGTGCTCTTCAAGATCGACGGCGCGCACATCAACGTCGACGCGCATGGACCGCCGAGCGCGTCGTTCGCCGACTTTTTGCGTGCACTCCCAGACTCGGACTGCCGCTACGCGGTGTACGACCACGAGTTCACGACATCCGACGGCCGCAAGTCGAGCAAGCTCTTCTTCGTCACGTGGTACGTGCTGTCTATCGATGTTGTGTCATGCATGTACGCAACGCTCGACAGATTAGCTGCGCTGTACTTCTCTTGCACGCGCATGAGCGAGCATGCACTGACTGTTCGCCTCTTTGTGTGTGTGATGATGGCTCAGGATCCCGCACAACTCGAACCCGGCGTTCAAGATGGCGTACACGCACGCCAAGAGCACGATCCGCGCAGTGTGCGACGGCGCGCTCGACGTGAATGCGAACACGAAGAAAGAGATCGAGCAGACGATGGGCGTGTCGTCTGGCGAGGCGTCAGACTCGGACAGCGACTTTGACGACTAAGTACGAGCGCTCGTGGCGCTGCAGCGAGTGCACCAAGAGAGAGAGACCCATATATCTCATTGAGACGCTAACATGACGTGCAAACAGACAGACAGACAGCCGAGCGAGACAATCACGAGCATCTCTCTATTGAACCTACTACATCCCTCCGTCGCTGGGACGAGCGCTTGGCGGCTCGTGCACGTGGCGCAGTGGCTCCAGATCGCTCACTCACTCCCGACACACGGCACGAGACGAACCGGCAATGCGCTCTCTCTCTCTCTCGTTCGTACACTGCGCTCGCACGAACGCTGCAGTCGCGACTCGCTACACGATCTTCCCGAGCTTGCGCTTCTTCTGCCGCATCGCAAGGAGCTGATTCTTGTGCGCCTCTTCAGCCTCGCGCTCGAGCCGCTTGCGCGTGCGCTCCTTGTGCTCGAGCGCCTCTTGCTCCTCGCGCTTGCGCTTCTCGTTTGCAGCTTTCTCGACTGCGCGCGTGTGCTTGACGTACATGAACCGCGTGTACTCGTGCGCGAGCATGCGCAGGACGCCGACGCCAGGACCCGTGCGGTCGCGCAAGTACGCGCGCGCAGTCTCGAGTTTGCTCACGACGTACGCGTCGAATGGCCGCACGATCTGCAGCACTTCGTCAAAGTACGCGTCGATCGCTCGCAAGAGGCGCGCACTTTCAGTCTGCGAGCTCGGCGCGACTGGCACTTCGACAGGAGCTGCTGCTGCTGTCGGTGCTGCTGCTGCCATGGCTGGTGTGGCTGATGTGAGTGGTGTTGCTGCAGGTAGTGGAGCTGTGGTCTCTGCTGCTGTTGGTGCTGCTGTTGGTGCGTTGTCTGGCTGGGTCGCAGGCTCAGGAGCTGCTTGTGCTGCTGGAGCACGAGCCGCTATCTCTTGCCCAAGCGCTCGTGTGGGAGCTGCAGTTGGCACTGACGACTCCTTCGTCTCGTCCTTGATGCGCTCACTGTCACTCGCAGGCGGCTCCTTTGGTAGCTTTGCGACTGCGCCTGCGAGTCGAATGATCTGCGCGACGTACGCGAGCCACTTGGTCGTGCGCTGCACATTGATGCGCTCCATCTTGGGCGGTCCAAGCGCCACAGGCGCAGCACTGGCAGTACCAGTCGCACTCTCGAGCGTCGCGGCACTTGGGGCCACTTTGCTGCCAGTTGGCGCGCTACTTGCACTCGTACTCGCCGCGTCGTTTGCACTGCGCTTGCCTCGGCTTCGGTCGCTCGCGGCAGCTTTCGCGACGCCGAGCGACTTGCTGCTCTCGGTCTTTGGCGCCAGCGGCGGTCGAGCACTAGCGCTCGACGACTTCTGCAGCGCACTCGCGTTCACGTAGCAGCCGCCGAGGACGAAGCGACTCGCTTTCTTTTCAAACTCGGCGCGCTTGCCCTCTTTGCGCGACGCGATCACGCCACTCGCGTCGACGTCGCAGCGGCAGATCGAGCAGATGATGCCGTCCGAGACGCCAGGGAGGCCCTTTGGGAGCTTCACGTCGCGCCACTGGCCGTTCACAACGAGCGCAAACGACTTGAGCTTCTT
Organism: Pythium guiyangense; assembly: GCA_003730235.1. Classification (NCBI taxonomy): domain Eukaryota; phylum Oomycota; class Peronosporomycetes; order Pythiales; family Pythiaceae; genus Pythium; species Pythium guiyangense. Next base: position 416,364 of record QXDM01000017.1, on the reverse strand, counting down.
CTTTGCACTGCTGCCACTGCCATTGCTGCTGCTGCTGTGACCAGTCGTTGCAGCGACTTTGGCTGCGATCTTCTCGCGCTCGCGCGAGTTCGACCGGCGCTTCGTGCACTTCCAGTGCTGCGCGTGCGGCGTCGTCGCGTGCGTGCAGTAGAACACGTGCTGCCGCGCCTGGAACGGACCTGTGCACACGTGACACACGTGCGCAGACGTGGCTGGACCGGCAAACTTGCCAACGTACTTGGTCGGATCAAACGTCTTCTGGAGCACGTCGTAGATCGCGTCGCTGTCGTCGCCGAGCGGGAGACGAGTGTGCGGCGACGCGCGGTACACAACGCGGAGCTGCGCGACGTGGTCGACAAAGAACTGCAGCGCTTGGAGGTGCTTGGTGTTTGGCACTGGCGGATCTGCCTTTGACGCTCGCAGCCCCTTCTTGTACAGATCGACCAACACAGTCACAACGGCGCGCAAGAACGCGTCGATCGACTCGAACGCGTGCGCATCGAGGCGCCGACGCACTGCTTGGAGCCGCACAGTCGTGTCGCGGCTTGTGAGCGCACCGATCGGCTTCGACAGCAGCTTGAGCAACAGCGTGCCCGCGTCGTCTGTGCACGCGCGATGGCGACTGCAGTACGCGTGGTACTGCACGAACGACGGGCGGGGCGACGGTCGGATCTCGACGAGTCCAGCGCGCGTGTGCGCACACATGACGTGGAAGAACCGACCGCAGTCGAGGCGCTGGCACTGTATCCGAATGCCTCGGCTCGACTCGCAGAAGCAGCACGGCGTCGGGAGACTCAGCGCGTAGTCAAGCACTGGCGGTGTAGCTGTCGATGCAGCAGACGTTGATGCTGGAGGAGGAGGAGACGACGGCTGCTTGTCTGCTGTGCTGCTGCCAGCGTCTGCTACAACGTCGTCCGGTGTAGCAGGTGCATCGACTGCGTCGAGTTGACGCGCTTCGCTCGCGAGCTTCCGTGTTCCGCGCGTGACTTGCTGCAGCGGAGGCGGCGCGAGGTGCTGATCCTCGACGCTCTCGACCGGGTCCGACTCCACGACGTACTGGAACGCATGTGGATCCCAGCGACTGCACAGCACGTGCGCAAAGCTCTCGGTCGCGCTGTTTGCAGCAGGTGGTGGGTTCCACTTTTGTGTGTCGACGCGCTTCATGACAAACTCGCCTGCTGGCTGCTCGCAGAACACGCACTGCTGGTCGCGAACCGACGCGACGCTGTGTGCGCAGCAGTCACACGTCCACGCTGCACTTGCATCGACAACTTTCTCAGTGTCTGCTGTTGTAGCTGCTGTGCTGGCATCACCTTCTTGCTGTTGTTGTTGTTTTTCAGGTTGGAGCTCTTGGTTCAGTTGCTGCTGCTGATGCGCATCGACAGACTCGGAGGGTGTGTGCGTCGACTCGCCGTAGCAACTGGCGTGGACAGCGACGCCACAGCCACCACAGACGTGCAAGTCGTCGCCACCGCTGCGACTGCACACTCGACATACTACACTAGCTGCTGGCGTCGCATGGACAGCGTCGCTTGTGCTCGCATCGCCTTCACTTGGCGTGGTCTGCGTGACGCGGTCGTCTGCGATCGAGGCTTGTGGAGCTGGGTCTGGCGCGGCACACGGGTTCTCGGTCAAAACTGCGTCGATCGCGCTGCTGTCTGCAGAAGCAGGTGCATCTTTGCGTGTCGCATCGTCGCTGCTGCACGTGTGCGCGGGTAGCGCGTCATGGCGCGCGCTGTCGCGCACCGCGTCGTCGACGTCCATCGCTTCCATGCTTGCCTGCTGCGCTTGGTCGAGCGCGGTTTGTTTTCCCCCTGTGATTGCGACTGCGAGCCAAAATGCTGTAGCGATAAAACCGAGGGACGCGATCGTTTAACATATTTTCAGTATGCCATGCACCTGCATACTGAAAGCAAGACGTCACTAGCACCACCGAATTCGAGTTTGCGGGATCTTCACTATCATGTGGAGCAGTCCGTCGTGTATGTGCGTGTGAGTGTGTGCATGCATCTCGAGACAATGACCAGTATATCTATGCGTGCAATCGACCCCAGCTTGCTTGGACGTTCAAGAGCACACATGTACAAACGCACACTCATGAACAGACACAAAGGTCACAAGTCGCTTCAGCTGCGTGGGTTCTTTTTTCCTGGGTCTGTCTCTTGGTCACGACGCACCCAAGACTCGAGCGGAGCTGCTGCTGCTGGTCGCACACCAGACGCGTCCTCCATGCGTCGCGTCCTATCACGCACGTTGTCTACCAACAGCAGTCGCAGCAGCAGCAGTAGCGCGACGCATCCATTCATTCTCGTTGACACGCACACGCACAGCACTCGATCTGCAGCAGAGCTTGCACACACATGAGCGCGAGCCACGACCGCCGCTCGCATGATGACGAGCAGCAGGTCTAGGCAAAGTTGCCGTTCGCGACGCGGCGGTTCTTGATCGACGGCGTGTCAGCGGCGAAGCGGTAGCGCAGTGTGTTGAAGCGGCAGAGCGCGTCGTCAATGTTCACGTATGTGCCCTGGAGGTGGCGCACGCCGTTCGACTCGGCCGTGAACTGATTGCGGCCGTGAAGGACTCTGCACCACACACACAACATCAAAGCACACGGCTGGTCAGGCAAGTGCGACTCGTGCAACAAGCACACACGATCGCAGCACATCACGTACCTGCGCTGGTTGAAGATCACAGTGTCGCCCTGCTTGAGCTTGAACTCGATCGTGTGGCGCCCGCTCTCGACAATGTCGTGGAAGACCTTGTACGCCTCGTAGTACAACGGCACGTCGTCGAACGGCACCTTCAGCGGTCCCTCGAACGGCGGGCTCCAGTGCACTGCGACGACCTACCAACGTCACATACGCATATGACGAGTGAGACTCGAGCGCTCGCTTAGAGCTAGCGACGCACACTGTCACTTGACACACGCAGGGCTCGTACCTCACTGCGGTGGTTGAGCTGGATGTGCGGGCGCTGGTACTCCATGATCGCAGGGTTGCTCCGGTTCAAGTGGTGCTTCTTGAACGTCGCTGGCACGCGGCAGAACGTCTCAAAGTGCGTCGGGTGCAAGCGCCGGAACTCGTTCGTGACGGCAAAGACGTCGACAAACGTCGACTCGCCGCCCTGGACCGTCTTGTCAAAGCGCAGGGCGTGGAGGAACTGGAAGCCTGGCGGCGACTCGTAGTACGCGAGGTCGAGGTGGTGCTTCAAGTGGTGCGTCGTGTACGCAATGTTCACCTGCGAGCGCCACAGCGTGAGGACGTCGTGAGCGTCGAGAGTCGTGCGTGATGCATTCGCTCAGCAAGAGAGAGAAGAGAGAGGTCTCTGACGCAGAACGAACCGGGTTCTGCTCGGCAATCACGTCAAAGATGTCGCCATAGAGGAACCTGCGCAGCGCAGACGCAGCTGTGAGCAAGCGCTAGTGCTTCACGAACGGCCGCTGGGCCACAGCACCACACGCAGACGTACGAGTGCGAGACTGGCGCAATGCGCTCGGCGATCTTCTTCACTTGCCCGTGCTCCGATGGCGTGTTCTCAACAACTGCGAAGCCGTGCTCGACCACTTGGTGGAGCAAGTGGAAGAGCCCTTCGTCGTCCGTTGCGTCAATCACTTTCGCGTAGTCGGACGTCGGGATTGGCGCGCCAGGAGCGAGTGCAGTCGTCGTGAGGTCGCTCGCGCTCTGGTTGAGCGCTTCGTCCGAGTAGCAGTTCTCGCGGAGCCACGACCACGGGAACGTGCTCTTGTGGCTATCGCCAGCCCAGACAATGTTGAGCGTACTGCCCTTGACTGCGAGCGAGCGAGCGAGCATGATCGCCATCACACGCATGCACACACATCGCGGCACAAAAGACACGCAACGCGTTAGACACTCGACGCTGAAGCTCGAGGCACGCGCGCTCGAGCGCACAAACAGGGCGAGACGCACTGAAGATGTCTTCGATCTCGAGGTCTGACGAGACGTCCGAGCTGTTGAGGAGGCGCTGGCCAGTCTCGTGCTGGCACTCGGAGCACAGGCACCACGCACGCAAGTGGTGAAGGTGGTAGCGGCTCACGCGGTTGTCGGTCCACTTGAGCGAGATGTGGTCGCGCTCTTGGATGTCCATGCCAAGGAGCTGCGTTACGTCCAAGCCAGTGCATGTCAGCACCATGTCCATGGCGTGTACGGGGAAGCAGCAATGGCCGACACAGGAACGTACCCCGAGCGGACCTGCTGCCACTCCTTCCGCCTGGTCGTGCGCAATGAACTCGTTCGTTGCAAAGCTCCGGCGCTGCGCTGCCAACGTCTTCATTGCCGGGGTTGCTAGAATGCCAAGCAAACGAAACCATGCAGGTGAAAGCAACACACGTGAGCCACTCGTGCTCGCCTCAATGCAGTCGTCATCTCCTCCCTCGTCATGCACACCCATCTGAGTCAGGAGCACGAACCTGACGCAACGCTGTGCAGCGCACGGAGCGCAAGCGGGCTCATCTTCGCAGTAGCGCCATTGCTGCCTGCAACGGCAGCAGCAGAGCGCAAGGGGAGCGCCGTCACAGCCGCACGAGGCAGTGCGCGGGAGACAACGGCGCGCATCTCGAGGTCGTGATCGAGGAGCTGCCGATTGCGCGCAAGTTGGAGACTGGTGACTCGCAAGCAGCGAGCGTTCCACCTGCAGCCACTATGCCATACTGAAACCGAGTCACTTCAACTACAACAACTGCACTTGCGTGTCGAGCGTCATGCTCGTCGACACCCCCAACAACTCGAGACGCAAGCAAACAACCAAGTTGGCGAGCACATGACAGCAAGACAAGTGCAGGAATACACATTGGATTGGACGATATGCGCACATGTGCGCTTACAAGGTGCTGCTGCTGCTGCTGCTGTGTCGTCAACTACCTCCTCCTCTTGTCGTCCTTATCCATTCTCACTTGCTCACTCACGTTCGTTGCTGCACTGCGCTATGCAACATTCTGCGACGCATTCTCCGCTGCGTGTGTGATGAGCTTGTCGAGGAACTGGCGCACTTCGCCCGTGTCGTGCAGCGTAAAGTACGCGCCAGTCGCCATGCTGTGCTCCGTGACAATGATCCCGACACCTGCACATGCATCCACGACAGCGCATGTGAGACGCGAGCGCTCCAGAGCATCGAGACACTGCGCTACACATCGACGCAAAACGCACCTTTGCGCTTGGACGACGTGCGGAACACGTCGAACGCGTCCTCGTCGGTCGTGTCGTCGCCAATGTAGATTGTGTACACCTCTTCGTGCTGGTCGAGACCGAGCGCCTGCAAGAGCCACACGAGCGCCTTGCCCTTGTTCCAGTCGATCTTGGGCTTGAACTCAAACACCATCTTGCCGCGGTTGCATCTGCACCCAGCCGTACGTAGTTGTTGTTGTCGTTGCGATGCGATGGTGGGTCAACAGGATCGATCCACACAGCAGCAGCCAGCAAGTAGCATGAATGGGTACATGACGCACCGAATGTTTGGGTGCTCGCTCCCGACTGCTTCCACGATCTCCGCGATCTTTGCGTGGTGCTTTGGGTCGACGTTTCTGCAGCGCATTCACACAGCGCACGCTCGTGTGTGAGTGCCACGTGTCTTGTTGTGCGCTGTACATGCACATGCTCATGTACCCACAGTCCAAGCCGTCGCACACACCGACAGACATGATGGAACGTACCGGTAGTGCATCGAGACGGAAAAGACGTTGTCTTCGACTTCGGCCTTGTCCATGCCAGCGATGCGCTCCGTGAGTGCGTCGCGCAGCTGCTGGAGGTCGACGAGGAACTCGGACGCGACTTGGTTCTTGATCGACGTGCCGTTTGGTCCAGCAATGTCAAAGCCGTGGCTCCCAGCGTAGTAGAGCTGCGGGATGCCGACAAACTTTTGGATCTTGTCGAGCGACCGGCCGCTGATCACGCCAGTGATGAACTTCTCACGCAGCTTCTCGAGTGTCTCGCGCATCGCCGGTGCAAGCAGCGCGCGCGCAGGGTCGCTCACGATCGGCGTGAGCGTGCCGTCGTAGTCGAGGAAGACGACGAGGCGGTGGTTCTTGAACAGCGCCTGGAGCTCCGAGAAGTTCTCGAGCGCGTTTGCGTGCGAGATCGAGAGGCGTGGTCGGCGGTCGTGCGCGATCGGCGCCGCAGCGCTCGACGCGAGGCTGCTCGGTGTCGTCGTCGTCGTCGTCGTTGTTGTCGAAGCGGCCATGTTGGAAACTGAGGCGCTCGAAAGCACACGCTTGATCGCTTCGCAATGGCAGCAGCGGCGGCTGTTTGTTGTGTGGCACTTGATACTGCAACCGATTCCGTTATGAGAACGACCAGCGTTATACGTATATCATTAACCGACAAAGCGTATAGTAGCGACAATCTACCACAATAAACACCCTGAGAGTGTATACATTTGGATGAACTGACATATCAATCGGGCGCAATAGGATGTAGGCTGTATGCGAAAAACGAGCAACAAACAATCGAATCGCAGACTTGGTTCGAGAATGCCTGTTCTTGACGTTCGTATGCTGCGATTCAATTCTGAATCGCGCTACAGGCGTCCAACAAGCACAAGATCGTCGCCCACAGTCGCGAACAGTGGCTGCCGGAGCAAGCGCGGAAACGCTGGTGACGCTTGTTGACCTGGTGATGCTGGTGACGCTTGTTGACCTTTTGGTGCCTCGGTGTTTCTAGACGTAGTGGGTGCCGCTGCTGCACCAAGCAGCGATGTCACGGCACGTAGCCCGCCAATCTGACGTATATGTACGCATGCACGATGTGAGTATGTACTGCTTGCCTCGAAAGCAACAAGCAACATGCAACAAGCGACGTACAAACACTGGCGCGATCGTCACGACTACGAGGTCGATCAAGTGGCGCTGCGCACTTGCGTCGAGGCACGCTGTGAGGATCGCTGCGCCGCCTTCGACCATGACGCTCTGCAGTCCAAGCTGTGATCGCAGCAGTGCTAGCAATGTGCACATGTGCACATATGAGTCGTGTGTTCATCCAAGACAGCCAAACAATCGATGCACGCACACACATCGAAGCTCATTGAAAGCGCACCGAGTCCATCGCGAATGTCGACGTGCGCGCTGCCGTGTGCATCTACAACAGTGCTGCACTGGATGACAGTCGCTCCTGCGCGCTCAAGTGTTTGGCGGCGCTGCTGTAGCTCTATCGCATCCATTCGCACATGACAACAGCAGCAGCATGAGCTCATGTGACAGCACCACAACGCTTGATCCTCGCAAGTGTCGACGCACCAGCGCTCGAGGAGGTGTCGCCGCACAGAATGACGGGCTTCTCACACGTAGAGAACGTGAAGAGCTTGATCGTGAGAGGACACCGCAGCGACGTGTCGATGATCACAGGCTTTGGGTTTTGTCCTGAAGCACACGACGAACGAGCCATGAGTATCTGAGCGCATTCACATAGGCAAACACGAGCGCGCGCACCTTGTGCAAAGCGCGCGTTTAACGACGGATTGTCGGCCAAAATCGTGCCGATGCCCACGAGAATCGCATCGTGCATTGTCCGCAGCACGTGCGTCATCTTCATGGACTGTGCGCCGCTCAGCAGCGTCGGTGCGCCGCGCACTGCTGCGATCGAGCCATCGATGCTCTGCGCATACGTGAGCGTGGTGAACGGCAGCGCGTGCTGCGACTGCTCGCGGTGCGCTTGCATCGCATCGCGCACGTGCTGCACAACGGAGCTCACAGACGCACTGACATCGTCGTTGTCGCCCATCGGCGCTGCTGCTGCTTGGTCGTGTGTCATCGTTGTCGTGATCGCCATGATCGTCGGACGGTAAATCGTGGTAGCGATAAAACCGAGGGATATCAGTTACGAGTGCCCTCGATTATTGCACTATAGAACACAGCGTATCTCGTGTTGTTAAACAGATCTGTCCACTTCAAGCAGACACGATCGATCGTGTCTGTTCTCGTCTATCAGAGCACCATCTTGCCAGATGCCAAGTCGAGCGCTGGCCACCACGCTGGCTGGTACGGCACGGCGTGGAAGTCGCCTTCAGGCGTCGCAAACGCCATCCGCGGTGCGTCGCCCTCTTCTTTCGGCAGCAAGTGCTCGAGACGCATCATTGCAACGGCAGTGCTCAGCTCCGTGCCGACGCTCAAGATCGTCCCAGCTGCCTTTGATGACCCTGGACCGATGATCTTGCTTCCCGGTGCAGGCGTCCCTGTCGCTGTCCGCGCAGCGCCAGTCACGAGGTACTCGCGTAGCGGTGCGAGTGCCGGCGCATCGATACGCGCAAACGGCAGCTCCTGGAGTGCTGCGACGACGTCTTGCTGCTCGGACGGGACGAGTGCGAGCGGCACGTAGCGCTTCCGGACGTTGCCTTTGAACTGCGTGCGCGCAGTGAGCTCCTGGCCGACGTAGCAGCCCTTGCGGAACGACACGCCGTGCAGGAGCTCGAGGTTCGACTCGAGTGGAATGCCATCGCTCAGCTCCTTGCTGATCGTCACACACAGCACAACACAACGCACGGTCAGCCAGTCAGTCAGTCGGTCGGGCTGTAGGTCTGTTTGTTGCGCTGCGATGTGAACGACCCATTGGATCGATGACGCACCCTTCCGCGACGCCCAAGAAGATCCGGCGGTCGTTGTACGCAGCGACGTCGAGCGTCTCGTACGACTCGGGCAGCTTCACTGAGCACCAGCACATTCACACTCGATGAGACGTCTCGCACTCGCATCGTGAGGCACGAACTACTGCTGATGCTGATAATGCAGCAACGTACAGGTCTCGCTCGCGCGGAGGATCGCACGGACACCAAAGTCAGCGCCTCGCGGGTCGCGGAAGATCGCGCCACCACTCGCAGTCGCATCGTCGAGTGCGTTGAGCGCGAGTACTGCATCGAGCTCGTTCGCTGGAGTCACGTAGTCAAAGCTGTCGCTTGCGATGCTGGCTGGGAGCGTCGCAAACACAGCGAGCTCACCGCTCTTGTCTTCGAGCGTGAGCTTCATGCGCAGCTTGTAGCGCTTCCAGTGCTTCATCAGGTCCTCTTGCACGCCTTCGTCGTAGTCGAGCAAGAACGTCTCGTCCTGCATCATCATGACAGCAGCGACAGTATGAGTGCAGCTCCGTGTCAAGTATATATCAACACATGTCTGTGCAGTTGTCTGCATGTTTGTACCTGTGTCTGGACGACGTTGCAGTCGCCTAGGAGTCGGCCTTTGGTCGTAAGAAAGCCGCCGTAGATTGCGTCACCAGGCTTTGTGACTTGCTTCATGTCATTCGCGAGGATCGCTTGGAGAAAGCGCGAGGCATCGACGCCACGCAGCTGCAGCAGTCGGCGGTTCGCGAGCTTTGCGACGCCGCTCCGGCGCAGCAGTGTACTCATGTTCGTGGCAGTCGACTGATGGCGAAATGCAGCGAGCTCACGTCGTGCGGAGGCAGCTCGAGCGATGCGCGCAGTCGTTGTCGATGTTGTTGATGATGATGATGTGTGTGTGTGTGCGGCTCTGGTTTGACATGGCGTTTTGGTGTACTGTAGGTATCGTGTAAAGTACGATATGAGTACTATTTGCACGACACAAAGTGCGAATCGATGGACTGGAGCAAACAACGAGGGGGAAACAACCAAGAAGCAGGTCATCGCGACTTGCTGCACGTCGATCGGCGCCATGACGGAGCGCGGCATGGGCATCAAAGCGGACGCGACCAAGACGGTCTGGGAGTCCGAGGACTTTCCTCAACTCTGCGAGACGTGTCTCGGCGACAACCCGTACGTGCGCATGATGAAAGAGAGCTTCGGGAACGCGTGCAAGATCTGCACGCGGCCGTTCACGGTCTTCCGCTGGAAGCCCGGCAAGCGCGCGCGGTACAAGAAGACCGAGATCTGCCAGACGTGCGCGCGCATGAAGAACGTCTGCCAGACGTGCGTGCTCGACCTGCAGTTCAACCTCCCAGTGCAAGTGCGCGACTCGTTCCTCGCAAAAGAAGCCGGCGGCGACGAGCGCGTGATCGTGCCCGAGAGCGACGCGAACCGCGAGTGGTTTGCGCAGCAGCACAACCGCATGCTCGAGCAAGAGGGCGCAGTGTCCGCGTACGGCAAAGCCGCGAGTCAGAACAGTGCGCTCGTGCAGCTCGCGCGCAAGGAGCCGTACTACAAGCGCAATCGCGCGCACTTGTGCTCGTTCTTTGCGCGCGGCGAGTGCAATCGCGGCGAGGCGTGTCCGTACTTGCACGAGATGCCGCGGAGCAAGGACGACCCGCTCGCGAAGCAGAACATCAAGGACCGGTACTTTGGCAAGAACGACCCTGTCGCGATGAAGATGCTCGCAGGGCAAAAGCAACAGCACCACCATGGCAAAGGCAAAGGCAAAGGACGCAGTGGACCGCCGCCACCGCCGCCACCAACGACTGCTGGTGCGTCAAAACCAAAGCCGCCACCGCTTCCGCCAGGCACAAAGCCGCCACTGCCACCAGGACCACCGCCCTCTGCTGCATCAGCATCGAGCAGCAGTCACGCTGAAGAGACAAAAGGCGAATGAGCCTGATGATCGTCCTCTTCATCTTCAGCACCAACAGTGTCGACACGAGCAGCTACGCAGGCAGTACCACTGGTACAGTACACTGCGCCACTGGACGCACTCGCACTCATACATGTCTTTTCACGTGTGTTTCTCTTGTCGACTGCCACTGAACTGCGCTGCTGGGACTGTGTCCACCAGCATTGCTCCACGTGCGCGCTAGCCTGTGAACTTCATGTTGTAGAGCTGCAGCGCTTTGTTGCACGCCGCGTCTTGCGCAGCTGTGATCGTGCGACCTGTGGCGCGCGCGACGAGGAAGTTGTTAACGTACAACGCGACGCTGTGGCTCTGGTCGTTCGGCTTCCCAGTCGCGCTCGTGCGCTTGATCGCTTTGAACTTGCAGTCGATCGGACGTGCGACACCTTTGGACCACTGCGAGAGGTGGTGCGCCAGCACTTTGCGCGGGTTCATCCACTCGCGCCGGCGAATCGCCTATCAAGAGGGGCACACCAGCATCGTCCAGTCCATCAGTCACACATCCAGATGAGCTCTCTCACACACACGAGACGCACCTCTTTCACGACTGGGAAGACCGTGCGCTCGAGAATCGCGTTCACTTTGCCGAGATCGCTGTAGTTCTCGAGGAAGACGGCGCCGAGCGTCGCTTCAAACACGTCGGCGAGCACGTCTTCGACGTACAAATTGCTGCTTGCGAGCTTTGCCTGCTCGCCGAGGCGCAGAAACTCTTCGTAGCCAGCCGAGCGCGCGACGACAGCGAGGCGCGTGTTCTTCACGAGCGACGACCGCACTTGCGTGAGCAGGTGCTCTTGGTAGTACGGAAACGCGTCAACGAGGAACGCAGACGAGAGGAGCTGCAGGACAGAGTCGCCGAGGAACTCGATGCGCTCGTAGCTCGGGTCCGAGCAAATGAACTCGTCTGGCGCGATCTGCGGCGCTTTGAACGACGTGTGCGTCATGCACTGGAGCCACAAGTGCGTGTTCTTGATCTCGACTTTGGTCGTGGCCGTGAAGCGCCGGTGGCGAATGCGCGCTTCCGTGAGCTTGCTCCAGCTCTGGATCGCTTGTCGGTCGATCTCGACGTACGCAGTTGCTTTCTCTGCGACTTCGTCAGTCGAGAGGAAGAAGAGCTCGCGGAGCTCGTCGTCGTGGAGCGCCATGAGCTTCCCGAGAAGCGCGCGGCACGGTACAATGCCCTAGACACGCACACGCCAGGCGTCATAGTGTGCACTCATCAGTCATTGGTTGGATCTCAACTGGCGCTGTTGCTATGGACGACCGTACCTGGTCTTTGTAGAGCGCACCGAGCAGCGCTTCAAAGCAGTCGGCGACGATCTTTGACTTGGTCTCGTCCTTGAGCGCAGCGAGGTCGAATGCGCTCAAGAGCAGCGACTCAAAGTTCGCTGTGCGCGCGATCTTGCCCAAGTTGTCATTGTTCACAATGTCGACGCGCGTCTGGTGCAAGAAGCCTTCATCTGCGTTCGGGAGCTTGAGGAACGTCGACGACGCGACGAGGAAGCTCAAGACCGCGTCGCCGAGGAACTCGAGGCGCTCGTACGGACAGAGGAAGCGCGAGTGGAACTCTTCTTTGAACTCGGACGCAGCGAGGTGCTTGTCGGCGATCTCTTGTATCTCTTTGTCCATGCTCGCATCGCCGACGCCGCTGTCGTAGAGCCTCGTGCGCGACCGCTTGAGCGACGCCGTGTTCTCAAACACGTGGCCCAAGTGCACGCGCGAGAACGTCGCTTCCCACGTGTTCACGCTCTGCATGCCGACGTCAACGTACGAGCCGTGCGTGAACGCTTGGCGCAGGAGCGACTTGTCCTTGAACGTAAAGCCCATCGTCGCTTCAAAGCTCGTGAGCAAGTGACAGTGGCGAATGTGCTTGAGCGCCATCGGCATCGCGCTCGCGACTTCAAAGATGTCGGCGCGCAAGCCTGTGAGGTGGCACTCGTGCAAGCGGAACTCGGTCGTGAGCGGATCGACTTGCGGCGACAGCTGCAGGAACGTCCCGAGCTCTTGCCACTTGCGAATCTTCTTCTTCGTCTTTGCGCCGTCGTAGTTCCACGCGCCATCGCTCTTGTGCTTGATCGCAACGACTGTGCGACCGTCTTTTGTCGTGACCGCATTCGGGTCGCTCATTGCACTCGTGGCGTTGTCTGTCGAACCACTCGTAGCCTCGCGCACTGCGAGCTCGTCGACACGGAATGCACCAGGCGTCGTGCCGTTGATCCGCGTCGAGATGACAATGTCAATGAGCTGGTGCGCGTCAAACTGCGCGAGGAACGCCGCGGCCGTGAACTTGGCGCTCTCCTCCAAGTGCAGCAGGATCTGGTCGATCGCGAGCATGTTCCCAACTGCAAAGCCAATGCGGTGCGGTGCGAGCAAGTCTGCGCGGTTCAGCAGTGGCTGCTGGTTCACAGCGATGAAGCGCGGGACGATGTGAAAGTCCGAGCAGATGTCCGACGTGTCGCTCGTGACGCGCGTGAGGTCTGGGAACGTCTTGTGGAACAAGTGCATGGGTTGAATGCGCAGGAGCTGCGAGAAGAGGTACCGCTGGAGCAGGAACATTGTCTGGCAGTACGATGCACGAGCGTCGGGTGCATCGGTTGCGGTACCATTCACTGCTGATCGTGGCGGCATGCGGAAGATGCTCGGCGTGTCTTCGACGGCAAACTGGATCTTGCACATGACACCGCCGCGCGTGTACTCAAACTGTAGTTACATGGCAAGAGAGAGAGAGAGAGCAGTTGAAGTGGACGTGAGCACAAGCAGGATTGCAGAGTGATGGTCTAGCAATGTGGTTGTACCTGAGGCACTGCCTGGAGGTCGCCGTGGTAGAGCAAGTAGAAGCCGTCGAAGATGTAGACGTCGCCGTTGTTGCTGATCGTTGTCTTCACAGGACAGCGCGGGTTCACTACGTTCACGTAGTGCAGCGAGGCAACGTAACAGCGCGATGAGCGTCAGATGATGATTGCAACACAACGCCATGCACACATGCTGTAGCAAAGCCCGCATTGAGAAAAGACGTACTCTCGGCTTCCCACTGCATGCGCAGACAACGTGTAGCAGCACAGTGCTCCGACACGCGAATGAACTCATCGCTGGCAGGCGTCGCGTTTGTCGACGGCAGCACAACTGACACTCGGTGGGACACTGGTGCACTTGGTGCAGCGAACGGCACTGCTGTTGACTGTTGAGGCAGTGGCGGCGCGTGCGATGGCGTTGCAGTCGCAAATGGGTTGCTCGAGACGCGCTCGCGAACTTGTGCGCGCGGCGTAGGCACTGGTGCTGGCACAGTTGCAGTGGTCTTGGCATCCTCGTCACCGCTGTCATCGTCGCTGTCGTCATCGACTGCAATCACTTCCGGCGCACTGCTGGGAGCAGCAGCAGGAGCCCGCAAAGCACTAGCACTGCTGCTGTTACTTGGCGCAGTCGCTCGCTCACTATCGCTGCCTGCTGTCGGGAGCATCGTCGCGTGCATGTGCATCTCGTCGTCGTCGCTCATGTGTGGTGGCATCTTGCAGGTTTTTGCAAGTGAAGTGAAATGCTCGCTTACAGCCGCAAATGCTCATTTAAATACGAAATGCAGTGTCATGAGCTCATGACGACCTTGATGCTCCTCCGACGACGGCGCGATCGATGCTATTCATCACATGCGCGCATAGGAAGCTAGAGCTTTGTATGAAGCAAAATGCAAGTGTCACGACAAGCGTGTGTAGAGGACTCGGATCAACTGCGCATGTGTCTGTATTGCCTCGCTGTCGGTGTGTCTGTGTGTCTGTGTGTCTGTCGCTAGTGACAGCGCTGGCAGCAGCGGCAGCTGAGTGATGCCGACGCTCTACACAAAGTACTTGCCCTTCTTGAAGCACGTCATGCAGAGACGGTGGCGCAGCTTCTTGTCGCCGCAGAGCGGGCAGTCCTGGAAGTGCACGATGTTCTTCAGACGCTTTGGCAGTGCGTTGTTGCGGATCTTCTTCACACGCGGCGTCACCTACACACAGCAATGGAGAGAATCGCAGCAGTTTGTCGGTGCGTTAGCGTCTGAATGCGTCTCGACACCATCGTCGTCTGGTATGGCACTCGTGATGCAGCAGCGACTCGCAGCTGATTGCAGCACGAGCGCACATTGCTGCGATAGCCACATGTGCTATACGCAGCAGCACTGCTAGTAGCAAGACCCCGCTCGCGCGCTCTTCACACAAGACGCATTGAGCAGTGCGCATGCATGGTTCCGGACATACCTTGGACTTTGGCGCAGCGAGCCACAGCGCTTCGTTGAGCGGGTTGCTCGCTGGCGCAGCCGCAGCGGCCGCAGCCGTGCCCTGGAGCAGTGCCGGCGCGAGCTGCGACGTCTCGGGGAACAGCAGAGCGCGCGCGCTCTGGATCACTCGCTGCATCATCATCGCCATCGTGCACTTGAGGTCCTTGGTCTTGACGTCGTCCGCGTCCTGTGCTCCTGTCGGTGTGTCTGCTGATCGTCGCTCTCTCGGCCACTAAAAGCGCTGCATCATGGCAACTCGATATTGTAGTAGCGATATAATCAAGGGAAACACGATGTTGCTTGGTTTTGTCACTATCAATGCTGCCTATGTATCACCGCATAGTAAAAACAAGTCAAACCGCAACTTCCACACGAAAAGCAGCCAAACAACAACGACATCATCATCGACACCGACGATGGCAGATCCGCAAGAAGTCACGCAGCTCCGCGCTGCGCTCGAGCGCCTCACGAACGAGCAGCTCCGCGTACGTACACTACACCATGTTTCTCTTATGCTCCTGACAGCAGTGACATTGACGTTTGTGTGTATGTCTCTCTTGGATATGCTGCAGTCGCACATGCTCCAAGCGCTTGATGCATTCGAGAACACGAACAACACACAAGTCAGCAGCGATGCATCCAGTGCAGCAGGCTCACTACAACAGCCGCAAAATGCGCGAGACCGAGACGACTCGGTTGCAGTCGCATTGCGAGCAAAGCGAGTGATGGTGACACGTGCACGCGACGCACTCTTCCTCGCGCTGCATGGGTTGATCCTCGAATCTGGTACGTCCTGGCACTGTTGTCAATGACCAGCGTCATATGACGGCGCTTGCATCGCGTCTTGATCGCTTCCTACACACTGACGCTCTCGTCAATCACACACGCATACGTTACTAGGTTTCCACTTGGAAGGCGTAGGTGCGTCGGAGTTCGTGCTGCCACCGAACTGGGACGCCACGAGCGCGAATGGCCTCTTCACTGCGACCTATCGCCACGCAAACGACGTGTCGATCCCATTTGCGTTCCAGGTTTGTTCATTAGTTGCGCAATGTATCTGCTGATGGAGCATAGCACTAACGGCACCATGCTGTGCGTGTGCATGACGCAGGCGCTGTTTGTCGGAAGCAAGATGGAAGTGTACATCTCGGAAGGCAACGACAAGACCCACTCGATCGAGATCAGGTGCGCTTTCACACTACTCATGCTCACTCACTTGCTCGCGCACCTGACGATCCGTCTCGATGTGTCGACAGTGTCGACGTGCACATCAATGCAAACAACAACGAGCTCTCAGAGCCGACACTCGGTGCCGACGTCCTCCGCAATCTCTATCTGTTGCGCCAGCAAGTCACGCCATTCGTCGCGACGATTGTTCCAGCCAAGCGCGCTGCTGCATCTGTGCCGAGTGCGAGTCCGTCGCCTCAACCACCAGTGCCGCCACGTTCTACTGACCCGAGCTTCCCATTTCCTGCGCCGTCGTCACTGCCGCCAGTCGGCTCTGGCGACGTGCTACCACCAGGTCTCGGTGGTGGCGAGCCTGGCATGCTCGTTGGTCCCGACAGCGCACTCTTTGGCCGTCGCTATGACCCAAGCCAGGGTCCAGTGCCTGGCGCGCGCTTTGACCCGTACGGTCCGCCAATCGATCCGCTCCGCGTGCCTGGCGTCGGTGGCTTTGGCGGTCGCCCGGGTCCGAACCTGCCGTTTGGGACGCCGAACCCCGACCACTTGCGCATGCCGCGCGAAGACGACGACGACTTGGGCTTTGGCTTTCGCGGTCCGCAGCTCCACCAGCCGCGCGGCGGTCGAGGCAGTGGCGGCGGCTTTGGCGGTCACCAGCCATTTGGATCCGACCACTCGTTCTTCTGAGCTGTAGCTCATCAGTCGTGATTGTATCAAGACGCAACAGTAGCAAGCGTCGTGCGTAGTTCGTAGGAGCACAGAGTCGATAGCAATGGATGCATGGAGTCTTCCACAGTGTCTTTGTGTGTAGCATACGCATCTTCACATGGACATGACACGGTCTTTGCCTCCTGTTCTTAGAGTTGCTCGTCTTGGATCGCTGGGATCGTCGCGAGGTAGCTCATCATCTGCTTCACGAGCTTCTTGTCCACGCGCTTCTTGTGCTTGTGCAGCGTCTGGAGCTTCTTGTACGCTGCGCCGACTTGCTTCCGCAGTGCGTGGTCTCCACGCTTGCGCGCGAGCTCATTTGCACGCCAGAGGTCCTGCTGCGCGCTCTGGAGGTCGTGCAGCGCCATGTGCGCCACACCGCGGTGATACAGCGCGGCGGCGTGCATCTGATTCGTCACGCGCAGCGCATGCGCAAAGCTCTCGACTGCGCGCGCGTGGTCGCCGAGGTGCACGAACGCTTTGCCCATGTTCATGGCGCAGTCGACTTCGAGCGCGTCGAACGCCTCGAGCACGCGCGTGGCCATGCGCAAGCGCACGCGACTCGGCTCGACGCACTCGTCATCGTCGTCGTCACCATTGTCGTCGTCGTAGATCACTTCGACGCGTCCATTGTCAACGTCCGAGACCATCGCATTGCGCCAGTGGCGGTGGTCGCGGCTCAGCACTTGCACGGACGCGCCAGCGCTGCACTGCGCGAGCACGTGCGCAGGACTGAGCGTCGCAAGCGCATGCTCGCGCTCGCGCTGTGCCATGCGAAGGAGCGCGATCGCTCGGCGGTAGAACGCGCGCGCAGTGGGAAAGTTGCCGCGCTTGAAGAAGCGATTGCCGCGCTCTTTGCACTGCGTCGCAAGCGCGAGCGCAGCATCGAGCCCGTCGTCGCTATCGCCATCGCTGATCGTACTCGTACTGTCGTGGCGGCTCGCAGGGTCTGCTGGGAGACCCACGAGACTCGTACAGAGCGCGCGCTCGTGGGCGTCGATCATTGGTGTCAAGAGCGCGCTCTGCTGCTGCGCGAGCGTCGCGACGTACGGGTCGAGCACGCGCTGTCCACTCGCGTGCTGCGCTGCGAACGCCTGCGCTTTCTCCAGCGCGCCGCGCAAGTCGACGACTGCTACAAGCATTGTCTGTAGCCGCGGCTCTGGCCGCTCGAGCAGCATCTGGAGCAGCCGCACGCCGTCTTGGAACACGACGGAGACGCCGCTGAGCACGAGCGCAACGACGAGCTCGCACACAAACTGCTCGCTGCATCGGTCCGAGACGTCAACAGCCGCCGGTACGTCGACTGGCGACGCGTAGCACACGAAGGCGGTGACGTGCGTGAGCACTTTGGCGCACTGGAGCATGAGGTCGTCGCTCAGGCGGCTCTCGTCAATTGGCTCTGTGTCTCCATCTCCGTCTTCGCGACTCGAGTGGATCGGATCGACAGCATGATGAGCAGCGCTTTGGCCGCTGCTGCTGCTCGCGCTGTAGTCGAGCGCGACCTGCAGCAGCGCACGTAGGAGACCAGCACCTACGACAGCTTTGACGTGCTCTTTGCTCGCAATGACGCGCAGCAACGCGTCGACGAGCGCTTGACGGAGCGCAAAGTCGTCGAGCGTCACGTACAGTTGCTTGACGAGCGCGAGGAGCGAGAAGCTGCTGTCACGCCTATCATTGTCGCTATTGTCATCTTTGCTGCTACGCGCGTCTGCCAGTGTGAGTGCGAGCACGTCGACATGCGCTGGGTCGCTCTGGAGCGCGAGCACGACGACGCACTGCGCGAGTGCAACGACAACGTCTTTTGCGCTAAAGCGCTCGTCGTACGCGTGCTGTAGCACTGCGAGCCAACTCGCACGTGACGTGAGCTGCTGGAAGAGACTTGTGGTCTCTGTCTTAGCGCAACTCGACTGCGCGAATGCAGTCAGCGCTTGCCATCGTGCGACTTGGACCTTCTTCTTGCGCGACTGCAGATCCAGCGCCAGCAACGACTGCGCGACCTGTATCGATGCGAGCAAGGACGAGTCATAGAGAGCACATGCGTTAGCGTCTTGTTCCTCACAGTAAGCATTTTACGAGCGTGACACCACGCAAACGTGTAGCAAGATCGCAGCAACACACACATGTATGACGTACTTGTACCGCTGCGATATCTTTTGCTACGATCGGGTCGTCGCAGCGCGCTGCGAGCTCCAGCACACACGCACTCCAGAGACCATCGTCCTGCTCTGGCGCGCAGTCAATCGCGACTGCAATGAGCTGCTGCGTGTCGTACTGCGCTGCGAGCGCAGCTGGTGTCGTCACGCGACTCGCGGTGTCGTCGTCCATTTCAATTGTGACCGAAAAGATTGGACAGCATGCCGTTGCATTCTCTCAATTTCATACAAACATCAAGTATAACACGAGAATTCAAGATCGTTTGTGTGTTTAGAGTTTTGGATCGTAGTCATGTTTGTCCTCACGCTGGACCGACGCGGATGCCGCGATTGAGCTGCTCGCACGCACTCGCTTCTGCGAGGATGCTCCGCGCCGCAGGCGTCTCGATGAACTGCTGCAGCTCTTCGATCGCGCGCTCGACGTAGCCCTCAGCGTTTCTTCGGAGCGCAAACTCCTCTGCGATGCTCTGGTACCGCCGCGTGATCTCCGTCATCTGATCTCACACACACGCGTTCGCAAGCGTCAGTCATGACTCGAAGCGTCAACGGACATGAGCTTCATACACACACGAGCCGTACGCGGTCTTTCGAGGGCGTGCGGAAGAACGCGACTTTGAGATTGCTCGTCTCGCGCAGCGCCGAGGTGAAGAGCTCCTGGTCGCGCTGCTTCGCTGCTTCGTCGTCGTCGTCGCCGCGAAAGAAGCGGCCCATGGAGCTCGCGACTTTGCTCACTTTGCTCAGGAACTTGGACGACATCTGCACATGCACACGACGTCATGAGCGTCCATACTGCCGTAGGAGGACACTCGCACAAGACCACACGCACCTCTTTTGCTTTCTCCGAGTGCTCTGGCGAGAGGAACGACAGGAGCTGGTGAAGTGCGTGGCTGTCGTCTCCGCGAGAGCCGCCATCGCGACTGCGCTTCGCGCTCCCGCTCGCTGCGATCATCTGCCGCAGCGTCGCGACGATCGCGTCCGTGTCGCGCGTCAGGAACGTGCGGCACGAGAGCTTGCGGTCGCGGAAGAAGAGCGTGATCGACTTGCCGCGCTGCGGCGTGATGCGCGCGACCTCTTTCAGCGGAATCAGCCCGCTCACGTACACGAACGGGTCATCTGCTGCATCTGCTGCGCTGCCATCGCGCTTCGTTGGCGGCACGAGCAGCACGATGTTGCTCGTCTGGAGCAGCATCGGCGTGTACACGAGCGTGCTCGCAATTGGATCGATCTCGTGGCACGAGTAGATCGTCCCGACGATGTCGCGCTTGCGCAGTCGCATGCGCGCCGGTGCGTGGCTCCGATCGCCGCTGTCTTTCGCAGTCTTCGCGACCACTGGCGGGTCGTACTGCGCACATTCGTAGCGACCATGTGAGCGCCAACGCGCGAGTCATACAGAGTCACACACACATACACACGCAAACGCACCTTTTGCACAGTCGCGACAAAGTCGTGAAGGATCATCGCGAGTGTGTTGGACGGACTCCAGTGCGCCAGCAGCGGCAGCACGAGTGTATACGTCTCGTGTGTACCGCTGTGTGATGCAGACTGCTGCTTTGCGAGCATCTCGGATGGCAGGTACACGCTGCCCTGTACGACAGTGACGTCAGGCGCGAGGAACGGGAACTGCGCGTCGCCGCGTGCTTTCCGCTCCGCGTCGTACGGCATCGCGATCCGCAGCGCCGTGAGCGGAATGAGCGCAAGCGCGTCCGAGCCGTCTTGGAACGGCACAAAGCAGTGGAACTCGCTCACGCACTTGCCGTGGACTTCGTCAATGTGCACGCTTTTGAGTGTGACGCCTATTGGTAGTGCATCAAGCTGTTTGCACTTGTCGAGCTCGCGGTGCACGCGGCTGCACCAGATCCCAAACTGCCGGTCTGCGCTCTGTGCGCGCAAGAGCGCTTCGTGCGCTGCGTCGCTGCTATCGATCGGCAGGTTACTCGCGTCGACCATCTCGACGTCGTCGTCATACTGCGTGACAGCGGACGCGCCAAGCCTTGAAGACGTCGCTCGTTCCTCCATGACGCTCGCTCGCCCGCTCGTGTGACTTCTGCAAATCTCTCGAATTGGGGCTGAGTTCGGCTCGCAACATAATTATTATATCGAGGTACTAATTTCTGTAAATAATCGAGAAGCTCAACATGACTTGATAGCAACACGCACGAGGCCATCGCACGACCTCACGTTCCTTGCCTGCGCACGATGATCAACAGCACCTCAACAGCGCTACGCATGAGGATGTCAGTGAACCAAAGCATCAGATAAGTATCAGCACGCGAAACGAACGCAAACTCTTGAAGTCGGTGCCTCCTCGTTCATGCGCTGCCAAGTGCATCGTGCGAGTGCCACAAGAGCTGCTCACATGCGTGCGTGTGTCTTCTTCCTCTATACACTTCTGGTCTCTTCTTGCGCTGGCTGCTTCGAGCACACACGCACGCATGCACGTGCATGTGCGTCTGTCTCGGACTGCACACACAAGCGGCGCGTCGCGCACACACTCGCGGAGCTTACTCGAGGCCCTTGAAGAGCGTCGTCTTGTCCTTTCGTAAGTGCTCGATCTCGTCGACGAGCGACTTCATGATCTCGTTCTTGTCGTCCATGTTGATGCGGCCGTTGTTGAGTAGCGAGAGCTTCATGATCTCGAGCGCCTCGCGGTCCGGGTCGTTCTCGTCGATCTGCACGCTGATCTCCGGGAGCTCGACTGCGTCAATGCCCTTGTGCCCCATGCGCTTGAACGCCTCAGCGAGAATGAGCTCGAGCTTCTCGCCCGTCAGCGCCTTGCCCGAGACGTTGAGCAGGTCGGAAAAGAGGTCCGTGCCCGACGTCGCGGGCCACGACTTGTCCGCCATCATCTGCTCCGGCTCCTCCCACGTGAAGTTCAGGTTCTCGCCCTGGTACAGGTCCGGGTTGAACTCGCGGTACCCGCGGCTGCCGCTCGACTCCTGGTACAGCTTGTACGGGTCGTACAGCTCGCCGTCATTGTCGCCGCTGCGCGGCTTCTTCTTGTACTCCTTGCCGCTGCTGTTGCTGCCGCTGTTGCCGCCGGCCGACGTCGACTGCGCACGGGCAAGCGACGCGCGCAGCGCCGCGCCAGTCGACTTGGCGCACTTCTGCGCCGCAGATCGCACGAGCGTCATCGCCATGTTGCTCACTCGCTCTCTCGACTTCGTCGCCGTCCGTTCCTGTGAGTGCTCCTGCGTTTGCTCGTCTTTTGCTCGCCAACCAGAGGCAATCCGCTGTGTGGCCCACTTCATATTCATCTTTTCTCATTTTTACATACAATTAGCAAGCTTGAAGCACGAATATTTACAGCTTCTCACAATCATCTTGTGATGTGTATGGAAGTTTGATAAACTACACCCTTGTACACGAAAAGGCGTGAACTTGAGCAGCAACTTGAGCAGCAAGGATGTGGAGCGTCGAGCACACTGCGCGCATGAGCGCGCTCGATGCGCAGCAGCGCGTGCTCTTTCCAGTCTACAACCACACAGACTCGACGAGCCAGCAGCTCGCGCGAGCGTTGCTCTTCGGTATCTGCACTGGCGTCGCGCTGCTGACACCTGACGACGCACGCGCATGTCGTCTCGTCGGCTCGGCGCTCCAGAACGCGTGCACGAAGAACCCGCTGCTCTCGCGCTCGCGCTTTGCTATTGTTGTTGAAACGGGGTCGCAGTGGACAGCTGAGCAGCTTCGCGAGCGCGTTCAGAGTGTGCTCCAATACACGCAGCTCACGGCGCTCGACATGCTCTTGCTGCGCACACAGACACTCTCGCTATCACCGACCAGCAGCACGTACGAGCGAAAGCGCGTGGTGCTGCACTTCTGGGACCACATGGTCGCACTGCAACAGAGCGGACTCGTGACACAGATCGGCTTGAGCGGCTTCTCGACTCAGCTCACAGAGTTCATCTTCAATGCGCATCCACAGAAGCCACCGATTGCGACTGCGCTGTCGGTATCAGTGACGCCATCCACAGACGCACATGCTCTCGACGGCCAGCATCACGAGTGGTATCACACAGACAAACTCGCGAGCGCAGTCGCATTCGCGCACGGACGCGGCATGGACGTGCTCGTGCACTTCCCGATCCGAGCGCTCGAGGCACTGACTGGTGCGGCAAGAGAGCGTTGGAAGCGCCTGACGCACGCGATCGCGCATGCGCATCGCGAGCAGGGCATCCAGTTCCCAACGACACACGAAGCAGATACTGAACCGTTCGAGACCGAGACGCGGACAATGGCAAGCACGACAGCGCTCCAGACGCCACTGCAGATCACAGTGCGGTACTTGCTCCAGAAAGGACTCGTCGTGGTTCCCTCTCCAGTGCCATGGACTAGCACTCCAACGTGCGAGAGTCTCAACGACGCAGTGCTGGAGCACGACGAGTGCCACGAGCTCTTTCACGAACTACTTCATCCGTTCACTGCGCTCGCACCGTCGTACTCGCCAAACGAGCTCTACTCGAGCGTGCTGTCGCGCGAACACATCGATGCGCTCGACCAGCCGCTCGCATTGAGTGTCCACTCGTGGTCACCACCGTCAAGCTCTACCAGCAACACCAGTAGTAGCTCATGAGCTCGAGACAAACCCTACCGAACAACTCCTGGTACTTGGTTCTACGCTCTCTCTCACTCTTTGCTCCTGTGCGCTGCCTCTGTCTCTCGTTCCTTCTTCATCGCCTTGGTGCGTTCTTCTCTCTCACGTGTATCATGACTGCCAGCGCTCAGTGCTTCGTCACCTTGTCTATCCGGAGCTTCTCACGCGCTTTGACCTCTTCGCGGAAGTACGACGCGAGGAACTGGTTGCTCCGGAGGAAGCTCCGGAACGTCTCGCCGCCGATCTCGACCACGCGCGTTGGCTTGGTGCACCGCACAGTCGAGTGGCGCGTGTTGATCTTGTTCGCCTTGATCTGTCCCGAGACGCCGAGCGGGAAGTAGTCGCCGGCGTGGAGCTCTTCGACCACGACCTGCCCATGCTGCTTGAGCACTTCGACTTCGCCTTCGAGCATGATGAAGAACGAGTCGCACTCCTCGCCTTCGCGGTACAGCACGTCGCCAGGCACGAGCGTCCGCTTCTTGATCGACCCTTTCGCAGCTTCGACGCACTTGATGAGCTGCTGCTGCGTGTGGCGCCGCGCGCTGCTCCCAAGACGGTCGCTGATCGACGAGTACGTCCCGCTGGCGTTGAGAAAGTCGTCAGCAACGAGCTGCAGCACTTTGCACTGCGCATGTTGCGCGCTCGCGGCGTCTTGCGGCGCGCACCGGAACGTCGCGACGCGCGGGTGGAGCAACCCATCGGGACGCACGAGCTCGATCTCGCCAAAGAAGCTGCCTTTCGGGAGCCGACGCAGCACGATCTCAGCTTCGTCATTCGGTGGCGTCGCAGGTGCTTTCGTCGTCGGAGTGCTGCCACGTTGCGTGCTGCGGTGCGTCGTAGTGCTACTAGCACGCGCAGCCGATGGCGTCTTTGTCTTCTGGGACGTGCTTCCAGCGCCGACTGGGACAAAGATCTGACTGTCGAGCTCAGCTTTGGCGTCTTTGATCGGGTTCCGACACGACACTTCGACTTCGCCGTCGAGGAGCAAGTAGACGTAGTGGCCGCCTGCGTAGCCTTCGCGAATGATCGTCTCGCCCGGTTCGTAGCTCGCGGACCGGAGCGTCGAGATCGCGATCTTGACGTCCTCGTACGCGATCGCATCGGCTGCACTCGCGTCGTGCTCGGGGTCGCCTGTCGAGCCCACGAGCATCTCGTTCAGCTCGCTCTCGCTCATGCGCTTCCCAAGCTTCTCACTCACGCGCGCGAGGTCGGTCTTGGAGATGAAGCCCTTCTTGTCTTTGTCAAAGACGTCGAGCGTCGAGAGCAGCGCTTGTGTCTTCTCGTGGAACGCCTCGACGCTCGCGCTGATGCCCCACGACATGTCTTTTGCGAGCTGCGCAACAGCGTCACTCACCGTGTCGCCGCTGCTCTGCTTCTCTTCATCGAGCGCGTCGACGAGGAGCACGCCGATGATGCTCGCGCGCAAGCGCCGGCGTCCGCGCTGGAACTTCTCGAGCAGCTCGGCCGAGTCGCGCATCGGCTCTTGACTCAGCTGCGCGTTCTTCTTGAGCCACGGGTGCTGCAGCGCTTCCTTGGAGCTCAAGCGCTTCTCCGGGTCCGTCTCCAGGAGCTTGCAGATGAGGTCGCGCGCAGGCGGCGAGATCGATTGCCACGCGCGCGACTGCGTGTGGTACTTGCCTTTGATGATGCGCTTGCGGATCTGTAGCGGCAACGACAGTCAGTCAGTCCATCAGGCAGTCAGTCAGGAGGCAACAAGCGCTGTCTCAACAGTGCGCACCTCGTCGTCTGTGAGGTTGTTGTACCGATCGAACGGGTGGCAGCCGCAGAGGAGGATGTAGAGCACGACGCCGAGCGCAAACATGTCGGTCTTTGGTCCGAGCTTCGTGTACTCGAGGTCTTCGAGACCGTCGCCGTCCGTTGAGATCGTGAGCGGCGACCCGCGCGGAGGCTCACTGCTCCGGACGTGCGTGTCCTTTGCGCCGTACACGAGCGTCTCGGGCGCAGCGTACGCGACCGTGCCTGTGAGCTGCGAGTCGCCAATGAAGCGCTCGCCCATGCGGAACGACACGCCAAAGTCCACGAGACACATGCGGCCGTCGTGCAAGAGGATGTTCTCGGGCTTGATGTCGCCATGGACGATGCCTTTGCGGTGGAGGTAGTGCAGCGCGTCGCACAGGTCGCGCACGGCTTCGCTCGCTTGCTTCTCCGAGTACGCACCGTTCGCGATCAAGTGGTCAAAGAGCTCGCCGTCTGCTGCGAGGTCTTGCACAATGTACCACCGGTCCTCAGTCTCAAACACGGCGCGGAGCTGCATGATGTTTGGGTGCTTGCCTGCGACGCGCAGGACGTCGACCTCGGTCCAGAACTCGCGCGCGTTCGTCTCGTTCTTGCTCAGGATCTTGACTGCGACGTGTTCGCCTGTGCGCCGGTCAATCCCGCGGTGCACGACGCAGTAGCCGCCTTCGCCGATGATCTCGTCCGTGATCTCGTACGCCTTTTCGATCGCAGCGTTCGAGCTCACGCGCTTGAACGCGCCAGCAGGCAGCGACGTTGATCCGTGCGCTGCTGCTTGTGCGTGCGCAAGCGACGTGAGCGCAAGCGTGTGCTTCGAGTCGTCGTCTGCGCTGAGCACGAGTGCGCTCGATGCGAGCGCGAGCGCACCCATGGCCCCAACGAGTGTGCGCGTCGAGTGCGGCGGCGCAGACGAAGCAGGCGTCACGTGGCTCGCAAGTACGCGAGTGCTCGCTGCGCGCGCAAGGAGCCACGCGGAGAGGCGCTGGTAGTGCTGGCGACTAGAGCGCGCGCTGCTGCATCGCGCTGGCATTGCAGGACGATGATCGGGGGCGGGCGGAGAAACGAGCGGCGATGACAACGCCGCGGATGCGCGTCAAGCAGAGTGAGTGATTCGTGTAGTCGAGCGATGATGTGTGGCAGAGTGTGGTCTTTGCGATCACTTGGTTTTTGTATCGAATCGCCCAAGCACCAACGAACGCAAGGCTTTGACATGCAAGAGCACACATGCTCATGAACACACATGCTCATGAACACACATGCTCATGAACGCATCAACGACGCGAGGGTATGTGTGGCAGTCGTGGACGCGCTGCTCCCAGCACCTTAGCGAACGCATTACCAGCTCGTCGATCTTCGTCACCGCCATTGGTTCGGAAAGAGCTGAGCGCTGCCTTTAACACGAACGCGCTCGTAGCGACTCAGAGCTGGATCGCGCGGTCGCGCAGGAGCTGGCGCAACGACCAGCCCGTGGGTTTGTTGTGCATGTCGTCCGAGTGCTTCCAGCTCCAGAACGTCCAGCCGCTGTGTGCGTGCGCAAACGCGTCGAGCTGCGCGGCAGCAAACTGCTTGAGTCCGTCGCGGTCGTCTGCTGGAAACGCCGACGGCTGCGACCCGAGGCTCCACTCGCTAATGAGCAGCCAGTTGCCGCGCCACGCGCGCACTTGCTCGGTGTACTGCTGCACGGCGCGAAGGACCTGCGCTTTACTCTGGCCTTCGTAGCCCCAGAGGAAGTACGGGTGCCACTCGTGCCAGACGTTCACAAAGTCGGGGAACCGCATGAAGTCCTCCATGTGCGGCGCGCACTGCTCGGTCAAAAACGGCGCGACCACGAGCACGCAGTCGTTCCCAGTGCTCCGGATCGCGTGGTACGCGCGCGTGTAGTAGCTCTGCAGTACATTGCGGTCAACAGGACACTCGGGTTCGTTCAGCAGTCCGAGGCCAAGGAACGCTGGACTCGCGCGGTACCGCGCTGCGAGGAACTGCGCGAGCGCGACTGTGTTCTCGACGTTCTCTGCGTACGCGCTCCAGTACTTGACGCCGCTCGTCGGCGCTGCGCTGTGGTCCCGGCCGTTCTGCGAGCCTTTTGCTGCGTGGATGTTGATGAGCACCGCGAGTTCGTGCTTGGCGCACCAGTCGTTCACGAGCACGTCGAGGAACCGGAGCGCGTTCGGTGCGAACACGCGCCACTCTTGCTTGTTCGACACGTCCGTCGGGTCCGAGCCCATGATCCAGTAGCCCACTGGCACGCGCACCGTGTTGAGTCCAAAGCGCTTCATCTCTGCGACGTCGCTCTCTTGGATCCACGTCGCGCGGTGGCGCTCAAAGCGCACGTCGCCGTCTGCGTGGCCGAGGTGCTGCATCGTCGCGAACTCGCCTTGGCAGCGGATCGCTTGCGGGACGTTCGCCCAGATCTCTGCGTCCCACGTCATCCAGGACTCGGCAACGAGCCACCCGCCGAGGTTCGCACCGCGACACGGGAGCTCGCCGCGACGAATTCGCTGCTGCAGCGACTCGACTGCTGCCATGATCTGCTACTACGGTGGCTGTTGATCCACTTGAGCACGAGCGCGCACGAGATCGAATGAGCAGTGAGGAAGCGGTTCATTCATTCAAGCTCTAACTGCCGCTCTCTCAATGGCGTCCATCATTGCCAACAATGCGCTTCTCGAGGTCGTCGACTGCCGCGAGTCCTAGTGAACGAACAAGTGTACGTAAGCGCAAAGATGCACGTGTGTATGTATCGTGAGTGGAGCTGCTGTGATCATCGTTCGCAAAGACGCATCGACGATTGACGGCAGTGTTCGCACCTGAGAGGTACGCAGCTTGGAGTGCGCCTTGGTACTTGTAGATCGTCGCTTCGCCGGCAAAGAAGACCTTGTTCGCGACGGACTGCCGCAGCGTCTCGGGGTCGTCGTCCAAGCTCTCGACAGTGAGGCAGCTGTACGCGCCGTGAGCCCACGGATCTTGGTCCCATCTGTGATAGAGCGACGACGTTCGTGAGCTTCTCGACGTGGTTCGCGAGCTCCAGAACGTCCACGCAAGCGCACGCACCGCGTGATGAAGTGGCCCACTGGCAACGGAACTGCAGCGCCGAACGAGCGCTCGAGCTGCTTCACGAACGCTGCGACGATCGCGTCGTCCGAGAGACGGCGAGACACATCTGCTGCGCTCTCGCCGACGAGCACGCCTTCAAGCACAGGCACGCCCTTTGCAGCAAAGTAGTTGAACACGAGCGGGAAGAAGAGCGCGTCGTCGTCACTGTCGTCGTTGCTACTTGCCGAGCGGCTGAGCTGCCCAATGAACTTGGCATCGCGCGGCCAGAACACGTCAGGGAACTGCACGAGCACTTTCATGTACTGCCCCATGGACGACCGGTCGATCGCGACTTGCTTGCTCGCTGGCAGCGCAGGCGAGAACGCGAGCTTGCGCGCCTTGAGCAGTCCGAGCGCAGCGGTCACAATCACGTAGTCGGCGTGGATCGTGCGGCCATCGCTGCACTCGAGCGCGACGCCTGCAGTCGCGTGTGCGGCGCTCTCGTCGCTGTACGTGATCGAGGTCACGCACGCGTTTGTCTGGATCGAAGCACGCACGGGCTCAGCTAGTGCGTCGACAAAGCGCTCCATGCCGTCAGGCACGATGCAGTGCGGTCCCGGGTCATCGCTAGGACGGCGTTGCGCCATCAAGAGGTGTAGCGTGAGTGCCATTCATTCACACATACGCAGCCATGACGCAGAGAGTAGAGTGGAGCCACCGTAGTCACGTCAAGACAGGAGCGCAACGCACCCGATCAAGTCGATCTCGACAAAGTCGTCGAGCTGCAGCGCGTCTGCGGTCGCGCCCATCCAGATCTCGATCAAGCGCACGCAAAAGTCCACGCCAGCACGGCCACCCCCAAGGCGCTCGACTGCGGCCCGCAATGGCGAGCCTTCCTGCTCGACGAGCATGTCGACGAGCTGTGCAAGCGACTGTTCGCGTGATGGACCGCGCACGCTCTCGTCGGTCGTCGTTGCGAGGCTCTGCAGCTGCTGCAGCAGGAGCGCGTACATGCGCCACGTTGCCTGGACGTCATCGTCGTGGAGCTGGGACGCGCCATCCAAAAGCACAAAGCGGTCGCATGACTCGGGGTGCAGCCACGGGTTGCGCGCGCTGATCTCTTTCAGCGCGATCTTGTGCTCGCGCGCAAGATCCGCGAACGCATTGCCGTGCGTGCCGTGGATCCACGCGGCGCCGACTTCAACGTTTACTGCAAGCGAGTCGCTGAACGCACACGTCTGCACGCGGCCGCCGACGCGCGTCTGCGCTTCAAGCACACACAGCTCATTGACGCTCAGCTTCTTGGACTGTACGAGTGCATTCGCAGCGGCAAGTCCTGCGATCCCGGCGCCGACGATCGCGACGCGCACGCGCGGAGGACTCGTTGAGGTCATCCTACTTGTCATCGAGCTTATGCTTATCAACGAGGTGGTCGTCGTTTTCACTTAGGAATTGTATATCGCTTCAATCGAACGATCTTTGTTGACACTTTTGATTTGCTACAGTGCAATAAACAAGTGAATTCTGCCTGTGATATCAAATGCCTGGCAAAAGCGATGATTGGTCAAAATCGATAAATCGGTATTCGACCTAAATTCATTTTCCCATCAATTCGAGGACACCAAGATTCGACACTTGGCTCGCTTACGCTAATTGCATGTCCACTTTTTTGTCCTAAATGTTCTGGGACGCAAAGAAACTGGAATTTGATGAAAAAGTCGCTCAAAACAAATACCCCCTTGAATCTGCTGATTATCAACTTTGGATTGACTTTGCACGATTGGTGCACAATTTGACAATTTGAAAAAGACGCACAACCATAATATTTGTCGCAGTTAGAACTCGAACATTTTCGACAGCAGCAATAATAACAAAAAGGGAGTGGTTACGTTTGAGATCAATCATCCAGTATGGTAATTTTCCCATAATGTGTTACCCGTGACTGATGGTTGCAACAAAAGTCATTCGGGGTACTCTACGATTCATTTCGCCATATGTATATTACCGTGGTTTTGTTGCTTGGATTTCGAATGTGTATATGAAGTGTCTGTAATGGTATTAATTACACGCATTTGATGCATTTCATTAAAGATATATTTTGTACAATAAGTTTGCACTGACAAACACAAAATTGATATATATGTATGTTCTCAGCTTTGTAGATCTTGTACGATGTATAAATGTGAATCGTCACATTGGGGCATCAGACATCTGGGACACATTTCGAAACTGTTTTGGGGTCAATACATAGAACGTAATTGGACCAAATGGAAATACGATTGGAATCAAAATTGCTTGAGATATTGTGTAGAGAAACATTGGATATGTACGACCACGCACGCTGTTGAAAGCCGTTCCTTTGACCTTCCTTTTCTCTGGCCAAGCGCGCAATATCAGACATACTACTGAACTATGACCAACTGCTCACGGTTGTATGCTTGGAATCTGACCGAGCGATATTCGCGAGGCGATGATAGAAGCCGTGTGATAGGTTTCTCCTCTGTGATTACTGACCATCGTCAACTGAATCTATTAGCACATCGGGCAGAAATGCTACGCGCACACGTTCGAAAGAACGCGTGGCAATGAGAGCGGACTAAACGTGATAAGAAATGTGTTGAATTTGTTGGTTAAACCAAACGAGCTCTTCTCGGTCAAGCATACAGTAGGAAAGATTGACTATATTGCGCAAATCAAAGACAAGTGTTATACATTGTGGTAAAGCATTTACATTAGATTCACTTTCGAAACTGGACTCCAGTTTTAAACCGTGAACAAGACCATCCGACCACGAATTTGAATTATACAAAACTGATGAATATTTGTGATATTCTTACCATATGTCATTTTATATC
The DNA here is from genome assembly GCA_003730235.1 of Pythium guiyangense. Classification (NCBI taxonomy): domain Eukaryota; phylum Oomycota; class Peronosporomycetes; order Pythiales; family Pythiaceae; genus Pythium; species Pythium guiyangense. The sequence goes on along the minus strand of QXDM01000017.1, from coordinate 385,331 downwards.
GGGAAATGCGAAAAGACTGTACGCCATTGGACTCGTTTGTTCACTGTACATAATCTTGCTGGTTTGTCCGACTGTAATACTATACATATCTGGTATCCGCTGAAGTAACATGACCCTAATAACATGACCCCTCTAAACAAGTTGCTGGTTATTTGCTACGCAAGAATACATATGATGTATTTTAATGACGTGAAATGCCGAAAGGCTGCACGCCATTGGACTCATTTGTTCATTGTACTGGTTTGTCCAACTGGATATACTAAATTTATGTATAATCAGATATTCGCTGAAGTAGCATGGCCAAGCGAGTGGCTGGTTACCTGCAAAGCAAATCAAATCTGTCGCAATCATGCCAAAGTAACACATATTGATGTTAGGACGAATGCAACCGAGTTATACCAACTCTGTTGCCTTTGTATCAAAGCAAACAGAGCTCGGCCACTTTCATTTTCAACCACTCTACCCAAGCTATGTCACACCTCGACCGCTTCGCCCCTCTATATTCAGCTCTGCGGCGCACATTGAGAATTACAAGTCTATGCCTGATCAGCTCGGCTTGGCAACGGAAAGGTGGATTGTATTTCCTTAATATCAGGGCATTGCCAATACAAGTACGTGCCAGTTCAAACCAAAGATACCTGCTACCCGCGCACTGAAGATCTCCAACGCCGTCAGAGGACTCGGGTTTTACCGTCTGTGACAACCGCACAACAATGATCTCTACAGCATTCAACATCAAAGATTCCATCAAACACAAAACGAGCGAGGTCATGCGCATATCTACTCATTTGTTGCGGTGTCCCGTGTATCGCATTGGTCGTAATCAAGCATCATTAATGAGACACGCGTGAACTCAGATTTTTGGACATACCAATGTGTGCGCGGTGAGCGAGTAAAACGCGCCTTGGTCTGCGCCAGTCATGCCCGCTGCAGAGATGTTGATGCGCGAACCGGGGAGGGCCTTGAATTGCCTCAGCGGATGGTTTTGTGGCTCAAGCGCAGAATGAATACCGCCATATAATCTAAAAACAACATTTCGATGTAGATGGCAGAGCGGCGAACATGGTGATCAGCGCAATGCCGCCGAGCCTGTCAGCCGACATGTGGTTGAGCGCGACCTGGTCGACAGGAAACACCACTGGCCGTTCTTGATGCGGCAGTTGGAGCTCACTGAGCATCGCCTTTATGCGCTGAAGTTGCTGTTGATTGCCAGCTTCCACGGTGCCATTCGCCCGTGGGCAGTACGCCGTGGTGAAGTGATGCGCACTGCCCAGGACGCGCCGCAGCTGGTCGACTACCACGTTGCGGAAGTGCGTGCCTCAGTCAGACATGACTGCGTGCAGACGCCGAATCGCCCGAACCACGACAGCAGCGCTGCCGCGGTGTCTTCGGCCGTCGCGGTCTCGCTCTCGACCAGCTCGACAAAGCCCGACATGTCATCCTTTAGCACGAGAACGCACTTCGAGCCTCTTGAGCGCCTTGGTAAGGCGAGGCAGTCAAAGTGGCGAACTTCGTTCGGCTTCGTCGCGTGGAGCGCCGATCCCCACGGGCGTGGCTCGGCCCGCTTGTCAACGACCTTGCAATGCAGACACTCTCTCAGGAACCGGCGCAGATCGTCGCGCATTGTCGCCCAACCGAACTTGGAGCCAAGAGCGTGTGCAGCTACTGCCTCGCCTCTATGGCCGTTCGCACCCGCATGGGCAAAGACGCACAAGCGGGCCTGGAGGTCCGCGGCTGTGTCTGGGATCCACACCGCGCCGGCTGGCACCAAGAAACTGTATCTTTGTGTCTTAACTGAAACGACAAGCCTCAGGTCGTTGGCTATACAAAATACAAGTGTTCGAGGTTACAAAAACTCGTATATACGTACTCCAAACGGCAAGGCAACTAAAGCGATAACGCGCAATCGTTGGACCCAGCAATTCGCCAACTGGATATTCACAATACACTCTATGAATTTGCAAATGGCACCACGGGAATATGACTGCGACGACGTGTGAGTGCTCGCATTTATTGTGTTGTGCTGATTCAGCGTGGTATCAGCGCTGCTGATACCATGTACTAGTACTAGTATAAACTCCTTGACCACGTTGGTATACCTAGTCTTTGAAACGCGTGGATGCAAGATTGTTGGCACTCTGGAACGTGAATGACGCGTGTCCTCGGCTCGACGAGTGTTCGTCTTGCGCGGCAGTTCGCACGAGAGCGCGAGCGTCTTGTTGACACCTGGGATCATTCACGTTCGCTACGTCTATATCTGTAATAATCGATTTGACATCCATCTTGATTTCATCACTATCTGGTAAAGTCGTTGGCGTCTCTTCAAGAGCAGACTTAAGCCAATGGACTCGCATTGCTCTTCAACATTCACGCTCATGGCGAGCGAAGTCACCACGCTGTCCGCTCTGCTGTCGCCGCGCGCAAGCGAGAAGGTGATCGAAAAGCAAGTGCAACAGCGCCAGCGACTTGCAGCAGCGTCGACTGAAGAGCTCACTGTGCTGGCGCACTACACGCGACCGAAATGGTGCACAATCACAGTCGCGGCAATCACGGTCGAGCAGTGGGAGCAAGTGCGGGTAAGTGTGACGACGATAACCACTGCACGCGAGCTCACTGGTTTGTGCGACGCACCGCCAGTGTTCCACTATTTGGAGCTTCTCGAGAGCGCCACGCTCGCAGACGCACGCAAGCTCGTCGCAGCGTTCTGCGTCGCGATCCCAAAGCACATTGACTTTGCTGCACTCGAGCGAGTGCAGCCATACACACGCAACAACGAGACGACTACTCCCATCGGCAGTGTGCTCGATGCCGACAACTGCGTGCTCGTTGCGTACCACCACAAGCGGAAAGGAGCCAAGCCACAGACAGCGCTACTCGATGAGCGACAGCCTGCAGGCGCTGATGCAGGACTCCAGAGCAACGAAAACACACGAGCAGCTCGTCCTGCGTTCAGTCTTGTGCACCAGTTCGGCAGCGTACACGCGACGGCCGATATCTCCACCGAGCGCACGGAAGGCGTGACGATCCAGAGGCACTCGTTCAGCACTGACGTGCATCACTTGGACGCAGACAGCAGCAGCAGCACGACGGCGCCTCAAGAGCCGCTCACGATCCGATTAGACACGAAAGCACTCGCGCAGCGCGTCGCAATGACGCTTAACACAGTTCAAGTGCTGTTGTCATCGACTCGCGGACAGACAGCAGTGCTCCAGAAGGTGCTTGCACAGCTCCAGCTCGATGCAAGCAGCGGCACGGACGCGATGGCGTGGACATGGTGCGACCCAACGGAGGTGAACGCGTCAGGAGACGACATCCAGCTGAGCAAAACGAAGCGATCGCCCCTCAAGCCCCCGCCACGCGACGTTCCTGTTCTGAGAGCGAGTCATGACGAAGAGCAAGCAAAGCCAACGCGGCCAGACGAGCGCAAGCCGATTGCGAGCAAGAGTGCGCGTGTTCTGGCAACAGTTCAAGCAAAGCCATCATCGATACCTGCACCCGCAGCACTAAGCACCACAGGCAACCTCGAAGTCGCTGTGCTCACAGTTCCTACTGATACAGCAGCTCTTGCTCCTGACGAACCGAGTCAAGAACGCGCAGTACCAACGCCTCGGAGCGCCGAGACACACAAGACCGAGTCGACCAAGTCGCTTGGCAAAGAGGCGGACACAGAGACCGAGTCATTGCGGACGCTGCGGAGCTACCTGGAAGTGGCGACGAGAGCGCTGGGGAGAGACATTCCGTCGAGCATGGTCGACCAAGTCGTGTTCACCGAGTTCATGCTGCGGAACCACTGCTCCATCTCGCTCCCGGACTTTGTCAAAGACGTGCGCAACTCGGTTCGCGAAGTCTTTCGGTCTTACTCGCTGTCCGAGACGCTCGCAACGAGCGGTGCTGTGCTCTGGACGGGACTGCGCATCGCGCTCTGGGACGCAAAGATCAGCAGCTTGTCCGACCACTTCCGAGCCCAAGCGCTCAAGTCGATTGACTCGCTCCAGTCCAAGCTCGTGAAAGCTCGCTTCGAGGGCTTTGAGACCACACAGTTGCCAGTGCTGCCAAATAGCATCGTCGCGGTGCTCTCGTGTCTGTGGCTCCTCGCAGACGGATCGAGTACTGCTCCAGGTGCGAACGAGCTCCCATCAGCCGAAGATATCGTTGCGAGCTTGGCGCTGAACGACGCGCGGCTCGGCAAGAAGCGCCTTCAGGTGTTTCGCATCGTGAGCGACGCTGCAAAGATCAAGAAGAGAGAGCCGCTGTTGCCAAAGCGGTCGGTTGAAGTGCTCCGCGTGCACTTCACCGCTCTCACAGATGCGCTGCAGCACAGTCCATTCACAAGCACAGACGATGCGCTATACAGCGCGCGCTTCCTGCGATCGATCGTCGCGACGCTGTTCAGCATCGTCGAGTTCGACTTGTGCCGAAGCGTCCAGCTGAGCATCGACGACGGCGAGAGTCCGATGCAAGTGCATAACACACTGCGCGGCATCCTGAAAGGTCCTGGCGCTGCAGCGCATGAGCGACGTGTTTGAAGACTTTGCTGCGCAGCACGAGACAACAACGGGACTCACAACGCGACGTGCGCTGTCAAAGCTCGTGCCAGCGAGCGAGAACCTCCTTTGGCTCAAAGCAAACAAGGACGCGCGAGCGATCGCCATGTGCTCGCACAGCAACCGCAGACTGCGATGGTTCGTCGAACCGAGCAGTCTTGCGACTGAGTGCTTCGTCTTTGCCGGCGAAGAGGACCTCGTGTTCGAGTGGATCTACATCGATCCGGAGATGACTGCGAACACAAAAAGCGTCGAGACGCAGCTGCTCCAGCGCGCGCTGTCTGCGTGGAGCGCGCGGTCTCCTGGCGCGAGTGCCGACGCAGTAGCGCACGTGGCAACGACCAAGAGCGCCGTCGGAGTCAACTTTCGGCACGTCGACAAGCTCGAGAGTCTCACTGCTCGCGACTTTGCCCAGCTGCTCCTTCTCAACGAGAGCATCGAGCACGTTGCGCTCGGGTGCGCTGCCAGCTCCAGCGACGCGCCGCACGTCGTCATCTTGCGAGCGTACGCAGACGCAAAGAGCTCAGGGGCTCGGATCGCGTCGCTGACGGCGCTCTTGGAGCAGACGCTCCAGCGTACAAACTTGCTTCGGTGCGTGCTGCTGCACGGCGGCTTGCCGCTCCTGCGGATGTGTGCACTTTGTGAGGTCATGCGCAAGAACGAAGTCATCTCACTTCAGCACGCGATTGCACAGAGTGGCGCTCTGCCGCGGCGAGTGTTCGAAGCCGCGCTGGTCGCTTGCTCGAGCTCACCAGAGCTCCTATGTGCGCCGCAGATCTCGCCCTACGCGCTCGTGTTGATCCTTCAGCAAGGCATCAGGCATCAGCGCAGAGCTGGCGAGCGCGTACCTCTCTGGCTTGCTTGCGCTGGTCACAAGCGCGGATGACGACGCGCACACCACTGAGCGTGACGCGATCACATACGTGGTCAACCAACGCTTTACGTACGCAGTAAGTGGCGTCATCGCAGCATCGTCCGCGCAAGAGACCGACGTGTACGACGTGCTGTGGCTGATCGCAATGACCGAGCATCTGGACTCGAACTGCCGAGCGCTCAGTCGTCGCTTGGCGATCCGAGTGTTCTTCCGAACGAGTGTGATGACGACGTACCACGTGCTCCGGTACTCGATGATGATCCCGCTCGAGGACATGACACTCGACCCGGCACTGAGCTCTGATCCCATCGCAGCACGAGCTGTGAGCCAACAAGGTCGTACTTTGCCAGGGTCATATCGATCCTCGCGCGTACGAACCAAGTCGAAGACACGATAGTGCCATCACCACAGCAAGAGCGCGCCGAGACGTACCTCCAGACGCTGTCGGATGCTGCGCGCGTTGGCTGTTTCAACGATCTTCTTCTCCGATACTTCACCGTCCTGGAGCGACCGAGCGGGTTGAGTCTCCTCGGCTTGCCGCAGGACCTCGTCGACACGATGCTCGCAGTCTTGCGCGATCCGGAGCGCTTTGATCTACCGGCACGACTGCTAGTGGCTCGATGCGCGTGCAACATCGCGCAAGAAGTGCACTGCGACCACGCACTGCGCAGTGACGTCGTCCAGTCTGGACTCGTGTGCCGACTGCTCGAAGTCGTGTGGAACATTGGCGACGCAGATGTCGGGTCGCTCGTTCTCCACGCGCTCGCGCGCTTCCAGATCTGCACCGAATTCCGCGCCCAAGTGATCACAGCACTCGGTCGCGCCGCTCGACAGACCGACGCGACCCGAGACGCGATCCTCATGGACATCCTGCCGACTCTTGAGCGCGCTCAACCCATGGATGACTCGGTACCTCGACCATTCTTCAGCTTTGTCATGGAGCGGCACGCGCGCACTGAGCCTTGCACGTGCTCTGCGCGCGAGCAGCCAGTCGACGAGTCTGCGAGACGCGCTATCGTCGCGAGCTACGCGCGCAAGTTCGTCGACTCGACGCTCAGTCACGCGATGCGCGCGAGCTTGCAGCGCATGGTCGCTGGTATCATGGCACAGCCACGCCGACTGCAGTCGCTCGCTGCGAAGCTCCGCAAAGCCGCAAAGATCCAGCGGACCTTCTTCCGGTGGCTGTACGTCTCGCGACGAGGCGCAGGCGTGCTCACGAAAGTCGATGTGTGGTGGATCTGCCCGAAGTGCACGAAGACGCCGTCGTTCCTCGCAGGCGTCGTCATCTGCCTGCGTGAGACCGCCGAGTCGTTTGCGCTGTCGAGCCCAAGTGCTGCCGGCACGAGCGACACTGCAGCGTACACTGGGTTCGTTGAAGGCGTGGTCGAGTTCATCGGTCAACTGGCGTGCAACGAGCGCGTGTGCGCAGTGCTCTCGCAAACTTTTCGCATCGAGTACGCGCTCCTGAAGCTCACGTCGCACAGCGCGCCTCCGATCCACCGAAGCGCCATGCGTGCGCTCGCAGAGCTCTGCTGGCGCTCGCCGTCGTCCATGGCGTTCGTGTGCTCGCGCCTGACGCAGCCGATCTGGGAGAACTACGACTGCTCGTCCGTGCGGCTGAAGCAAGAGCGGAAGTTCTGCTCGTGGATCGAGTTCGCCATTCGCATCGTAATCGAGCGGTTCACGCTCGCGGCGCCAGCGGTGCGTGCGCTCGGCTCGGACGACAGCATGGGCGACGTCCAACACTTGGCTGCTGGCTCGAGCCATACGCTGTTGGAGCCAGCGCTGAGCGACATTGACGCTGTCTCGACGCTCTTGCTCGTGCTGAGCTTCGACTCGGAGAACGTCACGATCATCCGCAAGATTGCGCCGGACGTGGCAAAGTGCCTCTCCAAGGTACGTCCGTGCTTGTGTGAGTAGGAGCTTGTACCGACACGACCAAGTGGTTCATACGGATCGTGTCCTATGCGTATCGATCCCTAGTGGTCCTCGAGCGAGCATCAGTACATCCAAGTTCGCTTCCTCATTGCGATCCAGAACGCGCTCTTGATGTATCCGTCCCTGCTTGGGCTCGAGAGCTTTGCTGACGTCGTGACGAAGCACTTGAGCGCGCTCCTCGAGGACCCAGCGACGTCGACGCCAACGATCACAAAAGCGCTGGTGCTCGGGATCATCTGGACCTTGGCAACGTCTCAGAGCACGCGAAGAGTGCTCCTCCAGCGACACGCGAGTCTCGTGATTGGGTCACTGAGCAACGCGCTACCGGGGCTGCTTGACGTGAAGACGCAGCGCGCAGCACTTGTGTCGTGCGATCTCCTAGCTGTGCTCGCCCATGCGACTGGAGCGCTTGCGACCATGAGCACCGAAGGACCAGTTGCGCAACTCGACGCTGCGCTGCTCGACTCACTCGTGCGCGTCTACATGCGACTGGTTCAAGCGCCTTCACAGCGCCTCGTGCTCGATAGCAAACCGACACAGTCGATGCCAACGAGCTGCTCGATCTCGAGCGACTCGCTTGCTCGCAACCTTCGCTACGGAGTGTGTCCGTAGCTCGGGTCGTTCCGCGCGTACGAGTCGCACCACGCGCTCTCGAGTCTCCTTCGTGAACAGGTACGTCTACCGCTTGATCGACGATGTCTGTCTCTCTGTCATCATGGTTGGCACTGCTGATGTGACTGACATACATGCTCCTGCCTCTAGGTCGTGAGACTCTTTGGGACGATCGCCTACCAAGTGAACAACTCGCCTGAGCTCCGCCAAGCCGCGGCGCGCTGCTACTTCCACGCTGCTCCGCACCAGATGAGTGAGTGCGGCAGTGCGCTTGACTTTGTGTTCAAGACTGTGCCTGCAATCTGCCGCTCGTGCGGCGACGCAGGACTGCTTGACGAGTCGCACGCGCTCACAGCGTCACGAGCGCTCACAGGTCTGCTCGTGCGCGTCGACAAGAGCGCGCGCGCGACAAAGGCAGTTGTGCGCGCGCTCCGGAGTCTGTACCTCTCTGCTGGCGCAACCAACGCGGCGATCGCACAGGAGCTCTGCGGACACTTGCTCGCGATGCTGCGCACTCACAGCGTGGACGACAAGCTTCGGATTGATGTACGGTCTCTATGTCATCACGAGGCGCTACTACCGTGTGTCGTGGAGACTCGCAGACGAACTGACACGACACTGCGCTGCTGTAGATGCTGCGCTTGTTGGCCACAGTTGTGAAGGGCGATAGCGACGCAAAAGGGTCCGGGCGCTCGACTCGGACACTTGCGAGCGACGGATCAACGATCTCGATCTTTGCGCTCGATCACCGTGCGAGCGTGGACTTGCCGGCGATGATCCTGGCCGATCTGCCGCTCATCCTGCGCGTCCTCAGGTCGTACATGACGGTTCGTCCAGTGCTCGTCTTGCGTGCGATCAAGACGTGGTCGCCACTCGTGCTCGGCAATGTTGGACCTTGGAAAGACGCAGCGACCCGCGACTCGTTCGAGGTGCTCAAGAGCATCCAGTGGCCGATCGAGCTGCTCTACGTGCTCTTCAAAAGCTCGCTTGGTCGCGACCCTCGTCCTCGATGAAGCCGATCTTGAGACGCTCGTGCAAGTGCTCGCCGACCTGGACGCAAAGGCGATCCAGCAGTGGCCGCACGCAGTGTCGAGTCGACCCAAGCTCGTGCTGCAGCTCGTGCAACTGCTCGCTGGCTGCGCACAACGTCGGCCACTGACTGCACGCGTCGCGCTCCAGTGCTTTGACGTCCTGTCAGGCGCTGATGTGATGATGTCTTACGCACATGAGCTCGCACTGACGGTCGTCGCGTCGATCCAGGCTGACGACACGATCCGCGCGTTCGCTGCGCCAGCGCGTCAGTCTGTTGCGCAGGCGCTGCGACTGTTTGCCAAGTACGGTTGCCGCACGAACTTATACTCCAAGGTGTGCTCCTCCGTCCATCGAACTCGGTCGACAGAGTTGTGTGCGTCTCTGACAGTGTGCTGTGAGGTACCTCTCTGCGTCTACTAGCTGCTCGACTTTGTGATCGTCCTCGCGCAGCACATGAGCGACACGGACCTCTTGGCGCAGATCCAGCTCGCCGAGGCAACAAATGCAGTCGGCATCGCGGTCATCGGCGAGCGCGTCTTCAGTCTCTTCTGTAGCGCCGCGCGCGAACACGACGACTGGACGCTCGTTGCGAAAGCGTTCGACCTGTTTCAGCTCGTGATTGAGCGACCAGCGCTCGGATCGCACGTCCTCACGCCAGTCCAGACGGCAAAGCACGTCGTGATGGACGACTTGGACGACGACGTGAGCGCGTTCGAGCAGAGCAAGCGCCATCTCGACGTCGCGCGCGGTCACGCGTCGATCGCGTTCCAGATGACGTCGTTCCGCTTCTGGATGGACGCGCAGACGGCGTCACCGACGTCGTTAGTCCCGCTCTTTGAGACCCTCCAGGTCGTGATGCGCGCGTGTTTAGCTGGGAGCAAGCTCGCTGTCAGCTTCCTTCGCGACGCAGACGGCGTGACGAGCTCGGACGCTGCGCCGTGGCTCCTTCACATCGTCTCAGCTGCGCTAATGGACGACCACTTGCGGCCTCGCATCGTCTCGCTCGCTCGCTGTCGCCAAGAAGCCGCTCGGTGTGCTCTGCCACGTACTCTCAGTCAGCTACTTTGACGCACACAACTCGCGATGGAAGGCGTACGCGTACGTCATGCTGCATTGATCACCGCTTCAGTCACTACAGCTCTTGTGTTCCAACATCATGTGCTTCGCAACTGACGCTGTCGTATGCGTGTGATGTGCTCGTAGCCAAGCGAGTGCGATGCGCGAGTTGCGCACTGTGTTTGCCGACGGACTCGCGCACCTCGCTGCGTACCATGACGTGCGCCACTCCAAGCACGTCATCAAGTTTGTCGAGCGCAACTACCCACACTCGCTCTTCCTCGAGCCAGATGCGGCCATTGCAGTCCGGATCCTGCGCACGAACCGCATGTGCTGCTGCAACGCGTACATCTACCGCATCCTCCGACTTGGCTCAACGCCACTCTGGCAACTGAGCGACACGCATAGTGACGACAGCAGCGACTCGTACTTTGGTCGCCTCGGTCGATCGTTTGCGCAGCACCAGGCGAGTCCTGCGCTGCAGTGGGAGATCGCTCTCTTGCTCTGGCACCAGTTCTACGACGTCCCATCGACGCCCAGCACAGTACGAATCGCGTCGTCGCCAGTCAAGTCGCCGTCTCGACATGCTGGGAGTACACGCGTACTCTCTGGCTCATCTCCAAGCAGCACCAGTAGTCCCAGTCGACGGAGCAGCACCCGCATGCCTGCAAGTCCCTCCGTCAGTGCCAGTAGCACACTCCATCGAGCTACGAACGCACACGACGTGGTCAAAGCCGACATCCTCGCTGCAGTCGGTACCGACGCACTCGCGAACGAACTCGCGCGCGAGTGCCTCCACGATCCGTTTCGCGCCAAGTACGAGGCAGCGAAGAGCATGTCGTACAGCGCGCATGAGTTTGAGCGCGGAATGAGAGCAGAGCGCGAGCACACGACTGGTGGCGACGCTCATGCGCTGCTCACGATCGCTACACGTGCCAATGCTGTCGGCGATATCCTCATGAACCAACTGATCGAGTTGGCGCTCGATCGCATGCAGTCGCGAGCTCACGACCCATTCAGACCGCAGCAGAGCGTTCACCTGGAGGAGCTCGAGATGATGCTGACGATGATCGAGCAGCTCGCACGAGCACTGCGGCCCGCGGCAGATCGTCGGCCGAGCGCGAGTCCAGACGTCGGAGGCATCGACAGCAAGAACCTCGAGCGGATCCTCGACGCGATCCGCGCGTCTTCGTTCGACAGCGACAAGGAGCTCGAGATCTGTCTCCGTCTGCTCATGCAGCACTGCGACACATCCATTCGCGTCACGGTGCTGTTGAGTGGCTTTGACGTCTTTGCAGCGCTGATGACGCGCCTGGGACACTGCGGCGTTCGCACGTGCTCGACTTTGTGCTCTTTGTGATCCAGCACGTCGAGCACGAAGACGGCGCATTGACGCTCAGTCGCCACGAGGTGTTCGTCCGCCGCGTCTTTGAGTTACTCGACGTCGATAGCAATCGCGAGACCCGAGACGACATTGTCGAGCGAGCAGCCAGGGTCCTCCACGTCGCTGCTTGTCCATTGAGTCAGTCTCGCGACGTCAGCAGCAGTGCAGACGGCAGCTCAAGCGAGCTGAGCATCGCAACGACGAGAAGCGTGCTGCGCATCTTCGAGCATCCGGACGTTAGCGGTGCGGTTCGTGACAACGACGCACGCTCAATCGGCTCGGACACCAACGCACGTCCGTTCTTCTTGCAGACGCTGCTCCAGTACCTCGTTCGCATCGACTGCGCAGCTAGCGTGACGCGAACCGTGCTCGACATGCTTCTCTCATTCTTTCAAGCCGAACCAGCGAAGATGCTCGAGCAGCTCCTCGATCACGCGGCTCTCCCTGTGCTCTGCAACTTGATCGCTAGTGCCGACGCACTCTTTCAGTCTCGCGCGCTGTCGATCATGAGCGCAGCACTCAAGTCTGCTCGACCAATGACCGACCGACGCGTCGTCTCTGCTCTCGCAAACACCTTTGCGAGTGGCCAGCATCCGTTCTACGACGGCATGCTCACGCCACTGACGCTGCGATTGTCAGTGCAAGTTGCCAAGCGCAGCAACAACAACAGCCGAACTCGCGCTGACCAAGCGCAGGTCTTGGATCTGCTGCGTCGGCTCCCGCTCTTTGCACTCATCCAAGCCAACGACCTGGCGCTCGTGAGCGAAGTCGCGACTCCCAAGCGCTTTCGCCAGCACGACGACATACTCGCAAGCGCAGGCAATGACAGCAAAGCAGCTGCAACAGACGTCGATGTCATTGTTCGCGGCGACGTCGCGTGGACACTGACTGCAGACATCCGCACACATGGACAAGCAAGAGCTCGGAGCGTCGAGTGCGTGCTCACGAACGGCTGTGCGTTTGGCCACATCCATCCGTTTGCGGCGCTTGATGCTGAAGAAGTCGTCGTGTGCGAGCGCGCAGTCGCAGCGACGGAAGTCACGAGTCTCGTGCTGTCGCTCGAGCGCTTGCGCACGTTGGCACCTGACGCTTGCCATCGCGTCGGTGCTGGTCTTCGAGCGGCTGCTTCAAACGCAAGTGGCGCCGTGAGGCACCTCACAAAGCACTACCAGAGCCCACAGGCGAGCTCTAGCCATCTTCACACATCGTGTTTTGAGACGCTCGTGACGCTCGCACTCGATGCTTTGACTCAAGAAGATGCGACGCAACAAGCAGCTACAGCGCTCTTGATCGCGCTCTGTCACCAGTACCGCCACCGCATTGAGACGACACCAGACGTCCAAGCAATAGAGCACTGGATCCTCGACACACTCTTCACTTTGCTCGCACGTGAGCGTCTCCCAGTTGAGCTCCGACGCGAGCTCGTGCGCTTGACACTTGCGATGGCACGCCACTCGAGCCGTGACATCGCAGTCGGCGTCCTCACGAATTGGCGACGCGCTGGCGGCAGCTGCGGACTTGTCGTACTCGCAAAGAGCTTTGTCGCATGCGCAGACGACAAGACGAGTCTGCTCGCGTGGACGACAAGCGTCGCGCATCTCTTGCAGCAGCACAGCACCGCTCTTGGCTCGACGATCGTCCGTGCAATGGACGACGCGACGCTCCTGACGCTGTTCACGACGCTCTTGGCTGCGACGCAAGACGCCCAACAGCTCGATGCGCTCGCGTGGTCGCTGCTCAACGTCTTCGTGCATCTCTCAGAGAGTTCGTACAGCCGATCCAGGATGGTGCGCTGCCTCGCGTACTCGGGTCGCGTTGAGCTCTGCCACCGACTGTTTGCAATCGCAGCAGACTCTGCGCCAGTGCCATCCGTGCTTAAGGACAACGCTCAAGCAGATCCGTCTGCTATGCTCCGCATCTTCGCGAACCTCTCGCGTCATAGCGCGTTTGCAAGTGCAGTCGTGGTGCTGCCAGCATGGACGCCCGAAGCGTGTGCAGTGCTGAGTGAGCTGCATCGCGTTCAAGCTCCTGTGAGTAGCGATGCTGCCACACGTGACCTGACACTCGTGCTCCTAGAGCTGCTGTGCAACGTCATGCGCTCAGTGTCAGCATCGACCGCACTGAGACGCAGCATCCTTGCGTGGTTGCACGAGTCGTAGCACTGCCAAGCACCAGCAGCAGCGTGAGCGATCAAGTCCGAGCAGCGACGCTGGCTATGCGCATGATGCGCATCTGCCGAGCGTTCCTACGCGCGCCAAGTGGTGGCGACGACGACCTAGTTGCAAGCGTCTTGCGCGAGTGTTCAAGTCGCTGGCTCGTTGATCTGCAGACACTCATCATGGATAGTGCGACCGCCGCGACAAGTGCCGCCCTTCGCATCGAGACGCTTCAAGCGCTTCAGACTTCGATCAAGTGCGCGCGTCAGTTCGACTCTTTGACTGATGAATGGCGCGACGACAGCCTCGTGCAGTTGATGCGCGCGCTACGGAGCAAGCTGCACGAGCGCTGGACGCAGCCAGCGACATCACGGACTCAAGCCGCCAAGTACTGTCGGTGCATCCTCAGTGTCCTCCACGCAATCGCCGCGGCTCTCGACAGCAACGCCAGCACATTGATCGAGAGCAACACCACGCAACTCCTGCTCGAGGAGCTCGAAGACGTCCTGAGCCTCATTACCGAGATCGGTTGGAGTCACACTGTCCAGACGACAACGACGCACGAAGGACGCAAAGCGCTCCACGCGATACTCTTGCTCCAGCGCTCAGTACTTCGAGCAGCGCGGTGTCTGCGCGCATCTGCGCCACACGATCACTCCGAGTTGACGCCGTCACTATCGTCCAGCACAGCGGTTCGAGCTGCTCTAATCCACAGTCTCATCGACGTCGTGGCTCAAGCCCGCAGGTCGTTCCCTGCAGCTGCAGTGCGTCTCGCAGGCGCTTGTCTCGTCGAAGTCGTTTGTGATCCAGCGGTCGTCCGCACGCTCGCTCATGTCGACGCAGTCGCGCTGATCTCGAGCTTCTTTGGCTTGCTGGCGCACCGCGTGGCGCTGAGCGTCAAGCTCCAAGCCCTGTGGTACCTCTGCCGAGCAGTGACTGACTCAGTCAGTGGACTCAGCGACGTGGAGGACGCTAGTGAACAGTCGCCACTTGAACAGGCGCTGTTCACGCACGTGGACGTGAGTGCTCGGTCCGTCTGCTACCAAGCGAAGCTCCTGTCCTGGCTCATTGACCGGCGCGGCGCGAGCGCACTGGCGATGACAAGTGCTGAGGAGACTGAGCGCATTGCCGCGAGTCTCCTATCACTCGTCGCTACTGCTGCAGCGGATGCAGAAGCGATCAAGGCGAGCGAACACCAGCGCGATCAAGCAGTCGCTGGACTTCGCGGACTCGTTGCGCTGCTCTGTGCGTGCGATGCGCCAGTGCCCGACAACGTCATCACGACATTCACGACTGCAGCGATCCAGATCGTACGGTGTCTCCTAGAGCCAGACAAGGAGCTCCCGAGCGCTCAGCACCTCTCGCTCTTCCAGCTCTGCCTCGAGTCGATCCGAGACGTCCATAGCGATGCCAAGTACACGGCGACAGTCGCAACAGCGCTCGCAGCAAACGCAGGTGTCCTGGTGGGATGGCGCAAGATCTTGGCGCGCGTACCGAGCAGTGACTTCACACTGCGCACAGCAGTGTACGACTTTGTCGTGCTGAGTCTTGGCGCCTGCAGCGGACAGCGCAAGCGCGATCTCCAGCTCGACCTCAGTCAAGCGACTGACTGGATCGCGATGCTGCGGGACGGAGCGATTGCAGAGCGCGCGCGGATCGCCCACTGCGTTCGCCTCATGTGCGCAGACAATGACGCGGTGCTTCGTGCGCACCTCACACAGCAGAGTCGCGTTGTGCAGACGATCGTTGCGATCCTGAGCGCGTGTGTCGTGCCTGCACTCACAGTGTGCTCTGAGCGGGAGCAAGCGACGCACCAGTGGCGGGCTGTGTGTGCGCTGACGATGCACTCGTGCGCAATCCTGCGAGCGCTCCTCGTCTTTGACGCGAGGACGCTTCGAGCGAACATCGTCGACGCGCAGAGCTGTCTCGTCGCGATCGCATTGGTACTCCATGAGCTCCTGACACTCGCATCTTCAACAGTCGATACCGACGTCCGGCGTACCGAGTGGACCACGACAGAGCTCATGCACTGGTCGAGCGCGACAGAGGCGACGCTGTCAGTCGTGCGTGTCGTGCTCAGACATCACCGACGCCTGTGCATCGATCGCGACAAGCTGCTGACGTTGCCATCGACGCTCTTCCTCGTTCTCCGGCATCGCGAACTTGGCGACGACGTTCTGTACGTTGCGCTCAAAGCGCTGCGGCGGCTATTGCTCGCAACTCTCGCAGTTTGGTCGCGTCGATGGTCGAGCAAGACGTACCGACTGCGTGCAGACGAGCTCCTTCGTGAACACAGCGACGCGCTTCTGAACTTTGCAGACTTCAGTTCTGCGACTGGAGTTGCGAAGCCCAAGGTCCGAATCGCATCGCTCGAAGTGCTGCACACGCTCTCAGTCGCTCTCAAGCGAGCGCAGTTGGACGCGCCAGAGTCTGTACAAGACGTTCTCGATCGCGCGCACGTGGCAAGCGTCCTCACTGTGATGCTGAGGAATGTACCAACGAGCGTCTCGAGCGAAGTGCTGGCGGACATTGTCGACATGACTCAGCTCGCAGTGGCGACTGAAGACGCACCGTCCGCGTTACCAGAGCTGTTCGAAGCGTCCTGGACGGCGGTCACTCGAACGAGCGAGCTGACAGCAGACCACACGAGATGCCGCCAGCGACGTCAGACGCACCAGCGACTCTGTGCGCTTACGCTCATTGTTCGTCTTGCGACGCGCGAGCAAGTGACGCACAAGTACGTACAGAGCAACCTTCGCGACATCTGTGAGCGTCTCGTTTCGCTCTACGACACACTGCAAGCAGACAAGCGCGTGCAGGCGCTCGCTCGGCTGTGTAGGGTCGTCACGCAGTTCTGCGCTTTGTTGTGTGCCACGACGCTACAGACACCAGAGCACAAGCACAACTGTGGTGACAGCAGCGACGCACGCGCATTGCTCTCAACAGCTCCGTTCGATCTCGTACAGCGTCTGCTCCGAGACCTGGAAGCAAACGACATCGTGGTCAGTGTCCCTGTCCTTTTGACGCTCTGTCGTGCGCCTGGACGACCATGCCATGTCCTGTCCGACCACAAGCACGAGTGTCTCGATGCACTGCCGTCGAGTGTGGCGCAGATGGCTCAAGCGCTCGCAGACAAGAACCTCCCAGTGATGAACTGTCTCCTCTCGCTCGCCATCGAGATGCTCGTTGCGGCAGCGCAAGACGGCTGGGGAGCCTCAATACACGACTGTCTCGACGTGGACGAGCGCCACGCGATCTTGCGCGTCGTCCACGCGTCGATGCGGAACGACGCGCACATTGAGCTCCCAGCAAAGGTGCAGTGCATTTGCTGATCTGCAGTGTCTTGCTGCTGTATGTGGTGGTGTGGCTGACGCTAGCTTGTGATCTCTTGGTCATGAGCAGGCAGCGCTGTGCTTGAGCGTCATGGTCACGCTCGGCTGGTTTGACGGCCATGTGACTGAGGTCTCACGCCTGCCAGTGTCCCAACCAGACCACCTCCAGCTCAAGTGCAAGCCCGACCTGCTCCTACAAGCGTTCCAAGTGTGCGTGCAGCTCGCGCGAGCTGCGCTCGAGTCAGCCGCTACAGGCGCAAGTGAAAGCGGCAAGCAACGTCATTCTGGTGGAGAAGCGCCAGTAGCGACGCCGCACTGCGCTCTGCAGCACATGCTGCCGCTGACGACCAACTTTACCAAGATCAAGCGCAGTGATGCATCGTCGATAGTCGCGTGCTTCCACGTGGCGATCAAGTGCATGACGGAGCTCGCGCTCTTGCAGCCGTTCGCGACCGAAGTCAAGCATCGACCGTCGATCCTTTCGAGCGTGAGCTCGCTACTTGCGCTCGACACTGCAGGCAGCGTGACGGACGCCGTGCTGTCGTTCCTATCGACACTGTTGGAGCGCCTAGAGCTCTTCAAGATCGCTAGCTGTGCGCGCGCAGTCGACGTCGCGGCGTTCTTTCCGCTGGTCGAGACCTCTCGACGTCCAGAGACGCTCGCACTGGCGCTCCGGTGCATCTGGACGCTCATTCGGAACCGAGACGCGCAGACTGCGTTTGTCGCGCGGCTCCTGTGCCAGATCCACGACGAGTCGAGCCAAACCGACTGCTTCTTGCAAGACGCTGTCGATTTGACGGACGTGAGCGTGCCAGTGCTAGAGATCGACGTGCTCCAGTGTGTGAAAGACGCCGTTCAGTCGGACGCCATCGCCAGCAGCAGCACTGGCGGCTTGGAGGCAGCATATGGAATCCTAGCGATCCTCGCAAAGACTTCGGCGCCCCACGACGCGATCTTGACGTCGCACGACTCGGACGTGGTGATCGAGTTTGCAGCAGAGCGTGCACAGTCAATGTCGCTGCTATCAACGGTGTCGCTAGCGTCACAAGACGTTGGCGTGTCGACGCAGCAGTGGAAGTTTGTGCTCCACCTCTGTCGCTCGCCAGACACGCTCTTGAGTGTCGTTGTGCAGGCAAACGCCATGCGCGACCTCAAAGCCGCAGTGCTGTCGCCGTCGCCACGCGTGCGCTCACCCGCGTGTCAAGCGCTCGAGCTCCTGACGCGTCCACGAGACGACTCGGCACTTGAGCAGCAGTGCTGCATCGCAGTATGCCAGGATCGTGACTGCCGCACGGCGTACAAGCACCTTCGCGTGGTCTTTCAAGCGCAAGAGCACGAACTCGTGTATGGCGTGTACGCAGCGCTTGCCACATCGACCGAGACTGCCGAACCGAGCGAGCGATCGCTTGCGGTGCGGAAAGCAGCGTGCGCAAGCGTCGGGGTCTTGGGCAACCTCGTGTCGCCGTCGAACGCGATGCTTGCGTCCGTGCGCTCGGCCGTGGTCGAGACTGCGTCAGTGGAGCTCACTCGGCACTTGCTGCGCTTTGTGGACGTGACGATAAGCGACAGAGACGCACGGCTCTCGCTTAAGCGCTGCGTACTGGAGCGTGAGATGCGAGCGCGCGAAGAAGCGCTGCGTGTACTGCGTTTCGTGGCGACGTCACCACGCGTGACAGCGCACTTTGGAGTCGAAGCACCACATCACGACGAGCTCTTGGATCTGTTGTTTGTGCACCTCGTGCGACCTCAAGTCATGACGACGACGATGTCGTGGGGTACAGTCCACGCGCGCGCTATCGAGCTTGCAACGCTCGAAGTCCTGCAGCACGTCACACGCAACGTCGATGCTGCAGTCGCAGTCGCGACGCGACCCGATGCGCTCGAGATTCTCTTTGATCGCTGGCAAAGCGCTGCGTCCGTCGCAGTCGCGGGCGTGGTCTGGCGCATCTTCCACAGCTTTGCGTTCCGCCGCGTGCACTTGGGGCGCGTCAGCCTTGGGATCGCACGAGAGCTAAGTGACACGATCGTGCCACCTGATCTGTGCGAGCGCGAGTATGGCACGAGAGCACTCCAGTCGCTCGTTGCAATGGTCTTCAAGACGCTGCGCATGGTCGCATCGCAGAGTCTCGACGGCCAGGAGCACTTCGTCGCGCTCTTGCCAGCGCTCATCCAGTTCTGCAGCAACGGCGACGAGGATGAGGACCAGGACGGCGAAGTCAATGGTGACGTCGTTCGCGTGCAGCTGACACCGTCAATCGTTGAGAACGCCGTCGTGCTCGCATCGCTCCTTGCGCCGTTCTGTCAGACCGACATGAGAGCGTTCACGAACTTGCTTGTCTTGAGCAAGCGCTTGCTGGCACGAGCTTGCGAGTGCCAACGAGAAGACAGCGCGTCGACGCAGTGTCCCCTTCCGATCCGACCGTCACACAACTACAGTGTGACCGCTTCAAGCGGCGTTGGCGCTGCGATCGAGCGCTTGGTCGAGGCGCTCTGTAGACTCCTTAGAGCCTTTCACGACGGCGAGCAGCGCAGTGTCTTTCCTGGCTACAAGCAAGCGTGGCTGCCCAAGACGCCGCAGTCGTTTGCTTCCTCAACGGCAACGCAACTGAGGAGCACGCTTGCGCCAGGACGTCAAGCGTCGGTGATCACCGTCAACTTTGCGAAGCCAGAGAGGCGGTACAAAGTGTGGTGCAAGAAGACGGGCGTATTCTGCAATGGCCACTCGCCGCCGACGTACGATCTACTCAAGGACATCCTCGAGATCTTTAGTGACGCGAGTGCGTTCTGCAGAGATGAAGACGTGGCGTCTTCCGATGGCTCTGTGCATGGTAGTGAGAGCAGCAGCAGCAGCGCACTGTGCATTCGCCACGTCGCGAGACTCCACTACCACACATCCAAGTCCGCGAGCGGTCGGTTCACGCTCCTGAACACAATGGTGACCACGTTCTGGCGTGAGCAGCTCCGCTGGATGCGCGCGCGCGAGCTCCGCGTCCTCTGCGAGATGCTTCGGAACTGCGCGCTGTCCAAGATGAACACGCCAGCGTTCCTCTCGAGCGGCAGCGTGACGCTGCTCGTGCAGGCAGTGTGCGCTGGCGTGAAGCTAGCAGCAACTGCAGCGCCAGAAGCGCCGGTCAAAGCATCCAAGTCTCGCATGAGCATGTCGGCAGATGCGTTCTTGCTCGTGTTTGTCCAGAGCCTCGCGGTCTTGAGTGAGCGTCCTCGGTTCCTGCAGTCGACGTACTACCTCGTGCACGCTGGCGAGAAGGACGGCATCACGATCCCGAGTCTTTTGCTCGCAGCTATCGTCCACGCGAGAGGCTGCTCGACGTACTTGCTCCTCGCGACCAAGATCCTCGCGCGTCTCCTCTGTCTCCTCTCGCTCAAAGAATCGCAAGCGCTTCTTGCGAACTGCGCCGCGCAGATTGAGCGAGTGCTCACGTGGCACCCGACGCCGCACGAGCTCGCGCTTGCGCTGCTCACGACGGTCGCGCTCACCGAGTCGGAGGCGATCATGAAGACTCGCGTGGTCGTGAAAGTGATCCACAGCACGCTCCTGCGCACGGCGCTGCTCGGTTTGATCGACAAGGGCGTGCCCGAGGTGCTCCACGACTTTGGCTTGAGCCGCATGATGGCGAGCATGGCGAAGGTCCAGGTCCACTGCAAGAGCTACGTGATGACAGCGCGCGTACACGGTGTTCAGCTTGGATCGCTCGAGCGGCCGCAAGAACTAGCGTCTGCTGCGCCAGAGCGACGAGGGCGACGGCCGTCGTTCCTCCTGCCAGTTGATCGCCTCGCTGCGGGGATCAATGCAGTCGGCGAAGCGGCGCTCAACGCCGGCGCCAACATGTTCCTCCCAGGATCGTCGCAGCGCGACTCAGACAACGCGTCGGCGACTGACAGTACTGGCCAAGTCGAGGACTGTGTGAGTGCGCTTCGAGAGCTCGCAGCTGAGGTCCGGGACTACGCCGATACGAACTACAAGACCGTGTTTGAGAGCTTTGAGAAAGCGAACGACGACCTCGAGCTCATTGAGGCGATGAAGAGCTCGGGCGACGGGATCATGTTTGCGCAGACGACGTTCTACGCCACGACGCTGCTCCATGAAGCGCTCACTGCTGCGCTACTGGAGAGCAACGAGTCGCTCGACCACACCGCGTCTTTGAACAGTGGCGTGAAAGGCAAGCGCGAGCGCGTAGGCTCTGATGGCAGAACTGCTGCGCACGTCGACGACGTCGTCGAGATGACGCAGACAGCAGAGCAGTTCCTCAGTCTGGTCGAGCGCGTGATCGAGTGGATCGTCATCTCGCTCCAGCACAGCGACATGGACCTGCTCTTCTACGCCATTCAGCTCGACGCGCTCTTTCAGTGCATCACGCGGCTCTTTGCACTACCGATCGACGCTGCGCGAGCTGCACACAAGCAGCGCTTCAAACGGCACAAGCTGTCGATGAAGAGCAGCACGCCGAGAGTCTCGCGCTTGTCAGCGCACCGCTTCTCTCGGTCGCCTGCGACGCGCGAGCTGAGCGACTTGACGCCGCGCACCGACGCTCAGTACATTGCACCGCATCGGCTCATCAGCGTCTGCGTCCAGAGGCTAGAGATCCGTTCGTGGTTCTGGACTGTCCTCGGCTTCCCGCCGTACTTGACCGTGAAGCACCTGAACGAGACGCGTCTCGTGCTCTTTCGCAAGCGTCGGCACATGGACTCGGGTCGCTTGAGCATCTCGACGACACGCGGGGCTGGTTTTCGTAGACGCGGCAGCTTGAACACAACCGACACGAGCGCGCTGTTCTGGTGCGAGTTTGACGCCGCCGATGCGGCGCTCAGTGCCGCAGACACGCGATTCCGCGACCTCCCGCACGCGATCGACGTCGAAGTGTGGATCTACTTGCCGTTCTGGTTCAGGGACTACCTCATCAGCCGCGTCAAGATCCCGCTCCTCGGTGCGCACGTGAACGCGAAGTCGAGGACGTGGACGTTCTACCCAACGTACACGCGACGCGCGTACGCTCCTGCTGTCGCTGGGACTGTCGAGATCGATCTGCGGTCAGCTGCACCGCTGCCACACGAGCTCGCGTTGGACGAAAGCCTTGGCGCAGCGCAGTCAGACTCGCCACGACGCAACGAGTTCCCAGCGTACTCGACGCTCGGGTCACACAAGTTCCGACAAGTGCTTCGGAGGCTCTATACTGCTGCGCGGACGCTCGTGTGCAGCGCATACGGATCTGCGCGCAAGTTTGTGCGAGACGAGACCGACAAGCGCCGGCGGAAGAGCTCGCACGCTGGTCCGACGTCGAACGAAGCAACGCCCGAGGCGCCACTGGAGCTGAGTCTTGCAGAGTCCGTGGATGCAATTGTGAGCCAGATCCTCGCGATCCTCCGCCTCGCGACGCATCCGGACAAGCTCATCGGGTCGTACGAGAAGCACAACGTCGCGTTCGAGTGCGAAGGACTAGTGGACGAGCTCGACAAAGGCGCGAGCGAGTTTGTGCGCGTGCTCACGCGCGGCTTTGAGACGCGGAGCCCCACAGTGTGGCGCATGTTTGCCGACGCGTTTGCTGTCGTGCGCTCGTGCTACCTCCAGTCCGGCTTGCGGTTCTTCGAGGCGCAACTCGAGCAAGCGGGTAGTCTCGCACTCACGGTGGATGCTCCACAGCATTCGTCTCTGTCGCGGCGAGAGTCGAGCGATGCAGGCAGCGATGACACTGTTGTTAGTGCTCGATCATCAACTACTGGTGCAGTAGCCTCTGGGGCGTTTCGGGGCATGCACCAACAGCGCCACCAGCAGCATCAGCACCACCATCGCCTCGAGCAGCCGCCGCTCCGACGATGGACATTTCGCGAAGTCTCGTCGCAGATCCGGTACTTGGACTCGCACTTCAGCGAAGTCTGCAAGCCAGAGCATCACGAGAAGCACTCGGGTCGCAAGTGGTCGCTCCTCGAACACGGCGCGGCTGCTGCTGTACTCGCGCCAGTGGCTGCAATGATCGACGACGTCGCTCACGGTCACGCAGCTGCGCGCATGCGGCGCGTGGTTGGGATCTCAGAGACGAGCGACACTGAGCAACTCGCAGCGCGAGCGTCTGCACATCTCCACAGCGACTCGCGCTCGAAAGTCGAGTGGCGCCTCGTGCTGCCGCACGTCTCGCTCTGGAACTTGAGTCAATCATCTAGCATCGACCGACGCGCGTACAGCCGCATGGTCGCACCGACGTCGCTCAACCACTTCCTCGTCCAGCCAATGGAGCGTCTGCAGCTCTACTGCACCGTGCTCCGGTTTCTTTACCCGCTCTACGTGAAGAAGCCGAAAGCGCCGCTGCCGAGTCCTGGTGCGCCGCGTGCAGGCTCGAGTTCGTCTCGCATTGCGTCGTTCCAGGCAAAGACGAGTGCGCGCGAAGCGAGCGATGGCGGCCTCAAGCACGTTGCGGAGCTCGACGTGTCCAAGTCATCGATGCGGCAATCACTAGACGATGGCGGTGGCGACGCTGACGAGGCGCTGAACGGCACCGA
The DNA here is from genome assembly GCA_003730235.1 of Pythium guiyangense. Lineage (NCBI taxonomy): Eukaryota > Oomycota > Peronosporomycetes > Pythiales > Pythiaceae > Pythium > Pythium guiyangense. The sequence goes on along the minus strand of QXDM01000017.1, from coordinate 361,893 downwards.
CGCGGAAGGGTCAAAGATGCTGACAACGTTGACCGCGCACGGTCCGACGCCGCCCAGCGCGACTGTCGCTTGGTCGAGTCCGCTGTATCCAAACCTCAACGGCATGAGCTGCTGGTCACGATGGCGGCTCCGGTGGCTCCTCTTCCTCGCCATGTCGAAGAAGTCCAAGTTTGTGTTTGTCCAGAACAAGCTCATGAACACCTTCATGATCGAAGACTGCGCTGCGCTCGAGGTCGTGCGCGCGCGGCAGCTCATGAAGTACCACGCCATGGACCCGTTCGACGCTGCTGGTCGCCTCTCGCGGCTCTACTACGACGCTCAGGCGTTCCCTGCTGTGCTCTACCGCGAAGGCGTCCTTGTGACGGCGATTCACTACGTGCTCTGGATCGTACTCACCGCCACGGTCTGGCGCATCTCAGTCGCGCGCGACGCCGTGCGGGACTCTGCCAAGTCCTTTCGCGAGCTCTTTCTGTCGCAGCTCGACGATGACGACTGGGTCGACATGCTGCGCAACGCTATGAACCTCCCAAGCGCCTTTGACAGCTCATCAACGTCGAATGCGCACGCTGCGAAAGAGGCGATCATCGTCTCGGACCGCTATCGCGTGCAGTCGCAGCAAGCGCGACGGACGAGCCCTACCGACACGTCAAAGCGCCGCGTCCATGACGCCAACATGCCCGAGACCGTTGCGAAACTCGCAACGTCGCCAGCAGTCCCGAGCGACTGCATCCGCATCTCCAAGCAAGAGCTGCGGCACTTTGTCATCTTGCTCGAAGTCAAGCGCCTCTTGTCCGACATGGTGCGCATCTGGCCGATCGAGAACGGGAACCTCGGACTCGGGGACTTTTGGTCGAGTCTCAAGTTCACGGCGCTGGCGCTCGGGTCTCCACTGCTCTTCATCTACGTGCTCGTGCCGCGGCTCCTCGCACAGTCGGAGAAGAACGTCGAGATCCTCTCGAACATCGCCTGCGCGTACGGTCTGTTCTGGATCCTCCTTGCGTTCCTCTCGATCTTGAGCATCACGCACAGCATCCCAGCGTTCCGCGAAGTGCGGCGCGTCGACCGCGTGAACCTCACGACGTTCCCGTACTGCGTGCGCAACTACTTGGCGATCCTGAGCGTTGTGTGGGAGTGCTTCCAGCTCAATACGACGTCGTTTGCAGTGTGGGAGATGTCGTACGAGCCCAAGCGCCTCGCTGCGCTCACGACGATCGACTTGCAAGACCTCGGACTCGGTGTCGTGCAAGTGAACGTCTTTGCGTCCCTCCAGCGCCTCGCACTCCTCTGCCTCGTGCTCTGGTGCTTCTGCCTCAAGGCCTCGAACAAGTTCAAGTCGTTCCAGTGGCTCAACTACGTCCTCACGTTCCTGCTCCCGAACCTCCTTGGCGGCATGCTCTTCATGGTACGACCGACTGGCAATGTGAGCGTCTGTCGGCTCTTCACAGCGCAATGAGCACTGACGTCGTGTCTGTGTGCTTCTGGATGCAGTTCCTGAGCAAGCAGTTCTACCTCTCGACCGCCTGCACGCTCGACAGCAGCGGCGAGACTGTGATGATTGCGAACCCAGCGATCCGCTGCTGGCTCGACACGCACCTCACGTACGCGCTCCGCGGCATGTTTGGCATGAGTCTGTTCGTGCCGCTCGCGGTGCTGGCGTTTGGGAGCTACCAAGTCTTCTTCCCAGAGCTCAAGCTCGATGTCCAGACGTCGCCGCTGCTGAACGTGTCGTCCCAGATCGTCAAAGCTGCGATGACTGGCGCACTCACGTTCTTCATCGACCGCGTGGTACGTGCATGCGGGTGCGTCTCAAAGACGCAGTGGCTCACGAGCACGCGTGTGTGACTTGCTTGACTCGCTAGCAACTCTTTCTCGGCGTCGCGCTCGTCGGGAACCTCCTGCTCCTTGTGCTCGTGCTGCGCAACCCACTTGCGTGCTCGACGTGGTGCGTGCACGCGCTTGCGCTTTGCTCACAGTCGTCTCGTGAGCTGCTCACACGCATGACGGTGTGGACGCGCGCCAGGCACCTCAAGTACGCCAAGGTCTTTAGCTACGGGCTCAGCTCCTGGTCCGCATTGTGCGCCATGATCTCGACGCTCGTGCCTGCGAGCAAGAAGAACAGTCTCCCGCTGTACGTGATGCACACTGGCTGGCTCGTTCAGACACTTCTACTTGCGCTCGCCGTGCGCTGGAAGCTACGCAAGCGCCGCAACGCGATCGTATCCAAGTCGTTCGGTGCGGCACTTGCGCGCCAGCGCACGCGACAGCTGAGCATCAAGCCCAAGCACTAGTTGATCATCCGCTAGCTCTCACGACCAACACACGGTGTCTCGTTGTCTCTCTTCTCTCTCACTTACGCTGTGGAGTCACCGCCGTGTCTCGCATGCATCGCAACGCACTCGTCGCTCGCCACTCACTCACTTACGCACTACCAGCAGCAGCTCCTTGCTGAGCCTCTTGTCCGTCGCTCGACAGTGTTGACTACGCCGCCACTTACGAGCTCGAGTCCGACACGCCGCTCGTGGCTTCTTCCGCGTGGTGCGCGCCTGCGCTACGGAGCTTCTGCTCCTCGGCGTCGCGCACGGGCTGGAAGTACGCGTGCTGCATGGCCTCTTTTGCTGTCAGGCGCTCTTGGTGGTCGTAGCGCAAGAGACCGTCGAGAAAGTCAAGCGCTTCGGGCGACACGAGGTGCTTGTTCTCCTGTGTGACAAACTTCTCCCACGGCTTCTTCGTGTGCGTCCCGAGGATGCCGTCGTACTGCGGGTCGAGCTCGAGGTCGTACGTCGTGAGGTAGTCAAAGAGCTCGTCCGTGCCTTTGACCTTGGCGATCTTGACGAGCTGGTCAAAGTTGTCGTGGCCGCGGAAGAAGTGCTCCTTGCGGAAGATCATGCCAGCGAACATGCACCCGAGGCTCCACATGTCGAGCGAGTAGTCGTACTCTTGCATGTCCACGAGCAGCTCCGGGCCCTTGTAGTACCGACTCGCGACGCGGACGTTGTACTCGCGCCCAGCGTGGTAGAACTCGGCGAGGCCCCAGTCGATCAAGCGCAGCTGCCGCTTCTCGTGGTCAATCATCACGTTGTGCGGCTTCACGTCGCGGTGCATGATGCCGTTCGCGTGGCAAAAGTCGAGCGCCTTGAGGAGCTCAAAGATGTAGTACCGAATGTCGTAGTCCGTGAGCGTCGGGTAGAGCGTGCGGTAGTCGGTCGCGTTCACGTGCTCAAACACAAGACTCGGGGTCTTGGACTGCGAGTCGCGCACGACGTCGAGGAGCTGCACGACATTGACGCCGCCTGCGAGGTTCTGCAGGATCTTGATCTCACTACGTAAAGAGAGAGCAAGAGCGAGAGCGAGACGTTTGTCAGGACATTGTGCAATGCGAAAGCACAGACGCACGTGTGTACGATGGCGACGCACCGCTTGATCTTCTTCTTCTTGACGGGCTTGAGGATCTTGATCACGCACTTGGTGTTGTTCGCGACGTCGTAGCCTTCAAAGACTTCGCTGTACTTGCCGCGACCGATCTTGCGCACGACTTCGTAGTTGTCCTGGTTGCTACATGCACGTTCAGACACACAGAGTGCGCACGTGAGTGTGTCTATTGAGACTTGGCGCACGTTACACAGAGAGCACACGACGTTCACAAGTGCTCTAGTCACTATCGATCAGCGCGATGCTCTCAATAGAGTTAGGAAGCAAACAATGGATGCACTACGAGCAATGGAGGCAGTGCATGTGCTTGCAGACGAAGAATGACAGCAGGGAGTGGGCGAGCAAGCACATATGCAGACTATCGAGAACGAGAACAACCTCAATGAGATGAGTAGTTAACAAACACAGAAGACGTACCCCCAAGTGACCGTGAGGTTCTCGTAGTCCCAGCTCTCGCGCGGACGCTTCTCATTCACGTCGCAGTACACACGTGCGCGGCTCATTATCGTCGTCGTCTTCAGCGCCTTTGATGTGCAAGTGAAAAGGGTGGGAATGCCACTAAGCTCGATTAAAGTATACTTCAGCATCTCAATAGTGCAATAACCGAGACAATATATACTTGAAATTCAGAATGTCAAACACCAGTTTTCAATAATGTAATGTAGACTATATCTGTGTATGTACGAGTCGAATATTCGACTTCTGCTCTTTGTAAGTGGTCTCCTTCTTGAAAGCGTACTAGAACAGTTCGCATACAGAGCGCTGCTGCTCTAATAATCCTTGAGCACATGTATGAGGTGTCGAGGCTGTAAAGTAGAAGGTTTAACTTTGAAGACGTGCGGTGCTCGTGTTTTTATGTAGAAGCGTATCCGCTCGCACGAAGTCTAAACAGCTGTATGTATACATTCTGTTTCGCAAGATGTGCCTATAATTAGTTTTGAAAGATGTGACCTTAGGTGACAAAACACAGTCGGAACGCTTCAGACGCAAACACGCTATGTTGGACATTAGACATTTGCAGGTAAAGAATCGTAGTAGAATGATATGCGTGTTCTTCGGCGGGCCGACCTTGACGAGATGTTACGTTCGAATGAGTGGCTCCTACCACTCTTCTCCGCAGTTCAATCAAATATATCTCACACGTATTGACAACGAAACTTTTACATAACTGTATGGTCGATACGCACAGTTGCTGCTCGTGAATCATAGTGTATTGATCCTCTCACACTATGTCTCAGTAGCTGTGTGGCGAATACACACTGCTACTGCTAGTCAGTAACTATAGTAGCACACAATTCGTCTCAGTAGCTGTACTACTAAAGTTAGAAGGTACTATGTTATTACCTCATAGTAGTTTGGACAAATCAAGGGTGTTAACAAACCAATATCAACCTGCTAATCATACCAATCTTACTACTCTGTTTCACAAAACAATCGCCATTTGGGTGATTAATCGCCACTCACCGAAAACTTGCTTGCTATGAGTGCGGTTTTCGCATTTCACATCGCAACACTCTGTTTTACGAACTGGATTTCGTGCAGCCTTTAATCACATCGTTGTAAGAGTAACGTGTGTATTTCTACAGATGTTTTCTCGTGCAAATTCATTTTAATTGCCATCGTATAACACTTCAAAGCAAAATCAACGTATAATCAACGCATAGAAGAGAATGTTTGTCAACGAAATGGTGTATGTATGAGTATTGCTTTCGTTTGCGCAATCGAGAGAAACGTATTTCAATAATCTGCATGTTAGGCGAAGCTGGTCAATTTCATGCCGTAAACAATTTCTCAGTTTTCACTTGTCGACACAGTATTGTTCAGATTGTTTATACCCAATCATTGTCCCAACCCAAATAGCGATTGTTTTGTGAATAGAGTAGTACATCAAAAGGAAGATGGACACGAGACAATATATATATGCAACTCATACATAGTCACCATATCTCATTTGTTTAGGTAAACACCATTTCCGTTTCCAAATCCACTTGACATATTTCAATCGTTATATCAGTGCTATTACAGTTTGATCGTGCTTAGTGTCAGCTTTTTAATTGTGCACTACACATATACAAAACCCAACTCGTTTAGGGTTCACTCGTAGCATGAATGCAAAGGTACTTTCGTTGCGTTGGTCCTCAGGCGACACAAAACCTTGCCATTGCTCCCAACTAGGCGTGTGCTGGGATTAGCAGGGTCAATTGTGTGTAACGACATCATTCAAGCAAGATCTTGCAGTAAAAAGTCTGTTTAAAGCCAAAACAATCTTCTCATTCTGCATTTTTATCCTATTGTGGTCGCATTCAAAACCAATAATTTATCTGTCGTATTTTTGTTCTAATAACGCATCATTGCAAGAAGACGGACAACTAATACGTGAAAGTTTGAAAATAGCACAGTTTGAGTAATCTTTTGGACGATAATACCTTGTCAGCTACCCACCTTCAATCAATGTAGACAAAAGTAAGCAGCATACTACATGAGTAGCAATCATCAATTCTATGAACGCTCAACGAAGAAGCGAGATTGTAAACATGATATTTTCTAGTGTGACGCTGTCAAATCTGTCTAGTCATGAATGTTGCGCGCTTTGCCGGTGTTGTTAGTAGAGCATGATGGCCTCACGAATGTTTTGCATTCTCGGGTGTACACGTCGGAAGGCACTTCTGATCTGCAAATACCTGAAGGAGAGCAGATGAGTATGCCGCTGAGAACACAACGAGACCACTTTATTATCGCTATGTATTGCCGTACGCTGCTATGTATGACTGCAACCTTATACATGTTGCTTTGGAAATGGCCGGGCTTAGTGTCTCTGGAGTTTATGAGGCTTGAAGTTGGTTGCCTTGTAGTCCTCGATTACCACGTCGAGGGGGGAGAATACGGCTCTCGCTGTCAGCTGAGTTTGCACATCAGCATCAAGTCGGCTGACTCCGGCTGAAGGCTTGGCTTGACGACACAGAGCCGCTCGGCGATCATCAAACTTGCGGATCATCATCTGATGCAGTGTGGGCAAGTAATCCGTGTGCACCTAGAGTCCGACTGCTTCATTGACCCTTGGTCCGTGGTCTTGGGGCTATGAACGTGGTTGTTGGTAGACATTGCACCACCAGTAGGCCCCAGGTGAATAGGGCCGTAAATTACTCCTGTAAGACCACGTTCGGTGTCGATAGCTCGGCAATCAAGTCCCTCAGTCTTTTGGTGCAGATTCGCTCAAACTCTTCAGAGTAGTCGATCTGGCAAGTAGCTCGAGATGCTCTTTGAGTAATAATAGTCTTTGTTTGGCAGCACCGTCGAATGCCTTGTCGTTTGGTGCTCGCGCCTTGCAAGCGATAAGTTAGGGCTTCGAGTCAGTTAAAATTATATCATGCAAAGATAGATTATTTCAATAATTATCATCGCTTTTGTACTACTAAGTTACGGTTGGTGCGTGTCATCAAGACGACGCCTAAACGATATTAGTCGCTATTTAGCAGGGCCAGACGACGTGTTTGGTTGAAGCTCATTGCTGTACTCCCGTCGAATTATATGTTAATGACGTTGTTACACAACGCCCAATCCTGGAGCAATGCCCTGCTAACCTTGTGTGCGAAACCTTCAACATCATGCTTTACATGGTGTCTGTCTACTCATACAGCGCCGTCATTCATCTCGCCAAGGGCATTCACTGGTATGCCTAAGCGTATGCTTTGCTCAAATACAATACCACCCTCATAAAAGTTGTCAATCATAGAGGCAAGGCTCCGACGTATTCATCGTCTGTGCATATCGAGTTGTATAATATACTACTCAAACGATCAGGTTTCGATTTAGCGTGGTATACATTGTTCAATATCTTAAAAGACATGGTTAAATGTCGAACAGTATGTATTGTTTTACAGAGTACACGTTTGTGTATATCCATGGTCCGCTTTTCACAAAAGGCAACGAAATAAACGAGAGGTGCTCCTATGAGAGGCACCCTCCATGGAGTGGCTGCCAGTACTTCCATACTTTAGTGGATAACCATTGAAGATCCAATCAAAAATATTACAGTAAAAATCACACCATTACACTTAAGCTGTCACTTCCATAGTATGAGCAAATCACTCCCTTCCTCTTTCTGATTAACAACACCAATACATACATCCTTAATAGACGAAAAGGTGTTGTTTTGTTTCTTCGAGTGGTTTACCTTGGCGAATAAATGGAAATGTGACGAAACAGCAAATTTGCATACCTATCTTGCATAATCGTATTTGATGGCAGCCGAGCACATCGATACAACAACATTTTGCAATACGAATCGTGGAAACCACAATCAAACCCACAAAGTTTCATTGAGATGAGATCAATCACACAAACATTAATTGGTTTTGTGAGACAAATGAGTTACACATCAACAGCTCATAAACAAATCATCACCCCAGGCGACTCTTCAATAATCTAGCACCGCTTTGAGATTTAGCACTCGCCAGTGAGTTTTACATTAAAATATATATTCGGGATAAAAATCATATGTTTGTTTGTTTGCTGTTCTCTAGCCAAGTAAATCCCTTTTGCCACCACCACAACATCTGAACACTCATCTACTTCATCTTTTGTGTTTATCACAATTTTGATTATAAACAACGAAACTGTAAATTTAGTTGCATTGTATATATTTGAAAGCGATTGTAATGCGTTTATCTCAACATTTTTCAATAATGTTTAACACGAAGAAGTAAGAATCTTAGGGTTACAATTCTACATTCGACATCTTACCATGAGATATCAAATGTAGAATTGTATTATCTATATAATTCGACACAAATACAGCTCCAATATTACTATTGTTTCTCGGACAACTCCTTCAAGCAAAACATGTGTTATTGCATCTCACCAAGCTGAATATTTGCCGTTACAGCTCATCAATATCAAACGTTTGGTGACCTAAAGCAAGGATCACGTCAACAATCCAAGGTGCTAGTACCGCTATGAACTCGAAAAAATATACAAGTACTCCAAAATGTTCGATATGAAGACTTTCTTGTGTTGTTTTCGACTGTTTCATTACCTACTCCTAAGAGCAACATTACGAGTCATTGGCCAAATATATATGACAGCGTAAAAAGAACGGAAACACTACTGCCCACCTATTTACAACTTTTGGAAAAGCACGTACAGGCGCCATTCCCACTAGTAAACACCCACATGATTTCAACTCCCCTCGAAAATGGTCATTTACGTTTACCTCGCCATTACCTCACTTTCAGAACTATAGGTTTGCGAGCAGCCAACCAATTCAGAATACGCCATGCCGGAACGACCAACGCAAGTGCAGGTGAACGCGCAGCAGAAGCTCGCGCTATGCCAGCACCAAAGAAGCACCCAGATCTGTCGTTGCGAAAGCTCTGTGTGTGGGCTGGCAAGACGTTCAAGCTGTCGAAGGACCCGTCACCTGCCACACTCCTCCAGCTCTTTAGAGCCCCAATAGAGTCAAGGACTGCCCTCGCGCATCCAGCTCTCAAGTCCAAACAGCGCGTCCACCCTCAAGACCTCGAAGACGTGCTGGTCCGGTGGATTGAACGATGTGAACAGCTCAAGCTGCCCGCCGTGATGTGGGCTATGATCTGGTCCAAGGCGGAGAAGATTCACGACGTGTTGTTACTCAAGCCTGATTTCATTGCAGACGGTCGGCTCGTGCGCCTGACCTTTTCGGACGGCTGGCTGCAGAAGATTCAGCGCTGTCATGGTTTGAAGCCAAGGCAAGTGCATGGCGAGGCTGCTTCAGCGCGCGAATATGATATCAGCAATGGCAGAGCACGACTGCAGGAGAAGACACGCGAATACAGCTTGCAAGACATATTCAACCTCGAAGAGTCCGCCTACTTCTACTGTGCGTCGTCCACTACGTCAGTCACGAAGAAGAGCATGTCAGGACGCAAGAAGAACAAGATGAGACTGTCAATCGCGCTTGCAACGAACGCAGACGGCTCGTGCAAGCTGCCGCTGCTGTTCGTTGGCTCCGCTCGCCAGACTCGTTGTCTCGGCAAAAGTACACCAGTGCAACTTGGTGTGGACTACACAAGTTTCGCCAAAGGCTGAATGACGACGTCGCTCTTTCGAGCATGATTGAACGAGTTCAGCAAGCGCATGAGCGAAGAAGGAAGGCGAGTGCTCTTTCTGCTCGACAACGCTTCGCCTCACCGAGTGGCTGAGCCGCTGTCGAATGTGATGTTGCGCTTTCTACCTCCGAACATGACGGCACACCTCCAACCACAAGACGCAGGCATCATACAAGCGTTCAAGAGTCAGCTGAGCAAGGTGCGAAACGCTGGCATCGTCGACAAGCTAGATAGCATTCTCGGCCGTGAAGAAACCGAGGGAATGGTGGTGAGTGAGGAGGAAATGGAGAGTTTGTACAGTGTTAACGTACTAGACACAATGCGGTGGGCCAAGACTGAATGGGATGCAGTGAGCGGTACTACTGTGGCGAACTGTTGGCGCCACACTGGCATCCTCGACAAGAATGTCTTTGAGCTCGTGGTTGAGATGGATAAGCTTCGGATCGCTCTGCCGTCAATACGCTCATTGCTCAAATAACCTGAAATAATTAGTGCCTCCATTTATAGTGATACCTTTCATTTTTTATTCCATTTGTCTTCGTTTTTGCTGTATACAAATGGGAATGGTGCCTGTATTGACAACGTATCAGGGCACGTACTTCCCACGTATGAAAGTAAGGAAAAACGCAAGAATGTACTCGAGAGTTTCAGTTGAAATGTTTGCGAAAGTGTGGCTGTGATTTCTCCCCCCCCCATTTCAGGTTTTCGAGCGTGGCGAGAAGATCAGATACCTCCTGATGAGCGCGATACGGATCCCTATTGACGTGTACGTTATGTGGTGCGTGTGCGTGTGCTCATGCGAGGATTGAGCGTTGGTGGTGTGCTTTCGTGCAAGGGACGTTGTTCTCATGCGTTGCGCTGTGTGTATGCGTGTTGCACAAATCCCATCAAGGCACAAGTGGTACCAGACCGTGATCGACGTTGTAGGTCTCGGCTGCACTTCTCGCAAAACGCGTGTTGAACGCAGCAACACGAGCTTGCTGAACGATTCATAGACGATAAGGAGGAAGCGCTGCAACCTAACATAGGTGCGTGGTCCATGTTATTCGTATATGCGATCCGCTTGTGTATGACTCGGAAGCGATGCGTGGCACGCTTGGCGAATGTGTGCATTGTCCTGCGCAAGCACGAGACTGCGAATGCGCCAAGCAGACTCGCTGAGCGCTCGTTCGACGTGTGCGCGAGCGTATGTGCGCATCGGCATGCTTTTGCGACGTGTGGCCAGCTGACTGATTTTCGATTGCGTGTTTGGATGTGTGCGCATGTGTAGGCGCGGTCTTTTGAAGCCCAACGACGCCAGCGACTGCACGCCGAGGTCAAAGACACGTAACGCAAGCGGCAGCCCATCTCCTTCAACGTACGTGCGTGATCCGTGTGTGCCGCATGGTCCGTGTACTATGCGTGTTGGTTTTCAATGAGTACAATTAGCCCATCGATCGCTATGGTTACAGACAAGCAAGCCGATGTCGAGCAGCGACTACGAAGAGAGCGCATTAGTCATCGCAGAACGTCGCGATGGTGAGGTTGCGCATAGTGAGGGCGAATACGCAAGAGACCGAGATTTTTAGCCCCAAGTGTTCGATCAAGGTCCGCACGATCTCTTCCACTCTCGTGTCGGAGCTCGTTCAGGCGGAAAGCGTGTGTGTGCTACGTCTATCGTCGCTAAGAAATGGGTGAAGCAGCTGGTCTCCAGCGACAGTGATGCGAGCGAGTTCGGATTCTGTGATGCCGGCTCCAGCGGCGAAAGAGGTGCGACAGACAAGCAAAATGCGAACTGTGCAGCTGTTCTCCAGGTACTGTCACAAGTGTGACAGTACCTCGTCCTGACACTGAACACAAAGACTGGGACCCGGGTGTGGCTTACTTAAAGGACTGCGAAGCGAGCGCGATGCAAGTCCTCTGCGTTCAAGAAGTAGTGCGATGCACGACGCGCAACCGACGGCTCGCCGAAACTAAGGGCGATAAGCGAGGTGAGATCATGACGTACGTTCCACTTCACTCGGTCGCGTATCGACAAACATACATGTGCAACCACGACCACCCCTCACGCAACCGCGGCAAAGGAAAGCGCCCACGCCGACACGTTCGTTACACCGGCCGCATGTTTCGCTTCATCGTACAGATGTGCGAGATCGACGGCGAGTGGCAAATCAAGGTCAAGCTCGGCACCTACTTGCACAACCATCCAGTCGGTGCACCTGCCTTTCGCAAGTACTCAGGCGACAGCGGTGTCCAGGACGCTGATAACCAACAAGCAGCCCACACGACGATCCAGAGTGACTCAAAGCGCTCCAAGATGTACGCCTACTAACTCGAGCGATGCGAGAACGTCATTCGAAAGGACATCGACATCATCATCGATTCGCACGACACTAAGATTGTGTTCAAGAACGACAACAATGCGACAGCGCAAGTCATCTCCCAGTTCCTCGCCGACGATCCTGCCTATATTGCCACTGTCGACGAGATCCTGGCACGCGAAGCGGTTGTCATTTAACTGACGACTCGGAACATGCTCAAGCCAGCACTGCGCTTTTCAGAGCTGTTGCTTGTGGACTGTACCTTTAATACCAACAGGTGGGCTGGTGTCACAAATTCTGTGTGCGATCGCATCCCTCGTCGTGATTGCACCAACTTGTTTCCGGGTGTCGTGTACATATTGCCTAGGTACAACTATCAGTTTTGTACACTAATGGCGATGTATGGGTACGGCGTAGGACGCGTGGTACAGCAGAGACTGTTCGAGACAAAAGGCGATTGGCATATGGCGCAAGCGAATCCAGACGCCGCCAAGCAAGTACAAGTGATCGTCGCGGACAAAAATCTGAACGAGATCCGTGTCCTGCAGCGCTACTTTCCTGAAGCTCGTGTTCTCATCTGCGTGTTTCACGCGCTCAAGTGGCTCTCCTGGATGTCGCGCAAGCCGGAGCTGTGGCGCATCTTGTCTGACGACAACGAAGCCTTCAACAACGTCGGGTACAACATGGTGTATACGTCAAAGCAAGACGTGTACACCACGCAGCTCACTAATCTACGACAACTTTGCACACGCATTGGGTTCACAGCCTTTGACGACTACATGGAGTGCAACTGGGATCCTGTCGCCGCCATATGGGTCATGAACTTGCAAGCGTCGCTTCCGCATCTTCGGAACCATACGAACAACTGCGTAGATAACTTCGTCGGCAGACTCAAGGATGCAGTCTGTGACACGTCAAGCATGGCGGAGTGCGTCGCAGCCATCGCCGCGTCTGATAGTCGCCGTGAGAACTAGTCGCAGTTCAAGAAGCACAGGATCGGCCGCTACGTGAACACGAACTACGACGAGGAGATGAACAACGTGCTGCAGTGAACAACGCACGCGATCACGTGGCGCGAGAGTACAAGATCGCTCTGGAGAAGTTCGGCATATACAAGATCGAGTGGAATGAAGACATCGCAGTCGTCAGTGGGAAGTACGTCGCGCACACAGTGAACACTATCACATGGGCTTGCGACTGCACATTCGCAATGCCACTGAAGCTCCGGTGCCGCCACGCCATGGTCGTGCGAAAGGCAACGAAGTATCTAGGCTCGCTTACCCCTCTCAATCGCATTGACGCCAGGTACCGTACCTCACACCCACGAATTGCACGCGAGTCATCTACGTAAGGGCCACGCATATTACCATGTGTATTTGTGTCTGTGCACTTCAGTTTTGAAGGAGGATGCAAGTCGTCTGAGACATACAACCCGTGGCGCGCATGACGTACAACGCGTTCGAGCCTGTAGACGCAGACACGCAAGCCAATCTGCCGACAGCTCGTGAGCGGTACAGGGAAGCCATTCGAGCTACGCACAAATTCTGCACCGAACTCGCTAACGTCGAAGACGCGGAGGAATTCAACGCGCTGGTGTCGTTTCTCAAGAAACAGTGTCGAAATGTGCGGCAGCGCAAGCGCGTGCGACTTGAAAGCTCTGACTAGTCCGACGATGTCGATCGCGCGCCCGCCATCCCGTCGCAGACATACAGTCTGAGCTCAGTGGAGCTCGGCTCTGCCCCGATCCTGAACGCACACAAAGTGGTGCTCTCAGACCCTGCAGCGCTTCAAATGTCAGCAAAGCAGGCGGTCGACGAACCAGAGCATGAGCCGAGGCCATCTGCTGACGCGAGCGATGAGCGCGACGACGAAGACTTCGAGCAGCAGTCGGTCGCAATCATACGCCTTAGCCCGAAACCAAAGAAGACAGGTTGTCCAGCAACTGACCGGAAGCAGCGCGAGGCAGCGCCTAGACAAGCGCGAGCTACGTTCAACGCCACACAAGAGTACTGGCGGTCGATTGGCGAAGTGACACTCACGCAGATCGTAGCGTCGCTTGATCGAGAGAAGTCCGTCTCAGCACTCGCACATCTCGCGCCAGAGCCGACCTAGTTCTCTACCCACACGTACAAGAAGCCAAAGTTCAAAGTGATGATCGACCTGGTCCTGAACTCCGACGCGTTCTACATTCTATCACCGAAGCTGCTCAACTGGTGAGTTCGCGCACTACCTCTTGGCAACGATCGTGCAGCTGCTATCAGCATCGCGAGTCAGGACGACGCCTGAATTTGTCGAAAGACGAGTCGCAGTCTGAAGTGGTCGTGATCGGCGGAGTCGGCACTTGTTCCCGCGAACAGATCGAGAGTATGAAGCGCGTGGAGAACCTGCGTTTGGCATGCGCCGAGTGCTTGGCGTTCTGCACTTGAATCGGGCAAGACTCTTGCCGCGGTGGTGAGCGACCACAAGTCCGTTGCAAACATGTTTGTCCACGAATCGACCAAGTATGCACAGAGTATCGTGCACGGATTTGACAACAAGTATCGCTACTCGATGCTCTACCAACTCGCGCCGCCTCGCTGGGTCAACGACGCTCTACTACTCGCGTTCTGCAAACGGTTCGCGCAAGCACACGCGCCTGTTCGATTTGTTGGCGTCGTGGACGGAACACTCCGCAAGACTCGCGGCCTAACACACTCTGGACAGCACGACAAAGCTGCAGCTCATCGACTACGTGTCGGGTCCAAGTGTCGCGACTGTCGTCGTGCCTGTGAACTACGGGAGCCAGCCCTGGTGTGGCGCAATCGTGTCGCACAAGCACAAGCGCGTGATTTACTACGACGCGATGTACAGCTTGTCATACACTCGCACGCTCGACAAGATTGTGTGGGAGATTGCTCGTGCGATCATCTCCAAGTATGATGTGGTGTGTGCGAACACGCAGATGCGGACTGACGGTCACAGTTGCGGTTTCTTCGTCTCTCTGGAGTTTTGGAGACACGTAGACGCCACAGTGCGAAAGACTTGTCACCATGCGGCACCAGTGCACTGCGTCACGAACTCGCGAAGTTCGTTCTTTGCATGTAATTCATAACATCTACACTTGCTACGTGTCTCACTCACGCTTGCGTTGTTATCGTCTCTACGATTTGCTTTGTTAGCAAGTACTAGCCAGCTGCAAGTACCTATCGTTGAAGTCTTTACTGTCGTCGTGGCGCGACATCACACTCCAGAACGCTATGGGTGCATTCAGTAATAGCGCCTAATCCACTCTCGATTCAATGCGACTGCAGTGTGTGCTGAATGCGCTTCACTCGTTAGCCCTGCCACGGTCGCGTCGTGCAGCAGCGCACTCGTGCACATGTTGATTTAGCGTAAACACAACTCGTCGCCGCCGCTCGCGACGGCACTACTGGACCGCACCCTTGCCATCAATTAGTATGTTCGACTTGAGTGAAATGCCTACACGCGCCCTACCAACAGCTGCCTCTTTCGCGCCATCTCAGTCGTGTAGCAACGTCTTATCATCTTGTGCAAGTCGGCGCAGCTCAACATGAACAGGCATACCTCTCCAATGTATTCTTGTATGCGGCGTCGTCGCGAAGATGTCCACACATCGCCAAGTGTAGCACTACGACCCCTCGTGCTCCGCAAAGGTATGTTCATTCTAACTTCACCGCACAGCGTAGGGGATGTTGTGAGTTGGTCTACGCTGCTCAAGTTGCACCAACACAGCACACTACGACTTCTTGATAGTTACCTCACACAAAACGGCCGTCGACTTGGTAATGTCAAATCTCACCATTCCAAGGGGCAAGACATTGTCTAGTTTCACGAAGGCCGAAGCGCGTACAGATCGCCTACGAATCAACAATGTTACGTAGTCAATACATGCGCTGAAGCGACAGGGATCAGTGGGTTCCGAAAATAACCGTCGAAAACGCAAACTATCGGAGCACTCGATAACTTCGTATTAATAAATCGAATATATCTTGGCAATCTATTCAGTATTCGCATAGACAAATTCAGAGGATTTGTACTGCGTGGGCGATACGTAGTGTATATGTTGTCAATACGTGCCACCCCAGTCGCATCTCATGCCTGATACGTGGGCAGTAGGACCAGCATAAAAGAGTGTGACTAAATCAATTGTTTAATTGACAAGATCACCAAGGCATTCATGTTTTAGGAATTCAAGAAATAACCAAGCGTAATACTAAGATCACCAAATATTCGACTGATTTAAGGGTCTTTACTAGATCTTCAAGTATATCTCTAGAGCTTGTCTCATGTTATCGCTGTATAAAATAACATCTCAATATGGGATTGACTCGGTTTGTTGGAACTTTCCGCCGAGCATCTCAGCGCTCCTTCACATCACACAACCGTTGCAAATAACAGTATCTGTTCAATCAAACGCAAGTCATCCTAATCTAATAAGCTGACATACACTCGCATAAGTAATTTGTCGTGTATATATTTTTTACAGATAAACATTTCCCCAGTGCTGTGTATATATTTTCGCGTATAAATCAATGTATCGCGTCAATTCACGGCAAATTATTTAAGCCCTTTCTTTGGGTCACCAATCAGGTGCATATTTTGTTTAGGAAGTATATTGCTGTGTCTTGCATTTTTCTATTATCGATATTTCTTTTTCTCACAACGCTTGACTTGTTTTTTTTCACTATCAGAAATCTGTGAATATCTTGAACGACACCAAAAAGCAGCAACAAGCAACATGCCTGATGCACGAAGGCGACGAGCGTTCGCGGTGCTGCAGGACAAGTATGTGCACGCGCGTCGACTCGTGTGCTGTCCAACGATGGACCTCGTCGCAGTGCTCACTGTCGACGGCCAGCTCATCGTTCACGTACGTCCGATCACAGCAACACCTCGCTCTTTGAGCTACATACTCGTTGCACCTGCTGACACCTGCTCTCGCATTGTGTTGCTTCGCACTCACACGACCAGCGCACGATCTCGTGGCAGCGTCTACTGCATGTGAAGCCATCAGAAGTGGGTTTTGACGTCACGACGATCGAGTGGAGTCCAAATGGGCTCTTCCTCGCGCTCGGCTGCGACGAAGGCGAAGTCGTTGTGTACGAGATCGAGACCGGCGAACAGCGCAAAGAGTTCCGCGCGCTCAAGAAGCTCCACGAGCTGCAGCACCGCCACGCGATCACAGCGATGCACTGGGCCTCGATCACTCGCGACCAGCCGTCGTCACACACAGAGCAACCATCTGCTGCGTACTTTGATGACCGCGCAAGTCGGTTCTTGTCGAGCGCAGTGACCGACGCAGATCTCACTCGCCACGACGCGACTGTGCTCGTGACAGCAGATGCGAGTGGCGCAATCGTGCTCTGGTGGCTTGGCAGTGTCTATCTCGCAAAGCTCGATATGCGCGAGCTCTACGAGCAGCAGCAGCAGCAGGAACAGTCACTGCAGCGCGCCGAGACGCTCACGATCGAGAGCGTGCGCCTCGCGTGGGATCTCTCGCGACTCTTTGTCGTGCTCCGAGTCGCTTCAGATACAGCTCCAAGCGGCGACAAGACAGGGACCGAGCGCAGCAGCACAGACCTCGTGCCGGCAGCAAGTGCCAGCGCGTCGCGTCGACGCCTCATCGCGCTCAACCTCAGTTCGCTGCGCGACGTGCACGATGACGTGGCGTTCACTGCGCGCACGGTGAGCGCATGTCACGCGACGCTGAACGACCTTGCGCTCGCGATGCGGCAAGTCGCGAGTGAGTGGAAGACTGCGACGCGCATCATGGAGCTCAAGCTCTCGCTCCTCGGCTCGCTCTACGAGAAGTACGCGTGCGAGGACCCGCCGCAGGTCGACATGCTTGCGGTCGTGGCCAGCGGCATCACGTCGCCAGCGCTCGCACAGTACTTTGCGCAGGACATCCAAGAGATGGTGCGTATGCACTGGTACGTCCTCGTTGTCCAAGAGTCGTGTCGCTAACACTGTCGACTCTATCGTTTGCTACTGACGATAGAGCATCGATCGCATGCAGAAGCTGCTCCAGAACGGCTGCGAGACGCTCACGGCGCTGCTCGAGACGACAGTCAAGACCGGACTCGTCACGCTGCTCTTCCACGTCTCGGAGCTCCGAGGACGCGCCAAGTGGCAGCGCGCGGCGTTCGAGACGACACTCGGTGTCCACGCAGCGCAGCTCGACGCGCTCATTCTAATGGCGCAAGATGCGTGCGTGAGCGTTGAGAGTTTCGCACGCGCAGTGCACGAGACGCGTCAGGACCTGCAGCTCTTCTTCCAGTGGCTCTTGGAGCGCATTCGCGTCCACACGAACGCGCCGGCAGCGCAAGTGAGTCGCTCGGCGTCGGGTGTACCGAGTAGTGGTGGTGCGACAGCGTCGTTACTGATTCAGCGCCGTCTGTGCGCGTTCCTCCAGCGCGCAGCGCAGGACGCGCTGCAGTTCCGCGAGTCGCAGCCGCCGCACAGCAAGTTCCGCGTCGAGACGACGTTTGGGAACCTCGTGTCCAAGCAACTCGCAAAGCCGTCGGCTGCGACGCGGTCGCTGCGCACTGACGACGATAATAGTGACGTGCCGCCGTCTGTCGCTACGACGCTCGAGGCGCTCGAGAGCAAGTGGTTTGAGCTCGTGGAGCGGCTCACGCAGTGCGTCACGAGCTCTGTCACGATCGATGCAGGCGCGTGCGTCGACCTCGGCAACAGTATCGACGACGTCACGCTTCACTTTCGCCGCGAGTCGGATACTGCGAGTGCGGAGCGCGACGACGAAGACGACGACGAAGACGATGCGCTCGACACACTCGACTGGAGTTTGCTCACGAGCGTCGCAGCGGCGCAGCGCTCACCAATGTCGATGCGCTCGCAGCTTCTACTAGGCGTGCGCTCAACAAGCCGTGAGCTGCGACTACTTCGCGCGAGTTGGCACAGCGATGCATCACGGAGCGAAGCGTCCGTCGCATGGGACGCTGCCACGCTCCGTGTCGCGGCGCAGTCGGATGAAGACGCGCAGTGTGACGTCGTGCTTCAAGGCGTTGCGTTCTACGGCGACCGAGCGTCTGGCAAGACGGAACAGCTCGCATACGTGCTCACCGAGTCGCGAGATGACGGCGAACTGCGCGAACAACAAGGTGCGGCGACGCGCGTACATGCTTGTGATGGCTCGTGTGTACTCACGTGTGCGCTCACTGGTATGTGTGTATAAACTATGACAGACTGGCTGTATGTGCAGTCGTACGACCAGCTCGCGTTCGCGCCGCTCTCTGTTGCCTCTGGTCGCCTTCTTGATGCAAGTGCTGCGCACGTACGTCTCCGATCGGATCGTGGACTTGTCCGTGTCCTACGACTTACGACGCGCTCGTATGTCTCTCGTTGGTGTCGTCTTGTGTGTCTCCAGCTACCGACGCAAACGCTCCCGATGCCTGGAAGTGCACGCACGCGGCACTTGGCGACGTCGTCGTCCGTTGCTCGACCAGGAACTCCAACGATTCCTCGCGTGCTTGCGAACGCGAAGCGAGGCGTCCTGTGCGTCTCAACACTAACCCAACGTCTCACGGTTCTTGACGCAGAGGATGACGACGGCGATGAAGATGAAGAGGACGGGGTAGAGGTCGAAGACGAAGAGTGAACGGATCAAGAGTTCGCAATGGTCTGATTCAACATGGTGAGTTGCTCCACGCAGCACTGAACTGAGAGTGAGATCCCGATCGAGTCAACTCAAACGCGTTGTATTGTTTGACTGAGCACGCTAGCACCTCCTTGAATCCAAAGTACTCGACTTTGGATGTACTATTCTTCACTGACTGCATCATCACATATGCGCGTAGCTTGGCGCTGATCACGCCAGGAGCTGTTCTCAAGGTCCTGTGAGGTGCTTGTTGTGCTGGCTTGGCTGGCGCTCACAGTGCAAGGCCGTAATTGTCTAACAAATCGGTTTGTCTTGCTCGACACAGTATTTTGAGTAGATTACGGATAATATATGTATTTTATGAAAAGAACGAGATCTTGTATATTTGCTGTTTGCTACATAGATCAACAACATTCAAAGCGATTATTTTGTCAGAAAAGGATTGTTCTTTGATACTATACGTTTTACAAAGTGTTGTGTTCTGAAATGTGAAGTTGAAAGTCGTTTCCTGCGATGTTTCGAAACTTTGTACCAAATGTAACTCGATTAACAAACTCCAGTGTTAACATTTCGACTGTTGCCGTATTTTGCAGAAATGAATCGATACATGTACGTATCACACCCACCTCGTTTTGGTTGCAAACAATGCCAGTGCATACGTGTTTCGTGCCCGCTAACCATTGAGCGTACTTGGGTCTTTTGTAATTTTTGCATTTGTTTAAAACCTTCAGCTTGTTATTCATACGTCAAGTTGTAAAAGGTTTCGTTTCGAAATAATCTAGCCGCACTAGATTACGTACATTTTAGTTATAGACAAATTAACTTTATGTTATTAGAATAATCACTGTATTTCTGTCGACTGCCACGCAAAATGACCTTATATGGATTCCTTATTACGATATTAGTCTCAGTTGCCTGGGTTGTTTTTGATCGATTGGCTGTGTGAGATCGCGGTGCTTTTGAGCGATAAGCTGTGCCCATTCTCAAGGAAGCAAGAGCGATCAAGAAGATGGTGGTCTCGGGCAGCCGTTGGGGTGATGACGATGATGGTGCGTAGCATGTGACCGTGCCCATGCGTGTGTGTGCGCTCTCCTCGTGCTCCTCGTGTCTGACGCGTGCGTGTGCATGCTCGTTGATCGCATTAATGTAGACTTTTTGCCGCAGCGCACGGAGAGCGAGCCGGACCAGAACGGTGTGCGCGTGATCGTCGAGTGGAAGTACAACGAGGCGGGGCAGAAGGTCAAGGTGACGAAGAAGGTCAAGAAGGTGACTGAGGTGACGCGCGTGAGCAAGCGCGCGCTCGAGCGCAAGAAGTGGGCCAAGTTCGGCGCTGCGAAGAACACGGCCGACAACTCGAACGTGACGTACACTGCGAACGAAGACGTGCGCCTCGAGGACCCGAACGCAGACCAGGTGCTCCCGGGCGAGACGAAGGCGGAGGAGAACATCTTTGCCGGCGTCAAGAACTCGTCGATCGTCGTGTGCCGTCACTGTGGCATGGTCGGCGACCACTGGACGCTCAAGTGTCCGTACAAGGACACACCGATCGACGAGCTCCCGACGGACTTGGCGGCGCGCGGTGCGGCCGAAGCGAGCGAGAACGCTGCAGCGGGCAGCGCTGCTGCGGCTGGCGGTGACGCTGGCGGCTCCGCGCTTTCGGGTGCGTTTGGCTCGGGTCGCTACGTGCCTCCGAGCCTGCGCGGCCGCGAGGGCATGGCGTCGTCGAACATGGACGAGGACCGCGACTTTGCGACGCTGCGTGTGACGAACGTGTCGCCGGACACGCGCGAGGACGACCTGAAGGAGCTCTTCCGCGCGTTCGGTCCGGTCGCGCGTGTGTACTTGGCGAAGGACCGCGAGACGTTCGAGTCGCGCGGCTTTGCGTTCGTGAGCTTCATGCACCGCGAGGACGCCGAGCGCGCCCTGAACAAGCTCCAGGGCTACGGGTACGATCACTTGATCCTGAAGCTCGAGTGGGCCAAGCCGTCGAACAAGCCAAAGGAGGAGAAGGACGCTGGCAGCATGGGCACGACGTTCCGCTCGGGCTACGGCAAAGCGCTGCCGCAGAACATTGCGCCGCCTGCGCGCAAGTAGGCGACCGGTGTGTGTGCGCGCGCGCGGGCGTGGCTGTAGGATCTTCACACACACACGCGTCGTCGCCGCCTCTGAAGAGATGCGTTTCGTACAATAGGCTGTTTGCTCTTTTTTGCTCGTGCTCTCGTGTATGTACCTAGTATGTGTACAGCGCATGGATATGGACAGCCACGTGCTGCTAGCTGCTGGCTCGATGCACACGCATGCGCAGGACAGTCATGAGGTCGCATCGAGGTGACACTTGTTCAGGAGATCCAGTGCAGCTCACACACTCCTCTGTCGAATGCGATCGACCGAGTTACGCAGGCGACAAATTTCTCAGTCGCAAACTTCAAAAGTGCCTTGAGCAAAGAGTCTCATCTCAAAGAGCTCCAGACGACGCGACGCACCTGCGCACGCGGCGTGAACGCATCATGAGCGACACTGCGCGCTCGCCAGGAGCGCCAGTGCAACAGCAGCAGCAGACAGATGCGTTTCCAGCGACGCTGCAGTGGATCGAGCGCGGCTCGGCGCTCATTCGCCGCATGAACTCGGAGCGCATTGCAGAGGACCCGCGACTCAAGCGCGTGCTCTTCGCAGCTGCACCGCCAGCTGAAGCACGCACGACTGACAGCAACAGCAACAGCAGTCACCTTGAGTCGACAGCCGAGAACACAGCATGCCCGCCGATCAAAGAGCACGTGAGTTTGTTTGGCGAGAGCGACTTGGAGGACGAAGACAAACCGCCAGCGCCTCCTGCGCTTGCGTCGAGCGAGAGCTTTGAAGAGATCGAAGCGGCAACAGCAGACGGCAGCGCGACAAAGCAGGAGAGCGAGAACACTGCGTCCCATGCGTACCGCGTGCTGCTCTGGACGTACCGGCTGCAAGCGTCTGTGCAGTCGTCGCTGCAGTACGCGCTCTCGGCAAAGACGTCCGAGGACGGCTACTTCATCCCCATTTGTCCACGGTAGGTGTGCGTCTCGTGCTCTCTCTCTCTCTCTCTTGGCTGTCTTGTACGCAAAGCCCTTACCTACTACTGCTCTTGTGATAGTGTCTACTGCATCGCGCCGATGTACGTGAACACATTCAACCGCCTCTTTGACGCCCACACATCTGCGAGGCAGTGGAACGCAGCGACGCGCTTGCTCGAGCAACTCGACGTGCTGCTCTCTAAGAAGTGCGTACTTTGATCTGAACCGTCGCTTGCTCACTCTCGTACACGTCCCGCATCAGTCTCACGCTCGCTCTGCTGTCGCTAGGTTCGAC
This sequence comes from Pythium guiyangense, assembly GCA_003730235.1. NCBI lineage: Eukaryota > Oomycota > Peronosporomycetes > Pythiales > Pythiaceae > Pythium > Pythium guiyangense. Next base: position 339,121 of record QXDM01000017.1, on the reverse strand, counting down.
ATGGGAGCGTGCGTGTTTGACTGCGGACTGTTCGACGGCATCAAGCGCTTGCACCACAAGCCGCTTGTCTACGACGAGTTCTGCGGTGCGTCGGCAGGCGACAGTGCCGTTGCGCTATTGAGCTACTGAGTGCGTACTCACTGACACTCTTACACTCATGGACGCTCACAGATGGACGCATTGCATCGATCGCGTACTGCCGCGGGTCTGTCCCAGCAATGCACTCTGCGTTCGTGATCGCGTCGACTGTTGCTGCGTGGCTCGACCTGCGAGAGACGAACGTCGCAGTGCTTGTCGCGCCAAACAACGACCAGATGAGCGTCTTTGCCACGTGCTGCTCGCTCTACTGCACCGAGACGTCGGTGTTTCCGCCAAAGTTTGCGAGCGAGCTGCTCGACGTGTGCGTCTCTGTCGTTCGAGATGCATTGAGAGGCGAAGAGAGAGAGAGCGAGCGAGAAGAGCTCGTTCAAGCACACTGACGCAACTCTCTCTCTGTTGGATGATCGACCAACAGGTACCAGCAACACATTCGCGGCTCGGAGAGCTGGCTGCCAAAGCTCCAGCGAACGTTCAGCGGCGTCGACGCGAAGAACGCAACGTACGCTGGTGCTGTCCCGCGTCCGCAAGCTCGCTTCGTCGCTGACTTTTGCCGCTTGCTCGAGTCGCGCGACAAGCAACTCGAGCTCTGTGCGAGCTCACCGGCGCTCGAAGAGCGCAAGCAGAAGCTCACTGGCGTCGCGGTCACGCCCGCGTTCCAGCCGATCTACATCCACCAGATCGTGCTTGGCGCTGGCGACGACGACGACGCTGAGACGGACGCGACAGCGCTCGCAGCCGACACGTTCCGGCCGTACTTTGTGCTCCAGAGCGACAAGGGCGTGCTCTTCTCGAGCCTCGTCAACGGCGTGCGTAACACGAGCTTGTCGAGCGGCGTGCACACGTTCACGGTCGGCAAGACATTCCTCCACTGCGGCGACTTTGTGCTCAAGATGTACCACTTGCCGTACGGACGACAGGGCGAGCTCGTGTTTGAGTCGCGACTGCACGCGAGTCTGCTCTTGGAGCAAGTCGGTGCGAGCGCAGATGACGACGACGTGGACTCGAGCGACGACCAGCTCGGGTGTGACGAACAAGGCGAAGTCACGCTCTCGCTCGCGAGCGGTGACTTTGACTGCGTCTCGAGCACGCACGCGCTGCCAAAGGACTTTGTGGTGCGCCTCCGCTTTGGTCGCGACGAGTCGGCGTTCCCGCCAGAGGTAACTGCGCTGTCGCTCGGTGGCTTGAGCGGCACGCGCTACCGGGACTGCCCCGCGACAACGCACGCTGCTCCAGCTATGGCGTCGTCACCGCCCCAGAGCTCGAGCACGCGAAGCTCATTTGACGCAGCTGCACCTGTGCGTTCGCAGCGCACGGCACAGGCCAAGCCCGTGCGCTACGACGGTCCATCGGTCGTGTCGTTCCTCTTGAGCGAACCGAGCGTCCGGACTGCGTTTGGCGACGTCGTGCTCGAGAAGATCGACGTGATTCGGCACGTCGTGCGCTCGCAGCTCGACATCTACTTGCTCTTCTACGTGAACATCGGCTTTGGGGACCTCAAAGTGCTGCCGCTGCGCCACTTGTTCCGGTACAACTTGCCAGACGCAGTGCGCACGCGCATGATCGAGATGGGCGCGAGCGACGACGCGCTGCGCGAGAGTGCGCCGTCCCCGTTTGACTTTGGCAGCGGTGCGCGCGTTCGTTTGCGCGAGTGGTGCTGTCATCGCAGTACAGAGCTGCTCACTCTGCGACTGTGTGTGTCTTGCTGTGGCTCTAGGTATGACGTTCGACGAAGAGTACGCGCGCTGGCTCCAGCATCTGTACGACAGCGACTTTGGTGCGTCCCCGTCTCTTGCGTTGCGTAGCTGCAGTCACAGCGCTCTATGAGAGGTTTGGCTCCCGACTTGACGTTGGCTGTGCGTGCTCTCTAGACGGCGCAGCGAACGACTTTGACGGCGAGGTGCGCTCGATCACGACGACTGCTTGCGTTTGCGATTGGTGCTGACACTCTGGATGCTGTGGATGCGTGTGCTGTGCAGTTCCTCCGCACCATCCCAATCATAGAGGTTCAGCCGCCAGACGACTACCGCACAGGTGCGGCGCTTCTCTCACGACTGTCTGCTGGTGCTTCTGGCGGTGGAATGCGCAGCAGAGTCGTCACCAACTGACGTCTCTATGATGATCTGCAGTGCGCATGACGATCCAAGTCGCTCAAGAGACGTCGCCACCTCCGTCTGGGCACACGCGGCCGCATTTGCGCACGTACGTCCACGCGCAGCGGGTGTTGCTCTGTGCGACGAGAGACTGACTGGTGCTATGATGGACGCTCTTGTTTGCTTGTGCTCGTGCGAATGCAGTCGCGGCGCATCCATTGCGCTGATCAACCAACTCCCGACGTACGTCTACAGCGCGGTGAAAGAGAACGAGAACCAAGTGACGCCCGAGTACGTCCAGCCGCAGTCTCTTACCTAGTCTCGCTCTTGCATCAACACTCTCAAGCGCCATCCTGACACTCGTACTCACACTTGTCGTCCTGGTCGCAGCTGCCTCGTGTGTCGCTGCAGCTTCTCTGCAGGCGAAGAGATCAAGTCGCTCCCGTGCTTCCACTCGTACCACTCGGAGTGCATCGACTCGTGGCTGTGCCTGAACAAAGTCTGTCCCGTGTGCCAGTTCAGCATCGACCACGCGCACCCGACGACGTGAGCTAGTGCTCTTGTGAGCACACGAGAAGACGTGCGTGACGCGCGACCGCTCGACTGTCGAAGAGCAGACTGCATGTGTCGATATAAGTTATCCATTCGGGTGAGCGTACTCCTGCTGTCTGCGCATGTCCATGCGTGGGAGGAGTGGGCGTAGTCGGCAGCAGCAGCAGGCGGCACTCACTCTCCCTATAACTGCTTCTGCGTCGACTGCACCAACATGTAGTAGAACGTGGTTGACGTCGCGTTCTCTCAACTGCCTAGTGGTTGATGAAGAACGCCTGGAGGAGCCCAATCGCGAGCCCGAGCACGCCGCCCATGAGCACGAGCTTCCACTCGTCCTCTTCAAAGATCGGGTGGAGCAAGTTCTCAAACTGCGCAGACGTCAAGAGCTTCATCTTCTCGCGCAGCGTCACTTCCAAGTCCATCGCAGTCGTCGCGTAGTCCTCGATCTGCCGCAGGCTCTCGGGGAACTTCTGCACAATGTGGTCCGTGATGTCGTCTTTGATGTTCGCGTACGTCTCTTCGCCAATGCTGAAGTTGATGAGCTTGTCCGTGATCGCAGCACCGGCGTTCACGGCCTCTTGGACGTTGTCGTACACGAGCTCAAAGAGGCGGTCCGAGTACGGGCCCTTGAGGATCGCTTCGATGATGTTGCGCGAGTTGAGCACGTCGGACGCGACCATGCGGCCGTAGACCGCTGCGACTTCGCTCTGGCGCCGGAGAAAGAGCCCGTGGAGCGTGACGCAGCACACTCGCTTCGGCTCGATCGGCGCAAAGATGATCTTGAGCGCGAGCCAGTTCGTGATCGTACCGACGACGAGGCCGACGACTGGGAACACGACGATGCGGTCCGAGTAGACGAACCAGAGCCCCATCTGCATGAGCCCAAAGATCCCGCCCATCCACGCGCCCGAGTTCCGAATGAACGCGAGCTCCGAGTAGCCGCACGTGACAAACATGTTGACAAGGAGCTGCTTGTCCTTGCACATGTTTGTCACGACCATGTCTTCAATGTCAAAGACGTCCTCGATGTTGTTCCGGAGCTCCTCCATGAGCGCTTCGATGTGCGCCGGTGCCTCTTCTTTCACCTTCTCGATGATCTCTTCCTTCACTTTCGCTGGGAGCACGGCCCAGAGGTCCGGACTGTACTTGAGCGCCATGTCTTCAATCACGTCCTGGATCGTGTTGAACAGCAGCGGCTCCATGACTTTCACGACCTCCGACGGCTCGAGCCGCGCAAAGACCTCCTTCACCTGGAGCAGCTGCGTCGTCATGATCTTCACAGCTTGTCGCGCCATCTTCTCGCCCTTGTTCGGCACGATGCCTTGCCACCCGAGACCAGTGTTCGTGCCAGGGATCTGGAGACACCCGACGTAGTTGAGCGGGTAGAACGTCATGTAGAGCGCGAGCCAGATGTGGATGTACGTGAAGCCGATGCTCACGAGCGGGATCGAGCCGTACTTGATGAGCTGGTGTGAGCTGATGCCGGCGTCTGCGAGCGGGTCTTTCAGCACCGTGAAGCACAACACTGCGAGGACGACGAAGAGCACAATCGCGATCAGCCACGGGATCGACGGGAGCTCGATCATCGGCGGGAACTGCACGGGCTTGACCTTTGGCTGGACCCAGTTCTTGCTGCTGCCAGTGCGGCCGTTGCTGCCACGGATGTCGGGAGTCGCAAGCGGCACAAAGTCTGTGACGATCGAGATCGGCTCTTCGGCCGACGCGATCTGGACCATACCGAGGAGCGTGAAGCGGAGACTCGTCGCGAGGTCTACAGGCTCGATCTGCGCCCAGCGCGCAGGCGCAAAGTGCACGACATCGTAGCCCGAGAAGTGGCGCAGCTGCGGCACGAGCTTCTTGTACCGGCCGTCTTCGAAGCGCTTGAGCCACGACTCGAGCTGCTTTGCGCTCCACTTTTCAGGGTTCAGCAGCAGCCCTTCTTTCGCGCTCATCGTGACACGTGGTGTATGTAAAGCAGTGACGACGATGGAGACGCACGAGAGGTCAATCGATCAATTGAGCGAGCACGAGCACGGACGCGACGAGCTCTTCCTCGCGGGTTTGATGTCAAAGCGAGCTCCAGTGCAAATGGAGGAAATTCCCTCGTTCAACCGTCAGTCCGACTCTTCAGATTTTCAGCGAATGAGCATCGCAATGAAGTCATTTCAGCGAATCAACAGCGAATAAAGACACAAATATTCCCACATTTCGACGAATCACTGCAGCGCAAGTATGCGAAACGACATTTGGACTATTTATACTCGATTACGCCGCCACATGTATCGATTTTGAAAGGGTTTACGGCAACTGCTTTCAACCAAGTCATTTAAGAAGTTCCTATGGAATAGCCTTCGGATCCAATGTCGCTCGAATGTCGCGCGAACCGCAGATCTTCTCGAAGTGCCTGCTCACACACAAAAAGCCACGTCGTCGCAACACTTCATCGCTCGCTCAAGCGCAAGCACATCAAGTACATCAAGCAGCTCACGCGCACGTCTGTGTGTGTGTGTGCACCTTACCTCCTCTCGTCTGCACTCGCGATCCGTCTGCCTGCACGACCGCTGCAACTACATCTCGACAAACACGCTCGAAACAACCATGACAGTGACTGAAATCCACGGCGACGCAGACTGGAACGCAAACATGCAGCGCGCAGGCGGCAAGCTCGTTGTCGTCGACTTCTCCGCCACGTGGTGCGTCTGCGTGCTCTCTTGCTCCACACTATGTGCCTCAACAAGCACGGTGCATTGCTTGCCATCAGCGTCATTGCATCTGCGTGTCGTCTCGCTTGTCAACAGCACTCGTGGGTTGATGATCACTGACACTGTGTATGCATCTGCTTCGAACAGGTGTGGTCCGTGCCAATTCATCAAGCCAGTGTACCACCAGCTCAGCCGTCAGTACCAGGACGTCGTCTTCCTTGAAGTCGACGAAGCCCAGAACAAGTCGCTCATCGGCGCGCTCGGTGCGTTCTCCCACAGCCTCTCCTTCTTCTGTGGCTGCTTTAATCCTCATCCCGCCTCTCACTTCTCACACACCATCGCTCGCATCGTCCAACAGGCGTGCGCGGCTTCCCGACGTTCCACTTCTACGTGAGTCAGCGCAAGGTCGACGAGCTCGTTGGCGCTGACCAGAACGCGTTGCGACAGAAGATCGAGCAGTGGCGCCAGTCGGCGTTCAACCCATTCGCGTCGGCCGGTGTCTCGCTCGGCGGCGCAGCTGCCGCGCCTGAAGACGCCCGCGAAGCGCGTCTCAAGCGCTTCAACCAGCTCAACTTGATCCCAGACGCTGCGAAAGCGAACATGGTGTGTGACCCGAACACTGGCGAGTGCCGTCCGATCGACGCACCAGCAGCGTCGCCAACGAGCGGCGTCGCAACGAAAGAGGACGAGGAAGCCGCAATGCGCGAGCAAGACGCCGAGGCCGCAGCTGCAGCAGGCGCTTCTGGCAGTGCGCCGCAGCTCGGACTCCCGCCAGTGAACGAGTCGTTCCTGCAGCAGCTCCTTGAGATGGGCTTTGACGAGCTCCGCGCGCGCAAGTCGCTGCTTGCGACCGACTCGCAGAATCTGGAGGCGGCGATCTCGTGGATCAGCGAGCACCAGGACGACGCGGACATTGACGCGCCGATCCAGTTTGTCGACCTCTCGCAGCACGTGAAGGCGCCGCTGACCGAAGAGGAGAAAGCTGCCAAGGTCGCGGACCTCAAGCGCCGCATCGAAGCGAAGCGCTTCGAGCGCGAAGCCCGCGAGAAGCGCGAGAAGATTGAGAACGAGCTCAAGCGCCGGACGATGGGCCAAGACATGCAGAACGCCAAGGAAGAGTACGAGCGCATCCAGCGCAAGCTCGCGGCCGAGAAGCTCAAGAAAGAGAAGGAAGAGTACAAGCTCGAGCGCGAGCGCATTCGAAAGAAGCTCGAGCAGGACAAGCTCGAGCGCCGTGCGCGCGGCGGGTACCTCGGCGGCGCACCAATTGACTTGCCGTCGGTCGACACGCTCCACAGCAACAACCAAGCGAGCGACGACGCGGCGTCAAAGAAAGCGAGTCCGACGACGCTGTCACCTGAAGAGCAGGTCGTCGCGAGTGTCGAGAAGCTCAAGAAGTACCGCGTCGGCGGCGACGGGCTCACGGCGCTTAAGACGCTCAACGTGTACGTGAAGAACCTCGTTGAGAAGCCGGACGATGACAAGTTTCGCACGATCAACTTGGAGAACGCAGCGTTCCGGCGCCGCGTCGCGAGTCTCGTCGGTGGCATTGCGTTCCTCAAAGGTCTTGGGTTTGCCAAGGTCGAGGACGACGGGCTCTTGACGCTCGCAGTCGAGCACCGCGACATGAAGCTCCTGCAGTTTGCGCGGACACAGGTTGAGGCTGCGATCGCCGAGCTCTCGTCGTGAGCGCCGCTTGTCGTGACGCGCGAGGCACTGGCGACCGAGTCGATAGGTCGCTAGGCGACGTGCGGTCCCACGAAACACGTTCTGCTCGCATCTGCCAGGATCAGTCTCTCGTTCATAGTCACTCGGGTCGCTGCTGCGTCACATGCACATACGCTCTTCCTACTGCTCTCTCTCTCTGCTCCTACGAGAAGAAGCGGCTGAAGAGGCCGCTGCGTTTCGGGTTTGGCGACATCGTTGCGTCCGTCGTCGCCTCGTCCGTCGACGCACTTGCGCTGCGACTTGCTGTCGCGTCTGCACCGTGCTGTGCGTCGCGCTGGAGCTCGCCGAGCGGCACGAACGGCCGCGTGGGCACGGGCGGCGAGATGAGGTCGGTCTGGATGCCGCTCACGATGATCGAGACGTGCACAGATCCCTGGAGCGACGAGTCGTAGCACGTGCCAAAGATGATGTTGGCGTCTTCCGACACGCGCGTGCGGATGATCTCCATGATCCGGTCGACTTCAAACAGCGTCATGTCGTCGCCGCCGCGGATCGTCACGAGCAGCCCGAGCGCGCTCTCGGTCGGCAAGTCGCCGAGGAGCGGGTTCACGAGCGCTTGCTCGGCTGCTTTCTCGGCGCGGTCGACGTCGCTCGACGTCCCAGAGCCCATGATCGCGCGACCAGCGTTCGAGAGGATCGTCTTGATGTCGGCAAAGTCGAGGTTGATCAGCCCTGGGCGGACGATGAGGTCGGTCACACCCTTGACGCCTTCGAGGAGCACGTCGTCAGCGTACCGAAACGCCTCAAGCATCGTTGTGGACTTGGTCGAGAGCGCGAGGAGGTTCTGGTTCGGCACAACGATGAGCGTGTCGACGTACTTGGCGAGCTCCTTCACGCCTGCGTGCGCCAAGCGTGTGCGGTTCGGACCTTCAGACCGGAACGGCGTGCTCACGACACCGACCGTGAGGATCCCGAGCTCGCGCGCAATGCTCGCAACGACAGGCGCAGCGCCAGTGCATGTGCCACCTCCCATGCCGCCTGTGATAAAGAGCATGTTGCTGTCCTTGAGCGCAAGCTCGATCTCGTCGCGTTGCATCTCGGCCGAGAGCTTCCCGAGCTGCGGCTTGGAGCCTGCGCCGAGACCCTTAGTCACCTCTTTCCCAAGCGTGATCTTGTGCGGCGCAAGCGATCGTCCGAGCGCCTGACAGTCCGTGTTTGCGACAATGAACTCGACGCCCTCGAGCTGCGACGCGATCATGTTGTTCACTGCGTTGTTCCCGGCGCCACCGAGGCCCATGACCGTGATCAGCGGCTTGCCGTCTTTGTACGCCGACACCAAACGCTTCTTCTCGTCACCTGGATTGAGCATCGCAGTAGCATTGTTAGAACGAACTGTGATCATCGAGACAGCGCGAGAGCAAGCTAGGATAACGTACTGTCGCTCGTCTCGGAGAAGAAGTCGCTCTTGGGCGGCGCAGCGCTGCGGAACTGCCGCTTGCGCCGGTCGTGTGCAGCCGACTTGGTTCGCGACGGCGCGCTGCCATCGTGCTGCGCGCTACTGCTGTTGTTGCTTCCGTTGACGTGCTTGGCGGCTTTGCGCTCCGTGTGGAGCTCGGCAGTCGTTGCGAGCACGAGCGGGCTCGGTGTCGGCCGCGCGAGGATGCGCCGCGCGAGAAGTGACGAGCTGCGCATGCTCATGCTCATGTCGGTGGGCAAGTAGTTGAGAGGCGGTGGCGCTGCAGCGAGCCGTGCGACGAAGAGCAGACAGAGGTTGGAGCGTCACGAGCGTCCACGCAGCCAGCCAGCTCTTCTTGGTGCGCGGTCGGAGCTCCTCACGTTGACGGTCTGTCTCGAGACGTGAAAGACATGCGGAACCCTCTCGGCCACACCAGCGCCACACAACCACGTGTTGAGGCGAACTGATTGGCTGGACATTGTACTATTCAAATGCACATCTTTATACTGAAGTATACTATGAAAATCACACAGATTTGAGTCAGCACAAAGTATGCCGTGGCTACACAGCGCTTACAAATTCTCTAACAGGTCCTGTCGGACATGTTGATTGCTGGGTTCATACAATTCGCTGTCAAACAGACAGGAACAAGTCGGACGCATTGCTCGGATGGCTTCAATACAACTCGACTTGACCTCCAGAACGAGCAGCACCACACACATGGAGACGAACAGCAAGCGCAGCACATGTGCATCTGAGCGAGCGTATCCAAGCAGGTGTCTTATAAAGTTAAGGGCGCTGGTGCTGCTGGTGGTGGTGGGTCATGCACAGAAGCTGCTGCTGCCAAAACCAAAACCGAGAGCAACGAGGACATCATCATCATCATCGTCATACGAGCTTCCTGCTGATCGAGATGCCCTGCTGCAGCTGCTCGACCTGAAGATACACACCATGTCAACGCAAGCACTGTCAGTCTCTCTCTTCTGTCTCCGCTCAGTTCGTCACATGAATACAACAACCAAGTGACGCACCAGTTGCATCGACGGGTGCAGCGACACGACGGTCTCGATCGTCGATGATGCCGAGATCTTCTCTTCGCTCACGACATTCGCAGGGTCCTCGTCGCGACTCGCGAGTCCTGCGAGCTTGCTCTCTGTCGTCGCCACGAACGCTGCATCTGTTGCGTCTCGCTCACTGCTCACGTCAACTGCGCTCGGGTCTGCTGCATCAGTGTCCAGCGAGACTGGGTCGTCATTGAGCGAAAGCGACGACACGTCCGCTGTCGCTGCCGGCTGCAATAGTGTCGGCACAGTTGTCGATGACGCGTCGACACTGTTGCTGTGACGCCGCACCCACTCGTCGAGGTTGTGCTCTACGACGTCGTGCACAGCGTGCGTGTCGTGATCGAGCGGGTTCAAGTACGCGTACTTGCCCACGACGCCAACACCGAGGATCTTCTCTGGGATGAAGTCGCCGCACGCCTAGCGATGAAGTCGTGTGAAAGATCAACGAGTCAGTCAGCGAGTGGGAGTCGCACATTGTCAAGTGTATCGACGCACTCGCAGACGCGTACCGAGTAGTTCTGCATGAGCAGCTTCGTGCACTTCTTCCCGTTGTTCTCCTGGAGCACGCGCACAGCCTCTGTGAACTCCATCGAGTCGATGCGAATATCGTTCACAGCGACGATGTGGTTGTCTGCGCGAATGTCGACCCAGTCGATCGCATCGTCAGCGACGACGATCCCGATGCGCTTGAGTACAATGAGCGGCTGGTCGAGGAACTCAAACTCGGGGATGCTCTCGACTTCGACCACGCGCTCGTACAGATACAGCTCGTACTGGAAGATCTCGCCCACAGATGCCTGCACGACTGCGTTGCAGCCGCTCGCGACGACTTGCCGCGAGATCGTGTTGATGTCTTTCGATCAGCAGCAGCCGCAAAGAGAGAGAGAGAGAGCGTAGGACCAACATAGAGAGTCCGTCAGTCTAAGACACGTCAAAGAGCTACGATAGCAAGAGATCTGCTCGATCAACATCATAACGAGGCAGACGTACCGCACTTGACGTAGACAAAGCGCACGGTGCTTCCAGACGGAATGCTCTGCGTGCTGATCGTGAGCTGTCCGTGCTTGCCGGCGGGGACGTAGTGGTACGACCCGATCTCGATTTCCGACGATGCTTCGTCCGAGATGAGCACTTGGACGTAGTCTTTCAGCGAGTGCGTCTCAGGGACGTCATACTCGACTGTGTGTGTGTTCATGTTAGAGAGAGGAACCGTCAATGCACGACCACAGTATCGTCGTCAGTGAGTCTGGCGCCACAGTACCTCGTTCAAGAACGAACGCAGGACGCACCCGTGACGAGCGAGCCTTTCTCGACCTGTCCGCCCATGTCGAGCTGCACGATCCCGCTCGGTCGGAACGCCAGGAGCTTGATCGCGTACGGTGACTTGTCTGTGATCGCATCGAGCGTCTCTTTCAAGTCCTGCGCCTGCGCGATCCACTCGGGCGACTGCCCGCGCAGGAGAAAGTCCTGCATAGACACAGAGAGAGCGAGAGTCCCTATGCGCGTGAGTCGTTGTAGTCAAAGCAGACGCAGCCAGCATGTCTTTCGTCGCTCACTACGCACCTGTGGAAGCAACCCAAACTTCTCGCGCATCGGGTGCGCGCCGCCATGCACAAGCATCTTCACAGCCACGGGGTTCTGCACAAAGCACGCGTGGTGCAGCGCTGTCCAGCCGTTCTCGTCCTGATGGTCCACGTTCACGTGCTTCTGCAGCAGCAAGTGCAGGATCTCGGCTTGCTTGGACATTGGCTCGATGCTCGCGTTCTCGTTGTACTCTTCCACCTCCTCCGGCTCGCTCCCGGCGCTGTCAGGTTTGCTCCGACTGCTGTCGGTACGAGCGCTGTCGCCGCGCTGCTGCCCATTCGCTGCGCTACCGTCCTGACCAGCAGCACCATCTCCATCGTCGTCGCGATCGTCGTCGCTCTCGTCGCCGTCGTGGAAGCCGTCGCCAAAGATATCGTCGTCAATGTCGTCGTCGTGGGTCTTGAAGCCCATGCTCGCGACCGCCACGAGCAGCGGCGTGCGGCCATTGTCATCTTTCGCTTCGAGCTCGGCAGGCGTTGCAGTCTTGAGAAGTGCACGCACTGAGCTCAAATCGCCGTACGCACAGGCGCTATGGAGCGTCACCGTGTTGCCCATGCTGCTGCTGTTCCTCTGCTGTTCCTGCTGTTGCTGCTGATTGATGCAGAGTGTCTCGTGCCGTGTATTAGTACCTCGCTCGTTCGCTCTCAGCGCTGCTTGTGGCTGCTCTGTCTGACGAGTGAACACGCACGGGCACGAGCACGAGGCGGTCAACGTCGTCAACGCGTTCGAGCGCGTGTTCGAGCGAAGGAAGCGGCGCGTGGCGTCGGAAGCGACGGCTTTCCTAGCTATTTTTGCACTGGGGGGTGGCAGGTTTCTCGCTTGTTGCATACGCTGTACTTGATTGTTGCATATTGCCTCTCTCTTGTTGCATGCGGCTTCTCGCTTGCTGCATAACCAGCATGATGGCAAGGGAACATCAATCGCGAAGAAGGCACGATGCTGCGCATGCACGACAGGTGCGTCGCGCTTCATGGAGCGCCATGCTGCGCTGTCATTCGTATGCTGACGTGTGTTATATGCATGCGATCGATTTGAACGCAATGACAACAGTCGGCTGATCCGCACAGTGTCGCTGCTGCCAGTGCTGCTCGTGCTCGCGATCGTCGGACTTGAGTACTATGTCTTCATGAGCGCGCACCTCGTGCCAGGCTTGCAGCACGTCTATGGTGTCTTACCAGCGCTCGCGTGGCTCCTTGAAGTCTCGCTCTTCCACTTCTTCGTCGCGTGTATGAGCATCGCGTACTACAAAGTCGTCACGACAGGTGCGTTCGTGATCAGCTCATACACAACTCACGCTCAACGCAACACCACTGTTCGCGATTGACGAGCACTCACGCATATGCGCATATACACTACATAGACCCCGGATACGTCACAGTGCAGCTACTCGAGCACATGGATGACGCGATGCAGAGCGCGCTCGAGCAGAGCTGCAGCGACAAGCGCGTCGCGCACTTGAGCGTGCACCTACCGTCGTGTCGCCGCTGCAAGCAGCGCAAGCCATTTCGCGCGCACCACTGCAGCTTCTGCAACCGCTGCGTGCTCAAGATGGGTGCGTCGTGTGCTCTTGTCTGCGCTTGCGCATCTAGTGCATCATCATCTCAGGCTCACACACACACGCGCGCGCTTGCTAACTGGCTCGTAGACCACCACTGTCCGTGGGTCGCCAACTGCGTCGGCGCGCGCAACTACAAGTACTTCTTCCAGTTCGTCGTCCACGCGTTCCTCGCGCTCGCGATGGTCCTCCTTGCGCTTTTCGACACGTTCCAGCGCTCGCTGTTTGCCGGCGCGAGCCCGAGCAGCGGTGGCGCAGACCTCGCTGTCACCGGCCTCGTCGCGTTCGTGCTCGCGTGCTCACTCACGCTCAGCCTCTTCATCTTTGTCGTCGTGCACGCGTACTTGCTCCTGAACGGCTCGACGACGATCGACTTTCACACGTACGGCAGATCCGCGCCATTCAGCCAGGGTTGGCGCTTGAACGCCGCTGCGGTCTTTGGCGACCGCGTACGCGACTGGATCCTCCCGACGCCGCCGCGGATACCGTACGCGCCGGTGCTCAACGCCGCAGAAGTTGCGTTCTTGAACGCCGACTACGTCCTGCGCTCTGGCACAGGTAGTAGCGGCGACGACGGCAACGACAGCAGTGCGCTCGAAGACGAGGCGCTACTGTAGTTCGAGCACACACGCGTGAATCGTGTGCAGCTCCAATCTCAACGCATGTATCGCACACAGAGAGACGCGAGTGACAACTACGCGAGCGCGTCCAGGAGCATGAATGAACTCGATTGGGATGTGACGAAGCGCGAGAGAGATCGAGTTGCTGCTAATGCGTGTGTGCGCATCTCAACTGCAGACGGAGCGAGCACACAGACAGCAGCAGCAGACGATCTCGTACGCGACACGGTGCAGCGAGCAGTTTACTCCTTGAGCGGCGCTTCGCCGGCGTGGAACACGAGCGAGACGCTGTTCACGCAGTGGCGCTCGTCTGTCGGCGTCTTGAAGCCTTCACCCTTGAACACGTGGCCCATGTGGCTGCAACATCCACGTCGTGTGAGCCGATCCGATGCGCCAAGTCGTCTGTGTCATGCAAGATCCGATACAAGGAACGCACCCGTCGCATGCAGCGCAGACGATCTCCGTGCGGCGTCCATCTGGGTCCGGGATCGCCTGCAGGGTGCACCAACGGAGATTGAGTGAATTCATGCGCCATGATCTATACTTCGCACGACATGATCATGGATGGCATTCGCTTGGAACGCTTGGAACAACAGCACATGTGGACAGGACGAGAGGCATACACCAAGACGTCAAATCACGGACCTTGATCGCGCCTGGGATCGCGTCAAAGAACGCGGGCCAGCCGCAGCCCGAGTCGAACTTGGTCTCGGACGTGTAGAGCGGCGTCTTGCAGCCGGCGCAGAGGTACGTGCCCTCCTTGTAGTGCTTGTTGTACTCGCCCGTGCCGGCGCGCTCCGTGCCCTTGAGGCGCAGGATCTCGTACTGCACCGGCGTGAGGCGCTGCTTCCACTCGACGTTCGAGAGCTCGACGCGTTCAGTCATTTTGTAGCGGACGAGGAGGCGAGTGGCTGTAGTGGTTGCTTGTCGTGGCGCGCGTGTGTTCAAGAAGTGCGTCGCGCAAAGTGCTGCCTTCGTCGTCGTTGTCGTTGACGTCGCAAGCTGCAGCGTGCGTCGAAGCATCAATCGAGATGTGTGTGTTCGTCGTTGTTCGATCCCTTTGTTTTCTTCACTATCGATAATCAAACCCTTGAACTATTCATTAATACAAAAATGAGCATATCTCGATGTGCCCATTTTTGTATAATTCAATAGTGTAATGTCTATAGCCAGCAAATAACTGCACTTTTTCACACCGAGTGACTGACTGTGAGCGCAAAGCAAGCAAGCAAGCGAAGGGAGCGAACGGAAGAAGCGATCGATTGATCGATCGAGGTGCTCCCCCTGTGTGCGCGTCGGTGTCTCTCTGTGCGTGCTCGTCTTTTCCTGACCGCACCAGCAACACACCGCCTGATCATCGTGAGCAGCAGCACCACCTGCAGTAGCAACACACCAGCCCATCTCATCTACAGCGCCACGTCACCACCACAATGGTCTTAGCCGACCTCGGAACGAAGCTCCAGACCGCGCTGTCCAAGCTCAATCGCACGACAGTCGTCGACGACGAGGTCTTCAATACGATCCTAAAAGAGATCTGCGGCGCGCTACTCGAGTCCGATGTCCAAGTCAAGCTCGTGCGCGAGCTGCGCGACGGCGTCAAGCTCGCCGTGAGTCTCCAGGACGACAACACGTCGGGACTGAACCGCCGTCGGCTCATTCAAAAGTCGGTCGTCGACCAGCTCATTCGCATGCTCGAGCCAGAGGCCAAGCCGTACAAGCTCAAGAAAGGCACGAGCAACGTCGTCATGTTTGTCGGTCTCCAGGTGTGTACACTGTCGATGGTGGCGCTATTGGATGGACGCGTAAGCTCTCTCTCTCACACACACACATACACGATGACTGCAGGGTAGCGGCAAGACCACGAGCATTGCCAAGTTTGCGCACTACTACCAGCGCAAGGGCTGGAAGACGTGCATGGTGTGTGCCGATACGTTCCGCGCCGGTGCGTTCGACCAGCTCAAGCAGAACTCGACGAAGCTCCGCATTCCGTTCTACGGCAGCTACACGGAAGCCGACCCAGTGCGCATTGCAGACGAAGGCGTGCGGCAGTTCCGCGCCGAGCACTACGAGCTCATTCTCGTGGACACGAGTGGTCGCCACAAGCAAGAGGCCGACCTGTTCTCTGAGATGCAGGAGGTCGCAGCGGCAGTCAAGCCAGACGAGATCGTCTTTGTCATGGACTCGTCGATCGGTCAAGCCGTGTACGACCAAGCGCTGGCGTTCCGTCAGACCGTCGACGTCGGCAGCGTGATCATCACAAAGCTCGACGGTCACGCAAAGGGCGGCGGTGCGCTCTCTGCAGTCTCTGCGACCGGCTCGCCGATCATCTTCTACGGCACAGGCGAGCACTTTGCAGACTTTGAGGCGTTCAACGCCGAGAGCTTTGTGAGCCGCTTGATGGGCATGGGCGACATCCGCGGGCTCATGGAAGAGGTCAAGACGAGCGGCATGCTCGACAACCAAGAGGAGATGGTCCAGAAGTTCCAGAAGGGCGTGTTCACGCTCCGCGACCTGTACAAGCAGTTCCAGAGTGTGATGAAGATGGGGCCGCTCGGGAAGGTCATGTCGATGATCCCGGGCATGGCCGGCATGGAGCAGATGCTCAACATGAGCGGCGGTGAAGAGGAGAGTACGAGACGCCTGCGCCGGTTCCTCTTTATGATGGACAGCATGACGGACGCTGAGCTCGATGGCATTGTCCAGCTGTCGCCGTCGCGCCAGACGCGCATTGCGCGCGGCTCGGGCTGCCAGCTCTACGAAGTCGAGTTCCTGCTCAAGTGCCACAAGCAGTTCTCCGGCGTCGTGAGCCGCATGGGCAAGAGCGGACTCATGAAAGGCGGCGACGGCGCGATCGGGAAGCAAATGGCGCGGAACCCGAACGCCGTGATGCAGCAGCTCTCGAAAGCGATGGACCCGAAGATGATGGCGCAGATGGGCGGACCGCAGGGCATGATGCGCATGATGCAGCAGATGCAGAGCGACCCGAGCGCGATGGCGAACATGGCCAAGATGGCGGCGAACTTTGGTGGCCTCGGCGGCATGAAGCTCCCGTTCTAGACTAGTGAGCGACGTGCTGCGTCCGTCGTGCGTAGAGTGTGTGGCTTGAGCAACTGCGAGAATGAGAGAGAGAGAGAGTGGATGGGAGCTTGAGTCGCGTCGTCATGCGCTGCGACGAAGAGTGTGAAAGGACTGGAAGGCGAGTCACATTTGGGCTCGATGCACTGAGGCGCCGCGCCGTTACTACTTCATACCCAAAAGCGCACAAGTGCTAGCGCCTTGGCCAGCGCCGCATTCTCGACACGACGCGCGCACACACCTCTCGCTGTCTACATCGCTCGCTGTGTGTGTGCGTCTGTCGGCGTACGTGAGCAGCGTCGTCGTGGCGCGACTACTACTACCGCGACTGCTACTGGCTGCACGTCCGCGAGCTGCCGATGAGACGCTGACGCACGCAGTAGCTCTGTCGTCGTTTGGTCTCGACTTCCTTTGTGCACGCACGCGCGCACTCGACACTGTCCGTCTTGCTGGCGGCGAAAGTGTTCGCCAGCTCACTGACCGATTGACTCACGGGCCGGCTCACGGACGAACGTGTGCGAGCCATGAAGCAGACGCTCATCTTCTCGCACCCGAGCAAAGTGCACGACCTTCGGTCGCTCAGTCACTCGCCGACTGCAGTCGTGCCACATCCGCCGACTACTGCTGCGCCACCACTGTCACCATCATCCATACCAGCAGCAACAGCGACAACAGCATCTGTAGCACCAAGTTCTGCGGATGCGAGCCACACCGATCGCAGTGTCCACTCGAATGGAGTACCGCTGCCAACGAGCAAGACAACAACAGCAGCGCCGTCGTCGTCATCGCCACCTTCACCTGCGCGCCGCGGTCTCAAGATCGGACCTGGCAACTTGAAGAGCATGCGGCAGCTCCTGTTCGACAGCACGCGGTCGCTCACACGACGTGTGCCGTCGCTCAAGTCGATTCTCAAGGACTCGTCCATGAAGAAGACAGCGCCAGCAATGCGCCGGAGCGTGAGCGTCTCGGCGCGCAGTGCTCGGCTACGCGAGTACGACACGGAGCGCCTGAGCGAGATCGACAAGGAGGTGTCGTATCGCTGGGTCATCATGCCGCGCGCGCCGTGGAAGGTCCGCTGGGACCTCTGGATCGGACTCATCATTCTCTACAGCGTCGTGCTCATTCCGTACCGCATTGGCTTTGGCATCGACGTCGAGGTGCGTCTGTGCGTCAGCTAGTCTGATCATTGAGTCGTGTACGTACTCACCCACTCGTTGGCACTCGCCGCGCTCTCGCTGCCTCTTGTCCGCCGCAGGAGTGGGAGCAACTGCTCAACTACGTCTTCGACGCGAGCTTTGCGATCGACGTCGTGTTCAACTTCTTCACGGGCTTCTACGACGCCGACATCTTCATCCACGAGCTCCCGAAGATCCGCGAGCGCTACATCAAGAGCTGGTTCCTCTTTGACATGCTCTCGACGATCCCGTTCGACCAGCTCTTCCAAGTCGTCTCGAGCGCATCGTCGTCGCTCTTGACGCTCAAGCTCCTGCGCACGATCAGGCTCTTTCGGCTCCTCAAGCTCATGCGCTTGCTCCGGCTCAAGCGCGCGATCGAGACGATCCAGATGGACGCGCTCAATGCGCACGTGCTCCAGACTGTTAAGAGCCTCCTCATGATTGTCTTCATCATCCACCTCGTGTCCTGCGGCTGGTACATGTTCTACACGTGGGACCCCACGGGCGTGAACTGGGTCACGAACCTCAATCGCGACGGTCTCGCGCATCCGTACTTGGTGAGCTTCTACTGGGTCTCGAACACGATGATGTCCGTTGGCTACGGCGACATCTACGGCGTCACAGATGGCGAGCGCATCTACTCGATCTTTGTCGAGGCGCTCGGGTCGATCTCGGTCGGCATGATCATCGCCAACATCCAGATGCTCACGGAGAACTACAACCCGCGCGGGATCAAGCTCAAGCAGAAGCTCCAAGAGACGAAGGAGTTCCTGCTCAAGCGCAACATCCCGCGGCGCTTGCGCCAGCGCGTGCTGTCGCAGTTTGAGTACCACTGGAGCCACCGCACAGTCTTTGACGAAGACCGCCTCCTGCACCAGTTTCCCGTGAGTCTCCAGTACGAGATCCTCGCGGCGTCCATGGAGCCGTTCGTGAAGCGCTTCCCGTTCTTCGGCGTCACGTCGGTCGACTTCTTTGTCTTTGCGATCCCCCGACTCCGGCCGATCGTGCTCGGACCAGGGCAGTCGCTCGTCGACGCTGAGAGCGTCTGGGAAGAGCTCTACTTCATCACGAGCGGCTCCGTCGAGTCGATTCGCGTGAACATCATCGTCGGGTCGCTCGCACCTGGCGACATCTGCGGCATTGAGTACCTCGTCGCGAACCGCAAGCGCTACACCCACACGTACCGATCCGTGCTCAAGACCGAGCTGTACGCGATGTACAGCGCAGACCTCATCGAGGCGATCAAGAAGTGCCCGATCGCGTACAAGTACTTGACTGACCTCGCAACGATCCTGAGCGAGCGGTACGCTGAGTCTGCGCGTCGCGGTCGCCGAGCGATCCAGAAAGAGCAGACGCTCCGACGCATGCAGGAGCAGTCTGCGTCCGGCCGCACGGCATCGACCGAGCCGTACATGCAGTACCGCCACCGCAAGTCGGTCTCGTACAACAACATCCACGCGCACGAGCTCGACAACCTCCGGCGGCTCAACTTGTTTGCAACAGACGAGATCAAGACGCACTGGTCGGTCGTGCGGCACTACTCGCGCTTGCGCATGGTCTGGGACGTGCTCATTGGCGCCATGGTCGCGATGACTGCGATCACGGTGCCGTTCCGCATCTCGTTTGACATCCAAGACACCGCGTTCCTGTACGTGAGCGACCGCGTGTCGGACATGTGCTTTGTCTTGGACATTGCGCTCAGCTTCGTCACGACGTACGTCGACGACACGGGCGTCGAGATCGTCGATCGCCACGAGATCCGGCGCCACTACCTCAAGACGACCTTCGTCGTCGACGTCGTCTCGACGATCCCGTTCGACTTCTTTGTCGAGTCGCTGACGTCCGAGACGGACTTTCGGTCGCTCAAGCTCTTCCGCACGATCAAGCTCGTGAAGCTCCTGCGCCTCGTGCGCCTCTCCAAGCTCTACAAGATGAACATGCAGTGGACGTCCGAGCTCGACATTCGCATGGACACGGTGCGGCTGCTCAAGCTCTTGGCGCCAGTCATGACGATCGCGCACTACGTCGGGTGCTTCTGGTACTACATGTCGGCGCAACACCCAAAGGACGACGCGTGGTGGGGCGCGATCTACTTGGACGACCCGAGCTCGATCCGCTCCAAGTACATTGCGTCCGTGTACTGGGCCACGACGACGATGACGACCGTGGGCTTTGGCGACATCATCGCTGTCAACAGCTTGGAGCAGGCGTACTCGACGCTCGTGATGATCGGCGGCACGACGCTCTTTGCGTACGTCGTTGGGACGGTCATCGAGGTCGTGAGCAACTCCAAGAGCTTGATGAACCGCGAGCACGAGATGGTCCAGAAAGTGAACGCGTACATCAAAGAGCGCGGCGTCTCGAACGAGTTCACGATGGCGTGTCAAGAGCACTTGCGGTTCCTCAACGCCGAGAAGACGCTGTTTGACGAGCCAGAGCTCTTTGACGCGCTCTGCTACGGTCTCCGGAGCGAGCTCATCCTGTACTTGAGCAACAACGTCTTGAGCAAGATCCGGTTCTTTGACAAGAAGCCCAAGTGGTTCCTCACGCTCGTTCTCCCGCGCCTCGTGCCGCAGTACTTCCTCACCGGCGACTTGCTCATCTACCACGACAACCCCGTGAGCGGCATCTTCTTCCTCATGACAGGGGCTGTCGTCGTGAAAGCGCCGCAGCCGTCCGAGCTCCTGCGCGAGCTGAGCGGCACCGCTGGCTACGTGTTCGAGCGCGCGGCGACGTCAGAGCGCAGCGGGAACATCGCGATGCTGTACGAAGGCGAGTTCTTTGGGTACAAGGAGGTGCTCACGCACTCGCTCGCGCAGTACAACGCGTTTGCAGTCAAAGCCACTGGGACGTACTTGCTCCCGCGCGCGTTCCTCGAAGACTTTCAAGCCATGTACCCGCACGTGATGGACGAGATGAAGGCCATGATCATGCACTCGATCCACAAGCAGCAGACGATCGTGCACCACTGGCAGAACAACGACGCGATCGGGATCTTTGGCGAAGAGCGCGACAACTTCCTACGCCATAGCGACCGCAGCGACTTCAAGGACGCGGCGCTCGGCGACATTGTCGAGTCGGAGCACGAAGAGCGCGATGCGTTCTACGCCGCTCGAGCGACGACGGAGCCGCTCGCGAGCACTGGCTTTAGTGACGCAACGACGCGGTCGCGCCGGCCGTCGTTCGTTGGCAGCGGCATGGGCGCTCGAACGCGGTCGCAAGAGTCGATCCTCGAGCAAGACGCCGAGTCCGACGACGACGACGACGACGCAGAAGTCAGTGCACCCGACTCGATCGCTGACGTCGACTGCGACGGCGCAGACCGTGCGAGCAGAGACTCGTCGAGCGGACCGTCGCACGACATGATCGACAGTCTCGATACGCTCCCAGACCACCACCACGACCACCACCACCACTTCCACCACGATCCTCATCACCACCACCACCCAAACGCAGAGACAGTAGAAGGAGCCGAGCCACGCGCGAGTCCGTCGCCCGCCGACTTGGGACCGCTCTTCACTGACAGCCATCGCAGCGGACTGCGCCACTACGGCTCCGCCACGGGTCTCCGCGCGCTCGAGCAGAAGACTGAGCTGCGGCCTCGACGCGGGTCGATCATCGGCATTCCAGCGAGCACCGCCACAGGGCTCCACCGCGGATCGTCGTCGCTCGCATCGCCGTTTTCGAATGGCGTGCCGCCGCTGCGGCGCTACCCGTCGAACCCCGCAGAGATCGACGCGATCGTGAAGAAGCTCCTGCTCGAAGAAGGGTACCAGGCACCGCGCGTTGACACGATCGGGACCATGCGTCCTCTGCAGTGAGGCTGTTAAGGGTCTGTACTGTTCGGAGTGAAGACGCAGTGCTGCGTGAGGCAGCTGATCGTGTTCAATAGACTGCTGCGACGCGCAGACGAGCGCTTGATCCATTCACTCTTTGTCCACTTCTTGCTCTTGCTCTTGCTCCTCTTGCTCCTTTGTTTTATCGTCGTCGCTGTCATCGTGCTCTGCGTCGAGACGCGCGAGGCGATGGTTCAGCGTCGAGACGCGCAGCACACAAGGCGCTTTGCATCGGCGACCGAATGGAACAGCGAGCTGGTCGCACAACGAGTCTGCATGCACGATGGGTTCATTGCCTCTCCCCTCTTCCTCGTCATGCTTTCCTCCTCCTCCTCATCGTCGTCTATCAGTTGGTCATTTTGTGTTTGCATCGTGCTGTGCTGTGTGGTGTGGTGTGATAGTGATAAATACAAGTGATCGAGCCGCATCACTGTATATGTGTCGAGTCAAAGCATACAAAGAGCAAGTATCAAAGTCCAGCTAGTTGATCGGTTCGTTTCTGACTGTGTAACATATTATGTTTGTGCACTATCGAATCAAACAGACTGACATACATGTACACGAGTCGCAGGGCTCACAAGCGCACGGATCACAGGCACTACGACGACGGCAGCAAGATCATACTACAGCGCAATGCACGAGGCTCTGCTACTGCTGCGCATCCACCAACTGGTCCAACTGACCGACAATGCGACGCATATGCAACGCACACGCTCTCGCGTTGCCTTTGTCTTGGCTTTTGTGTAGACAGAGTCGCGCTTTGGATCGCGGCGCAGAGCAGCAGACGTGCGTATGTGCTTTCTGTCGCACGCGGTGGGCTATGCGTTGTGTGTGTGAGAGTGTGTAGCGCGCTGCGCAAGTACGGATCAGGAGCAAAAGTCTTGCTCCATCTGCAATCTGATGCGATCGAGTCTCACGGCAGTGGTCGTCGTTGGGACTCCGCCGTCGTGAGAATGCATAGCTTACAAGAGCCGATCCGCATGAAGTCTCGCAGTGCGCGTTCGCTTTGCACGGCCAGCGCTGTAGCATACAAAGAGCTCATGTGATCGCACTGCTCCTGCCTACTTGCCCTTAATGAGGTCGCATGAGGTCCTTCATGCCATGCCACGGGCTACTGCTGAGGTCGTCGAGGCGATCGGTCCCTGTCCCCGAGCGAGCGAGCTCGAGCGCTCGCCAACCACTCAATCACTCGCTTGCTCTGCTCTCTTTCTCTGCGCTACACTATGCTCTACTGAAGCTGCAGCGCTGCTCGGTCGCCGCTTCATTCAGCGCGCGTTCATTTTCGACCTCGCCTCGCTCCTAGACAACAAACCGCTCGATCGCTCGATCGCTCGCAAGGCGACGGACGGCTCGTTCGCTCCTTCGGCTCGCCTCGTCATACGATACAAAGCACGCGCTCTGATCGGTCGTCGTCACCAGCTGGTCGTCGTTGCCACTCGGCTGTGTCGCCCCTTGATCCTCGTCGTTGTCGTCGACGGCGCCATCGTCGTCGGGACTCAGATCAGTCACTCAAGTCACACGGCACCGACTTTGTCATCACACGCGATTCCAGGCTTTGTCTTCATCGCCCGCGACTCGAGTCGGCGACTGATACCAACGACAGCGCGGCGCGTATAGTACACCGAGTACGCGTATCCCACCACAACACGTGCGTGCGTAGACTCGACTGCGAGCGAGCTGACTGACGATCAACTGCAGCGAGAGCGGCCGACTCGAACCCGTCGCATGCACCGACGCTGCTCTAGCTGGCGTTCAGCGACCATCGCCGTCCGACGACCAACGTGACGCATGAAGCGTATCGTGACGCTTGTCAAGACGCGTGTCGAGACGCCCGCGCGAACCGCAACCCGAGTGCAGCACCAGGCGACTCGAGCGTCCACTTGCGCCGCTCTTGACGGCACCGGTGTCGCTCCAGCTCAAAATCATGCTCAACGACCGCTGGAGCGACCGATCGCATGGCGCGGACGCAGCAGCACCAAGAGCAGCAGCGCTTTGCGTCGAGTAGGAGCGGCGGACACTCGACACAGCGTCGTCGATGTCGAGCCTCGCCCAGAGCTTGAGCCATGGCCGTCGGCATCTAGTGCATCCGGCACGCTCGCGATCGCCCTCGCTCAGCAACACAGCAGACTGTGCGCGCATGGGTGCGTCTACGCACTCGTCCACATGGCGTCGACAAGTTCCGCACGGTGCGCATCACTTCGAAGCGACGCATGTCGTGACACCATCAGACGTCGCCACTTCGAGTGCAAGTACGAGTACGAGTACGAACACAAGTACGAGTGCTGCTGTCACATCGGACACGACCAGAGTACCCACTGCACCGACGCATCTGCATCAGACGCGGTCGTGACAGTAGCAGCGCGCACACTGGTGTCGTGTCCAGTGCACCATGATCAACTGCAACAACAGCTCCGACAGAGTTGGCCGTGCGCGCACTTGGCGCGACTCGTGGTGCAGACGACGCACTGCTGGCGTCCGAGTTGCGGGAACTGCTTTGCGAGTGTCGCTGGCACTGTCGTCGCTATCGGTGCCGCCGCGATCACTGTGTGGCGCACGCTCGCACGAGCGACGCAGAGATGTCGGCGCATGCAGCAAAGATGAAGCTGAGGGTACCAGCGCGATGGACGCAAGGACGAGCGCAAGGACGAAGACACTAGCGTGGTGCACGCAAGGACGAGCGCAAGGACGAACGGGTCAGCAAGACGAAGGTAAAGGACAAGGCTGCGTCTTTGCGACGGCTGCGGGACCGACGCGGAACAGCCCACATGCACGAGCGAACCCACTCTGCTGCGTGCGCATGTGCTGTTGCACCGAGTTGGCGGTGATCCGACCAGCAGCAGTGTGCGCGAGACAAATGACGTCTTCACGATAGTGGCGCGACCGTCGGCGATCATCTGCGCGCGGCTCAGTTCGTCTGTTCATACAACCACCGATGCACTTGAGCGCCTGTGGCGCACGCATCCGAGCATCTAGTACAAAACGCAGGGGAGACGACTGCGGCTCGCGACGGGAGTGTAGTGAGGCTGCTACAGGTCAGGAGTGTTGGCACTGCCTATAGAGACCGCACGCACGTTGCAATGGTAGTGAAGGTAAACTGTGGTCGCGGCCAACAGACATCAGCGCTGCTTTAGCATTCCAACGACTGCCACATTGAAGATATCTGCTAGTCGACGACAGTCGACAGCTTGCGCCAGTACTTGCGCCGCGAAGACTCACCGTCAGCGTGTGCGCTCGACCTTCGACGTGATGATGCAGTCAGTGAGGAATAGTGCATCCAAAGTCGAGTGCGTTGGATTCAAGGAGGTCGATCGGGATCTCACTCTCAGTTCAGTGCTGCGTGGAGCAACTCACCATGTTGAATCAGACCATTGCGAACTCTTGATCCGTTCACTCTTCGTCTTCGACCTCTACCCCGTCCTCTTCATCTTCATCGCCGTCGTCATCCTCTGCGTCAAGAACCGTGAGACGTTGGGTTAGTGTTGAGACGCACAGGACGCCTCGCTTCGCGTTCGCAAGCACGCGAGGAATCGTTGGAGTTCCTGGTCGAGCAACGGACGACGACGTCGCCAAGTGCCGCGTGCGTGCACTTCCAGGCATCGGGAGCGTTTGCGTCGGTAGCTGGAGACACACAAGACGACACCAACGAGAGACATACGAGCGCGTCGTAAGTCGTAGGACACGGACAAGTCCACGATCCGATCGGAGACGTACGTGCGCAGCACTTGCATCAAGAAGGCGACCAGAGGCAACAGAGAGCGGCGCGAACGCGAGCTGGTCGTACGACTGCACATACAGCCAGTCTGTCATAGTTTATACACACATACCAGTGAGCGCACACGTGAGTACACACGAGCCATCACAAGCATGTACGCGCGTCGCCGCACCTTGTTGTTCGCGCAGTTCGCCGTCATCTCGCGACTCGGTGAGCACGTATGCGAGCTGTTCCGTCTTGCCAGACGCTCGGTCGCCGTAGAACGCAACGCCTTGAAGCACGACGTCACACTGCGCGTCTTCATCCGACTGCGCCGCGACACGGAGCGTGGCAGCGTCCCATGCGACGGACGCTTCGCTCCGTGATGCATCGCTGTGCCAACTCGCGCGAAGTAGTCGCAGCTCACGGCTTGTTGAGCGCACGCCTAGTAGAAGCTGCGAGCGCATCGACATTGGTGAGCGCTGCGCCGCTGCGACGCTCGTGAGCAAACTCCAGTCGAGTGTGTCGAGCGCATCGTCTTCGTCGTCGTCTTCGTCGTCGCGCTCCGCACTCGCAGTATCCGACTCGCGGCGAAAGTGAAGCGTGACGTCGTCGATACTGTTGCCGAGGTCGACGCACGCGCCTGCATCGATCGTGACAGAGCTCGTGACGCACTGCGTGAGCCGCTCCACGAGCTCAAACCACTTGCTCTCGAGCGCCTCGAGCGTCGTAGCGACAGACGGCGGCACGTCACTATTATCGTCGTCAGTGCGCAGCGACCGCGTCGCAGCCGACGGCTTTGCGAGTTGCTTGGACACGAGGTTCCCAAACGTCGTCTCGACGCGGAACTTGCTGTGCGGCGGCTGCGACTCGCGGAACTGCAGCGCGTCCTGCGCTGCGCGCTGGAGGAACGCGCACAGACGGCGCTGAATCAGTAACGACGCTGTCGCACCACCACTACTCGGTACACCCGACGCCGAGCGACTCACTTGCGCTGCCGGCGCGTTCGTGTGGACGCGAATGCGCTCCAAGAGCCACTGGAAGAAGAGCTGCAGGTCCTGACGCGTCTCGTGCACTGCGCGTGCGAAACTCTCAACGCTCACGCACGCATCTTGCGCCATTAGAATGAGCGCGTCGAGCTGCGCTGCGTGGACACCGAGTGTCGTCTCGAACGCCGCGCGCTGCCACTTGGCGCGTCCTCGGAGCTCCGAGACGTGGAAGAGCAGCGTGACGAGTCCGGTCTTGACTGTCGTCTCGAGCAGCGCCGTGAGCGTCTCGCAGCCGTTCTGGAGCAGCTTCTGCATGCGATCGATGCTCTATCGTCAGTAGCAAACGATAGAGTCGACAGTGTTAGCGACACGACTCTTGGACAACGAGGACGTACCAGTGCATACGTACCATCTCTTGGATGTCCTGCGCAAAGTACTGTGCGAGCGCTGGCGACGTGATGCCGCTGGCCACGACCGCAAGCATGTCGACCTGCGGCGGGTCCTCGCACGCGTACTTCTCGTAGAGCGAGCCGAGGAGCGAGAGCTTGAGCTCCATGATGCGCGTCGCAGTCTTCCACTCACTCGCGACTTGCCGCATCGCGAGCGCAAGGTCGTTCAGCGTCGCGTGACATGCGCTCACCGTGCGCGCAGTGAACGCCACGTCATCGTGCACGTCGCGCAGCGAACTGAGGTTGAGCGCGATGAGGCGTCGACGCGACGCGCTGGCACTTGCTGCCGGCACGAGGTCTGTGCTGCTGCGCTCGGTCCCTGTCTTGTCGCCGCTTGGAGCTGTATCTGAAGCGACTCGGAGCACGACAAAGAGTCGCGAGAGATCCCACGCGAGGCGCACGCTCTCGATCGTGAGCGTCTCGGCGCGCTGCAGTGACTGTTCCTGCTGCTGCTGCTGCTCGTAGAGCTCGCGCATATCGAGCTTTGCGAGATAGACACTGCCAAGCCACCAGAGCACGATTGCGCCACTCGCATCTGCTGTCACGAGCACAGTCGCGTCGTGGCGAGTGAGATCTGCGTCGGTCACTGCGCTCGACAAGAACCGACTTGCGCGGTCATCAAAGTACGCAGCAGATGGTTGCTCTGTGTGTGACGACGGCTGGTCGCGAGTGATCGAGGCCCAGTGCATCGCTGTGATCGCGTGGCGGTGCTGCAGCTCGTGGAGCTTCTTGAGCGCGCGGAACTCTTTGCGCTGTTCGCCGGTCTCGATCTCGTACACAACGACTTCGCCTTCGTCGCAGCCGAGCGCGAGGAAGAGCCCATTTGGACTCCACTCGATCGTCGTGACGTCAAAACCCACTTCTGATGGCTTCACATGCAGTAGACGCTGCCACGAGATCGTGCGCTGGTCGTGTGAGTGCGAAGCAACACAATGCGAGAGCAGGTGTCAGCAGGTGCAACGAGTATGTAGCTCAAAGAGCGAGGTGTTGCTGTGATCGGACGTACGTGAACGATGAGCTGGCCGTCGACAGTGAGCACTGCGACGAGGTCCATCGTTGGACAGCACACGAGTCGACGCGCGTGCACATACTTGTCCTGCAGCACCGCGAACGCTCGTCGCCTTCGTGCATCAGGCATGTTGCTTGTTGCTGCTTTTTGGTGTCGTTCAAGATATTCACAGATTTCTGATAGTGAAAAAAAACAAGTCAAGCGTTGTGAGAAAAAGAAATATCGATAATAGAAAAATGCAAGACACAGCAATATACTTCCTAAACAAAATATGCACCTGATTGGTGACCCAAAGAAAGGGCTTAAATAATTTGCCGTGAATTGACGCGATACATTGATTTATACGCGAAAATATATACACAGCACTGGGGAAATGTTTATCTGTAAAAAATATATACACGACAAATTACTTATGCGAGTGTATGTCAGCTTATTAGATTAGGATGACTTGCGTTTGATTGAACAGATACTGTTATTTGCAACGGTTGTGTGATGTGAAGGAGCGCTGAGATGCTCGGCGGAAAGTTCCAACAAACCGAGTCAATCCCATATTGAGATGTTATTTTATACAGCGATAACATGAGACAAGCTCTAGAGATATACTTGAAGATCTAGTAAAGACCCTTAAATCAGTCGAATATTTGGTGATCTTAGTATTACGCTTGGTTATTTCTTGAATTCCTAAAACATGAATGCCTTGGTGATCTTGTCAATTAAACAATTGATTTAGTCACACTCTATTATGCTGGTCCTACTGCCCACGTATCAGGCATGAGATGCGACTGGGGTGGCACGTATTGACAACATATACACTACGTATCGCCCACGCAGTACAAATCCTCTGACTTTGTCGATGACGTCATGGTGTTTCAAGACTTGCTTGGCGAGAGTGGTCTGATCGTCTCGGACTGCTGCACGCATGCACAGATGTTGGAGCGTGTCCACGCCGAATCTATCTTGCTTGGCGTCGCTTGCGCTCTCTCGTCTCTCAACAGCCGAGTTCGTCTCAAGGTGGCGCATTACAAGAAGCAGCAGGCGCACAGCAAACGCGCATCAGGTGACCGTCATGAACGTTGATACTGTATTTACTCTTGTGCGAGTGGTTATATGTCATCACAAAGTGAGCCATAGGCATCGACAAAGACGACGAGACACCACTCGACACGTACGTTCGTGAGTGCATTGAGCGCGTTGGTGAAGCCAAGAGTGCAAAGAGCACGAAAAGAACAAACGCAAGAGTCGCGACGACGAAGCCGCACAAGGCGGTTGAGTGATCCGCGAGTCGTGCATGCGCGGTATGGCGATTGACAGTCAAGGAGAGCGTAAGCGGCGCGCTTTAAGTGCCGCTCTACTCGCCGAGATCGCTCACAGTCGCCGCGAGCTCCAAGAACGATAGCTCGAGCAAAGACGCCAGGAGACGGCGCTGAAGCGGCTGATGTTCAAGCACAGCAGAGAGATGCAGAGCCAGCAAATTCAACAGCGACAGCAAGAGCAGACTCATATGACTGCCGTACAGATGCAGATGCTCGCGGTACTAGAATAATTAGTAGAGAAGCTAGAGTGTGTGATGCTAGTTAGCACGCAGTGGCAACAACAGAGTCGCAGCCACTCACCAAATCAAAATGCACTTGCTCACTCGCTGCTCGTTACGCTAGGTCAGGCATGTATTGCTCGAGTGTCGGGAGGTTGAGATCCATAAATATACTCGTCTGGTTGCAACCGCGAGCACAGAACTGAGAGTTTGTCAGGAACGCCGCGACGATGTAGAGCTTGCCCACAGGAGACAACCCGATCTTCAAGTCCTTCTTGTAGTCGAGGAAGCGCCACTGAGCGATGATCGCGCCAAACACCCATTCGACAGCGACTCGCACAGTGGCCATGCGCAGATTGAACTCGATATGGTCGCTCGTGAGTGCGCCAACTTTGAACGGGCGCAGGAGCAGCCGCTTGACTGGGTAGGCGGGATCGCCATAGAGACAAAAGCGAGGTAAGTCTGCTCCCATGCGCTCGCCAAGTCCGCTCTGCTGCACCAGTGAAACGTCGATTCTGCGGCCGTCGATTGGCCCTGTCAGGGACACAATGAGCCCATCCACAAGCACCACCATCTGGAACTTGATGGCGTGGACACGTTTGTGCCCATTGTACGCTTGACGCTGGTATCGCGACGGTCTGCAGATCAGCCGCACATTGCCGTCCACGAATCCGATGCAGGAGTCGAGGTAGCGAGTCTTCGCGTACACTTTGCTCGCACACTCGTCGCCAAACGCTGTGTTCATCTTCTAGTCGAACTGCATCTTCTTTAAAACAGCGTCGTAGGGCAGATCGATGGCGACGATGAATGCAGACGAGGGCACCGGCGAGCTGCGGCCGAACCAGGTTGAAACGTCGACCCTTATGCACAGGTATGCGAGACGAGCGAGCACGGTGCAAAGAGGTTCGACGCTGTGTATCGGTACGCGCTGCTGTGTGTACAGCGCTGAAGTGAGCGTCAGCATATTGTGCATGCGCAGGATGTCTGCTGGTGAGTCGGTGCCACAAGGGTGTGTCTGGAGGCATCGCGGACGAGCAACTCGGCGCTGCGAATTGGCTTCGCGTTCGAGACGACGCACGCGCGACGATTCTGACTCTCTTACCTCCCGCCGTCCTCAAACACGGCTCGCGAAAGACAATCGATGCGGCAGTGATCGTGAAGAAGAACGACATGCTGCAGTCGCCAAAGAGACCGACGAAGAAGAGAGCCGTAGCACCTACTAGTGAACAGTGATAGTGTGTGGAAAGTGGGTCATCAATTGATTTGACCGATCAAACGAGTAGTGTTTGGCTATCGAAATCATCGTCAGTATTGAAGCGTGGTTACCTCTTGATACATCAAAATATGCGCAATTGATTCCTCTTTCACAATACAAACGGCAAGAGATATCTGTACTCGTTAAACGAGAGTTACGAACATTTTGCATCAGGGTCCATATTTGAATTGATTACAGCGTCGAATACTGAACTAGTGAATTACCTCTAACCCTTATTCCTGCGATTCGGTCGTTACCTCTACTTCCTTCGTCCCAAAGGTTTATCCACACTTGTCCAATATGCGGTCCACACCATATTTTTGTTTCCACTGTGTTCAATTGATTGGACGAATTTGCTGTGTGCAATTCTGACCTTGAGAGCCATAAAACTACAAGCGCAGCCAATGGCACGCAAGACGAACGCCTCGAACGTGTCTGACGACGAGCGACACAGGATTATCGCTCACCTGTATGCGTGTGCGCTATCGCGAGGCACGATCACTGCTGCTTCCTCGATCTTTGACCGCGATCGCTCTACAATAAACACAATATGGGCAAAGCGCAAGCTGGATCCATCAAGCCGCGTCAAGAGCAGCGGTCGCCCGCGCACCGTGACGCCTGAGGTGGTTGCTGCAGCGCTCGCATCGGCATCGATCCAGCAGCGCTCGACGTTGCGCTCCATAGCAGCAGCAACAGGCATCAGCAAGTCGACGCGACATCGACGCGTCGAGTCAAAGAGCGGCATCCGTCGGGTCAGCAGCGCTGTCAAGCCGTTCCTGACTCACTCGCACACACTAGATCGACTTGAGGGGTGCTTGTCGCACGTGCGACTAGAGGAGGGTAAGAGCGCAATACATACACTGCGCGCGTGCATGACTAACACTGACGCAACGCAGGCTGTTTGTTCTTCTCGCCTTTGGACGACACTGTTCACAGATGAGAAGTGGTTCTACGTCAACAAGCCCAGCAAGACGTTTTACGTTGCAACAGAGGAGTCAGAGCCACACATGCAAGTGATCAACAAGAGCCACATGACGAAGGTCATGTTTGTTGTGGCAGTCGCAAGACCTCGCTTCGACGCATCCGGCGACTGTGTTTTTAATGGCAAGATTGGGCTATGGTCAGTCGGTGAGTTCAAGCCAGCTCAGCGCACATCGAAGTACCGACAAGCAGGGAGTATGGTCGCTCGACATGAAGAGATGAACGGCGCGAGATACAAAGACATCCTTCTGACGAAACTGCTTCCAGCGATCAAGGCGAAGTGGCCAGGTACACTCGTTTATTCCACTATGGTATTTGCAATAGTTGTTACCTCATATTTGTCACTATCATGCTACAGGGCCAAAACGAGTCATGATCCAGCGCGACAACGCCTCGCCGCACGGTCTTGACGATGACGCTACGGTCAAGGATGCGATGAATGCAGATGAGTGGCAGATCAAGTTCACTCGCCAACCAGCCAGAAGCCCGGACTTCAACGTCCTCGACCTCGGCTTCTTCGCGTCTTAACAGACCATCCAGCAGAGGCGAACGTGTTTTACTGTCGAGCAGCTGACTGAAGCGGTTGACACCACTTACGCAGATATGCTGCCGACCACGATCGACAAGGTGTTCTTGACGCTACAAGCAGTCATGGAGCGTGTCATGCTCGCTCGTGGCTCTATCGCCAACAAGATGCCTCACTTCGCCAAGGATGCACTACTAAAGCGAGATGGCATTCTGCCTCGCTCGCTTCCCTGCAGCCTTGTTGTTTTTCAAACCGCTGATAGTGCAATAACTGAGGAAACAGTTGTCTAACGCTAAAACGTCAGTTTTGCACAGTAAAAATTAGCTCTATCTGCAAATCGATCGCTATTGGTCAAACTCCACATTCCTATTTAGTCGTTTACAGAGCTCTAAATAGGTCGCAAAGTGCTTCAAACGACAGATCAGAATTTTGCGATTCTACGAGTGTCTTTGGTTTCGTATGAGAGGCAATGCACGACAAGAACGACGACATGATGTGTCTCGCCGATGATGAGCGGATCAAAGCGCAGCATTTCCCATTGTAGATATACTTTGGGACGGAGGAAGTATCATTCAATCTTTTAGTGCTCAATATTCACGTATCAAAATGAGGGAGTTGTCTGTATACGTTAGCTATATTTGTGGTTGACCAATCACAATCTGATTTGTGTGCGAGAAAGTGTTGAGCGTCACGTATGCAATTCGAAGTTGTTTTCAGAACTAAAACGTGTGTGCCACACAATTGTAAATTGACACGCAATTTCTGACACTTCAGAATTGACTCCGAATACATCAACGAACATGACCAAGTCTCGGCACCGCCATGAGCGCCGCGTTGCGCTGACGATCGAGCTCGCGGTGTTGCTGCTCGCGACTGCGTGGATCGCGCTGCTGCTACGAGATGCAACGGGGCACGTACCTACTAGCCTGCTGCATCACGCAAACGTGCTGCTCGTATCGCTAGTGCTCCTGCTCGCGTTCGCATACGTGGCGTCGATGGTGACTCCGTCGCGACTGCCTGAGCAGCTCCAGAAAGCGCTCCGGTACGTAGGAGCCTGCGTTCGTCGTATGCAATGCGCGGTTGCTGGATGTGGTGCGAGTTATGACACCGCTTGTACGGACACTGATGTGACGCAGACCCGAGCGAGATGCAGGTCTCTCAGTTGGCGGTGCGCTCGTGCCGATTGTGCTGCTAAGTCGGCTCACAGCAGAGCTCTACCAAAGCCACTCGTTCTCAGGTGCGATTTGCTTGCCGTGCACGTGTGGACGCATCGCTGTTGCTTTGTTAGTGCTTGAATGAGATCCTGACGATTCGTGTGCATGGCGCTAGCGTTCACGTTCCTATACGCGTGGACAAGCGTCTCTGTTGCAGCGAGCGCGTTCATTCGACTGCTTGTGCTGCGCTCGTCATCACTCTCAGTCGCGATTGCAGTCGACCTTGCCGTCGCGTCTGTGCTGGCATTCGCTGCAGACACAGCAGCATCCAGCATTGGCATCGTGCTGCACAGTGTCCTACCTGCGCTGTGTCAGTGCGTTGTCAGCGCTGTGTTTGCATATGGTGTCAACGCGCTTCCACGATCATTCACACTTGGTGAAGCGCTGCTCGTTGCGCAAGGCGTTGGTATGACAGCGTTCGACCTCGTGCTCTACTCGACCTATAGCGTATGTTCGGCTGTGTGGTGGGTGGACATTGCTTCGCTCCTGTCACAGCAGACTCGCTCACACATCGTCTTCTGTTTGCCATACTGTGCTTCGGCTCTTTGCTACAGCTCAGCGCGACACTAGACATCCGTTCCGCCGTCACTGCGCTCTTGGACTCGTGGCGCATCGCTTCAATCGAGCGCGCTGACTACGTCCTAGCGCTCCAAGTCGGAGTCGTAGGTGCGCTCCTCGTGTGTGCAGCGCTCACACCAGTGCTTCGAGCACACGGCGCTGGAACTGTCGCGACAATCGCTCCACCACTTGCACCGCCACTGTGCCTTGCGTTTGGAGTCCGTTCACTCGCAGTCGTCGCCTGCGTCGTGTACCCGTGGAGCTGCCTCGTGCTCAAGACGCGCAACCCGTTCGCGTGGCTCATGACGTTTGTACTTGCACACACGTCGCGCGTGGGGCTCATTGCATACTGGCTCGCGTGCCTAGCACTGCTCGTGCCGCTCTTTGCGTTCGTCGTCGACCGGTTCGCGGTCCGCACGATCATCGCGCGCAAGCTCTTCCACGCGCTCGTCGTCGTCATGTTTGTTCCAGCGGTTGCGATCGACGCACCGATGCTCGTGCTCAGCTACGGCGTCGCACTGAGTGTGTTCTGCCTCCTCGAGTGCATCCGCGCCGTGTCGCTGCCGCCTGTCGGACACCACGTCGCTGCGTTCATGAAGACGTTCATCGACCATCGCGACGCCGGTCGCATCGTCTTGACACACTCGTACTTGCTCCTCGGCTGTGCTTTGCCGCTGTGGCTCGCACCGTCAACGACAACGACCGACACAACAGCGCTCGCAGCCAACGCTGGGATCCTGGCGCTCGGCATTGGCGACGCCATGGGCGCCGCTATCGGCTCGACGTTCGGCACGCGCCGCCTCATTGGCTCCAAGACGCTCGAAGGCACGCTCGCGATTTTTGTCTCGATCGCAATGGCGTCCATGTACTTCCACGACTTTCACTCGCAGCTCCTGGAGCACGGACGCTACGAGCAGGTTCGTTTGCAACCGCATGTGCGACTACTAGTAGGTGTCTATGGTCTCACACCCTATGCTGTGCAATGCTTCTAGCTCGTGCTCTTGCTCGCGAGCGTCTTCGCAACGAGCGTCCTCGAGACGTGCACGGCGCAGATCGACAACCTCGTGCTCCCGCTCTTCTTCTTCGCGACGTGCAACTTGGTCGCGTGTCATCGCATGACGTTGTAGCAAAGCGCGATGACCACAGACACCGCCAGCAAGAGAGAGAGAGAGAGAGAGAGAGCGCGAGTGATCGACACGATCCATTGATTGAACGAAGCGCTGCTGCTCTACTTGAGAATGAGCGACTTGAGCGACGCCTCGAGCCCGTTCATCGCGTTCTCGAGCGTCTCCATCGCACTCGCGTACGAGATGCGCATGCCAAAGTCTTCACCGAACGCCGAGCCAGGCACGAGCGCGACGTGGTACTGCAGCAGCAAGTACTCAGTGTAGTCATCGACGTTCTTGAGCACCTGCGTGCGGTCCGCAGTGTACACGGTCTTGCCGGCAAAGTAGAGCGAGAGGTCGAGGAAGACGTAGAACGCCGACGTCGGGTGCGCAAAGCGCACGTTCGGAATCGCTGAGATGCGCTTGAGGATGTACTGCCGCTTGGCGTCCATGACCGTCAAGACGCTTGTGATGCGCTCGGTCTTGGCAGCGACGCACTCCATCTCGAGCGCCATGGCCTCTTGCGCAGCAACCTGACCGACTGAGCTCGCGCACGACGTGAACTGGCCCTGGAGCTTCGTGCACTGCTGCACAAAGTACTTTGGCCCGGCGACGTACCCAATGCGCAGACCTGGCATCGCGTGCGACTTGGAGAAGCCGTTGACCACGAGCGTGCGCTCGTACATGCCTGGAAGCGACGCAAAGCACTGGTGCGTGCGCTTTGGCTCGCCGTCTTGGTAAATGAGCTGCTCGTAGATCTCGTCCGCGATCACAATGATGTGGCGGAAGCGCGGCTGACGGAGCACCGCAGCGATCTGCTCGAGGTGGTGCGGCAAGTGGAGCGTCCCTGCCGGGTTGCTCGGGTTGCACAGGATGATCGCCTTGACGTTCGCGTTCGCTTCGAGGAGCGCTTCGAGCGCCTGCGGGTTGATCAAGTAGTCCTCTTCGAGCTTTGTGCGCAAGATCACAGGCTCGGCTTGCACAAGCTTCACGATCGCCGGGTAGCTCACCCAGTACGGCGACGGGATCACGACCTTCTCGCCTGGCTTGCAGATCGCCAAGAGCGACTGGTACACCGACTGCTTCGCGCCGTTCGAGACGAGGATCTCAGTCTGCGGGTCGTACGTCACGCCCTTGCACTGCTGCAAGTACTGCGCAATGAGCGTCCGGAGCTCGTTCGTGCCCTTCACGTCCGTGTACTTGACGCGTCCTTGTTCCATCGCGGCCTTGCCAGCGTCCAAGACACGCTTGTCGGGCGTAAAGTCCGGCTCGCCGACGCAGAGCGACCACACGTGCGTGCCTTCGGCTTCGAGCTGCTTTGTGATGCCGTGGATCACGACCGTCTTGGCCGACGTGACTTTGCTCAAGAGCGGGTTGAGCGGGTACTTGTCCGCCATCGTGAGCTCCTGCGTCGTCAACGTTGTCTTGCGCGCGTTCTGCTTGAGCTGCTGCGCGACTTCTGTGAGCGAGTCCTGGAACTTCTGGATCTGCGACTCGGAGTTCGGGTTGAACGCGTAGAGGCCCTGGAAGAGGTCGAAGCTGTCCTTGCACGTGTCGTCGACGAGGCGCACGAGGTTCTTGAACCCGCGCGTGTCGATCGGCGTGTTCGCGACGCCCTGGACGCCCAAGACGCGGCCAGTCAAGTGCGTGAGGAACTGACTGCTCGCTGCGTACTCGTCGTGCGACTCGCACGAGAGCTCGAGCATGCGGCAGAGCGCGTCTTCAAAGATGCGGAGGAAGCTCGCGATGCGCTGCGCATGGTCGCTCGAGACGACGCGCACTTGCTCGTACATCATCGGGAGACCGCGCCACGAGTACTTGCCGCTCTCTGGGCCGAACATCGGGTGCGTGCACAGGATCGACGTCGAGGCTGGGAGCGACTCGAGCAAGATCTGCTTTGGGTGCGTCTTGACCGAGAGCACGTCGACGACCACGAGCTTCTCGAGCAAGTGCGATGGCAAGCTCTTCACGACCGACTCGAACGACAGAATGCTCACGCAGAGGATCACGACGTCCAAGCCGTCAAAGAACGCCTCGAGCGCAGACGTCGACGAGTAGAACGTGCACCCGAGCTGCGTCGCCTCGGTCGTGTAATCGGTCCGCGACGTCGCGCGCACCGTGTGGTGCTTGGCCATGGTCTTGGCGAGGAACTGCCCAAAGTTCCCAAAGCCGTAGATACCGATCGTCAAGCGTGTGCGCGGCGCTGGCTGCGGCGCCGTCGCTGGCGAGAGCGCGACAGACCCCGTTGTCTGGAACGCACCGATGGCTTCGAGCGCGCGGCGCGTGTCGCCCAAGAGCTTGCCTTTCGTCGGGAACGACCCGAGCACGCGCACAAACTTGCAGAACTCGCGCAAGTGGCGCAGTGCGTTCACGATACGCTCGTCTGTCTGGTGGCCAATGAGGTCGACGTAGAAGAGGTACTTGTACTTGCGCCGGTCGTCGTCCACTGGCGCCGACGCGAGCGAAAAGTCCGGGGACTCGACAGACGACGCTGCGAGCTGCTGCGCAGCCGAGTAGCCCCACGGCCGGCTCTCGATCTTCGCCATGTCGATGTCGCGGAGCGAGAACGCCGAGAGCGCTTTGTAGAGCTGCCCCTTCTCGTTGCTGTCGACGAACGAGAACACGAGCGACGTCTTGAACTCCGTGCCGCTCTTCGCGTCGAGGCTCAAGTCCTCTTTCTTCGAGAGCAAGAGGAACCGCGTGAAGTTGGTCGCGTCGTCTTCGACGTTGCGCTCGAGGACCTCGAGACCGTAGTACTCGGCTGCGAGGTCGCTCGCAACAGCAGCAGTGTCGCGCCACTGGTTGTCTGCGAGCATCTTGGCACTCCCAGCCGTGTCGTACTCGGCGCGCGCAGTCGCGCCCATCTGCGCGATCGTGTGTGCGCACTGTGCAAGCGCTTGCGGGTGGCTAATCACAGTCTTGATATCGCTCTTCTTGACGCCCGGGAGCGCGAGGAGCGAGTGCTCGACGCGCAAGTCGTACTCGGCGACGATGTGCAGTCCGTACTTGAGGAGCAAGTCGTAGTTTGCGTGGATCGAGCCGCCGAGCGAGTTCTCAATCGGCAAGACCGCGAACTGCACGTCTTCGTTCTGCACGGCTTGGAACGCCTCTTCGAATGACGGAAAGCCGATTGCGACGACGTGCGGCGATGCGCCGAGGAGCTGCCGCGTCGCTTTCTCCGAGTACGCGCCAGGCATGCCCTGGTACGCGACCTTGAGCTCGCGCGCCGCCATGGTTGCTGTGCTGTGGAAGGCGGCGGTGGTGACGATAGAGACACGCGCACGTGCAGACAGACAATCGCGTGCTTGGGGTCTGGAGTGCGAGATCCAAAATGATTGCTGCTCTTGCTGCTACTGTTGGCGCTGTTGGTAGCGCTGCTGCTGGATGAAGCTGCGGTGTCTGTCAGACAGAGGGGGTACAAAACATCGCACTGCGGCTGTGAGAATTGTGTCGCATGAAGCATTATATGATGCTCGACTGTTGATCTTGAAAAACGTACGCAAGAGTGGAGCCGCTGTTGCGCATTCTCGCGCATTGCCACAAGATTTTTAGAAGCGCGCGATTGGCTGCTTGGAGCGCCGCGTCATTTGTTTCTCTGGCGCTAAGGCATGTCAAAAAAAATTCTCTGCCTCTAAGGCTTGTTGCCACACAAGTTCGGATTTCTTGACTCATCCGACCTTGTGTGGCGCACACGAGTTCGGATGCAATAAGGCAGGTTTTTTCAATTATGGAGTGGTCAATAGTTAGAGTGGGCCACATATTTTCACCATCAGCTGAGTCGCGCAGAGAACATCAAAACATCATGGCAGATCCAGCAGCAGCGCAGCAAGTCCTGCTCGACCGTGTGTACACACTCCAGCGGGAGCGAGATGAACTTGCTCGGCAGCTCCATGCACTTGCTCAGCAACTATCCGCAAAGGAAGAAGAGCTTGTGGACGCGCAACGCATCGCGCGCGTGCAAAGACCGCGCGTCCTGATCTCCGACCAAGTACTACAGAACGCCATCGCCATGACGACGCACGTTCCAGTGGAGCACCGGTACAGCATAGCAGCGATATCTCGCATGCTGGAGGTTGGCGAGCGCGCATTGCAGAGGCGTCTAGCCGCTGAGCGTGCGGGCACACAGCGACCAGTACAGCTCGATCGTACTAGACCGCAACCACAGCGGCCGGAGCAACAGTGCGCGCTGGTCTCCATTCCGCCTCAAGTGCGCAGCACAATCGCGCACACCTCGTCGCTGACGACCATCCCAGCGTCTGCACTGC
Organism: Pythium guiyangense; assembly: GCA_003730235.1. Taxonomy (NCBI): domain Eukaryota; phylum Oomycota; class Peronosporomycetes; order Pythiales; family Pythiaceae; genus Pythium; species Pythium guiyangense. The sequence goes on along the minus strand of QXDM01000017.1, from coordinate 300,071 downwards.
CGCTCCAGCACCAACCAATGAGTGTCGCTTGGTTAGTCGACCAGATCGACCGCAATCATGTTCCTCGCGAGCGCGATTCCGTCACGTTCCCAGAGCTCCCCACGCACCCTGCATTCACGCAACTCCCGTTGCCCACACGGCCCCTCGATCCGCTGCCATGGCCGTGGTTCCCAGATACTCACATCGTGGACTTCACACGCCCAAGCGTGTATGAAAGCCGCGACAACTTCGACGAAGAGCGCTTGTTCATAGCGATGATCAAGCTCACTGAGCAGACGCTCTACTTAGAGTCCTACGCCTTCACGGAAAGAGAGGTTTGTGCACCCTTGCACACTCACTCAATGATCCACACTCACTAACACACTAACACTGCGATGGTATATCGATGTCCAGATTCGCCGCCAGGTCAACAAGATTGCTGAGTATGCGCAAGTGTTCGTGACGACCTGTGAAACCGAGATGTACTCGCCGCATTCTCAAGTGCGCTTGCTGTCAAAGCGCGTGCATGTGTTCTGCCAACACACCTCGTCGCTCATGCACCGAAAGGTAAGACTAAGGTCAATGGTCTGTTGCTCGCTTTGCGCTCTCTCAATTGACTATCTGACTGCACTCGTTTCTATTGCAGACCGCGATCATCGACGAGAGGATTGTCGTGCACGGCTCTATGAACCTCACGCGCAATGCATTCTTGAGGAACGCAGAGACGAGCTCAGCAGACGGTTGGGGCGCCTCATGTCTGTCGAAGTCGTTCTCATCTCGCACGTACATCGCAGAGCACGGCGACAGGGTTGTCTTTTCCGGCGAAGGCAGGACGCGAGTGATCAGCGACGTTTTGTGTCCACACCTCATCGGGCGAGGTGGGCCTTGGACCGATGCCGAAGACGACGAGCTACTTCGTAGTGTCAACGAACATGGCATCAATTGGCTCGCAGTCCAGCTCAACCTACCCGGTCGAACACCTACTGCAGTCGAGGGCCGATACTACCGCATTATGCGTCGACGACATGCGATGGAACAAGTTGCTCAAGCTGCTCAAGCTGAAGTAGCTCAAGACTCAAGTAGTACCATATAACCCTTGCATTTATGCAATGTATCGACGCGGCAAGTGACGCGACATGACGTCTCGCTTGTGCTCACGCTCACGACGCTCGATGCGTGAGCGATCCATAGAGACCACGACTATGTGTGAGAGTGCGTGCATCAGCCCGCATGTGAATCAGCGAGGTCGCTGCATGCGGGCAAGCAAGCCAGGGCGTGCATCCATCAACCAGACAAGGAGCTTGCCAATCCACTGGCCGTGGTTTGTGCTGTGCACTCATGCCACACCATCGATCGAGATTCCTACTGCTTGAACTTCAAGCGCGCGCGTCTGTTCCGGTGTTGCATGCATCCATCGTGTCGTGGGCTGTCAACCTCGACGCACCAGGTGATGAGGCGCGTACGCGTCGGTCGATGTGCTCATGTGTCGTACTATGTAGTACGCCTTCGTGTGCACACCGTGGCGTCAAGCGACTGTCGACGACGTCGCTCGCTTGGTGCACATCGACAGTCGACTCGATGTGTCGATACGCGAGAAGCGCCTCAGAAGAAACGACCGTCGCTTCGTGGTCGACGACGACGATGTCCAAGCGACCCATTTCCAATAGCTAGCTAGCTCTTGATCTCGTGTGTCCAAGTCCATTCGTCGTCTGTGCTCGTGCGCTCGCTCCGAGCACCGGTCCTCCTCACGCACATTCACTGCGCACGTGCACGCAACCACTCGTCACAGGAGCTCAGTGCAGCAGCAGCGCAATGGCGCCTGTGAACGCGGCGATCTCGCCGACGTTTAGCGGCACCGAGGCGACGCTCGATGCGATCAACAACGCGTCGTTCTACGCCGAGGCCGCAGCGATCGGGAAGCTCACGGGCACGAAGAAGCACCGCGCGACGATCGCGCACTTTGAAAAGGCCTTCATCTTCCTCGTCGACCCCAAGTCGTCGAAAGCGGCGTCGCTCTACAGCTTTGCGATCGCTTCGGCTGCGCTCACGAGCTGCTTCATGCTCTTTCTCCAGACACTCGATGGACCGAACCACCAGAGTACGTTCCCCGACTACCCGGGCTTACCTGACGAGAGCGGCTACTTTGTCTCGGACCTCGTCTTCACAGTCATCTTCACGGCCGAGCTCCTCTTGCGCATTGCGATCTGGCCGTCGTTCTGGCACGAGCACGAGTACTTGAGCGAGCGACGGCTCAAGCCGTTCCTGCGCGATGTCTTCAACTGGTTCGACGTCATGGCGATCATTCCGTTCTACTCGGACTTGCTCGTTGGGAAGGACAAGAGCTTTGTGCTCATGCGGCTCTGTCGCCTCCTCCGCATCTTTAAGCTCGCGCGGAACCACTCGGGGACGTACATCCTCTTGCGCGCGATCCGCGCGAGTCTCGCGCCGATCTCGATCGCGCTCATCTTCTTCATGGAGATCGTCATGTTCTTCTCCGTCGTCATGTACATGGTCGACCCCAATCTCGACCGCAACAAGAACGGCTTCTCCGACTTGCTCACGACCGGCTACTTTGTCGTCGTCACGGTCGCGACGATCGGCTACGGCGACATCACGCCCACGAAAGGGAACATGCCCAGTCGCGTCTTCTCGGTCATGATCATCATGAGCGGCACGCTCTTCCTCTCCATGCCGCTTGCGATCATCGGCACCGAGTTTGACCGCGCGTGGAAAGAGCACGCTGAGAGCGTGAAGAAGTACGAAGCGCTCGGTAGCGGCGCGCACCTCGCAGGCGGCGCAGACCTCGCAGCAGTGAACGACTCGGACCGCGAGCGCAAGCACGAAGTGCTCATCAAGTACAACGCGCCGAGTCGACTGTACTTGCGGCTCGCAGGACTCACGGGTGAGGCGTCGCTCATGGTCCAAGCGCTGCTCTCAGAGGTGGACTACGCCGCGAGCTTTAGCGTCACGCGCGCGCTCGAGATCGCAGAGGACCTCCAAGCGCAGCTCGACGCGTGCTGCAGCAAGTTTGACGAGCTCGGGTCGCTCGTCAAAGAGATGGTCGTGCCGTATGTCGAGCATGCCGCTGAGACGCCGACGTGGCGCCAGTGGCTCTTTCGTGCACTCAGTGATCCGAGCTCGTCGCTTGCGGGGCGGTACTTTGCCAAGTGGGTGCGCTTCTGTCAAGTCGCGAGCATGGTCCTCGTTGTGTTCCAGACCATGCCGGATCTCCAGACGTACGGCGAGTCGACGTTCCTGTGCGAGCGCATCGTGCAGCGCTACTGCGAAAACGCCGCGGACGTGACGCCACTTGCCGACCCAGGCTGCTTTCGCGTCGACAGTCCGCTGCTGCCACTCCGGTTCGGCTGCGTGGACAGCGAGAAGCTCACAGACCCGAGCTGCTTTGGCTACGGACTCAACTACGGCGCAGCGCGCACGTTCGGCCTCACGTGTGACAACGGCACGACTGTGATTCCCAAGCGCGACGCCGAGGATGTCACGAGCAACGCCACGTCTGGAGCGATCGTGACCAACTTGACGCACTACGTCGGCGACATCTCGCTCATCAATCCGTTCCGTCTCGACGCCGACTTGTCGGTCGCGGACCGGAAGCTCGCGGTCTGTAAGAAGTGGGAGTGCGACAACCTCCACGTGACGTTCTTTGAGTTTGGGAGCGCGTACGTCGCGGCCGAGTACGTCTTTGCGCTCACGTTCGTGCTCGAGTTTGCAGCGGCGCTGTTCATCTGCACGGACCGGCGCGGGCACTTTAAGAACCCGGTCATTGTGATCGAGCTCCTGTCGTTCGTGCCGTTCGTCGTCATGGAGGCGTCGCGCGTCGTGCACGGGAGCGCGCCGATCTACGTCATTCCCCCAGGCTCGAGCGACGTCCTGACGTTCCTGCGGCTCTTGCGCCTCGTGCGGATCTTCAAGATCCAACAGAGCATCCCGGTGACAAAGGTGCTCTGGGAGTCGATCTCCAAGACGTCGACGCGCTTGACGATCCCGTACTTCATGCTCATGGTCGTCACGACGATCTTCTCGTTCATCATGTACGAGCTCGAGAAAGGACAAGAGTGCTTCTACGGCCGCGAGTGCATCGTGAACGGCAAGAACATGACTGCGCCGCCGGAGCTCGTCGGCTCCGTGCCGAACAAGCGCTTCCTCGTGAACCCAAAAGGGAACCTCTCGACGTTTGACGACTTCTTCTCGGCGTTCTGGTTCGTCATTGTCACGATCGCGACGATCGGGTACGGCGACATGGAGCCCGTGTCGCCGTCTGGGAAGCTCGTGGCCGTCGCCGCGATGATCTTTGGCGCGTGCTACACGGCGATGCCGCTCACGCTCGTCGGCTCGCAGTTCAACAAGAGCTACCGCGAGCACAAGCGCCGCGAAGCGCTGCTCCGGACCAAAGTCGAAGTGAGCAAGCCGTTTGAGGTCCCCAAGACTGACTTTGACACCTGGAGCGTGTTCGCAGCGAGCACTGCGTTCGCCCGTTTGCAGCGCATTGCGACCGACGAGCTCGTGCCCGTGCTCGAGCGCATGCGCGACGAAGAGCTCATTGACGAGAGCAAGAAAGCGCGCGTGGTCGAAGCGACGAACGAGCTCAAGGACATCGTCTACGCTGTGCGGGTACGTCGTCTTCACGTGCTCGCTTGATGCCTTGTCAAGCGCTACATAGAGACTGACAGACAGTGGCGATGCGTAGCTCGATGTGATGCGCGTGAGTGTGATCGTCAACAGCTTGCGCAAAGAGGGCGTGCGGCTCGCAGAGCAGCAGACCACAGCGCTCAAGAGCATCACATGAGCCATGGAGCTAGACGCAGTAGACCAAGCGAAAGAGAGAGAGACTGAGAGATGAAAGGACAAAGGGAGTGCGATTGAGTCGTCCGTGCGTGCGCCGGTCCGTCCGTCTGCTAGATGCGGAAGCCAGAGGCCGGGAGCAAGTCGATGCGCTTCTCTACGAGCGCCTTCTTGATCGGGAAGACGTTCTCGAGGCCGCGGTCCTTTGCTTCTTTCAGCGCCGCGCGCGCCACGACTTGGAACCGCTCGTTCTCTTTTGCGAGCGCGTTCGCGGCGTCTCGTGTCGCTGCGAGCGCCGCTGCGCGCTCGTCTGCGACGGTCTTTCGCCGCGCGTCTGCTTGCTGCTTCTGCTCGACCGCGATGCGAAGGCTGTCGAGACGCTCGTCCTGCTCGTCTTGCTTCGCTTGGCGCTCAATGCGCTGGCCAAACTCGTTCCATTGCCGCACGAGCTCGCGTGCGCTCTGTGCTTCACGTTCTTTCGCCTGCGCTTTGTGCTCGAGCTGCTGCGTGCGACTGTGCGTGATCGCCGCTTTCTCAGCTGCGCGGCGATCGGCGCGGCGCTGGAGCTCAGCGTCTTCTTTCACGCGCACTTCGTGGCTCTGGTGCTGCAGCCGCTGGTCCTGCGCAACTTCGAGCTTCACGAGGTTCTGCGTCGCGAGGTCGATCATGCGCTGCTTGCGCGCTTGCGCTTTCTCGCGCTTCTGCCGCTGGAGCTCGTCGCGCTTGGCGTTCCGCTGCTCTTTCTTCTGCTCGTCCTCTGCGCGCTTGACGTCCTCGAGACGCTCTTGCTCGCGCTGGAGCTCGCGATGCGCTTTGAGACGCAGGTTTGCGAGCTGCGTCTCTTCGCTCGCTTGCTTGAGCTGGAGCTTGCGTTGCCGCTCGCGCTCGTGCTCGTCGCGCAGGTCTTGCTCTGCCTTTTGCTTTGTGCGCTCGCCGTCGCGCTTCTCTTCGCGGAGCTCGGTGATGTACCGCTGCTTGTACTCTTCGAGCTGCTGCTTCTGGATGAGCGCGAGCTTCTCGTGCTCGAGCTGCAGCCGATGGCGCTCCGCACGCTCCTCTTCTTCGCCTTGAAGGACTTTTGCGAGCACCTGGCGGTCGTAGACAAAGTCCACGAGTCGGTCCTGCTCGTTCAGCATCGACTTCTCCTCGATCTGGAGCTTGCGATGCTGCATGTTACGACAAGATGAACGGGCAAGCGCGTTAGTACTAGCTGAGCGAGACTCTGCGAGAATGCGATACAAGAAGGACACGTCCACAACGCAAACGTACGTGCACGACGTCTGCGAGGAGCTGCTTGCTCCGGAGCGTCTTCATGCGGTCCGTTTGTTCGTAGAGCAGTCGATTCGCGCGCTCGATCTGCTTCGTGCGCGCCTCGCGCTGGAGCTGCGCCTCCTCTTCGTCGATCTTCTTGCGCGCCTCCTCTTCGCGCTCCTCTTTGTCCTTCTTCCACCGGTCCTTCTTCTTCCGCATCGCCTCGAGCGTGTTTGGCCATTGCGCTGTACGCTGCTCCGACTTGGCTTTCGTCGCAAGTCGCTTCGCTTCGCGGTCGCTCTGCACTGGCGCCGAGACGCTCGCAAGGATGCGCTCGAGCTCGTCCGACGTCAGCGTCGCCGACGGCATTGTCGCTGCTACTAGGTGCGCGTTCGGCGTGCCTCTTCTTTCGCTCTTGCTGCTGCTCGTACGATCGCTCGCTTGCTCTCTTGCTTGTTCTTGCTCTCCGTACAAGCGATCATGCCCATCAAGCAGCAAGCCACAAGATGGCTACATTTAGCTGAACTGACTAAATATAACTCAAACAATGTCGCTAGTTAGAGATTTAACACAAATTTCTTGAACTCACAAATCAAGTCATTTTCGGTGGCGCTTAGCTGGCGAAAATGTTCAGTTTTCACATCAATACAGTTTGCAAGTGATAAAAATCTCGCAACTACAAGATTCTCATGAGTATAATCAAAGCAAGTCAATCGATTCCGCACACAACACAACTGGCACGACAGCTCTAGGTCCTCGCCGCTCGCACCACGACAGCTTCCTACTGGTTGCTCGCAGTCTTGCGCTGTCGCTTCGCCGGCTGCTTTGTCAGAACCACAGGCTCGACTGACGGGTGGTAGAACCGGATCTCGTTCACCATGCGCTGTCGGATCTCGTGCACGCTCATCTTCTTCTCGTCAAAGTCGAGCTGGATCGTCCCAGGCGCGACGATCTCTTCCTCGAGCGACCGAATGCTTGCGAGGTACTTGTGCGAGAGCGCTTCGTCAAGCGTCGCGCGCTTCAGCGGGTTCATGTGGAGCATCCACGTGAGCAGTTCAATCGCTTCTGGCTCTGCGCCTGGGTACATCTCTTGGAGGTTCTGGCGCGGTCGCGGCGGGAGACTGCGGAGGTACGTCTGGACGTCCGGGTCTGCGATCTGCGCAATGTCGTCCTCCTCCATCGTCCCGAGGACGTCGAGGATCGTGTTGAGCTGGTCGCGACTGTCCTGCGGCAGTGCGACTTGACCAGCGCCAGGGCTGAGTGGGAAGCACGAGACACCTGGGAAGAGCGGCTCGCGCTGGTAGTGCGACGGCACGCTGCTCTTCTGCATGCTCAAGAGCTCCGCAAATATGCAGCCGACCTAGTAGAGTAGCAGGGTCATACGGATGGACAGACAGACAAGCGCTCGTGAGTACACGCACGTAGGAGCAGGTGATCGGTGGCTCTGCTAGGTAGAGATAGAGAGAGAGCGCGATCAACAGAACGTACCGACCACACGTCGATCGCTGCCGAGTAGTCATGGTCGCGAAAGATGATCTCTGGCGCGCGGTACCAGCGCGTGACGACGTGCTCAGTGAGCTGGCGCTGGATGCGCTTCCCGGGCGTGCGCGGGTGAATGCCCGTGCCTTCGAGCGTCCGGTCGTCTGGCGTCGAGCCATCTGCGTTCGCGACGCGCTTGCGCTTGCGACCAGACGAGAACTTGGTCGAGAGCCCGCGCGCGAGACCAAAGTCGCAGATCTTGATCGCAACTGGCGAGAGATTGAGCAAGACGTTCGCAGGCTTGAGGTCGCGGTGCACGATCTCAGCCGAGTGCATGTACTTGAGTGCCTTGAGCAGGTCGAGGAGGAGCCAGCGGAGGTGCTCAGCCGTGAGGAACTGCGGCGAGTGCAGGAGCTTCTCAAGGTCCGACGGCAAGTACTCAAACACGACAAACAGGTCCTGGAACGTGCTCAAGTCGCGCGGTGCGATGATCTCGCGGATCTGCACAATGTTCGGGTGCCGAAGCTGCCGCACGATGCAGAGCTCGCGCAAGATGCGCTTTGCGTCGATCGGGTCCGAGAACACGTTCTGGATCTTCTTGATCGCGACGATCTCGCCTGTTGGCAAGTGCTTGCACCGCACGACTTGGCCGTAGCTCCCTTGCCCCAGGACGCACTCGATCGAGTAGTGCGGCGCGATCTCGCTCCAGCCAGGGATCTTTGACGCGTTCGACTGCGTCGCAGTAGTTGGCGCAGTGTTGGGCAGCGGCACCGACGCAGTTGGAGCAGCAGCAGCCGCAGACTGGACAATAGTGTTCTGGACACTATGGACTGGAGGCGGTGGCAGCGCAGCAGTGAGCTCTGCAGGTGGGAGCTGGTGGTCGACGACTACGCACAGTCAGAGCATCACACACATACATACGAGCGTCAGTCGTGAACGGTACTACTAGCGACGCTAAGAGCCATGAAGACGTACGCGTGCCGTGGTCTGAGATCGCAGGCGTCCCTGCGAGCGACTTGGTGACTGTGTAGACGTGCGACGTCGCCTGCGCCATGTCGTGGCCGATCACGAGCATGCCCTGGCCCGCAGGGTTCGACAGCAGCGGCGTGCACGACGTCAAGAGCGTGAGCTTGGACCGATCGCGCTTCGTGAACTCGAGCACTGTGCCAATGAACGGCACGCCCTGCATGCAGCGCGTGAGTGCGATCGAGAGCGCGTTCACGCTCTGCGGCGGTACGAGGAACGGCACGTCTGCGAGCAAGTTCCGCCCGGCCATCTCTTCGCGTGCAAAGCCCGTGAGCTTGATCGCGTAGTCGTTCCAGAGGATGATCCGCATGAGCTCGTCGACGACAAAGACCATCGACGCAGACGTGTACAGCGACTTGCCGAGGCTCGCGAGGCTCTCGCTCGTCGCGCAATACGTCTCGACAGAGCTCACGAACGACTGCATCTGCGGCACGGACGAGTGCTCAAAGTTCTCGCCGATCGTCTGCTGCATGATCTTGCGGATCACGCTGTTGCGCTTCTGCTGACTCGCGGCCGCAGTGACTGCAGCCGCGGCGGCGCTCGGAGGCGGCGCAGACCCCGACGCGCGGCCGCTGCCGCCGCTGTCCGAGTCCCCAGAGCGGATCACGGACTTGTCAAAGTGCACGTGCGGCCCACTCGCGCCGCGCGCAGGTCCAGGGTGTTTGTTGCCGTTCATTGTGTCGAGAGCTCGCAAGTGTGTGTGAAGATGCGATGGAGACGAATAGCGAGCGTCTGCAGACACATACGTACGTACATAGTGAGTGAGTGAGTGTGAGCACACCCACACGCAGACGTACAGCGCGATCGATGCATTACACAAGAGCGGCTCGCTTCTACTCTCGCACACGAGCGACGCAAACCTTGAGCTCGCGCTGCGTTCGACGCGCGTGGTAGAAAAACAAACAAAAGACCGAGCGGACGCGCACGTACCTCTTGTCACGACTGCTACGCGAATCGAAAGATCTGTCGGTCACGTGTGCGCAGACGATGTCGTCGTCGTCGAGCTGTCCGCGTGCGCGAGAGCGAGCGATCGTCGAGGAGCTGCTGCCTGCTGCGTTGTCAGCCCTCTCCCCCTTTGCTTGAATGTCCGTCTCGAGCCGGATTGACTTGAATGGACTATACCGCTGGTTTTATACTTGCAGATCGTATGGTCTCAATATCGCACTTGTTTTCACTATTGCGAAACAAACCTTCTCAACAAGAACTCAAGAACTCGAACTCGACTTGAACTCAACAAGTCCGAGTTGTTGTTCGAGCACACACATGGCAGCTGAGTTGCTTGCTTGGACTTGCTTGGACTTGCCAAGTCTCCACACTTGTCGACGAACAAGTCTGCAAGTGACTAGGTCGGCAAGACGAGGATTGCTAGGTACGAATCGATTCGTTGACAGTCTCGAACCACTAGCAGCGCTCAAAGATCCGGTAGAGCTTTGTCAGACACGCTGCTGGCGTGATGATCGACGCGTCGTTGAGCTCGTGCGGCGGCGTGAAGGCGCTCGACTTGGTCGCTGGGAACACCACGTGCTCGAGCACGAGCGCAGCTTTGTCGGCTTGACTCGGGTACTGCAGCTCCGCGTACCAGTGTGCGAGGACTTGCGCAACACTCTGGAAGCAGCTCTCCTCTTCGTCCCAGCTCACTTCAGTCGCCAACTGGAAGACAAACTCTGGGAGCGAGTGAATCGACGGCTCATGGTCTGCCAGAAGTCTCGGGAGCGACCGCAGCATGCCCTGCGCAGTCGAAGCATCACGAGACAGTCCGTCAGTCTACCACTGCTCTCATACTCATACATACCACCACCAACACTGTCTGTCAGTGTCGTCATGACGCTCGAGCCCAACGCACCTGTGCGTCAATGTCGAGTGCAAAGTACTCGGCGAGCATCGGTCCGTTCGCGGCAAGGAGCGTCTTGACCTCGTCTGCGAGCTGCTCCTTCGGTCCGTCCTCTTCGTCGTAGCCAGACCGCGGGTTCGCCAGCGCCTCGAGCACGAGGTCGTACACAGGCAGTGGCGTCGCGAGGCGAATCGGCCGCATCATCCCAAACTTGCGCAGCGCACGCTCGTAGAAGACATGGTACGCGATGTCCTGGTGCTTGACGACGTACAACTTTGTGCGGAACTGCAGCAGCGAGTACTGCTTGTCCACGACGCCAATGAAGCTGTGCTCCCGGAACATCTGCAGTCAGACGAGAGAGCACACAGGCGCATCAGTCAGTCCAATCGATCAGAGACAACAGCGCACTCGTCATCACTCGATAGAGAGAGCGCGTGCGGTTGACGTACTCGGTCGAGCGACTTGCTCTTCTGGCGCTCGAGCTGCTCGATCAGGTTCTGGACACTCGTGAGCATCTGCGGACTCTGCGTCAGCTCGACACTCTCGACGCTCGAGCGTCGGCACTCGCTCGCATCTCGCGCAGCAGCTGATGCTGTCGTGCTCACTGATCAAAAGCCCACATCGCCATTGTCAGCTCATGTGCAGCCGCCAGTACGGCTCACACACTCAGACGCACGAACCTTGCGAGCTCTCGTCTGTGCGCTTGCGCTTCTTCGAGCTCTTGCGCTCGGAGCGATCATCGTCATCGTCTCCATCGTCGCCTTTGTCTTCCGACAGCGACGAGATCTCAACTTCGGGCTCTTCCGGAGAGCTCGGCTGCAGCTCCTTCGCTGGCGACTGCGACGAGCGCTGGGACTCGAGGAAGAAGTACTTGTCGATCGTGTTCGACCGATGGTCAGTGCGCACGAGTCGCTGTGGCGCCTGCGCTCATTCACACATACACCCAGAGCACACGCGATTGACACATCCCAACGTCGTTCAGAGCGCTGGCGCCTCTCACTCGCACATCCGTCGCTCATCAGAGCACGTACGTGCAGTGGGTTGTACTTCTTCGATGCCGAGACACTCTTCTGGCTCAATGGGATCTCAATCGCCTGTGACGCCGGCACTTGACTCGCAAACAGATCGTCCTCTTCTTCGTCGCCTTCGTCGTTGTCGACGACATCGTTGCTTGCGATGCGCTTGATTGGCGTCTGCTTGTGTGTCGTTGGGTCATCTGCACCAGCGTCGTCAGCAGCTGGAGCCTCAGTGTCGGCACTAGCGTCGGCGAGTCTGCGCTGGCTAGCAAGCGACTCAGTGTGAGCAACAGCAGTCATCATGGACGTGATCGGCTGGACCGAGAACGTGCGACTCTCGTTGCTGCCTTTGAGACGCTTCTCGATCGCTTGGCTCAGCGTGTCGACGATCTCTTCTTCGTGGAGAAAGTGGACCTGCCGTCGTTGTGACGGGCACACAAGTGGGCGTCAGTCGACTGGTCCTTCCATTCGAGAGTCTCCCGAGCGCCGTGACGCACCTCACGCTTCGTCGGGTGCACGTTCACGTCCATGTCGTGCGGCGGGAGCTCGAGGCTCAAGTACACGAACGGGTGCGTGTGCTTTGGGAGGTAGAGCGAGTAGACGTACTCGCACGCTCGCTTGAGCGCCGGGCACTCGACGAGGCGCTGGTTGATGAACAGGATGAACTGACTCTTCTTGAGACTGCGAGCGCACGCACACAGGCGATCGTCAGTCCGCCCGTTCTTTTAGAGCTCGCACTATGGCGCCGATGACGCACTGGTAGTTGGCGTTGCTGATGAACCCCGCGGCGCTGTACTGGATGCCGCGCACGGACGCACTGCCGTCGCGCTCGTGGCTGAACTCGAGGAGCTCAGCGACGAGCTTCGTGCCGTAGATACTGCGCAAGACGTCGAGTTGCGATGCGAGTTGCATCGTGTTGACATCGCACGACGCCTCGCGGTGCTAGCAGCGCATTGAGACGCGTCAGGAGCCAGTCGATGTCGATTGCGTCGTGCGCAACGCACCTTCTTGCACACAAAGCCGACGTGCTTGCCGCCGTACTGGATCGCGTACTTTTGCACGACATCGAGGATGCGCTGGTACTGCTCGGACGCGTTCTTGAGCGCCTGCTTGCGCGTGCTGAGGTTGTAGAACAGGTCTTCGACCTGGTCATCACACACACAACAGCAGCAGCACTGTCACACTCGACGGAACGGTAGAGCAAACATGATGCAGGTCTCGTTCGTACCAAGATCTGCGTGCCGTTCTTTCCTGCACATGGCGTCGGGTCGCTCGGTTGACCAGGTCGCTTCGCAACGAGCTTGCCGTCGCGGTAGTGCGCTCTGTGAACGCGTTGTAGCAGTATGGACGATCAGTACGACCTAACACGAGCACCACAACACGAGCGAGTGTGTCCACGCACTTGTATGCGCATGGTTGGCTCGCTGTCTTGGACGTGATCGTCACGTGCGCGACGTGCGAGATGCTCGCAAGCGCTTCGCCGCGGAAGCCAAACGACGTGATCGCGCGCAAGTCCTCGAAGCGCCGGAGCTTGCTCGTCGTGAAGCGCTCGCACACGATTTCGAGGTCCTCGCGCTGGATACCTTTGCCGTTGTCCTGAATCTGCAAGAGCTTGAGTCCGCCCTGGCTGACTGTGACTGTGATCTGCGTCGCGCCGGCGTCGAGGCTGTTCTCGAGCAGCTCCTTGAGCGCGTTTACCGGTCGGTGCACGACTTCACCTGCCGCGATGCGGTTCACGACCTCGGTGCTCAAGCGCTGGATCTGTCCGCCTGTGCCGCTTACAACGACGCTCATGTTGCTGCGTACTGTCGGTTGCGCTGTCGATTGTCGTGTGCTGCTCCTTCTCGTGAGTGTGTCTTGTTGTTGAGCGGCTGGTACTTGCTCGCTCGTGGCAACCAAATTGTGCTTCAAGTTCAGATTTTTGGAGGGAACGCTTCTGATTGGCTGAGATGATAACTACCTGTATTTTGTCACTATAAACAATAATGCTCCATTGGTTTCGTCAATTGATCGACGAACACCAGTTGCATCACTTCGACCGACAGGCATCGGCATCTGCATGCGCTTCCGCGTGACGAAAGGCTCGACGTTCGCGTTCGAGTGCAGCAGCGATGTCGCACAGCACAAGGATCTCCAGGCGCTCGTCACGCGCATCGACGACCTCGAAGCGCTCGAGTGCGTTGCCTGAACTGGGCTTTGCATCATTGAGAACTGGCGATGCAGAGGACTAACGCAATGTGAACGCACAACGACAGCATCCGCGATGTGAGCATCGTCAAGCGACTCGATCTCGCAGACGTCGGTCGCATGATCGAGCTCGCTCCACAGCATGTGCGTTTGCTTGCTCTACTGTCTGTGTTCTTTCATCTTCGTGTATGGTCGTTCACGCTAGGTTGTCTGCATGATCGGTGTGTGCAGCCACCGCAGTGCGTTGTGCGTCCTGCATCAGAAGAACACACGCAGGCATTCGAAGACTTCACTGCGTACTTGAGACAGCGCCAGCGCGTACGTGCTGTCTTCTTCTATTCGAAGCAGGCAAGCAAGTCTCTGTTGCCTTTGAGTTATGTGGAGCTCACATAGATTCCAACACGCACAGGCTGGCGTCGCGACGCTCGCAAGTGGCTTCTTGCTGCTGCTCACGCCCATCCGCGGATGGAGCAGCTACCTCCGGTGTCTCGTCGTCAAGACATCGAGCGACGCAGGCGCTGACATCGCATCGACTGCGTCTCTTTCGTCCGTGCGATCGGAAGAGAGAGCCATGACGACCACTCGATCCAGCCACAAGACAGCAGAGACAGCTACAACCGCAGCGAGTCCGCCGCGAAAGCGACTCAAGCAAGTGCAACGAGTAGCAGAGTCGACGAGTGTGGCTGTGGCGGTACGGTCGCGCGTAGTGTTCATGCGATTGTGAACCAGTCGCCACACACTCGACTCACACACTTGCGTGTTTGCATCAACTGGTTGTGCTAGTGCGGCGACGGAGACGACGACGAACCGCGCTTCCTATCGCCTCAATCACGTGACGCTCGCTTTGCGCAACTGCGGTGCGTCACCTCGTATGACGTGCTGCTCCATGATGAGCTCGTATCGAGCGCATGCTGACCTCGTGCACTCCTCCTGACGCACTTGACACAGTCACGAGTTCCGCGCGTTCAATGCCCATCGCTACCACGTGCTCGAGTCGTGGACCAAACGGTGACGACACGTACGCACTCAAGACACGCAGTTGAGAGCAAACGCAGTCGTTGCGTCCTGCGCGTGTGTCGGTCGTTCTACTACAAAATCGACCGCATGGACTCTCGAGAGCGTCGTCTGTGGACTGCACAACAAACTATGCGTAGCGCAGCGCTTCCATCTCGCTCAGCTCCTTTGGCAAGTCCTTCGTGATCACTTCGATGCCAGAGTCCGTGATCTGCAGCGTCAGTCACACACACAAGCCCACAAACTGTTAGCCACAGTGACACACACATCAGCCCACGCGACGCACAAGAGCAAGAGACAACGTACGATGACGTCGTCTTCGATGCGGATGCCAATGCCGCGGAACTCGCGCGGGACGCTCTCGTCTGTCTTTGGGAGGTACACGCCCGGCTCGACCGTGATGACCATGCCAGGCTGGAGCGCTGCGCCGCGCGTGATGTGCGGCGTGTCGTGCACGTCCATGCCGAGGTAGTGCCCAATGTGCGTCGGGTTGTACTTCTGGAACTCGGTCAGGACTGCGCGCGTGAGGCCGCGGACGTTACTGCCGTTCGCCGCTTTGAGGATCCCCATCTGCTGCATGCCGTCGACCATGAGCTTGACCGAGAAGTCATGGAGCTGGTCGAGACTGATCGCTTGCTTGCTCGCGATCTGGTGGCTCAAGTGCGCGAGGCACTGCTTCTGGACGTCGAGCGTGAACTCGTACAGGTCACGCTGCGCAGCAGAGAGCTCGCCACCGACTGGCCACGTGCGCGTGATGTCGCTCACGTAGCCGCCAGCGACTTCGCAGCCTGAGTCGACGAGCACGAGCTCGTTTGGACGAAGCAGATCGCGCTTGGCCAAGTAGTGAATGATCGCCGCGTTCGGTCCCGACCCGACGACGTTCGGGAACGAGTTCCAGAGCGCGCCGTTGCGCTTGCACGACGACTCAAAGTACGACGCAAGCGCGAGCTCCGTCATGCCGGGCGCCGCGTGCTGCATCATGTCGCGGAAGCCCTGGACACCGATCGCAGCGGCGTACCGCATGCGCGCGAGCTCTGCGTCCGACTTGACGAGCCGGAGCTGCTCGACAAAGAAGTTGCCAGCGAAGAACTTGTCGTGGAAGCTCCGTGTCGCTTCGAGGAACGCAGCGGGGTACTTGCCACCGTCCGGCGACATCACGAAGATCTGCTCGAGCTTTGACAGGATCTTCTCGAGCGCGGGCTGGAGCTCCGTGAGCGGGTACGCATCGTCAGCGTGGTACTTTTCGATCGCGCCGTCGCGACCGAGACGCGCGCCGTCCCACTGCTCGCTATGCGCATCACGCGGACGCGTGAAGAGGATGAACGAGCACTTTCCGTCTTGCGCTTTGAGCAGCACAGCGTGCGCATCAGGCTCCTCAAGACCCGTGAGGTACGAGAAGTTTGAGTTCTGACGAAACTCGTACGGGATGTCGTGCGTCATGAACTTTGTCTCGGCCGCGTTCACCTGCGTGTGTGTGCGTCAGTATAAGTAGATGATAGGTGTTCATGATGTGAGTCTCTTCGTGATGCGTGTGGGCGATGCAAGCAGAGCAGGACGACGATTCCGGTGGTGGACGTACAATGAGCGCCGAGTTGGGCGGCAAGACTGCAAAGAGCTTCTCGCGCCGGCGCTGGAACTCGGTCGCCGGGAGTCCTGCATTAGCGATGCATGGAGGTTATGTGAGCAGAGCAGGCAACAGTTGAGCTCAAGACGCTCGATGAAGACACGTGTGACGGACCTGGCAGCAGACATCCTGGCTCAATTGCAAACGGGTTGAGCGGCGCAGATTTGTCGTCGTCTGCGAGCCCGAGTGCAAACGCAGACTTTGAGTACGCGCGCACACCGCCGCTCTTGCCGACTGCAGCTGCGTGGGCGTTCACAGCAACGACGGACGACGCAGCTCGTGTCGTCGCGCGGAGCACACTGCGCATGGATCCGAGCATCTTGACGTCAATGATGTTCGATGATGAGCAAACTGGGTCGTGAAATCATTTGGAATTTGTATAAGTGGGGCTCATACTACACGTCTGATAGTGAAATAAATAAGGAATCCCAAGTATAGTTCGGTACACAAAAAGGCTTGTTTTCTGTATGTGGAAATAATTTTGAATCTAAACTTTGATTAGATGTGAAATATTTGAGGGCATCACATTGGTTGGCTGGTGGTTGGCTAGCCAAAGAGCGCGTTGCTATCAAAAGCAGCATTCTCGTCAAGCGCGCGCTCGATCACCGCCTGCCGACGAGAACGAGAAGAGAGAGAGCGTCGCTTGTGTGTGTGTGTATCGACAGCACGCACGTCGCGCTTCGCTCTAGTCACAGCCACAGCAGCAGCAGCAACGTCCACAGCGAGTTGAGAGAGCAGCCGCGTCGCGCGCGACAACACTTGCCGTCAAGATGCCGCAGCATGAGCATATGGAGATGCACAAGAAGCGCCACGGCGTGCGCATGGACGCCGTGGAGAAGAAGCGCAAGAAAGAAGCGCGTGAAGTGCACCGACGCTCGCAGTTTGCGCAGAAGGTGCACGGTCTTCGCGCGAAGCTGTACAACCAGAAGCGCTTCAAGGAGAAGGCGGCGATGAAGAAGACGCTCGCGCTCCACAACGAGCGCACGAACAAGCACGCGAACGACGACAACATCCCAGACGGCGCAGTGCCGTCGTACTTGCTCGACCGTGAAGGCGTGTCGCGCGCCAAGGTGCTGAGCAACACCGTGAAGCAGAAGCGCAAGGAGAAGGCAGGCAAGTGGGACGTGCCGATCCCAAAGGTCAAGCCGATCGCCGATGACGAGATGTTCAAGGTCCTGCGCTCGGGCAAGCGCCGGAACAAGGCGTGGAAGCGCATGATCACGAAGGCGACGTTCGTGGGCGAGAACTTCACGCGCAAGCCGCCAAAGTACGAGCGCTTCATCCGTCCGAGTGCGATGCGCTTCAAGAAGGCGCACGTGACGCACCCGGAGCTCAAGACGACGTTCCAGCTCGACATCCTCGGCGTGAAGAAGAACCCGCAGAGTCCGCTCTACACGCAGCTCGGTGTGATCACAAAGGGCACAGTGATCGAAGTGAACGTGAGCGAGCTCGGGCTCGTGACGACGTCTGGCAAAGTCGTCTGGGGCAAGTACGCGCAAGTTACGAACGTCCCGGAGAACGACGGCTGCATCAACGCAGTGCTGCTCGTGTAACCTCTCGCTACCTCTGTCACTTGTCATTTAGATCTATCTCTTCCATCCTTTGCCTTCTCGTCACTGCGTCTTCATCTCCTTCTCTGTCTCTTGCCATTGCTCTGGAGCTACTCGCATGCGTCGCTCTCTCGCAGTCGGGAGTGCTCATGAGCCACTGACTGATTGAGTAGGTCGCCACGGCAACACTGTCAGACCAGCGCAGCTTGTCTAGCTAGTACTCGCTCATGACCGCATCCACATCGTCAGCGTCGTCACACGCCAGAACCCAAGCAGCGCGCGTGTTCGTGCACAGATCCAAGCATTCGTTCGTTCATTCAATCGAGAGCGTGCGTGCAGTCGCCTACGTACGACGCACGTGCACTGCTACAGTCGATCTGCCATCCTCTAGTTCTCGTACCGCTCAATGAGACCGACGTACGCGAGGCCGCTGTCTGCGCACGCGGCCAAGAGCGCGTACTTGCCGCCCTCCTTCTGCAGCTTGTTCGACGCCGTGTTCACTAGTCGGCTGCCAGTCGCGCCGAACGGGTGGCCGAGCGCAAGCGAACCGCCCCACGTGTTGAGCTTCTCGTCTGGGACGCGGCCGACCGCCTCGTCAATGCCAAAGAGCTCTTTGCAGTGCTTCGCGTCCGCGAGCGCGTTCAGGTTCGCGAGCACTTGACCAGCAAACGCCTCGTGGATCTCAAAGTACGAGATGTCGTCGAGCTTGAGGTTGTTCTTCGCGAGGATCTTCTGGATGCCGTACGCTGGGCCGAGGAGCAGGTCCTCAAACGGGTCCACAGCGACGTACTCCCAGTCCTTCAGGATCGACTTGGGCTTGTACCCGAGCTCGAGCGCCTTGTCTTCGCCCATGATCAGCGTCGCCGCAGCGCCGTCAGTCAAGAACGACGAGTTCGCAGCCGTGTGCGTGCCGTGCGGCTTGATGAACGCAGGCTTGAGCGTCGAGATCTTCTCGAGCGTCGAGTTCGGGTTGATCCCGTTCTCCTCAGTCGTGCCCTTGTACGACACAATCTCGCCCTTGTACTTGCCCTCCTGCTGCGCCTTGAGCGCCTTCTGGTGCGCCGCGACCGAGTACACGTCCATCTCGTGGCGCGTGACGCCAAAGCGCGTCGCAAGACGGTCGCTCGACGAGCCCATGATCTCGCGCGTGTGGAAGTTCTGGATCGCAGGTGCCTCTGGCGCAAAGTCCTTGAGCTTGATGCCCTTGAGGAGCTTCAGAACGCCCGGCAGGCCGCCCTTCATCGCCTTGTTCGCGTTGATCAGGCGCTCACGAAGCGGCTTCGAGAACCGGATCGGGACGTCCGAGAACGTCTCGACACCGCCAGCGAGCACAATGTCGGCCTTGCCAGCCATGATCTTCTCCGCGCCCGTCGTGATCGCCTGGCTCGACGAAATGCACGCCTGCGTGACCGTGTGCGCTGGCACGCCCTTTGGCACGCCGGCACCGAGCGCCGCCTCGCGC
Organism: Pythium guiyangense; assembly: GCA_003730235.1. Taxonomy (NCBI): domain Eukaryota; phylum Oomycota; class Peronosporomycetes; order Pythiales; family Pythiaceae; genus Pythium; species Pythium guiyangense. The sequence continues at coordinate 280,852 of QXDM01000017.1, read as the reverse complement.
GCAATGTTCGACGTGCGCACTTCCTGGATGACCGTGCCCGCGAGGACGTAGTCGATCTGCGCCGGGTCGAGCGCCGCCTTGTTGATCACGCCCTTGAACGCGTCGCGGAGCATGTCGTACGCAATGACGTCCTTGTAGAGCGTGCCCGACTTGGCGAACGGGAGACGCACGCCTTCAACCACAACGACGCGGCGCTGCGCAGCGGTTGCGCTGAACGCGCGCGCGTGGCGAAGGAGGCTCGAGCGGCTGCGGGTCGTCGCAAACATGATCGGTAGCGATGTGTTGGTGCTTGTGCACGGAAGCTCGAGACGCAGAATGCCACGATGCGAAGATGGCTCGCGACGCAAGCTCTCGTCTGAAAAGCTCTCTTCGGATTCTCAGTCACGTCTTGACGTGCGGCGGCTTGTGTTACATAGCACTATGGTGTTTATACAGGTTTTGTTTGTCGTTGTAAAAGAAATGTTGAGATGCAAATACAAAAATGAAGATCGATTGTTGTTATTGAAAGGAAAGCGAAGTATGGGGCAGCAGCAGTACACGAAAAGAGACACGTCGCGGAAAACCTCTGAAAGATCGCAAACGAATGGCAATGACTGAATGTGCTGCTTGCACGATGCAAGCGCGCGTACGCGCACAATGTTGTCAACGCGTCTACATACACATCACTTCGACGTACTTCTTGTGAGTACAAGTGGCGTCGCTCGCTGTGATGTCTGTACTACATGCTGCGCTGCACTCGACGGTTGTGCTTGAAGTATTCACGTCGGAATATGCACAAAATATTGACGTGCAATCCGCAATCTCACGAGTCACGTCAAGATGCCAAACGTCACTTGGCAACAACATCTCCACATACAACACCAGCAGCACCATCAGCAACAGCAGCAACAGCATCTGCGTTGGTTGCCGTGCACGACCAGCTAGCGCCATGTGAGACGTGCAGGTGCTGCTGTTTATGCGTCGATGGCAACCCGAGCCGTCCATTAAGGTCGCAAACAACTCCGAGTTCTCCATACAAGCAAAGCAACGCGGCAGCAGCACTTGCACACGTTCATGAACGACTTGTGTGAAGAGGTACGGAACTGCAGCTCTGCAGTTGTTATGCATTGAGTGCATTTATGTGTATGTTGTTACTGTCGCTGCTTGTGTATGTGAAGAGCATCTCGTCGCTGAGTCTTGACGAGAGCGAACCGCGTGCACTCTGGAGGAAGCGCTCGCCTGCACATGTGCGCAACATCGTATGTGCAGATAGCCACGCCAAGTGAGCGAGCTGCATGCAGCGGTTGCGTCACTCCGTGCAATCATGTCCGCGCTGGCTTTGCAAGAGCAGTTGCCCACACGATCCTGTGATCACAAGCGGCGGCTTGAATCGCTTCCAACGACACGCCTTGCGCAGCGCTCATCTGTCGTCACTCGATAGAGCATGCACAGATACATACTCGTCATCGCAGTGATGCACTACAGCTCGCCTCTAAGAGCTGTAACAAGCAAGTGCAATGTTCAAACGAATGAAGCCAAAAGGCAACTTTTCCATACAGAGTGTTGATCAATGTAGCCATTTCGAGTGTCTATGGTTTGATGGACGAAGTCGATGCTGGCGCGCAGCCGCCTGTGATCGCCCAGCACCGCGTCTCGTCAAACATGCTGAGCAAGTTCACGAGCGTCGACCATGCGAGCGCGAACGCGAGGTACGCGACTGTGACAATGCCCATGGTATTGCTCTTGCCTCCGTAGCGCTTGAGCTCCTGTGTTTGTTCTTTTTGCTTGGGCAGGAGCGGCAAGAAGCACAATGACACGAGCTTCATGCCGTAGCAGATGCAGATCGTGATCGTGACGTCGCGCCGCACGTCGGTCGTGTCCCGCATGATATCGCCGACCCAGACCTGGAAGTGCGAGTTGATGATCTTTGCAGCCGTGCGGCCGAATGGACTCGCGAGGTTCGACGTCATCGTGAGGAGACCGTACAGTGCGCCTTCGTAGCCCTCTTCGATGAGCTCCACGACGACGTAGTTTGCGACGATAAAGCGCACGCCGTCTGGGATGTAGCCGACGATCGGCACGCCGAGCCAGAACCACTGGTTCCGCACGATGTCCCACGTCGTGAGCATCGTCATGAACGCGTCGATAATCACGCCGACGACGACTGTGGTCGCGATGCTGAAGCGCCAGTTCCAGTTCAAGCCAAACTTGCCCGTGAATCCGAGCGTCGCGGCGTACACGAGCGTCCCGACGATCGCCATCACGCTCGAGTTGAACGGCGTGGCGTGGACCCAGTGGAACTTGATCGTGCTGCTCGACACGATGTTGAAGTTGTTGAAGACGCCCGAGAAGAACTTGTACGCTGCGATCTGGTACACTGCGCGCTGCTGGATGACGGCCCAGAAGCGGCGCATGTACGCGCTGAAGCGTCTCGTAGCTACTCGCTCTTCGCGCAGGAACACCCACGTGATCGGCACAAGCGGGACGCAGCAGCACGCGAGGATGAGCATCATCTGCGGAAAGCTCAGTGAGAAGTCGAACTCGCCGCCGTACTCTTCGCCGTTGAACGCGAACGCGACCACAAGACTCCCGAGTGCGTTGAACGCCATGCGGACGCTGTGGATCGCTGCCTGAATCTGGCCGCGCGTCGCAAGCGGCTCGCGCTGTGCATACTCGACGACCATGGCGTCTGCCGAGACTTCTGCGATGAGGTACCCAAACGCTGCGAGCATCATCGGGACGACAAACTTGCCAGCGGTATTTGGTGCGTTCTTGTTGATCGTAGCTCGCTGCACATCGGTCCACTGCGCTGGATCGCTGAAGTGCATCGACGGATCGCCGTAGTACGGCGGAGGAATGGCGAGCGTCGCCATGTAGAAGAGCATGAGGCAGCAGAAGACCCAGCCAAGGATCATGTACGGACGGCGACGGTAGCCGAAGATCGGGAAGCAGTCCGAGATGATCCCGAAGAACACCTTGAACGACCATGGGAGCTGAACCAAAAGCGTAGCGGACACGACGATCGTGCCCTCTGCATTGAGGTATCCTTGGAGCACAGGGTAGATCACGCCTGGCAGCACGCCGCTGACAAGTCCAACTGCCGCAAACTGTGCAAGCAAGCCGATCGACTCTCGCGATTGAAGCGCCGGTGGCTTTCCGCTGCGCAGTGCGCCGTTCTCGAGCTCTTTGGCAGCATGTCGGTCCACGGACTGGTAACACGCTTCTGTGCTGCTGCAACTATCGCTGTTGCTGGCAGTGTGGAGCGGACTCAGCAGTGCCTGCGACTCGGCATCTTCGAGCGATGCGCGCATGAGCGTCTCTCCGGGGCTATGTGAAAACTTGTGTCGCTTCCTGCTTCTGAAGCAGTCCAAGCAAGCCAGCGACGAGAGCAGACTGACTGCCAGTCGATCTCTCTCTTGCATCATGCTGCGGTTGCCGCTGCTGCGATCGATACGGTCCTTGCATGAGCACACGCAAGGACAGGTTCGCACACACACACGCAACGTCCATCGGACAAACACACGACATTAGTCACGAGCGATTACAAGGCAGCGTATCATCATCGGATGTGTCTCTCGGTGCTGCTGCTGTTGTCCGACGACGACGGCGACGATCGCCGTGATTGACTGAGTGAGTCGAGCCAGTACGTTGCGGTAGCAATGACAAGAGAGATCGCTACGGACTTGGTCGTGGAGCCTGAGATCTGCGTCGCCGTCACAGCAGCAGCAGCAGAGGTCGCGCCAAGCGAGTGTTAGCAGATCGCGCCAGTGCGCTTTCGCTCGCGCATGCTCCGGCTGTTGTGCTATGTGTGTGCTAGAGAGCAAGCGAGTAGGAACAATCGCCATCGGACAAGCTCGTGAAGCCGCCATTGTCTGTGTCCTGACGTCCGATGTGCATGTGCTCGTGACGACTGCCCAGCCGGCTCTGAGCTCGGTCGAGACAAAGCGAATGAACGAACGAGTGACCCGCACGGGTTATCGGAGACTTTAGTCGAAGTGTTAGTCAGCGTATTCGGCATGTGAGTGGCGTCCACCAGTGTTCCGAGAGCGCGAGCGTAGTCCTCGCATCGAGGACACGGGAGGCATTTGATCCCCTCTCGACTTGGAAGGTGCACGACAGCATTCGTGCTTTGAGACGGCTCAGCTATCCTCGTGAGCACGAGTCCCTCGTGTCGCTACGCCGGCTTGACAGACGGCGCCAAGGCACAGACCCTCGCATTCCGACTCGCACATAAGCACACACACAAGTCTCGCTCTTCGTCGAGCAGATCGCCGTCGTCGGAGCAAGGATTGCCTGCACCATCAAAACAACGTCGTCGTCGGACAAGTGTACTGTATTTGTTCGGTTATATGGTCTACAGGATCTATTCAAGTGCGCATGTACGATTTAGCTTCACTTAATACACTTTTCAAACGTATTTGCAGTGCGTATTTACAAAACAAACAAAACGCATACTTATACGAAACACACACAGTACAGAGTCGCCTTACCATTTGACAAGCAAACCAAGCAACTGCGCGCACTTGCAGCCACCAGGAGCACGCGCACAGGCACCAAGCGTCTCGAGCGCGAGCGGTTCACTGTTGGCTCCCGACCGATCACATGATCAAGCGCAAACACGGCCGTCTGCAGCTGCGGACCAGAGGAATTGCGAGGGAGGGAATGGTGGCTTGCGCTGACGGCAGATGCACGACTGGTGTGCTCATTCCTTGACTTGCCAGCGAGCCTGCAGGTGCGACCAAACCTCTTCGACGGCCTCTCGCTCGCTCGCTCATTCTCGACTCGCATCGCTCAGCATGGCGGCTGTGCTCACTGACGGTATGGCAACAACGCCGAACATCCAAGACAAGTACCTCACGCTCAAGTCTCCAGATGTACCACCACCACCACCACCACAGCCAGCTGAGCTCGAGAACGGCGCGATCCGAGCTGGCGAACCGATCAAAATCTTCTCGCGAGCGTCAATTGGTCTACTCGCGCAATACGCTGGCGTCGGACTCGTCGGCGGCGTGTTGCCTGGCGTGATCTACCCTGTGCTCCAAGGCTACCTCAACGCAGAGGGCACGATCGTCGTGTCTGCGACCGTGCTCGTGCAACTGCCGTGGTCGTACAAGATGTTCTTCGGGATCATCTCGGACTGCTTCCCGATCTTCGGCTACCGTCGTCGCCCGTACATGATCTTTGGCTGGGTCTTCTGCTGCATCATGCTCTTCCTCATGGCCGGCTTGCACGTCCCTGCGCCGTACTACTCGGACCCGGCGCTCCGGACCATCAATGCCAAGCTGTACACCCCAGAGCAGAAAGCAAGTCTCAACGCCGCTGCACCTGACGCTGCAGGCAAGTACGTCGTGCCGATGATGCTCGCGTCGTTCGGGTACCTCATCGCAGAAGTCTCAGCAGACGCCATGGTCGTCGAGTTTGCGCAGCGCGAGCCACTCGCGACGCGCGGTCGGATCCAAACGGCCGTGTACGCAGTCAAGACGGCGTTCAATGCGATCGCAGCGATCGCAGTTGCGTTCGCGTTCAACGGCGAAGAGTACGGCGGCGAGTTCGACTTCTCACTGAGCTTTCCGCAGATGATGCTCATCCTCGCGTGCTGCTGCGTCCCGCTCGTGCCGATCACGTGGCTGTTCATGGAGGAGACGCGCACGACGCGCATTCCGTTCCAGCTGTACATCAAGTCGTTCTGGGAGCTGCTGCAGCAGCGCGCGGTGTACCAGATCGTCGCGTACAAGTTCTTCTCCGGCGTCTTCAACAGCTTCAACATCGTGTCATCGAGCAACATCAAGCTCTACTGGGTCCACGTCACGCCGTTCAACAACAGCATCATGGCGATCGTCGGGCAGGTGTTCTACGCCACGACGCTCGCACTCACGGGCAAGTACGGGCTCCAGTGGAACTGGCGGTACATCATCATCATCACTATGGTCTCTGCGCTCTCGATCGACGCGTTCATGACGATGCTCACGGTCTGGAACGTCGTGCGGAACCAGTGGTTCTGGCTCGGTGTCCCCGTGCTCGAGTACCTCCCAGATGGCATTCGCTTCATGGTCGCGACGTACTGCGTCGTCGAGCTCGCAGAAGAGGGCTACGAAGGTGCGCTGTACGGCCTCCTCACTGCGACGACGAACCTCTCGACGCCGTTTGGTCGCTCGATGTCGAAGATCATCAACGCGCAGTTCAAAGTCTGGCTCCAGGACATCCAAGCCGACACGACCGACGTGCGGCGCGACGTCACGATCACGATCTGGATCTGCTACGGCATGAAGCTCCTTTCGCTCTGCTTCTTGCCGCTCCTGCCCAAGCAAAAAGAAGAGACGCGCGCGCTGCGTCGCACTGGCGGCAAGAGCAAGACCATGGGCATCGTCACGGTCGTGTACTTGGCATTCGCGCTCACGTGGTCGACGATGATCAACCTCATGAGCATGTACGACCGCACAAAGTGCTGGAAAGTCACTGGCGGCTGTGCGCCAAAGCGCGTCTAAGCGAGTATTTGAGTAAGGACAAGTGAAGTCCATTGATTCTATCACTCCAGAGCTACTTGCGTGACTAGAGTTGTGTTGTGAGGTCATGCGCTTGCTGTCGTTCGCTCTTGTTGGACTCGACCGACTTGAGAGATCGAACTTGGATGTAGGCCAGTCGAACGGATCAAGGCCAATGAAGAGCGATCAAGTCCTTCATTTGTCAGGAACATACTCGACCAGAAGTGATCAAGTATATCTCGACGCACTGTGCCGAACACCTCGACGTAGTCGTCTTCGTCGCCATCGTCGATCTCCTTGCCACGATCCGCCATGACCTCGATCCATCGAGTAGGACTTGAATCGACTATGTGGTGAGAACACACTGGATTGTTGATAGTGCGAAAATTGAGGTCATTATTCGCCCGCTTTAAGCTTGAATCCATTATGCGGTGAGAATACTTGCAATGGCGGATAGTGCAAAAATCGAGGGCAACGCTCCGCCATCGATCGATACCATTGATACCATTCAACAAGCACGACAAGCACGACGACGACGATGCTCGCGGCCGCCGTCTCTAGCCAGCGCCTCGCTGCGCAGCTCGCGAAGCGCGATGGCGCGCACCTCCTGTCCCGTGCGTTCGGGTACGTCTTTACGCGCTCGCTATCTCGTTGTCGTCGCTGGATATGGTGCTGCAATGCGATCAAATGTGTCGAGACAACGCTCGTCGCTGTTGTTGCCACTTGTTGCAACCAAGTGTGTGTATCACGATCGCTGCGCGCGGTGCACACCGACTTGGACACAACGATCCAAGTACTCACTGTCTGCGATGCCTCTGATGTTGTTTGCTGGTCCGACCGCACACCAGTCACCGCGTGAACATGGTGCTCAAGCAGGACGTTGCGAACCTCGGGTTCCGCGGCGAGGAAGTGAGCGTGAAGGCTGGCTACGCACGCAACTTCCTGTACCCGGAGAAGCTCGCAGTGTACGCGACGGAGACGAACCTCGAAAAGTACAAAGTGAACAAGGAGTCCGTGGACGAAGTCGGTGTGGAGAAGGAGCGCGCGCTCAAGCAGGTCATTGCGCGCCTCACGAGCGTCGAGCTCGTGTTCAAGCGCCACACTGCGGCAAAGGGCGAGCAGTCGCTCCACAGCTCGGTCACGTACGTTCGCATCTGTTGTGCTGACGCTCAGGCGCTTCTCGATGCTGACCGCTCGCTCGCTCGTCTGTGCGTGTGACAACGCGACTGCAGTGCGCAGAACATCTCGGACATGTTAGAAAAACAGCACGGCATCATCGTCGGCGTCGCACGTGTGGTGCTCCCGACCCCGATCAAGGTCCGTCGTGCAGTCTGCGCTCGTGGCTCGTGACTCGGGTTTGTTGCGCTCGTCAACAGATCTGGATCAAGTGACAGTGTGATGCGCCGCTTTGCTTCCTTCCTCTCAGACGCTCGGCTCGCACACGGTGAAGATCCGCGTGGACGACGAGATCGAGGCCGAGTACGCAGCGGCTGTGGCTGCGGCGGCTGAAGGCGAGACGCCGGTGGTCGCAGCGACTCCGGACGCGGCTGACGACGACGCGTCGACGACGAAGGGCGCTTCGAAGAAGAAGGAGGTGAAGCTCCAGGTGCTCGTGACGAGACGGTAAATGCGCAGACGCGAGCGTCTGCTGCTGCGGTCTTCAGTACATACACGTACTCGCTGAGCTGCAGCAGTCGTAGTAGCACTCGTAACTCGCTGACATGCGCACAACGCGCGTCGACTCAATACACGCCGCTCGTTCGCTCGCGCAGTCGCTCGCTCTTGTGGCTTGCGCGTGCGTGCGAGCGCTCTCTCATAGACGAGCTGCTCTTGGTCGAGGCGTTCTTGCATGTCGTCGTTATTGAGTGCTGTGTGCCCCTACGACAGCAGAGCCATGCCATGACACGTGACTGCAGCCACGGACCTAAACCATCAAGTCTGCTGCTACTCGAGTCGATCGCTCGAGTCGATCGCTTGCGCGCCATGACTATCCGAGTTGACGAGATGTGGCGGGATGAGGCGACGACCGTCACTCTTGGCATCGCCACTTGAACGTCCTCGTCATCGAGTTGCCTCCTCACTCGCGAATTGGACGACGACAACGTAAAGCGAGGACGATGCGCGCGAGCACCCGGACGGCAGCGAAGAAAGCGACTGCAAAGGTTGCTGCGAGCGCGCTCAAGAAGAAACCTGCAGCGACTACGACGCAGCACATTCAATGGCGCGGCAAGCGCATCACGCTCTTTGGTACCGACGACTGCTCTGTTGCTGTCTCTTGCAATGCGTTGTCGTCTCACACACTGTCATTGCTGGCTTGCTTGTGTGTGTGTGTGTGACGCAGAGTCGAAAGTATACGAGCTCATCTCGACGGTGCGTATCGCAAGCGCGCCATTGTTTCCTCACGACACTCACCGAGTCACTCACTCACATGCGTCTGCTGCTGCTTTACAGATCCCAGAAGGCAAAGTGAGCACGTACGGCGGCGTCGCAAAGGCGCTCAACTCGGGTCCACGACCAGTTGGCCAGGCGCTGCGAGTACGTGCTGTTGTCTTGGCACTCTGCACGATTGTATGCCTATCAATGCACTCACTCGCTTGCTCTTGCACACAACAACAGAAGAACCCGTTCGCACCGCAAGTGCCGTGCCACCGCGTGGTTGCTGGCTCGCTCACGATCGGAGGCTTCAAAGGTGCGCGAGTCTTGCATATGCGGTTGCTGCGAGCCCCCAGCGCACTCACAGACACACATGCGCGTTGCTCAGGCTCTGTCGGTGAAGACTCGGCGCACATTTGCGAGAAGCGCACGCTGCTGACGCAAGAAGGCGTGACGTTCACAGACGATCTCAAGGTCCGAACTGCGCACTTGCTCATTGCCTCTGCCACTGTCTACTACGCTCGTCACTGACACGCTTGGCGTTCATGCGTGCTGCTCGTAGGTGAACGAGTCGTGTCTCCACTCGTTCTGAGCTCGTCGACACCGTCACGTGCTCGTACAACTTGTACTATCGAATCCACTGCGCGCTGCTCCTCGAACACATGAATGTATGAATGAAGCGCTGTCTATGTCTATTGCCCATGCCTTGGCGTCGCTCAGAGCTTGTCTGTTGGCTGGAGGTACCGCCACTGTCCGACTGGGAGCTTCCCGAGCTTGATCCCGCCAATGCGCACGCGCTTGAGCGCCACCACGCGCATCCCGACGTGCTCGCACATACGCCGAATGTGCCGGTTCTTGCCTTCTGTGAGCACAACGCGAAGCTGATTTGCGTTCAGGACGTCGACCGACTTGGCGCGGTACGTCACGCCTTCGTCCGACGTCACGCCGGCGCGGAGCTGCGCGAGTTTGTGCGCAACGTCGCGCGCTGCGCCGTCGCCTTCGAGGATCGCGTCGACGCGCACGAGGTACTCTTTCTCAATGCCGCCGCGCGGGTCGAGGATCCGCTTGGCGATCGTCCCGTCCTGCGTGAAGAGCAGCACGCCGGTCGAGTTGACGTCGAGGCGACCGCAGACCGCCATCTTCCAGAGGTTGATCGGCTCGTCGAGCGTCCCGCGCGGACGCGTCTTGTTGAGCTCGCGGCACTCGTTCGCAACTGTGAGGAGCTTGATCGCAGGCGTGTGGTCGCTCTCGGGCTGCGAGCTCACGTACCCGAGCGGCTTGTTGAGCACGACCGTGACTTTCTTGTTCTGATGCCGCTGTGCGCGAAAGTCAAGCTGCACGTCGCTGTCAATCGGCACTTTGAGCCAGTCGCCGCTCGTCTTCTCGCCATTTACGAACACCGAGCCTGCTTGAATGTAGGCGTCGGCTTCGCGGCGCGAGCACATGCCGCGCTGTGCCATGAGCTTCGCAAGGCGGATCATGCCGTCGTCATTGTTGTTGTTGTTGTTGTTGTTGTTGTTGTCGCTGCTTGGCGCTGGTGGGTCGCTGCGCTTGCTGCCGTTCCCGTCGCTACCGCCACCACTGTCACTGTGCTTACTGAGCACTGTGCGCGAGCAGTGGACAAAGCGCTGCGAGCATGGCGTCTGCGTCCATGGCGCACCGAGGCGTCTCGACCAGAGCGTGAGCATGTTTCTTGGAAGCGAAAATGAGTGGCCGCGTCAGGCTCAAAATACGTTAGTGAAGAAACTGAGGTGATAACCATCATGAGCGACGTCCTTGGACTAACTCGATCTCGTCGTGACGCGAGGAGCAAGGACGACGAGCATCGCACGCAGAGAGGCAAAGAGCATGTGAATGCATTCGTTGGTCGCTCGATCGGATCGTAGCGCAGTGTCTACACTGTCGTCAGCTCGACGCGACCTCATACAATAGTGTAGACGTCTCGAGACTCGATCCGTCGCTTGCGCACGGCTTATCGCACCTGCGGCTGGTACTCGTCGAGCTTGTCGAGCAGCGTCTTGGAGTAGTGCGGCGAGTAGTACTCGACAATCTCGGGCGGGTAGCAGTTGTTGATCTCGAGGATGTACTCCGTGAGCTTCCCACCTGCTGCCTCGCTGAGCTGCTGGAGGAACTCGAGCCCACCGTTCTGCACGAACGACCGGCGTGCTTCGAGGTCGTGCGGCAGCATCTGGGCAAACTGCTTGAGGATGTACTTCTGGACTTTCATCGGTGCGTCTCGCAGCAACGGCTGCAGCGCTTGCAAGTGCGTGCATTTGGCGAGGATGCTCTTGAGCGCGCGCTTCGCTTTCGTCTTGAGATCATCGGAGCTGTTGGGGTGGATGATGCACGCGAGCAAGTGGCGCAGCACGTCGGCTTCCGCAATCGCGCGCGAGTGATCTGGTGTGTGACGGCCGATCTGTCCGAGCGTCCACGCTGCAGCAGCCTTGATGTGGTCCTCTGGCTCCGAAACGAGCGTGTTCTTGACTGGCGTGATGCCCTTTGACGTGATCACTGCGAGCGCGAGTGTCTCGGAGAACGCCGAGATGTACCCGATCGCCATGATACCAGGCAGTTTGTTGTTGCCGGAGGCTTCAGCGATGTAGTCCACGAGCGCGGAGGCCCCGCCGGCGTTCATGATCAGCTTGGCGAGCTCTGGCGTGTGCTTGGCGATCTCGCGGATGCACGTGGCGGCGTTCTTGCGCACGGTGTGGTCGATGTCCTTGAGGTTGTAGAGGATGTTCGGGAAGATCTCGGCCTCGACGACGATCTCTGCGAGGTCGACCGAGTGCTTTGCGATCTGAGCGAGGCAGCTGCAGACCTGTCGCTTGAGCTTTGCGTCCGGGTGCTGAATGAGCGGCGCCAAGTACGCGACGGTGCCCGGGTCCACGACAGCTTGTGCGAGCTCCGGCGAGTGCTTTGCAAGGTCGCCGAGCGCAGACGCCGCGACGCGCTTGAGCGCCACTTCAGGCTCTTGGATGCACAGAACGAGCAGCGGGACTGCACCGGCGTCCACGACGTGCTGTGCGAGCTCTGCAGTGTGCTGCCCAATGTACCCGATCGCCCACGCTGCAGCTTCTTTCACAGTCGGATCGAACTCTTCGAGGCATGGTACGAGCGCCTCAAGTGCACCCGAGTCGACGACTGCTTGCGCGAGCTCTGGCGAGTGCTTCGCCACGGCGCGCAACACGAACGCCGCTGCTTTCTTGTAGAATCGGTTCTGCTCCGAGAGCGAGTAGACAAGTTGTGGGAGGATCTCGTTCCCGACGACTGCTTCGGCGAGGTCGTCGCTGTAGTTTGCGAGTCGTCCGAGCGCGAGTGCAGCAGACTGCTGGATGCTCGGGACATTGTCGAGCAAGAGCGGCCGGAGCAGTTGCATCACGCCGGCGTTCTGCATCACTTCGATGTTCTGCGGCCGCGACGCTGCCTCTGCGACAGCTTGCACGAACGTCACGCGCGCTTTTTGATAGACCTCAAAGTGCTGAAGCACAGACGTTGACGCCATTGTAGCGGAGTTGCTGTTGCTATTGCGTGTGCGCGTCTGGAGTGCTCAAGCGTCTGGAGCGCGACGTCGGGCGTGCGCGTTGTTCTTGGGCGAGAAGAAGGCGATTGCGCTTGTGCAGCACGGGCTGCCAACTCACAGCTCAAAATGGCTACAACCGCGAGCGGACAGACGCAGGTGCGTTTGAACAGCGCGATGTAATGGCGCACGGACGCAAGCACCGGAGCGGACATGACCGCTCCACTTCCAGCAGCTCTTGGCTCGCAAACGCATCCGTTCGACCGGAGGACCAGAGGACTGCAACGCATAGGCTATTCTTGAAGTGGCTGCATCGTAGACGCCCGCCGACGCTCATTTACGCCCTCCAACACCCGCCGACACTCTATAACGCCCTCCAACACTCATAGACGCTCATCGTTCGGCCGACTGCAGTCGCTCGCTGCGAAGCTCCGCAAAAGGCGTGGCACTTGATCGAGCGCATGATGGCTGTATGTCTCGAGACGAAGCGCAGGCGTGCTCATCAAGGTCGACAGTCGTGGATCTGCACCACGTGCGCGAAGACACTGCCGTCTCTATCAAGCGTTGTCATCTAGATGCACAAGACGTCCAGGTCGTTTGCGTTGTCGAGTCCACGCGCAGCGTACGCTTCGTCCATCAAAGCCGCGGTCGAGTCTATCGGACATCTGACGATCGCATTGTTCGCATCGAGTTCGCGCGATCCCGAAGCTCACACTGTACCTGCTCGCCTGTGATCCGACAAAGCGCCATGCCTGCGCTTCCGGAGCTCTGCTAGCGCTCGTCGTCGTCGTCCATGCCATGGACTCCATGGTGCTCGTGCGAGGCCGACACTACTCTGCTGTCGATGCTGCGCTTGTGTACGTCTGGAGGCAGCGCACGGAGCGACCTGCGCTCCGATCGCACGTCTTGCCGACCGTTCAGATCGGACGGCGCCATCAGGTGGCCTGTCGTGATGGACGACTTGGACGACGACGAGAGTGCGTTTGAACTCTGCGTGACTCGTCCATGGCGGTACTCATAGACATACGCTGACATTGTTCATATACTAGTACTAGTACGCTCTGCGCTTCGCTACGGCTCTGTGCTCCACGTGATCACGAGTGCGAGTGCGACCCAAGCCACTTGAACCAGCGCACTCCTGCTCACACTAGCAGCACTGGCGCTGCTTGACGGCTGCGATGTGCCAGAGGCGCCTTCGGCTCCAGTCTCGACCGATGAGCTGGACACGGTCTCTCCTGGCACGCGCGCTGGTACACTCAGCTTGGTGCACGAAGGTGCGCCAGTTGTCTTGCCTGTGAACGAGACGCGCTTGGCGCGCGCGTCGTCGTCGGAGCCACCGCCAGCGATGCTCACGCCTGTCAAGTTGTGGCTCGCATCGACGCAGACCCGGCCGATCGCGCTCGGCGATGCACTGATCTGCGAGCTGATGGACTCGCCGCGGAACAAGATCGCGCCAGAGCTCATGGACACGAGTGAGAGTATGTCGCTCGTCCAGAGCGCGCCGAGCTCGACTTGGATGCCGCCCGTCTTGTGCGTCGTGAGCGACACGCTCGAAGCGACGATCGCGCTCCTGGCAGCCGCGATGAACACGGTGCCTTCGCCACTGTTGGCGATCTGCAGCACCTCGCCTGCGGGCTTGCTCTCCTTCTGCATCTCTTTCACGCGGACGTTCTCAGCGACGACTGCACCGACCGGCGACGCTTGTGTGAAGCCGACGATCGTCGTGAAGTTGCCTGGCGCCGACCCGCCGGACGCGCTTGGTTTGAGCCGCACTTGCAAGCTCGGAGCACCAGATGCTGGCGCCGCAGCGACTGCGACGACCTCGACTTGATCGAGACGCGCCACGCTTTCGCCAAGCACTGTGATGCGACCAGCGTACGGACCGCCGCTGCTGTACGCGCGCACCTGGTCGACGATCGCAGCTCCAGGTGCAGCAAGCCGGATGTCTGCGCGCACTTGCTCGGCGCCTCCTGTGCGGCGGATCATCCACGTGCGCGCCTTGACATCAGTGACATCACCGTCTCCTTTGTTGCTGCTCGTGCTCACAACTTCGTCGATCGCAAAGCCTGGAGCACCAGTGCTCGCGAACGCGACAACCGGAGCTGTTGGTACTGGCGCACCTGCAGTCGAGTTCTGCTGCAATCGACGTGCGCGGCTTCCGCTCACGGACGCGCCGATGCTCGCGAGGACGTCCTGCTCGATCACGACGTCGCCTGGACCGTCCGAGAAGACTTTGCGCACCGCGTTCTTCTTCCGCAGCGCCAACTCGATGAGGATGTACTCGCCTGCGACTGGCTTTCGCGTCGTCGACACGCTCACGGAGCCGTTGTTGTAGTAGACACCGACCGCCTTGACGACGTCTTCGGAGCTGCCCGAGACTTTGATCTCTGCGGACGACTCGCCAGACGCCAGTGCGGACGGCGCGTGCGAGATGAACACGCGACCGGGGACGTCCAGCGTCAGCTTCTCGAGCTCGACGGCTGCGCTGTTGATCTGCCAGAGACTCGTGAACTTGGCATTCGCTCTTGCGCTCGCGTTTGATTGGACGCCAGGACGCTCGAGCACAGTCGCGTTCTCGCGCGCCAGTGCTGGTGAGATCGCGACACTGAAGCAGACGCAGCAGAGGAGCTGGAGTAATGTAGCGAGCGTCATCGTGCTCGCGGCTTGCTGTGTTATGCTGCTCGCGCTAGACGAGAGGGTGTTGCAGAATGAGCTGGGCGGCGTACGTGTGTGTGTACGTACGTGTGCACGTGTGCATTCGGTGACCGAATGCTGCAGTGCGTGTCCACTGAACGAACGCGCCACTGGCTGTCAACGCAGCGTGGGTGCACGCACGAGACCCGCACTCACTCAGTCACTTGTTCGCTTGATTGCTGGTCGGCGCTGCTTCGAACGACGTCATTACGAGCCTTGCGTCGGTCTCTGCGCGCACAAGTCAGGGTGGTGCTTGACTGGATTCGCGCCGTGCGCGAGCATGTCCAACGACCAGCGTGGTACAGCATACCTACAACGCGGTCGCGGTCAACCGGCCAACCAGTCGATCGATCGATCAACCGATCAGTCACGCGTTCGTACGACGAGGAGCGACCACATCATACTCCGTTGACAAGCCGACGGAACCTCGTGCTACTGCGGTCGAATAGTGTATGTACGTATGTATGTAGCCTCTCACATACTCACCACTTCTTGAGAGCCGGTCGTGTCAGTCTAGACTCTAGACGTGCATTGGGTCGGGTGTTGAGTTGGCCAGAGCTCGGTTGTGCTCGTACAGCCAGCTACCTGTTGTGCACGTCCGTGGCCACGTGCGCGAGCTCGGCTTCGGTCGAGAACGGCGTGGTCTTGAAGAGCGAGAGCAGCGACTCGGACACTGACACGTCGCGCTTCAAGCTGATACCCAGCTGCATGAATGGCAGCACGAACTGACTTGGGGTGCTGAACGGGAGCACGCCCATCGTCTCGTTCGCGACGAGCTTGCGCGTCGGTAGGTCCTTCCATAGCACGGGCGTACTGAATGGTCCAGTGATCACCTCCCACATCGCCACGGCGTTCATCGCGTAGTGGCGCACATTGGCTTGGAACAGCAAGTGTGTCAGCACTCTGTGTAGTGCTTACGCCGGCGCAAAGCGCGACGGGAACTCGTGCAAGTGGTTCACGCTCGCACACGCTTGTGCCCAGCTCTGGAGAACTCCACGTCGCTCGCAACATCGCGGTCTAACGTGTAGTACACTGCGAGGTAGGCGCCGATCGTCTTCTTGAGCGCGTCGGTGTAGAGCTTGCCATACTGCGCGTACTTGTGGATCTGCAAGTTCGCGAGTCTGCGTCGGTGCGTGTTGTACTCAAAGTCGTTCTTGATCGACACAGACGGCGTGTATGTGGATCGCAAGCGGCAAGAGCTGCTGCTCCTGGTCGTTGTTGTAGCAAAGTACCCGGCGCCCGACGCCACGAACTTGGCGCCGTCTGTGGTACTTGGTACTTGAAACGAGTTGGGTGTACCAGGTAGACTGACGATCATTTGAGCTCCAGACTCTCGCGCTCACGACCATCGGAGACATCGGAGACATCGGAGCTCCAGAGACCGATGCTCAGTGTGTGATGTACGCATCCTGACCACGCAACTAGCCAGCACATGCCGTGCATGACAAGCACCGCCCGCAGAACGAGCTACACAAAGTCATGCACAACATCAGCACACACGCTGCTACTGCTGCTGACAGTCGTTCCCTTTGTTTTCTTCACTATCGATTATCAAACCCGAGGGGGACAAGGAACTCGACAAAGTATCTTGCTACTTAGTCACCTTTGAAGGCAAGACTAGCAACACACAAAATATGTTTGCTAGAGCTTTCCTGTGTAACTTGATTGTACCGTAAAAAGAGCACATCATCATTATCGAATTAGAGGAATGAAGTATCGAGAGGCACGACCGTATTTGAATAAACCATAACGTTGTGCCGCATTACATATTTACCGTAAACAATCAAAACAGTGCGATACCATACTAAAAGGTCTCGTAAGAGGTAAAAGGTATTAAACGGATACTCAAAATAACTCTAACTCGACGTTTGCAAAACCACAGGCAAACAACAACTTAGTTATTGAATGCCCGTAAAACACATCTCGAAGGCTTGTTCAGATCTTTGGATATATTGAAAGACATTTTAAAATAGGGAACATGCGAAAACACACAATTACGTGGTTGGAACGGTATACAATGTGGGAGCAGATCCGTGGCCTATAAGTTTTGATCCGTGGCCTATGCGTGGGTGAAGTTTTGTGTAGACCACACAGTTCAAGTCGCTCCGAGTCGCTCGATCTTACCCAGCGTAAAGCAATAGAACACCAACACGTCGTCTCGACTGCTTGCTTGACTGGCTTCTGCTGCTGCTGCTGCTTGACTGGCTTCTGCTGCTGCTGCTGCTTGACTTGCTTCTGCTGCTGCGACGTGAGCGACTCAAGCTTGACTCGTGATCGTGCTCGATGCGCCGCAGCTCGTGCTCGAGCGTCTTGACTGCTTGCTTGACTTGCCTCAAGCGTCTCAAAGGTCGAGAGCCTGGCAGAGTTGCTCGACAGCGCCCGACCACTGTGATACTGTGGCTGACGACTGTGTTGTGGGCTGCTGCAGTCTGCGCTCAGGGCACGAAGCGCGGTTGTGATTCGCGACTTGCTTACACCACCCACAGCGGCGAGCTCTGCTCTGCATGTCCGCGACCTCGAACGCCGACGGAGCTCTCCTTTTTCCTCCACGCCGGCTAAGTGCACGCCTCGGCGACAGGACCTGGACAGCCTGCGTATGTGGTTGCTCTAGGAACCAGTAGCTGGAGAACGTCTCGAGCTTGAGGCGTGGTCGTCGTTGCTCGCTTTCCGCTGTCAGAAGCTCGGATCGAATGCTGTGGGAGCACGGAAGCCCGAAGCAGTTGCGCATGTAGCTGAAGCACGGCGTTGCCGACGACGCGCGCGCTTTCTCAAGCTCAAGGCGCACTATCGCCAGCGCTTTGCGCGAGATCCACGGCAGCACTTCGGTAAAAATATCGTCACCGAGCAGGGCGATCGGTCTCGACTGCAACTGATGCTCGCGCTCGCGCAAGAAGACGACGCTCTGCCGCTTGGTGTGGCGCAGAAGAGCTTTGTAGACGCCAAGCAGACTTGACTTGGCATTCGGAAGCCATGCCTTCAGCGCAGCGCGGCAGCCTTCGACTCGAGACGTCGTGAGTGAGCCGAAATGCCGAGCGTCTCGGAGGAACGCAACACAAAAGCGGGACTTCCACGGGTCGAGCAACTGCCTTGGAATGTACGACGAAGCTTCTGTTGGAATCCGCGCTGCGATGTTGAGCCAGCGACGTTCAAACTCGGTAGCGTCGAAGGTGTAGAGCACGAGGCGAGACCACTCCAGGCTGAACTCATCCCACGACATGAGCGAGCTGCTCTCCTCTGTGTGGGCTGGCATGAGCACCTTGCAACGTGCTGCGATGTTCTTGCTGATGTGCCACGCACACAAGATGTGACGGGCTGCTGGATAGACTTCAGAAAGAGCCTTCATGAGAGCAAGCTCTCGGTCAGTCACAATCGTCCTTGGCTGAATGTGCTCACCTGGCAATCGCCTCAAAGCCGCGATCGCCCAACGATAGTCCTCCGTCGTCTCTCGTCGCATAAAGCAAACAGCTATCGTGAACGTCTTCGCCGTGTTCGTTCTGCCAACGACGTGCAGTAGTGGCATATCATACCGGTTGGTCCGGTACGTCGAGTCGATGACGAGCAGATCATGAGCTACCGCTGTGAGAACTGACGCCGTACTCGACACGATCATGAGATGTGTGCAGTGACCGTCGCTGTCCGTCTGGAAGGCATGTGGTGTGCTAGTGCTCAGTGGTTCATCAACGAGCGCGGCCATCTCTGTCCTGCCGCCGAGATCGCTTTCGCGAATCTGCCGCCGTGCGTTTGACACATCGCGATCCGTCATGATGGCAGTGCAATCCGCAGCCTCGATGGCAGCCAGGGTCGTTCGCCCTGTTGGTCCCGCCGCGGTCATAGTCTTGATCATTTCGCGGTGCTCCGGGCGGACTTGGCGTGCGTGTCGGAGTGCTGTCAGCTCGGTAGTGGCGCGATGGTTGTTCAGTGCGTCGTCGACCTGAACGAACCAGCCGTCGCTACCAGCCCGGATAGACACCTTGAACTGGCACCCGCACAGGGTTGTCTTTGTCGAGCGTTGTCGTGTCGCCTCTGTTAGCTTGGGGCGGTAGTTTTTGTACACACCAGCTCGGCCGCACACGTAGTAGTAGATCGTCGCGGTTTGATCCGCGGTCTGGCGTTGGTTGTCGCGCTTTTTCTTCTGAGAGAAGCCGCAGTCATGACACCTTTCTCTAAGGTGCTCGAGTGCGTCTTGAAGACACGTGCATCGATCTCGAGCCCGAGGTCCGACGGTGCGCTGTCCATTGCTGTGTGTGAAGGACAATGAGTCTATTTGGTCGTGAGGCAAAATTATGTGGTCCACATAAATTACGTCCTATTTCTGGTTCGCCTATACTCCTGCATAGACGCATAGGCCACGGATCAAAACTTATAGGCCACGGATCTGCTCCCATACAAAGTGTGTCAAATGCTCAACATCGCCACAGGTTAGCTCACAAGAATTGTTCAAAACAAACCTGAGTATGTAAGCAAGCCTACAGAAAAAGCTGAAACAAAAGCTTGTTGCGTTCACAAGAACAATAGACACTTTCTGTATTGACTGCACAAAAAAGCAAACGATTTAATACATTTTGGATTATTTAATGATTCCAGGACAACAGTACATCGTAATCCCGGGAATGTCGGGGAGAAGGTTGGCGGTCAAGATCTTGCTGGCGGTACTAATAGACCATTTTCACTAGCATCACGACGAGAGCTGCAAGAGGCTGCACAGCCACCCCCCGAGAGGTCCTGTGACCTTGAGCAGCGTAGGAGCAGTAGTAGTTGAGGCAAGCATCAAACTCTTGGTCGATCACTGTACACATCTGAGTCTTATCAACCATAAAATTCACTTGCGGTCATCGAGAGAAAAGGCCGCCGGCGACCTTGAGGCAGAAGGATGCCCGTTTTGGATGAAATAATATGAGGGCATCGATATGACACGCACGCAGTCGCCGTCGATACTGTAGTCGCTCCTTTTGCAACTCGATTATCGCGGCCTGCGCCACGAGCCTTCGACGATATGCCTTCGACGATATGCTCTGGGACAGAGAAGTGCGCACGCCACAAGCGTTCTATGATATGACCTGGGACATGATGTTCGCAAGCGTCATGTCGACGCCCTCATATTATTTCATCCAAAACGGGCATCCTTCTGCCTCAAGGTCGCCGGCGGCCTTTCCTCTCGATGACCGCAAGTGAATTTTATGGTTGATAAGACTCAGATGTGTACAGTGATCGACCAAGAGTTTGATGCTTGCCTCAACTACTACTGCTCCTACGCTGCTCAAGGTCACAGGACCTCTCGGGGGGTGGCTGTGCAGCCTCTTGCAGCTCTCGTCGTGATGCTAGTGAAAATGGTCTATTAGTACCGCCAGCAAGATCTTGACCGCCAACCTTCTCCCCGACATTCCCGGGATTACGATGTACTGTTGTCCTGGAATCATTAAATAATCCAAAATGTATTAAATCGTTTGCTTTTTTGTGCAGTCAATACAGAAAGTGTCTATTGTTCTTGTGAACGCAACAAGCTTTTGTTTCAGCTTTTTCTGTAGGCTTGCTTACATACTCAGGTTTGTTTTGAACAATTCTTGTGAGCTAACCTGTGGCGATGTTGAGCATTTGACACACTTTGTATGGGAGCAGATCCGTGGCCTATAAGTTTTGATCCGTGGCCTATGCGTCTATGCAGGAGTATAGGCGAACCAGAAATAGGACGTAATTTATGTGGACCACATAATTTTGCCTCACGACCAAATAGACTCATTGTCCTTCACACACAGCAATGGACAGCGCACCGTCGGACCTCGGGCTCGAGATCGATGCACGTGTCTTCAAGACGCACTCGAGCACCTTAGAGAAAGGTGTCATGACTGCGGCTTCTCTCAGAAGAAAAAGCGCGACAACCAACGCCAGACCGCGGATCAAACCGCGACGATCTACTACTACGTGTGCGGCCGAGCTGGTGTGTACAAAAACTACCGCCCCAAGCTAACAGAGGCGACACGACAACGCTCGACAAAGACAACCCTGTGCGGGTGCCAGTTCAAGGTGTCTATCCGGGCTGGTAGCGACGGCTGGTTCGTTCAGGTCGACGACGCACTGAACAACCATCGCGCCACTACCGAGCTGACAGCACTCCGACACGCACGCCAAGTCCGCCCGGAGCACCGCGAAATGATCAAGACTATGACCGCGGCGGGACCAACAGGGCGAACGACCCTGGCTGCCATCGAGGCTGCGGATTGCACTGCCATCATGACGGATCGCGATGTGTCAAACGCACGGCGGCAGATTCGCGAAAGCGATCTCGGCGGCAGGACAGAGATGGCCGCGCTCGTTGATGAACCACTGAGCACTAGCACACCACATGCCTTCCAGACGGACAGCGACGGTCACTGCACACATCTCATGATCGTGTCGAGTACGGCGTCAGTTCTCACAGCGGTAGCTCATGATCTGCTCGTCATCGACTCGACGTACCGGACCAACCGGTATGATATGCCACTACTGCACGTCGTTGGCAGAACGAACACGGCGAAGACGTTCACGATAGCTGTTTGCTTTATGCGACGAGAGACGACGGAGGACTATCGTTGGGCGATCGCGGCTTTGAGGCGATTGCCAGGTGAGCACATTCAGCCAAGGACGATTGTGACTGACCGAGAGCTTGCTCTCATGAAGGCTCTTTCTGAAGTCTATCCAGCAGCCCGTCACATCTTGTGTGCGTGGCACATCAGCAAGAACATCGCAGCACGTTGCAAGGTGCTCATGCCAGCCCACACAGAGGAGAGCAGCTCGCTCATGTCGTGGGATGAGTTCAGCCTGGAGTGGTCTCGCCTCGTGCTCTACACCTTCGACGCTACCGAGTTTGAACGTCGCTGGCTCAACATCGCAGCGCGGATTCCAACAGAAGCTTCGTCGTACATTCCAAGGCAGTTGCTCGACCCGTGGAAGTCCCGCTTTTGTGTTGCGTTCCTCCGAGACGCTCGGCATTTCGGCTCACTCACGACGTCTCGAGTCGAAGGCTGCCGCGCTGCGCTGAAGGCATGGCTTCCGAATGCCAAGTCAAGTCTGCTTGGCGTCTACAAAGCTCTTCTGCGCCACACCAAGCGGCAGAGCGTCGTCTTCTTGCGCGAGCGCGAGCATCAGTTGCAGTCGAGACCGATCGCCCTGCTCGGTGACGATATTTTTACCGAAGTGCTGCCGTGGATCTCGCGCAAAGCGCTGGCGATAGTGCGCCTTGAGCTTGAGAAAGCGCGCGCGTCGTCGGCAACGCCGTGCTTCAGCTACATGCGCAACTGCTTCGGGCTTCCGTGCTCCCACAGCATTCGATCCGAGCTTCTGACAGCGGAAAGCGAGCAACGACGACCACGCCTCAAGCTCGAGACGTTCTCCAGCTACTGGTTCCTAGAGCAACCACATACGCAGGCTGTCCAGGTCCTGTCGCCGAGGCGTGCACTTAGCCGGCGTGGAGGAAAAAGGAGAGCTCCGTCGGCGTTCGAGGTCGCGGACATGCAGAGCAGAGCTCGCCGCTGTGGGTGGTGTAAGCAAGTCGCGAATCACAACCGCGCTTCGTGCCCTGAGCGCAGACTGCAGCAGCCCACAACACAGTCGTCAGCCACAGTATCACAGTGGTCGGGCGCTGTCGAGCAACTCTGCCAGGCTCTCGACCTTTGAGACGCTTGAGGCAAGTCAAGCAAGCAGTCAAGACGCTCGAGCACGAGCTGCGGCGCATCGAGCACGATCACGAGTCAAGCTTGAGTCGCTCACGTCGCAGCAGCAGAAGCAAGTCAAGCAGCAGCAGCAGCAGAAGCCAGTCAAGCAGCAGCAGCAGCAGAAGCCAGTCAAGCAAGCAGTCGAGACGACGTGTTGGTGTTCTATTGCTTTACGCTGGGTAAGATCGAGCGACTCGGAGCGACTTGAACTGTGTGGTCTACACAAAACTTCACCCACGCATAGGCCACGGATCAAAACTTATAGGCCACGGATCTGCTCCCACATTGTATACCGTTCCAACCACGTAATTGTGTGTTTTCGCATGTTCCCTATTTTAAAATGTCTTTCAATATATCCAAAGATCTGAACAAGCCTTCGAGATGTGTTTTACGGGCATTCAATAACTAAGTTGTTGTTTGCCTGTGGTTTTGCAAACGTCGAGTTAGAGTTATTTTGAGTATCCGTTTAATACCTTTTACCTCTTACGAGACCTTTTAGTATGGTATCGCACTGTTTTGATTGTTTACGGTAAATATGTAATGCGGCACAACGTTATGGTTTATTCAAATACGGTCGTGCCTCTCGATACTTCATTCCTCTAATTCGATAATGATGATGTGCTCTTTTTACGGTACAATCAAGTTACACAGGAAAGCTCTAGCAAACATATTTTGTGTGTTGCTAGTCTTGCCTTCAAAGGTGACTAAGTAGCAAGATACTTTGTCGAGTTCCTTGTCCCCCTCGGGTTTGATAATCGATAGTGAAGAAAACAAAGGGAACGACTGTCAGCAGCAGTAGCAGCGTGTGTGCTGATGTTGTGCATGACTTTGTGTAGCTCGTTCTGCGGGCGGTGCTTGTCATGCACGGCATGTGCTGGCTAGTTGCGTGGTCAGGATGCGTACATCACACACTGAGCATCGGTCTCTGGAGCTCCGATGTCTCCGATGTCTCCGATGGTCGTGAGCGCGAGAGTCTGGAGCTCAAATGATCGTCAGTCTACCTGGTACACCCAACTCGTTTCAAGTACCAAGTACCACAGACGGCGCCAAGTTCGTGGCGTCGGGCGCCGGGTACTTTGCTACAACAACGACCAGGAGCAGCAGCTCTTGCCGCTTGCGATCCACATACACGCCGTCTGTGTCGATCAAGAACGACTTTGAGTACAACACGCACCGACGCAGACTCGCGAACTTGCAGATCCACAAGTACGCGCAGTATGGCAAGCTCTACACCGACGCGCTCAAGAAGACGATCGGCGCCTACCTCGCAGTGTACTACACGTTAGACCGCGATGTTGCGAGCGACGTGGAGTTCTCCAGAGCTGGGCACAAGCGTGTGCGAGCGTGAACCACTTGCACGAGTTCCCGTCGCGCTTTGCGCCGGCGTAAGCACTACACAGAGTGCTGACACACTTGCTGTTCCAAGCCAATGTGCGCCACTACGCGATGAACGCCGTGGCGATGTGGGAGGTGATCACTGGACCATTCAGTACGCCCGTGCTATGGAAGGACCTACCGACGCGCAAGCTCGTCGCGAACGAGACGATGGGCGTGCTCCCGTTCAGCACCCCAAGTCAGTTCGTGCTGCCATTCATGCAGCTGGGTATCAGCTTGAAGCGCGACGTGTCAGTGTCCGAGTCGCTGCTCTCGCTCTTCAAGACCACGCCGTTCTCGACCGAAGCCGAGCTCGCGCACGTGGCCACGGACGTGCACAACAGGTAGCTGGCTGTACGAGCACAACCGAGCTCTGGCCAACTCAACACCCGACCCAATGCACGTCTAGAGTCTAGACTGACACGACCGGCTCTCAAGAAGTGGTGAGTATGTGAGAGGCTACATACATACGTACATACACTATTCGACCGCAGTAGCACGAGGTTCCGTCGGCTTGTCAACGGAGTATGATGTGGTCGCTCCTCGTCGTACGAACGCGTGACTGATCGGTTGATCGATCGATCGACTGGTTGGCCGGTTGACCGCGACCGCGTTGTAGGTATGCTGTACCACGCTGGTCGTTGGACATGCTCGCGCACGGCGCGAATCCAGTCAAGCACCACCCTGACTTGTGCGCGCAGAGACCGACGCAAGGCTCGTAATGACGTCGTTCGAAGCAGCGCCGACCAGCAATCAAGCGAACAAGTGACTGAGTGAGTGCGGGTCTCGTGCGTGCACCCACGCTGCGTTGACAGCCAGTGGCGCGTTCGTTCAGTGGACACGCACTGCAGCATTCGGTCACCGAATGCACACGTGCACACGTACGTACACACACACGTACGCCGCCCAGCTCATTCTGCAACACCCTCTCGTCTAGCGCGAGCAGCATAACACAGCAAGCCGCGAGCACGATGACGCTCGCTACATTACTCCAGCTCCTCTGCTGCGTCTGCTTCAGTGTCGCGATCTCACCAGCACTGGCGCGCGAGAACGCGACTGTGCTCGAGCGTCCTGGCGTCCAATCAAACGCGAGCGCAAGAGCGAATGCCAAGTTCACGAGTCTCTGGCAGATCAACAGCGCAGCCGTCGAGCTCGAGAAGCTGACGCTGGACGTCCCCGGTCGCGTGTTCATCTCGCACGCGCCGTCCGCACTGGCGTCTGGCGAGTCGTCCGCAGAGATCAAAGTCTCGGGCAGCTCCGAAGACGTCGTCAAGGCGGTCGGTGTCTACTACAACAACGGCTCCGTGAGCGTGTCGACGACGCGAAAGCCAGTCGCAGGCGAGTACATCCTCATCGAGTTGGCGCTGCGGAAGAAGAACGCGGTGCGCAAAGTCTTCTCGGACGGTCCAGGCGACGTCGTGATCGAGCAGGACGTCCTCGCGAGCATCGGCGCGTCCGTGAGCGGAAGCCGCGCACGTCGATTGCAGCAGAACTCGACTGCAGGTGCGCCAGTACCAACAGCTCCGGTTGTCGCGTTCGCGAGCACTGGTGCTCCAGGCTTTGCGATCGACGAAGTTGTGAGCACGAGCAGCAACAAAGGAGACGGTGATGTCACTGATGTCAAGGCGCGCACGTGGATGATCCGCCGCACAGGAGGCGCCGAGCAAGTGCGCGCAGACATCCGGCTTGCTGCACCTGGAGCTGCGATCGTCGACCAGGTGCGCGCGTACAGCAGCGGCGGTCCGTACGCTGGTCGCATCACAGTGCTTGGCGAAAGCGTGGCGCGTCTCGATCAAGTCGAGGTCGTCGCAGTCGCTGCGGCGCCAGCATCTGGTGCTCCGAGCTTGCAAGTGCGGCTCAAACCAAGCGCGTCCGGCGGGTCGGCGCCAGGCAACTTCACGACGATCGTCGGCTTCACACAAGCGTCGCCGGTCGGTGCAGTCGTCGCTGAGAACGTCCGCGTGAAAGAGATGCAGAAGGAGAGCAAGCCCGCAGGCGAGGTGCTGCAGATCGCCAACAGTGGCGAAGGCACCGTGTTCATCGCGGCTGCCAGGAGCGCGATCGTCGCTTCGAGCGTGTCGCTCACGACGCACAAGACGGGCGGCATCCAAGTCGAGCTCGGCGCGCTCTGGACGAGCGACATACTCTCACTCGTGTCCATGAGCTCTGGCGCGATCTTGTTCCGCGGCGAGTCCATCAGCTCGCAGATCAGTGCATCGCCGAGCGCGATCGGCCGGGTCTGCGTCGATGCGAGCCACAACTTGACAGGCGTGAGCATCGCTGGCGGTGGCTCCGACGACGACGCGCGCGCCAAGCGCGTCTCGTTCACAGGCAAGACAACTGGCGCACCTTCGTGCACCAAGCTGAGTGTACCAGCGCGCGTGCCAGGAGAGACCGTGTCCAGCTCATCGGTCGAGACTGGAGCCGAAGGCGCCTCTGGCACATCGCAGCCGTCAAGCAGCGCCAGTGCTGCTAGTGTGAGCAGGAGTGCGCTGGTTCAAGTGGCTTGGGTCGCACTCGCACTCGTGATCACGTGGAGCACAGAGCCGTAGCGAAGCGCAGAGCGTACTAGTACTAGTATATGAACAATGTCAGCGTATGTCTATGAGTACCGCCATGGACGAGTCACGCAGAGTTCAAACGCACTCTCGTCGTCGTCCAAGTCGTCCATCACGACAGGCCACCTGATGGCGCCGTCCGATCTGAACGGTCGGCAAGACGTGCGATCGGAGCGCAGGTCGCTCCGTGCGCTGCCTCCAGACGTACACAAGCGCAGCATCGACAGCAGAGTAGTGTCGGCCTCGCACGAGCACCATGGAGTCCATGGCATGGACGACGACGACGAGCGCTAGCAGAGCTCCGGAAGCGCAGGCATGGCGCTTTGTCGGATCACAGGCGAGCAGGTACAGTGTGAGCTTCGGGATCGCGCGAACTCGATGCGAACAATGCGATCGTCAGATGTCCGATAGACTCGACCGCGGCTTTGATGGACGAAGCGTACGCTGCGCGTGGACTCGACAACGCAAACGACCTGGACGTCTTGTGCATCTAGATGACAACGCTTGATAGAGACGGCAGTGTCTTCGCGCACGTGGTGCAGATCCACGACTGTCGACCTTGATGAGCACGCCTGCGCTTCGTCTCGAGACATACAGCCATCATGCGCTCGATCAAGTGCCACGCCTTTTGCGGAGCTTCGCAGCGAGCGACTGCATCGGACGCCTGCCGTCGATGCTCAGTTGGAAGGTTCGGTACAAGTCGAAGTCGACGACACTGCACAGCTGCACAGCTGCGCAGACGATCGATTGCAAGAAGCGCGCGCCGTGCAGCGTCTAGTTGGCACTCGCAGAGCTCACGTGCAGTTCGATCCGACTGCTAAGACGTACAGATTCGAGAGCAACGCGCCAGCACTCGCTCCATCGCAGTCCACCCACGTGTACATTCACTTGCTCGATCCGCCATCCTCGACTACGCTTTCTCGGCTGGCAGCACATACACGAACTCTTCGCGACTGCGCGAGCAGCTCTTTGGGCAGCTGTACACGAGCACGCCCATCCAGTCCATGGCCGTGCCAGCCGACTTGAGCGCAAGCGGCGGCGCTGCACTCGCGTCCACTGCTGGCGCAGGAGCGACGGGACTCGCGAACGCGTCGACCTTCAAGAAGTACATGAGCGTCGGCGTGAGCTGGAGCTCAAACACGCGCTCTTCGCCGCAGGCGCACGCGGGGACTTTGAGGCTCCGTGGCTTTGGCATCGGCCAGAGCGGCTCGCCGCCGTAGTCGTACCGCAGGCACTGGAGCGGACAGCGGCTGATGCGCTTCTGGAAGCGCAAGAAGTGGCGCTGCTGCGCCGGCGTCTTCTCGTACGACTCGCCAGACGCTTTGCCAGCTGCGCCGCCGCTGCTGCTGCTGTCAGCGCCGCCCTTCTTGGCGCTCGAGAGGATCTTGCGCAAGTCACCAACGTCTGCGGACTTCTCCTCCTCCTCTTGCTTCATGTAGTCCTCCAGCAGCGCGTTCTCGTGCGAGTAGTCGTGCTCGGCCGTGTAGTCTTCGTACGGCTCGTCGACGACTTCAATCGGCTTGGCTGGGAACGCAAGTGGCGCAGTCGTCGGCGCAGCGCTGGCGAGTGGCGCAGCTGCTGTTGCTGCTACGGTCGCACTCGGCTTGGTCGGCTTCTTGCTCGCACTTGGGTTCGTCGCAGCGGTCATGGCGTCGTCGCGCTGCAGCAAGAGCTTCTCCAAGTCGATCACATCGTCGCTGCTCGTGGTTGCGAACGGGTCGGTGTCGTCGTTGTCGTCGTCATCGTTGTCGCCCCAGTCGCTCGAGTCGCTGTCAGACCCTGCGTCCCACGCACTTGCAACCTTCTGTGGCGCTGCAGCGCGCGGACTAGCGCTCGGTGCAGCAGCAGCAGTAGCTTCGATTGCTACGACTTCGTTCTCGTCGCGGAGCACGCGCCAACTCCCCGGTGTCTCGGTGCACGCGACCGAGTTGCAGCCAAACACGTACAGCGTGCGGTCCGTGTCCACTGGCGCGTACACTTGCGTAACGAGGAAGAGCGGCTTGCTGCAGTTTGGGCACACGAGCGTCACAGCCTCTTGCGGCGGCTCACTGCGGTTGTACCATGCCTGAGAGCATTCATGCGAGCATCGATCGTGAGTACATGAGGAGCTTCTGCTTGAGATGTCATTGCAATGATCACACGCAGCGGCAGCAAGAGCGACGGACGCACCGGAGAGCCGCCGGCTTTGCATGCGTACGGCGAGCTGTCGTCGACGCTCTGGCGTTCCTGCACCGTGCCGAGCAGCACGACGCGCTCGTCGTCACCACCCATGTTGTATGTCTGTGTGGTCGAATGGCTGCGGTTTTTGCTGGTCAAAAATCAAGAGAGAAGTTATTGTAATGATGATAAGCTATTTTCGGAAATTAAACATCGTCTTATCACATTTATTAATCAAGTAAACATTGTCCAAGGATGTTGAGCCATTTTTCGTAAATTAAACATCGTCTTATCACATTTATTAATCAAGTAAAAAGTGTCCGAATATGCAAAGGCTTTTTTTCATAAATTAGAGCTCATCTCATCACATTTATTAATCAAGTAAAAAGTGTCCAATAAATCCTGTCCCGCTCAAGAACGAAACAACACTGTTGTGTAAGCGAACAAAGACACTCTGTACAATCATCTGCATTTGTATAAAATTCCAGCGACAGTTTGACTACGATACAAGCAAGAGTGAAGTCATAACTATGAGAGACTTTTCTGAGGGTCGCTCTAAATTTGAAATCAGCAGATATAGCACACCACAGCCTCACGTAATCAAAGCTACCGAAACGCATATATTAAGTGTGTACACTCAATATACAAAAAAGCCAGAAAGACAAAAAAAACGATATTATCGTCATTCATCGTCATATACTGAAATTTGTATGTGATATCCATAGTGCTGTTTCGTCTCCACGATGATTCGGTTTTTTGTCCAAGACTTGATTTATGTATGGTCATGTCGTTCTTGTATTTTTGTCGCGCTAACATGTCGGCAAAAAATGCTTCCACAGATGCACTGCGAATCAGACAAAACAGAGCACACAGCCGATTTCGTCTCATCGAAGCGAGACAACTGACCAAAGCGCGACTAAAAACACTCCAAAATGACGATAATATCGGATTTGCTTTGTGCCGTTCTTGTTTTTTGTCGTGGAGTGTACATGCATAAAACATACATACATAAATACCACAATGTCCACTGTACTTTCAGCACAACGTACGAAGCGCATGATTCACCCCTTAAACTACACGTCATAAACCACATTCACTTGCATCGGATAGAATGCGCTGTGAAGCCATAGTCAGTCAAGTCTCAGACCAAACAAACTTCTAGAGCAGCCACCGCGCAAGCAAATTCGTAGCATCCACTGCTTGTGGAATACCTTGATGAATTTCTGTCTACTCACTCGATCTACATCGAGTCGTCTGGGTGGTGTGTAGACTCGACTCTTGCCAACGGCACTGAGCAAATCAGCCCTGGTATATGGTTGAGTGAAGAGCGATGAACGGGTATGATCGTTGCTAAAGACGGAGTTACAGCTGTGCTGGTCGTTGCTGACGCGGAGACTGCTGTGTATACACGGCAGGAGCGTGGCTCTGTGAGTGCATTGCCGGTGTTGGCCTTGTACAGTGTCGTCTTGGTAGTGGTGTTGGATTACTCCAACACGATAGTAATCTTGTACGTGGGGTTGACAGCTACCAGGAAAGCAGGTCAGAAGCGCTCTTTTCCAAGACACAATCGAACTATTGTCGATGTGCATACCTGCATTGCGAGGCAAGCGCGTACATAGTGCGGTCCATTTATCGTTGAACTCGGTGACGTCGGGAGTTTGTATGACGAAATCGTTCCACTCGCACACATACGCTTCGCACGATCTGTCCGTCTGACCTGAGAACATCGTTTTGCCATGAGTAGCAATGCTCTTTGTAATGTGCCACACACACAGAATGTGCGTAGCAATTGGGTAGACGCGGGTCAGTGTATTCATCAGAGCAAAACTCTATGTCTGTCAGAACGACGGACAGTGCGTACATGTGTCCCATGATCTCGGGAAATTGCTCAAGTGCCCACACGTAGTTGCTTTCAGTTTCGCTCTTTAAGAAGCAGAGTGCGACTGTGAATGTGTTCGTGGTGTTGGTCCTTCCAACCACATGCAGCAGAGGTATTCTGAGTTTTGTTGGTACGATACGTCGATTCCGTTTAAACGACGTTGCCATGAAGGCGTGCAATCCCCTGTAGCCGCCTCGGGGCGATCAGTAGGCCTTCGCACTCGTCACTTGTTGATAGGCGAATTCGGAAGTACTCGTCGTCTGCCTGAAGGTACTCGGTCAAGCGCTCAATCGACGTCGAGGTGCCGAGCACGCCGCAAGGAGCGTCCTCTTTGTGATCAGGGTGTCTCTCCGAAGTAGTAGACATGGCTCGTGCAATGCTTGCAGTGCAACAACGATGTCTTGAGCAGACTAGCCCTGTTTCGGCAACTCTCCAATGACACGTACCTGGTTAGCTGTCCTTACCCCAGCCACAGCTTGCGTCCAGATAAATGAAGGTGCGTAGTGGTTGTACTCGATGAATGGAAACTCGCACCTTTACCGTTGGTGCTGTTGCCGAACGATTGGTTTCCACTTACATTCCCACAGATCTGCTGATGTGGTATGCTGCCGCTGGCCTTCCTTGAGCGCCGTCGCGTGTTTGCCTGCACACGCGCAGACGATGTCGAACCGGGTCGCTAATCCGGTTGCCGTCATCTTGCTGTTGTTTCGTTTGGCCTTGATACTGAAGCCGTGCTGGCGACAGCGGTCTTTCAGCACCGATATGGCGTCGTCTGACGTCACGAATCCTCCTGCGTAAAGCAGCAGGGAGTTCGCAGCATCGAAGCCCAATGTGGTGTCGTCAAGTGCCGAAAGTGAGAGTCTCTCGCACGCTCGCTTTCATTCGCCGTTCTCTAGTCTGATCGTGCCTGTCTATGTGAGTCGAGAGTCACGAGCAGCAAGCTAGTAGTGCGCGCGCAGCAGCCGCAGCGACTCGGCAACAACGACTGACACCAGCGCGAGCTTACCTTGTGCATTTTTGTCCTCCTAAGGTATTATGACTGCGTCGCAGTCCACCCCTCTGTTACTTCACGCTGCGGATTGATTGTTTTGTAAACATTGATTGCGTTGCTGAGGTTGAAGAGCAATTTAATGAGGTTGTGGATCGGGACTCGAAAAGTTAGTACACAACATACGCTTCAAACAGGAAATGGCTCTAAAGTACACACCTCCAAGACATTCGCTGTTTGAAGCGAATACGAAACATCGTTTGGCTCAAAGGTTGATTCGTTCGAGCCATTTACAGTTTTAAAGCATCTCTTTAGGGTGGCCCACACACCGGATCCCGAGACAGAGCCAAAATTTGTTGTATTAGTCGACCTACATGGAGTTGTAGTCAAACTCCTAGCCTACTCTCACGATTTCGTCAAAGACTCGCCGGACGTAGGAACACCACCACCTTGTACGGTGCGCGCCAATCGGTTAGCCGCACTTATGATTTGCCCAGTCGTTTTTGATCGAATCCACCAATTTGAAATCCAGATACACCATTGATTTTGCCGTGTTTTTGCGGACAGAATAGTTGTTCGTTTTGCGCCCGTTTCACTGTGGATCAAGAGAGGCGACAAAAACCACACAAAAACCACACAGAGTAATTGCGCCAATTGATTAGAAGCATGCTAAGAACGACGTGTACAAGCACCAACGACGGAGCTGCTCGAGCGTCTAGTAGGTTGTCTTGGCTCCTTTGCGCTCTACAACCTGTAGACAACGATCTGGCATCGACTCAACAAGCTTTCTAAGGTAAGAAGGCTCAAGCTCCTTCCATGCTTGCAAAATGGCGCTCTTGAGCTCGTCGACAGAGGTGTATTGCCGTCCATTGCTGTAGACAGCACGAACCAGCGCCCCCAGACGTTATCAATGGGATTCAAGTCCGGAGAGAGCGCTGGGTGGTCGACAACTGTCACTCCTTGCTCCGCCAGAAACGCCATCGTTGCTCTGGCGCGGTGACACGAGGCTCCGTCTTGCTGGAACTGAACGCTGTCTGCGTGGTGGAACCGAGCAAATGGCAGTAGGTAGTTGCTGAGTGTGGTGCAGTACGACGACGCGTTCTGGCGCCCTGAAATCACAGCGAGCTCGCTCTTGCCGCGCGCAGAGAAGCACCCCTAGACCATGACACTCCCGCCGCCGCTGTGACGGCTGAAGTAGGTCTGCTTTTCGCTGCGGAGGCAGTGTCAATAACACTGGAGGCCATCACGACCATCCAGGTTAAACATTTTTTCGTCGGAGTAGATGACTTCGGTCCACTGCGCGTTGTTCTTGAGTATCGTCTTAGCCCACTCGACACGTTTGCGTTGGTGGTCTGGCGTGAGCAAAGGCGTGCGGTTGCGCTTGACGTACTCGAACATGTCGCTTCGCTGGAGCTCTCGCTGCGTGGTGCGCACACTTGCGGCTAGCTGGAGAGTCGTTTGCAGCGTGCGCGCACCGCTCCCTGTCTTGCGAGCTTCGTCGAACAGCCGACGTCGAGCTCGATCGTCCAGCGCGCAGGTCGTTCCTGGCTTGTAGTGCGTCCCGTATGCCTCGGGATCGCGCAAAAAGTTGCTGACAACCTTGGCAGACCTTCCTACGCGTCGTGCGATCTCGCGGTGGCTGAGGTTGCTCTCTGCATAGGCGAGGATTTGACCTTTCTCGACGTCGGCTAGCGGAGGTCCTCGGCCCATCGCTGCTGGACGAGATGTCCAAATGATCGTGCTTCGACCTCACCAATGATGTTGGGCCGCTTGCGCTCTTGATGGCTATGATTACGCACAAAAAGACTTGCGCAATCACGCGTGAAAGCGTGCAAACAGCACTGCTTCTAATCAATTGGCGCAATTACTCTGTGTGGTTTTTGTGTGGTTTTTGTCGCCTCTCTTGATCCACAGTGAAACGGGCGCAAAACGAACAACTATTCTGTCCGCAAAAACACGGCAAAATCAATGGTGTATCTGGATTTCAAATTGGTGGATTCGATCAAAAACGACTGGGCAAATCATAAGTGCGGCTAACCAATTAGCGCGCACTGTATAATATATTCGACACACCGTCAAAAAATCAATTCGACAGTACACACTGTTTTCGACGTCGTCCTAAACATATAGACGCTGATACTCGAGTGCTGTGGTGAGCCAGAACAAGATGCGCGCTCACCCGCATGCACATGGAAAGGAGAGAAGATCCAGCACGAACGTCATGAAGACAACTTGCTCCCGCACCTCAGCAATGACCTGGCTTGCTTTATCGTTCTTTTCGCCCTTTCACTATCAACAATCGACTACTCGGTCGAGCGCGGGAGTTTGAGTTCTTTTGCAACAATGGTCACAGTCCACCGCACTCTAGCACAAGTACGACCTCGCAATGGCGAAACCGCAGCGAAACAGCGGCGTGCTCGCGTGACGGAACTTGAGAGCGCTTGGATTGGTGCTGACGGAGATGACGGCGCGCTTCGTCGAGATCGGGTGGAGAACTTTAAGGAATGATTTTGAGTGCGAAACGATTTGGTCGTATTTTGTGCTGGTTCTCCTCAAAAGAAATGCCAAGGGAGACTTTCTTACGTCATTTTAGGCTATAACTTGCTTTTTGTTTACCATTAGGGAATATGACCTCGAGCTCGTGACGAAAGAAAGATCACTTTATATCTTTTATCGATATTTTGCGTACAAGACCTGAGTATGGGTTTGTTGAGACGAAGTGTGGATTTTTGGGATCCACGAACGCATACAGATGAAGACTAATCCAAATGCCCAACAAATCGGCAAAACGCTTGATACAAAATGTAGCTGTGATGTGTAAAACGAAAATGACACAGCCGAATGCCCAAAGCGCAAAATTCAAGAAACGATGTTCGATGAAATTACACAAATGCACAAGGCAATGCTCGCGAGAAGCTTGAATTCACTGTGTCCACACTGATGCCGTACCATTCAGCAAACGTGCGCTGAATCATCAGAAGACGCTTGTCCGTTGCAGACAGACACTCACTGCACCTATTTTCTTCAAGCCAGGCTACCTCAAGTCGTTTTTTCAATGGTCCTGTCACGCCTACGTCGAGAAGCTGGCAATAGGCAGTCGAGTGGGGAGGTAGCTCGTGGAGGACAGAGTGGAGCTCACCGGCGACAATGTTGCGTGACTCCTGCGAGACGTGTGCGCTCAGGTTATCGAGAAGCAGCACCGTCGGTCCTTCAATCTGCGGCGCCAGCACCTCGCCTAGGTATTCTCGCCACAATCGAGCGTCCATCCATGCGTTAGCTTGTGTAGTACAGTAGTGCCCTGGTACACATCATCGTTCGCGTAAGTACAGAGTGCCAACGCAGCAAGAGTCGCAATCACAACGACTGACCATGTGGGAGCTCGTGCAACTCGCGCTCGCGGATGCGACCGTGCTCAACTCCACGCAAGATGAACAGTATTGGTAGGTTTCGGCTTGCATGGATACGCGTGAGCTAGTGTCAGAATGAGTGCAAGAGGGATCAGCAGCATGACTTACAGATCTATGTCCTCACCGTAGGCTTGAATCCCGAGTACGCACTATGGCATGAAGGTTATGAGTGTGCGTGTGCCTAGAATCCACAAGTCAGATGCAACACGACGTTAGAGACCGACGCTCGCATCCACACATGAGACGCACGCAGTGTCGACATCGCACCTTTTCAGCTCTTCTCACGTCCTTCATGAAGCTCACGAGCTCCAACACGAACGGCAGCTTCTCTTCTCGGCCCTTGGTGCGCGACCTTGTCTCTTTTGGTCCTTCAAACGCACGCAGCGACGCCTCGTCTCGCTTCCATGCGCGCACTTTCCAGCGCGGGACGCCGCAGGACTCCGCAGCGCTGCGCTCGCTTCGCGTTCGTAGAGCATCGAGGACGCAGAGCTTGTCGTGTATAGTGTAGGTGCGTCGCTTCTTGGTCATTGCATTTGTGAACGAAAGCGATCGCAGTGCATCGCACGTGCAGCTCATGCTCGCAACACCACTCATTTTCAAAATTTTGATGAGTGGTTGAAATTTGAGGTTTTCGTTCCACACAAAATGGACTTCAACCAAACGTTCCGAATTATGGGCATTCGGTTGAGTCAGGGCATTCGGATGAGTCTGTATCTGTATTGTTAACAAAACATAATTATTCAGCGAAAGATTAGAATCTGCACAAACAAAAGCCGTCCGTGTGAACAACTGGTACATTGAACTTCCGTAGCGCTCAAAAGCAGATATTCCAAATAAATAATTACTTGTATTAATTAATAAAAGTGTCAAATTAAGTATCTACCCATTAGACAAGAAAACTCGAAACTTGACAAGTAGCTGCAAGTCGAAACTTTTCCTTCCATTTGGCTGGCTGAAACGAACCTGGTCGATAAAATGCAATATTAAATATATATAGCTCACAAGAACGATTTTATGTACTAGTCTGTCCCAATACTATTGGAACCATCCACAATTATGCTGACTCAAAACTATTGGAACAAACTTGACTTGAATTTACTATCGAAAAACATGGTTTCGCTGAGTCATTGGTTTGTGGGCGAAATTGCAAATATTGGACAAGAAAACGTTCATATCAGTGAATTCTAGCGCTCTTCAGTCCGCATTTTCGAACACAGTGTGGCTATTTCCATGAATATGCACATGATTGAATCAAAAAGGAAACAACGAGTCGCATGGTATTATATTTACAATGATCAAGGCTATTTTCAAGTAATGCGCAATGAAAAACATGATTGTTCCATTAGTTTTGGGACAGACTAGTACAAAAATTGAACCAATACACTACATGTTTAGCCGCGCTGGTCTTTGTATGTTTGCTGATACTCATTAAGTCTATTCGCTTTCATTTGAGATGTTGCTGCGGAAAGTCCAAGTTTGACGAATCGCGCATAGTTCTATGCTTTTCAACACAACCCTCTCCTTCTTCACCCAACTCAAGTGACTTGCTTTTTCAACCTATTTGGTTTTTCGATCACTTAGACCGCAATTGATTTATATAGCATAAATAGATCAGTGATTATAAATCGAGTTTGACACTCCCTTTAATCGTACGGTCATACTGTATTCCTTCATGTTGTGTGTTAAATACACAAGTCAAAACGTATGCTCATGATAGTTGCATGTCTTGATCATTGTGTGATGGAAAGTATACATAGTCAAGTCAAAACTGTGTTAAAGGATCGAGTCGTTACACACGCTGTGCGTAGTTCGTACAATCTCATGGATCTTACAGATCCAGACGCGCAAATCCTCAATTGTCGTCATATTGCAAAACTAACATGGCTTGAGCATTTATGTGGACCACTACAGCTGCAAGTACCTCTAACATAAAATAGGCAGGTGCTACAGTCCATGGATTACAATCCATGGACATTTTTTGACCATCACTCATCCCATGGTTGCTACATGTATTGCACATTGATTCACAACCTCTTAAACAGACTAGTCTGAAGAGCAGTATTTTACGGTAATTTGATGAGGGAATATTCGCGCGTGTATTGTAATTTTTCAATGATCTACCATATGTCATGTGATATTTGAATGTGTCTACGTTATGTCATATGCTGTTTGAAGGTAATTTCGAAATATTCGGTCGATTTCGTATTATATTGAAGTTGTTGTGGTGATGTGGGTCAAAGGAAAGCGAAAAATTTGGGCAAGTTCGTGTGTAGGCACCACACCAGATCTCCAGATCTCCAAGATCTCCAGATATCCAGGATTTCTCATATGGGTCACACCAAGATCTCCAGATCTCCAGGATCTATCAAGTGGACCACACCAAGATCTCCAAGATCTCCGGATCTCCAGGATCTCTCATATGGGTCATACCAAGATCTCCGGATCTCCAGAGCGTTTGGTTCACACCCAGATGTATCCGGTGTGCAAGAAGGGTCGGAGGACTCTAGGAGTAGGACGTGGTGGCCAACAGCCACCCTTCATTCAGTCGTGAATTTACCTCGTTCAGCACAAGTCTCTCTTCGTTCTCAGCGAGTCACGGTTTCACCCCCCCCCCCCCCTGTGCGGCTGGTAGCCCAAGTAAAAGCAACGAAAAGCAATAGGAAGACCGCGTGAGCGGCACCCCCCCCATCTTTGCTGCGCCTGTGCGAGCTGCAAGCACGGCGCACGGCCACTGCCCACACAGCACCGGCCTCCCAAGACCACCCACCGACGTGAGAGGCCCATCCTTGCGTTGGGAACCCCGTACAGTCGAATACGCACGGGCAAGACCCCCCCTCTCTCTCCGATTCACACACACGCTCCCGCTTGACCTAGCGGAACAAACAACTGCGCCGCAAGCAGAAGCAAACGGCAAGCGAGAAGCGCTCCGCGACTTCTCCACATTGTTGCGCTCAGTACTTTTCCATGGATGACATGGCCAAGTGCTGTACAAAAGTACTTGGACGATTTTATTGTCTGTGATCGGTAGGTCGTGAAGTTGATCGAGGTGAACTTTGCAATGGACCTGAATGCGCTCATACCCAGTCACACGACGTTCTGACAGCGATGCGCTACACAGCCCACAGTTCGGAAATATGATCTACTCAGGACGCACTACGTTCGACGATGTATGCTCAATGCTCTCAACGCGATTCTCCAGCGCAACACATTACTCAGCTCCCTCAATACGCGCCCCAGAAGACGCTCCAGGCAAGATACAGTCGGCTTCACACTCGAAGAGAGACGCTGTGATAGCGATGCTGTAACAGTGACGCTTAAAGAGCGACGCAGTTAGTGAGAAGCTGTATGAGTGAGCTGTGAGAGCGACGGTGTGAGAGCGACGTTGTAACAAAGACGCTCTCCGCGCAGCGATCTAGTCGCAACTCGCAAAAGAACGTGAACCAAAGACATTGCAACCAGTGAGCTCACACAAGATGAAGTGAAATGCGCCAAGTCACACATCTATTTCGAGTAGATTGAGTGAGCGCGGCTACAAGCCGAGCACGAACTTCGCGATGCTGTAGCGCAGAGTCGTGCGCGTGCGCTCAGACATGTCCTTCGAGACAGCAGAGTCCACTTGTCGCCAGAACTTCATGCAAACGAACATGCCGCAGCTGAAGCCATCGAACTGGAGCGGCGTGTTGGCGCACATGACATCGTAGTCGTCTGTGTCGTCCGCTCTCGCGATCACCCATGCGATGCGATCAAGAGCGTTCGTGTATGCGCCGCTGTTCATTGAGTCGTAGTACAAGACGCGCTTGTGCACAGGCGCCACGATGACTCCACACCAGTGCTGATTGCCGAAGTTGACAGGAAGGAGGATTGTCTCGACACCGCGTGCGCTCATCGCCTCGGTCACACGGTCCTTTAACGCGCTGTCCATCGGTGGGCCGCGACCGCGAAGTTTGCTTGCTGTAGCTGTCACGATGCTGGTAAAACGCACAGAGCCGTAGGTCTGCTCGAGCCGCTCGCAGAACGCGTCGATCAGGGCATCGTTCACCCAGCGCGGAGGAGTCAGGCGGTAGACCATCGAGATGTGGTGGTCGCTTGAGTATCCATGGACGATACTGTCTGGATACATGGACGAGACATGGGTCGCCAGTAGTTGAACGTCTTGCTGCTCGTCCACATCCACTGCAGCTGCACCGTCGACGTTGAGCCAGTCGACGAACTCAGCACACTCTTCGCATGCTTCGCGAAGGTTGTGCAGACGCTTCATCGTCTCGATCTGCGAGCGTGAGAACGTGCCGACGCCTGAGATCGTGATCAATTCGACCGCAGTCTCGCTGGTCTTGCCGGCATCCAGCGTGATCGGAGCGTCGCTGTTGGTCGGCAAAGGGAGTGCCCTGAGGCACGCGTTCAAACGCTTGAGCGGCAGCACATATAGGGGTCAGAGGTGAGGATCGGATTCACTGCGAGCGAGTATTTTGGTCGTTTGTTCACGTGCTCGGCAAACTTGGTTGGCACGGACAAGACTCGCGCGAGCGTCTTCACCAGGGTCTGCTGCTCGCGATCAAGTGACGCAACCAGAAGTGCGAGCGAGACTTCGCCGAGTGTGCGTCGAAGCTCCTGGGTCGCGTTGAACTGCACTCTGGTCAAACGGTTCTCGGCTTCGCGGACTTTGCGGTCGACAGGTGGACGACCAATCTTGACAGCTCTTGGATTCAGTCGGATCGACGGCAGTGGATGTGTTGCCGATTCAAAGTCGCTCTCGCCATCGCCAACCTGGTCCTGCGCCGCTGCTGCGTTCGGCTTGCACTCTGTGGCTGGCTCGACTGGTGGCACTGGCTGTGAAGCGGCGTCCGACGCTGCTTGCGACACCTGAACAGGCTCTGGCTCTGCTATCACCACCGCGCTCGTACGCACGATCGGGATGGCGCCGATGTCTTCGGAGTACAAACTGTGCGCCTGCGAGACCGGACCGTGTTCACCGTCGTCGAAGTCGTCCACGCTGTCGAGGCGCACACGCTTGCGCTGTCGCACGTTGCGCCACTGCTTGGAAAGGAACGTGATCAGCTCGTCGAACTCGTCGTCGTCCTCAACTTGCGCCAACTCGCTGCAAATAGCGTGAGTCGCCTGAACAGCTGCTTTGTAACGCTCTCTGGATGTCCGTGGTCTGCGCGGCAGGGAAGCGTCGGCGTTGCCGTCAAAGACGTTGTACGTGAGTCGAGGAGCCCACGGGACGTCAGCAGTGACTTGCACCCATCTTCGAAGAGAAACACACACCATGGTTGGTTGATTCATGAGTGATACATGGGTAGTCCGTGTGCAGTACATGGATGAGTGTGTGCGTTCCTGCACCTTGGATCGATGCACTTTAGCGGAATGACTGAGCCAGAGCGCTTGGCGATCTTGCGCACTGCCATGGCATGACGACAAGGAAGCTTCATCGACGACGCGAAGGCACAGTCGCACGACCAAGTCGTCGTACAGACCTTGTGCACCTTTGATGCGCCAGTGACGTGCGCGACGCCATCTTCCTCGTGCACCTTGTACACGTCCGCTTTGTCGATCGCCGCCTTGTACTCGTTTGCGATGTTGTCGGTGACGAAGTGGGTCGTGACGATCAAGACTTGGTTCATCTCGTCGTAGTAGTTGGCGTTGAAGTTGCGACCGAAGCGGGGCTTCTAGTACTGGTACTCGTAGGCACGGCGCCGCTTGGACGCAACGATCGCAGACACGCACGACACCATGGTCATCGACCCGGTGACCGCGTCCTTCGGCTTGTCGAAGAAGCTCTCGAGCCTGTTGTTCGTGTGATTGCGGAAGTGCGGGAGGCGCTCGCGCTTGTACATGACCCACATGTCTTGGACACGGTGCCAGTTGCGCTCTATGTCATCGAAGAATGAGATGAAGCCGACGCGCTCGCAAAGCCGCTTCAAATCCGCACGCTGGATATCGTAGTCGATCGCGTTTCGCGCGTACACCATGTTGTGCACGATGTGGTCGACAGCCGTGTGGTCGTCGCTAGAGATCCGTCCGTACTCGGGCTTGCGCGACGCGAGAGCGAGCCACTTGATCACATGGAACACGCAGATCAGGATCCGGGCTTCAGGGAAGAACGACTGCAACACGCGACTTCGTTGATGTCCTTGTCGACCACGATGACATGGAGTTGCTTTGTCGCGTCTGGGTTCGCTCGAATGAAGTGCTCGAGAGTTCGTGACATGCCACGCTCCGTTGGTCTCGAGCAAACTCTGCTGGACGACTCGCCCTTCGCCGTACTCGTCCATCGTCATGAACGTGCAGAGTTGGTAGTTGTACCTGGACAATGCATGTAGCATGGTTGGTACATGGATCAGCAAGATACGTTCATTTGGCAGAGTGCGGAAGAGCATCGACACCGACATGAG
This sequence comes from Pythium guiyangense, assembly GCA_003730235.1. Taxonomy (NCBI): domain Eukaryota; phylum Oomycota; class Peronosporomycetes; order Pythiales; family Pythiaceae; genus Pythium; species Pythium guiyangense. The sequence continues at coordinate 239,364 of QXDM01000017.1, read as the reverse complement.
TCGCACCTGCTTGTCTTGTGCGTGCAATCGACGAGGAGCAGTTCGGGAAACCACGTCTGTGTTTCGCGCATGTGTCTTAAGCTGATAAACACGACGCCCGTCTCGCGCGTCGCTGTCTCGTCGACGGACACCATGTTTGCGTCGTCGCTGGCGAGGAACTGTGTCACAACTTCAGCCGTCGCGTCGTCGTCATCGTAGCGGTAGCTGCTTGCTCGGTAGGAGTCGACGAGGTTGTCCACGTCCTTGGCCGCGATGTTCTCGCCCTGCTCGAGGAGGAAGTCGTAGATCCGCGATCGTTTTGCGCCGCTCTTGATCATCGTAGCGACGCCGTCGCTGTTCCCTTGGCTTTTCACGCCACGAGTGGTCGGATACGTGCGAAACGTCTGGTCGTCGACTGGGTGGTTGTGTGCGAACACGCCGTTCTTCACTTGAAGGCGCCAGGTGTCTTCGCGCTCGACCCACTGCACGACGAATCGGAACGGACACTTGATGCTGCGCAAGTGCCGTCGCGGTCGCTTGTCCTCGCTTCGGTTCTTGTGTTGCCAGCCGTGTGTACAGATGTACGTGCGCTGGTACACACCAAGACGCTCCGGCACGTACTTGACGACTTCGCCTCGCTTCGCAGCCTTCGTGTTGGAAAGATGTTTGTTACGATACGTGACTTGAACGACTTTTTGCACACGGGTGACTTGAGCCGTGCTCTCTTGATACTCCGCCAAGTACGTCGACCACGCATTCCAGTCGTCGTGGTACGTCGATGGCTTCGGGACATGGACCAGATCGTCGAGGATCTGGACGGTACTTGGATAATCGTTGGGCGTTCGCGGAGCGTCGCCGCTTGACTCCTCGCATGCGTCGTCGTCGCCCTCATTGTCGTCTTCGTACTCAGACACTTCGAGCTCGTCGCGACTACTGTCTTCCGCTGCGTCGGACGACGTACTATCGTAGTCGGCCGCCGCTGGCGACGAGGCTTTCACTTTCTGGACCCAATAAAATCTATCACGTATTACAGGCATTATATATATATTGCAATGAAACATTCCATTCGCCCTGTCGCTCTGTGTTATTTTTTCAACAATCATGCGCTTTACATGCAAAAACAGGTATTGTATATAGCAAATTGGTGGGTGTGCACGAGCAAAATACGTTGATAAAACATGAATCAAACAGCACAGGAAGCGTCCATTGATTGAACACCATGCACAAACCAAACGGTTTTCAAAAACATGAAGTGACAAGTGTCTGACTCGCATGTCGAGTCGCACTCGCGTGCACACGCGTGCACTCGTCGGTGCTGCGGTGTGCGCATGCACTAGTGAAGCAAGCATGAGCGGTTGGCATCTCTCTACGTGCGCTTTAGTATCTGCGCGGCGCTAGGTCGCTGTTGGCGAGCAAATGAAGCGACACACATGGCTACAAGTGTCTACTTGCATGTAGAGCCGCACTCACAGGTGCGCGCTGCGTGCAAGCACTGGCGAAGCGAGCACGTGTACTCTGACGTCCCTGTAGGCGTGCTGTAGCGTCAAAGAGCGCTCGGTCTTGTCGCAAGCGACTGCTGGTGCACTTACAGAGCGCAATCTTGCCTTTGCGCGCGCTTGGTGAGCAGACGATGGCAGGTGTCTGAGACGCGCTGGCGCGGCACACAGCAGCGCGTAGCACGGTGTCGTAGCTCCTACGCGTGCAGTAGTGTGACGGGGTCACACAACACGATACGCTGAGGAAGCGTGCGCATGTGTGCGCTGCAACTCGAGTTGCTGGGACCGTGTTCCCTCTAGCCTGGACGTTGTGAGAGCAGGTTCTAAAATAGTGCATTGAGTTGTTATCGTCCTGTAACAAGCATGCCTAAGTATCTCTATACTTAATGCAAGATAACCACTGAGTACCATGAGGTACACGCGACTCAATAGACAATGAGTCGCTGTCGTGCGTCCGATGGGACGACGACCTCTGTTTGGTGTGTCTCTTACCACATCAGACCATGTCCAGGATTGGACATCCCGGATTGGAGTACGCATACACCAATCAATGTAACTGGTCATTTGGCCCCGTTACAAGTAGTGTGTGTGCGCAGCGCGTAGTGAGCTCAGGGAGTGCAGACGACGCGATGTCGATGTGTGAGTGTACAGGTTTCATTGAGGATCATGTACGTCTCAGTACGTTTCGAGCTGCGAGGGGGCTGTCGACGAGCGCGAAGGGACACACATGGCTACAAGTGTCTGACTCGCATGTCTTGTGAGTACAGTCGATGAGCAGCAGCTCCGAAAACCGCGCTGACATATTGCGCATGTGCCGAGTCGTGAAAGTGATCGCGCCCGTCTCGCCAGTCTGCGACTCGTCCACACACACCACCGACTCTTTGTTGTCGCGCATGAACGATCGGATTGCCTCGGCGGTCGCTGCGCCGTCATCGCGTGTCATGATGCTCGAACGGTGCGCCATCACCAAGTTGTCGATGTCGCGTCTGATGACGTTCTCCTTCTTCTCGAAGAGATAATCGTAGATCTTGAAGCGCTTGGTTCCCGTGGTGATCATCGTGTCCACTTGGGCTGTCGTTGTCTCGTCCTAGTGCAAACACAGCACTCGTCTCTCGTCACTTTCGCTAAGAACACAGACTGAGACGGGCAAACGCACCTTTATTCCACGTGACGACGAGTAAGTAGTGTACGTGCCACTGTCAACGGGTGGTTGTGCTGGAACGTGCCGCATCGTGCTGTTAGTTTCCATGTGCTGCCTTCGCGCACGAGTTGGACTAAGAACCGGAACGGGCAATCAGTGCAGCGGATGTGTAGCCTCGGTCGCTGTCCGATCCCACGCTCCTTCGCTATCCACCCGTGAGTGCAGATGTAGGCGCGTTTGTACGACTTCCAGGTCTCTGGTACGTACTCGACAGGAGATCCGCTCTGCGCAGCTTTCGTCCTCGCGAGCTTCTTGTTGCGCTGCACGCAGCTCACGACTTCGCGCACACGGATCACTTGGTTCGTTCGCTCCATGTAGTTGTTGAGGTGGTCGAACCACACTTCCCAGCTGCTGTGCTCGAGGTCTGGCGTCGTGACGAAGACGTTCTTGGACAGGACTTGGACGACACGCGTGCGCGACGTACTTTTTTGTCATCGATGACACGTCGTCACTGGGCTCAACTTCTTCAGCTTCATGCTCGTCGTCTTCATCATCTTCCTCGGCATCTTTGTCGCCGTCTTCTTCATCTTAGTCTTTGTCCTCTTCATCATAGTCTTCGTCCTCTTCCTCGTCTTCTTCCTCTTCGTAGGACTCAGACTACGGCGAGCCACGCTTCCGCAAGCTTGAGTGCGTTGGCGAACCCCAGTAGCCGTTTTTCGCTTGAGCATGCTCTTCGCGATGCGTCAATGCTATCGCACGCGCCACACGGTATCCAGGTTTCGTGCCATTATTGTTCATGTTTCTGCGAATATACAACGTAGTTGTGTTAGGATCGTATGCGAACATGCGAGCGAGCATGAGCGCGTACAAACACTCATACAAACGCACCGAGCGACGGTCCTGGGGTTTCTCTGCGCCTGAAATGTTCGTTTGATCGATTCTGCATGAACACAGACGATTTGGCGTCGTTATTGAATCAACCCATGGAGAGAAGGCACTCGTAAGCTCATACCCGTGCGCTGCGATGACGGTGAGTTGTACATAGCGTCGACGTGAGGTGCAGCGCGCAAATTTTTGATATATATTTTTTCTTTACGCTCGTTGCGGTTAGGGTTTACCGCGAATTTACTGCGGTATATTTTTCCTCGAAACTGGACAAACCTGTAGATGAAAACATGGACGAAAAATGACTATATAAAACTGGACGGCATTTCTGTTGTTTTTATCGTTCCTATGGTAATATTGTTGTTATAACTAGATCTGGAATGTCAGCTACAAGATCTATCACACATCGAGTTTTATCACTATTGTATTGGAAAGTGACATACAGTACGGTTATATTTCTTCACGTCGGGTTTTGTGTGGTAGTAACAAAAAAAGGCGTGTCGAATTCATACAAACTCAAGTCAAAACGTGTGCTCCTGATATTTGTATTGTGTGTTGAACATTATACAAACTCAAGTCAAAACGGGTGTTGTTGGTCCCTTGCAACTTTTGCTGCAATTATTCGCATTGTAAATACACAAAGCGATATGTTACGGAAGACACTCAAGTGTCTTTCATTTCGATCGAGTCGTCACCACACACATCAAGACACGAAAAGCGCGCACGAAGAGCACGCACGCGCGTCGATCGACAGCAAGCAAGCACATCGCGACCATGAGCAGCAGCAACAACAGCAACGTGCCGTCCGAGTTCCGCATCTCCGAGAAGTGGGACAAGTGCATCGAGAACTTCACGCTCCACTTTGCGGCGGGTCTCGTCGCCGGCGGTCTCACGTCGGTCGTCCTCGCGCGTACGTGTTTGTCAGTCTGTCCGAATGCGATGTGTTGTGTGTTGTCATGTGTCATATGATCCCGATGGCGTCACATGACGCATCGACGGCGATCGTCCACACGTGTGCACACAAGCACTAACGCTCCTCGTGCTTTGAACTCTCTTCACACACACAATGGCAGGCTCGGGCGGTGCGCGCGGTGCGCTCACGGGCTTTGGCGCGGGCGCCGGCGCTGGCTCGAGCTGGACGACGTGCCAGCTCGCGTTCAAGGGCGACAGCGACGCGCAGGCGCAGCTCGACAAGTCCGACAAGCTCGTGGACGAGATTAAGGAGAAGATCGCGCGGTCGTAGACGTACCTCGCGCGCCAGTCGTTCGATGGTATCGACATCAGCATCTGCACTAGTGTCGTCTGTGAGTGGGCGTCGATGCGCAAAGATAACGAGCACGCGCGCGTCGCACGTGCATGAGCAGGAGGCGCGATAAGAGAAAGAGAACTATGATACTGTATGCGGATCGCTCTGTCTAGCAGCCTCGCAGCATGTCGTTTGCGATGCCTACGACTGCCGCGCAACGGTCACGAGCAGCTCCGATGCGCCAATGTTCACGTGCGTCGGAGCGCGTGTGCTGAGCTCGTGTGGCTCATGCGGTTCGACCGACTCGTCGTTGATATACGAGCCGTTCGTCGAGTCGAGGTCGACAAAGACGATGCGACCGTCGGGCTCGAGGCGGAGCTGTGGGTGCGAGCGGATGGATCGTCGTGCATATACGCAGAGTTAGGACGTCACAAGAGCGAGAGAGTCATGCCGAAAGCGAGTGATGCGCACCTGTGCGTGCGTCGTCGACACTTCGGCGTCTTTCGGGAGACTCAGGCCGTTCGGCGCGCGGAACTTGCGGCCAGTGGAGCGACCGATGAGGCACGACCGACGCGTGACCTGAGCACATGAGCGTAGCGTGTGAGGTGTCGTATTGAGCCATGCGAGCGGAGCAGATGCAGTGCAACGTACCGCATCCATTTGGAGCGCGAACACGTGGCCTTTGTACGGACCCGCAACGCACTTGATGCTCACGTCGAATGCATTTGACTGCGGCGTCGCTGTGCCCACATATCAACGCATACGACGCTCTGTAAGCTCCAATCCGCTCTTGTTTGTAGCGAGTACTTCATACACGCAGACGCACCGTCCGGGTCGCTCCGCTGGTTCTCCTTCTCTGCTGCGATGCTGCTCAGGATCGCCTGCTTCGAGCGCTCAAACTCGCTGCGAAGGTCTGCACAGCGCGCTCTCGTTTGCTCCAACAGACGCTAGAGCCGCAAGTGAGAGAGCAGTACACATATGCGCACGCGTATGAATGTGAGTGCGACGTCCTCGATACACAAGCGGTCAAGTGACCAACGTACCTCAGCCGCGCGGTCGCAGTCCTGCCGAAAGAACGTCTCGACGTCGATCGAGTCGTCGAGCTCGATCACATGCGTTGCTGGAGCGCTGTTACTGCTCGTAGCGCTTGCTATTGCAACGCTTGGTATGCCTTCTGTCTGTGCGCGTGCTGTTCACACGATAGAGACAAGGTGATGAAAGACGTTGCTCGTTGATCAGCTCACCGTCGTTCTCTCAAGAGCGCTTTTGCAGAATGAGCACTACAGCAAGGTGGCAACTACACGAACCTCGCTTAGCGTCGCTTTCACTACTCAATGTTGTTGTTGTCGTTGATGCAGCAGCAGGCAGTGCAGTCGTGTCGCTCGTTGCCGCCGCGACGTGCTCTTGCTTGCGCTTCATGCTCGTGTTTGAGCAGCAACCAACTCAAATGCTGCCAAATTGACTACCGTATAGTCACTCGCGATTCCTACCGATGGTAGTCAATTTCGCGTAGACAGCTCAAACAGACAGAAGCACACATTGGAGCATGGCGGATGCGCGGCAGAAGAACGTGATCGTGAGCAAGCCGATCGTGTACGGCTCCGCGGCGACGTACCTCGGCCGAAAAGCCGAGGAGACAAAGACACATCGCTGGTCGATCTACCTCCGCGGCGTCGACAATGAAGACCTGTCGTACATGATCTCGAAAGTCGTCATCACGCTGCACATGAGCTTTGCCAACCCCGTGCGCGGTGCGTTTGCATGTGCGCTCTCATTGATGTGCGTGTGCACACATGTACTGACACGCCTGTGCTTGTGTACGTGTATGTCCTTGCATGACGCTCTGCTACGCGTTTGCTGCAGTGCTGACAGAGCCACCTTACGAAGTGACCGAGTTTGGCTGGGGCGAGTTCGAGACGCGCATTCAGATCCACTTCCACGACGCACACGAGAAGCCGGTCGACATCATCCACATGCTCGTGCTCTATCCGCCTGGGAACCAACCTGCGAGCACGAAGAAGCCCGTGATCAGCGAGTTCTACGACGAACTCGTGTTCAACGAGCCGACCGAGTTCTTCTACAAGAAGCTCATGGCAGGTGCGTGCGTTTGTCGTTGCAGTCGACACCGTGGGGGCACATGGCGCTCACGCAATGGTTTTGATATGCGCAGGGCCGGACCGTGAAGCGCCACCGCATGCGCTACAAGAGTTCTTACCGACGTACTCGGACGTCGCTGTGCTCAAGACGCTCGCACAGGCGCAGGAGTTTGTCAGTCGCGAGCTCCACGAAGCGAAAGAGCAGCTCTTGCACGTCGACTTGGAGATCAAAGAGCTCCGCGACCGCATCGCAGAGCACACGAAGAAGAAGCTCGCGGACAAGACTACAGCTACTGTATCTGCGACTGCTGCTCCAAGTCTGTAGTCGCGTTTGTTGCCAGTCGTCTATAGAGCGGCTGTCAGTCCGCAGGCAAAGCAGTCGAAGACCCACGTCCGTGTCCGACTCCATACTTCCAGTCGAGTTCGATCCTATTAAGCGAGGACTTCGACGCTCTCCAAATCACGTGACAATGCCACTCAACCGATGCAAATCACCCGACAGATGCACACGCAATGGACAGATCGATGGTGCGACAGAATGCTCTCGATCCATTCATCAGTGTGGCTAAATAGGCTGGTGGTGGTAGTGCTACTACGAATAATAGAGCGCGAATGCTCTCAGACCGCGCGCGTCGCAGTCGTCGCGTGCTCCGACGCAACGTCGTGCGTGCGCGCCCAGTTGTTCACGAGCTCGAGCCCACGCTCGACTTCGCGACTGCTGAGGTCGTCGCGCGGCTTCATCGTGAGCAGCTCGTCGTGCGTTGGCGAAGCGAGCAGCTGCTGGTCGTCCGAGTCCGAGTCTGCCGTGTCGTCGCTCGACTCGAGGAGCTCGTGCGCCTCGGCGTCTTTCACTGCGACGCTCTTGCCTGCTGCACCAGCTTTGTCGCCCGCGCTCTTCTTGCTAAAGCAGTCCATGCGGACCCAGTTGAGTCCAATGCCGAGGAACGAGACCGCAAGGCCGATGAACTGCTCGAGCGACAGGATGTGGCCAAAGAGAACGACCGAGAGCACGATGCTCAGGACCTTGCGGCACGTCCCGATGATCGACGTCGTGAGCGCGCCGAACTTGCTGATCGTGAAGAAGATGAACGCCTGGCCCATTGCGCCCGTGAGACTCAGGAGCACGAGGTTCGGCATCGACGGGATCACTTGGTCCACGAACGTCGGGATCTCGCCCATCACAACCATCCCGACCGCTGCGAAGACGCACTTGTACAGGTTCACGGTGTACATAAGGTCGAACGCGCCGATGTGGTACTGCTCCATGTACTTGTCTTCGAGCGCACCGGTCGCACCGTCAAAGAGCAGCGACAGCAGTAAGAGCGAGAAGCCGAGGAAGACGTTCGGCGTGCGCTCGTGCACTGAGACGTGGTCGCGGATCTCGTTTGTCTGGACTGCTTTGTGGTGCTGCTTCTCGTGCGCCGTGCCGACGAGGAACACTGCGACGCCGATCGAGAGCACGACGACCGAGACGTACTTCTTGAGCGCGTACTTCTTCCCGAGGAACAAGCCCACGAGCATGACAGGGATCGACTTGCACGACTTGCCGAGGATGCGCGTGATGAACGTGACGTAGCGCAGCGCGACCATCGACGCGATCGTCGACCCGAACGCGAGCAACCCGACGATCACGAGCTTGCTCTGCGGCATCGTCGACGGCGCCTCTTTGTTCGCAGCGCGGAGCGCGAGCGCCACGAGCGAGTAGAAGAAGCAGAACACGAACGTGAGCGACATCTCGCCCAAGACGCGGTGGTTCGTCATCTTCTCGAGCACGAGGCCGTTGAGCGTGAACGAGACCATGATGCCGAGGAAGCAGTAGACGAGGAGCCAGAAGCTCTTCTTCGACGCTGCGGCATCGGCTGCGTCAATCTTCTCCTGCTCGGTCACTGCAACGACCTGGATGCCGTGCTTGCCGCCGCTCTCGAGGTCGTTCACATCGACGTACTTGACTGGCGTCTGGAGGCTCGAGTCGAGCACGATCTCGGCGTACGGCAAGTTTGGGTTGTCGGAGCTGTGGGCGTCGGCGTGGCAGACCATGGTTCAGATGTGGGGAGAAGGAGAGGAGTGTACGAGGTGGTTGGTTGGTTGGTTGGTTGGTTGACGGGTGGAAGTCGCTGTGCGAGTCAAGGAGTCGAGTCGAGTCACGGACGATGGACCTGAGTCGCGCAGAGGAATTCCACTTGTGCGGGCTTCATGCACTCGCGCCGCCGACGACACTCGCGCACTCGCACTCGGCAGCCGAGAGAGAGAGACAAGCCGACCGACAGTCAGACAGCAGCGGATACACTCGCCTAGCCCACGCACAGAGCTGTTGTTGGCGTGGCGCGCCTCTGCCTGCTGCGTCTGGTGCTTGCTGGATCGAGGAGCCGATCGACCGCTCAACCGATCACGCGTGCGATCGCGCTCGCGCTGTCTGTTGTGACTTGACGCGGTCGTGTGGGTTTTATTCCGGGCATACAAAAACCAAGAGAAGCGCCACCACCGGTCTGAGTGGTCTGGACGCAACAGCCAGCTCGGCACAAACGCGCAGTGTGATTGGCCGTGTCAGATCTAGCCAATGAACAGCGCGAAAGCAAGTGGATCAGCGCTGCAAAACCTTTAAAATAACCTGCAGAAAGTGGTACACTCGACATATATTGATACAATTGCTGGCAGCAAAGCGAAACCTAGCAAACAAAATAGTTCAGGAAGCGACACTCGCGAAACACTTGACCTCACTATGCGAACAAAGCGACGCACATTGACACCACGTCACATCAGTTCGAAGCAGCGATAGGCTCGTTCAAATTCACAAATGTCAAAAAAACAGATTGCGTCATTTCATACATATAGACAAACGTGTCCCACACCACATTTTTGCGTTTATATCTGTACATTCACTGTACCAGCACTCATTTATCTACATCAAATGCGATATTAACTAGCTCAGCATGAGACAATAAATGAGAGATGTCGTGGATTGAGAGGAGGAAGATGGGATCACGAGCGACAGCCAGAAGCGCGTGTGAAGCAAGACGGCGAATGGCATTGAGGACGCAAAAGTGTTTTCGCAAGCACATGCTTGGACGTCGAAAGTGACTCGTGTCAAAAGGTCGCAAGACGTCCTAGGACGTCCAAGCTTGCCTGCATTTCAAGGTACGACCAGCCACACGAGTTGCTTAGCTTGAGCAAGAAGAAGCATGAACTCAAATGCGCTTTTCATCGGTCGCATGGGCACGTTGACACTTGTAGCCAGCGAGTGGATGCACGATGGCTGGTGCTCAAGGCTTGTCTTTAAATGTGATATTGGCATTCTGAGACTCACAAAAATGAACTATTTTAAAATAAGGACGACTAAAAACAGAATAAATTTAACATATTGTATCAAAATATGTAAATTTTGATTGTAAGAAGTGTATCCGTTTCAAGTTGGCTACACGTTCGTGGCTCTGCTCAGCAGACAGGGGCTCTCGATACTGTAATGTCACGTGACGCCAAACACCAGCAAAGACGACACAAGAACGCGCGGAACGTACGGCACACTCTACACCGACGCGCTCAAGAAGACGATCGGCGCCTACCTCGCAGTGTACTACACGTTAGACCGCGATGTTGCGAGCGACGTGGAGTTCTCCAGAGCTGGGCACAAGCGTGCGCGAGCGTGAACCACTTGCACGAGTTCCCGTCGCGCTTTGCGCCGGCGCAAGCACTACACAGAGTGCTGACACACTTGCTGTTCCAAGCCAATGTGCGCCACTACGCGATGAACGCCGTGGCGATGTGGGAGGTGATCACTGGACCATTCAGTACGCCCGTGCTATGGAAGGACCTACCGACGCGCAAGCTCGTCGCGAACGAGACGATGGGCGTGCTCCCGTTCAGCACCCCAAGTCAGTTCGTGCTGCCATTCATGCAGCTGGGTATCAGCTTGAAGCGCGACGTGTCAGTGTCCGAGTCGCTGCTCTCGCTCTTCAAGACCACGCCGTTCTCGACCGAAGCCGAGCTCGCGCACGTGGCCACGGACGTGCACAACAGGTAGCTGGCTGTACGAGCACAACCGAGCTCTGGCCAACTCAACACCCGACCCAATGCACGTCTAGAGTCTAGACTGACACGACCGGCTCTCAAGAAGTGGTGAGTATGTGAGAGGCTACATACATACGTACATACACTATTCGACCGCAGTAGCACGAGGTTCCGTCGGCTTGTCAACGGAGTATGATGTGGTCGCTCCTCGTCGTACGAACGCGTGACTGATCGGTTGATCGATCGATCGACTGGTTGGCCGGTTGACCGCGACCGCGTTGTAGGTATGCTGTACCACGCTGGTCGTTGGACATGCTCGCGCACGGCGCGAATCCAGTCAAGCACCACCCTGACTTGTGCGCGCAGAGACCGACGCAAGGCTCGTAATGACGTCGTTCGAAGCAGCGCCGACCAGCAATCAAGCGAACAAGTGACTGAGTGAGTGCGGGTCTCGTGCGTGCACCCACGCTGCGTTGACAGCCAGTGGCGCGTTCGTTCAGTGGACACGCACTGCAGCATTCGGTCACCGAATGCACACGTGCACACGTACGTACACACACACGTACGCCGCCCAGCTCATTCTGCAACACCCTCTCGTCTAGCGCGAGCAGCATAACACAGCAAGCCGCGAGCACGATGACGCTCGCTACATTACTCCAGCTCCTCTGCTGCGTCTGCTTCAGTGTCGCGATCTCACCAGCACTGGCGCGCGAGAACGCGACTGTGCTCGAGCGTCCTGGCGTCCAATCAAACGCGAGCGCAAGAGCGAATGCCAAGTTCACGAGTCTCTGGCAGATCAACAGCGCAGCCGTCGAGCTCGAGAAGCTGACGCTGGACGTCCCCGGTCGCGTGTTCATCTCGCACGCGCCGTCCGCACTGGCGTCTGGCGAGTCGTCCGCAGAGATCAAAGTCTCGGGCAGCTCCGAAGACGTCGTCAAGGCGGTCGGTGTCTACTACAACAACGGCTCCGTGAGCGTGTCGACGACGCGAAAGCCAGTCGCAGGCGAGTACATCCTCATCGAGTTGGCGCTGCGGAAGAAGAACGCGGTGCGCAAAGTCTTCTCGGACGGTCCAGGCGACGTCGTGATCGAGCAGGACGTCCTCGCGAGCATCGGCGCGTCCGTGAGCGGAAGCCGCGCACGTCGATTGCAGCAGAACTCGACTGCAGGTGCGCCAGTACCAACAGCTCCGGTTGTCGCGTTCGCGAGCACTGGTGCTCCAGGCTTTGCGATCGACGAAGTTGTGAGCACGAGCAGCAACAAAGGAGACGGTGATGCCACTGCTGTCAAGGCGCGCACGTGGATGATCCGCCGCACAGGAGGCGCCGAGCAAGTGCGCGCAGACATCCGGCTTGCTGCACCTGGAGCTGCGATCGTCGACCAGGTGCGCGCGTACAGCAGCGGCGGTCCGTACGCTGGTCGCATCACAGTGCTTGGCGAAAGCGTGGCGCGTCTCGATCAAGTCGAGGTCGTCGCAGTCGCTGCGGCGCCAGCATCTGGTGCTCCGAGCTTGCAAGTGCGGCTCAAACCAAGCGCGTCCGGCGGGTCGGCGCCAGGCAACTTCACAACGATCGCCGGCTTCACACAAGCGTCGCCGGTCGGTGCAGTCGTCGCTGAGAACGTCCGCGTGAAAGAGATGTAGAAGGAGAGCAAGCCTGCAGGCGAGGTGCTGCAGATCGCCAACAGTGGCGAAGGCACCGTGTTCATCGCGGCTACCAAGAGCTTGAGTAGATACAGCAGCTCGAGATGTCGACGTTGTAGTACGAGCTTTGTAGTTGTGCAACCTAGCTGAAGTCGGAGAGAAAGCGCTGGAGCAAGAGTAGGAGTGCCTTCACAGCAGTGTACCAGTGTTCATCCTATTAATTTCGATATTAGTGTAGTTATTTCATGCTAAAATCGTAATTATTTGTGCGACCGATTTTGTACTCATTTCAAATCTCGTGAGAACTTTTGCTCATCTATACAATCATCAAGTATAAGCACGTTTGTTCGTGCTTGCACTTGTTTTCATCACTCTCTGGATTTATTTGCTTGTCCAAATTCATAGTAAAATCAAGACTAAATGTAATAGAGCGTTTCCTTGCTTTCTGCACTATCAAAAGTTGCTCCTGTCAAATACAATAGTGAAATCAAGAATAACGATGTCAGCTTGCAAGCACAGCTCGAGTCATCCTTGCCGAGTCAAACAACCATCCAATAACGACAATGCGCGTGCTGCTTCGACTGCGCTCAGCGGTGCTTGCTCGACGCAGTGCGCCACGGACGCATGCTTCCGCGACGACCACTGACGCGCGCATCGCATCGCGCACGCTGCGGTTAAGCGCGCAGTCGTTATCGGCTGTGCCGCTCGACCTGCATCACCACCGCAGCAACAACCGCAATGCCCGGAACTTCTCGGTCACGTCCAAGTTCCCAACGCAGGACGAGTCTGCGATCCTCGCGCACGCCGACGACGACTACGACCCAAACGTCTCGCAACTCGTATGCGGGAGCTGCAACACGCCGATCAGTCAGACAAAGGACCTCATCTTCTTCAAGTGGTGCGTACATTGCTCTTGTCAGTCAACCAGCCAGCACGTCTGACACTCCGCTGTCTCTCTATCTCCTCTGATGCGCATGACTGCGTGACGGTGCAGGAAGAACGGGATCCACTTGTCGAGCATGACAGACGCGCCGCTGCGCAACTTGCACTCGCAGGACCACTGGGACGAGGGAAAGCACTGGAAGAAGCACAAGCTCCACTGCCTCAAGTGCGGTAACAACGTCGGGACGATCGCCAAGGTCTTTGCGAGCGACAAGATCCTCTTTAGCGCCAAGCACGTAGCGATCCAGATGCCTGCGAACCAGTCGCCGCTCATCTCTGTCTCGGGCTACCCGTCGTCGCAGCTCGGGTTCTCGTACTGGACTGAGCTCATCTTGATGCTCGAGACGCAGCCGTCGCTCAAGGACGCGCTCGCGATCCGTCGCGTACGTGCGTCGCTGTTGATCGATTGGACGCATAGCACTACGAGAGACTGACCACTTGCGCTCGCTCGCTCGCTTGTGTGTGATGCGTTTGTATCAACAGATCGACCAGATCCGAGACGCGAGTGGCGAGCGCAAGATGCTCAACCGCAAGCTGCTGCTCGCAAAGGACCTGCGCGCGCTCCTTCGCGTCGTTGACGAGCACGTACGTCTGCTTTCTATCGCTTGTGCTGCCACATCCACAGTGTGACTCTGTAGCTCGCTTGTCTGTGAAAGAGCAAGTGAGAGACACTGACTGCAGCAGATGAACTGACGAACACTGTGGTGCGTTGTGCGCTTGCTCTGCTGCGTGCGCAGTCGTCTGAGATGAATGCTGTGAACATCTCGACTGCGATCGACCGCGCGTCTCGCTTCGTTGCGAACCAGACTGTGACGCGAACGGTGCGTGCGCTGCTCTCGGTCTCCCGTCTGCCTCGGGTCTATCAGACAGACGCTCTGCTGCTGCTGCTAGTGCGATGTCCTGACAAAGTATTGATGCGCGTATGATGCCGACGCAGTCTGGACCACGCTTGACGATCAGCGCCAAGTCGGAGGCGCCAGAGGACGAGCTCCTCGACATCTCGTCGCACCTCATGGCTCGCCCTCGCTCAGCAGAAGACGTTGCGACTGAGAAGAAGCGGTGCGTCCTGCATCCGTCAGTCAGGTGACCGATCCTGTCACTCTATCGCATCGCTCGCTCGACTCACACACTGTGCGCTTGCTCCTTTTGTTCGACAGCTTCTGGGACCTGGTCCAAATGGCAGACAACCTCGTGAACTTCAGCATCGCGTCGCTGAAAGGCGGCTACGAGATCGCTAACTTCCTCACCTCGCTCATGCGTCTCGGCATCGGACGCAAGAGCATCCTCGAGTGCGTGTCTTGAGTGTGACTGCTGCTACTGCTGCTGTTCACATACTAGGACACTGCTCGAATGGCTAACGTCTCTGTATCAACTGTTCGCAGACCCGTTGCCAAGCAGACGCTGTTTGTGCTCCAAGCCGACGCCGAGGCGCCAGCGATGAATGCGCACGAAGCGTCGATCATCGCTGGCTCGATCGTGCACCTCTGCTCGAAAGCTGAGCGCGACGAGCCGTGGGTGACCGACTTGCTCCACGCCACGGCAGACCTTGTGCTCGCCGAGTCGAAGCGCAAAGGCGAGCCGAGTGGACCGAGCACGCTCGTACCGCTCGTGCGATCGTTTGTCGCCGCGCACGCGTTCCACGACGCGCTCTTTGCGCTGCTCTTTGACGAAGTCGCAGTGAAGAATCGACTGGAGCACGCGCTCACGCTCTCGCCGCACAAGCTCCGCGCGCTCAAGTCCAAGATGTACCAAGTGCACCTCGACTGCGAGCTCAACAAGCGCCCAGCAGCGCTGCGGCTCACGCCGGCGCAAGTGCGCGAGTACAAGGAGATCTTTGCGAACCAGGAGACGCACGTCAAGAGCTCGTCGTTCCGGCTCCAGCACTTGGTCTCGACGGCGCTCGTGGACATGCGCATGGCGCACGACCAGGCGTTTGCGCTCGACGCTGGCTACGCAGTCGACATTGCGCTGCCGCGGCACAAGATCGCGATCGAGATCAACGGCGCCGAGTGCTACCAAGTCACTCCAGACGAGAGCGACAGCGCCGACCCGTCGAGCGACAAGCCGTTTGGCTTTGTCGACCTCAAGGCGCGCCACCTCGAAGACCTCGGCTGGGTCGTGATCCAACTCCACGCAGACAAGTTCCAGGACCTCGCGACTGTCGAAGACCGCGCGCGGCACTTGAGCGTCCTGCTCGAAGTCGCGACGAATGCGCGGCGACTGCAGCAGCAGCAGTGACGCTCCAAGTCGCATGAGCGATCGCCGTGATGATAGAGAAGAGAGAAGAGAGAGACTGTCGGACGCCCGTCGAGCACGCAGACAGCGGTCAATAGAGCCACCACCAACAACGACGGACGCACTCTATCGTTGGGTGTATGTACGGATGCATGCGCGACCTGCGCTCGAGACGCCGTCGTCTCAGTTCTGCTTGCTCTTCTTCTTCTTGCTCTTCTTCTCCTTCTTGCTCTCGACTGGCGCCTCGTCCTCGTCAACTGCTGCGCGCTTGACCTTCTTGCTCTTCTTCTTGCTCTTCTTGTCAGCGACTGCAGGCGTCTCGTCCTCGACCTCTTCCTTGTCGTCCTCTGCTGCTGCTGCGTCGACAGTGCTGTCGTCATTGTCGTCGCTCGCAACAGCGTCGAGCTTGCGTTTCTTGCTCTTCTTCTTGTCCTTCTTCGTCGACTCGACCTCTTCAACAGGAGCTGGCGCTGGCGTCTCGTCCGCCTCTTCATCGTCGCTCTCTGCTGCCTGCTTGCTCTTCTTCTTCTCCTTCTTGCTCTTCTTCTCCTTCTTCTTCGCCTTCTTGCTTTTCTTCTCCTTGGTCGTCTCGCTGCTCACGTCCGTCGAGTTGTCTGCGTCGCTCTTGCTCTCGTTGTCGTCGTCCTCAGTGAAGCGCTTGTGGTCGTAGCCGCCTTCGCCTTGACGCACAAACATAGAGTACAGACCTGTCGATTGCCACACACACACACACATACGAAGGCGTCAGTACGTATACGCAATGCTCTCTTTTGCTTGTGCCAGCCTGTTGAGCGCAGTGAAAGCGCACGCACCGTTGTTTGGGAGTCCGTCCGCACGCTTGGCGCCCTTCTTGCCGACGTTCGAGCCAAAGCCGAGACCGCCCTGTAGCCGTCGCACGCCAAGCAGAGCAGCAGTACCAAGCGAGTGTCAGCGCCATTCGTCTCGTCACTTTGAAACTCTTGAGTGCAATGGAGTGCAGATCGATTAAACCACAGCGCAACGACGTACGCTCTTGCCGCCAGGTCGGAGCTTCGAGAGCACTTCGTGCATCTGGATGAGCTTCTGGTCCTCCATGTTGCTTGTCTGAGGTTGCCTTGACGATGCGTTCACGAGCGATGCGTCGAGCGATGAAGTGCTGCTGCTGTCTCGTGATGCTCTTGATGCTCTTGATCAAAGTGAGTCGCGAACCAATCAGTCCAGTCCCTTGTTTTTATCTCTATTGTCTAAATACTAGACAAATAGAGTATAGTCCGTTCAAGATAGTTGTGTACTTTGGTTGTTCATGCTATATATCATGTGGTACACATCGTATTATTGATTGCACTGGTTTTTATCACTATTGCTACTCTGAACAAAGGCAACATCTTGCCTTGTAACCTGCACGAAGGACACCTCCAACCTTGACGACTTCGCTGTGACGACTGCATCGCCATTGCCAACGAGAAGACACGTCTCAAACGAATGACCAGACATTGTGACAGAGATCCAGACTAACATGACCACATCGAGGCTGCAGGACGCACTTGTGCGGCACGCTCGGCGCCAGTCAAGCAACGCGTGCCTCGACGTTAATCGCGCCAAGCAGATGCCAGCTGGTCGTTGACGTCGACAGTGAGCTGTTGTGATGCAAGCTCGTTGCAAAGGCAGTGCTCGGTGCTGTCGCCGTCGTTGAGAGAGCGAGCGCCGACTTGTGTGAGAGTGAGTGGCGGCAAGGGCAACGAGTTGCAGTGCATGCGACAGCGAACGCGGCTGCTGCTGTTACTCACAGCAGCATCGTGACCGAGAGCTACGTCGCGATCCGTCATGCAGCAGCAGTACTCCCTCGACTGCGTCGCGACACTCGAGCGCTCTTGCTTCTCGAGCGTCTCAAGTCTCAAGTCTCGACGCTTGGTTGGACCTCGCATCCATGGTCTTTGGATTCGCGACATCGCTTCATGCCTTTCACATCGTTGACTTGGTCTTTGTATGCCTTGATGGCTGTTCTCACGTCACGACGCTTGAACCGCCATGTGTGCTCTCTTGCCCGCCTTTGTGATGTGATGGTCATCACGCTTGCTTGCGCGACGCTTGCGCGACGCTTGCGCGACACGAGGATTGCGGTAGCACGCGGTCGTCTCGTCGTCTTGAACAACGAGCAACAGGAGCTCCGTTCGCTCGCTCGCAACCTCATTCGCTTTCTTTGCGCCTCGGACGCACGCTCAGCACCAGAGTTTCTCTCGCCGTGGTGCTGACAACAGCCAGCAGACAGTCTCGCGCCTCACGCACGCAGCAAGAACAGCAGGACACACACACACACACGTGCGTGCGACGACAACGACAATGGCAGAGCTCGAGGCAAAGAGTCCAGTGGACGCGCACTACCGCGGCTCCGAGGACCACGCGCTCAAGGTTACTGCTGCAGCGCCTGGCGACGTCGATAAGGAGCACAAGGACCACGTTGATGCCACGAGCAGCGGTGCGACCAAGAAGTTCATCTTCTGGCGCCTCACAAAGCGCAAGTGGATCGGCGCAATCGTCGCGTCCGTGCTCGCTGTCGTCGCGCTCGTGCTCCTGATCCTCTGGTTCGCAGTCGCCGTGCCGCTCTTCCAGAGCAACGCCGACAAGGTCGCAATCTCGCTCAACCACCTCGACATCCTGAGCATTGAAAAGGGCGACGGCGTCCGGACGCTCGGCGTGAACCTCAGCCTTCGTCTCAACCACGACCTGCACATCCACGCCACGACTGACGCGACGAAAGCCAACTTGCTCTACAACGGCGTCGTCTTTGCCGCGGTTGACTTGCCGAAGCTCGACCTGAAGAAAGGCAAGCAGTCGTACGACCTCGTGATCACAGGCGACGCGATCGTCTCGAACGCAAACGTGTTTGAGAAGATGGCGTCGGCGCTCGTGACTGAGAAGACGATCACTGTCGACGCCTCGGCGCGTCTCAAAGCCCACGCGTTCGGGCTCTCAAAGGGCGGTCTCAAGTTCGACCGCACGCTCGAGCTCGCAGCGATCAACAACTTCAAGACGCCAGCCACGACTGTGAACAAGATGACGGTCAAGAGCTGCAGCAGCTCGGACATCCAGATCGCGATCAACGCGACGATCACAAACGCCGCGCTCGTAGGACTTGACGGCGTCGGCGCGCTCAACCTCTCGCTCTACTACGAGCAGGACTACCTCGGGTACGCGGTCTCGCAGCTCCCAAAGCTCGGGATCCCGCGCGGACCGTCGCAGCAGCTCTTTGACCTCGTGATGGAGAACTCGACGACGCACATGCCGATCATTGTCAAGATGCTCAAGGGCGTCGTGTTTGGGAACTCGCAGTTCTGGCTCACGGGCAAGAACCCGCGCGCGACGGACGTTGAGCTCCTGCGCGCGCCGCTGCAGCAGCTCAACATGAGCATTGCGTCGACTGCGAGTCTCTTGAGCACGGTTGTGCTCAACCCAAAGTGCGACCTCGTGTCGCTCGTGCTCGGGTAGAACGTGCACCTTTCATAGTGAACACTGTCGTAGTACGGGAGCGAAGTCCAAAGTCCCATCTTGTTGCCTTTCGCAGTGGTCGTTTTGCCTCAAAGTGTCGCTTCATCGCCTTTGAGCGAGCAGCTCCATCAGCAACTTGAGCAGCAGCCAGAGGAGTACAAGCGTACGTGCGGGAGCATGGCGCGACCGCCACCGCCAGTCAAGCTCACGAGCAGCACGAGCAGCAGTAGCCTCGTTGATCACTTTCCAAACTTGCGGCAGTTCTTCCAGCGCTCAGCGTCGCACCCGAGTCACGATATTGTCCACGCGCACGACGATGCGCACGCGAGTCACAATCAAGCGCCGCTCGAGTCGGACGACAGTAGCACGCGCCACGCATTTGGGTCGTGCACGCAAGTGCTCGCATCTGCAGTCACTGCGCTCTTTCGCGCGATCAACGCATTTGGCGCGTACGACGACGCCACTGCGAGTCTCGCGATCGACACGACCGCAACGACACGTCGAGCCAAGCTCCTGTACGTCCAGCTCCTCGATGCTGCGCAGAAAGAGCGTGGCGAGTGGTGCGGCTTTGCTTCAGACCCCGATGCTGGGTCGCCCGACGCACAGGACGATACTCAAGACCACGAGAGTGCGACTGCGATTCTCACAGCGCACCTCGCAGACCTCTCACGCAACGAGACGTTTGCGCTGCTGAACGAGCTCGTAGACGTGAGCTTCCGCAGCATGCGCGGTCCGCTCGTGGACGCTGCACTGTACGCCAAGCACAGGCGCCAAGCGCTGCAGGCAATGAGCCTCGGCATCCCCGCATCGTTGCGCGCGCTGTTGGAAGTGCGTGGGATCCTGAACGAGCTCGCGCGCGACGAGAAGCTCTGTCTCTTCCGCCTCGTTGCGCTCTGGCACGCGATGGCTGTCGCAAACGAAGCGCATGACCTCACGCACACGATCCAGGACAAGCACCACCTCGTCTTCAGCGACTGCTCGGAGCTCGAGTTCCTCGTGCGTCACGGATCAACCTGCTTGGATCGCCTGTGGTCGAGATGCTGACGACTGAACCCTCGTGAACGTGATGGTGTGTAGACGACTCGCAGAGATCCACGACATGACCCGCTTGCCGTCGCGCTGCTGCACATCCTCGTGCTCTACCACGATGTTCTCTTCAGCGATGTGGAGGTGCGCCGTGCGTTGCTTCGCAGGTACTGACGGATGAGTCGATGCGAGTCCTCACGTTGCTTGCCGGTGTGGCGCAGTTCCTCTTGATCAAGCAAGAGCTGCAGCTGAGTCCACTGCTACAGCGACCGAGTGGCGAGTCCTCACAAGAGGCGGAGGCGAGTAGCTCAGTAGACACCCGCGACGATGCAGTTGACAGAGAGACCGCGACTGGATATGAAGCGCCAGCAGCGGAGGCAACGCGCACCGACGAACAGGAAGACCACGGCAGCGCCGAAGTCGAGGCAAGCGGTACGAGCGATGACGTCCCAGCTCAAGAGCCGCCAACAGCAGTGCCGTCGGAGCCAGAGCAACCACAGCCAGTTCCTGAAACGATGCCTGAGCCTGCCACTGCTTCAGCAAGCTCGAGTACACACGTGTCGCCGTCGCACGCAGCGCAGCAGCATGGCTCACACGCTCGTGGGCACGGTCCTGTGGTCTCGATCCGACCGCATGCGCTCTCGCCTCGAAAGACCACGAAGCACAGCAGACGCAGCTCGTTCGATGCGTCGAACGGAGTCGTGTCAACTACTGCAGCTCCTGCAGCAGCTACAGACGGAGGCGAGAGAGCGTCGCACCTCAACCAACACCATCAACAGCACCACCAGTGTCGTCACAGCCATGGTGGAGACGGACATGGCAGCGGCAAAGCAGACAGCGCGCGACCAGGGAGTCCGCTCTCGAGTAGCCGAGCAAGCAGTAGACTCGGCACGTCCCCGACTAGCGCGTCCAGCTCAAGCAAGAGCTCAGTGCTGCAGCGCCACGACCAAGGTGTAGCACCAGTAGCAAGCAAGTCGGACGCGACCAAGACACCTCGCTCTAGCATGACCGCTCCAGCAGCTGCAAAGCCAGCACTGGCGCACGAGATCACAGACCTCGCGAACACGTACTTTAGCTTCTCGTTCACGGCCGCGACCGTGCGCACGATGGCGATCATGGCGTTCTACGCGCTCCGGCGCCACCAGCACAACCACCACTGAGGCTGACATGCGAGAGGCAAGTGTCGGCGCACCAGATCAGACTAGACTCGATTGCGTAGCGTTGAGCATAGCGTCATGCGCGGCGTCTTGGACGCAGTAGAGCCGCAAGCAGCAGCAGTGTGCGTCCCATCAAAATCCACTTGCCTCGGTTCGTTCGTCGCCCTTGTCGTCCCGACGGCAACTCGTTGCACTGCTGGCGCCGTCATGCTCTGCTTGGTCCAACACGCTCGAGCTCGGATTCGTCCGATAGACTTGTGTCGCACTTGTGAGCAACAGCAGTGGCGTCACCGTATGGACGCCCAAGCGCAAGCCCAAGCATGAGATAGCAAAGCCTCCACCGGTGCTGCTGCTGCTGTAGTACTCGCTGCCCATGAACACTCTGTTGTTCACAATCACACTGGCACCGACAGCGACATTTCAAAGCACAGGAGTCGCCGACCATGTCGTGCCGACGCCTAAGGTTTGCTTTAGGACAAATCCTGGCGCTGACTGCGGTTGCGAATCCGTCTTCTCCGTTCGTTGTCCGAGGCGTGTCCAACGCGTACGAGCGCGTTCGTTGGATCGCGTCGATCCGAGCGTGCTTGGTGCTAAATAACCGCAGTGCTGATGCGGAAGCCCATCGCAACGACTTGTAGCAGTACATGCGCATGATCAAGTCGCTGTGAGTTCACGGACGTCTGATGGCCATCAACGCATCAGCGCACGCACACACACACACACAAGACCACAGCAGGAGGTCGAGAAGCATGGGGAAGACTCGATTGAGGTAACGAGAACCAGATCACGCCGAGTCGGTCGTGGGATTTCGTAATCGCTACTTGACTTGAGCTTTGTATGGCCGTGCGACTCCCGCGTTCAGTCTATGTCCAGCGAGCGCCGTACCGTCAAAACGACGAGCGATCGATGCACCGCCACCACCTGCGCTCCTCGTCGTTCGATGACGACAAAGGAGGTGCTGCTGCCGAACTGCACACTCGCGAATTCGCTGCCTTGCGCGCACTCCTTCCAGCCACTTGCAGTAGCAACAGCTCGCACTCGCTCACACGTCACACACGACAGCGTCCAGCATGACGACAGCACTCCGGCGCAGTCTATTGCTGCTCGTTGGCGCAGCAGTCGCGTCGACCGGCGTCACGGCCGCAGTCACGAGCTCCGAGATCTGCGCGAGCGCCGAGTTCCGAGCACTCACACCCACGACGCTCGGGTCGAGCCCAGTCACGATCAAGTCGCTGATCAAAGGCGACCAGGTCTGTCTCGAGTTTGCGCTCAGCGCTTCGGCGTCAAACGCCGCGTGGTTCGCAGTCGGTCTCGCAACGTCCGACTCAATGGTGAGCTCGCCGCGCAAGAGCGTCATGCTCTTCCAAGCCTCGACTGGCGCGCCCGAGTCGTATGTCCTCGGTGGCTACTCGCGCTCGCAAGTCTCGAAAGCCTCGGACCAGACGACTTTCTTCGCTGGCACGAGCAGCGCATCGAGCATGACGTTTAGCTACCAGCGCACGCTCGCGGCCGCGTCGTCGACTGAAGTCGCGATCACCGCAGCGTCGCGAGCGACGTTCATCTGGTCTTACGGCTCGTCGTGGCCGATCTCGGCGCACCGCTCCGGGACCATGGGCTCCGCGACGTACACGTTCGGGAGTGGCGATGGCTCAACTGCAGCAACGACTCCAGGTGCTGGCACATCGACATCGTCATCTTCCACATCGTCGACGCCGTTCTGCAAAGACAAGAACTGTCCTGCGATCGTCGGTGGGATCACGTTTGCAGCGATGCTCCTCGCTGGGCTCGTCATCACGACTGCGCTGCGCACGTCGCCAGTCGGCCGCGCGTTGCTCCACCGCTCGCTCGCGCCGCCGCCAGTCAAGTCAACGACGAACAGCGCCGTCGGGACACCTTGGACGCTGTTCTTGCAGAATCTCGCAGACTTGCGGCTCGGTGAAGCGTTCATTGTGCTGCTCTTTGTCGCCGCGGTTGTCGTGCTCGTGCTCTTGCTCACGGACGAGACAAAGATCGTCGTGTCGGGCCAAGTCGCGCTACTCGTGCTCCTGTTTGTGCTCCTGCCAGTCGCGCGCGTGCCGCTCTGGTCGCTCTTCTTCCGCAGCTCGTTCGAGCGCGTCGTCAAGTTCCACCGCTGGCTCGGCATGGCGTTCACAGTCGCAGTCGTCGTGCACTTGGTCCTGGCGCTCGACGTCACGCGCGTGACGCAGCGTGACAAGTACGGTAGCGTGACGCCCGTGTACGGCTTTGTGGCGTTCGTGGCGTTCGGTGCGATGGCGCTGCTCGCGAACGAAGTCGTGCGGCGCGTGGCGTTCGAGGTGTTCTACTTGAGCCACCGCGTGCTCTCGGTCGTCGGACTCGTGTTTACGATCCTGCACGCGCCCAAGATGATTGGCGTCGCGCTCATTGTGCCGCTCGCGCTCTACGGCGTCGGGATGCTCGTGAACGCCGCGACGGCGTACAGTTCAACGTATCAAGCAAGCGTGTCGGTGCATCACGCGTCTGGCGCGACGTCGCTCGTGCTGCAGCCGAGCTCGAAGACGAGCAAGCTCGCGATGACGATGCACGCCGGGTCGTACTTCTGGGTCCAGATCCCGACGCTCTCGCACACGCAGTGGCACCCGTTCTCTGCGATCGTCACGCCGAACGGCGACTCGATCGGCTTCTGCGTGAAAGCGATCGGCGACGCGTCGTACTCGCGGTCGCTGCTGACTGAAGCGCAGTCGAAGCACGCACTGTCAGTGCGCTTGAGCGGTCCAGTCGGTCGCTTCTCGCTCGACGTCGACGCGTACGACGCTGTGGTGGTGATCGCCGGCGGCATTGGTATCACGCCGATGCTGAGTCTGCTCAACCAGAAGCGGCTGTTCCCGTTGACCGACAGTGCGAGCGACTTCAAGTCGCCAGACTGGTCGGTCGTCTGGGCAGTGCACGAAGCGAGCCACTTGCGCACAGTCGAGGACTTCTTGCCGTCGCAAGCGCAGCTCGACTACGCGGCGACGGCGCGCGCGAGCATCCAGGACCCGAACCAGCCGCTCGCAACAATGGGCAACGCGGCGGCTGCGCGTCGGCCACTGCACGTGAACTGGCACTTGTACGTCTCGCGCGCACAGACGGACGGCACAGTCACGCGCGAGAATAACGACGTGCTCGCGTACAAAGCAGGTCGCCCAGTGCTCGACGAGTACGTGAACACGGCGCGGTTCACAGGTCGGCGCGTCGCAGTGCTCGCGTGCGGACCGCCGACGCTCGTGGTCGAAGCGCAGGCGCTTGCGCGCGAGTGCGGCTTTGACTTTCACAAAGAGGTCTTCAACTGGTAGAGACGCCTCTTGCTTGTCATGTGCATGAAGAGTACAACACGAACAACAACAACAACTTGTGATCGACTTGTGCATTGACTTTGACGGATCGAAGTCGACTCGTACACACTCACACGTCACACTTCATTGAGCCAGCCAGAGTCAACGACCTCGGTTGACTCCACCACAGGCACCTCGAGCTCACAGTCACTGTCACATCAGTCACTGTCACATGTATTTGACACTACACAACACTAGACTCGTTTCACTCGCTCGCCTCGCTCTCGACCTTGGTCTCGTCCATCTCATCTTGATGACCACGGCGACCTCTACGGCCTCGGCCTCCACGACCGCGACGTCCCCCACGACCGCGTACCGGAGCTGGACGTGCTCGCTCTCGCTCACGCATGTCGTCTGGAGTCGCGCGGGCTTGCGTCGCGATTGCGCGCTCGAAGCGACGGTGGATACGAGCAGCCAGCGGGCCGCGGAACTCGACGGCTATCTCGCTGTTGCACGCGAAGGCGCGGCGTGACCAGTTTGCCGAGCCTAGCACAACTCGCTGGCCGTCGATTATCATCACCTTGCGGTGCATGATCGCTTGCACTATGGCTGGAGGAGAGTGGTAGAGATATACTTCGACACCAGCGGCGACCAGCTCACGAACGCGCGAGATGCGCGAGCGCACAGTGGTCGCGCTTGTTGAGGGATCAAAGACAGAGAGAAGACGTACTTGGGGAGATGTAATCAGGTACATGTCGACATCGAGCGTGCGCCGCACAGAGCGGAACAGCTCGAGGTAGTCTTCTTGGTTACCATCGTCTTCGTCTTCGTCTACCACTCCGTCATTGAAGAAGTAGACCCGGTCTATGATCGAGGATCGCTGAGGATCCATCGTCAAGACTGGGAGACGCTGACCGCGCTCGACACGGTGGAGATATTGCCGCACGACCTCAGTGGCTGTCGTGTGTGGCGTGCCGGCGATCCGCAGCACCGTCGCGATAGTGTGGTTCCCCAGGCCGAGGTCGTGCATGTATAAGACGCAGAACTGTTGCTCGAGCGTCAGCATCTTCAGTCGTCCTCGGTTGTTGTGGTTGTTGTGGTCGTCGAGGGAAGTTGAGAACTGAGAAGTGATCGTCTTAGCTCGTCGGCTCGTCGGCAACTTCGACAAGTTCGGGCTACCTGTTCGACTTTTTATAACTGACACGTCACTTTCCGAGATTTTACTTTTCGGAAACTAAAATTCGTACCTATTTTGTGAATTTTATAAAACCAGAAAATGGGTGGGTGGACATCAAACTTGGGTTTAATAGTTGCTTCAAACGGGATAAAACGCCGGGACACAACGAGTTAAAACGGCCTCCGAGCCATTTATATTGAGCAGCCGGTATGGCTACATTTCTGAAACGCCATGTCGAAGTAATTCGACTATGAGCCGTTTTAACTGGGTATAATCAAATTTTTGACCACTTCAAAATGGTACAATCACTAGTATAGGTCTATTACAAAGACCAAATGAAACACGATCGAACTGGGATTTGCCCATTTTCACTGGCAAACACAGAAAATCTATTATAGACGTACGTCTACTTTAGGGATGTGCATCCATGTTGCTTACAGTGCTTGTGTAGCTACGAGGTTCCCTATTTTAGGTACTTGCTAGTAGATGCAATTTGTCGATTAGAGTGTGTATCGAAACGATGCAGTTGTTTGCTCACAAACTGCTATCGATATCAAACAACAAAGACCTGATTGGCAAGATCGCGAACAGTTGCAACAAGTCAGCGCGCAGACAGCAAGAAGCGACTGCTGATCAACAAGCCAGACGACGAGCGCGCAAGCGTCGCAGCTGCACGACTCGCATTCGCGACGACGCGACTGCTTGCGTCGCTGCGTCAAGCGAAACGCCAGAACCTTCACTCGAGAGTGTCCTGCTGCTGCTGCAACAAGTCCACAGCACAGCCATGGTCGCGACATGGTGGCGATCGATCGTCGCAGTCGCTGTCGTAGCTGCTACGAGCGCTGCTACAGCACTGCAGTCGCGCGTGGTCGATCCTTATATCTGCACGAGTGCTGCGTTCCTCGCCCAGCCCGCGACGCCACTCGGCGCGAGTCCACTCACGATCAAGGCGCTCGTGCAAGACGATCAAGTCTGTCTCGCGTTTGCGCTCACGCCTGCAGTTGCGCATGACGCTGCGTGGTTTGCTGTCGGTCTCTCCTCGTCGCCAGCGATCACAACTCCATCGCCATTAACGAGCGTGATGCTCTTCCAAGCAGCGACCGGCTCGCTCGCAGCCTACGTCCTCACTGACAAAGCACCGAGCGCATTCGTGAAACGCAGCGACCAGAGCGGCTACGCGATTGCGAGCATGAGTCTCTCGACACGGAGCTTTAGCTTCCAGCGCTCGCTCGCAGCAGCAACTGCGTCAGACGTTGCGATCGACGCAACGAAGGACGTGCACTTTGTCTGGGCACACGGCACGACGTGGTCCACGGACGGTCAGCTCCCAGACACGAGCGGCGTTGCGACCTATCGCTTCGCGCCGCCAAAGACAGCGACAGCCACAGACACAACGCGGAACAGGACGAGCGTCGCCACGACCGTATCGCCGCCGATTCCCACGTCTCAACCAGCGCCACAGGACAACATCACTGGCGACGGCGCGTTCCCACTCGATCGGTACAACAACCACACAGACCCGACGGTCCTCCGAGCGCGCGAGCCGTTCTGCAATGGCGAGCGCAACTGCCCAGCGATCATCGGCGGCGCCACTGCTCTGCTCGTACTCGTGAGCGGATTTGTCACGACGCAAGGGATCCATAGGACGTCGCTCGGACGGATGCTGCGCTTCCACACAGTCACTGCGCCGCCCCCAAGACGCACAACATCCAAATCCAAGAGCGGCGTCCTCAAAGACGTCGAGCTCAATCCGTGTGTTGTGCTCTGGCAAACACTCGGCGACCTGTGCATTGGCGAAGCGCTCGTTATCCTCACCATCCTCGGCGCCATCGCTGCACTCGTAGCACTCAACGTCGATGCCCACACGAGTCCGCAAGCCACGACAGGCCAAGTCGCGCTACTCGTGCTCCTGTTTGTGCTCCTGCCAGTCGCGCGCGCGCCGCTCTGGTCGCTCTTCTTCCGCAGCTCGTTCGAGCGCGTCGTCAAGTTCCACCGCTGGCTCGGCATGGCGTTCACAGTCGCAGTCGTCGTGCACTTGGTCCTGGCGCTCGACGTCACGCGCGTGACGCAGCGTGACAAGTACGGTAGCGTGACGCCCGTGTACGGCTTTGTGGCGTTCGTGGCGTTCGGTGCGATGGCGCTGCTCGCGAACGAAGTCGTGCGGCGCGTGGCGTTCGAGGTGTTCTACTTGAGCCACCGCGTGCTCTCGGTCGTCGGACTCGTGTTTACGATCCTGCACGCGCCCAAGATGATTGGCGTCGCGCTCATTGTGCCGCTCGCGCTCTACGGCGTCGGCGTCGCGCTCCAGTGGACTCTGGCGCTCACGTCGACTGTCCAAGCAAACATTGCGCCGGTGTTTGTCCACGGCACGGTCGCTGCGACGACACTCGTGCTCCGTCCGACTAAGCAGACTGAGGCGCTCGCTGCGCGCGTGCAGCCTGGCGCGTTCTTTTGGCTCAAGCTCCCGTCCGTCTCGCACACGCAGTGGCACCCGTTCTCTGCGATCACCACGCGCGATGGCAAGTCGCTCGGCTTTTGTATCTCCGCAGTTGGCGCATCGCCAACGTCGTTCACGCAGACGCTCGCAGTCGAAGCGCAGCGCAAGCGCGTCGTGCCCGTGAGTCTCATCGGTCCGTTCGGGACGACCGCGCTCGACTTGGACGACTACGACGCGGTCGTGCTCGTCGCCGGCGGCGTCGGCATCACGCCGATCGCGAACATTGTGAACCAGCGGCGCTTGCGACGACGACGACCCGCGAGCAAAGTGATCGCGCCGCAGCACTGGCGCGTCGTCTGGTCAGTCAAGAGCGCAGAGCACCTCTTGATGATCGACGAGTTCCTCACGCCGCAGCTCACGTCGCCTGCGCCAAGCGCTAGCGAGCAGGACTCGAGTACGCCGCCAGCTGCGACTGCTCCTGCTGCAGACACAGCAGTCGTGTCGCCACTGCGCGTGTCGGTCGACGAGACACTGCAGCTTATTTGGTCGCTTCACGTCTCGACCGTCAAGCTCGACAGCTCGATCACGCGTCAGACTGGCGAGCGTCTGCAGTTCCGAGCAGGACGACCTGTGCTGCAGGACGTGATCAGCACCGAGAGCTTCAAAGCGAGCGGTCGCGTCGCTGTGCTCGCGAGTGGTCCGCCAGCGCTTGTTGGCGAAGCGCAGGCGCTCGCACGTGCCTGCGGCATGGACTTTCATAAAGAGGTCTTCCAGTGGTAGACGAGAGCGAGCGAGCGAGTGACTCTATTACGCAGTGAGAGCGCGAGTGAGAGCAGTGGCGCGCTACTCGACGTAGTCAAAGTCGTCTTTGATCCCGAGCCACTTGTCCACCTGACGCAGCACGACGAGCGACACTGTGAGTCTCTCACAGACGCACTCGACAGTCCTCGGAGCGATAGTCAACGACGATGTGAGCGCACCTCGGAGGACGCGCAGCCGCGCTTCTGCGCCACCCACGACCGCATCGTGAACACGTTGTCTGCAGAGCAGCGCCACGAGAGGTAAGACGTGTGTATTGGCGGCGACTGCAGGCAACAGCAAGAGACGCACCAGTCCAGCGATCTGCGCCGAGCTTGGCGACTTGGACGTCTTTCGCTGCGATGCGTCAGAGCCAACGACAACAGACTGTAAACAATCGTTGCTCCTCGTTCTCATGGCGATCGAGCATGTAGAGAGATAGAGAGAGCGTGTGAGTGTGTGGCAGACGCACCAAGACGGTCGAGGATCTCTGGGTCGTTGTCTGCCAAGTGCTGGATCTTGGTCTTGAGCGTCTTCACGCTCGTCTGGAGCTCAGTCAGACGCTGGAGCTTCTGCACGCGCTCATCCTGCATGCACAGCGCATCAGTCGCACGTCAGAGACCGCGCAGAGCGACGTCGCGATTGAGATCGCATCACATGGCGACGCACCGAGTCTGAACGCGCGCTCTTTTGCGCTTCGATGGTCGCTTGGACCTTTGCGAGCTTCTCCTGCGCGGCGCTCTGGCGCTGCTCCAAGTCCCCGAGCTTGCGCTTGCGCGCTTGCGAGAGCTTGGACGGGAACGACCAGAAGTAGTTCCCAGAGCCAATCTACCGCAGTTTGCATGTGAAAGCAAGTGCAAGTGTGTGTGTGTGTGTGTGTGTGAGCGAGTGCATTTGCATGAGCGATAGGTGACTGCAGCAAGAGACGACGACGCACTTTGTCGCAGTCCACGAGTCCGTCGTCAACGAGCGCTTGGTTCACATCTTTGATCGTCTGGAGCACTACACATACAAGTCGCAACCACGCCCACAGAAGCGGTAGCACTGCAGTCAGTCACGTGCATGTGATGCAGCAAGAGCAAGAGCGAGCCGACACATGCAAACGAATCGATGGCCGCACCAACGCCAGCTTTTGCGCCAATCTTCTCGACCTCTTTGAGGTTGAACACGTCCTTGGAGTCGTGGTAGATGTGCAAGATGCGCTGCCGCTTCTCTTCGAGCGACACGCCCTTCTTGCGCGACATCGTGCAGCAGCAGTAGCAGTAGCAGCAGACACACTCGAGTCCTTGTTTGCTTGTTGGCAAGAAGTGCAAGTCGAGTTGTGTTGCGAATTCAGCTAGTGTTCTGGTGATTCGATTTGTAATTACAAAATCACCGTGTCAATTCGAATCGACACTCACAACTCACAACAGCAGCTCTTGCTCGGCGCCAACAAGCGCCGCAGTGCGCTGCAGTGTCTTGCGTGCACTTGCGAGCAAGTCATCGAGCGAGCCGTCGTTCTCAATCACCAAGTCGGCGCGCTTGACCTTTTCCTGTGTATTTGGTTGGTTGTTTGCATTGAGAGAGAGAGAGAGAGAGCGTCAGTCAAAGGCAAACAAGCAAACACTTGCAAGAGCAAACATGTCGTACGTGGAGCTTCATCTGCGACTGAATACGCTTCTCGGCGTCTTCGTGACTGATGCTGTCGCGCTTCACGAGACGCGCGAGTTCATTCTCTTCGGAGCACGCGACGACGATCGTCGGGTAGCAAAAGTGTTCGAGGAACGACGTCTCAAACAGCAGCGGCGCGTCAAAGACCACGAGGCGCTTGCGCTGCACCAAGCGCGCGTACATGAGCTGCTTGAACATCTCCCAGATGATGAATTTCTGCGAGCAAGCAGGCACAAATGCGCACAGCTGTGAGCACCACGAGCGAGGGCATCGCACCTCAACACCTCCCTCAAGTCAGACAGACAGCGACGTACGTGCGTGCAAGCGTTCAGCGCCTTGCGTTTTGCAGGGTCGCTGAAGATGATCGAGCCGAGCTTCGCGCGGTTCAACGTCTTGTCCTCGGCGTTGAGCACGTCAGTGCCAAAGACCTTGACGATCGCCTTGTGCGCGCCTTGTCCTGGCATCACGACCTGCCGCGCGATCACATCAGCGTCGACGATCACAGCGCCAGCGTCCCGGAAACATTTGGACACGGTGCTCTTGCCGGTCGCAATGCCACCTGTGAGACCGACGCCAACGAGCGATGCGCCGACTGCGCGACCTACAAAGTGTCCGACCAGGAGCGCCACTGCTTGCTGCCAAGGCAACTATCATGTATGCAGAGAGCAGTAGAGGTTGTGAGTTAGATGGCGAAGTGAAGCACACAACACAAGCAATACTGGCAGATCAAGTGTGAATATGGAGCTCTACGAACCAGTGGAGCGAGGCACAGTGGCACGAACGTGAGTACCACGCGCTTTGGTGAGAGCTTGGCGAGACGCTCTTTGATCAGCCCAGCTGGAATGCCGAGCGCAAAGCCGAGCGGCAGGAGCGCCACGAGCAGCGGCGAGACCGGCAGCATGACGTCGTGTGTTGTCGTTCTCGTCGAACGCTGAGCTAGGTTGATGTGCATCCGCACAAGTGGTTTACTGTAGTGAAAAAATCAAGATAACGCTACCTTATTTTATTCACTAGCACGCTGTCAACACACAGATTTGAGCCATTCTTGCGCCAGCACCGAGCAGCTCAAGCAGCGTCATGGCGATCACAGATGCGACGCACGTGCTCGAGTTCCTCGACGCAAAGGAGATCGCGCAACTGCTGCATGCGCGCAAGGATGCAGCGCAGGACCACGCTGCAGTGTGGCACTGGATCGCGACGCGCATGCGCCAGTACTTGCCGGGCATCACGCTGCCAAAGCGCAGTGTGCGGGAGAGCTCACACGACACTGCCGTGCTCGTTGCGCTGCTACGGAGGCTCCATATCGTCATGACCTGTACGTTTTACTTGTGTGTAAGCAGATACAGTGTGTGCTTGTCATGCAAACTCACATATCCATCTACGTGTTGTGTGCGCCTCGCTAGATGCGTTCGACTTGCGCTTTGACGCGACGCGCCTGAGTCGAGACGTGCGCATTGCAGACGACGAGCAGTACGTCACGAACTGGGGACTCACTGGCGGCTCGATCTTTGGCGACCGACCGTGCGTTCCAGATGCTGCGAGCTACTGGGAGTGCGAAGGACTGAGTGACGGGAGCTACGTCGGCATCGCAGTCGAGAGCAGTAGCTCGAGCGCGTTCAGCTTTGGCGCACGCTTCCAGCAGTCGACACGACAGCTCTCGCTCTCGACGCCTGCGTGCGACAACATGCCTGCGATCATGTACTGCGAGAGCGGGTTCATCACGAACGGCGCGTTCCGCGGCCCTCGACCGCCACTTCCAGCCGGCGTCGCGATCCTCCACGCACAGCCATTCGCAGAGCGTGACCGCGTCGGTGTGCTCGTCGACTTGCTCGAAGGCACGCTTGTGTTCCTGCTCAATGGCGCTGTTCAAGGCGTTCCGATCCCACTGGACCGCTCAAAGCAGTACCGACCCGTGTTCACTGCACGCATGTGCTACAACTTGCGGCTCATCCCGCGAGCAGTGCCGCCATGGCGCAGCATCTACGACGTTGCAACAGACGCATTTGCAAAGAGCGACAACGACAACAGCTTGAGCGACAACAATGCTGGAGACGCGCGAGACGGTCACTTGTTTGCAAATGGTTTGCCACACGAGCCGAGCAATCAAGACGAGATCGACTAGACAGTCGAGCCTTGGATCGTGATCACGATCTTGCGCTCGTGGCCACCGCCCCAACCGCCTGCGTTGCGGTGCTCGCACAAGTAGATGCCTGCAAAATAACACAAACAAGTCAGCAACAAGTTGAGGGTGTGAGCAACTAAGCAAGAGCACACTGTGTGCACGTTGTATGAGTAAATGTATGAACAAGTGACTCGCAACCGACCTTGCCACGTCCCGAGGTTGAACTTGCCGTTCGTGATTGGGATGTTGAGCGACGCGCCAATGAGCGTCGACTTGACGTGTCCAGGCATGTCGTCTGCAACGCAAGAGCACAATGTGAGCTTGTTGTTGTCATTGTCAGCGAGTCGCGCAAGAGCAAACGTGTGCAAACGTACCGTCGCCTTCCATCGTGTGACGGAAGATCTCTCTGTTGATCGAGAAGAGCGCAACACAGAGTGTCAGTCGATCAAATGCTGCAAATGACACTGACAGCAAGAGCCAACACGTCGAGACGCACTTGTTCCAAGTCTCTGGCACAATGCGGTTGAACGCTGCCTCCATGTCCGTGCTGCAGTCACGCGCAATGTGCAAAGCAGCCAAACAACGCGCATACACGCATAAGCATGAGTCAGATGCCATGTGCTCGTCGTTGTCGCTTGCTGGCGCATCGATATGAGCGCAAGCGGCGTACCGAACATCTGCGTCGCAGTTCTCGTTGATCGAGAGCGACGCCGACGTGTGCTTGATGAAGAGGTTCGCCATGCCAACCTTCACTTGCTTCAGCTCTGGCACCTATTGCACCGAGCATATAGACATACATGCGTTAGTGACTGTCGCTGCAGAGCGTGCACACGTCTTGACCACTCGATGCAGGTGGGCTCGTACCTGCTTCTCAATCTCACGCGTCACCACTGCGCATAGCACGCGTTGTCGTCAGCGACTCGCACATACACACACACACACGCAAGAGCACACTGCTTGCATGGACGCACAGTGGAAGCCGCGGTTCGGCGCCGTGAGGCGGATCTCCTTCTGGAACCACGTCGCCATCGCCTTGCTCTCTTGCTCTCTTGCTTGTTCGTTCAGCGTTTTGCCAGCTGCGTTGTTTGTTGCTTGGAGTCGCTACAATAAAATAAAAGAGGGGTTGTGATCATATAAGAGAGGCTTTTGGGCAATGGATGCACTTGAGCAGTACTTGCTCGTGCATGAGAGAGCTCGTGCTCGGACGTGCTCGTGGTCGCAATGGAGTGCTATCGTACACGCAGCATATGCTACTGCTGGTCTTTCTCTTTGTTGTTGTTGTTAGAATGCTACACGCTTAGCTAGTTCTCTATCTCTATCAAGCAAGCTCGCGACAGCGCTACTGCCACATGGCTGCTTCTCCTATCTCTTGCAACTGTTGTTGTCACGCTCGCTGCACTAGAACGGATGCAGCGCGAGCGGCACTTGCTGCTGCTGCTGAAAGTGCTGCGCGTAGTACCGGTCCATGAGCAGCGCTTGGAGGCGCAAGTCGCGTCGACGCTCGGCAAAGTGCAGCGACAGCCCGCCGACGCGCGCACCAAACTGCAGCAGCAACTGCGTCACTTCGTAGTTCCCAAGCAGCGACGCAGCGTCCATTGGACACGTCCCGTTCGTCTTTGCGAGCTGCGCATTTGCGCCAGCGACGAGCAGTGCGCGCACGACGTTCACGTGCCCTTTCTGGCTCGCGACAAACAGTGGCGTCGTGCCGTTCTTGGTCTGTCGATCGAGGTCTGCACGGTGCTGCAGCAAGAACTGCACGACGTCAAAGTGGCCTTCTTCGCACGC
Source organism: Pythium guiyangense (assembly GCA_003730235.1). Classification (NCBI taxonomy): domain Eukaryota; phylum Oomycota; class Peronosporomycetes; order Pythiales; family Pythiaceae; genus Pythium; species Pythium guiyangense. Next base: position 204,788 of record QXDM01000017.1, on the reverse strand, counting down.
AATGTACAGCGGCGTGAGTCCGGAGCGCGTCTGGTCGTTGATGCACGAGCCCTCGCGCAGCAGCACGTATGCAACCTTGAGGTGTCCCATGCGCGCAGCGATGTGGAGCGCCGTCGAGAGGTCCTCCATGCGCGCGTGGATGTTCACGTGTGCGCGCACGAGCTGCTCGACGATGCGGTGCTTGCCCTCTTGCGCAGCGATGTAGAGGCACGAGACACCGCCGTTTGGACGCCGGAAGTTTGGGTTCGCGCCGCGCTGCAGTAGCAAGTGCACGATGTCATCGTGTCCCATCTGACACGCGAGGTACAGCGGCGTGACGCTGCTGTCCATGAGCACGTTCACGCTCAACCCGCGTTGGTCGAGGATGTCAGCGACGATCCCCGTGTGTCCGCGCTCACACGCAAGGAAGAGCGCCTGGACAAACTGTAGCTCCTCGCGCTGCGGCGCTTGTGAACTGCGCAGCGGTGAGACTGCACGCGCGTGGATTGCGTCGGCGTCAAGGAGCTGCGCGACGATTGAGCGGTTGCCGTTCTTCGCTGCGACGCAGAGCGCAGTCGCGCCGCCGACGATCGCGCAGTCTGTTTGCGCACCACGCTGGAGCAGCTCGTCGACAATGTCTTCCCAGTTCATCTCGCTCGCAATGTACAGCGGCGTCGCGAGGCAGTACGTGCGCTTGTTGATGTCTGCGCCAGCGCTCAGGAGTGCGTGGACTGAGTCGCTGAGTCCGTTCGTCGCTGCGATGCAGAGCGGCGAGGCGCCATCTTTGTCAGTCACGTCGACGTCTGCGCCGCCGCTCGTGAGTAGCTCAGGGATGACGTTGATGAGTCCATGCTCGCACGCAAAGAGCAGTGCCGAGTTCCACTCGCCGCGCTGGAGCGGCACATTGAGCAGCGCGCGCTTGCCTTCGCTCAAGAGCGTGCGCAAGAAGACACTGTTGCTGTTGCTGTTGCTGCTCTTTGTTGTCGGCGATGCTGTCGCGAGAAGCGTCCTGCTGCGGAACGCAAACTCTGCGAGCAGCCCTTGCAAGTGCGGCAGGTCGACCATTTCGTTCGCGACGAGGAACGCGAGGTCGTCGACGAGATCGTGCCACTTGTGCTGCTCAAAGAGCTCGAGGTGCGCTGGCGTGTGCAGCGCGTGGATCGTCTCAAGCGATGGGAACGCTGCGTCGAGGTCGCGCAGGAGCTGGAGCCCGACGCGCGTGTCGTAGAAGTCGAGCGTCACAAGCGACGGGTGGCGACCTGTGATCTGCTGGCGCGCAAAGCTCCCAGTGATCTGCTTGCAGTGGCGCATCGAAATGCTCTGGAGCTTGAGCGACTGCGCATTGAGCACCGAGAGGAGCCCAAAGTCGGTCACGTCGAGGCAGTCGTTGACGCTAATGTGCTCGAGGTTGGACCAGAAGCAGGACGCGAGCACGAGCAAGTCGCGGTCCGAGAGCGAGCGCTGGCCAGACAGGTCCAAGTGCAGCACGCGGCTGTAGTTGTGAATGACGGAGAGGAACGCGCGATCGATCGTCGCAGGCGTGAGCGGCGATGTCCGCGACATGTCGAGCACGTCCAAGTCGAGTGTCTGCACGAGCTGCTTCCAGCCGCGGCAGCAGCTCCGGATGAGCTGGTGGTCGCGCACGTCCAAGTACGCAAAGATCTTGCGGATCAGTCCCTCCTCTTTCAACTGCATGTGCAAGTCGCAGTCGCGTCGCCGCTGCTCTTGAGCGCACTGCTGCATCTGGAGCTGGAGCTGCGATGTACTTGCTGGCGACGGCAATGTGACGAGAGCGCATGCTGTTCCTGTCTCTGGACTTGCCGATGGCACTGGCGACGCTGCGCGTGAGTCGGTGCGATTGCTGCTTGTGGTGATGCTGAGCTGGTAGCCAACGCGCTTCTTAGTCTGGCGCACGAGGACTTGGTCCGCGCCACTGTCTGCTGTCGTCGAGACGCGGTCGAGCGATCGCTTCATTGCTGCACTCGTGTGTTTCGATGTGACGAAGGAGATCACCTCGAGATGGCGGGGGCGAGCGGCTGGCAGGCAGTGCGCAGCGAGCGGTGACAACGACGGTGTCACTTGGCAAGTGCTGTGAGCCAGCGCCGTGTTGTGGCGACAGCACAGGTCGCTCGCTCGCTCACGGTGGCAGGCAGGCAGCGGCGGTGGTGATGTGGAGAGTTCCGCAACAGGTCCAGAGGGCGGTCCGTAGTCAGCTCCAAGCAGCAGCAGCATCTTGTTGTCTATTTGGTCGCGGCGTGCCTCGGCCTCAGATCGCCGCCAGCTTATCTTGGACATCACACATGCGCGGACCTGGACCTGATGGCCGTGCCAAGATCGATCGCCGCGCCAGCTTAACTTGGACCGGAGAGTGAGTGCGGACGACGACGACGCTGATCAGATTGCTCGCGACATCCACGAGCCCTCCACACTCTGGAGTGCTTTCAGATTTGACAACCAGAGTCTCGAGGACGACAACACGCAGAGATGGCGATGAGAGCGCGCTCTGATGTCGTGGACTACGGATTCGATAGACAGTCGATGGATGGCAGTCTGCGATGACAAACAGAGGCTTCTGACGCTACCTGCGCTGTAGATGATGAAGCAGTGGAAGCAAAGACGATTCCTCTCATGAGAGACGCCACGATCAACTGCTATAGCACAACCAGAGATCCTTCAGTCGTAGCAACAGCAGCAGCAGCAGCAGCGATAGATGGATGCATTGCATTTGCGTCGCGGTCGTAGTCAGAGCTTCAGGTCAAAGTGGTCGCCATTCAGCGCTCGGTGATGGCGATAGTGCGCGACTGCTGCGTCTGTGCGTCCGCGCGAGAGGCTCAGTAGTGCAATGCGGCGCGCAAGCGCACTGTCATCAGGGGCGAGTGCGAGCGCGCGCTGGTAGTGCAAGAGCGCCTCGGACGTCCGCCCGAGGCTCTCGTACACTTTTGCAATGTTGCGATGGAGTGCAGGGTCGTGCGGCGCGTGTCGGATCGCAGCTGTGCAGTGCGGCAGCGCGTCTTCGTACCGCCCAGTGCGCGCTAGGAGCGCTGCGATGTTTGTGTACGCTGGTGCGAACGTCGGCCACTGCGCGATCACTTCCAGGAGCTTTGTGCGTGCGTCGTCGACTTTTCCCTGCTGCATGAGCACAAGCGCGTGCTCGTTCCAGACTTTCGGTCCGCCGTGTTGCGTGAGCAGCGCAATGCGCGAGTGGCGCGCATAGAGCTCCATGTCGCCTGCGGACTTGTACAGGACTGCGAGGTTGTGGTGCGCATCAGCGTCCATCGGGTTGTCCTCAGTTTTCTGCCGAAAGTGCGCGATCGCTTCGAGTCGCTTCATTGCTCGTGTGTGCGTGAATGCCGATGTCGTGCGTGCGTGCGCAATGGTGCCAGTCACGTTGCGCTCGTATGAGCACTGCAGTGCGCCAAGATCAAGCAAGACGCCGTTGACAAGAATGTAGCCATGTCGTTGAAATAGTTGTATATTTATGTGAGCCTCTCTATCGTGATAAGTGACACATAAATTTGTGTGGTACATGTGTGCAAAGTTTTGAACTTGGCTCGAGCGCGCGGGCGAGAAAGGAGCATCTGCAGCAGCAGGAAGAGCTCGTGCGAACGTGTGCGCGCTCGCTGACGACCGCATCCGCGCTTCGTGAGCAACGACAGAGCAAAGACATCTGCACTTGCGTTGAGAAGAGAACGAAGGGAGAGCAATGGCGACCGACGGTGACTTTGACGAGAGCTTCTTTGACGCGCCAGCGGGCGGACACGACAGCGATGCGGCGGGCGGCTCAGCGCCGTCGACGCCAGTGAACGCAAAGCGCAAGCGCGGACCTGTAAACTCGCCAGGGACTGTGAACGACGAAGATGAAGTCGCGCGGCGCCGCCGTCGACGCCAGTCGCTCGCATTTGCGCAGCGCCGCAAGTCGCTCACGCTCACGAGCAGCGGGAGCAAGCAAAAGAGCGGAGGCGACGAGACTGCGCCAGCATCGTCGTCGTCGACCACTGCGACGGTCTCGCGCGCGACGTCGTTTGCGCGCACGACGAGCACTGCAGCGAGCAGCAACAACCGGCAGTACATCAGCGACATGTACTCGACGATCATCAAGATGTCGTCCGAGAACGTACGCGTCCCTCTCGCTCCTTCTGTCTGCTGGCGTCACGCACACACTCACGGCCTGCGCGCGCTCGTGTTTGTATAGAAAATCAACGTGAAGAACTCGTGGTCGCTCCACTTGATCGACCACATGGAGGACATCCTCGGGTCATCGCGGTTCGTCCATTGGACTCTGTCTCTAGGGTGTGTCGTACCCATAGCGCAATGGCGCTGATCCTGTCGCCTCTCTTGGGCTGTCTGCGTGTGATGGCGAGTAGCAAAGAGGATGAAGAGGACCCGGACGACACGTACAACTTCCAGAAAGCGAGCTGCACGCTCGACGCGAGCATCAAGATCTACTCGTACCGCGTCGACGACACGTGGAACTCGTCGTACAAGATCCTCGAGAACCTCTCGCGCACGGACGACACGGGGAGCAAGCAGCAAGGTGCGTGCGCATAGATTAGATCACTCTGCTCGCTCTCGCTCTCGCATCTGACGCATTCGACGCTCGTGGCTGTCTGTAGCTGGCTCGGACGACGAAGACGACGACCCGGACGAGCCCAAGTCGGCGCGCAAAGCGTCTCGCAAGGCGCACTCAGCGGCCAAGACGATCGAGAAGAACTTGAACAACATCAACCTCAAGAGCTACGAGCTCGAGTTCGAAGCCGACCCGCTCTTCCACAAGATGTCGCAGTCGTTTGACGAAGGCGGCGCCAAGGGTATGCTCCTAGCGAACCTCGGCGTCTACGACGGCTGCAAGATCCTGCTCAACTCATCGGACGTCGGTGTCTCGACGCGCAAACCGCTCGCGCAAGTCGCAGCGAGCGACGCAAAGGCCGTCAAGGACGAACCAGACGCGACGCGCGACGTCGCGGTCAAGAAAGAGGTCTCGGACCCGAACAAGCGCATCAGCTTGGCGTCGCTTGGCTCGCTCGCGTGCTTCACAGAAGACGTTCTGGTGCGCCACACAACCTTGTGCGCTCTATGAGTCATCCCATGGTCTCTCTCTCTCTTGTTCTCACAGACGTCTTGTTGCTACGTGCTCTAGGCGGTTGAGGTGTGTCCGCCGCTCAGTCGACTGTACGAGCAGCTGGACGAGTACTATGGCGACGAAGCGCCGCAGCTCAAAGTCAAGACCACAAGCGAGCACTTGATCAAGACGCCTGTGAAGCCCAAGCGCGTGGCGTTCACAGACGCGTCACCTGTGCGCGCGCGCTTGGATTTTGACGACATGGACGAGGCGTCACAGCCGATGGAAGTAATCGAAGAGGTCGACGAAGACGCGATCGCAGCGCAGGAAGACACTGGGAACGACGCCAGCGCGATGGACGTCGACATGGAGGACGCCGAGCATACGCAGGACTTTGAGTTTGGCGGCAACAACGACGACATGAGCGCTCACGACGATGACGCGGCTGGTGGCGACGCGAGCCAAGTCGACGGCTCGCAGCTCGGCGACGGCAGTAGTCAGGTCCTGCCGAGCCAAGTCGAGTCCGAGTTTGAGCACGAGTCGGCCGAGATCGTGCTGGACCCGACGGCGAACGCTGCGGACTTTTTCAAGTCGCGAGCGCAGAGCCTCGCGATCAGCAGCAGCAGCAGCAGCAGCGGATTTGCAGGACGCGACGACCCGAGCGCGTACACGATGATGATTGAGAACGCGCTGCTGCGGTCTGCGACTGCCGGCGCGAACGACCTCACTGGCGCGAACGACTACTCGTACTTTGACGTCAAGATGCTGCGGAACTGGGCTGGTCCAGCGCACTGGAAGTTCCCTGCCGTGCGCAAAGTCCAGTCGAAGCAGCTCACGCCTGGCAAAAGCGACAGCAGCACAAACAACACGACAGAAGGCAGTGCGCTGGCGCTCATGGACGCCTCCGACAACGAAGACGACGAGTCGAGCGCTGGCAAAGCCGCGAAAGCGCGCGGCGCAAAGAAGCCAACAGGCGAGAGCAAAGCGGTCTTGATCGACTTCTTTGCGACTGAGACTGCGGATCTGACGCTCTCGCTCAAGCCACCGCGTGCTGCATCGTCGATCACGATGTCGAAGATCACGAAGAAGCACCAGAGCGACAAGGCTGCGGACCTCGTGTTCCCAGTCGACTCGCACGTGGAGCTGAGCGTGTTCTTCCAGCACTTTATGAAGCCGAAGCTGCGGTTCTTCAAGAAGCCGGCGGGCCAAGCGCCGGACCAGAACGACTTTGTCTCGCACGCGCTCGATGCGACGTACCGCGAGAGCGAGAGCAGCGTCAAGTACGAGGACCGGCGCGAGGCTGCGAACGACGCGAGCGAGCGCGGCTTTGGTACCGACAACGACTTTGACTACGACGGACCAGGCGCTGGTGACGACGACGGCGGCGACGAGCAGGACGATCTGTACTCGACCGAGGGCCTCGTGTCTGCGAGTCGCGTCGTTGAGAAGATTGACGTGCACTACGAGCGCTTTGCAAAGCGCGTGGACGTCAAGAAGCTCAAGCACAACATCTGGGACCACTTGGAGAAGGAAACGGCGCTGCTGGGCGACGACACGAGCAGCGCGAGCGCTGTCACGGCCGCTGCAGTGGACCAGTTGACGGACGACTTTGACGCGCAGACGACGATCAGCGAGCCGACGACGTTTGAGAGCGTCGTGCAGCGCGTGTCGGACCGCGTACGTCTTTGTGTGATTGCTATGAACGTCGTGCACATGCTGCAGTGGGGACTCAGCTGTCGTCTTGTGTGATTCTGCAGGTACCGCCGGACGTGACCGTGTCGTTCTACTTCATCTGCATGCTCCACCTCGCGAACGAGAAGGGGCTCGAGCTCAAGGGGCAGGACGACTTGCGCAACTTTACGATCCGCAAAGAAGCCGACGAGTACGAGAGACACGAGCATGCGAGAGTGAGAGAGTGAGAGGCGTGTGAATAGTGACGACCAAGCGCACGAGTTGCGCGCGAGCAGTGTTGGTGGTGGTCATGATGGTCAGAGGTGACGCTAATCGCTCGCGCGTCGAGTCGCTAGCCGCTGTGCAAATAGATAAGCAGTGCGTATGTTGCGTCCTCAGAGCTTCCACCCGCGCTTCGCAGCGCTCGCGTCCGTCTCGTCCGCTGCGCCGTGCTCTGCGTCCAAGAGCCGCGCGTGTTCAGGCGCAAACACGTCGCGCGATGCGACTTGCGAGAGGTTCTTCTTCGCCTTGAGAATCGACGCCGCGGGCTTGAAGTGCGTCGGCAAGACGACTGGCATGACTTCGTTAAAGTCGCGCATGGCGTCGCCGAACGCGAGGTGGTCGGCCAAGAGGTTGCGTCGTGCGCCAGTCGCCTGACTAGTTGAGACGTCAGCGCGCTCGTACGGCGCATATGGGAACGCGCGGTGGTGCGCAATCGCGACAAAGCACATCTCAAAGCAGATGAGGAGGTTGTTGATGCCGGTCGTGACGTTCTCGACGCTCCAGGACCCGACTTCGTGGATGATCTGGAAGCGCGAGAGGAACGCGAGCACGACACTTTGCCAGAACGAGAGGAAGAGCACGGCTTTGATGCAGAGGAACTTGGGCACGGGGTTGAACGGCTTGAGCTGCTCGCCGAGCGCGAGGTAGAAGAGCACGAGGTAGTAGAACGCGTACGTGATCGACGTGTTCACGATGAGGCTCGTGTAAAGATAGCCCGTTGTGATGCTGAAGCTCCCTTGGTTGTACACGCCATTGAGCTCCAAGACGATCGCAAAGAACGACATGAGCGGCTTGAGCACGACGAACTGCATCGTCGCCATCTTGCAGTCGCGAATGAACTCGGGGCCGAGCTCAATGGGCTTGCACCACTTGTTGAACGGGTACGGATGCGGCAAGTCTGGGAGCGACCGAAGGATCTGTGTGAGCATGCATACAAGAAGTGGATGAGTGTGAGTGATTGAGTATGAGAGCGCAAGTGTCGAGTGTCGTGACGATAGCACGTACTTGGACGACTTTTTCGTCGCTTCCACCGCCGAGGTACGCGATCATGAGCGCCAAGAAGAGGTAGATGACGTAGCCTTCGTACGAGTCGCGCATGAGGTCCAAGTACAGCGCTGCGTCCTGCGAGTGGAGAGTGGTGATAGCGTAAGAGAGCACTCACAAAGAGTGACAGCAGAGCGATGGAGAGCTACGCCAACGTACTTTGAAGCGCAGCGAGAGCCACGAGTCGGTCGCGTAGATCGGCACCATCCAGAGAATGCCGACGATCTGGTTCGTGATAGCAGAGTATGCAGGTGAGTCATAGAGCGACTACAAAGTGCATCTAGAGCTCGTGCCCGCACCTTGCTCTGGACAATCGGCTGCGTAAAGTGTGCGAGGTGGCCGCGAATGAGCGTGACGGACGCAATGACCGCGGTTGCGACAAAGAAGCCAGCGGCGATCCAGACCACGAGCTGCATCTGCGCCTCGGCTTCGAGCAGCTCTTGCTTGAACTGCTCGCTCTCGTGATCTGCATCGATGTGCCAGTCCATTGTCGTTGTCGACTGCGCTCGCTGCGAGCTCGAGTGTGCGTGAATGAGCACGCACACGCACGACGTCTGCGCTTCGTGCTTCGTGCTTGATGTCGATCGAGGTCGATGTGGCTACAAGCGAAAATAGCCAGCTGGTTCAAAAACGGAATACTCGGTTTTGTCACTATTTGAATGAACAAATTTTCGAGAATGTCAAGGATATGCGAATGCGATATAACCAAGGGAATCGACTTCCAGAATGATTGCGACCTCACGTTTCTTCACTATCGCTCGAATCATCACCATTGCCCATTGCTTGTCTTGCGCAGGAATCGACACCGTGCTAAGATGCTCGCTCGTCTTGCGCGCATGCAGCGCATCGCTGCTGCGCGTGCATCTACTGCACCATTTCCAGCACGCTCTGCGCCAATGCTCTCTACGCAGGCGCTCTTCAGCAGCAGCGCCTCGCAGCAACGAACGACTCAACCGCGCCAAAACACGCTCGCAGTGCGTCTTGGACATGTCGCGCTCATGCCAGCGCCGCTGCTCATGCTGCCGAGACCGATCGCACTTGGCTCGCCATTTGTGCCTATGGTTGCGCCAGTGCGTTTGCAGCACATGCGCTGTCTCTCGAGCCGACGCAACCCGTGGCAGCAGAACAGCGACTGGATGACAACTGCCAAGACTGGCGCGCTCGTGATGCTCGGCGCTGGCGCGCTCATCGCGTCCACATCACGTACGTCTCGCTGCAACTGAATGAGAGGTTGATCTGGGCAAATGCTAACGCTATAGCGTGCTCTGCCGTCTCTAGTCGCGTTTGGGATGATCATCATGGGCGCCGCAGGCTACGGCGTCTACTCGCTCTACCAAAAGGTCTTTGGTCCGTACCGCTCGAGCCACCACAGTACCGACCCGTTCAGCAGCGTCAACGCCGACATCGATCGTCTCCAGGACCTCTTTGGACGCAAGCAGCCGCGCTCGTCGACGTATGCGCGCGAGGAGCCAAATGCAATGGGCTCGCGCGAGCTCGATGCGCTTGTGCAAGGACTGCCGCTCGTCGTGCGCGGGCTCGTGAAGACAATCTTCTCGTTCGTCGGCAGCTCGATGAAGCTCTCGATGCAGCGCGCAGGCGAGCTCCGGCGACTCGTGAACGAGCGCGTGCAGTCGCATCCGCGGATCGCGTCGCAGTTTGGCAGCGACACGAGCGTCTCGACGCCGCAGCAGTGGATGGAGTCAAGTACGTCGAGCAACTCATGGCTGGACGACAAGCGCATTGGCGTGTGGCAAAGCGAACTCACTACCTTTGTGTTGCTGTGTGGATGTGTGTGTGAGCAGCGGTGAACGGCGTCGGTCGCATCGAAGCCGTGTTCCCAGTGGCTGGCGCAGCGCGCAGTCAAGTGACTGCGAAGGCGTCGGTCGGTCAGGGCGGGAACGTGAACCTCCAAGAGCTCAAGTGTACGTTCGTGTGCTTGTTGGTGTCTCACTCTTGATCCTGATTATCCTGACGAACTCTTCCGTGTCCTGTGGATCTCTTTGCATGCGGCAGTTCGCAACCTCGCGACGGGCGAAGTGATCGACCTCTTGCGCGACGGCGGCGGCGGCAGCTCGGGACCGCGCAAGACTGTCGTTGATGCCGAGTACGTCGAGCTCTAGCGCTCGACGCCTCTGTTCATTCGCAATGCACGACGAGTGCGCACTACTCACACATACAACAACAGCACACTCATTGGAAAGCAACGAGACGCTTGGACAACGCAGTCGACGCTTCATTCACATGCGCGTTGACGCGATCACTCTAGCTCAGGATCTCGCGCTTTGCGATCGGGTACGACCCGAGATGCTTGACGCTGCAGACGTCTGCGCGCAGCGTCGCGATCGCGTCTTTCACGTTTGCGTCGTCGACGTGACCGTCGATCTCGACAAAGAAGTCGTACCCGCCGCTGTCCTGCCGGTAGATCGACTCGATGCAGCTCATGTTGATGCCGTGGCGCTTCCAGACCTCCAATGCGCTCAACAGCGAGCCAACTTGGTGCGTGATGTCCATCGTGAGCACCGACTTGTCGCGTCCAGTCGCTGACGGGTACCCGTGCGAGATTACGACGAAGCGGATGAACGACGTGTCGCTTGCTGACGGCTTCCACGTTGTCGTTGCGAGCGCGTTGCTGCCGTCGAGCTGCTCGAGTCCGTGCGCTGTCGCTGCACCGCCAGTCGTGACTGCGACGCTCGATGCGTCGAGCGCGGCGCGCTGCGCGGCTTCTGTGACGTTTGCAGCCGTGACGACCTGTGCGCTTGGCCAGCACTGCTCAATGTGCGCCACGAGCCGCGCTTCGACGTCGTTCGGGACAAAGACCGTCGCGACGTCGCCAGTCTTGACGCGCGCTTTGTCGACTGCAGCGAACACGAACGACTTGGTCAAGACGATCTCGGCCGAGACCTTGAGCGCGTTGCGCAGCAGCAGCGCCTGTGTCTCTTTGATCATCCCGCGCTTCGAGTCCTCGAGCGGCACGACACCGTACGCTGTGCGGTTCGCACTCACGTCAGTGAACACGCGGCTGATCGAGTCTGCTGTGACAAAGTGGCTCTTGTCAAGCGCGTCGCCGCCAAAGTGCGCGTGTGCAGCGAGCCAGCAGAACGAGCCTTCGACGCCAGCGACCGAGATGCTCGGGTGCGCGAGGCGCTGGAGCAAGTACGCGACCTGCACTTCCTTTGTCAGCGGCATGACAAAGTCGCGGTAGATGTCCGAGATGAGCTGCGGGTCGACTTTCCACTCGCTCGACGCTGTTGCAGCTGGCGGCGCGATTGAGCTCTCGAGGTCCTGGCCGTACGTCGACGCCTTGAGCTTCACGCGCTCGAGCACTTTCTGCACAGCGCACGATGATGATGATGCGCGTCAGTCAACTGCTCGTCGTTCGTATAAACTCGTGAGTGTGGACAAGAGCAACGCACCTCTTCGACGGTCAAGTTGGTGAGCGCGTCCATGATCCCAGCCGCGTCGTTCGCGAGAATGAGCTCCGAGTACCGCGCCGTCTCGGCTTGGAACTTGGCTTCGGCGATGAACTTGCCAAAGTGCATGCGCTTGCTGAGCGCCTGAAGCACAGCGATGTCGGCCGTCGCTGTCGAGCCAAACTGCAGCAGTCGTACCACCAGCCATACGTCTTGTCAGTCGATCGGTCATAACATAGCAGTCATGTGTGTGTAGCGCAGGCAGAACGCACCGACGTGTGGTCGCTCGATGGCTCCGTCATGCCCGGGAGGATCTTCTCGAGGTACACGCTCATGATCTGGTCGTTGATGTTGATGCGGTTCGGCTTGAGCACTTGCGGGTACTTGAGGCTCGGCAAGATCGGCTCTGGGAGCAAGTGCGGGTAGAACGCGTTCTCATCTGGCGACGTGTAGCGCCGCGTGAGCGCGTGGAGCTTCTCGGTTTCGCTGAACATGAAGTCCTGTTGCGGAGCGTAAGCGCTGTGTTAGCGTTGCGATCGACTACGACGATGTGCATGAGCAAGAGCGAATGCGCAACGTACGAGGAAGCTGCCGTCGAACGAGTCGTACTTGCCCTTGAGTCCACCAAACGCGACGCTGCCTCTGCAGACCACACGGTGCCATACACAAACAAGAGTGTGAGCGTCTTGGCTGAGCACACAGCGCAGCGCTGGCTCGGCCACCCACACAACAAGAACGGTTTGCGCACCTCTGGTTGCGCTTGACGTAGACGTCGGCGTTGCGTGGGAACTGCGCGCGCTCAATGAGCGCAAAGATGATAGTCTCCTCCTGTCGAATGAGCACATTGCGAAAGTCCGCGAGCTTCACGGGCTTGAGCGGGTCGGCAAACACGAGGTCGTGCGAGCTCTTTTGCATTGTGTCGTCGAGCGCGTGTGCGTGGATGCGGGTGTGCGATGGATGTGCGATGGATGTGCGAGCTTGTGTCGAGGTGCTCGAGGCAGTGATGGCAATGAATGAGCTCGCAAGATGTGAAGTTGCTGCTGTTGTTGCGCAATCCGAGGTCGCGTACTGTGAAACAGGCAATAGTGTCTCAGTCGTTGGAATAGTGCCCCCAGCATGTACTAAATAGTACCCCACGAGTGAGTAAATGGTGGTGGTGATACTTTCACAAATAGCATACTTTAACCATGTTAAAGTGTTGACTACCATCAAAACATGTTCATAATATTCATGTTTAACAAATGGACTCGCAACATAAATTGAAGGTAGTCAAATATGCACTGGTGCCACTGGAACAAAGTATCAAGAAAATTCTTGTGTCTGACCACAAGAGTTTTCTCTTGGTACTTCTATTAGTAGTATACTTTATGCGAGCTTAAACACAAGCGGCGATCCGAGTGCTCGGTCTCGGTCTCGACAGCATGAGGCGGCCGTTGTTGTTTGTATGCATGTTCCATTTGACGATCTAGCTGGACGAGAGTGGCCGAGCGCCACAGTTGGAGCATCGGAGGAGTGGCCTCGGTGCAAGCAAGCATGCCTTTTGTTTGAATGACAATGTCGAAAACGATCGCCTGGTCTCGCATCGGCTTGGCTGTGCTGCTCGTCCACACAACAATGGCATGTACACGACATGTCGGACACAGCCAACGAGTTGCGGCTTGTCAATTTGCAATGAGCGGCGGTGTGATCGATAGGATCGCATTCGGTGTGTAACACGTGTCGAGACAACGCATTCGGTGCTGCTGCTAGTTCGACGACTGGTGCCTTGCTCGCTGCTGTCGTTGCCAGTGATTCGATCTGCTTATGACTCTCTCTGCTTAACGCCATGCGCTTCAGCGGACGATCGGCGTCTGGTTACTGGCGTCTCTTTCATCTGAGCGCGCATGAGCAGCCAGGACCGTTGCAATGGCATAGCTGCCTCCTGGTGCGCGCGTTCGCTCGACATACAGTGGAGTGCATCCATTAGACACCGCGTGGTTCAAGTCTGATGCTCTTGTTCATTGCCTTACGATAGCGCTAGCTACAGCTCTTGCAGTGACTCGTGCTCTTGCTCTAGCTACAGGCTCTAGTAGCGGCGCTTGACGCTGTTGCCACACACAGGCGCACACATGGAGACATCCGAGGTCAGCACTGCGACTCCAACCTAATGGACAGACAGATGATCACACAAGAAGACGCACCGGAACTTCTTCGCTGGGAACCCCGTCGGGTCCTGACGCACGAGCTCCGTCGTCTCCTCCATCGAGTCTGGGATTGGGAGCCCGCGCTCGACGCGCTTCACGAGCCACAGACGCAGCGCACTGAGCTGCTCGTACTGGCGGAGCATCGTGTTGATCTCCTCTGGCGTCTGCTCAACAGACAACGCTTGTTAGCCACAGCAAGCACTCTCGACTCTCGACACATTCAGAGGACGATGTTAGCGCAGACGCACGTGACCGCTCTTCTCCGCGATCTGGCGCTTCACTTTGCCGTTGATCAGGCGCGGATCCTGGCGGAACTGCGGCTGTTGGACGCGCATGAGCATCAAGAGAGAGAGCGATGTGAGCGTGTGTGGTGACTGCGTTCCGCCTGTGCAGACGCCATGTCCATTGACGCACCTCCGTCGAGTCGATGATCTTCATGAACGACTTGAGCTGCTGCACTGCAGTCTGTTGGATGGAACGCACAGCACGTCACGAGCGTCAGACTGCGCACGCACACCGCATGTGGCAAACGATCAGCAGGCAAGAGCGCACGAACCATGGACGAGACGCCTGGGATCATGGACTTCCAGCCGCTCAGACCACTCGCGTCCGCGTTTTTCTGTGTGTCACAACGAGCGCAAGCAGCAACAGCAGCAGTGCTTAGCGATTCTGTATGCGTTCGGGTCTGCAAGTGCAGTCTGAATGAGCCATAGTATGGCAAAGCGCGCACCTTGAGCTGCGTGTAGAACGCGTCGAGGTCAAAGCTCGAGCTGTACGCGAGGTCGTGCATCTGCTGGCGGTACGCCTCCTCTGTCCATGCGAACACACACACAACGCGTCCACGTCAACACATGCGCTCGCGCTGTATCGCATTGCTAGCGTTGGCGCACGCAAGCACACACTGGTTGTGCACGTGCACGCACCTTGCTTGACCTGGTTGCGCTCCTCCATCTTCGTCGTGACCGTGTCCTTGAGGTTCTGGAACACGCCAAAGCTGCGCGTCTGCTGCTGCGTCTGCGCGCGGAGCACGAGCGCCGAGGCGCTGCTCTGGTTCACAGCCGCGACCGAGCGGCTCCATTGCTGCACAACTGCGCGCTTCGCTGCGCTGCGCACGACACTCGCCATGGCCATTGCTTTCGTCGTCCAAGTCGTGTCTTGAAAGAGAGTGCACACCACAGAGTCCGAATTCGGACTAACGGAGCATTTCTCGTACTTATTCGAATGCATACAATTTTCAAGTCAACTATTGCAGCAACCGCACATCGAGCTGACATACTCGCTTATCAAGAGCGCACATGCGCTTGCTGTCGCGCTTCATGCACTTGCTCTTCATGACAAGCCAGCGCTGCAACAGGCGAACGCAGTAGACACACACGACATCATGCACACGACACACACACAAGCCATTTGGTTTCATCTCTCTCTTTTGCCATTCGTCAAGCTAGCACAGCACGGCCTCCGTCGTCGTCTCTCGCCCCCCACTGCTGCAGTAGCCCATGCGCTCAGCGATTCTCTCCTCTCTTGCACCTCCCCATGCGCGCGTCACACCGCGTGACAAGGTCAAACGCAAGCCACGCGTCGCCTAGTTCTGGTGCGCCTCCAAGACCTGGATCGCCTCCTGGATCTTCGCCTCAAGCGCCTCCGGGCTCTCGAGCAAGTGCAGGAGCTCACCGTTGTCCATCTCGAGGAGCATACCGGTGATCTTGCCCGCGAGCTCCGGCTGCTGGCGGTGGATGAGCGGGTACAGGCGCTCGCCAATCATGTTCTTCTGGAGCTCCGGCGACGCAGCCGCGAGCGCAGCCGACGTGAGCGGCTCCATCTGCGGCACACCGACCTGCTGCGGCGCAGGCGGGAGCACGCCCGGCACTGGCGCACCCTCACGCGGCGGCTGGTTGCGCACGTTCGCCGTGTACTTGAAGTTGCGGCGACCGCCCATGGCGCCCGGGCCCTGCGGACCCTGCGGGCCTGGACCCTGACGGCCACGGCGCTGCTGGCCACGCTGCTGCGGCATCGGCATGCCGTACGCTGGCATGTGGTAGCCACCCGGGCCCGGCGCAGGCGCACCTGGCGCACGCGCGCCGTACGGCATCGGGCCACGCGGCTGCATGCCGCGCGGCATCATCTGCTGCGGGTACACAAAGCCCTGGCGCGCCTGCGGCGGGAGCTGGTTCGGCTGCGCGTAGAACATCGGCGCTGCGCCGTACATTGGCGGCTGGCCCATCGGCATGCCGCGGCCGACGACCATGCCCGCGCGCTGGTGCGCGTGCTGCGCCTCGAGCTGCGCGCGGCGCACTTCCTTGCGCTGCGCAAGCGCGACATACACTGGCTTGCCCGAGATGAGCTTGCCGTTCATCTCCGCGACCGCCTTGTTCGCCTCGTCCGGCGTCGAGAAGCAAACAAAGCCAAAGCCGCGCGACGTGCCAGCTGGGTCACGCATGATGCGCGACGACGTGATCGTGCCAACGACCGAGAACGCCTCGCGAAGCTCGTCGTCCGTGAGCTGGTCGTCGAGGTTCTTCACGTACAGGTTCACGCCCTGGTACTTGTTGATGCGCTCCATCTTGAGCTGCTCAAACTTGTTGCGGAGCTCACGCTCGCGCTCCGAGCGCTTCTGCGCGCGGCCGACGTACATCTCGAGCTCCGCGCCGTCCGCAGTCGCAAACGCCTTGCCGTTCAAAGCCTCGACGGCCTTGTGCGCGCCGTCGCTCTCCTCAAAGTTCACAAAGCCAAAGCCGCGGTTCACTTCCGAGTCGCCGTCGCGCATGATCACCGCGCTGAGGACCTTGCCAAACGGCGCAAACTCCTTCAAGAGGTCTGCGTCCGTCCAGTGCGTCGGGATGTTCTTGACGTAGCAGTTCGTCCAGTCGTCAATGTCCGGGCGGTCCTGGCGCTTCTGGAAGTGGCCGACAAAGACCTCGGTGCCAGCGATGAGCATGCCGTTGATCTTGGCAATCGCCTCTGCGGCCGCCTCGTTCGTCTCGTAGTGCACGTAGCCGTAGCCCTTCGACGCACCGGTCGTGTTGTCGATCGCGACCTTGCACGACAGGATGTTGCCAAAGAGCGAGAACGTGTCGTACAGCGCCTTGTTGTCGATCGACGTGTCGAGGTTCTTGACAAAGATGTTGCCGACGCCCGACTTGCGGAGCGACGGGTCGCGCTGCGACCACATGATGCGGCACGGAACGCCCTTGATGCTCGTAAAGTTCATCGTGTCGAGCGCGCGCTCAGCGTCCGCGACGTTGTGGAAGTTCACGTACGCGTAGCCGAGCGAGCGGCGCGTGACCGCGTCGCGGCACACGCGGATCGACGCGACCGGGCCGACCGCGTTGAAGATCTCAAACAGCAGCGCCTCGGTCACGTCCGGGTGGATGTCGCCCACGTACAGCGACGCCGTGTGGAACGGCTGTGCCGCAGCCGCGCCGGTGGCCGACGCCGCGGCCGTGGTCGCTGGGCTGCTGGTGGGGGAGGTCGACGAGTTAGCCATGCCTGCACAACCACGTCGACGTCATGGGGGGGGTCAGCACATGAGGGACGGCATGTCGAGACACACACGTGCGCACACATGCACACGTGCACATGCACGCATGATAGCCATACAACACATACATACCTGCTTGCTTTACTTTTTTTGTCTTTTTTTTAGAAGAGAGAAAAAAAGAGAGAATGGCTCGAGCGGCAAACAGCGACGCGAGCGTGTGCACGAGACACTGCGATGCCCGCCTTAAGTACGAGAGAAGTAAACCAGGCGAGCGTCTGCAAAGAATTGGTTGGCTCTCGCAGCGCGGAGAGTGTGTGGTCCACTCTTGCGGTGTGGACCACATTGACTTAACGGTCATATCCGATAGAAACGGTAGAAATGCAATTGGTTCATTTTGTATGGCCAAGAATGCATGTGATAGAAATAGAAACGCGCGAGTGATGGCTTGTCAACAACAACAGCAACCTAGAGTTGAACGAACGCGACCACGATGCACTGCGACCAGAGCGCTTATTCTCGTAGCGCGGAGCACTGTCGTCGTGTCGATATGTTTGTTGTACAGACATTGCTAGCGTCGTCGTCGGTGCGAGCACTCTTGCTCAAGCACATCAATTGTGCATGCTGGTGCTGCACAAGGTCAAAAAACGGTGTGAAGAGATGAGCAGAGCAAAACGCTCTCCACCAGTCAAGTTGCAGAATTCAATGTCGTGTGGGCCACATCTACATTGTAAATCAGCAAATTACAAATGTATTTGATTTCAGTATGCCAGCGTGCACTTGGACTCTTTTGCTTCAATCACCGCACCGAATTCAAACACGACGCGGCCTCGATCTTGAAGCGACGCACAAGATCATGCCGACTGCCACGCACGTCGATGTCGTCAAGCGCGCAGCCGAGTTCTGCTCGTCGACGCGCTTCCAACGCGCGCTTGACGCATTTGCAAGGCATGTGTTGAAAGCGCGTGCTCGCTCTATTCGTTGTCTATCACGAGCTGATCGATGTGTGCGCTGCTCGTGTAGAGAGAACGCAGGTGTGTTTGCAGACGCTGCAGAAGCGAAAGACAGTGACGACGTCGAGCACAAACACGAGTGCGTCTCTCAACGAGCGCTCTTGCCTCTAGCTTGTCTTTCTGCTTCAGCTCACGGACCTTGATAAATGCTCGTACGACGCAGGTACAAGGCGCTCCACGATCAGTACTTGCAGCTCTTTGAAGACGAGCTCGCCGGTTCGTCCTTGTGTTTGTGCGTGTCCTACATCATGTGCATCGAGACTTGCTCGAGGCAAGAGACCGCAATGACTTATCAACGGTCTTCCTACTCTTGTTGCGCCACCGACAATGCAGGGTTCATCGAGTCGGAAGGCGTGACGATCGACGAGTTCTTGCGCGAGTGCCGCGCCGTTGTCGACGGCCACTTCACGGCGCTGTTTGAAGAGCACGAGCACGCGTGGTTCATCGACCACTTGCTCGCGAGCATGCACTACGACCGCTTTTACGCGCTCATGGTCGGCGAAGCGCGTCGAGGTGCGCGCAAGTAGAGATACACACGCATTCACATCGGTCTGATGGACGTCCTTGCGTTGTCTCGATGCCTGTCACGCGCGCGAGGACACACCATGCGCACACCATCTATCTGAGCAGTCACACGTCGTCCGTTACGATCTGGACGCGCAGATAGCAAACTTGCAGCGGCGGTCTTCACTTGCCCACGCACGAGTGCACACACACACACACACACGCACACGTGGCGCACGACGCACAGGAGGGACAGACACACACACGATGCCCAAGTCGTCGGACGACGTGATCGAGCGCGCAGCGATCTACTGCTCGTCAACCAAGTTTGAGCGCATCTTTGACGACTTTGCGCGGTGCGTTCCTGTCGTCGAGAGCACGCGTATTGCTTGCTTGGTTGCGCACACGCTCGCACTCACGACATGCTGTTGTACATCCGATGCTTGTTGCTTGCTGTTGATATGTGCCTCGCGATCAGAGAGCACGCTGAGACGTTCATTGACGCGTTGGATGCAAAAGGCGGCGACGTCGAGCACAAGCACGAGTGCGTCATAGTGCTGTGACTTATGAACGTGGTCGAGCCATGCCAGTCGCTCATCGCTATGACTGCGCATGTGCTTGATGCAGGTACAAGGAGATCCACGACAAGTACTTGCGGCTCTTTGAAGAGGAGCTGTCGGACTTTGTCGAGAGCGAAGGCGCGACGATCGACGAGTTCTACCGCGAGTGCCGCGCGATCGTGAACGCCAAGGTCTCGGGCTACTTTGACGAGCACAAGTACGCGTGGTTCGTTGAGCACTTGCTCGCGAGCATGGACTACGAGCTCTTCTTTGGACTCATGATCAACGAAGCGCGGCGTCTGCGCCGAAAGTGAGCAGCTCACACACACATGCGCTTGTGGTCACGATGGCTGCATCAGTACGTAGCAACAGCAGCGCCTTCACACACACAGAGAGACACACAACACTAGGAGGACACGAGCACAGCGCATGAATGCTACGCACGCAAGCACCTCCGAGTCCATTTGTATGCATTTTCGTATTGACTCGATTGCAAGAGGCACATGACGACGCAGCTGTACGTCTGGGGATCTGGTGCGTCGTCAAGCTCATGTATTCGTTGGTTGGAAGCGACAAGCGACGCTGACACTGACGACCGATTGCTGGTGCAACTGCAGGCGGCGCTGGACAGCTCGGACTCGGCGACACACGCGACTACGCACTGCCGCAGCGCTTTCAAGACGCGCAACACGAAGAGGTGCGCATGCACTCGATGCTGTCACTGCTGTTGCTGCTGTTGCGCATGTCGATTGCTCTGAGGTGCTAAGCGAGTGCTCCCTTTGCGATATCAGTCGATCGTGCTCGAGTCGATCACGTGCGGCGGCTGCCACAGCGCAGGTGCGTGCACACGACCAGCGCATCTGCGTCAGCAGCAGCGGCTCATGATTGTCGATTGTCTGGTGCGATCGCAGGTCTGAGCGCACGTGGCGAGCTCTTCGTCTGGGGCGACAACGAGAAGCAGCAGCTTGGACGCGCTGCAGGTGACGATCGCCGCGAAGTCACAGCACCTGCGAGCACTCGCATCGCTCGCTCTAGCAGTCGCGTGCGTTGCTTCACACGCTCGATACTCTCTGGTTCCTGCGTGTGCTCACTGCACTTTGTCGCTGTGGTCACGTGCGCTAGCGTGTGCGACTCGTTGCCTGTGGGTGGTCACACACGCTCGCAGTTGCACATGCAGAGGGCGAAAGCGACGATGTGCTTGCGTGGGGAGCCCACGAGCACCACCAACTCGGTCGTTCTGTCCGTGCAGACGCATCCGCAGCAGTGGCGATCCCGCGCTTCCATCTCTCTGACAGCAGCTTGCGCGTCCAGAGCGTCGCGTGCGGGTGGAAGCACTCGCTACTGAGCACAGCGACTGGCGAAGCGTACGCGTTTGGCTCTGGTCGCAACGGCGAGCTCGGACTCGGCGACGCTGTGCTCGTCGCAGAGCAACCAACGCGCGTGGCGATCGACGCGCAAGTCCAGCGCGTGCTCTGCGGCTGGCAGCACTCGGTCTTCCTCACGACTGACAGCGCCGTCTGGACGTGTGGGAACAACCGCCACGGCCAGCTTGGTCGCGCCACCGCGGCGTCTCGCAAAGTCCACGGCGTTCCTGAACCTGTGGCGCTCGCACACGGCGCCGACAGCGATGCGTCGCCACTGCTGCGCGCAGCGATGGTCAACGTCGGCTGGCACTTTGTGCTCTGTGTGACGCAGACAGCGCCGCAGACGCTCCTGGCGTGGGGCAAAGGCAGTCACGGCCAGCTCGGTACGTCATAGTGTCTTGGATGTGCGTCACTCTATGCACGCAAGCTCACATCGCGTGTGTGTGCGCAGGTCTCGGGACGCTCGACGCTGCAGATGTACCGACGCGCGTGCCGTTCGACGCTGCGTCTGGCGTCCGCAGCATCGCGTGCGGCAGTGAGCACGCGCTCGTCGCGACACACGACGGTGAGCTCTGGAGCTGCGGCTGGGGCGAGCACGGCAACCTCGGTGCGTCACCTGCTACTGCTCTTCAGACATGACCGACGCACACACACGAGAGAGCGACTCACACGATGCGCTGCAGGTCACGGCGACACTGCGAACCGCAGCGTCCTGACCAGAGTCGCGTTCTTTGACGCCGAGCGCTTCGACGTCGTCGCAGTCCGAGCTAGCGGCGCTGTGTCCATGGCGCTCGTGCAGCCTCGCTGACGCTTCGTCATCACAAGACGAGCAGCTCAAGAGACGATAGAGCGACTGACATGGAGCACTAGGACGTCGTCCAGTCTGTTGGTCTGACGCACGAGCGTCGCGTTCTCTATTCACTCGCGTCTCTAGTCACGACGACGGCGTCGCTCACACGCGCTTGATCATGCGCTTGAGCTGCGCCTTTTGCTGGTCGAGCATGCGGATCTCGACTGCGAGGTCGTCGAGGTCGCGCACGCTCGTGCCGCTCGCGAACTCTTGCTGGAGCTGCTGCTGCGTCACTCGGAGCTGCTGGAGCTGCGTCTCGAGCTCGGCCTTGGACTTGGGTCGCGCGGTCTGCTGCTGCGTCGTCGACGGGTGGAAGAACGGCATCGTCGCAGCGCTCGACGCAGAAAGCACAGACACTGGCGCTGTCGCTGCGGTCGGTCGCTCTGGTGCTGGCGCAGGCTTTGCCTTGGGCGTCTTGGGCGTCTTGGCCGCGCGTTCGTCGGCCATCACGACAAACTCGTTCGTCTCGACGACGCCGAGCTTCTCGTCGACCTTCTTCTGGACCTTCTCGACCAAGTACGACTCTGTCAGTCGCACATGCATACGAGCGTCATGCGTCAGTCCATGTGTGTGACAGCAGCGCCAAGAGAGAGAGAGCTTGCTATGAGCCTCATGATCGTACGCACCGTCTTTGCCAGTCGTGTACGTGTACACGCCGTTCACGATCACGAGACCAAAGAGGATCCAGTAGAGACGCATGGGCAGCGACACGCTCTGGTTGCGTCGGTCGCCCCAGTCCGAGCCAATGATGCGCGCGATCGTCGAGTCGACTTCGACGACGCGGTTCGCACCCCCGCCTTTGCGAATGCGCGTGATGCCAGGCGTCGCAGACTTGAGCGCTTCGACGCCAGTGTCTGCTGGTGCGTTCGTTGCATTGTTGGTACTGCTCGTGCTCCGTCCGCGGCGCTGCAGTGCATTGCGCGCAACGCGCCATGCTCGAGAGCTGCGCAGCATGATGGTCTGTTGGTGCGTTTGACGGACTGGAGAATGCTGATGGCCATGAGTAGCAATAATATATGTCCATTTTATAATATATACCATTATGTGAATGAGATATTCATTTAATGTGATAAGCGAGAGTGTTGTCGCGCGCGAATTCACCTAATTAGCATGGCTGCGCTTCCAAGCACGAGCAGCGCGAGCGTCTCGCTCGATGCGTCTGCGGACGCGCTCTCGTCTTCGATAGCGCTCATCGCTGCGAATGTCAACGCAAGCGCATCGGCAACTGCGCTGAGTCTCGTGCCTGCGAAAGCAGGAAGCGCAGTCACGCCACCAGCAACAGCACCACAAGCACCACCAGCGCGATTGAATGAGTTCAATCGCTTGGACGAGACCGACTTGGTCGAAGCGCGCGCACTGAGTCTCTTGCGCCCCGACATGAACGTGAGCCACGACGCAAGCAGCACGGAGTTTGGCATTGCGTACGAGAAGAAGGGCGGCACGAAAGCCGCTGGCTGCGGCACGGAAGTGTTCCCGAGCCAGCGCAGTCTCCAGGACCGATGCAAGCAGCTCGCAATGGCGCGAGGCTTCCAGCTCATTGTCTCGGGCTCGAGCACGCGTCCAAACGGCGGCGGAAACGTCAAGTACCGCTGCAAGAAGCTCATCGGACAGCAGTTCTTTGACCCAAACACACCAGCCACCGAGCTCCAGTGTCCGTTCTACATCAACGGCTACGGCAATGGCGCAGCGTGGAAGATCACGCGCGCGTGCTTCCTGCACAACCACTACAAGTTCATTGGCTGGCGCGCGCCGACGGTCGCTCCGTCGCTGCCTGCGCCAGTGCGTCTCAGTAGCGACAGCGACGCAGCGAGTCCAGCACCACTGGTGCTGCAGCTCTCGCCGCAGACTGAGCGCGTGCCGACGCAGCGCAACACGACGCTCTCGACCAAGTCGCTCTGTCAGATGGTCACGGATGAAGTCAACAAGTTCCCAGCGCCAGGACTCGTGATGGCGAGGCTCGACGGGAAGCTCATCAAGCGCATCCTACTCGGTCGCGGCCACACGATCAACCACATGATGGCGTCGCGCATCAAGCGGCAGCTCCACCTCGCGCGCGTCTTGGCGATCCGCGCGTCGTTCCAGTCGCTCCCGAGCTACTTCAAGCTCGTGGCGGCGAAGAACCCTGGGTCGCTCATCCAAGTTGAGACCACGGAGCTCGGCGTCTTCACGCGCGCGGTGTTCATCCCGAGCGCTGCGCTCCACGCGTTCAAGCGCAGCCGCAAGCTCGTTGCGCTCGACCGCATGCTCGCTGCGTGGTGCGATGGCGGCGCCGACCCGGCGATTAACGGCGGCGGAGCACCTGCGAAAAGCGCAGACGTCGTGACAGACGACTCGGTCTGCGGCGTGTACCTCAAAGCGCTCTGCAAGGACGCGAACGACGACGTCGTGACGTTTGCGCTCGCGCTCGTGACCGAAGAGACGCAGGCGAACTGGGAGTGGTTCCTCACGTCGGTCCAGACCGCCGCCGCTGTCGATATGGCCGAGTACGTCGTCATTGCTGGCCGCACCGGTGGCGTCGCAGACGCGATCGCGAGCGTGTGGCCGACGACGCCACACCGCTTCTGCATGCGCCGTGTGGTCGAAGACGAGCTCGTGGTGCGCCATCACATCCCTGGACTGACGCGCGAGACGGCGCAGCGCATCTACGACCTCGCGCGGAGCGAGAGCGAGAGCGAGTTCAACGCACTACGCACCGAGCTCGCGCGCGTGAGCGACGCAGCGGTCGCACACCTTGACGCACTGCCACGACCGCACTGGGTCAAGTACGCGTTCTTGGAGGCGTTCAGGAAGCCAACGTTCAACGACGTGACGTGCGACTTGGTCATGACACTGAGCGCTGATGACAATGACGACGACGACGACGACCTGTTTGCACCGAGTGCGACGCACACGAGCTGGTTTGGTCCAGACCCTGTGCGGAGCTCACAGCCGCTTGCGACGTTCAGTCGCTACTTCTTGCAGCTCGCGCAGCTCTTCCGTGCGCGGCGCGAGGCGCTCGAGCAGCGGTCGCCGAAGGAGCTCGTGCCAATGCGCCTCGCACAGATGGAGCGGATCCTCCAAGGGAGCCAGCGCTGCGAGGTGCGTCCTACCGACAGTGCGTGGTGTCGATGACGCTCCTCCTCGTCCATGCGCTCACCATGTCTCCCTCTCTGCCAACGTAGTCGATCCCGTGTGCGAATGGTGCGTTCATGGTCCGGTCCTTGGGGCAGACGCGGCCGCAGATCTACGACACGTGGCGCCACGTGAACCTCCTCGACTGGGAGTGCACGTGCCAGGAGTGGCAGGACCGGCGCTTCCCGTGCGTCCATGCGATC
This sequence comes from Pythium guiyangense, assembly GCA_003730235.1. Taxonomy (NCBI): domain Eukaryota; phylum Oomycota; class Peronosporomycetes; order Pythiales; family Pythiaceae; genus Pythium; species Pythium guiyangense. Next base: position 180,080 of record QXDM01000017.1, on the reverse strand, counting down.
CACGCCGCGGAGCTCGAGCGCCGGCGCATCGACACGCTCTACGACACGATCCAGCACTCGGTCGAGTACTACCGCGAGAGCTACGCGATCGACTTTGCGCCGTGTCCGCTCGACGCCGTCGTGGAGGAGCTCGAAGCCGACGTGAACCTCAAGAGTCCGGTCGACGCAGAGGCAGAGGAGACCCTGGATCACCGCAAGCCCGGGCCAAAGCCGAAAGCGAAGCCCGAGACGTAGGACGCCGTCAGTGTCTGTATGTGTCTGTATCGCAGCAGCGATGGCGTCTGCTGCTGCTCTTGTCAATCGAGTCAAGCGCTTGTTCTTCGCTCACGTACGCAGCGCAGAGTCACGGGAAGACGCATTTGATAGACGACGATGACTACTGACGGACAGAGGAAGCGCGTCGGAGCTACCGCGAGCGTCCGAGGAAGCAGGACGGACACGTGTACTGCCCAGCGAACTGCGCAAACGACGGCGGGAGGTGGAGACACCGGAGGTGGAACGCGCCGGCGCACGTGATGCACACGATCGAGTCACTCGCGTCGGTCTGCGACGTCACGTTCCCGCACTCGAGACACGAGCGGATCTGCTGCGTCTCGCGCGCTGTTGACCCATCATCACAAGCAGAGGAGAAAGAGGAGGACGCTGGTGTCAGCGATCAATGGACGACGGTAGCAGACATGAGCGAACGGCAGGACGCACCTCGTTGCTGCTCGTAGAACGCGCCGAGGTGGCGCTCGAGCTGCTGTAGATCGCGCTCTTGCGTCTCGAGGTCTGCGAGGAACGCTCGGACGTTGGCGAGTGGGAACAAGTGCGCTTCGTCTTCAAAGCCGTGGCTGTTGCACGCACACGAGAGATACTATGAGTGATGAGACTGTCCGAGCGCCATGGATGCAACACTGTCGATGAGGACGCACGTCTTGGCGATGCCGCAGATCCGCTCGATCTGCGACCACGTCGTGGTCGCAAAGCCGTCGGGACTCGGCGCGTCGTACGCGCGCGTGACGTGATGCCGCAGGAACCGCCGCGCGAGTGCGAACTGATCAATGTGCGCCAAGTCGTCGGACTCGATGAGCGCCAAGCGCTTGCGGAGCGCTTCTGGCTCCGCTACGAGCGCAAGGAGCGGCGCAACGAGCGGTGCAAACAAGAGCGACTCCTGCAGCGCGCAGTGGATCGCAGAGCCAAAGTCCTGGTGCGTGTACTGCGCCATGGGCGTCTCACTCAGGCCATTCGTGTCGGCGTCGTACTCGAGGAAGAGCGCGCGGAGCTTGAAGCGGATCGTCGACGACACGAGACTCGAGACCATCGACTCGAGGAAGCAGCACTGCGGTGGCGACGCGTCGGACTGAATGAGCTTGGCGAACTCTGTTGCGTAGTACGCGCGACTCGCTTGGAGCTCGCTCTGCGTGTGCGGATCGCGCGCACCGAACGCTGCGAGGTACACGCGCTCGGCTTCGTCCGGCAGCGTGTCGGGGTTCACAAACAGCATCGCGCGGTCGTTGAGCGCCGACACGAGTCCGTGGACGACCGAGGCTTCGAGTACTGCGTCGTCTTTGTGCTGCTCTTGGTCTGGAGTCTGCATCCGCTGCTGGAGCGCCGTGACGTCGCGCATGAGCGTGTCGTAGGTACTGAGGATGCGATTGACCGTGTCCTCGGCGCTCGCGTCGTTCACGTAGTGGAGATTAAGACACGAGAGGTCGAAGCTCTGGAAGCGCACGCTCTTCTTCACTGCTGCTGCTGCTGCTGTCTTTGTCTTGGACGATGCAGTCGCTAGTGTCTGCGACCCGCGCCGGCGCGACAAGAGCGACAGCGGCTTCGCTCGCAAGCGGTTTTGCGCCTCGGCGAGCTGCTCGCACGTCGCAATGCCGACGCAGATGCGCGTCACCGTCTCGAACGGATTCGACAGCGCTGTGTAGCAGTCCGGCCCTGATCCTACGCCGCTCAGCAGTTTGTCTTGGAGATGCCGGAGCGAGTTGAGTGCGACGCAGAAGAGCGCGCCAGAGATCGTCTCGGTCTGAAGCAGCGCGTCGCACGCGTCCGTGACAAAGTCTGGCGGAACTGCTGAATCTGGGAGACTGAGCTGAATGCGGCGACTCCGACGCGTCGGTGGCGTCGCAGGTGTCCGCGTGCGGCGCTTTGTGACTAGGATCGTGAGCTTCTGCGGCGTCGGGAGCTCGTCGTCGTCTTCGGTCTCACCGACGCAGTGGGCGAACGACGCGAGCAGCGAGCGCTTGTCGCTCGTTTGCTTCTGCTTTGCGGACTTGGCGGCCTTTGGTGTCTTGGATGCGCGCGGCGTCGTCTCGGACTTGCGTCGCCGCTTTGCTGGCTGTGAGGCACTTGCAGTTGCGTCGAGTGCTTCGGTTCCAGCGCTGGGCTTCTTCCGTATGCTTGTCTGTGACTGGCGCTTTGTCTTGCGACTGTGCGCCTTGGGCTCTACGGCTGCTGGTGCGTCGGTGTCTGTCGGTCGTACTGCTGGCGCGACAGTGCGAGGGGCACTGCGCGCTTTTCGCGACCACGCAGCCCGGTCGCTCTCTTTGTGCGAGGCATTACTTACCGTCTTGCGCTGTGCTGCTGCATCGCCGCTGCTGTGACTGCTGTTGTTGTGTCCCTTTACTGGCGCTGCTGCGGTACTGGTGCTCGCAACGTCAATCGTCTCGCTCTTCGATCGAGCGAGGTCGTGTGCTGAGTGCTCGAGTGTGCGCAGCTCTTTTCGCGTCGGCGAGAGCGGCGGCGTTGGTCCTGACGGCGATGGCGACGCTGCTGATGCCGCTGCAGCGCCAAAGAGCAGCGTCTTTTGCGTCACGTTGCGGTCTTTCTCGTGCGTGGTGGTGTCGTGCTGCAGCTTGCCGTCTGTTGCAACGGTCCCAGCAGTAGTGTTGCTGTCGAGATGCGTTGCTGCAGACGTAGACGCTCGCGCTGGACGGATCTTGAGCGGCGTGTGCGCAAACTGCTCGTAGATCGCGCTCGCTTCGCCAGCCATGATGGCCGAGAGAGAGCCACACACACACGTCGGTGCTGCTGCTGCAGGTGTCGTCGGCGCCAGCTGCTGCGCGTTTGAGCCTGCGTTTGAAATGGACTCAGTTTGAAACGACTTGAGAAATTGCATACATGCAACAAGCGAGTCGCGCATCGTCGCAGTGTACCGTTTTAACGGCACAGTGTGTTCAACCCACACGGTATACTTGCAATTTGTATGCATTAGAATGCTATACTATAATTGATATGCAGCAAGGACGACCTGTCGGGCGTCTCTCGTCCACTGCCTCCTCGACTGACCAAAGCAAACACAATCGAGACGCCTCGCTCCCGCGCACACGCCCTCGACCGCCGCCTTTGCCGCCTTCGCTGCTGTTCCAGCCGCCGCTGCTTTTCGCGCAGGAAGCCCGCTCACACGTCTGTGCGCTCCCGCTCGCCGCTCTCGTCTCGTTGCTCGCCGCCGCCCTCGCTCTCTGCAGCTGTGCATGCGTTGGAAAATTCCGTCTCATCAGTTGGAATCGAGTCCCTTCAAGAGAAAAAAGTGCTCCACGTGGAATCACCATCGGCAGAAGCACCTCGTGACGTTATAACGCTCTGCTCCGCGCGCGCTGTACGATCACGACCACCACTACGACCACCACCACTACTGCCTAGCACCTCAACGCCACGATGTCGATCATGAACATTGCCGGCACGCAGCCGGTCGACGACCCCGAGTACCGCTACAAGATGCCGCGTCTGATTGCGAAGATCGAAGGCCGCGGCAACGGCATCAAGACGCTCGTGGTCAACTGCCAGGACATTGCGACGTCGCTCCACCGCTCGGCGGCTGAAGTGTGCAAGTTCTTTGGCTGCGAGCTCGGTGCGCAGTCCAAGTACGACGAGAAGACGGACCGCGCGATCGTGAACGGCGCGTTCGACGCAGCGGTCATGCAAACGCACCTCTCCAAGTTCATTGAGGGCTTTGTGCTGTGCCCAGGCTGCCGTCTCCCGGAGACGAAGTACAAGTTCAAGGGCCAGATGATCTTCCACAAGTGCTACGCGTGTGGCGCCGTGGAGCCCGTGGACATGAACCACAAGCTCACGACGTTCATTCTCAAGGAGCACAAGAGCGCGAAGGACAAGGACAAGAAGGGCAAGAAGGAGAAGAAGCCGAAGGACAAGTCGAAGGAGCCAGAGACGGAGGAAGGCGCTGTGAAGGAGAAGAAGGAGAAGAAAGAGAAGAAGAGCAGCAGCAGCAGCAAGGACAAGGACAAGGAGAAGAAGCCAAAGGAGAAGAAGAGCAAGAAGGAGAAGAAGGAGAAGGCCGACGCGGATGACGACGACGACATTGAGTGGCACACGGACTTGTCGCCAGAGGCAGTTGCTGCGCGTGCGGCTGAAGCCGAAGCGATCGAAGTCGCTGCGCGCGCGGCGATGCAGGCCGCGGCCGAGGAGGAAGAGCTCGTTGCGACGCTCGACAACCTCGAAGTCGACGACGAGAACGCGATGGAGTCGGCGGTCGCGAACCTCCAGCGCTTCCTCGAAGACGCGACGCACGCTGACAGTGCGATCTTTGACGAGCTCTGCCGCCAGCAGACGTACTCGGCGCTGCCGATCACGGACCGCCTCGTGATCTTCTTCCGCGCGGCGTTCACGAACCAGATCCTGTCGAGCAACCAAGTGGCCAAGTACGCGCCCGTGCTCGAGAAGATCATTGACGGCCAGCACTCGCAGTACCAGCTCATTGCGCTGAGCGAGCACTTTTGCGCAGTGCAGCACCCGGAGCTCATGACGTCGTTCCCGATCTTGCTCAAGCTCCTCTACGACGAGGACCTGCTCGAGGAAGAGACGCTCATTGCCTGGGTGAACGTCCGCAAGACGTACGCGCACTGGGAAGTCACGGACGAGCAGGCTGAGAAGCTCCGCGCGCTGCTCAAGCCGTTCACCGAGTGGCTCGAGAACGCTGAAGAGGAGAGCGACGACGACGATGACGATGACGAGTAGATCGATCGCTCGCGTTCGTCACCTGATCGACTGCTTTGTGACGCACGCGCGCGTCCATTCATTCGGATCTCTTCCGTCCATCTGCACTGGCTCTTTGCGTGTCATCGCGTGTAGTTGAAGCGAGCGCTTTGTGGTCGCAGTAGGAGCGCGCGAGGCGCCTTGTAGCTCTTCACGACCACTGCACTCTCCATCAACATGCACTTGCTTATCGTACATCGTTGTCGTTGTTCTGTGCGTGTGCTTGTGCTACGCGACGCTGTCCTGCGATGACCTTGCTCTTGTCGTGGTCCTGCTGAGCTGCGATGTCCACCATTATCGAGAACGTGCGGCGGAGCGTGAGGCGCGGAAATGGAGCGCGCAGTGCGCATCGTCGTGCTCGGGAACGCTGCTGCTGGCGCCGAGAAGCAAGCGCTCGCGCTCGGTGCGCGTCTCCGCGATCGCTTGCGTCCGCTCGCGCGACGCCCAGACGACAGTGCGTCGCACGCAAATGACAGCGTGCAATGCGTGCGCGTGCCGCTGCAGAGCGACTCGATCGCGCACAAGCTCCCACCGCTGCTGCATGTTGCTGCTGCTGTCGGCACGCGCGACCCGTTCTTCGGCTACGACTTGAACGACGCGGCCAAAGCGCAGCTCTGGCATCGCGATGCGAGCACGCAGCCACCGTCGCTTGATGTTGTCATTGGATGCGGACGCACCACTGTCGCGCTCTGCGCTACGCTCAAGCACATGGCGCACCGTCCATCCGACGTGTTCAACATCCAGATCCAGCACCCGCGCGTGCCGCTCTCGTGGTTCGACGCAGTCGTAGTGCCGCGCCACGACTTCTCACCCGTGCGCACGTCGCTCCTGGCGCACACACATCCGCAGCGCGTACACCTGACAACGGGCACAGTGCACGACATCAGCAGCGACGTGCTCGAGCACGAAGCCGAGCAGTGGCGCAGCGAGCTGAGCACGTACGTGCGTGGGCGACGAGCGTGTATCGCATGGCTCATTGGCGGTCCGTGTCGAGGCTTTGCGTTCACACCAGACGACGCGAGCGCAATGGCGACGCAGTTTGTCCAGGCCGTGCGCAGCAACGCAGCGCTGTCGACGCTCGGCGAGCCTGCTGTATTCGTGACGTTCTCACGGCGAACGCCTGCAAAGGTGCGTTCTGCTGTGTGTCTTGATGTCACATGTCCGTACTCTTCAGTCTGTCTGAACGACAAGCGCCTCGCATCGACTCCGCTTGCTTGTACCTTGTACGTTGTCGTAGGTTGTCGAGATCATCGAGCGCGAGCTGCGCGCGAGCTTCACAGACTCGGACCAGCTCTTTGTCTGGAACGGCGTCGGGCGGAACCCGTACCACGCGTTCTTGGCGCTTGCGACTGCAGTCGTCACGACGCCGGACTCGATCTCGATGACGACGGAGGCGATCGCGTCTGCGAAAGCGGTGTTCACGATCAGCGTTGAGCGCGCACAGGTGCGTCCGAGTGTGCAGATGCGAGGTGTCTTGAGGAGCTCGTCGACACTCACATGAATGAATGACGTGCTGACTGCGTGACAGGGCAAGTTCCGTCGCTTCCACGACGCGCTCTTCGCTGCGAAGCTCACGGCGCCGTTCACAAGCGACGCACTCGCAGCTTGCGCGCTCGGAGCAGATACTGCGATGCATTTGAGCTCAGATCTGTTGCAGACATCGTCGTCAACGTCGTCCGAGACGCTTGAGCGCGAGTTGAGCGGCATCGCCGACTCGATCGCCCAGCAGATCCGCAACAGAGGCGGCATGTGAGCGTCTCTCTGATCCAGCTCCACGTTGGTACTGAGCGCACATGGAGGACACGAGTGAGCATCTCGAACGAGACTGAAGCGAACCAATAGAGACTCTTGAAGACCTATCACTCCCGTCATGACACTCAGCGGAGCGTTGCGAGTGGAGGAGCTCAAGGTGCACTCGAGAGCTCCGAGCGTCTCCGACTAGCCTGGTGCTCTCAGACATGACAAACAGGGCAGAACACGCTGGACTTGGACACTGCGAACCTACCACTTGAGCTCGAGCTTAACCGCCATCGACCTCGTTCAGCAGCACATGAACACACTCGGTTCGTGAGCGCATTGAGCTGCCTCGAGTGAACCAAGGTCGAGAGCATGCCAGGGTCTGGTTCACTCTCTCTCTCTCGCTTTTTTCACTATCGACTCATATGCTTGATGTCTACCTCGATTTTCGCACTACTAGCATACAATAGGAACCGACCAGCTGCCAACAAAAACGACAGGACGCACGCACATCGACGACCGCATCGCATCGCGAGCGAACATGGCGAGCAACGACGCAGCAGCGCACAGCGCATTCGCGTTCCTCAAAGCGCACCGACAGCTCCCGGTGCTCGAGCGCTCCGCAGATGCGCCTTCACAGCCGTCGACTGCTGGCGCAGCGTGGGGAAAAGGCTCGCGACCATGGAGCCGCTCCGTGCCGCTAGAGTCTGCCGACCCAGCAACCGCGACAGCACTAACCGATGAGATGCCGCGCGAGCTCCGGACGCTCGTCGGCGCGTCATACGACGTGTTCATGCGCCTTGGTCGGCTCGCAGACGAGCGCCGGCTCGCGAACCGCGACGTCGGTCCGTTCGAAGTCGTGCAAGCGAGTCGGCAGTACCGCGAAGCGCTCAAGACGTGCATCTTTGCGATCGAAGACCGCGTCGAGACGCAGCAGAGCGCTGCGCCTTCCTCTTTGAACGCAACTGCCACCAGCAGCAGCGACGACGACGACGAGTTTGTCGACTTGCTCAAGGTCTCACTTGCGATCTGGCACCTCTGCGAGCTGCTCTTCCTCCAGCGCCGCGCGCGCGACGACAAGATGCTCGCGTACGACGTCGCGCAGTGGCTCCAAGAGCACTTTGCAGGCGCTTTGATGGAGCAGCTCGAAGCTGCGAGCGCCGAGCTCGAGCGCGCGAGTCGCCCAGAAGACGACCCAGCGTACTGGTCCACGGTGCACTCGTTCGCGATGGCTGGCTGCGGCCGCAGTGCGTGGCGCCTCTTGGCCGCGCACTCGAGCTACCAGGCGCTCGCGACGCGCGACGCTGCGTCACTTACGAGCCAAGCAACACGCGCGTCGTTCGTCGCGCTCCAGCGCTTGCTGCTGTCGATGCCTGGCAACGCGTCCGCTACTCGCAGCGACGCAAGTGAACCGGTCGAGTGGACGCAGTGGCACAACGCGTGCCAGTACGTGCTCAACACGGACGCGCATGTCAAGTCGAGCGCTGGTCTCTCGACGCTCGTGCGCATTCTCGTAGCTGAAGACGACGCGCTCGTGCGCCACGCGTCGTCCTGGTACGAGCTCATGATGGCGCGGCTGTTCCTCGACGAACCGAAGCGCGTGGCGCATCGCCTCGAGTTCCTCATGGCAAGCTGCTTCCGCACGTACAGCGCCGACGCAGCGATGGGCAACTTTGACTGCATCATCCTCGCGATCCTCCAGCACGACGTCCAGAGCGCGCTCCAGGACATCCACGCACTCGGGTTCTCGTGGATGGCGGCGCACGTCGCAGATCTGCTCACCAAGAGCGGCGCGATCGCCACGGACGAGCTCGCGCCGCTCGGTGTCTCGCTCCAAGAGTTCGTCCTCTTGCAGTACGCGATGGACATTGGTGCGAGCAGCGGGCTCTGGCAGCTCGCGCTCGGGTACTACGAGCGCTGTCCGCGCTTTGGTCTCGTCGCTGCGCGCTCACTCCTTCTGCGCGAACCGGTGCCGACCGACAGCAAAGCGCAGCGCTTGATCGCGCTCTGCCACGGCAAGCGCGGTCTCAGTGCGCTCCCACGCGCGATTGCGCTCCGCCGCGCGCGCGCGTGCAAGCAGCGCAAGCTCTTTGGCGCAGCGCTCGTGTGGCTCGTGCGCGGGAGCCACGTCGACGAAGTTGACGCTATGTGCAACGCTGTGCTGCGCGAGTGCGCGGCGACACGCTCGCTCGCAGCGCTGAACGAAGCGACCGAGTTCCTCGAAGCGCACTCAGAGATGGCGCAGACGCCGCTCCTCGCGTGGCTCGTGCAGTACCGCGAGCTCTTCCTCGTGCTCGACGACAGCGCGTCGTTGCTCAAGCGCGTGCGCGCACTCGAGGACCAGCGCCACGCCGACCCGCAGGAGCGCGACGACGCAAAGACGCAGCTCGCGTTTGTCCAGCGCGAGGCGGCAAAGCGTCTCTATGGTCTTGTGCGCTCGACTGCTGCGCCGCCGCAGCTCCGCACAGTGCTCCTCACAGAGGCCGAGGCGCTCCTGACAGTCGAGCCGACTGTGTTTGCGTCGCAGCACATCTACGCGCTCATGGCGTACCTGCAGCAGCTCGACCGCGCGTTCGACCGCGCGCAGTTCTTTGCATCGCACGCGAACGCGCAGCTCAAGGCGCGTGTTGAGACGCTCCTGGCGCGGAACCTCTCGGACGCGATCCTCGCAGAAGCGCGCGCTGCGAGTCGCGCGGCGTCGTGCGCACTCTCGATCGCAGCAGGTGGTGGTGCGAGCAACAGCAACAGTGACGTCCCGCGCCTCGCATCGTCCGCCATGGCAATGGACGAAGACTAGCGCTTGAGACAGCGAGTGGGAACAGCAGTCAGTCCGTTGCGTCGTGCGATGGTCAGTGGAGACGCGCAATGGCGTCGGAGGCTCCAGCACGAGAGTACAGAGACGTCTTGCGTTTGCTTATAGAGCCATCTCTCTCTCTCTCTTCATGGTCACTCGCGCTGCTCTCTTGCTCTTGGACGCTTGATGCTGTTCGTTAGTCCGTCACTGCTTTGGCTGCTCGCTACTGCGCCTCGCCGAGGAGGTCGAGCACGTCGGCCATGAAGTCGCCGCCCTCTTTCTTGAACTGGAGCGCCGCTTTGATGGCGTCGCGAAAGACTTTGACGACGTTCGTGCCGTCGGCCGCCGACACGAAGTCGAACGCGAGGTCGTGCGTCTCGGCGAACTTGAACTTCTTGCTCGTGACCTGCAGTCGTACGTGGCACGTGCTCTCGAGTCAGCCGACGACTGGCAGTGGACGCAAGAGAGACGCAGGACGCACCGCCAAGTCGACGTCGATCTTGTTCGCAGCGAGGAAGCACGGGATGTTCTCGCAGTACTCGCGCAGCTCCTTGTACCAGTTCGCGAGGTTCTGGTACGTCACTTTGCGCGTCACGTCAAAGACCTAGCGACTCGCGATTCGCAGTATCGCAGCAGTAGCGACGATGTGCGCGTGAGCTCACATGCTCGTGCTACGGCCACTGGTGACTCACAAACGCACCAAGATGCACGCAGTGGCGCCGTAGTAGTACGACGGATGCATGCTCGAGAAGCGCTCTTGGCCAGCAGTGTCCCAAAAGTCTGAAGACATTCAAGAGTACACGTGGCTTAGCGACGGACGCTCTTGATGCTCATAGGACTCGCTCGCTCGAGGCGCACAGACAACGCACCGACTTTGACGACTTTGCCCTTGTCGTCGCCATCGAGCTCGACTTCTTTCCGGAACATCGTGAGCGCGAACGTCGAGAGCTGCGCAGCGCATCAAGACATCCGACGCACAGCCGATCCGATCAGATCAAGCGAAACACACTATACGACGAAGATGACTGACGCTGCACGTACCTGTCGCGGCTGGAACTCGTTCATCATGAAGCGCTCGACGAGCTTCGACTTGCCGACTGCCGAGTCGCCCAAGAGAATGATCTTGTTGTGTCATGATACAAAGCAAGCGCATGTACGACAGCGAGACCGGTCATCAGACGAGTAGCGCACGCAGCACATGCACACATACAAAACGAGAGGAGATTATAACCTTGACATCCGGCTCGCCGAGGTCGTCGGTCGGCAGGTCCTTCGCATCTGCCATTGCACCGCACGCTTGCACGCAGTGGAGCTCACGATCACCTTGAGCACCTGGAGCACCTGGAGCACCTGGAGCACCTGGAGCACCTGGAGCACCTGGAGCACCAAGCGGTGAAGAGACGCATAAAGTATCTTGAATAAAGTATAGTTTGTCGAACAGGAAGCACAAGTAGTGCTAAAAATCAGGTACAAGACTGCCTCGATTTTGTCACTACTTCTTGCGTTGTTGATCAATGTATATTTCGTGTTCGACGAATTATACATTGATCAAGATGGGGCATTAAAACAAAAAATCGTTAACGCTAAAGTCCGAAAACTAAACCATAATATATGACGGTTTGAGACACCCAAAACTCTCGAAAACCATTGTAACCTCTGAAACGTCACATTTGTGACACATACCAAAGTATATACGATCCATTCATGGAAGTGTCTGTGTTCACCGATTAATTTTGCCTGAGCCGTCTGAGTCGCCAGGACCAGAACGCACAACTCGAATACAGGGTTTTGAAAACTTGCAAAAATTTATATGAACCGCAAGCGTGCGCCGCGCGCCATTCCCCCGCCATTTCCGAATCGACGACGCCGAGAGCAAGCGCAGCAAGCGGCGACGCGTAAGGTGATATACTTCTGTGTGATTCACATGTACGTGGCATACGCGGCGAGAGAGATCTTTTAACGGGGTGTTACACAGTGTGGTCCACCTCAGGGTTTGTGGACCACATAATTTAGGGTGTCACACTAATCGGTTTGTGTCACTTCAAGTAGGTGTGGTCCACTCCACCGAATTTCAGGCACAGCGACACGAAAGATCGCTGTGACGCAGGAGCATTAAGACCGCTCATGGGTTAGGAAGCACTCAGTGTCTAGCCAATCAGAGTAGGAGGTCTTAGGTTTTTAGGTTTTTCTTTCAAGTGCGAGCTGCTGGAAGCTCGCACACCAATCTCACTCTTCTTTTACCAACGATCGTAGCTTTTCCGTCTTCTTCCTCGTCGGCGAGACATTCTCGCCGGCGCAAACAAACTCCAAGACAAGCGTAGTCTTTGCACCGCAAAGACTACGAGACGCTTCCTCGCGCAGTGCTGTGTCACGGGAGGGCCCGCGACAGATCTGACACAAGCACGTCTCCGCCGCGAATGAGATGGTGCTGTCCAGCTCTGATAGCGGGTCGTGGGAAGCGCCACGTCCTCACAAACGCCGGCGGCGCCTGGCAGCCGAGCTCGAAAGCGACAGCGAAAGCGAGCGACATCCCAGCATCGCGCGATCGACGTCAGAAGCTGCGACGCCCTCAACGAAGAAGACAGCGATCGCGACTGCCGCGAGAAGCGCTGCGGCGGCAGCACAGAGACACGCCGTTGCAAGAGCAGCGTGTGATACAAGCGATGCAAGCAGCGGAAGTGGCGCGAGCGACGGCGGCGTGCCGACTCCGACCAGAGCTGCGCGAAACGTCGAAGTGAGCATGACGTGTCCGGTGCTGTCAGGGTCGTTCCCGTCTTGGGCGGCGTTCCACGAGAGACGGCAGCGGTGCGCGCGTGTGGTCTGCAGCATTTCGCTTGACGGAATAGCGTGCGTTGCTGACGTGTTGTCTTTACTCGTGCTACAGCAACAGCGATGAGACACACCAGATGTACCGCCTCCGAACAAGCACATCCGTCCACGAGCGCAACGCTGCTCGGGAAAGGCAAGCTGCACGAGTCGGCAACGTGGCCACTCAGTTCGACGAGAGTCTAGTGTACAACGCGAAGACGCTGATCTGCACTCACGGCTGGACGTTCAAGACCAAAAGCAAGGACAAGTGATCGAACCACAATGTGTGTTCCACCCAGTGCCCAGCTCGCATGAACGTGGTGCTGCAGCGCGAAGCGGACGGCAGCTACTCGGTCAAGATCAGCAAGCACCTGGCGACGCACAACCATCAAGTTGACGAGACTGCGGCACGCTACTACCACGAGGCACGCAAGGTGACGAACCGCAACACGCTCAACGTCGTCGAGACGCTATGGAAAGGTGAGTCTGCGCGGTTCATCTGTGCGGGTTCGTTCAACGACTAAAACACGTTCGCACTTCTTACAGGTGGTGCACCAACCAAGAACATCCTGCGCTACCTTCGCGAGACGTCGGGCAATGTGATCTTGCCTAAAGACGTGCAGAACCTCATCGCTGACATGCGCGCGAAGGCGTACGCTGTGAACACACGCGTTCGTGACGTGTTGCAAGATCTGTGGCGAGGAGCCAGGCAACGTCGCAACCACATACCGCGGCGACATGGACACAACGATCTGCATCACCTTCCAGACGAAGCACATGCGTCGCATGTTTCGTCGCTTCCCCAAAGTGTTGTGCGTGGACGCCACTACCGGTACCTATACAAACAACTACGTTTGATCACTTCGACTTACGTCTTGTGAGCATCTGAAACGGTGCGAGTCGGTGCGAGTCGGTGAATGTCGGTGACAGTCGATCCAAGTCCAGATCAAGCCAAGTGTTTGTTCTCCTACTGCCCTTGTCCCTGCTGTTCTAGGCACCGTTTGTTTAGCTACATAGCCACCGACACGGTCGGATGCGGCGTGTTCGTTCAGCATGCGCTGATAGACGGCGAGACGAGCGACAACATGCGATCGGCTGTTCATGCACTTTAAAAGAACAACCCGTGTTGGACTCGTGTCAAGGTACTTGTTATTGACAAGGACTTTGCCGAGTTCACTCTCCTACGTGAGGCGTTCCCAAGCGCGACGGTGATCCTGTGTCAGTTCCTCGTCACCGACGACACATCAGCAGGTTAGCAGACTGCTGTGTGTCGCGGTGGCGCTTTCATGAGCACGATGTTGAGTGAGCTCGCGTCGTCGACGACGCCCTGTCGCCAATGACCAGCAAAATCATCTAGCAGCAGCAGCAGCACTGAAGTCGCCATGTCGGCGAAGTTGTGCTCGAGGAACTCGATCGACAGTGCTGCATTCCACCATGCTGACTTGTTGTCATGGATTTGCAGTCCGAACTCGCGATGCAGTGCTTGCGCCTCGCGCCAAACATGTGGGTCAAAGCCATGTCGTTGTTGCTGGTTCTCTTGCTGTCGGGAATCGATTGATGCCGGCGGGCTCTTAAACACGAGGAACGGCGCGTAGGCCGTGCCGAGCGAGTCGCCAAGCAACATGGCGGTCACGCGCTTCTTCTCGTTGCCTGCACAGCGCATCCAAACGGTCTTCGCTCCGCGCGTGCTGACTTTCTTTGTTGGCATGTACTAAAAACACAGCTAGCACAGTCGCAAAACGTGAGAATCATAAACAGCAATTGACTCGATACTGTCCTCTGATGCTGTATTTACCCGTTTGGTCGGAGTTGCACACTCTGTCGATTTGCAGCTCGGCCATCATGCGCTTGACTTGATTGTCGAACCCTGCAACACGCTCACTTGCATCTTCTGGCGTGATCTGGCCGGCACGTGTGCGGGCGCGGATAGCGAGTCGATCGCGCTGGAGGAATTGCTGCTGCCATGTCCACGAACCGTGGGACGCGAGCACGCCGTGCTCACGCGCGATCTCGACCGCGCGTACACGCAGCATCGCTCGAGACAGAGGGGCGCACTCTGCGTGCAGCATGTTGATTCAGCAAACGATCTCGCATTTAACCTCCGGTGTTATGTTGCTGCTGTACCAGTGCTCGAAACGTTTGCTGCCGATGTCGGCACCATGCACTGAGCGTGCAGAACGTTGATCTGCTTCCTCCACGTGTAGAGCAGTTGGCGCTTGCGTTCACGTGCACGTGCGTCGCGTGAGAGAGAGGGAAGTAGCGAGAGAGCGTTGTTTGCGCGTCGCCATGCTTAAGCAAGTGCACCACCACTTCGAGCCTGAATGCGTACGTGTGTGTAGGGCGCTGGTGTTTCTGCACTTATCTTCCAGCGCCGCCAAGACTTGGTCGCCCTGAGCGAGCCATTTCGTTGTGTTGTGCCGCTAGTTCAGCGTAATACAGTGTCCGATCAAACTAGTGATTTCTGGTTCTCTAGTTTCGTTGGCTGTGAGCCTGTTGCCCTTTCGAACAAACCGTCCACACCGACAAAAGGAATGCGGTAAGGACATTGCAATTACGCGATAACCCACAACGTTTGTGTTACAAACAATGAATGCCTTACAATACAAAAAAGTTTTAAAACACTATTCGTCCATTACCTTTACGGTTACTTCACATATCTAACACTTAACTCCTGTCGCAATGTGTCCGTTCATGCGTGCGTGTGTACGTCCAAGGGACAGCCAGAATGTCTCATGTTTTTTAGGGTAAGAGACATATTTTGACTAGCTCTTTTTTGGGTAATTTTCGAGACATGAAATCTCATTTTGAATCGTCGACTCTTGAAATAATATCCGGGACTGTCCCGAACTGACCCGGCATTTAGCCGATAGCACCTCGCGCGGACTGAAGCAGTGTCATGCTACTCCGGTCTCGCCACCGCAGCGGGGCGGATGTCGGCAGCATCGCTCTGCATGGTGCGACTGAGATTTTGCGCGGTGGTGATGAGGCCCAAACAGCGATATACATTAAACAAATGGCTCCAACCAGGCATTGTTTTCTTCTCGCGCAGCGGGCGGCGCTCGGCTAGTACGATATGTACATTCAAAAATCATCGTAACTGTAACGGCTACGTTGAACACAACAAATATGCACCGAACTTTACTTCTTTCAGAACACATGCCATGACCCGATATAATGATTTTAGTGGCGTCTATACCTGTTTTACTGAAAACAAGGTCTACGGATTTGCATATATGAACTCTAAAATGCGATTTAAGTTGTACAAATATTCGGCAAAAGTTCTGAACTCAATATTTATCTAAAATAGGTTGTTCGCCTTGGACGTTCCTTTTGTCGCTTCAAACATGATGAGGCACACAAGTGTACTACTCTGTCTCATAACATGCTGCCAGTTGAAATAGTGTTCGCCACTACATTACGAATATTGCACCAGTAGATGAGCATGTTGGTCTGTCGTTCGCGCTTTGATCTGGTGAATCTCTAGGAAGGGTCTGAACTGCACCAACTTGAGCGCTCAGCTCTGAAAGAGGAAAAAAAACTCGAGCTTTTTTCGACCTTGTTTAATAACACCCGCTGCTCATTGAGTTTCATTCAATACAAAACTCAAGTAATATGAAATGAAAAGTTGTGATTCGGACGTTTATTGCAATTATCCTATTCAATCAAACCTTCACGGTTGTAACGCATTAAATGTTTATTAAATCCTTGACTGTTAAATTTTTATTAAATCCTTGACTGCTGGAAGGACACGATCGATGAGGTACCGTTCATACACAGCGCCCGTCACGTTGACAGACGTCGTGACCATAGAGCCTGCTGCTCGGTTCTTCGACGTACGCTTCGCTGTCGCTTGTTCGACAAACGGCCAGCAACTGATCTTCCCATCATACCACGTCTTGTGGTGAGGGTCGAATCGTGGTCGCGCCACCGCAACGAGAAACATCACTTTCGTAATGAAGTACTTGTTCTGGACGGACTGGTACGGCGCGTCTTCGCCCGCGACAACGTACACGGTGTTGCGTGTTGCTCCTTCCGCATGAAGAACCACTTCTCGTCCAAATGAATTCGGACGAGCATTGGGTCAAACTCGAGTATTCCGCGTCCTATGTACAAAGTCCAAGTCATTTTTGGGAATGTTCAGGGGATACGCCAAAAACGACAACAAATGTCGACAAATTAGTCTAACGTACTTCATTCGTCAGGACAAATTTGAGTGCAAGTTCTAGGCGCTTGTTCTGCTGTGCTGGCGAGAGGTAATGGCTGATCGAGTAGCGCGTGCGTCGGATGTCGTCGCCTGCAGATGCGCGGCGCGAGAGTGTGCTGCGCGAGATGCCCGTGCTCGCCTCTAGCAACCGTAGTGTCGTGTGCTCGAGCAGAGGTACAGCGGCAACTGATGCGCGCAGCGCATCGCCGCTCCACTTTTGCAGTCGGCCGCCACTAGAGATGCGCGACAAGTCGTCGCGCTCGCGCCAGACGCGACGTACTATCTCGCGCGAGCAGGAGGGCTGCTTGGATGCAGCACCGAAGCTGCCACGGCTCAAGTCGCTGTCGCTCACACGCGCAAGCAAAAAGCCGAGGATGGCCGCGCGCTTGAGCTTGATTGCATGCTGCGGTTTGCTGAGCATTGTTGAGGTGTTGTTTTACGAGTGTGGGATGCGAGGTCATTTCAGTCCAATCATCACGAGACCTAACCAATGATGTTTGACACACATTCAAATTGGCAACATGTTCTGAGACAGAGTTGTGTTAAGATGTGTGAGAAATGACGTCGTGTATATATATGTTAAAATGCTATTTTGAGATGAAACACATTATACTGATGTGACAACAACTACATCTTGTAATTTGTATGCCATTGATATAAAACAAAATCATTTCAGCTTTAATTTCAACACTATGTAAATTATTTCATTTGTTGTAACACCTTAGAGTATTGATTGTCCTGAAACATAACAGTCTCAGATATACTTTCGACTTCGAAGGACGTAATACATGTAAAAGCGCAAGTCGTCATAAAACTCTCTTTTATGAGAATGTGCGGGGTAAAAGGGCGTGAGAGTATTTGTGTTTCTTTTGACTACAGAAATAGGGTTTGATGAATTTGTTTCGATACACATGTTTATTTCTTCGGTTTAGATACAGTTAACAATATGGCCAAATGTGTCGACGTTTTTTTACGTTATACACTAGAATACCACTCGCCCTCGAATTGTGGCGTTCAGGAAAAATTATTACAGTAATTCGGACGCGTTAATAATCATGCACTCAAAACCACGCGAACCAAGGTTATGTACAGTGCAGTCATTGCACTCCAAGGCTATTACCTCAAGTACACCGCGTGGTGCGTCAACCAGCACAAGCACTGCGTTCATTGCAAGCGACGACGTGGCGCCGCTAAGCGAGCTGCCGTTGCTACATTGTGCGCGTGACACGTGTGCGAAGCGCCCTTGTGATGCACTACTTTTTAGAAGCCTACAAGTTGCGATAATTACCTGTTTGTTTTGTTTTACAAATATTTATGTGCTAATTTTAAAATGTGAATATAAGGGTTTTGAGCAGGCGTTAAGGAACCTGCAGATTTGATTCGTTCGCTCAGATCAGTGCAATATGTCGATCGCCAAATACGTTCAGAAACGATCGAGCGAAGGTTTCTTTTAATCGGACGCATGACTGATGCATGCGCGCACCGTAGTACATGACCCTCTGAATCACTCACACTAGTGCGAGTAGTTGCGTTACAGAGAACACATTATGAAGGATGTCGTTAGATATGTCTCGGGAGAAATGAGCGACCTACACGTATTGCTCGTGCGCGGCACGAGTGTCAAGTGCTCGCAGCCTTCGATATGGTTCGACATGACCTGATCGTCACCTAAAAAATTCGTCGAGACAACCAGTTCTAACTTGGACGCGGCGTAGTCTTCGTGTTGCGCTGTGTCTCCCCGCTTGTATTCGGGAGTTGGGGACGTGAGCGAGGTTTGCCTTTGAAAATCGAACTACACTTAACGCGAGTGCGATGATGGTTGGGTCACTTCGTGAGGTATATCTTTGACGAAACAGCGGAGGGGAAGAATCGGTCCGACGTGTCCGCGACGCTGCAGTCGGTTCAACGACAAGTAAGGCGCGTAGATATCGCTGGCATATCACACCACGAGCGCCTACATCACGGTAAATGCCAAGCCCCCTCAAACAGACGCATAGAAGGCGAGTGACATGGCTCAGCGCGTGTCCGCATGGCGCCAAACGCCCCACCTCCAAACTGATGATCACTATATGTATATCTCTAACGTCTCTGCTATTCTCAGACCCTACTTGCCAGCGCATCAGTCGATAGCTCATGCCCAACAGCTCTCTTGCAATACGCATCGCGTTTGCCTGGCGTGCTAAACTGCACAACTATACCACTCAGCATTGTTGGTCCGTGTGATACGTGTTCATTAAGAGTGGCTGTTGTCAACTTGTGCATATGCGTATAAACGAGAAGGTCAACTGTTAGACTGCAACAACAAATCGGATTCATAATATCGCCAGATACGAAGACGTCTCTTAGAGGCTGGTCTAGTTCAGCAAAACCAATTCTCATTCTCAATCTACACGCGGCCATTGGTCCAGAAGTACCCCAACCCTTCGAAATGGATATTGCTTCAGAATAACGCTTTGGTACAAGTGCACGGCGTTTGGGAAGCTGCACACGGCGCGAAAAGCAAACGCAGTTACAGTACCAGCTTCACAAATCGTCTCGCACTCTGTTTGCATTACCTTCGACAGACGGCTCCATTGACGCAGCAGCGATAGTGTTTGGATTTAGCCGCTTGCGAGCAGTCACATACCTTAACCAAGTGACGCAAGTGCTAGTGCATTTGTCCGCCGAGGTCATTGAAGACGACGAGGGACTGGTAGACGACCGCAGCAGCATTTGAGCGGATCGCGGGGATTCCTGGCACAGTCGGCGCAATTGACGGTACACTCGTGCCTGTGAATCACCCGCGCGACTATAAAGGCTGGTACTGCCGAAAGGGCTTCCCAACTTTGAACGGCCAGGTGATCTGCGACTCAGCAACTGGGTTTCTGTCATGCTCGGTGCGAGCGAATCCGCCAACGATCAGTCTTTGTCGAACCGCTCGGGTCTACGCGAAGCGATTGTTGGTTTGCTGCCGTACGAATTTCGTCAACTCGGAAACGCAGGGTTCAAGTTGTGGGGGACTTGCGCACTCGATACGTCGAGGAGTACGCGATCATGGATCAAGGCATAGCACATTCAATTACTGCCGCTCACGCACTCGATTTGACATCGAAAGTTCGCTTGGTACTTTCAAGAGTCAGTGGCGCGTGTTGCTCGGAACGGTAGAACAAAAATCCGAGCAAAGCATGACGCGCGTGGTCATGAGTTGCACGGCACCGCACAACCTTCTCATCAAATGTGATGACATGGTGGATGCTGGTGCGAGCAAGATCGCTCACGTACTTCGTGTGCTCAGCCTTTACTTTTGCGTACTTTGAGGGCAGTTGTTTGTAGGTCACAGGAACGCCAACTTCCACGGTAAGCACAGCCTCAAAGTAGCACCATGCGAAATTCTTTTGCTTGTTCGTCTTGGCGTTCACGAGACGCCGCGCGACCGCGGGATTCTGAAAGAGGAGGCGAAGCATTGTACTGACCATGCTGTCGGTCCACGCGAATTCGCTTAGTGCATCCGGGTTTGTCTGCTGCTCTCGTGAGCGCGCTGCCCGACGTTCGCCTGGTTCTCGCTTTGGTCGCTCTGCTCACTTGTGCTGCAGCACGTTTTGCCACAGGAGACGTCGTGCGCATCGCGCAGCAACGCTCTGTTGAGTCGAGGTCGTTAATCGTAGTGTCGCGAGGGCATAGCGTTGTGCGCGTGCGCTTTGAGTGTTGAAAGCGCGGATGAGATCGAGACCGAGATGTTCGTGGTTCACATTGCGTTATGAAATCGATGAGGAAGGGAGAATGAGAAACGAGACCAGCCTAAGCGCTAGCTGTAGTACAGTCCACGAAATTGAGATACTGTAGCAGTGGCAATTCACTTGCTCCTGATGTGAGTTCTGAGTGTTTGAGGGTGCCACCAATCGAACTCATGTACGAATCCAGAGGTCAAAAACGAATTCAAAATGCTCAATCTGTCAGATGCTAGAAAAGTTTGCCTAGATCTAGCTGTGAAAAAGTGAAATAAATACAGAAATATTCAACACTTTAATCATATCAAAAATATTGCGCTTCAAAATACTGCCAATATATAACCCCTTATAAACCCCCACCTCGATCGCATTCAGATCTCGTGCTCGACGCACAGGATGTCTTGTGACTCGAGACCAAGTCAACAAGCGAGTCAGAACACGTGTGATTGTCACTGGAAAATATTTTGCAATGTACAGCAACCGTGTCTGCTGTGTCGTCGCCGTGCAGATTTCTGGAGCCGATTTGCATTTATTCCCGTGCAAAATGCTCAATAAGAGCCAATCTCAGCTCAAATTGGACAAGAGGTGAAGTAGAGTTGCTGTACACCGTTCCACGTTCTGTTAGAGAACCCCTCAACTCCGTCAGAGATTTGGTAATGGCGAAATGGTGTAGTTTTGAATACTGCTCGCTAGATTCGTATTTGAATTCTACGTTGATTGGTTCCTTCCTCATCCACATACACTCAGAACTCATATCAGGAGCAAGTGAATTGCTACTGTCACAATTTCAATTTCGTGCACTGTAACACAAGTCAAGAAGTTGAATGTTACAAATCTAATACACTTACATACACCAAGCTAAAATATATTTGATCATAACACGAAACTAACAATCAGTATTTGTGCGCTGGTTTTGTCACTATAGGTTTTATTGTGGACCCTGGTTTATTGCACTATAGCTACTTTATGAGTGCTTGTCGCCATACAATCGGCTGATCAGTCGAGGAAGCAAGCAACGACAAGGCGAGGCGAGGCGATGGCGGAGCGCGAGACAGAGCATGTGCGCATGGTCGACGCCGGCCGTCTGCGCGCCGCGTTTGCGCCGCTGGCGAGCGACGACAGCGCGCTGCAGCGTGTGCGCGCAGCGAAGTTCCAGTGCCTCGCGCACAGCAACACGTACGGCTTTAGCTTTGCTGCGTCGTCGACAGGTACATTCACGATTGTGTTGTGATGCAATGAGTGGATGGATATGCACACGCAGAGTGTCGTCTTGTGTGTGAGAGAGCAATAGACTGACGTGTGTCGTGTGTGTGTGTCGCTGGCACTCAATTGCTTGTGTGAGTGCAGGCTTTACGATGACAGTGAACGAGAGCTTCGAGGCGTCGTGTGTCGACTACGTCAAGCGCAAACAGGTCGCGATCGACCACGGACAGAACGCGACGCACGTGGACGTGCTACCAGAGCCGACGCTCCGAGACGTCGCGCTGCCGGCGATCGCGCACACGCTCGCACTCTCGCGCGATGAGCTGCACCTGGCAGTCGCATACGGCGACAAGCTCGCAGTGTTTGAGGTCGCCGAGCTCTTCCACTCGGTACGTCCTTCACTGACGCTGCAAGTCGGAGACGTTTGCCTCGGTCCATACGACACACAGAGGATTGACCCACTGACTAACTCGCCTCACTCACGCTACTGAACCAGACAAACCCCGTGGCGCTGCGCACGCACACAGGCGTCGCAGTCGAAGAGATCGCGTGGGGCGCTGGTCCTTCGAGCAGCGCGTTCGCAGTGCTCACAGTAACAGGACACGCCGCAGTCTACTCGATTGACGGACCAAGTGCAGCAGACGTGGCGTCCAATGCATCGTCAGGTACATGCATGTGTTCTGTCTCGATGCTCGCGCGAGTCGTTGTCCAGACTGACTGATGCGATATGCGATGCGCGTGCTCGTGACTGCGGCTGTGGACGACCGACAGTGTGCTGGAGTCCGTCGGGCGAGTCGCTCGCTGTCGGCCAAACAGACGACGCGACGATCGCAGTCTTTCACCACGCGACGCTCGAGCAAACGCGGACGATCGAGGCACCCGAGTGCTGCGACAGCGACGGCTTTGCAGTGCACCACGTGAACTGGGCCGAGGACGACTTGCTCCTCGCTGGCTTTCGCAAGTACGACGACGAGCAGGAGGAGACGACGGCGTTCGCATGTCTGTTTGAGAGCGACGCGTGGCTCGAGCTCGACGAGGTCGTGGCGTTCTACGACGTCGAGAACCGCTCGCACCAGTACTACTCGGTCTTCCTCGCTGACTGGTACGTGCCTCGTCGTTCCGTGACCCACGACTGTCGCTCAGTAGCCTGAACCTGACGATTGATGCTCCTTGTGTGTGTGTGTGGCACTCGCTAGGCGCATGTTCTTCATCGGGTGCTCGCTGAGCGCCGACATTGAGCTCCTCGTGTCGGACCCTGAGAGCGGTGAGTGGGAGATCTGGAAGCCGTCGGAGAAGTACCAAGCGCGGCTGCCGATGAACGCGCAGGACGAAGAGTCGTACCCGCTCGGTCTGGCGCTCAACTTTAACTCGAGCACGCCCGTGGATGTTGACGAGACCGTGTACGCGCCAGCGCCGCTCGTGTCGTGCGTCACGACTGAGGGACTGCTCGTGAACTTTGCGTTCATTGACATGAGCGTGTTCGATGAGCTGCCGTTCATCTCGAGCCCCGCGGCGTTCACTGCGACTGCGACGCCACGAGCGCCAGTGGACAAAGCCGTCGAGACAAAGGCTCCAGCAGTGCCTGCTGCGCCGGCGGCCACGAAACCTGCGGCGGCAAAGACCGATGCGACGGAGAAGAAGCAGGACGAGGACAAGCACGCGTACGGCAAGAATGACGAGAACGAGTTCGCTGGCGGGTCGGACGACGACGACGACAGCGACGACGAAGAGGCGCGCGAAGAAGAGGCCGAGACGGCGCGCGCGGCGTTCCGGAGCGTGTCGAGCGAGGGCTCGGACTGGATCGCCGCGGCGGACTTCCCGAAGCTGTTCAAGGCGCTGCGCACGACGTACAGCGACGAAGAGCACGGGAAGTACTTGTCGAAGCTGACGAAGGACGACGGGAAGGTCTACGAGGCGGACTTTGCGAGCTGGTACGTGAGCTGGATGTTCGACGACGAGGACGACTCGGACGCGGACGAGAGCGACGCCGAGGACGGCGACGGCGCGTCTGCGGGCAAGCCTGCGATGAAGAGCGCCGCCGAGATCGAAGACGCGCTGCGCAAGTTCAAGCCGGCAGAGGGGTCGTGGAAGTGCGAGACGTGCATGGTCATGAACTCGGACCCGGCGGCGCAGAAGTGCGGCGTGTGCGAAGCGGCGAACCCGAATGCGCCGAAAGTGGCGAAGCCGGTGGCGAAGCCGGCTCCTCCGAGCACGACTGCGTCGGGCGGGTCGATCGGCATTGGCGCTGGCGGCTTTTCGTTCGGAGTGCCGTCGTCTACTGCTTCTTCGTCTACGACTGGCGCTGCGACGACTGGCGGCTTCTCGTTCGGTGTGACGTCTACGGTTGGCGGCGGTGCGTCGACTGCTGCTGCTCCTGTTGCGGTGACTGGTGGGTTCTCGTTCCCGTCGACTGGCGGTAGCGGCTTTTCGTTCCCAAGTGCGGCGACGAAGTCTGGCGAGACTGGCTCCGCTGGCGCGAGCGGCGGCTTTTCGTTCCCGTCGTTCTCGGCGTCGGGCACCGGCTTCAGCTTCCCGAGCGCGAGTGCAAAGACCGAGACGAGCGCGACGGAGGACATGAAGTCTCCGTTTGCAGCAGCGACAGGAGCTGCAAAGCCGGCGGCAACGACAAGTGCGAGCCCGTATCCGCCTAGCACGACGACGAAGCCACCAGTGCCGGCATTCACCGAAGCCACTGCTGCGACGACAGCGTCGAAGGCGTCTCCGTACCCGCCGAGCACGACGACGAAGCCAGCGGTACCGGCATTCACTGGTGCAACGACAAGTGCGAGCCCGTATCCGCCTAGCACGACGACGAAGCCACCAGTGCCGGCATTCACCGAAGCCACTGCTGCGACGACAGCGTCGAAGGCGTCTCCGTACCCGCCGAGCACGACGACGAAGCCAGCGGTACCGGCATTCACTGGTGCAACGGCAAGTGCGAGCCCGTACCCGCCGAGCACGACGACGAAGCCAGCGGTACCGGCATTCACTGGTGCAACGGCAACGTCGAAGGCGTCTCCGTACCCGCCGAGCACGACGACGAAGCCAGCGGTACCGGCGTTCACTGGTGCAACGGCAGCGTCGAAGGCGTCTCCGTACCCGCCGAGCACGACGACGAAGCCAGCGGTACCGGCATTCACTGGTGCAACGGCAAGTGCGAGCCCGTACCCGCCGAGCACGACGACGAAGCCAGCGGTACCGGCATTCACTGGTGCAACGGCAAGTGCGAGCCCGTACCCGCCGAGCACGACGACGAAGCCAGCGGTACCGGCGTTCACTGGTGCAACGGCAACGTCGAAGGCGTCTCCGTACCCGCCGAGCACGACGACGAAGCCAGCGGTACCGGCGTTCACTGGTGCAACGGCAGCGTCGAAGGCGTCTCCGTACCCGCCGAGCACGACGACGAAGCCAGCAGTGCCCAAGTTTGGTGGCGATTCGACCGCCAACACAACCTCAGCGGCGTCTCAGGGAGTTGGTTTCGGCAGTGTGGCGACACAAGACGGCGGCAAGACCCAGCCGTCTTCGTTCTCGTTCAGCAGCTTTGGCGGCAGCTTGCTTGGCGCAGCGACTTCGACTGAACAATCGTCTAGCTCAACGACGAGCTTGTTTGGAAAGCCGTCGGCGGCAAAGTCGCTGTTTGGATCGGCGCCAAGCACGGAGAGCGCGAGCAAAGCGGCGCCACAGGCGTCTCCGTTCGGATCTGTGCCAAAGTCCGATGCAAAGAGCACGTTCTCGTTCCCCAGTGCGTCTGCGTCTGCGCCAGCGCCAGCAGCAGCAGCTGCGAAGGCGCCGAGCGCCGCTGCTCCAGTCGCAGCAAAGGCGTCGACCTCGAGCGTCAAGAAGCCGACGACTGCGATGCCGAGCTCTGCGCTCGAGGGGCAGCTCTGGAAGCTCATTGTCGACTTTGACAAGTCGTTCCAGCGCATCAAGCGCAGCGCGACGACGATCGCGTCGGCTGACAAGGCAGTCAGTGAGAAGACGACTGCGGAGCTGCGTGCGCTCCAGACGCAAGTAGCGGATCTCTGCGACGCGATCAACAGCCTTGACGACGCGCGCGACCAGGTCGAGAAGGATGTGCTGTTTGTGATCGGGAGCGACGGCGACGTGCACGAGCAGCTCGAGTACGGCCGCGAGATCCTCGCGAGCTTCAAGGACGAGACGCTCAAGCGGTCGCTCGAAGAGCAGCCGCTCGACAAGCGGTCCGAGGAGACGCGCCAGACGCTGCGCGACAAGTTTGACCAGGTCGAGCGCAGCTGCGCAGATGTCGAGACGTTCGTGTCGATGGGGTCTGCTGGGTCGCTCAGCGGCGCGAACGGCGCTGTCTCGACTGCGCATCTCTTCCGCGTGCTCAAGCAGACGTACGACAACTCAAAGCTCCAGTACAACCGCGTCTCGAGCCTCGCGCAGCAGATGGACGACTTGACTGTCGGCAGCGAGCACAAGCTCCAGGTGTCACGCAGCGGCGCGAGCGCGGTCTTTGATGCGACGGCGTCGTTTGCGGTCTCGAGCGTCGATATGGTCGAGCTCGTTGCGAGCACCGAGCAGCGCACAGCGGACATTCGCGAGCACTTCTTGGCGCTCTGCAACAACGTCGTGACGCCGCGCGATGTGTTCTCGGCGCCGCGACGCAAGTTGACTGCGACGCCGTTGTCGTCATCGCCTGCTGGTACGTCGTCGCCGCTGCGCATCAAAGCGTACAGCAAGCTCATGCCGCGGACGCAGCTGACGGTCGCGTCGCCCATGAGCTCGACCAAGTCGTCGTCGAACGCCGTGTCGTTCAAGGGCACGGACGTGAAGGCGGGCTCGCGGCTGTTCTCGCTCGCAGAGGACAAGGCGGCGAAGGAGCCGGCCAAGTTCATCCAAATGCCGCAGCGTCCAAAGCCGAGCGTCGGCCAAGCTCCAGAGCGACCGACGATCGGCGGCTTTGAGGCGCCTAGGGCTGCCAAGGCAGTCGCGAAGAAAGAAGTGAGCGAGAGCGCAGCCAAGCCTGCGGTCGTGAGCTTTGGCGCATCCACGACGACGTCGTCGTCGCAAGGCGCGAAAGCAGATGCAGCAGCCAAGCCGTCAGTGTCGTTTGCGTTTGGCTCGAGCGAGAGCAAGTCGGGCGAGCAGGACTCGAAGCGCGGCCGGAGCACTGGCGCGTTTGGCAGCACACCAGCGCCTGCAACATCAGCAAAACCAAAGGCGGCTGCTGCTGCGCCAGACGCTGAGAAGAAAGAGTCGCCGATGACGTCGTTTGCGTTTGGCTTTGGGAAGCAGCAAACGAGCGAGCAGTCGGCGTTCAAGGCGACAGCATCGTCGTTCGCTGCGCCTGCGACCACCACTACCACGACTGCAGCTCCAGCTGCAGCCGCGACCGACAAGTTCAAGGGTCTGCTGACGGCGTTCTACCAAGAGTACAACGTCGCGAAGGTCAGCGACGTCGATAAGACGCTCAAGGACTATGCTGGTCGCGAAGAAGAGCTCTTCACGAAGCTCTTTGCAAAGTACGTCCCAGGGTCCAAGCCCGAGGACGTGAAGAAGTACCTCGCTGGCGGACCACTGCCGAAGAAGCAAGCGGCTGCTGCAGCAGCGACAACACCGGCGTTTGGCGCCACGTCAGCGCTGTCGAGTGCGACGCCGTTCTCGGGATTCGGCGCGCCAAAGCCATCGGCTGCGGACGACGCGAGCAAGAAGGCGAGTCCGTTCGGTGTGGCCTCATCGTCGGTGTTTGGCGCTGCCACTGCTGCGAAGCCGACGAGTGGCTTTGGCGCGTTTGGAGCGCCAGCTACTGCTGCTGCGCCGGTCTCTGCGTTCGGCCAACCAGCCGCTGGAGGCGCAGTGGACTATCGCCAGAAGCTCGTGGACTTCTACACGAAGCACAACCCTGCGAAGCTGAGCGACGTCGACTCGACACTCGCCAAGTACAAGGGGAACGAAGAGAAGCTGTTCCAGAACCTGGCGGCAAAGTACAAGACGGCGCCGATTGGCGGCGTGCCGTCGAGCCCTGCGATCCAGCCTGGCAAGCAGCCAAGCGTCGCGGCGAGTCCGTTTGGCAACGCCGGGTCGTTCTCGTCGATCAGCCTCTCGGGCCCCACACCGACGAGTTCGGGCTTTGGCAGCGGCACGACGTCTGGCTTTGGCAGCGGTGCGGCGACTGGCTTTGGCGCCAAGCCTGCGCCGTCGACGTCGCCGTTCGGCGCTGCGAGCGCGAGTCCGTTTGGCGGTGCAAGTGCGGCGCCAAGTGCGTTTGGCGCTCCGACTGCGCTCGGTAGCGGCACTGGCGGCTTTGGCAGCGGCTTCTCGAGTGCTGGTACCGCAGCAACGAGCAGCCCGTTTGGCGCCGCAAGCAGCAGTCCGTTTGGCGGCAGCGCGTTCGGTGGCGCTGCTGCTGGTGCGAACGAGCACCGCGAGAAGCTCGTCAAGTTCTACCAGCAGTACAACCCCGAGAAGCTCAAGGACGTCGACTCGACGCTCGAGAAGTACAAGGGCCAAGAGGCGCGGCTGTTTGCGATGCTCGAGCAAAAGTATCTCGGCAAGCCAGCAGCAGCAGCGACGGCGGCACCGGCGTTTGGTGTCACGAGCACGCCGTCATTTGGCGGTGGGTTCGGCACGCCGTCGCCGCTTGGAGGCGGTGCGGCACCGATGTTCGGCTCGTCGTCAGCACTTGGTGGAAGTGCACAACCGGCGTTTGGCGCTCCATCGGCGTTTGGTGCTGCTGCGCCAGCTGCCGGTGGCTTTGGCGTCCAGCCCGCTGCATCGACCGGCGCGACTGTGCCTGGCAGCGGCTTTGGGTCGTTCAGCAGCCAAGGCGCGTCGTTTGGCGGCTTTGGTGCTCAGACGAGCGGTGCGACTGGCGGCTTTGGTGGTGGCGGCTTTGGCGGCGCTGCGGCTCCTGCGACGGGCGGGTTTGCGCAGTTTGGCGGCTCGAGCAGCTTCACGCAGATGCGGAGCTAGAGAGAGTTGAGCACTACGAAGACACACGCGATCAAAGACAGCGAGCGAGACATCAGGTGCTCGAGGAGCAACAAGCGTAGGAAACACGAGATTGAGGTCAATCAAGACAAGATGCATGTCGTCACTACTTTCCGCTGTTGCATTGTTTTTCAAGTAAACTGTAGGAATCAGGTGAGAATCGTCCATGTATCTTGTTTATTATATGTGGATACAACAACCGAATCAACCACGACAACCAGTCATTTCTGCGAGCCAAAACGTCGCTTCCTTTTGCCTCACTCGATCACTTTGATATCCGCCGCCTCATCGACTTCAACGCTGTCGTTGCGTGCTGCCGTCAAGCGTGTCGTGTCTGCATATGTAGTATGTCTGCATGTGTGCATTTGTGTGTGACTGCAGTCCTATTTGCGACAGATGTGCTATGCCTCCCTGTGCATGCGGATCTTACAAGCGACTGCGATAGTGACGTTTATACCAGCGACCCGTCCTGTTGAGTTTGCGCTTGTGGTTCTCCCACCATGAGTGCGCAATTGAGGATGATACATATCAATCGTCTCTGTGTCTGTCTGTTGTGTCGTGAGGTCCCTAGTGTAGGCGCATGAATATACTACCGCACGGTTGCTCTGGATAACTACGCACTCGTCCCAGGCCTCCTATCGCTCTTGACTATTCTTCACTCCTCACTCACTCGCAAACTCGTAAACCACGATGGTGAAGCGCATGATGTACATGTGTGTACGCAAACGCGTGCGCACTGGCAACGACGACAGCGACGCCGAGCAGTGCAATGACTAGGAAATCTAGGACGCACATGCAGACACGTTCAGGATGAAGTTCGCCGACTGAACGAGAACATCACAAACGCTCAGGTGTTTCTGTGTATTACGGATCATGCAGAGCCATAGACTCGACCAACGCTCGCCTCTTGTCGCTGCGAATGGCTTCTGGTGCAGCGCAAGTCGCGTCGACGACCGCCAGACGACTCGCACACGCAGCGCGCGCTTACGCCTCTTCGCACCACTTGTTCTCCTCGCGGATCTGGCTCTCCTCCTCCGGCGTGAAGTCGTTCACGATGTTGAATGTCTCGCGGATCTCCTGCGGCGTCTTGCCCTTGATCATGCTCGCGACCTTGGCGCACGCAAGGTCGAGCAGCGACTTGATGTCCATGTAGTTTGCCGCGAGGATGAGCTCAAACAGAATGTCCTGCTCAATGTCCACAAAGTTCGCGTCCCAGTCCGACACGACGTCGTGCATGTCCGAGCTCTTGAGCGGCTGTGGTTTAGCAGACAGCGACAGCAACAGATGACTGTGAGTGCTACACGCAGTCACAGTGACAGCAAATGACCCGACAGCGTCTATAGAACTGCATAGGAGGCGCACCTTCTCGATCTCGCGCATCGGGTTGTCGTGGTGCTTGCTGCAGAACTCAATCACCTTCGACAGCACCGTGCTCTTGACGTTCGGGAGCGGGATCTCCTGCACCTCGTCGTCCTCCTCGTCTGAATGATCAGCACGCATCAGTGTAGCGAGCACACGTACGTTAGCATAAGCCATGTGCTCGTGATCGAGTGCACTGGCATGTACTGCAACCAAGAGCAAGCACAGTTCGCACAGAGGCAGGTGGGTTGTATCCAACGACGACATGTGACGCAAGGACGCACCAGAGATGAGCGTCTTGACGAGCTCGCTCATGGCGGCGACGCTGGCCGAGACCTCGAAGCTGTCGCCGTCCATGGACACGAGGTTGACCTTGCGCGTGTCCTCCTCCTGGCGCGGAGCCATCGAGTCCTGAGCAGCGGTCGGAGCGTCGGCCATCGTGTCTTGCTTCGTGTGTGTCTTGTGTCGATCGATTTGGGTCGTCGGTGCTTTTGTGAGAAGAATCGAAGCGCGAGGGGGAGCGCGGCTGTTTTTGTAGGAATTCAGTCTAGTTTTGTCTATTTTGCGATTTTACAGATGTGTGCAGTTGGTTTTGTAGGAATTTGCGATTTTATAGATGTTGTGTGGGTTGAGGACGACGAATTTATCGTTTTATTTTTCATTCGACACATAATTATATCGTATTCAAGTCACTTTGAAATCGATATAGCAGCATGAATGTAGTTTTCATTTACCATCGAATAGAGAAATAAACAAAGGTTTATCGTCTGCCAGTTTGCATACAATTCGCAAGATGTTCCGCTTCGGTTTTGATCGTAGGCAAAAGTATATTCGCGCGCCTCGTCCTTCTGTTTGGTTGTTTGTTGGCCGGAAAAGCAGCGCTCGAGCCTCGCGACCGCCTTCGCCCTTGCTGCTTGCTGCTGCCTTCGTTGCCGCCGCCGCATGCGCAGCAGTCAGCCGTTCGCGTTGCGTCCGTCGCCCGCGCCGGCACCCGCGACGCATGCGCACGAAGCGCCATCGCCCGGAGCGACGCCCAGCGCGAATGCACCATCCCGCGCGCCACTACCACCTCCATCACCTGCTGTGCTCCCTCCCTCGAGCGCCGCGCAAGCTGGTCTGCCGCAGCTCGTGAGTCTTGTCGCGAGCTGCAGTGTCGACCCTGCACGCGCATTGCAGCCGCATGTACACAACAACAACAACAGAAGCAACGCTCGCGATGCGATTGACCGCGACGCCCCTACTGTCGCTATTGTCGATATGTTTGGCGACGTGAGCTCGCGCGAGTCGATCCGTGCGACGCTCTTGCGCTTCTACGAAGACACGCACCAAGTGCACACGTCCGCGAAAGCAGCAGACGCGTCGACTGAATCGGGCGTCTCGGAGATGACGCTGCGCATTGACACGGAGCTCGAGCTGCTACGGCAGCAGTGCTTCGCCGAGCGCAATGCGCAGTGGGACTACCACACGCCCGACATGTTTGACTACGAGCCTGTGAGCGAGCCGCTCTGGACGCCGCAGATCGTCGGGAACGCCGCGATCGCGATGCGGCGCCTCAAGCACGACGCACCCACAGAGCGCGACGAGCGCGAAGCGATTGTTGCAGCCGTTGCGAATGGGAACTACGCAGGCGTGGCAGTGTCGGGCGTCGGCGGCGCAGTCGCCAAGGTCGACGGCAAGGGCTTCCCGCTCGGTCAGTTCAGCCGCGATCGGCCGTGGCCGCCGCGCGAGTTCACACAAAAGGCCGCAGTGCGTCCTGTGCGCGGACGCGGCGGGAAGCGCAAAGTGCCGGTCGTCGTGTTTGAAGAGCGCTCGGTCTTCTCGAAGATCTGCACCGCGTGTCAGACGCAGGCGACGCCGCTCTGGCGCAAGCTCGCGCGCGACGGCGACGCGTGGGTCCCAGTCCCCAAGACCGACGTCGCCGCAGTGAGTGACCCAGCGATTGTGAAAGCAGACGACCCAGCAGCGACGGCAGCGCCTCCAGAGCCGACTGCACCAGCGCTTCCGACGTTCGACGTCTGTCTCGCGTGCTTCCTCAAGCTCCAGCGCAGCGACTTGTTTGCGCGCAAGACGCTCGAGCGCGACCAGCGCGTGCGCGAGCGCAAAGAACGCGCAGCGCATGCTGCAGCACTTGAGAAGAAGCGGCTGAAGCAGCAGCTCCAGTTGCTCAAGAAGCAGCAGTCGACGCAGAGCAAGAGCAAGAAGCGCCGACCGTCTGTAGCGCAAGAACCAGTCGAGGAGCTGGCAGTCAAACCAGCAGCAATGACGCCACCACTGACGCTCAAGTTGGTAGTCAAAACGACTGATCCGGCTCCAAGCGACGCGCTCGAGCACCATCCCGACGACGACGGCGATGGCGACGGTGAGCGCGACCAGTTTGACGCACGCAATCGTGCTCAAGACGCAGATGCGTACGATGCGCCGCTGTCGAGCAGGAGCAGCAGCGCATCGAAGCGCGAGCGCAAGAAGAGCAAGAAGAGCAAGAAGGAAAAGAAGAAGAAGAAGCGGCGGCGCGTTGAGCCGGTCGAGTCGGACGTCGAGAGCGACTGCAGCACGCCAATGCCGTCGCCGCCGCAGATTAGCGGCCAGTTTGAGTACGCAGACCGCAGCGGCTCAGAGCGCACGCGCAGCGGTCGCGCGCCGACTGCGCTGTCGTTTGACACGGACGACGCTGCGTTTAAACACGGTCCAGGGCCAGCGCCGTCGCCGCAGCGCACGACCGCGAGCAGCAAAGCGCGAACAGCAGACGAAGCAAGCGACGTCGCGCTGCGTGCGCGTAAGACATCGAGTCGCAGCAGTGACCGCAGCAGCAACGCATCTGCTGGCGTCTCGGTTGTCACAACTGCGGTCAGTAGCAATAGCAGCAGCAGTGGCGCGACGAGTGTGTCTCCGCCGCCGTCGACGTCGTCGTCCAAGTCGCGGAAGCGGAAGAGCTCGATCGCGCCAGTGGTCGTACCGATAGACGACGTCAGCGACGAGCGACCAAAGTCGAGTGCGCGGCCATCGCGAACGAAAGCGACGACGCCAGCGCCAGCGCCGACGCCACTCGCAAGTGCAGCGCGCAAGCGCACGCGCGCCAAGAAAGAGAGCGCACGCGAGCGCGAGCTACGCGCACTTGGCCAGTACTGTCCAGTGTGCAACGCTGTCTACGAAGAGGACGACGAGAGCACGTTCGTATGCTGCGACTCGTGCGAGATGTGGATCCACGGGAGCTGCGACGCGACGCTCACGCCGTACGTCTCGAGTCTATTGAAGTCATCTCTTGCTTGTTCCTACTGACTGACTGACGGACTCTCTCTCTCTGTTGACTCGCAGTGCGTCGATCGCTGCGCTCGCCGACTCGAGCGAGAAGTACATCTGTCCGCTGTGCGCTGGGCGATAGACCGACGACCGACGCGCGCGTGCTTCGCCTATGTACTCGACTCGCGAGCGATCGCACAGACGGCAGACGACGGCGTCGTGAGGCGAGCGAACGAGTAGACGAACACGCAAGCGAGTGAGAGTGTGCGTTGATTCGATGGAGACGTCCTGCTACTGCTGCTACTGCGCATCACCTAGCGCCTGTGCATCGTTGACGTCGCTGCTGTCGTCGGAACTACCTGCAGCATGCAGCGCGAGCATCTTGGCCGCCATTGCGCGCGCGCTCTCTTGCTTGGCCTGTTCGCGCTCGCGCCGGACGTTGTCCTGTACGTCGCGCGGCATCGCTGGGATCGCGAGCATCATCGCGACTTGGAGCATGAGCAGCGCGTGCTCGGCGCCGAACGCGACCCAGACCTTCATCTGGACGGTCACCTTCTCAACGGGCGCAATGCGCTCGAGCAGCGACGTCGTGAACGCGACGTGGAGGCAGTTGGTGAGCACAGCGAGCACGCTCATGAGTTGCAGGACGTGAAACCAGATGCCAATGCCGCTCGCTTTGTGCGCGATCGGCCGCTGCTTGGCGTGACAGAGCTTGAACGCGTCGGTGCGGAGCTCCAAGACGTTGTTGAGCAGCGCCAGGAGCGGCGCGAGCGGGAACGCCAGCGAGAAGAACGAGACGTAGCCAAACTGAATGAGCATCTCGGTGTAGTCCTCGAACGTATCGTACGGCTCGAGCTCGGCCTCTTCCCACGCACGGTCGGACGCCTGCTCGAGGCGCACGCACTGCTCGTGGATGAGCGCGTTCGTGTTGCTCATGCCAGCGTGTGGTGCGCGGCTCCGAGCCACTGGCGCAGGTGCACCAACGCCTCGACGCCGAGCGCTACTAGCGCCAGTGGTGCCAGTCGCTAAGGACGGCCCTAGAGCCGTGGCGCTAAAGACACTCGACTGACTGAACTGCGCGTTCGTGTCGCGCCGCTTTTGCTGAAGGCGCCAGCGCCGGCGCACGAACGGCAGGAGCGTCTCCATGACGTTCTTCCAGAGCTGACCGGCGACCATGAAGCTCGCGAGCTGAATCGCGACGCGGAGCAAGTTGTCGGACCGCGTCGACAGTGTCGATGTCGCTGGCTGTGGTGACTCGGTCAGTGGCGTCTCTGTCGAGGCGTCAATGGCCGCGACGTCGGTGAACGCGTAGTAGTAGAGCGACGCAAAGACGTGGACGAAGCGGAACGAGAAGACCTTGAGGATCAAGTGCGACCGGTGGCGGCTCTCGGTGCGGTGGTTTTCCCAGGTCGTCATCGCGCGCGCGGCTTTCGTGAAGACGTAGTCGAGCACAGGGATGAGGAGACCGTAGAGCATGGGCGTGACGAGGAAGTAGAACCAGAAGCGCCAATCGAGGCCGAGCGCCGAGAGACGCTTGAGGTTCGCGAGCGTGAGACCGTGCGAGAGGTCTGCAGCGATGTCCTGCGCAATGTGCTTCGCACGTGCCTTCGCAGCGAGTGAGTCGTGCTCGAGGCGGTCGCGCGTCGAGAACGCCATGTACGTGATCGCGAGCGTGAGCGCCATGCTCCCGAGCACGGTTGGCAGCGTCACGACGTACTTGAGCAGTCGGCGCCACGCCGGGTACTGTTTGTGCGCCGGCGTGCTGATTGCCGGGTCGCCGTAGAACTCGGGCCGCGTCACTTCGACGTCCTCTTCGTACCCGAGCGTGCCCCAGCGGTACGCGAGAGCTGCTGCGCGGCGCTTCCACGCCACGAGGAACGCCGACGTCCAGAGCGCCATGAAGATCGCGTAAAGCGGCGCGAGCGGATGGTCGATCGTCTTGCTCGAAACTTGGAGACAGAAGAGCACGAGGCCGACAGCGCTCGGCACGACGAGCCACCGCGTGTACATCTCCATCCACGCAAAGTAGAACGCCACCTTCTCGCCAAAGTACTGCGCCACGCCGTCGATGGGCTGCGTGAGCACGTCGCACACGAGACGACTGCAGCACGACCCGCGCTCGCGGCGATCTGATGGCGGTGGTGGTGGTGTACCGCTTGCAGAACGAGGCGACAGCGTGGCGGTTGCGCGCCAGTACGTCACCCAGTGCCGCTTGAGACTGCTCAGGTCCTGCTTGTGCAGCGGGAACATCTGTGCGACGTACTTGGTCTTGAGCGCGCAGAACTCGTTCAGACCCACGCCGCCGTCGTCGCTCGTGAGCAGCGCGTGCACGATACTCTGCTTCTCGCTGTCGATGAATCGCACTGTGTCGCTGCGGGCGTCAAAGTCAGCGAACGTTGTCCGGAGCTCGCGCGAGAACTCCATCCAGGTGCAGTCAAAGCGTCGGAGCTTCCGCAGGCGCAAGCGCTCAGCGCCGAGCTCGAGGACGTGCGCCGGTGCTTTGACTTTGAGGAGCGTCTGCTTGCCGTCGAGCGACAGGAGCCGCTTGACTTGGAGTCCAGTCTGCTTGATGCGCGCGATGATGGCATTGCGAGCGCGCGCTGGGTCGTGCTTGGCGCCGGCTTGGAGGTGTGCGTGCGATGGCACGAGCTCGGCTGTCATGGCCGTGTCAAGGCGGCGCACCGATGTGGTGGCGTCGCTGTTGGTTTGGTGCAATGCGGTACCAGCAGTTGCACCGATAGCAGCCGCCGTCGTGGCGCTTGAGAGCACTGAGAGCGCCGAGCTGTCAGCGAGTGCGCGGTGCCTCTGAGCACTGACAGGCGATAGCTGCTCCGAGCGAGTGTGCGGGAGGTCGAGGAGCTCCTCGTACTTGGACGGCTTGAGCAGGATCGCAAAGTCGAACTCGTCCTCTTTGCGTGGCAGCTCTCCGATGCGCTCGCTCTCGGGCGTGTCGCCTGTTGCGCCTGACGGCGCAGCAGCTGTGCTTGGCTTACGGCGCATGTGCGTCGAGGTCGAGTCTTTGCGCGTCGCAGGACGAAGCTCCTTCGTGTCTGCTACTGCTGTGTCTACGCTCGTAGAGGTCGAGTCGGGCAGCGACACGGACGACGCCGAGAGCGACAGCTGACGTTGACTGTCTTGCGACTCGCACTCTGATACGGCGTCGTCGTGGAAGAACACGCGTGCTGGTGCCGCGCTCGCATGGAGTGGTGACGCTGCGCTTGCGTGCGCATACCTCGCTCCAGACGCCTTGGTCTCTAGGAACGGCTGCTTGCGCCGGAGAAACGCAGACGCCATGAACGTCGCCGCTGATGCCGTAGAGCGAAGCGCGCTTGTCGGACTCTTTGGCGTCGATGGTGACGGTGCTGCAGCACTCGTAGTTGTCCCGTTCGATCGCGGATCGCTCGCGTGAGGTTGTGAGGCTGAGCGAGGAGAAGACGCGATCGGTGGCTTGTGGATCGACGTGCGTCTGCGAAAGCCAGCGCTGTCGACTGCGCGGAACGGCGATGGCGAAGACGCTGGCGGCACTGCTGCGTCGATGGTGCTTGAGAGCTCAGGGAGTCTCGCTTCATCACGCTGTGCGCTCTCTACGAGCGATGGAATGTCGATCTTCACGACCGACGAGCGCGCTCGTCGTGTGTTGGCACTCGAGTGACTCGCTGTCTCTTGTGCGGCAAGCTGAGCGTCGATATGGCGCGAGTCGTTGGCTCTCGTCGATGGAGCAGAGCCTGTTGGCGAAGCGCCACGCCGCCCAACTCGTGCACGAGCTGGCGCATTTGCACTTCGCTGCTGGATGCCCACACCAGAGTCAGTGTTAGGAATCGCAATCGACACGCAGCCTTGAGGTCCGAGTAGCGATGGCGTAGTGACTTGCTGATACCGTCGCTGCTGCTGTCGGTGAGATGCAGGCGTGCGCGATGGCGTCGAGCTCATTCCAGTTGCTGCGGGTTTGCAGCTCCGTGCTGCACGCGCAGACGCACTCCCGAGCGCATCACCAAGCGCTTCGCTCACTGCACTTGCAGCTGACGACATGCTCTCGCCTCGCATCGCGCTCGGTTGCGTTCGACTGCGCACAGAAGCACGACCACGGAGACCTCAGGGCGCTCGGATCGATCGTCGCGATGCTCAGTGACCGTCCTGGTCCTGGCACTAGTGTCTTTTCACAGCTCGTCGACTTTTACCTCCCGTCAAGACTGAAGACCTCCTCAGGACGTTGACAAACCGCTGAAGCTGAGCTCAAGGGCATCAATGAGCAGCAGCAGTAGCTCTTGAGCGCTCATGAAGAACACGAAGCACGTCGACTGCTGCACCAGCGCTGCGTCATCTGACATCAGCAACAGCAACAATACGAATCAAGACGCGATGGAGCCACGACATCACCACACACCTCTGCTGCCTCTGTCCGCGCGCATAGCTCCAGATCGAACGCGCCAGTATCGCCCACTACGCTCGTCTTCCGTCACTCCCACAACGCCAGCACCAGCAGCATCAGTCGCACCAGTGCCAGTGCTGCTGATGAAGACGAGTCGACTGCAACATGCGCTCGTAGACGCCCAGAAGCACAACAACCGCTGGACAGAGCAGCTCGAAGCATGGAGCGATAGCGGAAGATCAGTCTCTGGTGTTGACGACACTCAGTTGTTGCAGTCATGTGCATCAACACTCGCAGCAAACTCAAGTGTCTTTGAGTCGAACGCAGAGCTGACAGTCGCTCGCGATGCGCTCGCTCACACGCTTGCCAAAGTTTGCGCTGCAGCAGCGCAGCAGCCTCTCGATCGTCTCGTGGCGGCGCTCACAACAGAGCTACCGTGCTCGATCGAGAACCCAGCAAAGCGCCACGAGACAGACGCGAGCTGCTGGTACGCACTCGGCAAAGTCGTGGGCAAAGGCACGTTCGGCCGTGTCTCGAGCGCGCGCCATCGCTTGAGCGCAACGCACGTCGCAGTCAAGAGCTACTACCGAGAGCCTGGTGCGACGGTGTGCTGCCGCGCTCCGTCACTTACAAGTGCCTCGCGTCCATCGACGTCGTCGTCGTCATCCAGTGCGCGGCCAAAGACCAAAGACGCGGACGCACTCGACTGGAAGCGCGTGCGGCAAGAGGTCAAGATGATGGCGGCGCTCAAGCCGCACGCGTCGGTCATTCGGTTCATCGAAGCGTTCGAGACGCCGACGCAGATGCACGTCGTGATGGAGTTTGTCGCGGGCGAGACGCTCTGCGACTACATGCGGACAGCGCAGCGCAAGCAACGACAGAGCCGCAGCGGCGCTGCGCTTCGACTGAGCGAGCCTGTAGCGCGCGGGATCTTCACGCAGCTCTGCGCTGCCGTAGCGTCACTGCACGACCAGAACGTGATCCACCGCGACCTGAAGCTCGAGAACGTCCTCGTCGACGCACGCGGTCGCGCAAAGCTCATTGACTTTGGCTTTAGCCAGTTCGACGACACGTCAGCGAGCCGCCGCAGCTCCGCGTCAGTAGCGGCCAAGAATTTTTGCGGCACGCCGTCGTACATGGCGCCAGAGGTCGTCGCGTGCAAGAGCTACGACGGCAAGTGCGTGGACGTCTGGAGCCTCGGCGTCGTGCTGTACGTGCTGCTGTGCGGCAAGTTCCCGTTCCAGGGCCAGAGCTTCCACCAGTTGTACCAGCACATCCGCAGCGCGCAGTGCACGTTCACTGGCGCAGATCGCTTCGTGTCCAAGGACGCGCAGGCGCTCATCCGGAGCGTGTTCGTGGTCGACCCAGCGAAGCGTCCGCGCGTGCGCGACCTTCTCGCACACCCGTGGATGACAGTGACTGACACGTCGACGCAAGCGCTCGTGCGCACGAACGACCTGCGCTTCTTTGATGCGTTTGCGCGCTGGGACGACGCGCCAGTGCAGGTCTGCGCAGTGCTCGCGCAGCGCTTTGGCCTCTGCGCCGCTGCGCTCTTGACTGCAGTGCGCAGCAAGCGACTGAACGGCGCGACGGCGCTCGTGCGGCTCGTGGTGCTCGCAGTTGAGAAGCGATGCGCACTCGCGCTCTCGCACGCAAGCGTTGAGAGTAACAACGCCACCGCGCGAGTCGAGTCGACTGCACTCGCCGCGGGAGCACCGACAGCGACGGCAGCATCAACGACAGGCGTCGCGAGCCACAAGCAGCACCTGGAGCGCCTCATTGGACTCGTGAAAGCGTCGTTGACAGTCTAGTAGTGGATCTTTGGCGAGCTAACGATCTGTACTGAAGCTGGCGCTACTCGCAGCCTCGACCACCGACGAGGACGCGACACGGCTGAACGACTGCGAGGAGACTCAGTGCTGTGACCCAGACGACGGCGATGGCAAAGCCCACGAGCACGAGCGACGCAGCGCGCGGCGAGAGCTCGTCCTTCATGCGCTCGAGGTCGTGGCGACCGCGTGGCATCAGCGTCGTGACAAACACGAGCGGAATGAGCGAGATCGCAGCCGTGAGCACCGAGAGCTTCCAGACGCCGTCAAACTCGCCGCGCTCGAGGTCCTGCAGCTCGACGGGCCAGATCGCGAGGAGCATGTTCGAGACCGTGTTCGCAAACGCTTGCGCGACGTTCACCATGCTCGTGAGCAGTGCGAACGCCACGCCCTCTTGGCCCTCAGGACAGACGCTCACAAAGATGACTGCGAGCGGTAGGTACTGAAAGCCCTTGGCGAACGCAATGACCGCCGTGTCGCCGAGTGCGAACCAGAACGGCGAGACACCGATCGCGTCGTTCACGCCGAGCACGAGCAGGACGTTGAGGAGCGAGAAGAGCGCGACGACAGCGCCAGTGACAAAGTAGAGCCACTGCCACGCGTTCTCGAGCTTGTTCATGACGCAGCGGCGGTAGAGCAGGATCGCAGCGAACGTGACGCTCGCGCCAATGGCAAGGAGCGCGCCGTACTGGAACGCGTCAAAGTCGTACGCGACCTTGAGGTAGTTCCCCCACGCCGAGTTGTGCACGAGACAGACGTTGAAGAGCACGAGGAAGCTCACGGGCTGCCACGTCGCGCGGCGCTGGAGCATCACAACGAGCTGCTCGACTTGCGCGCGCAGCGGCTGCACGCTCGTCACGAGCGGCTCGTGCATGTACCAGATGCACGGCACGACAGTGACGAGCGGGAAGAGCGCGACGAGGAGGAAGAGCTCGCGCATCGAGAGGCCAGCGCCCCAGCTGCTGCTGTTTGACACGAGCGCGCCGCTCCAGAAGCCGACCATCTCGCTAATGAAGCGACACATGTACACAGTCGACTGCGCGTGACCAGGGAAGAGCTCGAGCTTGCGCAGGACGCGGTTCGCGACAAGCGCGTCGCCCATGACGTCGGCCATGACGATCCCAGCCATTGCACCGAGCAGCAGCAGCGTGAATGACACGACTGTGAGTGCGTCGCTGTAGAGACCGAGGAGGAGATGGAAGAGCGAGCTCGTGATGCAGCCGAGGAGCAAGTACGGCTTGAACCGGAGTCCCCACACGGGGACGCGGTCTGGGAGAATGCCAAAGAGCACCTTGAACGTCCACGGCAGTCCGCGCACGACTGCGATCGTACTCAGCTGCGCGTCGCTTGCGCCGAGGACGCGCGGGAAGTACTCGATGTACGCAGCAGGGAGCGACACGAGCAGTCCGGTGTAGATGTACGTAACTGGGATCGCGATCGTCTCGGACGTCCAGAGCGACGCAGTTCCAGTGCCACTGCGCTTTGTGTCTGCTCCATCGAGCTTGCAATGGAGACTCGTCGGCGCACTGCTGTCGGTGAGCTCCATGTAGCAGCTCACAGACTCGACATCCGGCAGCGTCGCCATCGTGCTCGTGCTCGTCCAATGAGCGAGAGCACTTGGTCGTTTAGCTTCGGCCGAGCTGATCGAAGAGCTGACGCACGACTTGGTTACACCAGAGCAGCTCGCCAGGGACGGATCATCGCGACCATGACGAAGAGCGTGGCAGTGGCTCAACAGAAATAAAACGACCCTTTGAAAGGTCGCTCTATAAAATAAACGCTTCAAACAGTAAATGGCTCAAAAGAACCCCCCTTCCGAGCCATTTGCTGTTTGAAGGAGGATTTTTAATTTTTGACTCGAGCGGGAAAGTCCCCCGGAACATGTCCGAATCGAG
The DNA here is from genome assembly GCA_003730235.1 of Pythium guiyangense. Taxonomy (NCBI): domain Eukaryota; phylum Oomycota; class Peronosporomycetes; order Pythiales; family Pythiaceae; genus Pythium; species Pythium guiyangense. Next base: position 139,007 of record QXDM01000017.1, on the reverse strand, counting down.
GGACACAAACATGTTCCTCATGTCGCCTCGCCCGTCGCCTTTTCAATTCACTAAGTACGCGGTTTGTCTCATATTTTGGGCTAGTTTCGCAATTTTCAAAAGCTTGGGTGTCGAATCGTGCTCCGTTCAATGTCAACAGAACAAGACGACCTTTCACGTAACAGTGATTTTAAGATTATGTCTACTTTACAATAACATGAATTGGAATATATTATGCAGATCATACAAAACCAAGTGGTACAATTTGATTCAATACATTGTACATGATGAAAGTGAGGTGTTACAAACACCAGAGGGAGCGACGCCGAAGCAGATACGTGGCTGTCGGGCGAGCACAGCGAGCGGGGCCACTCATGATCATTGCAGGCAAGCCAACTACCAAGGTGTAACTGCATGTGACCAGACCTGCATTTGAGCCATTACAAAGCTATCCGTAAATACCACATTTATCTGATATATTGTATTTTGTTGTTTTTGTAGGATGTTGACAATGAGGGCCTAATCCCAAAGTATACGGTATGAAAATGTGCGCGATCGAGCATGTGTGTGTGAAAAATTACAATCCCGTGACCGCGACCGCAGACCAATCACTATCACTAGGCTAGCGACAAAGGTGTAAGTAATACCGTAACTTCTCCAAGCCAATCAACCTGGTGCATGAGGTCTGGCTGGTTAAACATCATTGAACGACTGACAGCAAAGAAACGATGTCTGTGGTCTCTCTCTTCGTCGGAGCGTTGCCCATGGCATAACGCACCAAAGTACAGGCAGCCCTCAAAGTATCTGTCGGCAAACATATTGATATTTGCACTCAGTATTGCGTCGCAATCGCCATCGTTGGCAACTGTTTTCACGCAACACAGCATCAAACGAATATGATAACAGAGATGAAGCGACGCGAGCGCGCGTGACGATCGCTTAAAAGTAAGCGCTGGGGGCGCGGAAAGCACGTTCAATCTACTGGTAGTGACCTGTGACGGGGTCACACAGCACGATACGCCGAGGAAGCGTGCGCACGTGTGCGCTGCAACTCAAGTTGCTGAGAACGTGTTCCCTCTAGCCTGGACGTTGTGCGAACAACAGAGCATGTTCCAAACTAGTGCATTGAGGGGTTATCGTCCTGTAACATGCATACCTAAGTAGCCCTATACTAAATGCAAGATAACCACTGAGTACCGTGAGGTACACGCGACTCAATAGAGAATGAGTCGCTGTAGTGCGTCCGATGGGACGACGACCTCTGTTTGGTGTGTCCCACACCACAACAGATCATGTCCAGGATTGAACATCCCGGTTTGGTGTACGTATACACCAATCCATGTAACTGGCCATTTGGCCCCGTTACACTCATTACCACGGAGCACCACATCGAGCACGGTGCGACAGTCAAGATGAGCTCAAACCGAATCGAGTCAAGCAGAAACATAACCAGGAGTTTCAATGACAAGAAGAAAGTAGAGAAGATGGACAGAAGGCAGCGTGACTGCGCGCGCGCAGAAGAGAATACACAACTTGGCTTCAAGTGCAGCGTGGCCACTCACAAGCGTTCTAGCTCGCGGTAGCTCAGGGTTTCCAGAAGCGCTTATGCACAGCGGGTATTGGAGCTGTTTGTCCCCAAGTAGCTGTATGTAGATCTTACAAGTCGTTTAATAGTCGAACTTTAGTGTGATCTAAACTCGCAAGAATGGCCGTTGAAGCGTTTAGGTTGTTTGTAGCATGTGTTGTAGAGAACATCCGAACCCAGCGAAGTGGGCATGTTCTCGTAGTTGTTGCAAGTATGTGCGATGTGCTCTTTGCTTTGCTGTGTACAAGCTCTGGTGCATGAGAGAATGTTCGTTAGATTATATTGAGTTGAGATCAGGCCATCGCATCAGGTCAACAATGACCTCTCGCTCGCAAAGCGTACCGCAGCGAATACAGCACAACAGTCATGATGAACTCACATTGGATCACGCAGAAAGGTATCGAGAATTCTCTATGACACGAAGAGAGAAAACATGGCTAGAAGTACAATGTGTTTGTTCGTACGCGTTATCACTCACTCTTGCAAACCTACATCATGCTTCTTGCTGCTGCTGCAAATGAAGGTGGAATCAAACCTCCTTAGCGCGTGACGTGCAGCTCCCGGTGTTTGCGCATACATAGACCCATACCGCTAACATAGAGCGACTGCGAAACGCTTGCGCAGTCTCTAAAATTGTCGATAACTACAACGTAGTTATCGACAAGTTCTGCACAGTTCGTGTGACGGGGTCACACAGCACGATACGCCGAGGAAGCGTGCGCACGTGTGCGCTGCAACTCAAGTTGCTGAGAACGTGTTCCCTCTAGCCTGGACGTTGTGCGAACAACAGAGCATGTTCCAAACTAGTGCATTGAGGGGTTATCGTCCTGTAACATGCATACCTAAGTAGCCCTATACTAAATGCAAGATAACCACTGAGTACCGTGAGGTACACGCGACTCAATAGAGAATGAGTCGCTGTAGTGCGTCCGATGGGACGACGACCTCTGTTTGGTGTGTCCCACACCACAACAGATCATGTCCAGGATTGGACATCCCAGATTGGTGTATGCATACACCAATCCATGTAACTGGCCATTTGGCCCCGTTACATGACCAGTGCGACGATCAAATTGAAAGCAGACAAACTCAGGCAAGTGCATATCAGCAGCTACTCAGATGACGCTGTGAAGCTCACCCAGCATGCGTTCCCTAATGGCTAGCTATACAAGTTTCAGACGCGCCACAGCCTGACGTCAAAGTGTGTGCTCGGCGAGGGGTCGTCAGTAGACACTGAAGAAGTCAGAAGAGGGCGAGAAGCGATGAAAGAGATCACGCGCGGCTACAAGCGGCTTGACGTGTATAACGTAGGCGAGACCGCGTTCTTCGATTTCACTACTTCGGCCAAGTCGATCACGACGGAGAGGATGACAGGAAGCAAGCTGCAAAAAGAGATACGTACTGATGCTGTCCGCTGCAAAGCAGACTGTACTACGAAGCTCCCTCTCATTTTTGTCGGCGAAGCGCGCAAGCCAAGTTGTTTTGGCGGCCGGTCTGCCGATCAGCTCGATCTCAACTACAATGCAACAGCAAACGACACGTTGCCGATAGCATTGACGAGCTGCTCTAGCAAGGGCAAAGCGAGCGCCTCACAGCGAAAGAGACTGACTCGTTGTTCAGCATTGACGTCCTGACTGCAATGTTCTAGGCGGAGGCTGCGTAGTCATCTGTAACGTGCGCTGCTGTTTCGTACTACTGGAGACACACAGAGGGGCTCGATGAAGGCATCTATTCGCTTGTCGAGAGCTTCGTTGAGCTACGTACAAGCCCACTGTCAATGCGCCAGATCCTTGACTAGAGCAGTATTCGCACACAAATTGCACATAAATTCTTTTTCTTCTTATATCTGCATAAAGACATTTGAAATCAAAACCTGTTTTCGAGTCAAATGTTATGTAACATAAGGAGGTGATTTTTGTATTAGGTATCTCTCTACAGATTTCAGTAATTGTTCAAAATTATTGAGGTTTGCAACACATTTTAAGCCTTGTTTGGTGCAATTTATCATGGGGCAAATCAAGTTCTTTTTGCCCCACATAATTGCCAAAGTATCAGCACTAAGCGTGGAGGGTGCTTTACTTGGCGCGAAGTGTATGCTACGAGTTTGTTGTTCACGGTTGAGCTCGATAGCTACCGTAGCCGTTGACACACTTCGATGATAGTCGTTGTGGCATTCGCGAGTCCGAAGCGCACACATACCCAAAGTGTGCTTCTTGTGGCGAGAGCGAGACTCTCTTTCATGAACGAGAGAAGAAACACTTGATTGTTGTATTGGCGTCAACAGCCGCCTTTTCGCGCCTTTTGCCTCGTTTGTGATCAAATGCGTTTGACAGATTGTGGTGTCGTTTGGCGGATGGACTGACGCATTTTGACTTGATGTTTGTATGGTCTGTGACATACTCGCGAGCACAAACAATCACGACGTGATCTGAGCAAAGTCAGCACTTCCAACGATCGGACACGAGCGCACCGACTACGTGCGCCGCACCGAGCAGGTGGTGTGAACGTCCGTCCGTGAGTGAGTGAGACTGCTCTTGCGCAGGGCGCGATGCATCCTCGCGATCGCCTCAGACACCAAGATTCGCCCCGAGAGAGAGAGCACGCGCGATGACCGACGCCAGAAGCAGCAGCACGAGCAGCAGAAGCAGCAGCAGCGCAAGCGCAACGGCCGCAACCAGCGCCAACGCAGCGAAGCAGACGCGCTGGGACCACTCGTGCGTGCCATCGCAGCACGGCAAGATCGCGATCGTGACTGGCGCAAACTCGGGCATTGGCTTCGAGACAGCAAAGCACCTCGCACTGCGCGGCGCAACAGTCGTGCTCGCGTGCCGCAACGAAGAGCGCGGACAGCGCGCACGACTCGCGATCCTCGAGTACATTGAAGCCGAGCGCGCGGCGCTTGCAAGCGACGAGCAAGCCAAGCTTACGCCGCCGCAGGTCGAGCTCATGCTGCTGGACGTCGGCAGCCTCGCGAGCGTGCGTGCGTTCGCACACGCGTTCCACCAGCGCTTTGACCGTCTCGACTTGCTCATCAACAACGCCGGTGTTGTGCTTCCTGGCGAGAAGCTCACAGTCGACGGCTTGGACAGTCAGTTCGGGATCAACCACATCGGTCACTTCTTGCTCACGAAGCTGCTCTTGGACCTGCTTATCAAGTCCCCAGCGGCGCGCATCGTGAGCATCACGAGCCTCGCGCACCGACTCGCAAAGATGAAGTTTGACGACCAAGGACACCTCGTGGTCGAGAGCGGGTATCCGATCTCGAAGCTCGCAGTTCTCATGTTCATGTACGAGCTCGAGCGCCGGCTACGGGCCAAGGGCATTGCGAACGTCATCGCCGTGGCGGCGCACCCAGGCCTCTCGGGTACAGACGTCGTGCCCAAGTTCATCGAGAGCCGCGTCGCGCGCAGTCTCCAGCGCTTTGCGTTCATTCTCGCAAAGGCGCAACCTGGACAGAGCCCTGCGATGGGCGCGTTGCCGACGCTGTACGCTGCGACGGCCGAGGACGTGCAGGGCATGGAGCACTTTGGTCCGAGCCTCATGAGCTGCTGGGGCTACCCGCGCCGCGAAGTCACGTCGGTCGACAGCTACAGTGAAGAGCTCGCAGCGAAGCTCTGGACGCGCAGCGAAGCGCTCGCGCAGTGCGTCTTTGACGTGTAGAGGCCGTGCGCGCCGTGCTCCATGCTCCACGGAGGCGACGCGGCGATGCACACGAGGAGCCACAGTAGGCGAGTGTATCTGTTCACACATCACTTGCCAAAAAATGTACTGATTGAGCACTTTTCCGAGCCATTTCGTATATACAAATGCCGCTTTTCTTGAACATCACAACTCTTTCGCTATCTTTTCCTCTATTGCATGCAGCAGCGATCAGTGCTGAAAGCGTGGCGCGTGTACGTCGTGAGCATGAGCACCGCCGCCGTCGCGACGACCGCCCTCAGCAGTAACACCAACAGCAGCAGCGCCAATGCGAGCATCGTGCGCAAGCAGACGCGCTGGGACGGCTCGCGCATGCCGTCGCAGCAAGGCAAAGTCGTAGTCGTGACTGGCGCGAACGCTGGCATTGGCTTTGAAGCCGCAAAGAAGCTCGCAGAACGCCATGCGATCGTCGTGCTCGCGTGCCGGAACGAAGCACTCGGGAAGCAAGCGCAGCGCGACATCCTCGAGCACGTCCGCGCGCACAACGCGCTGCTCTCGAGCGACGAGCAAGCCAAACTCGCGCCGCCGCAAGTCGAGTTCATGCGCTTGGACCTCGGGAGCTTCGCGAGCATCCACACGTTCGCAGACACGTTCCGCGCAAACTTTACGCACATTGACGTGCTGATCAACAACGCGGGCGTCGCGGCGCCGGCAACGAAGCGCACAGCCGACGGCATCGAGAGTCAGTTTGGGATCAACCACATTGGGCACTTCCTGCTCACGAAGCTGCTCTTCGACTTGCTCGAGAAGTCGCCGGCTGCGCGCATTGTGAACATCAGCAGCCGCGCGCACCGCCGCGGAGCGATCGCGTTCAACGAGCAAGGCCACTTGGTCGACGAGAGCGGCTACGCGAACTCGAAGCTCGCGAACTTGCTCTTCACGTACGAGCTCGAGCGCCGCGTGCGCGCCAAGCGCATCGACAATGTCATCGCAGTCGCGGCGCACCCTGGCTGGGCGTTGACGACGATTGTCGACAAGTTCCTGGACGCGAACGTCCCGCGCGTGCTCCACTGGTTCGTGTACGCGATCGTGAAAGCTGCGAGCGTGCTGCCAGTCGTGCAGACGCCAGCGATGGGTGCGCTCCCGACGCTGTATGCTGCGACAGCGAAAGACGTACAGGGCATGGAGTACTTTGGTCCGGAGCACTGGGAGCGCTACGGATATCCCGTGCGCGAGGTCTCGTCCGTCGCGAGCTACAGCGAAGAGCTTGCGAAGAAGCTCTGGACGCGCAGCGAGGAGCTTGCCAAGTGCGTCTTTGATGTCTAACGTGCTTGCAGCAAGGTTACAAGTCCTGCAAGTGTGAGCAAGTACGAACAAGTAAGAGCAAAGCAAGAGAAGTGAACAAGTGCAAGCAAGCAAGAGCAAGCACAAGCAAGTACGAACAAACAAGCGCAAGCAAGCAAGCAAAAGCAAGCACGGGGGCAAGTTGTGTGAGCATGAACCAGTCGTTCACAAGTTGCCATGGCTACGGTTTCGTGTGTGTGTCGCATATCATGATGAAGGCGCTTGCTTTCACGAGATCTTGCAGCGTTGAACCCACATCGAGCAACGCGAAGCAAGCGACAGCAACATGCTCGCGTGGTGGGGTCCGCGCCGCGAACAGGTGTGGGATGGCTCTGACATGCCGTCGCAAGAAGGCAAGATCGCGATCGTGACTGGTGCGAACTCGGGCATCGGCTTCGAAGCTGCAAAGCGACTCGCTGCTCGCGGCGCGACCGTCGTGCTCGCGTGCCGTAGTGAGACGCGCGGACAAGAAGCAGCAGCGCGCATCACGCAGCACTTGCAGCAACTCAGCAAGGGCGAGCACAACGCGCAACAACCGCTGCTGCAACGCGACAACTGCGTGGTTGGCTCGGTCGAGGTCATGCAAGTCGACATGGGCGAGCTCGCGAGCATCGCGCGGTTCGCTGCACGCTTTCGCGAGCGCTTTGACCGCCTCGAATTGCTCATTAACAACGCGGGCGTGTCGCTTCCAGTGCAGCGACGCACAGCAGACGGCTTTGAGAGCCAATTCGGCATCAACCACATCGGCGCGTTTGCGCTCACGCGCCTGCTCTTTGATCTGCTCGCGAAAGCGCCCGCAGCGCGAGTCGTCGCAGTGAGCAGCATCGCGCATCGGTCCGCGAACCTCAACTACGCACCACTCGCACGAGGCGCGAACTCGCGGCCGTTTGCGGACTTCCCGAGCTACGCGAACTCGAAGATGGCGAACTTGCTGTTCACGTACGAGCTCGACCGGCGCTTGCGTCGCGCAGCTGCTGCGCGTGGAGAGCAGAGCAGCTCGATCAAAGCCGTGGCAGCGCACCCAGGACTGACGCAGACCGCGATCTTTGCGCGCTTCATCGAAGACGTGCTGCCGCGCGTGCTGCAGTGGCTCTTACTCCCAATCCTCTTTGCGCTCCCGTTCAACACAGTGGAGGTCGGCGTGCTCCCGATCCTGTACGTCGCGACAGTCAACGACGTCGACAGCGGCGCGTACTACGGTCCAGATCGCTTTGGGAATCGCGTGGGGTACCCGACGCGTGAGACCTCGACGCCTGCGAGCCACAGCGAAGAGACCGCGAAGAAACTCTGGGCATTGAGCGAAGAGCTCGTTGGCGGTCGCTTCGATGTCGAGTGATAGCAGCTCGAATACAGCGGGCGCTGCAGCACTGGCGTCTCTGCTGCCGTCCTTGGAGCTGTTGCTGCCTACGTTGTTCGTCTGCTATTTGCGCTGCTGACAGCAACATTAGCGTCGACCTCGTCTTTGGTACTGCGTGCGTCGCTCAACTCGGTGGCATCAGTGCATGTCGTCCATGCTCTTGGTGCGTCTACTGGCGCGCGTCCAGCAGTCACCGCAACACTACACCAAGAGCCAATATACTGCGTTTTGTATGCTTTTGATTCTCTGGCAGTTGCTGATTTTCTCTGGTAAAAACACACAATATCATCATCAGCACCTCCAGCACATGCACGAGCAGCTCTTTTCGACGATGACGACAGCGACGCTAATGATGACAAGCAGCAGCGCGCAGGACGCAGCGGCGCTCGCGACGTACCGCGCGCACTGGGACGCATCGTGCATCCCGTCGCTGACTGGCAAGATCGCGATCGTCACTGGCGCAAACTCGGGCATTGGCTTTGAAACAGCGCTCGAGCTCGCGCGTCATGGCGCACACGTCGTGCTCGCGTGCCGCAGCGGTCCGCGCGCGACGGCTGCAAAGCTCAAGATCGAAGCAGCGATCGCACATGATGCGAACGCTGGGACGCTCGAGTTCCTGCAGCTGAACCTGAGTCGCCTCGAGAGCGTGCGCGGGTTCGTGCAGGCGTTCCGCGCCAAGTTTGACCGCATCGACATCCTCGTGAACAACGCAGGGCTCATGTACCCCGCGCAGACGCATACTGCATCAGGCCTCGAGTCGCAGTTCGCAGTGAACCACCTCGGCCACTTCTACCTCACGCACTTGCTCTTTGACTCGCTCCAGAAGAGCGCCGGCCAAGCGCGCGTCGTGAACGTGAGCAGCCAAGCGCATCGGCTCGCGCGCCTCGACTTTGCCACGCTCGCCAAGTCGCGGCCGAACAAGTGGATCTACTTTGACGAGTACAGCAACTCGAAGCTCGCGAACTTGCTCTTTACGTTTGAACTCCACCGGCGCCTCGACGCCGCAGGGCTCGGCCACAAGATCCTCTCGGTCAGTGCGCACCCTGGCATGACTGCGAGCGACTTGATGCCGAAAGTCCTCGAAGCGTACCTCCCGACGTTCCTCCACGGCGTCGCGCGCAAAGTCCTGGCGTGGACGCCAGTGTTCCAGTCCGCAGCGCGCGGTGCGCTCCCGGTGCTCTTTGCAGCGACCGACCCGAGCGTCCAGAGCGCCGAGTACTTTGGTCCAAGCGGATTCCAGGCGTTCTGGGGCGCTGCGCCTGCGAAAGAAGAGCCGAGCGCTGCGAGTCGCTCGCTCGAGACTGCGAAGACCCTCTGGTCGCTGAGCGAAGACCTCGCTGGCGCACCGTTCGAGGTCGCAAACGTGTCAGGATCGTCATCGTCTTGAGCTGGTGCTTCGTAGTCGCACTTAATTGGAACGCGATTGCGTCAACAACGTGTGATATTTTGACATAGTGAAAACAAGTGTACAATCGCACTGTGACGAGATGTGGCACACTGCAAGCCACACCAAAGCGATCAAGCCGACACGACCACACATCGTTTGCGCCGGTTCATTACCAAGTTCGCGCACCTCGAAGCAGTCGAAGCAGCAGCTCTCTCTCTCTCTCCGCGCTCTCTCTCTCTCTCGCTACGTCGATTGCAATGACTGGCGACATCAAGAAGAACGCGCTCGCAGCGCTGAGCTCGCGCAAGCTCGACGGCAAGGGCCTGCGCATCGCGATCGTGCACGCCAAGTGGAACGTCGAGATCATCAACGCGCTCGTGTCGGGCGCGAAGAAGGAGCTGCTTCAAGCTGGCGTCGCCGAGCACGACATCGTTGTGCTCGAGGTCTCGGGCTCGTACGAGCTCCCGTTCGCTGCGAGCCGCGTGATCGCGTCGCAGAAGATCGACGCCGTCATCTGCATTGGCTGTCTCATCAAGGGCGACACGATGCACTTTGAGTACATCTGCGAGGCCGTGTCGCAAGGCATCATGCGCGTGCAGCTTGACACGCAAGTGCCCGTGCTCTTTGGCGTGCTCACGGTGCTCACGGAGCAGCAGGCGAAGGACCGCGCAGGGCTCTCGGACAAGGGCCACAATCACGGCGTCGAGTGGGCACAGACTGCGATCGAGATGGCGCGCTTGCGCGAGCTCACGCGCGCGGGCGGCTGCCCCATGCGTCCGCGCGAGAAGTCGCCGCACCACGACCTCACGTCGTGCCCGTTCTTCACGGTCTCGGCGTGGCTCCACGTCGGCACGATCTCGATCCTCGGGCTCGCGGCCGCTGCGGCGTTCAAGAAGTTCACGTAAAGCGCCGCTCGTGCGTCTGTGGTGATACGACAGACGTCAGTCTGATGCAGAGCGTAGGCTCGAGCGCTCGACGCGTGGGCGATGGCGCAACGACGTCAGCAAGCAAACGAGGCGAGAGACAACAGCAAGCGCCAAGCGCATCGTCGATAGCGAATGTACACTTCATCATTCACCTCATGGCATGAGGCTCATACTACTGCTCGCTCTCCTCTCTCTGACTGTCGGTGTCTGGTGGTGACCGTCATCCCAACGAGTCGCTGGCGCCGTGCAGTTGCATCTCGTCCACAGTCGCCGGTTTGTACTCGGAGAACACTGCGCTGTCGCCGCGCACGGGAGCGTCAGGCTCTGGTTCGTGTGCGTCGAGCTCTGGCGCGCTCCAAGTCGCCGACTCGCGAGCAAACTGCTCGAGTGTCGTGACGACATCGCACAATGGCATGCGCTGCGACGGATCAAAGCAGCTCATGCGCTCCACGAGGGGCCACTGCGCGTCGGTGAAGCCTCGAGGCTTGGAGAACAGCGCACCGCCCTTCTTCACGTGGTCGCTCACGAGTTCGTCTTTGGTGTGCATGCCCCAAGGATACTCGCCGGTCACGGCTTCGACGATGCACATGGCGAACGAGTACACGTCTGACTCGAGCGTCGGGTCAGCGCCGTTGAGGATCTCTGGCGCTTTCCATCGCGGCGCACCGACACCCGATGCCGGCGTCTTTGAGCTCTCAGCAGTCGGCGCAGCGGTGACTGGAGCGTCCGACTGCTGGTCCTGGAGCTGCCGCTTGTGGCTCAAGCCAAAGTCTGTCACTTTGACTTTGCCGTCGCGGCCAACGAGGAGGTTGTTGCACTTGAGGTCGCAGTGCACCACGCCGCGCTCGTGGAGGTACAGCAGTCCGAGCGCCGCTTCGTAGAGCTTTTGCCACACGACGCGCAGGCGATCGCGTCCTTGCGCGCGCAAGTACGTGTCGAGCTGTCCGTGGGCGGCGAACTCGGAGACGAGGAACTTCTGGCCGACGTGGCACGCACCAAAGAGGCGAAGCACGTGCGGGTGGTAGAGCTGGAACCAGATCTCGACCTCTTTCCTGAACGCCGCGGTCGCTGCGGCGCTGTGCTCGTCGGCAAACACCTTCTTGACCACGACGCGAGAGCCCATCCACTCGCCGTGGTGAACCGACCCGAACGCGCCTTTGCTGAAGCTCTGGAACGCGTCGAACGCGACTTCGTAGTGCGGGACAAACCACTCGGGCACGTCCACGCCTGGCGAGGACCGCATCCGCGAGCACGCGGCAGTGAGAACCGGCGGAGAGATCGACGAGTACGCGTCGCGGCGAGTCGTGAGCTCAAAGAGCAGACACGTCTGCGTCTCGACGTCCAGCTCGCTCACTCTCGGCAGCGACTCACTGAACGACTGGAGCTGCTCGCGGCGATGCTCGAACCACTGAGGCCTCCACGCGTGCGTCGACAGACCCAGTGGCTCGGCGATCCGATCGATCTCGTTGTGGAGCGAGTAGATGCGATCAGCGTGCTGTCGACCGGCGGCAAAGCTCTCTGCTGCGCTCAAGCTCGACTGCGCTTGGAGGTCGTTCAGGAAACGAGCTAGCATGCTCGAGTACTGCTGAAGCAGCGCCGACCGAGAGGCGTGTGCATCTGAAGACGACTCGGACTCGAGCTTGAGCTTGGTCCAGACTTCGGTCAGTCGATCCACAGCTTGGCGCTGCAGAATCGAGTCTTGGTGAACGTCATGGTCGTCGTCACTTGGGAGCAATGAGATCGCCATCCCAAGAGCTTCTTCAATCGCGTCGTCGTCGTCGCTGTCAAACAGAGCCGTGCTTGATCGCTTGTAGTCGAGACGGTCAACTGGTGATGCTTGCACGACGCTTGCACCAGCCAGAGCCTCTTTGCGAGCGAGTGCTTCGAGCTCACTCACGACCTCCGAGATCTTCAGTCGCATGCGAGGCTGGAAAGCGGTCATTCGGGCGATGAGAGCCCACACGCGGTCGCACACTCCAGTCGGTCGCTTCGGGAGAATCGCGTTGAAGATCAAAGCCTCGACATCTTGCTTCGCGGCGATTTCGGCAGCGTACGGGAGCGCGCCAGTGATGGCTTCGATGATGCACATGGCGAGAGAGTAGACGTCGCTCTCGTATGCACTTTTTGCCCCTTTGACCACTTCTGGCGCGCTCCAAAGGAACGTCGACATGTGCGCAGCGGTCGGACCAATGGATGTCGAGTAGATGCCCAGTCCAGAGAGCTTGGTGCGCCCGTCGTCGCCGATGACGATGTTGTTGCCTGTGAGGTCGCCGTGGACGACCCCGCGCTCGTGGAGGTACTGCAGCCCGAGTGCAGCTTCGTGCAAAATCGCCCAACGCCGGTGACTCTGGTCTTGGACATGCGATCGCAGTGCGCCATCCTGCGGGCGCTCCATGACCAAGAACGGCTGCTCGCCTCGATGACCAGCGCCGAAGAGCTTGATCACGTGCGGGTGGTTCAGTGGGAACCACCTGCTCACTTCGCGCTGCAACGCTTGCCGGAGTGTCTTCGCGTCAAGTGGTGATCCTGGCACTCGCATGAGCAACACGTTCGGCTCGAGGATCAAGACGCTCGAGTCCATCCATGTGCCGAGGTGCACTCGCGAGATACCATTGAAGATGTGTCGGCTTCGGCTTGTTGTCTGCACACTTGATCGATCGATGAACCACGCCGGGGTCTCCCCAGTGCTGGTCGTCATGTCGTTCGGCTGACCGTAGAGCTCTCGGAGCGTCTGCAGCGGCCAAGTGTCGTGCAGACTGCTGTTGTTGCTCTCGAGAGGCGGAGCGTTCGCTGCCGCCAAGCGCTCGGCAACGTCAAAGTGGCCCTCGAGCGCGGCGAGCCACGACGGTGTGTGTCCTTTGTTGTCTTCCGCTCTCGCGTCTGCGCCTCGCTCGAGCAGCAGCTCGACAATGGCAGTGTGGCCATGTTTAGCCGCAAGATGAAGTGCTGAATGGCCGTCGGTCGTCTGAGCTGACAGCGATGCGTCGTGGTCGAGCAGGAGTTGACAAACGTCGAGGTGACCGTTGTTGGATGCTCTGGTCAGCGGCGACCAGTTGTCAAAGCCCGTGACGTTGATGTCCGCGCCGTGCTCAACCAGCATCCGAGTAATCGTGATGCTGGCGCGCTGTGCTGCAAAGTGTAGCGACGTCCAGCCTTCGTTTGTGCGAGCGTCGGGATCTGCGTTGTTGTGGAGCAACATCTCGAGAACGTCGGCGTGGTCTTCCTGAGCAGCGTTCAACAGCGCCGTCATGCCGTTGATGTTCTTGCATTCGGTCTGGGCCTTGTGCTCGAGGAGAAGCTCGACGACGTCTCGATGGCCTTCAAACGACGCATGCATGAGTGGCGTCGATTGGTCGATGGTCTTCGTCTCCTTGTCGGCGCCGGACTCCAGTAGAAACTGCAAAACGTCAATGTGTCCTCGCATTGCGGCGCTGTTGAGCGGTGAGTAACCAAGGGTGTTCTTGGTCTCGAGGTTCGCACCGTGGTGGGCGAGGAAGACAACGATCTCAAAGTGTCCAGCGTCAGCGGCAAAATTGTGCGGAGTCCAGCCGCCCGAACGTTGCGCTTCGATGAGCTGGCGCTTCACGTCTGCCGCACCGATCCGGTCGAGCGTCTCGATGAGGGCGAACACCAGCTCCACATTGCCAGCGAAGCAAGCGAGTGTGAGTGGCGTGTCGCCGTTCACGTCATGGAAGAGAGGCGATGCGCCAGACTCGAGAAGGTATGACACGACGCCAACAGAACCACGCTGAACAGCGGGGTGCAGTGCCGAGCATCTGTAGAAGCCCATCGCGTCTTTGTTCGCGCCGCCTTGAACGAGAAGTTGTACGATCTCGAGGTTGCCGCTAGCTGCAGCGATGTGAAGGGCTGTGACGTCTTGGTGCGTGCGTCGCTCCGTGTCGACTCCTTGCTCGAGGAGGTATCGTACAATCTCCGTGCGTCTGTTGCTCGTAGCGGTCAACAGAGCGGTCCACATTTCGTCGCTTTCGCAGTTGATGTCTTGAACAAGACCGTCTTCCCACAACGTGTGCACAGCGATCTCATCGCCAAGCCCAGCAGCTACGACAAACTCATGTCGAAATGGCTCGTGCGTGATGCTTGGCGATGGCGATGGCGATGGCGATGGCGATGGCGATGGCGATGGCGATGGCGATGGCGATGGCGATGGCGATGGCGATGGCGATGGCGATGGCGATGGCGATGGCGATGGCGATGGCGATGGCGATGGCGATGGCGATGGCGATGGCGATGGCGATGGCGATGGCGATGGCGATGGCGATGGCGATGGCGATGGCGATGGCGATGGCGATGGCGATGGCGATGGCGATGGCGATGGCGATGGCGATGGCGATGGCGATGGCGACGTTTCTGGATCAACGACGCGTCCTTCGTTGCGAAGTTCGGTCGTCGAGGTTTGATCGTCGACGTCGCGGAGCCCGTTGTCGTGTCGACGGTCAAGTGCAAACACCGCCAATAGCCACTGCCAGCACGCTTGTACGATGAGGATCCACACAGATCGCACACTCATGACTCGACTCTTGATCGGTGCGTGGTTGTCGCTTGGCCGTTCGCTTGGTTGTCGCTTGGTCGTCGCTTGGTCGTCGCTTGGTGTCGCTGGTTGCTGTAGAGCGCGTTTTCGAGAATGAACATGCTCCAAGAGCTCGCCGATTCGCATGAGCGTTCACGGTCGACTCGAGCATGCGCGCTCGATCTAGAGCGCGCAATTCCTCACATAAAGAAACCCAGTGTCCACTGTCTCGCACTTCAACTACAGGAACGTTGGTCAGTCAATGCGCAAGGATATGCTTGACTCGCACGACCTGCCAGCGCATGGACAGCAACGTGATTGGATGCCAGCTTCCCGTAGATTTTCATGCAGGTAGAGTTCACCGCGCGCGCCCGCACGCACGCATGTTAGATCATGCAAGTTGCTCTGAACGGACGAGTTGGGCTGGAGACACCAGTCTCCAGTCCGTTCACCACTTCAGGTGGCTACAATGTGTCGACAGTTCGGTCTTAAGTCGACCACTAAGTCGACACTGGGCGGACCTTGATTGTAAACACCTGCTCGATTGGCGAACGCTGGGGTCAACGCGAACGATACTTGATCCAGAGTTTCGCTTGCGAGAGATCAAGTCGTTCACGACAAAGGTGCGGCGCGTCGAGCTCAGATTTGGGAGAAGACCTCAGTGCTCCACGGCTCACGCTCGCGAGCACTCGCCAGTACTCTCGTGCGCGCCAGGAGCAAGGGACGAGTAGATTTTTTGCATTTTCTTCCATACTACGACGTCGTCGTGAAGTCGTGTTGCCTCATGGGTGCGCGCAAGTGTGGTTCGAGTCAGCGCGAGCATGACGCTGGTGAAGCGCCATGACGCTCGCTGTGTCGAGGACCCAGCACTTGCCACCTCTGTAGAGATGCTCGAAGTCGAAGTCGTTGTGCGGGATCCGTGCTAGCATTCGCGCCAGCGAGCGCAGGCACGAGAGTCAGCGCAATTGAGATCGCGTTGGGTTGAAGTCGAGCTTGAGGCTTCAATGCAAGTAGGTCTGACACGCCAGTTTTAAACGACTTGCTCCACGCTCACACCCACACCACCATACATACGCCAGGAATCGCGTAATACTTGGTCGTTTGACGCGAGTACGAGCGACACTAGACTGACGACGGCCCCATGTCGCTCGCGCTCGCTGTTTCGAGGATCCAGCGCTCGAGCTCCTTTGAAGCTGCCAAGTAGTGCTTGTGCGTTGTCATTCTCGAACTCGCCATCTCCTGATCACACCAAACACACGTACGCTCGCACTCAAGACGCTCGACAGCGATGCAGTCCGTCGCTGCAAGCTCCGTCATTGCTGCTGGCGACGCCGCACTCTTTGCTGGCGCAGGCGCGATCATCGTATCGCTCTTAAACCTCGTGGCCGAGCTCTACAGCAGCAAAGAGATGTGTGAAGAACTGATCGAGAGCGTCCGGGGACTGCAGCCGCAGCTCGAGAAGATGGTCACCGAAGGCAAGATCTCGATCGTCACGAACGCGATTCAAGAGTACGAGACACTCCTGCGAGGCATCCAGACGTTCTTGCAGGACCACATCAACAGCGGCAGGGTAGTGCGTCTCACAAAGCACTGGAAGGTGAAAGACCGCGTCAAGCGCTTCTACGTCGAGCGCGATCGTATCCAGGCGCTCCTGGGCTTGGAGTTCATCGACGAGGTGGCAAACAACCACGCGCAGCTCTCGGACATGGTCACGCAAGTCGCAGAACGCAATGCGCGCATTGAGGAGCAGCACAAGAAGGGACTCGAACTGCTTGAGAGGCAGATCAACGCGATCCCGACGAGCACGCGCCAGGAGCTAGAGACCGCACAGCTGACGGTCGTGGCGCTTGCCGACCTCAAGGACGAGATCAAGGCGAACGCCAGCGCGTACTCGGACGCAGACATCGCGCTCATGAGACGCGTCTTCCTCGCTGGCTGTGACGCTGCGCACATTCCGCGAGAGAGTCTGAGTCTGCCGATCTGGTACATCTCTCGCTCGCTCGTGCGCTTTGACAAGGAGGATCCGTTCGCGAGTGGCACGTCGCACAGTCTCTACTACGGCAAGCTCGACGCTGGCGCGCGCGTCGCAGTGAACATCGTGAACGCAGACGCGAGCGACGCAGCAAGTCGCGACCGGTTCGTCAAAGAAGTGAACACACTGTTCATGCTGCGCGACCCGCACGTGCTGCCGCTGTACGGCGCGAACCACGTCGGCTCGCCGCTCATGTACGTCACAGCGCACGCGGAGAACGGGAGCTTCGTCACGTACCTGCGAGCGCACCGAGAGCGCTTCTGGCAGCTCTTCCTCGACGCGGCGCGCGGACTCGCGTACTTGCACAAGAGCAAGCTCGTGCACGGGAACCTCAAGTGCAGCAACTTGCTCGTGCTGGCCGACGGTACGGGCGTCGTGTCGGACTTCATGTTTGCGTTCGTGCGCGCGAGCTCCGTGCTGAGTCTCAAGACCAAGCCTGCGACGAACGACTGGACGGCGCCCGAGTGTCTCGGGGTCGGCACGGACGCGAATCCGCGCTTCGAGTCGGACGTCTTTGCGCTTGGCATGTGCATGTTCGAGGCCGCGACAGGCAAGCGTCCGTTCGAAGGACGAGCGAGCAGCGACGAGCGCACGCGCGAGATGATCCGCAGCGGAGATCTCCCGCTCCTCTCGACAGCAGAGTCACGCGACCAAGTGGACCGAGAAGTGGCGAGCCTCGTGGTCAAGATGTGCGCACGCGACTATACCGAGCGCATGCGACTCCACGACGTCATCGCGATCCTCGAAGTGCTCGCAGCGCAAGAGCAGGTCGTCCGAGAGTCGCTCTCGTGTGTTTGCGAGACGGAGCTCTGCTGTCGATGCGGCAGACGCTCTGCTACGAGTGGCGCCTCGCAGCACTCGAGCTGGCTGCGCGATCGCTCGTACGCAATGAGCTCAAGCGCGCTCGCGTGGACGCTGGTCTGCGTCGTTGCGGTCATCGCGTGCGTCGTTGCGAATCTGCAGTGAGTGGGTCTTCCAAGAGCGCTCCTCAGTGACTGGAGGAGGACAAGGTCGCCATCATCCACACACTCAGCGCCAGTGTGAGCACCTGTAGCTCCATGTACATCATCACTGGCGAATGTCCACTGCATCGTTCACGCCATGCATCAGTCCGAGCGCCTCTGTCTCTCTGCTCTACGTCACGAGCTAGAAGCCGATGCGCACTTTGCTCACTGGCGCAGCCATGCGCACGCTCGAGCCATTGCCCGTGCTGCGCTGCGACGCGTTGCTGCCGGCGCTCTTGACGGACCGGTCGCTGTTCATGGTGTCAGCCACGAGCACGAGCGCGTGTATCAGTCAATGGACCAAACAGCCAGGAGCTCCTACAACGACACATACACACAGAGAGACGCACCTCTTGTCGCTCCGCGCAGACATGGGCCGCGGCAGCCCGCCATCGTTGCCGTGGATCGCTGCTTGACTCGCGCGCGCTGCTGCCGTCCGACCTGGCGGCATCGACGGCACGACGAGGCCACTGGCGCGCACCGAGACGCTCAAGGCGTCGCTGATCTCTGGGAACTCCTGCGCGAGCTGCCCGAGCGTGTACAGGAGACTGCTGCTGAGCTCTTTGAGGTTGTAGGCTTCAAGCAGGAGCTGCTCGCGCGGCTTGCTTCCACTGCCGCTGCCGACAAACTTGTGGTGCTCGCGCAGCATCTTGTCGAGCTTCTTCACGACTTTGCCCCACTTGGCGCGCTCCGCGAGCACCTCTTTCTCCACTTGCTGGCTCGCGCTCTCGAGCTGCGCGGCGTTCTCGCGCGCAAACTGCCGCTGCGTCTCGACCTCGCGCAGGCGATTCGCGTCGCTTTCGAGGTCCATCTCGATGCGCGCGAGCTCCTTCTTCTTCTTGAAGAACGCGTCCTCGGCGGCTCTCGCTTGGTCTTCGAGCGCCGCCATGCGCTGCGCGTCGTCGCCGCTAATGTCGGCGCGATGGAAGCTCTTGCGGTAGTCCGAGTTCTGGTCCTCGAGGTGCTGCAGCGTCTTCTTGAGCGCGCGCACCTCTTTCTCTGCGACGCGGATCTTGTCGTCGAGGTCGTCGCCCTCGCGCTGGAGCTCGTCGCGCCGCTGCGCCGCTTTGATCACAAAGTACGCCTGACTGCGCTCCTCGCCGTTCGCGTCCTCGGAGCCGTAGCCGCTCATCTTGCACAGCGTCTCGAACTTTGCCTGGAGCTTCTTCACGCGGTGCTCGCGCTCGCTCAGCTCCACGGCGACTTTGTGGCGCTCGTCTTCGATGCCGCGGTTCGTCGCGCGCTGGAGCTCGCGGTGCATCGCGATCTCGCGCTTGCGCTCCTCCATGCTCTTCTTGAGCTGGAAGTCCCGGTTCTCGAGCGAGAACACTTCGTCCGCGCGCATGTTGAGCACGTCCTTCAGTCGCTTCACTTCGAGCGACTGGAGGTCGTGCTGCACCAAGAGCTCCTCCTTCTCGCGCAGCGTCTGCTTGAGCGAGTTGCTGCAGCTCTCGTTCGCGAGCTCGCACTCGCTGATCTTGGCGCGGATCTCCTCGCGCTGCGCTGCGAGCGCGCGCTTGACGCGCTCCTGCGCGCGCTTCTCGTCCTCGAGCTTCTTGCACTGCGCCGCGAGCATGCTCTCCTCGGCTCTGACGCGGTCGAGCTCCATCTGGAGCACTTGGATCTGGCTCTGGAGCACCTTTGTCTCCTCGGCGCTGCGCTCGCCGCTCGCGCGCGCGACCTTGCGCTCCATCTGCTGGATCTGGAACTCGCCGTTGTACACGAGCTCTTGCTGCCGCAGCGTCTGCTGGTCCAGGAGCTTGAGCTTCGTGCGGAGGTTCTGGATCGCGGCCTTCGAGCCCGAGATCTCGGCGATCAAGCTCGCCTCCTTTTGCCGGAGCGTAAAGAGCTGCTGGCTCTTGCGGAACATGTGCTCCTTCTGCAGCGCGATCTCCTTCTCCATGCGCTTCAGCTCGCTCTCCATCGCGCTCAAGTCGCTCTCGGCCTCTTTCGCGAGCGTCTCGGCGTCAGCAGTCGAGCTCATGCACTTCTCGAGCGCACTGCGCGTCGCTTTGAACCGCGCGCGCGCGCTCTCGAGCTCCTGCTTCATGCTCTCGAGGTGCGCGTCCTTGTTCGCGTTGAACGACCGCTGCTGGTTGAGGTGCGTGACGGCGCTCGCGAGCTGGTTCTTGAGGATCTCGACCTGGTCCTTGAACTCCTGCAAGCGCGCCACGGTCTGCTGGAGCTCCTGCTGCACGCGCGACTGCTGCCGCTCCTTCCCGCTGATCTTCGCCTGCGTCTCGTTGTTCTCCTGCTCCTGCCGCTTCAAGCGGTTCTTCTGCTCCTGGAGCATCTCGCGCTTCGCTTCGAGCCCTTGCTTGGCGAGCGCGTACTGCTCGCTCGCAGCAGCGATCTCGTCGTCGCGGCGCTTCATCGCAGCGATCGTGTCTTGCCACTGCTGCACGAGCTTCTGGCGCTCGTCGTGGAGCTGCCGGAACTCCTCGGCGGTCTTGTCGAGCTCGATCTGCTTCGCTTGCGTCTCGGTTGCTTCGTCTTCGAGCGTCCGCTTGTGCTGCTGCAGCGTCTTCGTGAGCTTCTCGATCTCAAGCGTCAGCTCCTTGATCTTGCTCTCGTCAGCGCGTCGGTAGCGCTCGAGCGCCATGGCGTCCTCCTCCTTTTGCTTCGCCGCCATCGCCCACTGCTCCATCTCGTCCTGGTTCCAGTTCATCTGGAGCTTGAACCGGTCCATCTCTTCGTTGCCTTTGAAGAGGAAGCTCTGGATCGCGCTCAGCTTGCTCTCGAGGTCGCTGCACTCGGCGTCGAACTTGCGCATCTCTTGCGCAATGCGGCCGACCTCGCGCTCGGCGAGCTGCTTCATGTGCTCTTCGCTCGCGACCTCTTTCTGCTTGGCGTTGTGGAGCTCCTGCGTATGGAGGAGCTCCTGCTTGACGTTCTTGAGGTGCTCGGTCATGATCTCGACGCGCGACTTGTTCTCCGAGATCTCGGTCTTGACGCCCTGGAACGTCTTCTCCTTCGCGCGGATCTTCTTGTGCAGCTCCTTGTTCTTGTCGTCGGCAAAGAGCGGGAGGTCGTCGATGCCCGACGGGATCGGCCGCGCGCCAGTGCCGCCAGTCTGGAGCGCAACGCTGGCGTCGTCGTCACTTGCATCAGCATCATCATCGTCGTCGTCGTCGTTTGGCTGACTGCGCTCTTTGCCGTCGGCGCGACGCCAACTGTATGCTGCTGGCTTCTGCTCGTTCGCGTCATCATCGTCATCGAGCTGCGGGCCCGCGCTGTCGCTCTCACCAGCGTCGCCCGTCTCGCGATTCGCGCCAAAGTTGCGCTTCCAGGTCGACACTTGCTCTGCAGCGTCGTCTTCGTTGTCGTCATTGCCTTCGGCGAATGTGTTGTTTCGGACGTCGTCATCGTCGCCCCAGCCTGCGCTCATCAAACGCTTGTCTGCGTCCAGCTGCTGCTCCGATGGGAGTGCGCCATCTACAACTGCGCCATTGTCATCATTGTCCGCCATCGCAGCGATGATGCTTGTTGGCGTTGCGAGCGTGTCGTGCTGTGAGCAGCAATGAGCAGCAATGCACAGTAGCAATGACCGTGGTCGAGCAGCAATGCCAAAAACAGCCACTTCAACTTGAGAAACGGTGGTGCTGGCTCCTATTACATATATTATTCAAGCTACTTGGTTCTCAGCATTGACAGTTTCGAATGTATGTGGGTCACACTACATATTTCCATGAGTATATGTTGCTACTGATAACCAATTCTCAGAAGAAAATGCCGTGTTAATAACAATTAATACCAGTCATTATATGAAACGATGAGGTTGAACGCATGGACGCCTGCAACTCTGCGCAACTCTGCATGCTTTGCACACTGCCATCGCGCTCGCATGTTGTGTTGATGTATGTTGCTGTCGCAACGCATGCCCACTCAAATTGCTCGACGCTCGGACAGCTTGAGTCCTCCTCAACGCTCAAACACAGCGCTCGATCAATCGATCGATCTGGATCAGTCCGCCTCGCTCGCATTCATTCGCAAGAGCGTCAACACGTCGTGCGCAATGCCGGTGGTGCCTCTGCTGGTGTCTCTACGACCCCTCTCACACGATCGACCATGCGTCCGCGCGGATGACCGCGTTGTTCACATCCCGCCAGCTCTCAGCGAGCTGTCCTCTCAATTCATCGGCATCCGAGCGATTGCGCACGAGCTCGCGTTGCATGACATACACACACACAATAACCTCGAGCATGAACACCACGACGGAGCCTCGATCTCGCCTCGACGCACAACGCAGCTTCGACCTTGATCTCGACCTCGATCTTGACCTCAACCTCGAATGAATGGCTTGGGCGCGAACGCCGCCTCGCTTGAAGTTTAGAAACGCGTGCCAGCGCTTGCGCGTCACGTTTTGAAGTTCCGTCTTGATACAAATTTCAAGTACAAGAGTCGAACTGCCGTTACTTTGACAGGTTAGCGCGTTGAGCAGCATTCGCGTGCGTAGCAATCCCAAGACGACAAGCTCGGTCATTCCGCAACTCGCCGCGCGCTGCTTGGGTCTCGCGTCGCCGCGTTCGTCCACCGTCGCTCGCTCGCTCGCCCATCTACGCTCGCTACGTCACCGCCACCACATCACCACGCAACATGGCGCAGTCGACGCTCAACGCAGAGCAGATGAACGCGCTCCGAGCGCAGGAGCTCGAGGAGTGGAAGGCGCAGGAGCACGCCGCGGACTTCATGGTGCCGCTCATTGGGCTGCTCTACCGCCAGCGCAACGTCATCTCGGTCATGTTTGGCAAGGGCCTCGTGCACAAGAACAGCATCGACATCATCCGGTGCCACAACTTTGTCTGCAAGTACGTCGGCAAGCGCATTCGCCCGGTCGACTCGGAGATCGTGCTCTCGGCGCTCACGCAGTACGCGCCGAACGCGCGCGACATGCGCATTGACGTCGGCCGGACGTTCCTCATGGTCGAAGACCAAGTGCGCGCCGTGCAGACGGAGACGTCAGACGCAGCGCGCGACGCCAAGATCCGCGCGATCGGCGAGTTCCTCAACACCAAGATGGCGCACATCACGCCGCCAGTATCGGTGAACGGCGCGCCAGTCGTGCCAATGAACACGCCGAGCGACGTTGTGCTCTACGGCTTTGGCCGCATCGGCCGCTTGCTCGCGCGGCTGCTCATTGAGAAGAGCGGTCCGGGCGTGAAGCTCATGCTCCGTGCGATCGTCGTGCGCAGCGGCACGAAAGAGGACTTGGCGAAGCGCGCGAGTCTCCTTCGCCGCGACTCGGTGCACGGTCCGTTCAGCGGCACGATCCAGTTCAACGAAGAGGCGAACGCGATCATTGCGAACGGGAACCTCATCCAGATCATCTACTCGAACGGCCCAGACAAGGTCGACTACACCAAGTACGGCATCAACAACGCCGTCGTGATCGACAACACTGGCATCTGGCGCGACAAGGACGCGCTGAGCCTCCACCTCAAGTCCCCCGGTGTCTCGAAAGTCATCTTGACAGCGCCAGCAAAGGGCAATGTCCCGACGATCGTCGCAGGCGTCAACACGCACCACATCACGGCAGACGAACGCATCTTCTCGGCTGCGTCGTGCACGACGAACGCGATTGCGCCGTCGCTCCTTGCGCTCGACCAGAAGTACGGCATCGTCGGCGGACACATTGAGACGGTCCACTCGTTCACGAACGACCAGAACTTGATCGACAACTACCACATGAAGGAGCGCCGCGGCCGCAGCGCTGTGCTCAACATGGTCATCACCGAGACCGGCGCCGCTGCAGCGGTGGTCAAGTGCTTGCCGTCGCTCAAGGACAAGCTCACGGCGAATGCGATCCGCGTGCCGACGCCGAACGTGTCGCTCGCGATCCTGAACGTCCACCTTGACCCAGCGCGCGCAAAGGACCTCACGGCGAAGGAGATCAACTCGTACATGTCCAAGATCTCGCTCAACTCGCCACTGCAGAACCAGATCGACTTTGTCGACTCGGCTGAGGTCGCGTCGTCGGACTTTGTCGGCAGCCGCGCCGCTGGTACCGTCGACGGCAAAGCGACGATCGTCAAGGACAACAAGGTCATCCTGTACGTCTGGTACGACAACGAGTTTGGCTACAGCTGCCAGGTCGTGCGTCTCGTGCAGGCGCTCGAGGGCATCAACCACCCGCGCTTCCCGGACCAGGAGCAGGTCGAAGCGATTGACGCTGGGCTCAAGCTCACGTGGAACCTCTAGGCGCATGCATCATGAAGAGCGAGAGAGAGAGAGCGCGACCATGTCCAATCCGCATCAGTCTGTTCGTCTCAATCGCTTTGCTACGTCCGCATAACGCAATGCTGATCCGTTACAATGTCGAGCGTAGTGGTTTGCTATGTCCGCACGCAGCACAGCAGAGCGGTTAGTGAGACCAACTTGGCGCATCGGGCGAAGAGGTGATCGATCGACAGAGCATGGCGACGCAGAGCTTGGATAGCGACCGCAAGCACGCCGCGGTGCGTCCAGTGGCGCTCCCTGTACAAGCGGAGAAAGAACGCGCGACGCCATCGACAGCGCGAACGCACGAGAAAGCAGCAGCCGTCGCTGTCGCCGCTGCCTCCAAGCGCTTGGACAGCAGAATCGAAGGTGCGATGCACGTGATGACCCTCTTGTGTCTGTAGCTGTTGTGCTGACAGGACGACGCTCGCTGTCCAGATCTGCTGCGAGCCAAGCGCGCTGATGCGATCCGAGACCTCGTGTCGATCACACCGCTCCAGCGCGAGTCGCTAAGTGCACCAGCTCCATCAACAGCGACACCAGCACCGGCTCCGGTCTTCAAGAGCGAAGCGCCTCCTCATCAGGTCGCCTCGCCGAGCATTTCGCCACGCAAAGTCTCGCTGCCATCACGAGCACTCGAGCATGCGATCAGCACAACCACGACCACGACAAGCAGCACTCGAACGAGCGGCGGAGTCAGCACCAGCAGTCGCCACGTCACATCAGCATCGACAACGCGACCAGCAAAGCACCAGCAACATCACCAGCAGCTCCAGTACAACAACAATCAGGCGCTCGACGAGCTCGAGCTCCATGACTGGCGCGTCTCGCCACGCAAGACACGCCGGCCAGAGCAGCTCAGTTACGTGACGACGCCATCAGCCAGTAGCAGGAGCAAACCCACGCGACGTCGTGCAGCGCTCGATGACTCGACGAGCGAACTGAGCGAGATCAAGCAGTCAGTGGAGCGATTGCGAGCGCAGCGCGCGCACGTCGAGCAGCTCCGCGAACACAACGAAGAGCTCGAGCTGCTTGCGAGCGAACAGGCGCGCGAAGTCGAGCAGCTCCGTGCAGAGCTCGCGTCGCTGCGTGGCGTTGAGCAAGAGAACGTCAGCTTGCTCCAGAGCTTTAAGCTCCTTGAGGAGCGGCTCCGGAGCCTCG
This sequence comes from Pythium guiyangense, assembly GCA_003730235.1. NCBI lineage: Eukaryota > Oomycota > Peronosporomycetes > Pythiales > Pythiaceae > Pythium > Pythium guiyangense. The sequence continues at coordinate 113,849 of QXDM01000017.1, read as the reverse complement.
AAGACGTCTGTCGCGCGACGCGTCACGAGCTCAAAGGCGCGAACGAGCGCGCTGCTGCAGCTGACGCTCAGCGCAGCCATGTCGAAGCAACGATGCGTGAGCTCGAGCGCGAGCACGAGCAGCGCGTCGCCGCGCTCAAGAGCAAGCAGACGACGCTCGTTGATCGAATACGACAGCTCGAGCGCGACCACGATGCGATCGTCGATGCACAGCAGCAGCTCGAGCAGCAGTGGCGCGCCAAGGTGCAGCAGGCGCGGCACGATGCAGTCGCGGATCATCACGAGACGCAGCGCGAGCTCGAGGCGTCTCGGAAAGAGACGAAGACACTGCGGGCGGAAGTCGCTGCGCTCGAGACGCAAGTGCAGTCGCTCTTAGCGACGACAGTGCGGCAGACGAGCATGATCGAGGACTGCGATCGCGTGCTCTCGGAGACCAAGACGCAGCAGAAGAGCGCGAAAGCGAGCTACCACGACCAACTCGCGCTCAATGGCCGACTGCATGAGCAGATCCAGCAGCTCGAAGCGCAACTGAGTACGCACGACGTCGAACGCGAGAGTGCGAGGGCGGACTTCGAGCGACAGGTGCGCGAGCTCGAGAGCAAGCTCCGCAAGCGCAAGGACCGCATCGAGATCCTCCAAGTCGCGATCCACGAGCGCGACAAGCGCCTCGAGACGCTCGAGCGCGAGACTGTGACGCGGAGCGAGAGTGTCGAGCATTTGGGAGAGGTACGAGCACGTGCAGTACGAGAAGAGGACGCGTCAGTGCGGTGCTCACTGTTGGCGTTTGCTCGTTTCGCAGCTCGCGGACGAGATGAAGCGCCGCGAGCGCGCGCTGCAGAGCGAGATTTCGGAGCTGCGAGTGGCGCTTGGGGTACGTTCTAGTGGCTGATGCTGATAGGAGACTGACTACGATGAGCTGACGGACAGGACCTGTGGACAACGCACGCACGGATGGACTAGGACGCGATGGACGAGAAGAAGATCCTGACGGACCAGTTGGTCTCGCTCCAAGGCGCGTGCGCAGCGTCGTGTTCGTATGGATGACATGGCACTGACGTCTCGCTCTTCGTTTGGCGCCTGTCGGACAGAGCAACTCGAGACGGAGCGACGGGATCGGTCGCGATGGGCCACTGCGCGTCTCAAGCTCCTCGCCGAGTTCTGCGACGAAGAGAGCAAACTGAGCTCAGCACTGCGCTCTGGCGCTGCTCGAGACGCTGTGCGATGGAGCCATCGCCACGATGCGATGATGGACGACGCGCACACAGTCGACGACAGCGCGTTCGACGACGAGGAGGGGGAGGATGGGGACGACGATCCGCGCCGCGCGTCGATTGTCTTTGGCTAGTCACACACACACACGAGCGTCAGTCTGTCATGCCCACTCTCGCTGCGTCTCGAGTCCATGGCGACGACGTACCGCTTGTCGCTCTTGCTGTTGATCGATCAGTCACGTCGCTCGCTCGCTCGATCGGATCACTTGTAGTTGGTGTATTGGTTCGTGCTCTCTCTTCTCTTCTCTAACCGTACATACTGGCAGCAGTCGCAGACGCGGGCTCTTCCAGCGCCTCCCTCACTCGTCGTCCTCCCACTGAAGAGAGAGAGAGACCCGCGCGCATAAGTATCACACACTCACTCACACTCACATTGACGGTAGACATGGACACACACACGCAGCACGCGGTCATGCGACCGACGCGAGCGGAGGAGAGCGGCATTGTACCTCGTCTACGTTCGACAGCGGCGCGTACGGCTGCTTCGCCGTCTGCAAGCGATGGCGCACGAGGTTCTTGAGCTCGACGACCTTCGTATCGTCCTCAAACTTGCGCGGCGCTTTGCTCGCGTAGATCTCCGGTGCGTGGTACCGCTTGAGCAGCAGCGACGAGATCACGACCGAGACGGACGAGAACGCCATGGCGAGGCCAGCGCACGCCGGCGGCATCGTCGAGTGCAGGAGCGGGAAGAAGATGCCAGCAGCGAGCGGGATGCCGACAAAGTTGTACGCGATCGAGAAGAAGAAGTTGAGCCGGATGCGGCCAAAGACGACGCGCGCGAGGTCGAGCGCAACGACGACGTCTGTGAGGTTGCTCTTGACGAGGATCATGTCGGCTTCAGCCTTTGCGATCTGCGTCCCAGCGCCAATCGCCATGCCAACGTCTGCTTGTGCGAGCGCCGGTGCGTCGTTGATGCCGTCGCCGACCATGCACACGACGCGCTGGGACTTGGTCACTGGCGAGATGCGCGACTGCAGCGCTTTGATCTGCGCCGCCTTCTCGCCTGGGAGTGCGATCGCTTTGACGTGGTCGATCCCCATCTTCCGTGCGATCGAGCTCGCGGTGCGGATGTTGTCGCCCGTGATGAGCCAGACGTCGAGACCCATGGCTTTGAGGTACGCGACGACTGCTTTCGACTCGGGACGTGGCGTGTCTGCGAGTGCGATCACACCCACGAGCTGCTCGTCCATGCACACGCACACGACGGTCTTGCCCTCCATCTCGAGCTCGTGCATGTGCTCGCGAATGCTGTCGCTGATCGCGATCCGCTTCTCTTCGCAGTACTCGGGGTTCCCCACGAGCACAGTCACGTCCGCAGCACTGCTGCTAGAGCTGCTCTCTTTCCACCGCGGCACGACACCTTCAATGCCGCGACCTGGCACGACGTGGATCTGCGACGGCTCGCGCAGCTGGAGCTTCTCTTGCTCAGTTGCAGTCAAGACGATCGCTTTCCCAAGCACGTGCTCGCTCACGCACTCGAGCGAGCCGCCGTAGTAGAGCACTTCGCGCGGCGTCACGCGGCGGTCCGAGATCACGACGTCCGTCACAGACGGATGGCCGACAGTGAGCGTCCCGGTCTTGTCAAACACGATCGTGTCGACGTGCTTGGCGACTTCGAGCGCGCGACCGCCTTTGATCAAGATGCCTTTCTTCGCGCCGACGCCGCAGCCGACCATCACAGCAGTCGGCGTCGCGAGACCGAGCGCACACGGACACGCGATCACGACGACCGAGATCGCAAAGAGGATCGAGATGAAGAGGTCGTTCGCGTGGCCCTCGGCCGGGTTCAGCCCCAAGTCGAGCTTCCACTGGCGCGGGATCGAGTCCGTTGCCAAGAGGATGTACCACGAGAGGAACGTCGTGAGCGAGACTGCGAGCACAAACGGCGCAAAGACCGACGCGAGGCGATCGGCGTACGCTTGGATCGGCGCTTTGTGGAGCTGCGCGTCTTCAATGAGCGAGCAGATCTGCGAGAGCGCGCTGCTCTCGCCGCCAAAGCAGCTCGACTCGATCACGAGCGTCCCTTGCTGGTTGATCGTCGACCCAAAGACGTAGTCGCCGATAGTCTTCGCCACTGGCATGCTCTCGCCCGTGAGCATCGACTCGTCGCAAGCGCTCGTGCCACTCTTGACAATGCCGTCGGTTGGGATGTTGGCACCCGGTGCGATCCGGAGCAAGTCGCCGCGCTGCACGAGCTCGATCGGGATCTCGCGGTCGCTCTCGCCACTCACGATCAAGACTGCAGTCTTCGGTTGGAGCTTTGCGAGCTCCGAGAGCGCGTCGGCAGTCTTGCCCTTTGCCATCGACTCCATGTACTTGCCGAGCGTCACGAACGTCAAGAGCATCGTCGACGACTCAAAGAAGTGGTGGCCGTGGTAGTGCTCGCTCAAGCCCGCGCCGACGAACGAGACGAAGCTGTAGAGGTACGACGCTGTCGTACCGACGATGATGAGGAAGTCCATGCCCATCATGCCGTGCTGCAGACCTTTGAACGCCGCGATGTAGTACCGCTTGCCGATCCAGAACTGCACGGGCGTAGCGAGGAGGAACATGAGCAGGAGCTTGAGCGTGATGGCGTTGAAGATGCGCGTCATGAGGACGTGGTGCACTGCTGGGATGTACCCGAGCACCATGTGAATGAGCATCGCAGGGAGCGAGAAGAGCAGCGCCGAGAGCAAGAGCGCGCGCCACTTGTGCACTTCCGACTTGCTCAAAGCGTCCTGGTCCGCGCTGCTCGAGTCGATCTCGACGCTGTAGCCGAGCGCAGCGATGCACTCCATGACGCTGCGCGGTCCGCTCGCCGACATCTGCTGGATGTGCACGTGCGCTTTGTGCAGCGGCACGTTCACGCTCGCGCGCGCTACACCTGGGAGCTTGCACACTGCGGCTTCGATCGCGCGGCCGCTCGCGTCGTCGCTCACACCTGTGACTGTGAACTTGAGCTCGATTGTGTCGCCTTCGCCCGACTCGACGGTGTGCGAGTGCGTCGCTTTGTAGCCCGCGTCTTCGATGCACTGTGCGAGCTCGCGCTTCTCGTCCTGGATCACGTCGCGGTCAAACACGATCTCGGCCTTCTGGCTGATCAGACCCACGCGGCAGTCGAGCACGCCAGGCTTCTTGTGCAGCAAGTCTTCGATCGCCTTCACGCACGCAGCGCAGCTCATGCCTTCGACGCGAAAGTACACGCGCGGGTTTGGCGAGTCCGTCAAGTCGAGCGCAACGTCGTTAGCGGTCGCTTGCGCTGCTGCTGCAGCGTCGCCCTTGGCTTTTGCAATGAGTTTCATCGCTTGCACTGCATCGTACGCGCTCGCGACAAAGCCGACGCACTCGACCATGTCGATCAAGTCCTCCAAGCTCGCGCTGCATTCGTGCGTGAGCGTGACAGTCGCGAGGCGCTTCTCAAAGCTCACGACAGCGCTCAGCACGCCGTCGACGCTCCGCAGCGCATTCTCGACAGTCGTGCCGCAGTTCTTCTGGCACATCATACCGTCGACGAGCAGCTCAAGCACGAGCGGGTCTGCTACTGCCGCTGCGTGTTTGCCGTTTACAACCGCTGCACCAAAGCCGACACTCTCGACTGCGTCGATCAAGTCGTCGGCTGTGAGCTGAGCATCACGCAATGCAACAACGCGCGCACTGTGGGTGTCAAAGTTCACGACTGCGGTCACAACGCCGGCGACACTGCGCAGTGCGTTCTGGACCGTCGTGCCGCAGTTCTTCATGCACATCATGCCTTCGATCGCGAGCTCGAACGCGACGCCGTCATCGACGTGCTGCGGCGAGTGCGGCTGCTGCTCGAGCGCATCGTAGGTCGCAGCCGTCATCCCTTCTCGTGCGCGAGAGCGTGCGTGTGTGTGAGATCGAGCGAGAGCGTGCCTGCGAGTGCGCGATCAAGCAAGAGCGTTCGCTGGAGTGCTTGATCGAACGATTGATCGTTCGACTTGGAGACGGCGGCTCCTGCCCACAAGTGCGCCAGTTGCAAAGTGTCCAGCATAACACCAAACGTGCTTTGAATATATCTCGGATGTTGTATTGTGATATAAATACCAGTATATTATCGTTCGCGATTAACAGATGCGATTGGATCAATTTCGCGAAAAGCCGACTCTTCGCGTTCGCAATTTGCAGGATGCTGTGCATGTTTTGATCTGGGTATAGTCCAGTCTGGACTGTGATTTGTAATCGAGAAAGCCAGCCATGTTGTTGACGTTTTGGTGGAATCGACCCAAGATCAGCACACCGCTGTCGCTACTTCGTGCCTCTTCCTCTGTGTATGTGCACACGCACGGTGTTGCTGCTCAAAAGAGTGTTGCGTACGAGCTGTCTCGCTGACACATCGAACCAACACACTGCACATGAGTGCTCGCGCGTCTTGCATACCAATGACAGCTAAGCGCAGAGGACAATGACACATACGTTCATTGTGGTGGTGGTGGTCGTCGTCGTCTCTTGCTCGACATGTCGCCAGACGAGCGCGTGCCAAGCAGACTGTGATTGGCGGTGACACGCACGCACTCCCGTCTCAGCGGCAACATTCCTCTATCGAGATGACACTACACTTGCCAACGAGCTCAGGTCCATTCACGCTTGCTCTCTGTCCGCAGATACCGCTCACATAGCGGTTAGCTTGGTTGCGTGGTTGGCGTGGTTGTCTTGCGGAGAGCGCAGCGGAGCGAGCTCTTTCGCTTCCTGGCAGCATCAGTTCGTCGGTCGCGCTATCAAGTTGCAGACCCTTGACTACTTGTGCATACTAGTACGTGTGAGCAGCCCGAGTCTCGCGGTGGATCACTTGGCACAAACCTCCGCGGACCTGACCGCTAAATGCACAGACTTCATGTTGTTGGTCAAGAGTACAAGGAAAACGTTGACAACGATTTGTCTCGTCATGCCAGGTCGTCATCGCCGACGAGAGCGTGCAACTTAGCTGGACACACCCGCAAGACCACGCAATTGCTACCAGGAGCTGCTTGGCAGCACTCGCACTCGCTGTACAGATAACGACAGCGCGCGATGTCCGGCATCGCGCAAGGCCCACTTTTGGAAAACGTACAATATGCAGGGAAGGATAAACTCAAATTTCTAGTTTCAGACTACTAAAACAAAGATTGGACATTTTCTGTAAATGATTTTAACTACGAAAATGGATGAATGTAAACTGGCAAATAGTCACATTTGGTGAAAATGGCGATTTCTAAAATATACTAAAACCGGGCATTGGGCGATGTCGATGTCGTTCATCACACAATCGCGGCGAACTCGTCAACTATCAAAGTTGCAGTTGTGTGCCTGGGCATTGCGAGCTGTCGTTATCTGTTGCGCTTTGACTTGCATGCGCTCGAACTATTTTTGCCTTTTGCTGACAGAAAATAAAGATGTGAATGGGTTTAAAGTCAAGTATTTACCAAATTCAGGAAAACTGATTTGTTTAACACACCATTCCCCACGCCTCGGCTAAGTACGATTAAAAAGTTCACATGCCGTACATACAACATGAAAATTTAGAATCTATACTATGTTTTCGAATTGCCTGCCATAAGTACGACGCCTGTGCTTGGAAAACGTGACACAACATTTCTTTCGTCTGTCAACATGTTACGGCATGCGCGACTCGAGAAATTGTATATATGTAGTATAGACAGGTATTTCCGGCTGCACGTTGTATGTACGGCATCTCGTGAATGGCCCTTTTATCGAGAGTGCAACTTTTCGACGCCACAAGCACGAAAACAGTGACAAAGACCAGCCTCAACACACACAAATGCACTGAAACAAGACAGAAAGCACGTTGCACGATGTGTGCAATCAAATGTATTGAGCAAAACTGGTGTCAAAGCACGCACACACACGACGATGACTGCTCAGAGCTCCTCCTCTTCTTCTTCTTGCTCACACTGTGACTCGTAGTCCTCAAAAGCACTTGGAGCAGAACTGTGAACTTGCTCGCTCGCGTCGCTCTCCGCGCCACTGCCATTGTCGTTGTCGCTGTTGCGCGCGTCGCCGTTCACACTCTCGTCGCGGTCTTGCGTAGTACTGCTTGTGCGTTTGCGCTTGCCGAGCGCGCGACCAGGCTTGCGCATTTGCATGCCTCTGCCGACAAGCGGCTTCGGTTACGACTTGCCGTTCTCCCACAGACCATTCCAGATCTGATGGCACGTCATAGTGTTGTCATTGCCGCGTGCTCGAGCACGATTGCACAGGTACACACTGCATGTAGAGCGCGCGCGTAGTTAGTAGACTTGGCACGCACGTACGCGATCATGAACACGATAGAGCAAGACGCACCGCGCTGTGCCGTGACTGCATGAAGAGCAGTAGTACTTGGTCCCTTGGCGCGCCTTCGTGTTTGTCTTCAGTAGTGAACACACTTTGCACTGGCGTGGATGGCGGCGGCGCGTGTCGCCGATCATTTGGTAGTCCGGGCATTCGGCAAGGTTGTGCTCGGGAGACGTCCTGAAGAGCTCGCACGTGACTGCATCTTGTGGCGCCACTTGCGATGATGGGGCAAAGTTGGACGCACGCAGCGACAAGAGCTGAGCATGCAGGCGGTCCAGGAACTTGGCGTGATCCATTGCCTTGTCGCCTGCTGCGCGCTTCGACTCTCGGTGCACGACAAACGCATTGACGATTGACATATCCACCAAACCGAGAAAGAGCCCGCGGTAGTACTTCTTCAGGATCATCGACTGCTGCAGCGAGTACCGCTGTAAGCGCAACTGATCATGCACGTCCACAGGTAGTCGCGCATGACCGACGGGCACGCAACAGTCAATCTCTGGCCGCCAGGGTGTATTCGCTCTGTTTGCATGTCGTACATACAACAAGTCATGTTAGCAACATGTTGACACATACAACATGCGCGACTTCGACGTTTGCAGCACTCACCGCACGACTCCATCTCGCGACTGCCACCAGTGGCAAGAAGCTGGACTGGGCGGTTGTCCCACCAGACAAAAGCCGTCATGCTTGGGCAGCACTTGACGACTGCAAAGCGCGTGGTACCTCGCGCGATCGCGTCATGTCGTGGCCGGTTCTTCTCGACTACAGCTGCCACGTAGCCCTAGCGATTTGTCATGATCGTGCCGATACTGTAGACACGTCTGTGCAGAAGCTGCAAAGCAAGCTGCACAGACGTGTAGAAGCGATCTGTCACGACAGCGTGATGAACGCCATGCGCTGGAGGCGGGAGTACGGCTTCAAGGTTGCGCAGTACTGCAGCAGGACCGGTGTTGGGATCGCTTGACGCCTTCTCCGCGTGCTGGGTCTTGCCACAGTAGACTTCCAAGCTGACATGTTGGTAAAACAACATGTTGTTCACGGCACATATTGTCAGATACAACATGTCGGACTTAGCCAAAAAAATATGGCGCTCCACGATCTCCGAGGAGACAGTGGAGCGTCTATGCAAACATGCACATACACACGCATGCACACAAGCACATACGTACCGAAGGCAGTAGGCGGTCGACGCGCAGCACGTCATAAAGACCTTGGTGCCCCACTTGTGGGGCTTGTCCTTGAGATACTGCCGAGTCGGGTTGTATCGGCTGCGGCTTGGCAGTACTGCCTCGTCGAACGCCAGCACCGACGCGTTCTCGTATCCGGCCTTGAAAGTACGCTGCATGACGTCGACCACGCTTGTGACCTTCCAAGCACGATCGAACTCGGCGCTTGGGTCCGCGTTGTTCGTGAAGTGGAGATTCATGATGATGTGCTCGAACCGACGTCTCGGCATGTAGCGGCCGAATGTCCCAGCTGGAACCACTCCGGATGCTGTCAACGACCAGTGGTCGGTGAGGCGGCACGTTCACGGCGCGAGCATGCGAGCCACGAGTAACCCGATGCAAGTCAGGATCTCATGCGGCTCGACGTCCTTGGCGTGTTCCTGCTGGTCCATGATGTCTGCTCGCGTGCGCTCGTCGTCGTCGTTCTTGTCGGCGTAGATCGCATCCACTCGCTTAGAGAGGTGCTGGACGTGGTATCGGTTCGTCTCTCTGGCGATCTTTCGCCACAGCGACTGTGGCAAGAAGTACAGGAAAAGATCAAGCGGTGAGTCGGCGAGGGACGAAACGGCGTGCGTCGGTCGTGCGCCATCTCGATGCAGCTCTGGGTAGCTCTTGTCTGCTGGAAACTCGTCTGGGTCTGTAAGAACACATGTTGTAACATACAACATGATCAGTGTCCACATGTTGTACATACAACAAGTCGCAGTAGTAGTGTTCGTACCGGTCTCCCAGCCGTCGTTGTGCATTGCTCATCTTCTCGACGTCTTTTGCCAGGGTCTCGTACTCGTGTCGCCGTAGTGGCGTCCAGTCGGCGACGTCCAACGTCGTGCTCGCCGTTGCATCGTCCTCGATCATAGCAGAGTCGTCGTCGTCTTCTGCACTGTTGTGCTCTTCGACGATTGGCTCATCAAGCCACGGTTCTCCATCATCGTCGTCGTCAGACGCGAGCGTCTCAAACTCGTCGGCGGTCAAACCCGCCGAGCTCGACACGTTGATGTCAGGTGCGTAGTCGTCTCCAGGTGTGGGTGGTGGTGCGGTAGTTGTTGCTCGGGTTCGACTCGGTGGTGTTGCGACACCAGCAGCACCGCGCCGACGCTCGTTCGCGCGATCGATCCCTGCGCGTCGTTCGATCTCGCCGCGTGCTTCAGCAGCGACTGTTGCTTCACGTTGCGCTGCATGCGCCGCCGCACGCGCTGCCGCAGCCGCGGCAGCAGCCGCTTCTTTTGCTACTGTTCGACATCGCTTTTGGTCGCGCTGGTGCCTTGCGCTTGTCAGTCGCCTTCATTTTCGCTGTAGGAGTCGCCGCTACTGGTAACGCTGCTGGCTGCTCTGGCGTTGCGCTTGCGTTGTGCGCATTCGTCGCAGTCGACAGCTCATCGGTCGCTCTCGCATCGACGCGAGCTGCTGCGGTCGCTCGAGTCATGCTTGGGTTGGATGCTTGCGCCGATCGGATCGCTTTGCCGCGCGCGATCATGTACGCGGCGTCTTTGCCCATTGGTTTCGGGCGTGATGGCAGCGGCACAATCGACTGCACGACACGAGCGCGTTCTCTTTCTGCAGCCTTACTGCTTCTCGTCATTCGCTGCGACATAGTGCTGATAGCTGCAACCGACACACACACACATGCCCCCGTTAGAATCCGCAAGACACGCGTCAACAGCTGCTCGATCGCGCACACGCACGAATTTGAGTGATCTCGACCTGGTAGGTTCTCGAATGACTGGCCGTTGGCTGGCGGCCTCTTGATTTCGCGCCTCTTTTCAAATTGGCAAACACACGCATCGCTTGATTGCTTTTGGCGTGCCACGCTGTCTGTTTCTGCACAAAACGCCACATAACCCTGTGCATTTGAGCAAAAAACTTGATGTGCTCGTTTTCTTGGAAATCGTCGTTTATCTTGAAATTTGTATGCAAACGCGTTTTCCGAGCCACTGCTATTTGAACATGTTGTAGGTACAACATGTGAAAATTTCCAGCATGTTGGCAGGTACAACATATGGGGAATGGTGGGTCAACACACCATTCCCCGGACGATTTGTTTAGCATTTCCTTTTCGCCACATGTGCATCCTGTCAACAAGCGGAGCATAAGAAAAATTGTTTATGCCTGCCTTAAGTTCTACGAATGCTGTTTGAAGCTTGTTTTGTATCGAAATTCCATATCGTCAACATGCGAGATGTACATGAGAGCGTGAACACCATGTTTCAACAACATGTCGACCGTGTCGGCGTGCGGCAGTGGCTCTTTTATCGAGAATACCACTGTGGCAAGAAAAAGTGAACAGAAAACAGTCAAAGAAGTCAGTCATGTGGTGAAAGACAAGACGTTTCGTAGTGCTCGTGCCTGGTCGCTCGCTCGACGCCCTAGTGCGAATTAGTTCGCTAACCAGTAATCAGTTATGTAGTGAGAGCTAGAGCGCCGATGGAGCGCTTTGATAGACGGCAGCAGGCATCTGAGACAGCATATGGATCGTAGTGGCACTCATGCATTGTAAGTGCGCTTGGGTAGCTTACGTTGGTGTGCGTGAGTGCGTGTGTCGGAGGTTGTGCCCAATGAGCAGTCTTGATCAATATTTCAAGTAGTTTGAAGTACTCATAATTGGACGAAATATTTTGACATACAAAACTGGTGCAAATATTTGGGTGAACTGCAACTCATCGAGAACCTGCAGCCGGACGGGACCGTCGATGTCCGCCTTAAGCATCGCAAACGAGGCGGGCCTCAGTCGAAGCGTTTTCCAAGCCGCGGAGAACGCGTCGAACCATCGCGTGAGTCGAGATGCTCCCACTGCGGGTCGATTGGCCACAACAAGCAAACATGTAGAATGTGGGCTAATGCAAAGCCATGAATAACACGCAATTCATTGTTCACGATCCATTTTTCAAATAGCACAAAATGAATATATTTTGTTCGCAATATGAAGATTGGTGTGAGCACACCACTTTGTTATTTATATCGCAACTCGCGCACACACGACGCGATGTCTATTTACTGCAGCATATACCACAACGATCAGTGTGGAAAAGTCGCAGGGGACAATGGTGGTAGTGATTATTGATACATTATTGCTAGGGAAGTCATCGTACGTGTACGCAATGTTGTTTTACATGTCGTTACGATGCTCATGCTCTTACGATTGCTGTTACTTTAGCATGACATACTCTTACGATTGCTGTTAGTACAACATGATAGATATGGTTCCGTTATTGTGCGTAACGTTCAATGCGGCGCGTGATCACCGCGACTATGCGGACGAGTGATTCGAGTTTATGGCACGCACAAGTACGTGGACAATTGACTAAGGTACTTCAAAGAGATTCCCCGGACAATTACAGTGTTCTAGCACTGCGTCTGAGGAATCCTTGTTACGTAGACTTATGAGGAATCCTTGTTACGTAGACTTATGAGGAAGCCGTGTTACGTAGACGTATGTGTTCCCATCTCGAAGGGACTTATTGCTCCGTGCGTTGTGCTACATTGGAGTCTTGCTCGTATCGACGACGGTATGGTTGTTCTCTCCTGTCTTGGGTCCAACCATGAGCTCAATTCTTTTTCAATAGGTCGGAATGACTGTGTATGGGGCAAGCACACTCGCCTTCATCTTTCTGATGCTGTGGTCTCTATAATATACACGAAGGAGTATCGTCAAGCCGTCACCGAGTGCAACTTGTACAATACCCTGCAGAGGTTGACCTTTGTTTTGATAAGCATTGGTCAGCTCCAGCGAATGACCAGATCAGACCTAGGATCCGGACCCGACCCGGAGATGTAGCCCTCAATCCGGACTCGAAGCTCAGGTCATGTTTTGTGGCCGGTGTGCTTGTGGATTCAGATCAGCGTAGGACATCTAGTCTGAAAAGCCTTCAAGACGTCGTACCCAAGATAACCACGACGACCTGTAAACACCAATTCACACATTGAGACAATATAGAACCCTTTATATTTCTTTCGCTCAAACCGCCTCCCTGTTCTGACCAATGTAAGCCAGACTCGGAGACATTTCGCTCTTGCCTATCTGGATTTCCATGTGTGCACAGTTGTGTGAAAGTGTGATTACGTAGTGAAGTGCATCTGAGTGATCGGATGACAGAGGACCTGACCAGACCAGACAACCGGTCTATTACACGTTGCCCGGTCGCCCTTCTAAAGACTGGCAATTCATATGTAGTGCGAGTGTAAGAGTGGGAATACAGTGTGGACGGATCAAAGGGCATGACTCTGGATCCAGTGTTTCCTCTATGTCCCTTGCGATTTCTTGCTGTTTGTAATATAGGGCCTGCTGTCCAAACAAAAGACCGGCTTGGGGTGTGTTCATTGGTCTTGGTTTCGGATACTCGGCCGCAGTCTCGGCTTTTCGGTTATGGATGTGCACTATATACTAGGTGCTCGTCATGACTGCGAACCTTTAAGGTCTCGCCAGACGGGATACATATTGTACTATTCACGCACTTGTCTTCGATCCAGCCTGTTGGTGGTTGATCGTATCGGTAGACACCGTTAGAATATCAGCCAATATGCGATATCGAGCTGTGAGAGACAACCACGTTATAGTTGACTTGCTTTAGTATTACATACTTAGATATAGTGACTTGCACCAAAGGGTGAAGCCCACACAATCAACTAAATGAACACTTGCGATTTAGACCAACTGAACTGTTACATGTTGTGTGCAAGAGTTCAATATCGCAATACCACAGCTGACCTGTGACTGAAGACGCCTATTGATTTGTCAAATGAACTGTAGACTATGAGGGCAGCGAGGGGGCGTCAGCCGATCATCTATCGCATTGCTGGCGAAATAGGCAACAGTGTTTGAGCGCGTTTCTTGATGCCATAGCGGCAAATAATTGCTCATTACCTATGGAAGTCTTCAAGGAATTGCCTGCCGTGATCGGAAATCCGACCCATCACACTCAAACGCTTGTTCGTTGCGTCAAGTGGGTTAGGTAATATGAGACCAATTCATACAAAGAGAACTTTGACAATTCGCTTGAGGTCTTTGAGCTCCATGGAAGAATCATGCTTCTTGTCCAAACATGCACATATACCCCTACTGCTCATTTCTTATCAAACGCTGTGTTTGCGTTGTTGACTGATGTTGTACATGCTATTAGTTGGTTAACGCGGACTTTTTTGACACCAAGTCGTCCTGTAGCAAGGACGTCGCAAACTAACAGGTGAGTTGTGTTAGATTCTGCACCTCGGAATACGCTGTCCACACTGTTATTACTGTTGACTTGCTCACATACGGAACCGTTGAAGCCTTGAGGTTTTTGAGTTAATGTCAGTATACATTGCGGTATACACGTTGTACTTTATGCAGCCAAAAATACTACACGGTATACTCAAATATTGTATACACCCTATAGTATTCATTATAAAGTGCACGACAAAAGTCTTGGAAATTTTTTGTTTCATTTCAAATATTTTTGATTTTCATCGGACAGAGCTGCAATGAAGCTGGATTAATAGCGCAATTAAATACGGTTCGAATGCTATATGTCGATCATCGAAATACACAGTGTAGCCAGCACAATGGCAGAAAATGTCATTTTCGAAATATTTCAACGATGCGAGAATAAATGGAGAGGCGTGGTAAGATTGGTATCAAAATTGTAATTGTGGTCAAACGAGCTCGAAAACACGTAATTTAGATAGAACACATTGCGTACACCAAGCGAACAAATTTCCAGTGCCTCCGAAGCTGTTTTGCGATGACGGCGTGGCAAGAGATGACGGCGAGCGACGTCGCAACTATCCTCGACCTTCGAGGCCAAGGCGAGAGGCTGCAGGCGATTGCAACGCGTGTGCAGCGCAGCGTATCGACTGTGTCACGCGTCATCAACGGCGAGAGAGCCTCGAAGACCAAACAGCGCACGGGAAGGCCTCAAAAAGTGTCTGAGCGTGAGGGCCGGCGGCTGGTGCGCGCGGTCACGACGCGAAATGAGAGCGCCTCTCAAGCCCGAGCGAGTGTCGGTGTTGACGCATCGGTGCGCACCGTGCAGCGCGTCCTCCATGCACACCCTGACGTGTCTTGGAAGAAGAAGAAGCGGACGACGGTGATGACCAAGATGCACCAAAAAGGACGAGTCGCATGGGCGAGCGAGAGAGCAGCTTGGGGCGCGAGTGAGTGGTCGCGTGTCGTGTTTAGCGACGAGAAGAAGTGGAACATGGATGGGCCGGATGGCTTGCAGTTTTACTGGCATCGCGCGGGGCAGCCAGAGCGATGCGCCGTGAAGCGTCACAGCGGTGGAGGATCGGTCATGGTCTGGGGCGCATTCTCTGCAGCCGGCAAGTCGGAGCTCAAGTTCATTGAGGGCAGCCAAGACGCGCAACGCTACACAGAGACGCTTGCCACGCACTTGCTGCCGTTCTTACGCGCACACCACGAAGAAGGGCACGTGTTTCAGCATGACAACGCGCCGTGTCATCGCGCTCGACTTACTCAAGCATGGCTGCAGACGAGCAACGTGACGACGATGAGCTGGCCAGCGATGTCCCCGGATCTCAATCCGATCGAGCACCTCTGGGGCATCCTGGCGAGAACCGTGTACGCGCACGGTCGCCAGTTCTCATCGCAGCAAGAGCTCAAGTCCGCCATCACCCAAGCGTGGCGCGATCTCGACCACTCAGTCATTGCCAACTTGGTTGCATCGATGCCCAAGCGCTGTGCAGCTGTCCTCGAGCGCAAGGGAGCGTTTATTACTAGTTCGTAAGCTTCAAACGCAGCGTCCTCACGTTCAATACCAATCTTACCACGCCTCTCCATTTATTCTCGCATCGTTGAAATATTTCGAAAATGACATTTTCTGCCATTGTGCTGGCTACACTGTGTATTTCGATGATCGACATATAGCATTCGAACCGTATTTAATTGCGCTATTAATCCAGCTTCATTGCAGCTCTGTCCGATGAAAATCAAAAATATTTGAAATGAAACAAAAAATTTCCAAGACTTTTGTCGTGCACTTTAGGTAACACATGTTTTTTACGGTAATAATTCATGTTATATTTCCCAACATGGCCCCATCTGCCAAACTTGTTGTTTTTTGGCCCCATCTGGCTATTCCCTTCACATCGTGGTTAACTTGGTTGCGTGGTTAGCTTGGTTGTGTTGCAGAGAGCCCTGTAGAGCAAGCTGTTCTGCTTCCGAGCCGCATTAGTTCGTCCGTCGCGCTATCAAGTTGCAGGCCCTTGAATATTACTAGTACTAGTACATACTAGTACGTGTGAGCGAGCCCGAGTGAGTCTCGCGTTGGATCACTTGGCACAAACCTCCGCGGACCTGACAGGATAAAATGAAACGTAAATGCATAGATTTAAGTGTTCACACAAACTTGCATAGATGTTGTTGGTCAAGAGAAAATGGAAATCGTTGACAACGATTGTCTCTTTATGCCAGGTCGTCATCGCCGACGAGAGCGCGCAACTTGGCTGGATCCGCAAGACTAGAGCGCTGCAGAGCAAGCTGGTTCGCTTACTGGCAGCATCCGTCCGTCAGTCACGCTATCTAGTTGCAGATCCTTGACTACTTGATCATTCTACGCCGTTTTTGCCCAACTGTTGCAGTGTATAAATCATTTTCTATAGGTTCAGCTCAATGGTTGGATTCTGGCAAAATCAAGCGATTTGTACTCAAACCAACCACACACACACATGAACACAGGGTAATAGCCAGAATGTGAGTAGTTTACGTGAACTTTGCCAAAAGGTGAAAGTGTCGACAAAAAGTGAGTGCGCACTTTACCCATTCGAACTTAATAATCGAACTTCAGTGAAAAAACGCCATGGAACACGTTCCAACCTGGTGCGCAATAAACGCAAACGAACGCACACAGCTCAATCACCCGACACATGATGCTACTTACGATTGGGATGGAATTCGCGAGCGGCAAAGACTTCATGGCGTCTGTTCAAGTCTACGCTTTGAAAGAGAACAAGCACGTGCGAGTGAAGACAAGAGGGAGAAATAACAGGACCATCGATTGCTCAGGACCTTGCTGCCCCTTTGCCGTGACGGCGTACAAGCGATCAGCAAGCGTGAACGCGCATCAGCCGTTTTACGTGTCGTCTGTGCACCTCGAGCACGTCGATTGCACGTCGACTGCGAAGCCAACGACACGACAGATCGCGAAACTTGCGAGCGTCGTTAGCGCGGTGCAGGCCGACAGAAGAGTTTCGGCATCGTTCGTACAGAGTCAAGCGCAGGCACTCCATGCCATTGACCTCAACGACCGCCAACGAACCGTCTACAGAGCCAAGCAGTACGTGCGTGAAGAACTCGACGCTGCAGATAACGACTCGTACAAGTGGCTTCCCGGATTGCTGAAAGTCTTCGTGGAGCTCAACCCAGGAAGCATCACAAAGCAAAGTAGTGGACGGTCGCTTCCGCTGCTGTGTGATCGTCTTTTGTGCAGCGTCAAGCGTGTGGACAGGGATGCAGCGCATTCTCGGCATCGACGGGGCTCATTGCAAAAACAAGCTGTGCGATGGTGTCCAGTTGGTGTTAGTCGGTCGCGACGGCAACATGAACAACGTTCGAGTTGCATGCGCTTTGGTGCCGAGCGATAGTGATGACCATTGCTCATGGTTCCTTCGGGCGTGTGCTGAAGCTGGAGTTCCTTTGACAGTTCCTGTCATGTCGGATCGCGGTTCCGGCATCGTTGCAGCTGCTCGCCAATTGGAGATCGAACTGAAGCACTGCACGCAGCACATCATCCGCAACAAGTAGGCCTTCGCTTCGCACGAGTGGTTTAGGAATCTCATGATGCTGCCACGGTCCTTCGAGTCGATGTACGCCGTTGGTCCGGAGGTTTCTTCTCTTGAAGCGCCAGAACGTAGTCGCTTGAAAGCGCCTTCTCGCCGCAGTCGTCGTGAGTGGTGAGTACTCCACAGTTTCTCACCAATACACGCGCCCTTACCGATGAACTCGGTGGCGAACACACCAAGACCGGTGTGCGTGAGTCGGAGCTGGAGGCCTGGAGCGTCGCGGAGCCGATTGCCGCACGTTTCACCGACGTTGCAGTTGCTGTTGGTACAGTAGCGGTCGGTTGGTGTGTAGAGACAGGATGTTGGCGAGCAGACGTCCTCGCAGACACACCAGTCGGTCGACCCATTGTGTCGGTACCTGATTCCGTTTCAGTTGTGCTGATCCGTACCACCTTAGCTGGCCATGGCCCTTCATCGGTAGGCGGGTAAATCTGCACACAGTCGCTATCGCTGTCGCTGTTGTCGTTTTCGACACTGTTGTTGACATTAAATTCGACGACGTCGGTGTCGATGATGTTGCTGGTGTCGACAAAGTCGACTGAGCTGCTGGTCCGTGGTGCCGACGTGGTCTCGTCGCCGTTGTCACTGCAGTCGCTCTCTTGAGTGAGATCGATCACTTGCGGGACGAGTGCTTGGCGCACAACACTCAGTGGTTCGACCTTCGGGATGATGTAGTGGAGATACGTTCTCTTACTGTCGCGGACCGCGACACGCGATCTCGCATACCGCTTCTTGCGTGAGCGACGGAGGTGCCAGGAGGATGTTGTTGCCCAGGCCATTTTGTCTTTACGAGAGCGCTGTGCGTATGTTTGCACGTCGCTCATGTCGTGCTGTGTAGTTAATGCTCTGTTGTATACTGATTGCTTTGATCAAAGAGCACACTCACTTTTTGTCGACACTTCATCTTTTGGCGAAGTATACGTAAACTACTCACATTCTGGCAATTACCCCATGAACACATGAACGAGTGAGTGAAATATGATACACTCGCAAGCGCGACTGTGACTGTTGTTTCGGACACTCGACGCGTTACCTGACGCATCGCGTCGTCCAATCGTATCGCAGATCCATCCCACATCATGACACAAGCAGTACGTCAGCTCGATTAAACATCGAACGTGCGATGCGCTCGCAAACACAACACAACACAACACAGTGTAAACAGACAGAGCATCACACAAAAAGTGCGCACTCGCAACGAACGTAATGTCGCAGCGATACAACCGATCTTCACGCTTCGTGTGCACATACACATACACAAACACGCACGCATACACACTTTGCTTACGTCTATACATATAGTCTTTGCTCGCGACACGCAAGTACTGTTTGAATATACGCACATAGGAACTGAGCAGGTAGAAGTGAGGGCGGGCGGGAGTGCGAGTGTGTGAGTGTGTGAGTGTGTGAGTGTGTGAGTGTGTGAGAGTGTGTGTGTGTGTAGAAGAGAGAGAGAGGGACAAAAGAGGACGACAAACACACAACCAGGAGAGTTGTAGCATTACAAACCTGACGCAACGCAACAGTCCGCAGTCGGCAATTGTCCACTTGACAAGTGCAAATGCCGGTCTTCTGGTCCGCGACTGGCTGCTGGTGTTGCTTGCTGGATTGGTACAAGCACTCATGTGCCGTTGTCGTATAGCAGATGATGTTCGTTCTTTGACCGTTGACATATACGAACTACTCTCTTGTTTGCTTGTTTGCTTGTTTGCTTGTTTGCTTGTTTGCTTGTTTGCTTGTTTGCTTGTATGTTGCGTTGGGGCGTGTGTGTGGAAGTGTGAATGTGAGTGCGCGATGTAGAGCAGATGTGTGTGTATGCAGTAGAGTAGGAGCGCGCTGACGGATGTTGGCGAGGCGAGAGTGTTTGAGTTTGGTGTTCGTATACGTGTGCGTGGATGTGGATGTGTGTGTGTGTGTGGATGTGTGTTGTTATGCATATGCAGAGTGTGGTGTTTGTGTGCGATGTGTTGCAAAAAGGTATGTTTTGCTCCCTGCCAGGATCGAACTGGCGACCTTCAGATTATGAGACTGACGCTCTACCAACTGAGCCAAAGGAGCTCGCAAACTCACAAAACACACACTACATCACAAACACCACACACACACACACTCCCCACATACCTCACACAACAACTCACCACAACAAACAACAACAAACGACAAACAACACAACACAATATCTACAACCACACAAACAAACCTCTATTCAAAAGAACCACACACATGAACACATGAACGAGTGAGTGAAATATGATACACTCGCAAGCGCGACTGTGACTGTTGTTTCGGACACTCGACGCGTTACCTGACGCATCGCGTCGTCCAATCGTATCGCAGATCCATCCCACATCATGACACAAGCAGTACGTCAGCTCGATTAAACATCGAACGTGCGATGCGCTCGCAAACACAACACAACACAACACAGTGTAAACAGACAGAGCATCACACAAAAAGTGCGCACTCGCAACGAACGTAATGTCGCAGCGATACAACCGATCTTCACGCTTCGTGTGCACATACACATACACAAACACGCACGCATACACACTTTGCTTACGTCTATACATATAGTCTTTGCTCGCGACACGCAAGTACTGTTTGAATATACGCACATAGGAACTGAGCAGGTAGAAGTGAGGGCGGGCGGGAGTGCGAGTGTGTGAGTGTGTGAGTGTGTGAGTGTGTGAGTGTGTGAGAGTGTGTGTGTGTGTAGAAGAGAGAGAGAGGGACAAAAGAGGACGACAAACACACAACCAGGAGAGTTGTAGCATTACAAACCTGACGCAACGCAACAGTCCGCAGTCGGCAATTGTCCACTTGACAAGTGCAAATGCCGGTCTTCTGGTCCGCGACTGGCTGCTGGTGTTGCTTGCTGGATTGGTACAAGCACTCATGTGCCGTTGTCGTATAGCAGATGATGTTCGTTCTTTGACCGTTGACATATACGAACTACTCTCTTGTTTGCTTGTTTGCTTGTATGTTGCGTTGGGGCGTGTGTGTGGAAGTGTGAATGTGAGTGCGCGATGTAGAGCAGATGTGTGTGTATGCAGTAGAGTAGGAGCGCGCTGACGGATGTTGGCGAGGCGAGAGTGTTTGAGTTTGGTGTTCGTATACGTGTGCGTGGATGTGGATGTGTGTGTGTGTGTGGATGTGTGTTGTTATGCATATGCAGAGTGTGGTGTTTGTGTGCGATGTGTTGCAAAAAGGTATGTTTTGCTCCCTGCCAGGATCGAACTGGCGACCTTCAGATTATGAGACTGACGCTCTACCAACTGAGCCAAAGGAGCTCGCAAACTCACAAAACACACACTACATCACAAACACCACACACACACACACTCCCCACATACCTCACACAACAACTCACCACAACAAACAACAACAAACGACAAACAACACAACACAATATCTACAACCACACAAACAAACCTCTATTCAAAAGAACCACACACATGAACACATGAACGAGTGAGTGAAATATGATACACTCGCAAGCGCGACTGTGACTGTTGTTTCGGACACTCGACGCGTTACCTGACGCATCGCGTCGTCCAATCGTATCGCAGATCCATCCCACATCATGACACAAGCAGTACGTCAGCTCGATTAAACATCGAACGTGCGATGCGCTCGCAAACACAACACAACACAACACAGTGTAAACAGACAGAGCATCACACAAAAAGTGCGCACTCGCAACGAACGTAATGTCGCAGCGATACAACCGATCTTCACGCTTCGTGTGCACATACACATACACAAACACGCACGCATACACACTTTGCTTACGTCTATACATATAGTCTTTGCTCGCGACACGCAAGTACTGTTTGAATATACGCACATAGGAACTGAGCAGGTAGAAGTGAGGGCGGGCGGGAGTGCGAGTGTGTGAGTGTGTGAGTGTGTGAGTGTGTGAGTGTGTGAGAGTGTGTGTGTGTGTAGAAGAGAGAGAGAGAGGGACAAAAGAGGACGACAAACACACAACCAGGAGAGTTGTAGCATTACAAACCCGACGCAACGCAACAGTCCGCAGTCGGCAATTGTCCACTTGACAAGTGCAAATGCCGGTCTTCTGGTCCGCGACTGGCTGCTGGTGTTGCTTGCTGGATTGGTACAAGCACTCATGTGCCGTTGTCGTATAGCAGATGATGTTCGTTCTTTGACCGTTGACATATACGAACTACTCTCTTGTTTGCTTGTTTGCTTGTATGTTGCGTTGGGGCGTGTGTGTGGAAGTGTGAATGTGAGTGCGCGATGTAGAGCAGATGTGTGTGTATGCAGTAGAGTAGGAGCGCGCTGACGGATGTTGGCGAGGCGAGAGTGTTTGAGTTTGGTGTTCGTATACGTGTGCGTGGATGTGGATGTGTGTGTGTGTGTGGATGTGTGTTGTTATGCATATGCAGAGTGTGGTGTTTGTGTGCGATGTGTTGCAAAAAGGTATGTTTTGCTCCCTGCCAGGATCGAACTGGCGACCTTCAGATTATGAGACTGACGCTCTACCAACTGAGCCAAAGGAGCTCGCAAACTCACAAAACACACACTACATCACAAACACCACACACACACACACTCCCCACATACCTCACACAACAACTCACCACAACAAACAACAACAAACGACAAACAACACAACACAATATCTACAACCACACAAACAAACCTCTATTCAAAAGAACCACACACATGAACACATGAACGAGTGAGTGAAATATGATACACTCGCAAGCGCGACTGTGACTGTTGTTTCGGACACTCGACGCGTTACCTGACGCATCGCGTCGTCCAATCGTATCGCAGATCCATCCCACATCATGACACAAGCAGTACGTCAGCTCGATTAAACATCGAACGTGCGATGCGCTCGCAAACACAACACAACACAACACAGTGTAAACAGACAGAGCATCACACAAAAAGTGCGCACTCGCAACGAACGTAATGTCGCAGCGATACAACCGATCTTCACGCTTCGTGTGCACATACACATACACAAACACGCACGCATACACACTTTGCTTACGTCTATACATATAGTCTTTGCTCGCGACACGCAAGTACTGTTTGAATATACGCACATAGGAACTGAGCAGGTAGAAGTGAGGGCGGGCGGGAGTGCGAGTGTGTGAGTGTGTGAGTGTGTGAGTGTGTGAGTGTGTGAGAGTGTGTGTGTGTGTAGAAGAGAGAGAGAGGGACAAAAGAGGACGACAAACACACAACCAGGAGAGTTGTAGCATTACAAACCTGACGCAACGCAACAGTCCGCAGTCGGCAATTGTCCACTTGACAAGTGCAAATGCCGGTCTTCTGGTCCGCGACTGGCTGCTGGTGTTGCTTGCTGGATTGGTACAAGCACTCATGTGCCGTTGTCGTATAGCAGATGATGTTCGTTCTTTGACCGTTGACATATACGAACTACTCTCTTGTTTGCTTGTTTGCTTGTTGCTTGTTTGCTTGTTTGCTTGTATGTTGCGTTGGGGCGTGTGTGTGGAAGTGTGAATGTGAGTGCGCGATGTAGAGCAGATGTGTGTGTATGCAGTAGAGTAGGAGCGCGCTGACGGATGTTGGCGAGGCGAGAGTGTTTGAGTTTGGTGTTCGTATACGTGTGCGTGGATGTGGATGTGTGTGTGTGTGTGGATGTGTGTTGTTATGCATATGCAGAGTGTGGTGTTTGTGTGCGATGTGTTGCAAAAAGGTATGTTTTGCTCCCTGCCAGGATCGAACTGGCGACCTTCAGATTATGAGACTGACGCTCTACCAACTGAGCCAAAGGAGCTCGCAAACTCACAAAACACACACTACATCACAAACACCACACACACACACACTCCCCACATACCTCACACAACAACTCACCACAACAAACAACAACAAACGACAAACAACACAACACAATATCTACAACCACACAAACAAACCTCTATTCAAAAGAACCACACACATGAACACATGAACGAGTGAGTGAAATATGATACACTCGCAAGCGCGACTGTGACTGTTGTTTCGGACACTCGACGCGTTACCTGACGCATCGCGTCGTCCAATCGTATCGCAGATCCATCCCACATCATGACACAAGCAGTACGTCAGCTCGATTAAACATCGAACGTGCGATGCGCTCGCAAAACACAACACAACACAACACAGTGTAAACAGACAGAGCATCACACAAAAGTGCGCACTCGCAACGAACGTAATGTCGCAGCGATACAACCGATCTTCACGCTTCGTGTGCACATACACATACACAAACACGCACGCATACACACTTTGCTTACGTCTATACATATAGTCTTTGCTCGCGACACGCAAGTACTGTTTGAATATACGCACATAGGAACTGAGCAGGTAGAAGTGAGGGCGGGGCGGGAGTGCGAGTGTGTGAGTGTGTGAGTGTGTGAGTGTGTGAGTGTGTGAGAGTGTGTGTGTGTGTAGAAGAGAGAGAGAGGGACAAAAGAGGACGACAAACACACAACCAGGAGAGTTGTAGCATTACAAACCTGACGCAACGCAACAGTCCGCAGTCGGCAATTGTCCACTTGACAAGTGCAAATGCCGGTCTTCTGGTCCGCGACTGGCTGCTGGTGTTGCTTGCTGGATTGGTACAAGCACTCATGTGCCGTTGTCGTATAGCAGATGATGTTCGTTCTTTGACCGTTGACATATACGAACTACTCTCTTGTTGCTTGTTTGCTTGTTTGCTTGTTGCTTGTTTGCTTGTATGTTGCGTTGGGGCGTGTGTGTGGAAGTGTGAATGTGAGTGCGCGATGTAGAGCAGATGTGTGTGTATGCAGTAGAGTAGGAGCGCGCTGACGGATGTTGGCGAGGCGAGAGTGTTTGAGTTTGGTGTTCGTATACGTGTGCGTGGATGTGGATGTGTGTGTGTGTGTGGATGTGTGTTGTTATGCATATGCAGAGTGTGGTGTTTGTGTGCGATGTGTTGCAAAAAGGTATGTTTTGCTCCCTGCCAGGATCGAACTGGCGACCTTCAGATTATGAGACTGACGCTCTACCAACTGAGCCAAAGGAGCTCGCAAACTCACAAACACACACTACATCACAAACACCACACACACACACACTCCCCACATACCTCACACAACAACTCACCACAACAAACAACAACAAACGACAAACAACACAACACAATATCTACAACCACACAAACAAACCTCTATTCAAAAGAACCACACACATGAACACATGAACGAGTGAGTGAAATATGATACACTCGCAAGCGCGACTGTGACTGTTGTTTCGGACACTCGACGCGTTACCTGACGCATCGCGTCGTCCAATCGTATCGCAGATCCATCCCACATCATGACACAAGCAGTACGTCAGCTCGATTAAACATCGAACGTGCGATGCGCTCGCAAACACAACACAACACAACACAGTGTAAACAGACAGAGCATCACACAAAAAGTGCGCACTCGCAACGAACGTAATGTCGCAGCGATACAACCGATCTTCACGCTTCGTGTGCACATACACATACACAAACACGCACGCATACACACTTTGCTTACGTCTATACATATAGTCTTTGCTCACGACACGCAAGTACTGTTTGAATATACGCACATAGGAACTGAGCAGGTAGAAGTGAGGGCGGGCGGGAGTGCGAGTGTGTGAGTGTGTGAGTGTGTGAGTGTATGAGTGTGTGAGAGTGTGTGTGTGTGTAGAAGAGAGAGAGAGAGGGACAAAAGAGGACGACAAACACACAACCAGGAGAGTTGTAGCATTACAAACCCGACGCAACGCAACAGTCCGCAGTCGGCAATTGTCCACTTGACAAGTGCAAATGCCGGTCTTCTGGTCCGCGACTGGCTGCTGGTGTGCTTGCTGGATTGGTACAAGCACTCATGTGCCGTTGTCGTATAGCAGATGATGTTCGTTCTTTGACCGTTGACATATACGAACTACTCTCTTGTTTGCTTGTTTGCTTGTATGTTGCGTTGGGGCGTGTGTGTGGAAGTGTGAATGTGAGTGCGCGATGTAGAGCAGATGTGTGTGTATGCAGTAGAGTAGGAGCGCGCTGACGGATGTTGGCGAGGCGAGAGTGTTTGAGTTTGGTGTTCGTATACGTGTGCGTGGATGTGGATGTGTGTGTGTGTGTGGATGTGTGTTGTTATGCATATGCAGAGTGTGGTGTTTGTGTGCGATGTGTTGCAAAAAGGTATGTTTTGCTCCCTGCCAGGATCGAACTGGCGACCTTCAGATTATGAGACTGACGCTCTACCAACTGAGCCAAAGGAGCTCGCAAACTCACAAAACACACACTACATCACAAACACCACACACACACACACTCCCCACATACCTCACACAACAACTCACCACAACAAACAACAACAAACGACAAACAACACAACACAATATCTACAACCACACAAACAAACCTCTATTCAAAAGAACCACACACATGAACACATGAACGAGTGAGTGAAATATGATACACTCGCAAGCGCGACTGTGACTGTTGTTTCGGACACTCGACGCGTTACCTGACGCATCGCGTCGTCCAATCGTATCGCAGATCCATCCCACATCATGACACAAGCAGTACGTCAGCTCGATTAAACATCGAACGTGCGATGCGCTCGCAAACACAACACAACACAACACAGTGTAAACAGACAGAGCATCACACAAAAAGTGCGCACTCGCAACGAACGTAATGTCGCAGCGATACAACCGATCTTCACGCTTCGTGTGCACATACACATACACAAACACGCACGCATACACACTTTGCTTACGTCTATACATATAGTCTTTGCTCGCGACACGCAAGTACTGTTTGAATATACGCACATAGGAACTGAGCAGGTAGAAGTGAGGGGCGGGCGGGAAGTGCGAGTGTGTGAGTGTGTGAGTGTGTGAGTGTGTGAGTGTGTGAGAGTGTGTGTGTGTGTAGAAGAGAGAGAGAGGGACAAAAGAGGACGACAAAACACACAACCAGGAGAGTTGTAGCATTACAAACCTGACGCAACGCAACAGTCCGCAGTCGGCAATTGTCCACTTGACAAGTGCAAATGCCGGTCTTCTGGTCCGCGACTGGCTGCTGGTGTTGCTTGCTGGATTGGTACAAGCACTCATGTGCCGTTGTCGTATAGCAGATGATGTTCGTTCTTTGACCGTTGACATATACGAAACTACTCTCTTGTTTGCTTGTTTGCTTGTTTGCTTGTTGCTTGTTGCTTGTATGTTGCGTTGGGGCGTGTGTGTGGAAGTGTGAATGTGAGTGCGCGATGTAGAGCAGATGTGTGTGTATGCAGTAGAGTAGGAGCGCGCTGACGGATGTTGGCGAGGCGAGAGTGTTTGAGTTTGGTGTTCGTATACGTGTGCGTGGATGTGGATGTGTGTGTGTGTGTGGATGTGTGTTGTTATGCATATGCAGAGTGTGGTGTTTGTGTGCGATGTGTTGCAAAAAGGTATGTTTTGCTCCCTGCCAGGATCGAACTGGCGACCTTCAGATTATGAGACTGACGCTCTACCAACTGAGCCAAAGGAGCTCGCAAACTCACAAAACACCACACTACATCACAAACACCACACACACACACACTCCCCACATACCTCACACAACAACTCACCACAACAAACAACAACAAACGACAAACAACACAAACACAATATCTACAACCACACAAACAAACCTCTATTCAAAAGAACCACACACATGAACACATGAACGAGTGAGTGAAATATGATACACTCGCAAGCGCGACTGTGACTGTTGTTTCGGACACTCGACGCGTTACCTGACGCATCGCGTCGTCCAATCGTATCGCAGATCCATCCCACATCATGACACAAGCAGTACGTCAGCTCGATTAAACATCGAACGTGCGATGCGCTCGCAAACACAACACAACACAACACAGTGTAAACAGACAGAGCATCACACAAAAAGTGCGCACTCGCAACGAACGTAATGTCGCAGCGATACAACCGATCTTCACGCTTCGTGTGCACATACACATACACAAACACGCACGCATACACACTTTGCTTACGTCTATACATATAGTCTTTGCTCGCGACACGCAAGTACTGTTTGAAATATACGCACATAGGAACTGAGCAGGTAGAAGTGAGGGCGGGCGGGAGTGCGAGGTGTGAGTGTGTGAGTGTGTGAGTGTTGTGAGTGTGTGAGAGTGTGTGTGTGTGTAGAAGAGAGAGAGAGGGACAAAAGAGGACGACAAACACACAACCAGGAGAGTTGTAGCATTACAAACCCGACGCAACGCACAGTCCGCAGTCGGCAATTGTCCACTTGACAAGTGCAAATGCCGGTCTTTCTGGTCCGCGACTGGCTGCTGGTGTTGCTTGCTGGATTGGTACAAGCACTCATGTGCCGTTGTCGTATAGCAGATGATGTTCGTTCTTTGACCGTTGACATATACGAACTACTCTCTTGTTTGCTTGTTTGCTTGTTTGCTTGTTTGCTTGTTTGCTTGTATGTTGCGTTGGGGCGTGTGTGTGGAAGTGTGAATGTGAGTGCGCGATGTAGAGCAGATGTGTGTGTATGCAGTAGAGTAGGAGCGCGCTGACGGATGTTGGCGAGGCGAGAGTGTTTGAGTTTGGTGTTCGTATACGTGTGCGTGGATGTGGATGTGTGTGTGTGTGTGGATGTGTGTTGTTATGCATATGCAGAGTGTGGTGTTTGTGTGCGATGTGTTGCAAAAAGGTATGTTTGCTCCCTGCCAGGATCGAACTGGCGACCTTCAGATTATGAGACTGACGCTCTACCAACTGAGCCAAAGGAGCTACCCCGGTGGCGTGGGTAGTCGGACAAGCTTCTGGTCCTTACGCTGTGGATTGCGGGTTCGAGTCCCGCAGCGGACACTTTTCGATCGAATCCACTTGCAGAATGGTCGGCTGCAAGTAAAACATTACCGACCCCCTCAACAACCACTTCGACCGCAACAACCACAACAACCACAAAAACCACAGAATCATCCAACGGAACGACTTACGGCCATCGCACCACAACTGCACCACAGAATCAGCAGCATCCGCGAACGACACCAACGACTTTCAGAAAAACCACTTCGGACGATCGGACCGTAGATTACTTAGCCATAGCCGAGAAGGTATAACGGTTGTGTCACGGTAATAAACAGCCACCTTTCAACAGACCACACGGCCACGCAAACAAACCACTAACACACAAAACAACACACACACTAAGAACACAGAATCACAATCAAACTGAGAACACACACAAACACACATACACACACAACACACACTCATACACCACACTCATACATACCCACTCAAGCATACACACTACATACACAGATGACATACTACATAACACACTCAACACACACAACACAAGAGATGCTACTACTTACGCAATACACAACACTCGCTGCTTTGTACACGACACAACATACACCGTCCAGCAGATTGTACTTTGCACTTTGCGTATTCAGCACACGAGCAAACATTAACATAAAACATTCACACACGCTTCTCGCCAGCATCACTTTCTTCACGCATGAAATCATTCACTAAAGCCGTACAAACACAATACAACACAAGACGCCCCACATAACATTCCCACTTGATTTATCAATCCAACCCTTTTTACAAAATTGCAAGACGCCCTCACATACCATACCCACTTGATTGACCAATCCAACCGTTTAAAAAATGACTGTTTGTGGTTGATTTCTTTTGATGTTGCCAAAAGTGCGGAAATCTGACCGAACGTGATTGTGTTTGTCTTGGTTCAATTCAACATCTATATTTTCAGCGTGGATGGTGTTTGCGAGACAGATTTTTGAAGCGATAAATCATTTATGATTAATATCACCTTAATACAGTGGTATATTGAGCTGTGATCCGAATCAGACAGTCGTACAATATTCTTAAGTGCGATTTCGGACACGTGTATCTCAAAACATTACCGACAAGAAGGCAACAGGAGCGATACCGACAAGCAACATGAAGAATGACGGTGTTGAGGACGTGCACTTCTCTCAGCTACAGTGGATGAGCTACAGTGGATGGAGTCGTATCTAATTGTGCACGTGACCCGCAAGAAGACGCGCCAACAGCACTCTGTTGCCGTCGTTCCTGCTACTCTCGACTAAAAGATCGATTCTCTGCACACCTTACCGTTTAGCTCACCGTCGACCGCATATCTTTCTTCCCCCGCCTTTTTAACCAGATCGGCTTCGACACGTGCAAGGAATACAACACCGCATACAGAGCGCTCGGTGAGGGACAAACTGGCGGGCGACGTGAGCTCACGCACGGGCTACGCTCGCGCTCCAGTCGATGAGGAGCGGTAGTTGTCGCTGCTTCCAGCGCTGAAATCAACCTCGCCGACTTGACAAATAGAGGGAGATGGAAGATGGAGGGCTACATACGATCATGGAGTACCTAGCTCCAACCTCAGCCAGCGACCATTTGGTCGCTCGCGCGCTAGCTGGGTGGTGCCATCCTTCCCGTTTCTTACTCATCGCAACGCTCGATCGAGATGGCGCGATAGCAGACGCACAGCGCACGTTTGCCAAGCAGTTGTTCGAGCTTTACGCGCATCGTCTACATCTCGACACGTTTGTGGATGCGCTTGCGGCGACACTTCTGCTGTACTACGACGAAACTTGAGTCGCACTGAGCAGCCACGCTGTCTATGATGTCATGATAGACGCTGTCGTCCGCGCGCAATGATGCACCTCGAGGGAGGAAGGACCGGCGGTGCTGTCGTCGTGGGTTGAACGCGTGCGCAAGCGCCTTTTCGTCGCTTCATTCGACTTGCCTTCTGTCGATCAAGCACAAGAAGCACCAGTAGACACACACTCAATCTGCGAGGCGTTAGCGCGGCTCACAAGTGCACAGAGTGGAACGGCTGTTGAGGTGGCGGATGTTGTCGCAGTCGTCTAAGAGCAACCTCAACAGTAGTATCACCTAATTTAGCTTCTGTAGACGCAGCGCGAGCAACAGGAGTGACTCTTTCTCAGCAGCAAGAGATACTCTACTTCTCCAACGAGCGACTGTCGACTCGATGACACAGCGATCGCAACTGCAACAGACGACACAGCCAGCGAAAAAAAGCGTCAGACAACACTTGTTCCTGCCTCGAGCGATCCGCTTCCACATAGCACTTCTGAACGCACCGACAGACCATGCCTGCGGTTGTGGCCGCACGACCTGCAGTCTCTCCGAGGATGGACGCTGTCCAGCGTCTTGTTCAGGTACTGTCGACTCGCTTGGGACATGCCGATCCAGCGTGGGCTGCACGCTCTACGCAACGGTCGACACGCAGCAGCACTTGCTGCCCAAGTCCTTGGGGGTGTCTGCGTTCCCAGCAGAAGGATCAAACGAGAAGAAGGAAGCCTTCAAGGCATGCGCTGCCGATTGTGCGATAGAAGTACAACGCAAAGTGAGTGAGTTAAGCAACGGTCCGACCAGTAAGAAAAGAAAGCGAGCGCGCACAGGCAGCGCGTTGGGGCTGCTCAATGCTTGGCACAATCGCAAACACACGTATCAACATACAGTGATAGATTAGCTCATGATGACACACGCACAGGCACTCGCGCAGGTTCGTGAAACCTGAAAATAGAAATGGGTGAGACGTGTAAACCGTCAAAACATCTACCGTATTCGTCAAAGAGCACCCCTCGACAATTTTCAACCATGGAAAACCCTCCAAATCAGTTTCACAGTCTAACATTTGCATTGAATAGGTCGTGTGATAAAAACATGGGGAGGAGAACGGCTACTGTATACGAGTAATACAATCAGCTGCGTTTGTTAGGTTGTATGCTACAGCATTTTACTGATACTGATCTACGAGGAATTCGATAGTCGGAGCTGGCGGTACGAGGACGACACTTGTTGTTGGGAACGTGTTCCCGTAGACTGGACGTTGTGCGAACAACAGAGCAGGCTCCAAACGTTGTGAGTGTATTTTCGTATTCGATCATGGACAAGCTCATATTTTGAATCATGGACGAACCGTGAAGGTTCCACTGTCGCGAATACATGGATGAATACTTGGATGAATACATGGAGCAAAAATTGTCAGTGCATTTCTCGCATATTTCTATAAATATGACCGAAAGATAATGAAGAGGCACCATGCCCCTCAATCACAAGTCGTAGCCGTGTGGAGTATGATGAGCGCGACTTCGAATACGGTTCGGTCGTGATTAGCGGTTTTTCGGTCGCTTCAATGATTACGAGAGTGGTTCGAACAGTTGCACCTGCCCCAGTCAAAGCCTCAAATACAGTTTGATGTCATAGACAGGCTTACCGTGCATGCCTGAGCGCAGTCCCTTCTGCTTGGCACTGCGGTTGTGCTCGGGTCGATGCGAATGATCCGGCCATCCTCGACGGCACGAGCGGATGCCTTGATCTACAACCCACAGAAACTTCTTGTCTTGGCTGAGCGCTACCGTGTTGCCTCGATCAACACGGATCGGTATATTTTATACTAGCCTGGTCGATCGCACACACAGTTGTAGAATGATGCGACCCGGTCAACTGTTAAGCGTTGGTTGTCATGTTTCTTTCCTCGCAGCGAATCCGCACTGTTTTCTGTATTGCTTGATGCTGTTTTTGCGTGCATTTGTGCGCGAATTGCGAAATACACTTGTTTTTATTCAATCCGCGTCAGCTAAACTGAATTGACTCGGTCCCGGAGTCTTGTCGCGACATGCGCCAATCAGACCAATACAACGAGGCTTGTATGGTTATATTTTGACCTGTCTCCACATGCATTATGTGGTATATAATGCCCTTAGGCGATTGTAGATCAAAACTTTTGGTTATTTGACTGGAGTTCAACGTACCAAAATCGAGAAGAATGAGTTGCTAAAAGACAGTTGGTTTTGTAGATACAATGTTTGTAGACTTGATGGCGCTCCCTGCATCATCATGATATTGAGTCCTCCAATGTCCACCGATTTTGCCGATTTGATGCACATTTAGAATTTTTCATAATGTTTTGATTAAATGAACGATGGTCGATTTGATTTCTTATGCCTATCTAACCTCAAACCCTATACCACCTGGAGGCCAAATCTTCCGCAGCAAACGTGCTCGGGGGCAAAGACCCTAAGTATGTGAAAACAAGTCATTTTGTTAGGGTTATGGTTTCTTAATATTTAGGACTCAAAAGTCGGTGGTTTAGGGTCACTTCCAAATTTGATTTACAAATATATAGTCTGAGCAACTTCTTTTACAAGTCATATTTAATAATCTGTTAATCTATATATACATTCCCGAAAGTTATCTAAAATCTCTGCTGGTCGAAGATGAACAGTGTGCACAATGACGACTGCTTCGAGTGGCGCGCTCGAGCGACCGCGGACCGGCGACTCTCGCGTGCGACCTAGACCACCATCGTCGTCAGGTGCTGCCAGAGCTGGGTTTCTTCGTAACGTATCCTGGTCGTTCAAGGAGAACCGCTCGCGACGCATCAAGAAGAATGCAGTGGTTCCAGTGTGCCTCTCACTCTCATCACCTCGACAACTCCACTCCTCTCTTCCGTCATCGACCGATGCGAACGCGTCGCCAAGAGACACAAAACCTCGTGAGCTTGCGGATGCAGCGCCACACACTCCGCGCCATATAGCGTGAGCGTCGAAGTCTTGCACGCCATCGACCTTGTCAACCCGTGCCAGTCGAAGGACTCCCAACACGCATTCGTTCCGACCGCAACGATCACACTCTCATCGAAGACCCAGGAGACTGCGCAGCGCAAGACTGTCCCAGCCGTGCAGCATGCGCAGAATCACTCGCTTTGGCGCCCAGGCGAGAGTCTCGTCAAACTCAGCGTACTGCATCCACCCTCGCTGTCAATGCCCTCATCGTCTACCCGTCAGCTCTCGCAGCAAGTAGCATTCAGTCCGTTCTTCTCGGTCGTCGTGGCGGTGAAAGCAGCTTGTGCGCACCAACGGACGCGGCGCTGTCGAGCTGCACATCGGTGAGACTGAAGAGTTGCGCTTTCCGGTCGAGACAACAGCTACGAGGTCGCATCGTTCTTTCTTCCCGTGTGGCAAACCGCTTGGCGAGCGCTGTGCTCTCAGCCCATACGAAGTCGGGAAGATCAAGCTCTCAGTGCGCTTCGAGGTGAAGCCGACGCCGAGGCTGTGGACCCCATTGGTGCCGACCTTCAGTTCATCGAGCTCAACCAACGCACTGCCACCTCCACGACGACCGCCGTTCTTGCCAGTGAACTTTGCTGAAGCTCTCAACGCGAAGCGCAACAGCTCAAAGCAAACCGTTGCGCCAGAGAGCGTCTCGCCGCAAAGCACTGACAGCACTGAACGCTCTCAGCGCACTCCAGACTTTGACGTGGCTGCGTCCGAGCGTCTCTTGAGCGAGCTGGCTCGAGATCCAGTGCTGAAGCAGTTCTCAGCCGAGCACATGCAGTTCCTCGATCGAGTTGGTGAAGGCGTCCACTCGAACGTACACCGCGGGCGGCTCACGTACATCGATGCTAGTGGTCTTGCAGACTCGCACGATGTCGCTATCAAAGTGTTTAGCTACGCACATCCAGTCCCGCCACCGAGCGTGCTCTCGACGTTTCGGCATGAGTACGAGCTGCTTGAGCGGTGCACTCGCAGCGAAGCTTCGCACGTTGTCAAGTACCTTGGAGTGCTCCTTGCGCCTCGCCTAGCGATCGTCACAGAGTTCTTTCCGAGCGGGAGGTACGCAAGACATCGTCGTTGCCATGCTTAGTGTCGTACGTTCGTGACTCAACGTCAAGCGATGCTCGTGTGCGTACTGCAGCCTCGCACGTTGCATGAAGCACGACGCAACCTGGCAACAAGTATCACTCCTCCAGGTACTCGCTGCAGTCTCTCACTGTACATGCGCGATCACAGCTGAGCTAACGCATGTATGTACTCTCAGCGAGTACGCATCGCTGTTCAAGTCGCCGAGGCACTGAGTTGGCTCCACGAACATGACATTGTGCATCGAGACATCAAGACCCACAACATCCTCCTCGACCAGCTCGAGTCCGAGTTCCCGATCGCAAAAGTGCGACTCGCGGTTTGTTTATGACGCGCTTGTTCGCCCGACGATGCATCCTCGCTGACTCTCTCACACACACGTGTGTGTCTTCTCGGATTCGGTAGATCTGCGACGTCGGAAGCGCTGTTGTTCATCGCCAAGGACTCGACCCAGCGCTCACTGACGAAGTCGGTTCGTCTGGGTACACTGCACCAGAGATCTTCACAGGCGACGGCTACTCCAACAAAGTCGATGTGTGGAGCTTCAGCATCGTGCTTTGGGAGATCCTTCAATCGCAGCCAAGTGTGAGCGACACCAGCACGCGTGACAGTGCAAGCGTGAACCCGTTCCTTGGGCTCGCAGGCGACGCATGCGTTGAGCTCGCGCGCTCAGGTTCGCGACC
Source organism: Pythium guiyangense (assembly GCA_003730235.1). NCBI lineage: Eukaryota > Oomycota > Peronosporomycetes > Pythiales > Pythiaceae > Pythium > Pythium guiyangense. The sequence continues at coordinate 78,910 of QXDM01000017.1, read as the reverse complement.
CTCGGTGCATCGCGACAGACGACAACGCAAGTCTGCAGCAGCTCTTCACGCTTGTGCGCCAGTGCTGGGAGTTCGATGCGAACGCGCGTCCGAGCATGACTGACGTCGCTGTCGAGCTCTCAAAGATCGTGACGACACTCGCTCTCGAGGCGCCACAACAGTGACTGAACACGAGATACACGTGAGACAACAAGAGCGAGAACAAGAGCGAGTGCGATTGAGGTCTTAGCGCTGTACTAGAGCGAGCATTTGAGCAAGTGAACGGCTTGTCCACTGGTCTACGTGCGGAGGTGGTGGCTCGGCGGCGCACACGTGAGCGTCTGGATGAGCTTGCGCAGCGCGTTGAGCTCTTTCTGGTCCACGAGGTCAAACTCCTTCACGAACAAGACGAAGCGCTTGAAGCAAAAGTTGAGGTGCGACTCGGCGTGGAGCGCAACGAAGCTCTCGAGGTGGCTGTGGTACATGTGCGCGTAGACGCGGAAGAGGCGCTTCAGGATCACACTTGCGTGCTGGAGAAGGACTGCAGTGTTCGCGCACGCGCCGTCGAGCGGGAACACACTCGGGTCGTCGAGCTGGTCTTGCACCCAGTTAAGCAGCCGGTCAACGTACGCAGGCGCAGCGAGCGCCAGCGGCGCGACTTGCTGCTTGCCGTCGGCCCAGAGGTACGTGTAGCACGGCCCTGCACTCATTGATGGACACGACTCGGGTGTGCAGAACTCGGAGATCGTACCGAAGAGCAAGCTGACTTCGTTGAAGAAGTCGACGACGTGGACTGCGACCCACTCGTCGAGTGCGTAGCCGTCCGGGAGCTGAATGCACTCGGTCACGTCGAGACCAGTCGCCATGGAGTCTTTGATGTGGCGATGGAGGTTCCACGTCCGCGTGCCGAACACGTGCTTCTTGCGCGGGCACACGCTGTGCACTTCACTCAAGACGTGCTGCGGCAGGATCTGGATGCTCGCGGCTGCCAGTGTCAAGACGTCGGTCGGCGGTGCGAGCTCGAGCGGCGCTTGGTTTACAACGTCGCCGTTTTCGTCAGCCTCCGAGTCGCCACGCTCCTCTGGCTGTGCTGGTGCCTTGGTATCGAGTGACGCTCCAGTCGACGATGCGCCATCGTTGGTACTCCCACGTGAAGTTCTGTACATGTCCATACGCTGGCGCAGCTCGAGCGTGCTGGACTCAAGGCGCTTTGCAACGAGCACTTGAGCCTCTATAAGGATCTATATACCAGAGATGATGGATGATGCACCAGCACATGTCAGTGTGAGTTGTAGCTTCCGCAGCACTTGCTCGCCCGGACATTCGTGAACAGACCTTCTCAACCGAGTCGCCGAGCAAGTCGCCGAGATCCCGTGCAAGCAATCGCGCAATGTCTGCACGGACTTTGTCGTCGATCTCTTTGAACCGAAGCGCTGCGGCCATCTGCTTGGCGCGGTTCTAGTGCCAGGACGCCAAGAGGACAGCTTCGTGAGTACATGTGCAAGTATCTACTTAAGCGAATGCGTCGTACCCGCTGCAGACGCGCGCTCTCGTATCGCGTCGTGGACTGGATCTCGTCGATCTTCTTGTCGTAGCGAGCTTTCACTGCAAGCGCGCTGTTGCGGTGCTCGCAAAAGACCTGCGAGAGAGAGAGAGAATGCGAGCGAGTGGGTGAGCGCCTTGCGAGTGTGCCAGCGTGGCTATGTCCCTGACGCCTGATCGCTTAAGTTTGATCTTTAGCTTGAGCGCACCTTGAGCTGCGGGATATCCGCCAAGATTGCTTGCAGAGGTGCGATCGTAGACGTCCGGAACTCTGCAACGAGCGGGATCCACGCACTTACAGTCGCGTCTTGCTCCTGCAACGCGGTGACGGTCAAGGACTCGAAGCGTGAGCTTCCGTTCATCCAGATACAACACATGTACTTGTGCTGCGACTCCGACTCCGACTCCGACCTGCTGATGTTGGTGTGACTCGGTGATGCCAAACATGTCTGGGAGTCCGCTCTCGAGGCTCTTGCATGAGAACGACACCTCTACGCACGTACGCAACGTAGTTCGCAATGGGTGCCCTTGCTTGAACTTTCTTGCTACTCTGAAGCACTGCGAACGATGCGAGCGCACCTGTGATCGCTTGACAGTGGCGCGAGAGCATATTGATCGCGCTCTTCAGTCGACCTGGTGGACATCCACAGAGCATTAGCGTCTCCACATCGCCTAGTACTTGGGTGCTTGCAAAGCGCGCGCACGTGCACTGTCACTATGTGTAGCGATCACCTTCAAAGTCGTCGAGACGCAGCACGAGTTGCGGGAACCCAGACGTGTCCTCTCGCACTGCGTGTGCAACATCGCCGCTCTTGAGGCCATCGATCGCGGAGGTGGATGTGTTTGCAGACACAGCAGCGCTGCTGCTTTGCTGTGGCGTACTGCTTCCACTACCACCACCGCCGCTTGAAAAGAGTCTGCGCAGCATGGCACTCGCGTGGTTGTGTATGACAGCAGCAGCAGCAGCAGCGGCGAGTGTCCCGTCGAGACGTCAAGATGCGCGATGACCAAGGTCGCTCACGTCTCTTCGTGCGAGGTTGGCTAATTTGTGTGCACCACACAAAACCCACTGAGGAGTGATTGTAGCAAAAGCACATCAGCAGACCCCACAACAACAGCAACAACAGTAGCAGCAACAACAGGAGCAGCGAGATGCTCCCGCAGCGTGTCGCGCGAGCGCCGTCTCCGCATGCGCGCGCGTCGCCTCCGTGGCCGCGCATCGGGCTCTACGCGCTCGCGGTCTTCAGCAGTATCTACGCGCTGCGCTTTGTCTACAGCAAGTGCGATACGCGCGCGCACATGTCGGTGCTGCTCACAAAGACGACTGCGATCCTGAAAGCGAACGACGTCGAGTACTGGCTCGACAAAGGCACGCTCCTGGGCGTGCACCGCGACGCAGGGCTCATTCCATGGGAGTATGACGTCGACCTCGGGGTCATGAACGCCACGTGCAGCGAGATCTCTGCGCTCAAGAGCGCGTTCACGAGCGTCGGACTCGTGGCGTACGACCGCTCGGACTACATTCCCCACAAGGTCAAGATCACGTACGACACGGAGAACCACCACTTCTACTGGTCCGACCCGTACATGCACGACCCGTGCATCCGAGTCTACGACATGAACGACGTGAGCACGTGGGTCGACATCTACTGGTACGTCGAAGTGAGTGCTGCCGAAGTCGCTGCGAAGCGCACCGACATCCTCGTGCCGCCTGGCTACGACGGGAACTCGAGCCTGCTCTGCTGCTCGGAAGGGCTGCAGGAGTTCACGGACCACATGTGCTGCGGCGGCTGCGTGCCATACGCCTCGGTGTTTCCGCTCAAGAAGCAGCGCGTGTTCGTGCCGGATGGCGTGCACATGACGCAGGAGCAGTTTGTCCCGCACGCTGTGCCCGAGTTCCTCAAGACCCAGTACGGCCGCAATGCGCTCGAGTCGCGCGAGATCAAAGTGCGTGTGTGTGTGTGTGCATATGCGTGGCTGTGGATGTGACTACATGTGCAGTAGTCGTGCAGTAGTCGTGCTGACTGGGAGGCAAGCAAGCAAGCATGCGCACGGACTGACCTGGATGCGATGTCGTCGTGGGTGTGAATGTGCTCGCGCAGGGCTGGAAAGGTATTGTGTGCGGCTTCTGGACGAACCCGCTGCTGTTTGCCGTGCACCTCGCGACGTTCGTTGGCCTCGCGCTGCTACTCGCGCTCTGGTTCCGCCGTCGTCGCGCTGCGGCGCGGCATCTCAAGCCGCGGAGTCTGTAGCACGTCCGTCGTCGTAAAAAAGCAATACAAGTAGAGAGATCATCGCCACACGCACACTCGGTGCTGCGATCGTGCCACCCATTTAGTTGGCACACCAGCAACGACGACGACGACCATCAGCAGCAGCACACGTGGTCAATCAACTCGATCTTCGAGCGTTTGCTCGAGCAGATCAAAATCGCATGGTTGTCGTTTCGTCGTCGAGCTAGTCTCTGTGTTGCCGGCGAATGCTGCGTCAGAAGCATTCATCGATCCGTGGACCACAAGTCGCTCATCGATGATCGCTATCTGTACATAGTCAGTCAGTCAGTCTGTCAGTCAGTGTTCAGTAGCTAGTAGCAGTAGTAGCAGTAGTAGTAGTCTAAGACACGTACCTTTCGATGCATGTAGTACGAACCGGAGTGCTGACAGAAGAGCTGCACTTTGTCGGAGAGCTCGCGGACGACGGAGTCAGGCTTTCTCATCTCGCGTTTGCATGTCGTGACGAATACGTGCGCGTACTCTGCGACCGCGTTCAGGACTCTCACGATCTGCGTCAGCGAGTAGTAGTGAGTGGTGGTAGTAGTGAGCGGTGTGTTAGTAAGTAGATCTCGTAAGGTGCCAGCGATGTCAATGATGCTCACCTGAATGTGCGTGATGATAAACATCTGGACGTACAACGTCTGTTCACACAGCCTCAGTAGGTTCAAGAACAGCTGCAGCTCTCTGTACTCGGCCTGAGGCGAGCTTGGCGGGCGCGAGATATCAATGATGTGGCAGTCGGGATGCCAGCGCCAGGGGAGCGGTCGAAGCGGTCGTGTCGGCACCGGTAGGTCAGCGACCGTCGGATGCAATGGGATCGCCACCAGCGGTTGAGTACTCCGAGCGTTGCCACGCAGCTGCTGCAGGTGTTCCTGGATGACTCGTTCGAGCCAGTCGATGCTCGCCGGTTGGTGCTGAAGAGGTAGCGCGCGCACAGGAACTGTCAATGCGTCGTCGCTCACTGTGAGGCCTTGCCGCACTTCAAATGGGATGGCGAACACGGAGCACTGTAGCTCCGGGTCGAGCGCGCGGTCCGGACGATCGTCTGTCTCCAAGAAGGCGTCATGGACGCACAGTAGGTCTTGTTCGCGTTGGCGCAACTCGCGGAGATTGTAGCGTGCCGGCGTCGGGTTGAACGGCAACGGGTCAACGAGAGCAACGACGTCCTCTGAGCGCTCGAGCACGCCGTGCTGGGCAAGACGCAAGCTAAGAGCACAGCATCCAACCTTGAGCATACGCGCGATCGCACTGAGCGAGAACCGGTGATCGACTGGAACGTGCTGTGTCAACGCTAGCGCGTTTGAGACCGTTTTGTTGCTGATCGGTACATGCGGTCGCTGCAAGCCGAGCGCCGAACGCGTAGTCTCCATCTCTGCGTTGACTTCGTCGAGACGTCGAGCGATAGCGAGCTCGCTCTCGATGAGTCCGTCATGCTCGTCCTGGAGCGCGCGCAAGTGCTCAAGCTTCTTCGTTGTTCATGTTCGTGTTGTTCATCATGTGGTTGTTGTGTGTACCACCTTACTTTTATATTATTTCTAAATTTTAAAAAAATCAGTTTAATGTCTAAAATTAGAGCGACTGTACATCACTAGTGATGTAGTCCACACCACTAGCAGTGATGTAGTCCACATGAATTGCAGCATCCCATATGTAATTTTTTACATTTATAAAAATCTGCACAATTTGTTTACATCCGCAACTATGCAATTTTATGAATCAATGCGATTCCAGAGGTCAGTAGTTTCATGCCTTTTCGAGCGCTCACTTTGGTTTTTGCGTCGTCGTGCGACAAGCGCTTGACCGGACCCAGACACAGATAGTCAGACATCAGCAGCACCAGACATCAGCAGCACCGTCAAGGTCGTCGTCGTCGTCGTCGTTGTTGCGGGTTGATCGATCTGCCACCACACACACACACACATATATATATCGATCGATCGAGCGCTCGATCACTAGTGCGGCACAGAACGAGCACTTGAGCCTCCACCACAGCACGAGTGCACGCAGATCGACAGCAGCGCGAAAAGACACGCAGCAGGTGCGACGTGCATGTTCTCCATTGTTCGACGCCGCGCATCTTGCTCATGAATCTCTTTCTTTCGTGTCGCTTGCTTGCTTGCTTTGGTCGTGTGCGCGTGCAGCGCGCAGTCACTTGCGATTGATCGACTGTGCGAGCACACACACGTCGTCGCTGTGCTGCATGCCGTGCCAAGAGATGGAGGACGAATTCGCTGTGAGCTCGTCGCGGTCGAGCCCAAAGCGCATGTCGAATCGCTACACGCGCATGGGATCGCGGAAAGAGTCACCGGACGACGCCAAGTCGCGCATGAAAGGTGACATGCACCTCACGCGCGAGCTCATTGACTTTGACGTGATCAAAGGGTACGTACGTCTCTGCGCTGCTCGTGCGGGTCATGAACAGGTCGTACTCATGCGCGCACACGCACTGCTACAGCTCGGCGTTCTTCCACACAAAGCCATCGAACCACGACAAGAAGCTCGTGAAAGAAGGCATCAAGCGCGTGCTCTTTGTGCCGTTCCATGCGTCGTATTGGAAGCAAAAGGTGCGATCACTGCTGCTGCTGAGCTGCTGGTGTCGGATAGACCTCACACTGTGCGCATTGCTTGGACTGCTGGACGTAGCCGTTCTTCTACGAAGTCGCATCAGCGATGTACTTGCTCCACGCCCTCGCGATCTGCATCTACGTGCTGCGACCCAAGACCATGTCGATGATCAACTCGTTCGAAGTCATCTTCCCAGTCGTGCTGCTTGCGCTCGTTGCAATCGGCTACGGTCGCGTTACGAGCACACTCCAAGCCGGCGAAGAAGAGCCTGCGATCGCAAAGCTCGTGTCGCCCACGAAAGCGAGCGGCAGCAGCAATGCGTGTCCGCCGCACCGCGCGACGTCTGTGCCGTCGCTCTCGACGCTCTCGAGCGCGAGCTCTGGCATCGGCTCCGACTTGGCCGAGTCCGAGAACTCGGACAGCACAGACAGCGAAGAAGACAGCGGGAACTCGTCGTCGTCGGACGATGAAGCGCCGCCAACTGCCAACATGTTTGCGCCGTCCGCTGCGCCGTCGCCTGCGCCATCGCCGCTCGGTGTACGTGCCCGCTCATCTCTGCGGCCTCCTCTTGCTGCTGCGTTGTTGTTGTTGTTCGCTTTGTGCAACAACGCGGACTCAAAACGCTTTGCTGTGTGTGCCTCGCTGTCGGTGCGCGTGTCTGTCTGTTGTGAGCAGTACCCACCTGGCCTCGGGACGCCGCACACGCCGCGCTCGTACTTTGATCGCGACAGCGCCGATCCGTTTGCGCGACGCCGCGTGACAGTGTGCGTGTGGGAGAACGGCGAGCCGAAGAAGCGAGCGATGTCTATTGCTGAGCTGCGCAACACGATCCTCGCCAAAGTACGTCCGGCCCATGTGACCAGTGTGACGATGTGAAACCGAGGAGAGCGCTGACCGTCGTATGTGTGTGGCGACAGGTGAAAGCGACACCGCCGCGCATGGCGTACCGCAAGATCGCGCAGCTCGCAGCGCTGACGCTGTCGCTCGTGCCGATCATCCTGCGTGGAGTGATCAAGTGCCAGGAGTCTGAGTGTCTGAGTCGCGTACAAGAGCCGCTCGAAGTGATCTACGTACGTAACCTGCGCGCACTACGTGATGTGGCAACGCAAACACTCGAGACTGACTTGAGCTGCTCGTGCTTGTGTCTGTGTCTGTTTCTGTTTCTGCAGTGGCTCACGCGCATGCCTCGCGTGCTGTCGCTCGCTCGTCTGTACACACAAGTGCAAACGCTTGACCTCGGCGCGGCGCTCATCGCGCTCTCGTGCACGCTCTGCACCTACTCGCTCGCGTTCGTGATCTTCTCGGCGCTCGCAGACGCAGAAGTGACGTACCACCGCCGATTCTTGTGCGTGCTCTGCTGCACTTGCTCAAGTCCTTTGCTCAGCATACGAGGCGATCGCTCGCTGTATCTCACACATGCGCGTTGCTCTGTGCTCCAGGTATGCAAAGTGCTTCACTGCACTGACATCGTCGCGCCGCTCGCGTCTCATGAAGCTGCCGCACTTTCGGCTCAAGAACGTCGTGAACATCAAAGCGTGGATCGCGCTGCGTGGCGGCCGCACGTGGCTCAAGCGTCAGGGTCGTCAGCGCGCCGCGGACGAGATCGTGTCGACGTCGTTCTTGATCAACCTCGTGATGCTCGTGGTCATGGGTATGCAAGCCGTGTCGGAAGGTTCGGGCGGGATCCAGCAGCAGAGCCTCATTCACGTCGAAGTGACGATGTGGTGCCTCCTGTCGAGGTATGTGGGCTTGCTCCCTGTTTCTATTGTGTATGGACTCGCTCGTTGGACTGACGTCTGTGTACGTCTCGCGTTGTGCTTGTTTGCTTGGCAACAGCATCTTTATGCTGCGGTTCATGATGCTCGGGTCGAACATCAACAAGAAGTACCAGAACACGTCGCTGCTTCTCACAGAGCAGGTGCGCACCATGAGCTGCAGTAGGCAAATGGCTGGAGGCGTCAGTATCGACATGCCTTGAACTAACAGACGTTGTCTTCTGCTGGCAATGATGCTTGATAGATGAACGTGTACTTGCGGCTGCTCGTGAAGCCGCACAAGAAAGAGAAGCTCCTCGTGTCGAACAACGTGCTCAAGCTCGCGAGCAAGTTGCTCAAGGTACGACACCTTGCAGTTGCGAGTTGTTCAGTTGCTCGACGACTAGACGGCTCACTCGTTTGCCACTTGCTTGCAGGAACTCAACTCGCCCAACAAGGTCTCGGGGCTCACGATGAATCCGCTGCTGTACAACATCACGCGCGTTGTGGTGCTCTCGGCGTTCTCGTCCACGGCGTCCGAGTTCTTTGGCTTCAAGCTCAAGCTCTGGAAGATGAAGAGCATGTAGATCTGCAAGTGCATCGTCTTTGACTGCTGCTGTAGCTATCCAGACACTCAGACGACCAGCGCGCCACATACCCCACCACCACATACATGCATTCTCCAATAGACGCCCTTCGATCCTTCCTCACGTTCGCTCATGAGCTCATGAGCTTCAGGTCGTGACGCCATCGCCAGCTCTTCTCATGCAGCGGTCATCGCCACACGATGTTCGACGGCGTCATGACCATCATCTAGGATGTAAAGCAAGAGCTGCACGAGATGGAGCTGAAGATGATAAATAGCGTTGGTGGCATTGCATAACTTAGGGTCTGGGAGTGCGCACTCGTGCGCGTCTGCAGCTTCTTCTCGCTGCAGACACGAGTGGGCGTCTGATGTGTTTGTTGTCTGTTGTACTTGTACTGGCGACGCGCCTTAGAAAGGCGGCGTCGGGAACTCGCGCGACGTGCGCAGCAGTAGCGACTCGAGCTTCGACGGCTTCGTCGGGTTGATCGGACTGCGGTCGACGTTCGAGTCCGCGACGCCGAGGACCTCCGGCTCGTCAACAAACGACACGCGGTGCGTTGTCTTGCGCTTGCGCGGCGATGCCACTGGCGCTGCAGTCGTGAACGGCTGGAACGTGTCGAGCATCGCGTGGTCGATCTTCAGGCGCTGGTACTTGAGCGTGAAGCGCTTCATGTACGAGTCAGCCGCGACGAGGAACGGCAGCGCCTCCTCTGGTTTGTTTTCGTGCCAGAGCTGCGCGCCGCGTTCTTTTGCGATCACCATGGCTTTCCAGAGCACGGCGATGTCGCGGCTCGACGCGTCGTAGCCTGTGAGCAGTGGGAACTCGCTCTCGCTCGTGTCGCTCGAGCGCGCGTACATCGTCTCCTGGGCCTGGATCTGCGCCATCGTCCACATCTGCGCCGCCTCCATCTGCATCGTCTCGCGGCGCTCGGACTGCGCCAGGAGCTGCACCATGCGGTTCCGCGCGAGCTGGAGGAAGCGCACGCACGTGTCCTGCTCGTACACGCCCATCTCGTGCAGAATCGCGAGCTCCTTGGCGATGTTGAAGAGACTGCGCTCCATCACGACGCTGTTCATGTCGGACGCCCACGCCTCCATCAAGATCGTCTTGAGCTTGAGCTGGAGCGAGAGACCCATGAGGCTCCGCCCGAGGATCTCGGACGCCTCGGCGCTGCTGCTGTCTTCGTTCGACAGCGCAGCGGGCGACGTCGGTGAGCCGGCTTCGTACGCGCTCTCAGCTGCGTCGGGATCTGTGACGGCGGCTGCGACGACGCTGAGTGCGAGCGGAAGCGCGAGGATCTTGACGTCGTCGACCGGCTCGATGCTGCGGCGGCGCTTCTTCGAGGCACTTGCAGTCGTCGTCGCGTCCGCTGCTGTTGTCGTGATGGCGTCGAGATAGAAGCCTGCAGTCGACGCTGTCGCTGTCGGGGACGGAGGTGTCGGCGCCAGCATGCTCGTCATGAGAGTCTAGCTAGCTGTCTGCGAGTCTGCGTCTGTGAGCGAGCGCAAGAGCTGGAATGGCCTAGCGACTGCGCGCGCTCGCTTGCTTGCTTGCGTTGAAGGCGAGCTCGGCCATTCGCCGCAAACGACGAGCCGGAGTCGCGCCGGGAGCCGGCTGATGGATGCGGCCACACTGAGCGTTCTCTACTCAAAAGCCAGCGCCGCCGGCTTTTCGTCCGCAGACTCGAGCGCGCAAAATCCAACCCGTCACATACAAATGTCAAGACAAAAGCTCACCTTGCCCTACTGCTCGACGCGCGCAAAGACAGAACGCGCACTCACAGAACCGACTTTCAGGTGTCTCGGCAACTCCTCAAGCTCCAAGCGTGCAAGTTAGCGAGACTCGAGACTCGAGACTCGACGCGAGGTGTTCAACGCAACTCGAGGCAAGACACTTGCTGGTGCTCATGTTGTCCTGGTGTCCTTGGGTTCGCGCATGCGTCGGTCGTCCCTCGAGTGCACTCGCAGCATGCACACCAACACAACATCCAGCACAACCGACCGACATGATTTGATTTGCTTCTTGGCGCAGTTGCTCCTTGCTTGCTGCACGAGTTGGACACAGCGACTCACTTGCTCGCTCGCTTGACTCTTGGCGCACGCGACGCAGCAACCACCGCCGCCACCGCCGCCGCCACCACCGATGCTTGCTTCACGACGACCGAGCTTGCTCACATAACGTCGCTGTCGTCGATCGCTCGCCGACTTGCCGACTTGCTATCTCGCCACCTCGCGGTCTTGACTGTCTCGTCATGAGGCAAGCGAGCGCTTCCTTCGATTTCCTCCTTCAGCTCCAGTCTGTCGTCGCGCTCGATCGCTCGCTCGCTCCTGGTGTCCTCTTCCGACGATGTTGTTGCGAGGTGAGGTGGAGGGCAAGCAAGAGGTAGCAAGCAAGGCCTCGAAAAGGCAGGGACTTGTAAGCGCGCTGAGTACGACGCGACGTACACGACGGCACCGCGAAGACCAGCAAGCACCTCGATCCTCGCAGCGTGCGTTGACCACTCTCGAGTGCATGGATCATGTCGACCCGTGATCCTGGCGCCAAGCAGGACCTCGGCAGTCGCCACAGCAAAACATGCTCACGCACTCGTTGAGGCACTTGACAGATCGCCGTTGCTTCTACTGGAGGTCAAGTCAGGTCCGTCGCTTGAGCCTCAACACCTCAGCAACTCAAGACCAACAACAACTTGGCACCATCACGCTTGCAAGTCCTCTCGAGTCTTGGCGTCGAGGCACGCTCGATAGTAGCACGCTCTGGTGCGGCCAGCACCAAGCGCTCGATCGATCCATTCCTCGGACGGCGCGACATCGCGATGCTGCGATCGATCGCGCGGAACACAAGAGCGCTCGGCTGGAAACCAGCTGTGTGCGCTCGACCACTTCAGCACATTAGCCAACGACATGAGAGCCCGAGTCTGAGTCCGAGAGCCCGAGCGTGTGTGTGTGTGTCCAAGCTGGCACACTCGGCACCCCTGTCCGCCATGACGCAGCGCGCGAGCCGGAGGTGTTGTGTCTGTGAGATGCGGCTTGACGCGCCAGCTGCTGCACGCGGAGTCTCGAGTCCGAGAGCCGATCGGTCAGTCACACGCTCGAGCACACTCGAGCGAGATCGAGAGAGCGGGCGCGAATGACAGGGATCGGCGAGCCTGAGAAACAATCAATCAACCGAGCTGTCATCCCGAGTGTGCCCGCCACATGGATGCCCTCCCTGGCGCAGCTGTGAACATGCGCATGAGTGTGTGCTGGTGCTGGTGCGTTGTCTCGCAGAGGCTCGACGTCTGCGCGTAAAAGCTCTCGATGCCAGCAGCTCGGAGCGGCGCTGGACATCGGTCTGCCTGGAGCGAGCAACTCGTCGCGCGTCCTGACGATCCGCCGCAAGTATCGCTGGTCCGCTGGTCCTCTCTGCACTATCTCGAGCGCGAGCATACACTGGAGGCAGCAGAACTGTTCTGCGTCCTGCTCGTTCAGACGCCAGCACTCAAGGACCAAAGCCTCGAGAAGTAACGCTGCTGCGAACAACGCACATCAGACGGAGACTCGACAGAGTCAGCGACCGAGCTGAGCGCTGCGATCGACTCGAGTCGGTCCATTTTGCAGCGCGAGATCGAGTCAGCGCAAGCGTACGATTCGACTCGTGTTGCTCTTCGCGCGTGTTAGTTCATTGGCGACAGGTTGGCTGCCAGCCAGCCAGCGTTGAGCCAGTGTGAACCTACACATCATCTGCTCGGCGTGTTGGCAACGAGCACGCGCACCGGCACAATGACGTCGGCGTCGAGATCGAGCGAGCTGGGAGCAAACTGTGAAAGGAGCGCGAGCGAGCGAAGAGAAGCCATCTCATCGATCGCTCGAGGGACTTCAACATCGCTGTCTGACCCGCCTATTCATAGCAACGAGTTGCTCTTGCGACTCAAGACCACCACCTCGAGCGCGTCCAAGCAAATGCAAGCGACGCGCGTGAGCACACGCACTCACCCGACAGACTCGCGCCGCGCAGAACGCGCGCTCTTGTACGGAAGAAGAAGCGCATCGCAGCACGTTTGCACCAGCTGCGATGCAAGTGCAGCTCGAGAGCTTGCGCATCCAAGTGGTGACTCCAGAGGGAGCTGGTGCGAGCACTGCAGATGCGGCTGCGCGCAAGAAGCACCAGCAGCAAGAACTAGAGCAAGAGCACGAAGACGAGCACGATGGCGTTGGTTCGCTCCCGACGTCGCCCATTGCGTTCCCCATGCTCCCGATCGACCGCTACGGTTTCCTCATCACCGACAAGTGCGAACCAACTTGCGTGTTCGATGTACATGAGTGCATTGAACAGTGTCGTGACTGAGCTTGCAATGTCTTGCGCGCGTACTCAGGCGCTACAACATGGGCTCGCACGACAACGTGCAGAAGAGCGACGCTGCGTGGCTCGAGAACCGCCGCACGCAAAAGTGGGTCAAGATGATCGGGAAGCAGCTCGAGGACTGGGAAGTGTGCGTACGGCGCATTTCATTCGTTGCATCGTGACGCCGCTACAGAGCACCAAGACATTGTCGACTGATCACTCCATGCATGTCTTGTTGATACACGTAGATGCCAGCTCAAGAACTCTGCAATGCTCAAGAAGCGCATTCGCAAAGGCATCCCCGAGGCGCTGCGCGGTCGCGTGTGGTGCCACCTCGCTGGCTCGACGCAGATGCTGATCAACAACCCCGGCGTCTATCACGACTTTCTCCAGTTCAAGAGCGCGCCGTGCGAAGAGACGATTGCTCGAGACATTGGCCGCACATTCCCCAAGCACTACCTCTTCAACGAGCGCTCGTCGCTCGGACAGTGCGCGCTCATGAACGTCCTGCGCGCGTACTCGCTGCACGACCCAGAGGTTGGGTACTGCCAAGGCATGGGCTTCCTCTCGGCCATGTTCCTGAGCTACATGCCAGAGGAGCAGTCGTTCTGGCACTTGGTCGCGTGCCTGAACCACAAGCGCTACGACCTCGCGAATCTCTATCGCCCGCGCATGCCCAAGGTCCCCGAGCTCATTTTTGTCTTTGAGAAGCTCATGCATCAGCTCATGCCGCTCGTTGCAAAGCACCTCGAAGCCGAAGGCCTTCACCCGACGATGTACCTCACGCAGTGGTTCATCACGCTCTTCACGTACAACTTCCCGTTCGAGTTCGTCACGCGCGTCTGGGATATGTTCCTGTACGAGGGCTGGAAAGTGATCTTCCGCGTCGCGCTTGCGCTGCTCAAGGTCTCGCAGAGTGAGTGCTGCGAGCGATGTCGATGTCGATACGAGTGTGCACGCTTCGCTCATCACTAGCTGGACTTGGTCGTTCTGACGTGCGATCGCTTGGTCTTGGCGACAGAGACGCTTCTTGCGATCAAGTTTGAAGGCATCATGGAGTTCTTCCGAGAGCTCCCAAACAAGGTGCGCAAGTGACAACTGCAGCAATGTGCCAAGTGCGCAACGTGCATTTTATGACGCGTTTGTGCGTGTGCGTGTAGGTCGAGACTGAAGAAGTGCTCGCGGCGGCGTTCAAGCTCCCGCTCAAGCGCGCACAGATCGCGCTCTTGCAAGAGCAGTACCAGCAGTCGATCGCATCCACAGCGACGCCCAGCAAGAAGTAGCAGCACGCACCAGTCGACACACGCACATACACGCAATGCCTATAGTGTGTATGATCCGTTCTGCTATCTAGCGAATGTATGAACAAGCACGTGCCCAGTCGCTAGTCTTGCTTTGTCGCCGATGTCGGCGCTGCTGGCGTTGCGAAGCGCCGCTTGAGGCGCGGGAGCACCACTGCGCCAACGAGCGCGACGACAATGAGCTGCACGGTCGTCGCAGTGTCGATGATGTCGCCTTTCGAGCGCAGTTCGCTCAACAAGAGACCGGCTTTGCAGCTCAGAAAGTTGTACGGAATGAGCCCCACGAGCGGTCCGAGGACGAACTGCAGCAGCGGGATGTCGAGGTGCGGCGACGCCAAGTTGATGAACCAGTTCGGCGTGAACGGGAAGACGCGGAGGAAGACCATGTAGAGTCCGAGGTCGTCGCGGTGGCTGTCGATCATTGTCCGGAGCTGCGCGAGCTTCACTGGGAAGACGTGGAGCACGGCACGCTTGCCGAGGTACTTCGAGAGCAAATACATGAACACGGACCCGAGCGTGTTGTACGCGAGACAGAGCGGAAAGCCGAGCGTGATGCCAAAGAGCGCACCGCCGAGCAAGTTGAAGAAGACTGTGCCTGGGATCGCAAACGTCTGCAAGTACAGGTAGCAGCACATGTGCGCGAGCAGCAAGCTCGAGTGCGAGTGCGCTGCGAACGACTTGAGCGCATCACCGAGCTGCTGTGCGGCTTGAAGCGTCGTCGGGAGGCGCAGCTGTGCCCACTCCGCGTCGCTGAGCTCCGAGACCACGAGCACGTGGAGCGCAGCCGCGAGCGCGAGCGTCGACGCGAGCAAGACGAGGCCGAGGACCTGCACGTCGCGCTTCCAGGCGCTGCTGCTCATTGCTGCTGCAGCTCGGACGTCGCGAGCGAGTCTGGAAATGAACCTTCTGAACAGTTTGGCAAGAAGATCCTCCGTGTGTTTTGAGATTCTACTATTTTGCTAGTCAATCTATCGGACATACTGGAATTGATTGATGCCACATTCCACATGGCTGCTCACCGAGAATGTGGCGCACTGCCACGTCATGTCGTGCTTCACGATGCGCTCGCACTGCATCGCGATCGACGCCATCGCGCGCGCAGATCGATGCAAGCGATGTGCAATGGAAACGTTTATACTTTAGACACGCCACGAGTGCGCGCGCGCAGTCGCTGCGACCTCGTGCTGCACGTTGCACAACGCGACAGCGGCTAGCACCTTCACACTCTCATGAGTGCGCACATACTACTTCACTCCTCTCTCTCTCTCTCTCTCTCTCTCTCTCTCTCTCTCTCTCTCTCTCTCTGCGTACAAATGGCTGCTCGAGCGCAGCGCAATAGAAAAACAGATCTGCATGTGTGCGTGCGCTTGATCGATCGACTGCTTCGCTCGTCACGCGCGCCACGCACACGCACAGCGCTGCTCGCTCAAGTGGGCGTTCAGTGTCGTCGCGAGCGGCTCGTGGGCGACCGACGACGCGCGTTCTGGAACTCCTCCGAGAGCTTGCGCAGCGTAAAGTTCGGGAACACCTGCGTCGTCGGGATGTGCAT
Organism: Pythium guiyangense; assembly: GCA_003730235.1. Classification (NCBI taxonomy): domain Eukaryota; phylum Oomycota; class Peronosporomycetes; order Pythiales; family Pythiaceae; genus Pythium; species Pythium guiyangense. The sequence goes on along the minus strand of QXDM01000017.1, from coordinate 63,040 downwards.
GCCCGTGAGTGGCGAGATGTCGCTCGTGGAGAACCAGTGCTCGATCGCCGCGCGCTCGTACGTGTGGCCATCAGCAGCAACAACTGGGTCGACCATCGGACAGCCTGTGATCGGACAGATGAGTTGCTCCGGACACGCATCTGCGTCGTTCTCTTCGTCGTCTTCGTCGTCATCAGCGTTCGCAAACGCGTCGTCGTCGTCGTCAAAGTCGCCGTAGCCCGAGATCCCGACGACGCCGAGACGAGCTTCGCGCTCGCGCGCGCGCTCTTGGGCTTCAATGTCTTCGACTGTGAACGCAGTGTAGATCTTCCCACGCGCGCGCTTTGGGCCGCAGTCAACCGGCTCATCCGTGTCTTCGTAGAACCAACCGCCGCCACTGCGCGCGCCAGTGCCGCTGCTCGACCAGTAGATGCGCACAAACTCGTTCTTGACTTTGCCAAACGCGTCCGTGCCGTTCGCGCGGCACGCAACGAATCCAGACCGCACGCCGTGCTGCAGCGCCTCGTGCACGCCGAGCGAGAGCGTCTCGTAGAGCAGCGCGCCAGAGAAGACTGTGAACTGGTACGTCTGGAGCGCCTGTTGCCGCCGCGTCGCTGGCACTGCGAGCCACAGACGCTGTGCGCGCTGGAGCAAGCGCGAGTCCCGCACGCGCGTGAGCTGGCCCTGGAGCTGCGAGCTCGCTTCTTGCAAGATCGACGGCCGGTGCACAACGTGCACGAGGTTCCGGTGGAACTCGAACGAGAGCGTCCAGCCTTCAATGCTCTTGTACATCGCCAAGACTTGGTCTTGGTACGTCTCAACGACTTCGAGCCGCACACCAGGCGGAACGACCTTCGAGTAGTACTCCATGCCGCCAAAGCCAGCGAGGCGGATCATGTCGCCTTTGATCGGCGCCAAGCCACCGACGTCAAACTGGAGTGCGAGCTGGATCTGCCCTGCATCGCGGTGGTCTTCGTCTGCGAGTGCGTACCACGCGCGGTGCGACGACGACGTCGCCATGAGGCACGGCAGCAGCGGCACGACGACGCTGCCGAGGAGCTTGTCTTGCGGCGCTTCTGGCGCAGGAGGTGCGCTCGACGCTGCAGCGGCTTTGCCGTCTTCGTTGCGGTGGAAGACCTGGACAACGAGCTCTGGCGAGCATGCTAGGTACTGTCGCCGCGCGCCACTTGCTGGTTTGACTGGGTAGCCGCTGCTCGGTCCGAGCTTCTTTGCTGCGAGTGCGTACTGGTCGGCGCTCAGTTTCGTGGTGCTTGTGTTCGCGCTCAGAAGACCCATGGTCTGCACGACCTCTTGCTCGGACGGGAGCGGGACGTGAAGCTCGCCGAGCTCTTTCCACGTTGGATTGAGCGTTTGGTTCTGCGACGTCGTCACGAACTGCTGGGTCGCGAGCGACACAACGACGTACGGGTTTGAGTAGTTGGACGTCCACTTGAGCAGACTGCCCATGACTGCAGGCGCGAGGTTCTGCGCGCTCACGACATCGACACGGAGGACACCGGCCATGTCGCTTGCGTTTGTGAGCGCTAACGGTGGGATGCTGCTGCTGGATGTGATTGTGAAGGTGCCTGGCGGCGGCGAGACGGAGCACGACGCCATGGCGCTCTCTCTCGCTCGCTACGTCTTGTTGTTCAGCTCGAGTGCGCGCGCGTGAGTGTGCACACACACAGGTCAGGGAGTGAGAGCGAGAATGGCCGCCTCGGCTCCCACCACCACCACCGCGTCGTTGTTGTCGTCGTGAGCGCTCTCGCTGCTCGCTGCTGCAATGTGTGCGCTGCTGCGCTTGTTCGTCTTCTGAGCCTGTTCTCGTTCGTTCGCTGCAATTTCTCTGACAGCACCTGTCGTAATTACTTGCTTGACAATAAGAGGGTCATCGCCATGATAAAAAGGGATATTTCGATTGATTTCAGTGCAATACGTTATCTACATAGAGATGTTTGATGCAAAGGGAAATACAAGAGGGAGGACCAAAATGCTGCGAATGTGGGACGGACGTTGCAGAGTCACCAATCCAGTTGAGGCCCTCTACAATTCGATATTTGCCCCTCTCACACTCGATGTATACAACATCACTGTTAAATCAGATCCAAGACACTTTTGCGCACAAACTGCGTCACAAACACCACAACAACGTTGTCAACAATGTACTGAATCAGTACACCCGACCAATCAGTAGGTTCGAACTGCTTAAGTACAAACCTAAATTTTGGGAAAACTGACTTGATTTGGTAAGCACAAATATACGACAACAAGCGGCAACAGGAAATGCGCCTGTAGCTCAGTTGAAAGGTTGTCTATTACATAAATAGACTGAGTGACTTCTCAATCTACCTAGTAACAGATGTTCTGACTACTGTACATACTCTAATCTACAATGTGTGTTCTACACTCAAAAGTGGAAGTACCAAGTACCAGTGATACCCGCACTTACCATGTGTGTTGTATAGCTCATGTGGTATCGGGCTCGGTGTAGGACCAAGTGGTCACTGGATCGATCCTGGGTGTGTCCTGTCTGCTGAGGTTGTAGGTAGTTGGTGTGTCGATGGTGTGGTTCTGTGTGTCGTTGGTGTGGTTCTGTGTGTCGTTGGTGTGGTTGTGGTGTGCCGTTGGTGTGGCGTGGTGTGTCGGTGGTGTGGCTTGGTGTGTCAGTGGTGTGGCTTGGTGTGTCAGTGGTGTGGCTTGGTGTGGTACTGGTGTGTCGGTGGTGTGGCTTGGGGAGGGAACGGTCGTTTGGAATTGGGTGGCTGGCGAGGCGGTCTTGTGGCCGCATTCGTCAATCAGCACCGACACCAGCATGCCGAGCCCGATCCGTGCCAGCTCCTCCATCGAAACCCGTACGTGTCGCTTCGTCTGTTGTGTAGTGTGCTGTGTGAGTGGTCGCTGATGTGTCCCGCTGTCTGGAGGTCGTGTGCCAGCACCAGCGTCGCCACATGAAGCGCCACCAGTGTCCGAGCGCGTGTGTCTTCCGAGTGCGAGTTCGCCCGTGGTGCAGCCCGAGTTGGCGCAAGTGACCGAGTCGTCGCAGCGCACACCAGAGCCACCGTCGTCGCCTGCCGCAGAGGATCCAGTGTCGAGTGCCGTGTCGTGTGCCGGGTCGCCTGCAGTGTCGCCGTCGCGCTCGCCCGTGCCGTCGTCGCCTGCTGCGGAGTCCCAGTCGAGTCGTGTGTCGAGTGCCGGAGTGTCGGGGAGTTCGAGGATGCCGTCGTCCAGCGTCGCGGGTGACACGGGTGATGTCGGGGCTGTGGTGTCGTCGCATGGTCCCCCGCCGGGAACTGGGGGCTCAAGACCGATGCGTGAGCCCGTGGACGATCCCGCCGACGTTGGACTAGGCTCCGAGGACGAGACCGAAGCTGTGGCGCCGCGCGCGAAGCGTCGAAGACTGCGTCGAGGCGACGAGTGCGAGACGAAGGCGTCAAGCGACCAAGAGGACTCGAGCGACTCGGACGCGTTGGAGGAGCGCCACGAAGTGACCCGAGTGCTTCGCCGTCGCGGCCGAGGCGAGACGCTCGAGTACCTGGTCGAGGGGAAGGACCTGTCCTCCGAGTGGCTGCCGTTGCGCGAGCTCGGCGGGTGCAAGGAGCTCGTCGCGGCGTTCGACCGGTACATGACGCACCGATCCTCGCCCCAGGTGCCGTATGGCCGGTTCGTCGCGAGCGACTTGCAGTCGATCAGGCTCATGGCCGACAGTCCCCGTGACGACTGCGCGCTCCACGCTGTGCAGATGGCACTCGAGCTGATGGGCCAAGCAGAGACGGCTGTAAAGATCCAAGAGCGCGCGAAGCACTTCCTTGCCGCGATGCGCGAGACCGAGTACAAGCGCTTCGGCGGTCTCAAGTACTCGCAGCTCGTGAAGTTCATGCGCGAGGAGATGCCCAAGACCTCCCTGGCATTCGACCTCCATGTCTTCCAGAAGATCTGGTTCCAAGGGGCTGGCGTTGGACCGATCGCCGTCGCGTCGCTGTCTTGGAGAACAGAAGACGCACTCGGGCCAAGCGTGTACTTGGTGTACGCGTACAAGTCTTCGCACCGCGGGCACTGCGTCGCCATGAAGACGGAGAGACGATGATCGTGCACGAGAACGGCGCCAACTCCGGCATCATGGAACACACGTGGATCCGGAACATCGGGTTCGTTCGCAAAGTAAGTCTTGTGTCGTGAGGTAACGAGTAAGGTACTTGACTTTGCCGTTGTCGGTTCTTGAACTCCGTTGCGTCTGTGCGAATGCCTTGGGCTTAGTTAGAGCACACGACGACGGATGGGAAGCCGAGCCGACTGCGTGGAAGCAAACGCTCGAAAAGCGACACTGCCGCCGTTCGCCATCATCTCGAGAACGCGTGCTAACGCTTGTGCGTCTTCGTGCTCGTACAGACGCCGCTTGAAGAACCGCACATGCGCCGAGAACGTCGCGAAGATCACCAAGAGCGCTTGAGCCGCAGGCGTCGGCCGACGTAGATCGAACAAGCACCGGTTGCGATCGCTCCAGATGAAGTGCAGCGTGACCGCGCGCAGTACGTGCCAAGCATCGCCGACGACGTCTTCGTAGTCTTCCCAGTCGACACGCACGCGCATCTTTCGCCCCAAGGCGATGTCAAGCCATGTCGGCCGCGCAAGGAAGAACGGCGCAACGAGTCGCGAGACTTCGCGCCAGAGCTGCGAAGCGAGCGTGCAGTCGAAGAACAAGTGCTGCTCGGACTCGATCGCGTTGCAACCATCGCGGACGCAGACGCGGATGCCCGGATGCGACGCCTCCAAGAACCAGAAGCGCGAGCGCACAGGGAGAAGGCGGAAGGCGAGCCGGAACTGCAGATCCTCGAAGACCGGCAGCAAGATCTTGCGCAGGCGCTTGCCATGCTGCACGAAGCGCTTGATCTCCTGCGCGACGACTCGCTGCGAGTGGATCTGCATCGGGTGCTGCTTCGTCGGTGTCTTGGGCGTCCAGACGACAGGAAGAAGAGCTGATCGCGGGATCGCTGGTAACAAGCACGTCCGCACGCCGCTGACGTAGCCCAAGTGCGGAAGCAGACGACGATCGCCGGCACTGGACGCGTCGAAGACAAGCTGCAACGCGCCAAGCCGCTCCACGATCTGCGTCGCTTCGCGGTACAGCGCACCAAGCCATTTCGCCTGTACGCCTGGCGACGCTGATGCGAGCGTGTAGTCGATGTGCCTCTGCACGAAGTCACGTCGAGTCGGCCAAGCTTCCCCGTCACAACGGAAGTCCGCGAGCGATCGCAAGCCGAAAACGCGCGACACATGCAGACGGAAGCTTCGCTGCGGCTCGGGGATCATGCCAAGACACCGCCGGTGCGCCTCAGCAGTTCCGGAGCGTCGCTTCTTCTCATAGTGGAGCTCAGCGTCCGCGTGGAACCAGATCGGCTGATGCAGACCGTACGACGCGCGTTCGTCCGAAGGCAGGTCGCGCCACGTGGTCTCCCAGCGCGTCTTGTACCACCACGTCCAAGTTGCTCGCCACCACGCCAACGCGTGGCGCCACTTGATCAAGTCACCGTGTCGAAGCGGAGAGATCCTCAAGAAGTCCAGCGCGTGAACGCCGCCGTACCGCGGAAGCACAGACGTGAGCAGCTCGACACCTGGAGTCGCCCAGTTGCGCTCGCCCACCGCACTCGCGGCCCGCATGAACTGCAGGAGCAGCGCCAGTCTCTGTCGCTTGAGCTGCGCGTCGAGACTTGGGATGCCCAAGCCACCGTCGCTGCGTCGCTGGTACAAGAACTCGCCCGGTATCAACTGCACGTGCGAAGCGTCGCGATCGTGCTTCCGGCTCAAGACGAACCGGTTGAGCATCGACTGCCACCGTCGTACGACTGTCGCCGGGATCACGACGTGCTGTGTGTAGTGCCACAAGCGCGAGAGCACCATCGTCTGCGCGACCAAGAGCCGGCCACGAAGCGTGCGCGCGCGCCTGTACCACGCCTTGAAGCCGTCGTAGAAGCGCTGGTCCAAGAACTCCACGATCGCGTCGTCGACTGGCGCTTGTCCGAACGGGATGCCCAAGTACTTGACCGTGTCCGCGCGGCCGAGGACGCGAACTCCCGGAAGTGCAGGGCACACCTGGTTCCGGTTCAGCGCCAGCAGCACCGACTTGGACAAGTTGAGCTTCGCGCCGGAGCCACGGCAGTAGTCGCCGACGATCAAGAGCTGCGCTTGCAAGTTCGGGATCGAGCTGGCGAGAAGCGTCGAGTCGTCCGCAAAGAAGACCCCAGTCGCCGTGTGGTCCGCGTTCAGACACACGCCGTGCTCCTTGTGCGCTCGAAGAAGGTTGCCAAGCGGCTCGATCGTCAAGACGAAGAGCAGCGCCGACAGCGGATCTCCTTGCTTCACGCCTCGCGTCGGATGCAGCGCCGGCTGGACGTTGTTGTTGATCAACAAGTGCGCCTGCGGCTTCGTGTACAGCAACTTGATCCAGCGGATGAAGCCCGGACCGAAGCCCATGCGCTCGAGCAGCCGGAACATGTATGCCCAGTTGACGCGGTCGAACGCCTTCTGGAAGTCCAAGAACAGCGCGTACGCCTCTTCATCGCGGCTTGTGACGAGGTCTTGCAAGTCAGCGAGGAAGCGCACGTGGTGGTGGATCGAGCGTCCCATGACGAAGCCCTTTTGGTCAAAGTGGATCAACCCGCCGAGTGCCATGATCATGCGACGCATCAGCGCTTTCGATAGCGCCTTCACGTCGACGGGCATGACGGTGATCGGCCGGTAGTTGCCAGGCACGGCGCGCGAGTCCTTCTTGTGGAGCAGCACGACAGCCGACTTGCGCTGGGACGCGAGCAGCTCGCCGCGACGGAGCCGGTCATTGAAGACGATCGCCAAGCACTCGCCGAAGACGTCCGACGCCACTTGGTAGAACCCAGCCGTCAAGCCGTCCATGCCTGGTGCCGACGAAGGCTTCATGTGCCGGATCGCGGACGCGAGGTCTGCTCCTGTCAAGTCCGCGTCAAGCATCAAGCTATCGGCCTCCGAGACGAAGCGCGTGATCGAGTTGAGGAGCTTGCGCTGCATGTCTTCGTCCGGCGGCGGAGCTCGTCCTGCAAGACTGTCGGGGTCCCCCATCTCCGACCCCCAGTGCTCCAGGAAGCGAAGCGAGATCTCGTGCGGGTTCGTCGAGACACTTCCATCTGGCGTCTCGACTTCCTCGATCGAGATCTTGCGCAAGCGCGTGTCCAGCGGACGGAAGAAGTGTGACGTCGAGCGCTCGGAGTTGGCGGCCAGGAAGTCGAACGCAGTATCCTGATGGTACTGGCTCGTCCGCAAGACCGTCTCCTTGTAGTGGCGCATGGCTTCGTCGAAGAGCGCGCGGTCGTCTTCGTTCGACGACACACGGTGCCGAGCCGCGGCTTGATCCAGCGCTACTCGGGCGTCTTCGACTGCACGCGTGTCTTGGGAGCGGAGCTTCTTCTGGACGTCTTGCAGCTGCTTCTTGATGGCGATCTTCCACGCTTCCCAGACTTTGCCCGGGTTGTCGGCTATTCGAAGCTTGTCGCGCACCAGTTCGGCCACCTTCTCGATCGCCGAGACGATCTTCGGGTAGTCGAGCAAGTACCGCGGGAACTTCCAGTAACCGCGACCGTGGAGCTGTGTGCCGGAGCGAAGCGAGACGCAGTGCGCGAGGTGATCACCAGCGTGCGTCGGCAAGAAGTACTTCGACGTGCCGTAGAAGCGGTTGCAGAACGTCTCGGACATCAGCACGTAGTCCAGCCGGTTCTTCCGAGGAAGCGGACCGGTGAACACGCGCTTCTGGTCGTGGTGGATCCGCCAAGCGTCGACGACACCAAGCCGCGCCAACCACTCGAGGCAGCTGGAACGACTCGGGTCGTAGCGCAAGTCCGGCGTGGAGCAGTCGAGCCTCGGATCGAGCGGCGTGTTCAAGTCGCCGAGCACGAAGTGAGTCGCGCCGTCTTCGAAGCCTTCCGTTTCCAAGCCCGCAAAGAACTGCTGCTTCTCCTGGCGGTCGACCGGTGCGTACACGTTGTGAATGTAGACGGGAGCATGCTCGACCGTCACCTTCACGACGAGGTATCGCCCGGGGACCGACAAGCGCGCAACATCGACAGCCGAGTCGAAACCCGGGAAGTCGGAGCGCAGCACAGTCATCACGCCGCTGCTTCGACCGCGCGTGGGCCGATCCAGCAGCGCGTTCGGGTCGTTGACGAAGAGCTTGTGCGCGAAGCTCGAGTCGAGATGGAAGTTGAAGGTCGCGAGGTGTTGGGCGTCCGCGAACTTGGTTTCTTGGACGCACGACACCGAGTGCTTGGAGAGAAGATGGTCGATGAAGAGATGGCCGTTCTTCTTGACGCCGTTGGTGTTGGCGGTCAAGAAGCTGACGCCGTTCCAGACGTGCTGGGGCTCGAAGACTTTAGCAACGAGTCGCCAAGGCGCTCGCCACTGTCGTCACCGAGCCGTCTTCAGCGACTCCGACCTTCAGCACCGATGAGTCTTCCGGGTAGAAGCCTTCCAGCGCGCGCAGAGCCTCCAAGTCGTCGAGCAAGTGACCCTGCCACTGCACCTCGCGCCATTGCTTGATGCAGAGCGCGCCGAGTTCCGACCGCAGCAGTATCAGCAGCGTGTTCGGGTGCAGGAAGCGGGCGTGATGCGCCGGGATCCACTCGACTGGCCGACCCGTGAAGTACTGGATCCAGTGGTCGTTCTTGAACAGCACTGGCGCCGTCGCCATCAACGCCAGCTCGAACATGCCGAGTGCCTTCGATGCGCGTGCCAGTTCCGTTATCGCGCCGGAGTGTGTCCACCACTTGCCGCACGTTTTGAAGATGTCGCCGCGCTTCGACGGTACCGGCGAGCCCATGGTCTTCTTCCACTTTGTCGCGAACGTCGTGTCGTCGCCCGGGTTCGTCGCGCACAAGACGCGGTTGATCGCGTGCAGCTGCGCAACTTCGGCGATCTCGTTGCAGTTGCGCGACATCTTGAGCGACAGCGCGCTGTTGAACGCGAGCGGGCACTCGACGAGCTTCTTCACAATGTTGTCCGGGTTTGCCGCGTTCTCGATCAGCTTGACGACGCTCGCAACCTTCGAGTCCGCTGCTACGAGACGATCCGGCAGCATGTCGAGCAGCGCCGTGTTCTCGTCGTTCACCATCGACTCGGTCACCTCCGCGAGTGGCGTCGCCTCGGTCGCCTTCACGATCTTGGTGTGGTGCTTCTCGACGAAGAACGCCGACTCGGCCGACTTCTTCACGGCTTCGGGGCGCTTCACGTTCGTCGGCACGATCTGCTTGCGTCGACCGTGCTTCTTGTCCGCGGTGACATCCTTCAGCTCGAACTCGACCTCCACCGACTGAAGCGACTGGAAGTAGTTCGACGTCGCGATGCCATCGAGCGACTGCGGGAGCTGGTTCGTGAGCAGCGCGGTGAAGTCGATGTCGTTCCGGCTGCGCTTCTTCTTGTTCGAGACAGTCTTGAAGCCGTCGGCGTCGCCGCCGTTCGTCAAGAGCGGCACGGAAGGGGGCTTCGAGGTATTCTTCGGGCTTCCAGGGGGCGACAAGTTGCAGTTCGAGCCATTGAAGGTCGAGATCGACAGCGCGTCGTCGGTGGTGCTTGGGATCGGCGCGAGTTGGTTGCCGGCAGCTGGTGTCTTGCCATGCTGAGCTCCCCCGGGGAGCTTCGCATCACGCGTCTTGATCTCCTCGACAGCCTTCTGGAGCGAGGTCTTGGGCTTGCCAGTCGTGACTTGCGCGAACGTCTTCGGCGGTGCAGGGGTCTTCGGAGCTGGTGGCAACGTCCCAGGCGCAGCAGGTGGTTGCATCGGCGCCGAAGGCGCTGGCGAAGGCGCAACAGCGGGGAAGACGTCGTCGCCCGTGAGCAAGTCGATGCCGTGGAGCGAGCGATAGCCGAAGGGGAGACGCTCGGACTGGTACGGCGCGTTCTTGCCATGCGCCGGGTGAAGCTTGTTGTCGAAGAGGATCTGGTCGCACACGGATCCGTTCACCATCAGCGGCGGCGGGCACGACTTGGACAAGAAGTACACGCGCCACGTCGCGGACGTGATCCCGGTCGCCATGTTCACCTCGCGGAACGTGTCGTAGATCGGCTGGCATCCGAGCAGGAAGAGCCGAACCAAGATCGTGTCCGTGTCGGTGTCCGAGTCGACGTTCGCGATGTCCAAGAAGTACTTGTTCGCGAGAACATCGTACGGCTTGAACTCGAAGACGCCGCCCAGGATGTTCACCTTCGTTCTCTCGAGCTTCAGGCATGCTTCTTTGGTCTTCACCTTCACGCGCACGTTGCCGCCGGGGAGCTTCGACACTTGGCCGATCGCGTGCTCAGCGTACAGCTGCTCAAGTGCGTCGTTCCCGTGGTCGGAGCCAGCGAGCGACGCCATGATGCGCTGCAACGGGGTCTTCGCAAACGTGCGGCCGGTGTCGATGACCATGTCAAACTTGGCGCGAGGAAGAGCGTACGGCCGGGCTTGCTCCATGCGAGACGCGATGAACGACCAGCCACGCTTCGCAGCGTACTGGCGCTCGATCAACTCGATATCGCAAGCGAGCGGCTTCGGGGTCTCGATGCGGCGGCGCTTCGCTTCGGCTTCGGCTTCGTCGCGGCGGATGGTCTCCTGTTGCAGAAGCAAGTCGGCCATCGTTGGACGCGTGTCTACTGGAGCTTGCGGCGCGGCAACGTCAGGAGGTGACTCCATCGGGTCGTCCTTGTCGGCGGCGACAGCGGCAGCAGCAGCGACGTCGGCTTGAGCATGAGCGAGCGCAGCAGCCACGGCATCGTCGTTTGAGGAAGGCGAGTCGGTGGCGTCGAGTCGCGGTTCCATAGGGTCATCGACGTCCGAGGCGTTCGCAGTGTCAGGCACGACGGCCGGTGGCACTTGAAGCGCAGACGAAGATGGCGACAGAGGCGCAGGAGGCGAGGTCGGCACAACCGGGTGAGTTGACTCGGACGACCCACGTGGCAGATCGATGCCCGCTGATTGGTCGGAGGGAGCGTGCCCGGCGGTGGAGCCGGACTGGATACTGGGTACCGACTGGATACCGGGTGCAGAGCCAGGCGCAGAACCAGACCCGACGCGTGTCGGCTGGCCAACGGGTGGTTGAGGGGCGGTCGAAGCGGCGGCAGTCTTCATCTTGGCTGGCGAGACAGAGACGGCTGGAGAGGCTGAGGGTTCTTCAGGTGAGTCGACTTGAGGGGTAGCCGGCAAATTGAGAAGTGCGCCTGTAGCTCAATTGGTTAGAGCCCTGCTTTCACGAGCAGGTGGCGAGGGTTCGAGTCCCTCCAGGTGCAAAACTCCTACTGAAAGTCAGTCTTCTTACTTGCCACCGCATAGAACTGCTAAAAGTGACCGCGACAGAGTGTGCGAGTGAGTTGACTGGGCGCCAGTACACTCAGTCCGAATGGCGGATGCTCCTTCTAGAAAAGGGTTCGAGATTCTAGAATCTCTGAAATCTGAAATCTATGCAGCTCCAGGTGTACAGAGTCCAGTCACATCACTCTTTCTATATCAGTAATGTCATCGAGCCAATTCAGATCAATCCAAAATTTAGAACGAGGTCAACTGTAAATACGCAAATGAGTCACCTAAAAGACAAACCAAGGATCAATGCATTCATTTGAATTATCTATGCAGCATACAGTATATAAGTCAAACCTAAAGGCTACCGACTGCTTTCTATCTCTTGTGTTTTGGCTTCGGACCTGGCTTCAAGCCGCGCTTGCCTTTACCGTTTGGAGCAACATGCACCACCGGAATGCGTAAAGCCGTGTCTCGGTCGAGAACTCCATCAGTCCGCCACGGCAGAAATGGGTGCGTGTACGTGTCACGGAAGTGGCCGATTGACAGTCGCTGTTGAGTCGAGCAGCGAGAGGTGGGACCAAGATGGGTTCGCCAGAGTTGCGGATCCACGTTCCAGCAAGCTGACGTCGTGAGGCGAGGAGCTCGCTGAGCCGAACAAAGAAGAGATGGAAGGCATCGAGTGGCTTTGAGCTTCGAAGCTCATCACCGAGCCAGTTGTTCGTCTGCTCAGAGAGGTTGGATGTGATCTCACTGTACGTTGGGGGGCTGTGCAGATTCTGGAAAGCGAACTTGACCCAGTTCTGAATGTCGATTCCGACCAAATATTCAGATGCCGCCGCCTTGGTGCTGCTGAGCTGCTTGGTAAACAGCTTAAAGTCGTTCTCACAGTCGCTCGAGCCATGCTGCAGATGATGCCTCGTTCTTCTTTCGTCAGTGACGCCTTCGTCCGCGAGATGTTGTCCATGATGTGCCTGATGCATTAGCGGTGACCGGTGTCAGGAAAGACCTTGGACACCGCGCTGAGAAGTCCTATTTTTCGGTCAGACAGGATCGTGAACTTGGTTGCGCCGTCGAGCCCGTCTTTGACCATCTGGAGGAACCAGGACCAGTTTTCAAAGTTCTCGACTGGGACGAGAGCGAGAGCGACTGGTACAATGTGGTTGCAGTAGTCCTTGGCGGTGGCGACGAGAAACACGCCGCGCTGGTTCATCTCGCCTTTCAGGTGCACTCCGTCGAACCCGAGAAGCCTCTTGGTCATCTTAGCGATGTGCATGCCGACGCTCGGAAAGAAGTCAGCCCTCTTGAACGTCACTCCATCACTCTCCTTGTCAAAGCGCCAGATCGAGCCCAGATTCTTCTGCGCCATCGGATCTAGATACGCCTCGAGCTTTTGGTAGCTCTCCGCGTGATAGCCATGAAGCTTGTCGTCGATCGCTTGCTTCATTCTGGACACGGCACTTGCACTGATCGTGACGCCTAGCGACCGCAGGTATGTCGTGATGTCCTTGCCTTTAAGTGTCGAGACTGAACCCGCATGCGCTAGAACGACGTTGAGCTCGACCAAAGACGTGATCTGGTCCATGTCTTGAGTTGTGTTGCGCATGGCGCGAGCAGGAGCCGGGACGGAGCCTTCAACGCAAGGTGGTCGGGAAGAGCCGATGTGCTTCGCGTGGCTGTGACAGAAATTCGCTGCTGTGACCTTCCAGCACCCATTCTTGGTGAACACGTTGATGAAGAAGGGACACTCGAGCACGCCTGGAGCTGCTGTCGTGTCGAAAAACTGCAAGCCGTTCACAATCTTGCAGGCGTACTTCGCGTTACCCGAGCTGTTTGCCTTGACGCTGCTGCGCTTGACGTACAGCTGAAAGCCGCACTTAACCGCAAGAGCCTTGCACCGCCGCTGAATGGCCTTCTGGCTTTCAAAGACGTCGACACCAACGTTGTCTTGACAGTCGTAGACATGGCCGTGCGTCGTGCTCGCTGGGTCGACGTCAACGTCGATGTCTGGTCGAAGTAACCTGCATTGCCTTGCTGCAGCGATGTCTGCTACATCGAGCGAGAATCTTGCGGTCCCGAAGTTCGCTTGCTTCTTTGCTTGTGCCATGTTGCTGGATCGGAAGATTGGACAATGATGCAATGCTTGAGCGAGTCATGTCATACTCGAGCCATGCGCGCTTCCCAAATGCACCTCTATCTAGCTGCACGATTTCGTATCTTAACGGATATCTTTTCTTTAAATATGACAGTGATTTGTCCAAATTTAGGTTTTTAAGTTCGCACACGCACCGTCTTGATCATCAGAGCGCACTTCAGTTTTACCTCAAGCAATGTACTGAAATGCGTCTTTCAAATCACCTCTGGGGGCAAACTCAGTACATACGTACAGAATTATGGAAATTTCTCCTCTAGGACAGAGATGCGGGCAAAAACAAGTCAGGCATAGAGGCCAAGCCAGTCAGTTGTAACGCCGCCGAGTTTTCTCTGAGCAATTAATCTCGCCCTTGAACACGCAGTATGGCACCACGCGCCACCAGAAAAGCATGAATGAGATGTTTATGGGTGTGCTGCTCTTCAAACCCGGCGAGCGAGTCTAGTTAACGGCGACGCTCCCTTGCTTTATCGACTCTTCGAAGCACTGTTTGCAAAACTGCATGCATGCGTTTTAGTATCTTAGATGCTCTCGTCTGAGCTAAAGAGAACATCGTAAGCGTGTACGTCGTCATCTACAGCGTTGTTGCACTAGTGTTGTGGGTGCACAAAGCGCCGATATGCCTATTACGCCAGCATGGGTTCACAAGGCGCTACAAGACGCTAAAGTCAAAATGGCGTCAAGGAACGGCGCGACACTCATGAAGATCGTCGTCTTCGACAAGAGCATCGCGCTACAAGGGACCCCTTAATTGGACGGGCGCAGCGACGATCAAGAACAAGGAGATGTGCGTTCACCGAAAAGGCATAAGTGCGACATTGTACACATTTGTGCAGGAGGTGTTCGATTCAGCGGAGCAATCTATGCAGCTTGCAGCGTTTGAACATGTGATATGATATCTGCAAGTCTGCTGTGTACGAAGTGCGCAAACGCCAGCATGCACCCCGAGCTGTCGCGATCTGTTTCGAGCGGCAATGCGAGTGACCTGAGCAGCGTAGTGATATTTGCAGCAATGCAACAAGTACATCGAGCGAGTTAAAGTTGCACACAAAATTTTTCGTATCGCCAACCTACGTAAAACCTCCAGCACTTTGTACTTACTTGTTCATTTTTTGTATCTATATAGGGTAAGGCATAGCGGGCGGTTTGCATGTCTTGTTTTTTAGTAGTAGTTGTCGTAGTGTTTATAGAGCAACAGCGACTGGTCGATTACCGATCGAACATGCCATCCTGGCCATCACTTGCCATATCCTCGTATACGACGTGCTTGACGAGTCGAGACTTTATATACGTGTCTTAGTCTTAACTTTTTGCATTGTTGTTGTGTGAAAGCATGTTCTTAGAAAGCGTGGTGTGGTAGACGTCATTTTCTACCATCACTCTTGGTTTGCTTTTGAGCGTGTGGAATCGTGACTGCGTTTAACTATGCCTCTATGTCACAGTTCTGATGTTGATGTTGACAAATGGATTCGCGCGGCGCTGATTGGCGGACATCAACTCGCGCGTGTTGCCAAAAGAGCCATGAATGACCAGCCACCGCACGTGAACGAACTGGACGAGGAGGAGGTCGCTCGTGCGCACCAGCAGCCGCTCGCGCACCGCAGACACCAACACGCCGCTGGAGCGCGTCGACGAGCAGCTCTCGACAGTGCGTGCAACGACAGCAAGCGCAGCGAGACGCAGGACGCAATGGACGGCAGCGCATCCGTGCCGCTCACGCCAAGCATACTTCGCGACGGCGAGTTCGGTGGCGATGTCGATGATGACGTCTCGGAGCGGTCGGTGCTCGTCGCAACGATCGATGGCGACGGCAAGCCGCGCAAGCACGCGACGTGGGAGTGGATGCTCGGCGTGTTCTTCCTCGTGGTCGTGGCGCTCATCTGGACGTTCGCGTCCGTGCTCGTGCAGTACATCTTCCACAACCTGAGCTTCAACGGTCCGTTCTTCCTCACGTACGTCGGCATCACGCTCTTCTCGGTGAACCTCCCGCTCTGGTACGTCTCGCAGATCGCATGGCCGCGTGCGAAAGCGTGGTTCCAAGGCCGTCCAACGACTGGGAAGCTCAGCCACCACGAGCTCCTGAAGCGCACGGGGCACAAAGCGTCGTACCGCCAGATCTTCTGGATCAGCGCGACGATCTCGCCGCTCTGGTTCCTCGCCAACTTTACGTACAACCAGAGCCTGAACATGACGAGCGTCACGAGCAGCACGATCGTGAGCTCGACGTCTACTGTTTTTACGTTCCTCATGAGCGTGCTCGTGCTCCGCGAGCCGTTCATGTGGCTCAAAGTGCTCGGCGTCGTGCTCTGCATGGCTGGCAACATCTCGACGATCTTCAACGACTCGAGCGCCGAGGGCGACGCTGCGAGCGACCACGTCTTTGGCGACCTCGTCGCGCTCTTTGCTGCGTTCATGTACGGCGTGTACACGACAGCGATCCGGCACTTGGTTCCGAACGAAGAGAGCGTGAGCATCTCGCTTTTCTTCGGCTTCATCGGCGTGATCAACTTTGTCTGCTTGCTTCCGTTCGTGCTGCTGTTCCACTACTCGGGCATCGAGTCGCTCAGCGGCCTCACGTTTGAGATCCTCGGGCTCATTGGCATCAAGGGTCTGTTCGACAATGTGCTCTCGGACTACCTCTGGGCTCGCGCCGTTCTCCTGACGTCGCCGACCGTCGCAACCGTTGGGCTCTCGCTCACTGTGCCGCTCGCGATTCTCGCCGACTACGTGTTTCACCAAAGCGCACCGACGTCTGTGACGCTGCTCGCGTCTGCGCTCGTGCTCTCTGGCTTTGTGCTCATTAACGTGAGCACGAAGAACAACAAGCACGAGTACCACCCAGTTGCGACTGCGAAGCGCTTGGAAATCGACGACGACAATGACATGGGTGTGAGCACTGGCAGCAGCACGACCGGTGCGTCGCCACCATTGCCGCAGTATCGCGTCGACGTCTAGCAAGTGAGCGTCTTGCAAAAGAGAGAGAGTTTGTGACTGCGACGTGTGTGAATCAATGGGTCAGTGGATGTTTTCTCGAGTGCGGCTACACGCCATCATTGGCGTCCATTAGGGAGACAATCGCGCGGCTGCAACTGATTACGGCGCGTCGAGCGCTCGACGCTCCTCGTTGAGACCTCTGCTGCTGTGTGTACATGGTAGCATAGCCCCACGTATGTGCATGTGCGCTCGGTGTGCTTGCCGAGCCTGCGCCGAAAGAAGCAAAGCACGAAGTGCGCTTCGGTGTGCTCGGTCGATCGGTCGAATCGGCGCACGTATTGAAGCTGTGAACAGTCAGAATGAACATTCAGATTGGAAACGGGTTTAACGGATCCAAACCCGCAGTTTCCAGCGAGTCATCTAGACCCATATTCGAATTCAACTATACAAATCAATACTATAAATCAAAATGAACCGAGCGGGTGGTCGGACCTGAGCGAACGGACAACTTGAAGAAACCAGGACGCGCACATTTTCCGATTCACATCGACCTGCACACCACGCGAGTCCTCCAAGCAGCAAAGCAGCAGTAGCAGCAGCAGCAGTACTTCCATACGCTCGAGATCGCATGGCACCGCTCATGGACACGAGCGCGCTCAAGCACGACGGCGCGACCGCGACTGCGACTGCGCTCGCAAGCATTCTCTCGGCCGCAGCGACTGCAGTTGTCGCGCCACTGCCTTTCCCAGCACTAGCGCAAGCAGACAGCGAGACCGACAACGCCGACATGGAGGCGCTCAACGTGCTCGAGCTGCCTGCAGTCGTGCTTGAGCTCGTCTGCGCGTTTGTCGACCACGCCACGCTCCATGCGGTCGAGGAGACGTCAAGTGCGCTCTTTGAGGTCGTCCAACGGTCAGGTACGCACTACTTGCAGCCTCTTTGCGCTGCTGCGGTGTGCACAATGCGCGCTTGCGTCGTGGTGTCTGGACGTGCACTGACCACTCGTTGGTGCTTGCACACACGCCCGATTGTTCAGATTTGTGGCAGCAGATTGGCTCACGACACGTCGTCTGTCTCGAAGCGACTCAGCGCGGAAGTGCGCGCTTGCCGTGGAAGAAGATGAGTTGCTTGGCGAGCCGCCGCACGGACGCGAACTCGAAGCTCCTGCGCGACGTCGCACGGTTCTCATCTGCAGATCGCTCGAGCGAGACGCCAACGAACACACTCACGCCGTCGCGGTGCTGGTCCGAGATCCAGCCGTACCTCGAAGGACCTGCGCCGCACCACTTGAGCGAGATCCACAACATCGCGCACTACGGCATGACGCTCGGCGAGCGCATTCAGCACACGTGCGGCTGCTCAACGGGCGGTTCGTGCTACTGGAGCAGGTATGTTGCATCGACATTCACTCTCCGCCACCTCTCGATCTACATACACTCGTGTTTGAGCTCGTACTCACGCTGTGTTTCTGTGATGCTCGTCTCGCTAGCTCGGCGTCGTCGGACAAGAACGCGAGCGACTTCATTGACTACACACTCGTCGACACGTGCGTCGTGAGCGCAGTGCAGATCCTGCCGTACCGCGTGTTTTGGCATCCTGGGAGTCCGACGTACGCACCAGAGAAAGTCGCGTTTGAGTTCTACGACAGCGCTGCGCTCGAGCTCGCTGCGAGCCACAGTCCTGCTGCAGTTGCTGCCGTGCCGTCGTTCTACGAGTCGCCGGTGTACGACGTCATGAATGCCATGCGGCTGCAGACGTTTGAGTTGCCGCGCCGAGTTGTCGTTAGCAGTGCGACGACTGTGCTGCGCGTGAAGCTGCTTGGGCGGCACCAAGCGCAGACGTTTGAGCTCCCGCCGTGGCTCCAGCGCACGCCAGAGGACCGCTTGCCAAAGTACTACTGCTGTCTGAGCTACGTGAACGTCCTCGGCACGTCGTGCGAGCCAGTCGCACACAAGCAACTTGACGTCGTCGCGCCGCTGAAAGAGCAGAGTCTCCGGATGGCAAACTCGCTCGCCGAGTACATGACGTCTTGCTACGAAGGGATCATGGAGATGCGGCGTCGCGCGCAGTAGGCTGCCTGCAGTCGCGACAATGGCGTCACACAGTCTCTCGTTTGCTGTCTACGTATGTACTCTAACTCGTCTAGTGCCTCTCTAATGAACTCAATGCGATTCGATCTCTCGGTGTCACCACTTCTCGACCTCGACCTTCATGCCGCACGCGCACTCTTTGAACCACGCGTTCGCTACTTTGTCGTGCTTTTCAGCTGCGAACGCGTGCTTGTGGTCGCGATCTGCGGCTGGGACGTACGCTGGCTTGGTCGGTGCTTGTGTGTGACGCGATGGTTTCTGCTCATGCTGCTGTGGATCGTGATCCACGCGCTCTTTGCGTGCTCGACTGCTCTCGCGACCGTCGTCGTCGCCTTCGAGTGCAAGGAGCACGTGCTTGCGCTTGAGCAAGTGCTTTGTGCGCTTTGCTGCGCTAGTGTATGCGCGTCGCCTCCGCGCTTCGAGCTCGCGAGCAAGTCCGTTGTCGTCGCCATACAGTCGATGAGCTTCGCTCGCGATCGTCTCTTTGAGGAAGAGCTTGAGCGGCGCGAAGCTCTCGTGGCGCGGATTCGGCTTGCACATGTGCAAGAGCCCGTGGAAGAACGAGTCTGGGAGCGCAAAGTCGCTCTTCGCGCGGCTCTTTGAGATGAGCTCGTACGCGCCGTCGCGCAAGTTGCGGTCTTGCTTGCACGTGATGCACACGCGCAGCTCAAAGTGCTGCAGGAGCACGCGGTCGAGCACTTGGCCGTCTTCACTGCAGTCTCGGCAGAGCCCAATCGGCAGCTCATTCGTGTCGCTCTCTAGCGGTACATTGAGCGAGCTGTTGTCTTTGCTGCTCGAGGCGCTCCATGTCGAGTTCATGCTCATCGAGTTCGCTTGCTTGCTTTTCTGATGCGTTCTTGCGGATACAGTTTCGCTGATCCATTATAATTGCCGCGAATTGACACAATCGCGGCAATTATTTTGACTCGGGACGCTATCCCGACTGGTTGGACGAGCACACAAGTCGAGATCATCAGTACTGCCATCATGAGTGCCGCGCCTGCTGCTGCTGCACCTGCGACTGACGACGCGCAAGTGGTCAAAGCACCGCAGAAGAAGTTCTTTCGCTCGCGCGCGCACTGCAACCCGCTGTCGCACAACGACTCGTTCGAGTAGTACGTGTGGCGCTTCGTTCGTGTCGCTTCATGCGCTCGAGTGCAAGCTTGACGGCTGCTTACGTGTGTGAACGCTGCGTTGCACTGCAATACACACTGGTGTCGAATGTGAACAGCCCGCGCAACCCGCAGGAAGTCGACTGGTCGCCGCACTTCCCAAACATCGAGTCGCCGTACGTTCACTCTCGCCACCAACACTTGCAGCCATGCGCACTTGAACAGAACGCAGTGCTCACAATGCGCTCTCTATCTGTGCATACACACATACGCGCACTGACTCACAGGAAAGTGGACTTCCTCGATGTCGGCTGCGGCTTTGGCGGTCTCACAGGTACGCGCTACTGACGCTCCGACTGCACTCATTGGCTGCGATGATCCGAGCGCAAGTACGCTCACGCTCATTGACGATGTTCGCTCGCTGCAGTTGCGCTCGGCGCGCTGTTCCCAGACAAACTCACGCTTGCGCTCGAGATTCGTCCGAAAGTGACCGAGTTCGTGCGTCTGCGCATCGAAGCGCTGCGCTCGGAGCACCCTGGTCAAGTACGTCCTGCTCGCTTGGCGCTAGTGTCTTGTGCTGTACAAGTCATCAGTAGAACTAACAGCGCGCGTCTCCAACCACACGTCGCAGTACCAAAACGTGTCGGCACTCCGGACGAACGCGATGCGCTACTTGCCGCACTACTTTCGCAAAGGACAGCTCACGAAGCTCTTCTTCTGCTTCCCGGACCCGCAGTTCAAGCAGCGCAACCACCGTCGCCGCATTGTCAGGTGCGTTTGCTCGTCGATCAGCGCTTGCGCTTCCTGTGCTCATGACCGTATCGTGTGTCTCTATTGCTGCTTCTCAACAGCACGGCGCTGCTGGCCGAGTACGCGTACTTGCTCGCGCCAGGCGGCATTCTGTACACGATCACGGACGTCGAGGAGCTCCACAACTGGCACGTCGAGAAAGGCACGAGCCACCCGTGCTTCACGCGCATTGAAGACGAGCAGGAGCTGGTGCGTCGCTCTCTCTTGCTGGACCTACGAGAGCATAAGAGCTTGTCTGTGTCTGACGTCATGTGCGTGCGACGTGATGAACGAACGCAGAGCAACGACCCGTGCGTGAAGGCGATGACGGAAGAGACTGAGGAGGGGAAGAAGGTCGCGCGCGGCGGCGGCAAGAAGTACATCGCAGTGTTCCGCCGCAAAATCGACGACGACGTGCAGGTCGACAACCTCTTTTGGTAGAGCGACGCCGTCACGTGCAGATCGAGCGCAGCACCACGACCATGTGCCGTGGCAGCACATTCCCCATACACGCAATAGGCTCGTGCACTTTCGTATTGAAGACGTAGTGTTTGTATGCTGTTGTGGGAAATAGCGAAGCCAACATTTGGTTTGGGTCAGCAAAGGCGAGCGTGAGTGCGTGAGTGATCGATCAGCAGCGAGAGCGGTAGTGAGAACCGGAGCGACCACTGCCCCGCATCGCCGCACACGAGCAGCACGAGCTGCGCGCGCACCTGCTCTCTGTCTCTCGTGAGGGGGACGCGCACATACACGTACGCACACAAGCGATCGCTCGACGCGCTGGTGCCTCATACCACAGCGACCGAGAGTAGTTGATCCTTCTTTTCAGAGGCTCGCGCGAGTGCATCACACACACACATACTGTTCGACATGACGTCCGCGCTCAGTCGCCTCGACAGCAGCGACGCGTCTTTAGACGTCGTGCAGCAGTTCCTCCGCAACTTGTGTACGTAGCTGCATATATGTGTGTGTGTGTATGTGTGCGCGACTGTCTTGTCTCGATGGCTCCACTCGCTGTCTCTCGTCGTGCAGTCGTTGTCGTCGTCGCCGTCGTCGGTGCTGACGCACGATCCGCTTGTCGCGCGCGCGATTGTCTCTGTCACGTGCACGCGCCTTCGCAATGTGCAGGCGGACGCGACTACAGCGAGGCCGAGGCGCCAAAGCTCCAGATCCGCCACCCTGCGAACCTCAAGACGCTCTTTGCGACGATCGTCGGCGTCCTTGATGAAGCGCAGCAGATCGCAGCGCTCGACGCGCTCATTGCGCTCGTGCGGAGCTCGTGCGGGAACATCGAAGCGTGTTTTGGCGTCGGGCTCCAGCGCGAGATCCTCACGTTCTTGAGCGAGCGCGGGCTCTTTGCCGACCCGTGCGTGAGCACACCGGTGCTTAAGAAGATCCTGCGCTTGCTGCTGTACTTGGCGAACCACAGCGTGAGCATCGACGATATCCGCGCAATGCTCAGTGTCTTCCGGAGCCCTCGACTCGTGCACGAAGCGCCGAGCGACGCGAGCGTGAGCTACTACCTCTCGACGCTCGAGATGGTCGCGCGCGACTCGTTCGGCCCAGCGTCGTTCTTTGACTTGAGCGGCGAGTTCTCTGGTCTCTTGCTCCCTGTGCTCGACTCGTTCCCGAACAACGGCTACACGTTCGGCGCCTGGATCAAGTTCGAGACGCTCCCAGACATCGCCGCACCGCTCTTTACGTTCTGGTACGTCGCCGCGTAGCTCTAGGACCTTCGCCTCTCTCTCTCTATGACTTGCTAACGCTTGGTGTCGTACGTGCTGCAGTGGCAAGACAGGCGTCGGGATCATGTGCTCTGTGCTGCGGGCGTCGCTCATGCTTACGTGCTTTGACAAGAAGAAGAACGACGGACACGTCGAAGTGCCGGACCTCGTCACGCCAGGTCGCTGGCACTTTCTCTGCATCACGCACACGCATCGGCAGATCCGCGGCTCCAAGCTCGACGTGTACCTCAACGGCGAGCTCCGGCAGAGCCTCAAACTCGCGTACCCCAACACGGCGCTCATGGCACCCGTTGTGAAAGCGCTCATTGGCATGCGCGAGAGCTACAACGCGAGCTCGCTCCGCGTGCTCCTTGGCCCAACGGCGCTCTTTGGGCAAGCGCTCCCAGCGACGATCATTGCGAACATCCGGAGCGTCGACGAGTACGACGCGCTCGTGTTCCAGTTCAACTCGTACATCTCGTCGTCGTCGACGTCGAGCGGCGTCGCAAGTGGCAGCAGCGCGTCGAACAGCGCGTCAGCGTCGTCGCTCATGCTCGGGAGCTCGAGCGACGGTTTGCTCCTCGCGTACGACGCGCGCCACTGCGACCGCACGAAAGGCGTGTGCTACGACTCGAGCGGGAACGGCCACCACGCCGAGGCGGCGAGCGCTGGCGTCCGATTGCGCCACGCGAGCACGTTCAAGCAGTCGATTGCGCAGCTCGGCGGTCCGCTCACGTGCTTGCCGCTGCTCGTGACGTCGCCGGTGGTTGCCGAGTCTTCGAGTCGCCGCGGCAGTCGGTCGTCTGCGAGCGACGCAACACTCTCGACTGACGTCGTGGGCGTCACGGCGCAGTTTGACGAAGACGCCGAGTTCCTGCAGCACATGGGCGACCTCGTCGCGCGGCCGCTCGGTGTCAAGTGCATCCCGAAAGTGCTGCTCTTGATCGCGGAGATCATGCGCCACTCGCTCGTGAACAAGTTCATCTTCCGTCGCCACCAAGGCGTGCGTTTGACAGCGCTGCTCGTGCGGTCCCTTGCTCCCGCGTACCTCACACCAGACCTCTTGACTGCGATCGAGCGGCTCCGGAGCGCGGTGATCTCGGACCGCACGCTCTCGGACGACATCTCCAAGTTCCTCTTGTTCAACTTCCGCATCTGGGTGAACGCGTCCGTGGAGCTCCAGATGACGCTTTTTGACAAGCTCGAGGTCACGACGCGCAAGGACGAGAGCAGCTTCTCCGCAGTCTCGACACGCCACTTCCTCCGCTGCCTCTCGTGGATCTACTGGAAAGAGTCGCAAGCGACGTCGCTCCGCCGCGCACGGACGTACTCGCTCGACGAGCTCGACATCCTGCGCAAGCGCGTCCTGACGATCATCAAGATCGTCTTGTGCGAAGCGCAGCCGCCCAAGCAAGCGTCGTCGACGACGTCCGTCATTGCGCGCGCCGTCGCAGTGAAAGGCCCCGAGCCCAAGTCGCAGCTGTCGTACGAGAGCACGCGGACGCTCATCTACTGCATGATCGGTAAGCCGACAAACCCGATGCTCACGGGTGTGAACGCCGACGGTACACCCGTGACGCTCGAGAGCAATAGCAATAGCAGCAGCAGCAGTAGCGGCGAGCACTCGCTCGCTGCGGCGTTCTCTGCGGTCGCAAAGAGCATCTCAGACGGCGAAGCAGAGGCCGGCTCAGCGGTTGAGAACGTCCCAGAAGCTGACCTGCCCGACCTGCTCCAGCTCTTGATCGAGCTCTCAGTCGAACCGACTGCGCCAGAAGGACTCCTCGACCTCTTTGCGCGCTTGGGCGGCTTGCGCATCTGGCTCCCGCTCCTCGAGTTTGGGAACGACGCGATCCGCGTCATGACACTGCGGCTCCTGCGCACGTACCTCTTCCTCAAGTGCGGCTGCTCGCAAGAGCGCGAGAGAGCGAACAGCCCTGACAAGATCCACCTCTCAGTCGGCGACGCGTACTTGATCATGCTCGCGCTCAAGCCCGAGACGAACCTGGTGACCATGGGCGTGTACTCGGAGATGCTCCTCATGATCCTCGGCATCCAAGTGAGCAAGAGCGACATGCGCGCGCTCGACGGCAAGACCGACGCGTGCGACGCGCTCATTGACGACGACACGCTCGCGACCGCAACGATCTGGCACGGCAACATGATGTTCCCGTTCCTGAGCATGGTGCGCTCGAGTCCAATGCCGATCCGCGTCGTCGCGATCCGGCACCTCAAGATCATCTTTGGCTCGCCCACAGTCGCGAGCACGATCAACCGGCACTACCTCATCTTCAACAGCATCTCGAGCATGAACGGCACGGCGACGGTGTCGTCGACGACCGAGCAGATCCCGATCATCGAAGCGATCTTGAGTTTGCGCGGCGCGGCGACCGAGCCAAGCGGCGACGCGATGACGCCGCAAACGCTCTTTGGGATCGAACTCCGCGGCTGCCCAGGCGTCCCAATGAGCCAGCTCCGCGAGCTCGTGCTAAACGAGAGCGAGTCAGAGGACGTGCGCGTGAACGCCATGTACTCGATCGTCGCGCATGACGACCTCGACTTTGTCCGGAGCCTCTTGTCGCTCCAGACGGACGAGAGCGAGCGCAAGAAGCAAGCGCACGCCGATGCGCACGCAGTTGTGTTCAAGCGCATGTCAAGCCGCATGAAGCTCGCGCTCATTGAGCTCATGGCGGCGATGCACCCGAGCGGGTGTGTCGACTTTATCACCGATTGCTCGTACGACCTCATCTCGTCCATCGTGTGCCTCGAAGCGCGGAGCAACGAGCTCGCGTGGTTCCTCTTGCAGGACCCGTTCACGAGCCTCTCGCGCTTCATTCCGTCGCGCGCGCAGCTCGAAGTTGTCGTCATCTCGCTCCTCAAGACGACGCTCAGCAAGATGAGCGCGATCCTCTTAGCGGATCGGAACTTGCGTGGTCAGTACGACCCGCCGTCGCGCGAGTCGACGCTCTGGAAGAACGCCGAGAGCCTCGCGACCGTCGCTGCAGCAGTCGTGCTGCACTACGACCCTGACACGCTCGGCACAGTCGACCCGGCTGATCCGAGCAGCAGCGACGCGACGCTCGTGTTCTGGCGCTGCGAGCGCGTGATCTGGCACGAAGCCGAGCTCGTGGACGCGATCCTCGGCATCTGGCAGCACTTCACGTCCTACTTCCACGCCGACACGGACGCGAGCTTCAACCGCCGCGCGAGCAACGCGTCACGGTACTTGCCACCAAGCAGTGCGCCGTCGTCTGCGTCAACTGGCGCACACAGTCCGCCGCCACCAGGTCGCACGAGCTCTGGTCGGCTCTCGTTTGGCTTTAACGTCCTTGCGCCGCCGTCTGGCGCGCCAACGAGCTCTGTAAGCAGCAGCTCGATCTCCGCGCGACCGCACCCTGGCGGCCCCATGCGCCAAGTGCTGCAGCTCCTGCTGCGGTACTTCCACTTGCTCTTGCTCGAAGACAGCGAGCGCGCCAACGCGTCGGCAGCAGCTGCGAGCGACAGCGACGACACTACGCCGGCGCTCCGCCTCCCGAGCAAGTCGGTCTTCTTTGCGCGTCTCAACAAGTTTGAGTACTTCATCAACGCCATGGGCCTCGGACGCGACACGTCGCAGTTCGAGTCGTCGTTCACGCCGTCGCGCGGGAGTCTGAACGGCGCTGGCGCTGCCGCTGGCGTCGGACTCGTGGCGTCGAGCGACTGTGTGAACGCAGCGCCAGGCGACGAGACGTCGCTGCTGCTCTGGCTCGTGCCAGAGCTCGCGCACTTGATCGACCGTGTGCGCAAAAAGTTCTGGTCCGACTCGGCGATCAAGCTCGCAGGCATCCTCGCGTCGCTCGTGACTGTGTCGCTGCGGTCATCGGACGAGCTCGCAGCGCTCCTCGCTCGCGCAGACTTTGTCACGAATAACCAAGAGGTGCGTCGCCGCGACGGGTTCTACCACGAGCAGGTCGCCCACGCGCGTGAAGGTCGCGCGCTCAAGCGCACGTCGATGCAAGCAGAGGAGCTGCACGAGCGCAATCGCGCCAAAGCCGAGCTCGAGCGCATTGGTCGCTCGACACGGACGTCGTCATCGTCGTCGCTCCGCGCAGGCGTGACAGCGGCAGGCGGCACGGACAACGACGAGCTCGAGCAGCAAGCGCAAGTGTGGCTCCAGCGCGTCAAGGCCAAGGACATTGACGACTGGATGAAGCTCCGCGTGTTGCTCAAGTGGGGCATTCGCCACGTCTGGGGCGACCGGAGCAGCGCATCGCACCAGCGCTCGAGCGACGATCTCTTAACTGCCGCTGGCAGTGCGTTTGACAATGGCCTCGTGGACCAAGAGGAGTTCTGGCGCCTGGATACGTACACGTCGAGCAACTGGATCCGCTGCCGCTTGCTCCCAGACACGGACGACACGCACTCGGACGCTGCGCGGTACGACGCGACGGCGCTGCTCAAGACGAGCGGGAGTGCGCCGTTTGCCGATGCGCTGTCGATTCCGTCCGTGACGTCTGTGCTTGAAGAGGGCGGAGGCGAGAGCATGCTGCTCCAGGACGCGAGCGACGCAGCGTA
The DNA here is from genome assembly GCA_003730235.1 of Pythium guiyangense. Taxonomy (NCBI): domain Eukaryota; phylum Oomycota; class Peronosporomycetes; order Pythiales; family Pythiaceae; genus Pythium; species Pythium guiyangense. The sequence continues at coordinate 36,425 of QXDM01000017.1, read as the reverse complement.
CGACGACGAGGACGAGGACGATGGCGATGGCGATGGTGACGGTGACGCGAGTCCGAACAGCCACACGCTCGAGTCGTCGACGTTCCTCGACGACGCGCGCGAGCGCTTCAACAGCAGCGCCCCGTCGCGCACGAACTCGACTGCGAGCAACCATCACCAGCAGTCGTCGTCGTACGCGCGCACTGGGAGCAAGAGCGACGTGACGGACCTGTCGGTTGACGACCATGAGACTGCGTCGCCGCCCAAGCCAGGGTCCGACTTGGAGCTCGTGATGGACACGACGATGGTCCGTGAAGAGCAAGCTGAGGACGCGCCGTTGCCGCCAACGCGCACAGGTCGCCGCGAGAGCGTCGCGACAGCAGCCGAGGTGGCGATGTCGGTCAAGTCTGCGAAGGACCGGATCGCGCGCATCAGCACGATCTCGTCGCGGTTCTCGAGCGGCATCATGCGTCTCAAGACTGCGCGGCCGACGACCAAGTCGCAGGACGAAGACACACTCGCAGAGGCAGCCGCCGCCGCGAACGCTGCCGTCGCATCGACGCCTGCCATGAGTCTCTCGGTCTCGTCCGCGTCGTCGACTGCCACGGGTCTCGAGAAGAGCTACTCGGGCGTGATCGAAGACGACTTGGACGAAGCCGCGTCGGTCCGCAATCCGCTCGGCGCAGTCTTAGAGACCGAAGCGACTGGCGACGAGCCGGCGAGTCCCGAGCGAAGCAGCGAGAGCGTACACGCACCGACGTCTGCTTCGTCGTCCGACACGTCGTCCACTCGCCCAGTCGCGCGGCCAGTGACGTCGTCTGCGTCGAGCAAGAGCGACCAGTGGCGCACACTGAGCGCGAGCTACCGCACCAAGGCGTACTTGGTCCTGCCATCTGGTGTGATGGTCCACGGCATGCTCCGTATCGGGTCGACGACGATCGTGTTCGAGGGCGAGTGGGTCTGTACGCTCAAGCACTTGTCCGAGAACAGCGCTGCGGAGATCGGACGCGCTGGGACGACTGCGCTCGGCGGTGACGCGCACGTGTCGCAGCTCAAGCGCCGCGTTTGGGGCGTGCGCGTCATTCGCGTGATCCATCGCCGGCGGTTCCTCTTGGACGCGCAGAACGGCTTGGAGATCTACTTTGTCGACGGCAGCTCGTGCCTCTTTGGCTTTGAAGCGAACGGCGACGCTGACGTCGTGTACGCGACGCTCCGCGAGCGCAAGCCGCCGTGCTTGGCCAAGTGGGGCAAGCGCATCCTCTCGGCCGACCGGATGTTTGGCAAGAGCAAGTGGACCGAGATGTGGGTCCGGCGCGAGATCAGCAACTTTGAGTACCTCATGCTCCTGAACGTCTCGGCCGGTCGGTCGTACAACGACATCACGCAGTACCCGGTCTTCCCATGGATCCTCAAAGACTACGACTCGCCCGAGCTCCGGCTCGAGGACCCGACGATCTACCGCGACCTGCGCAAGCCCATTGGCGCGCAGACAGTTGAGGCAGCGCAGCGCGTGCGCGACAAGTACAGCAGCACCGACCCTAGCAGCAAGCTCCCGTCGTACCACTTCTCGACGCCGTATGCGCACATGCGGTCGGTCTTGTACTTCCTCGTGCGCCTCGCGCCGTTTACGAGCGCAGCGATCGGCGCAAACGTGAGTGCGTCGACCGGGTCGCCGCGCATGAGCAGATCGACGCACTTTGACTCGGTCGCAGACGCGTTCCAGCGCTGCGTGAGCGAAGAGGGCCACGCGTTTGAGCTCCCGCCCGAGTTCTTCTTCCTCGCCGACTTCCTCGTGAGCGACCGCAACAAGATCCTCGCGTCCGACGAGAGCGCCGGTCCGAGCAGCAGCGTCGCGCTCCCGAACTGGGCGCTCTCGCCACACGACTTTGTGCGGCAGCACCGCCTGGCGCTCGAGAGCGACTACGTCTCGGAGCACTTGCACCACTGGATCGACCTCATCTTTGGCTTCAAGCAGGCCGGGCGGCCGTCGGTGGACGCGCAGAACGTGTACCACGTCGCGTGCTACCCCGAGCGGCTGAATCTCGACACGCTCAACGTGAGCGTGCGGTCAAAGCTGACGCAGCGCGGGACGATCCCGATCCAGCTCTTCCGCAAGCCGCACCCCGCGCGCATGACGCAGGACGCAGCACTAGAGGCGCGGTTCCCGGCGTCGCACGCAGTCGCAACGCTCTCGTCGCGGCGGCAAGTGCGGCGCCACGATTTGGCGTCCAAGCACACGGAGGCGCTCTCGAGCATCCGGTTCTCTAATGCGATGCTGAGCCACGGTCTCGGACTGACTGGCCCTGGCCTCGGGAGCGGCAGTGGCATGGGTGCTCATAGCACGACGAGCAGCGAGCTCGGGAGCGTCGTGTACTCGACCGACAGCAGCGGCATTGTCATGGCAAAGCGGTACCTCAACGCCGTGCCGGACCACGCGCGCGTGTGTCCGTTCAGTCTCGTGGACGTCGACCAGTGGTGGAAGCTCCCTGCTGGTTGCCTCGTGAGCGAAGGCGTCGTGTTCTACGAGCAGATGATCAGCTGCGGGTACTGGGACGGCAGCTGGCGCATCCACTGGTCGGCCGACGGCGAGCTCCTGCAGCGCATTGCGTTCCACAAGAAGCCGATCCTGTGCATGGCGCGGAGCGAAGACGACTTCACGGGCGACCTCGCGCTCGCGTTTGGGAGCGAGGACTGCACGGTGTCGGTCTGGGCGCTGTCCAAGATGGCGGCGACGCGCTCGCGGCGCATGTTTGTCAAGAAAGAGCTCCCGGTCGGCGGCTTGCCGTGGGTCCTGCTCTGCGGCCACACGAGTCCGGTGATCGCCGTGGGTCTGAACGTTGACTTGGACGTCGTCGTGAGCTCGTCGCGCGAGAACGCGATCCTCATCCACTCGCTCCGGTCCTCGATGCCGCTCCACCGCGTCGTGTTGCAGTCGCCACAGCACTCGCTCGTGACGCACATGACGATCTCGCCGCTCGGCGATGCGCTCATTCACATCATCACCGACGAGCACGCGCTGCTCCAACCGACGTCGCGGTCGTCTGGCCATCGGCTCTCCGTGGCCGAAGACACTGGCGCTCGGCTGTCGCGCAAGAGCGAGAGCGCGCTCGACGACGTCCGCTCCGACTCGCGCCAGTCCGAGATCTACCTCGTGTCGATCAACGGCCACGTCATCTCGCACGACAAGCTCGTGAGCGCGACCGAGACGCCGCTGCTGCTGCTCGACCGCGCCGTGCTCTTCACGCGCTCGGGCGAGTACATCATCACAGGCACAGCGTACCCAGACGCTGCCGTCGAAGTCCGCGACGCCGGCATGCCGTCAAACGTCGTTCGCCGCATTGAGTGCAAGCGGCCAGCCGACTTGACGTCGATCGGCCTCTCGCCGGACGAGCGCTGCATCCTCTGTGGATACACGGACGGCTCGATCGTCGCGTACGCGCTGCACTTTGGCATCGCAGATGGCTGCAAGAACATCGTGGGGCTCGAGAAGAAGGCGCGCGAAGAGGAGGCCGAAGCCCTTGCGCGCGCACACAAGCGCGAGCTGCTGCGGAAAGAGGCGGCGACGCGGCGCGATGAGATCCGGCAGATCTTTGGCAGTGGCGGTCCGAGTGCGCAGGGCGAGTTGTGGATGAAAGCCGGTAAAGTGGCGATGCCGCCAGACGACATCCTCGCGACGATGCAGCGCCACTTTACGCTCCTCAAGCAGCCGTGCACGAGCGGCGAAGAGGCGTACGAGGCGCTCGTGCAAGAGCTCTGGCACGCGATCTACGCGCACCAGCCGTTCCACCGCGAGTCGTCGCGCTCGAGCATCGGCTTTGCGATCGACGAGCGCAGCGACAGCACGGACGCGCCGATCGACGCGCTCCAGGACCTCCACTTTGAGCGCGTGGGCGAGACGTGGAGCCGCTTGGGCTTTCAGCGCCCGGACCCGACGACCGACTTTCGCGCCGGCGGCATGCTCAGTCTCCACTGCCTCGTGTTCTTTGCGTCGCACTACACGGAGCAAGCGGTGAAGATGGTGACGAGCCAAGTCCCGGGCTCGCACGACAACACGTATCCGTGGGGACCCGCGGGCATCAACATCACGTGCATGCTCGCGCGTCTTTTCTGGAAGTTCGACGGCCACATCGTGCGCGAGCACGCGCTCAACTGGCCGCTGTTTGCCACGAGCGAGGCGTTCTACCAGATCTTCTCGGAAGGTACCGACTGCGCTCGTGCTCGTGTGTGCTGACTGATGCGATGCGATGCGAGCGACGCACTCACGCTCTCTCTCTCTCTCTCTTGTGTTTCTCGCCAGTGTTTGTGCTGTTTGACTTCTTGTGGAAGGAGATGCGAGCAAACTACGGCGGCTTCTCCTGTGCGTCCTCGCTTGTTGCGCTTGCTCTTGACGACGTGTTTGCTGGCGACTGACAGACTGACTGACTAACTGAACGGTGTGCTCGCTATTGCCGCGTGTCGCCACTTGCAGTGGTGATCCAAGCAACGACTGAGCGCGTGCTCGACGTACTCGATGAAGCAAAGGGCGACCTCCAGTCCGTGCTCGTGGAGCTCCGGTCGCAGAGTCTGTCGCAGCGCGCAGGTCGCGGCAGACGCCCGTCGTCGCGGTCCATGGAGGACTTCTTCACGACCATGAACTCGAGCATCGCAGGCTTCTCGAGTGCCTCGAGCGAGACGACGCGCCACTCGTTCACGAGCACGAGTTTGCTGCCGCCAGGGTCGCCACCGACCGAGTCGCTCTTCAAGACGCGCTTGTCGTGGTCATCGTCGTCAACGTCGACGACAGTTCAGTCGAGTGCGTCGTCGTCATCGCATCCGACAGCAGCACCAGCAGCTGATCTGCTTGACTTTGGGTCGCCACCACCGCCGCGTCGACTGAGTCTCGCATCCGCGTTTGCAGCGTCGCTGACGCCGTCTGGAGGCGCTGGTGCTGCGATGACATCGTCCTTAGCGCCGTCGTCGATGGGAGCAGATCCGTTTGCTGGCAACGACTTTCGCGGACTCGAAGCGAAGGCGTCGGCAGACGACGAGCACGTGGCCCAGAGCGAAGACCCATTTGCGTGTTTGATGTGAATCGGTGCGAGCGAGCGAGTGGGCGATGCGAGTGATAGTGACTGAGAGGACGTTGTAGCAACATGATCATTGTGTTTGTACGTTGAGAGAGCGTTGATGCGAGCGAAAGCGTGTCAAGGGTGCTCGTGAAGAGCCTGCCTGGTGCTGAATCATCTCACGTGAGTCACTCATGCGCGTTCGGATTGAGTCGGAGCACCGATGGACACTTTCACAACGGCACTAGCAAAGTGCAAAGCGAGACGCAGGAGCTCGACCCCGAGTGGCCAGCATTGCTCATGCTGTCAAGACAGAGAGCATGAGTCGGATGTCCAAAGCGCTTGATCGAGTCGATGTTCACTAGGACTTGGGAGCTCTTTGGTGCTTGTGTAGTGCAAACCCTCGATTTCATCACTAGCACATTTTCATCCTTCACACACAGACAGACAGACAGAAGAAGCCCCGCCAAACGGTCAATGCAACGCGCCATGCGACGGCAACTTGCGCTGCTCGTGCTGCTGCTCGTGGCGCTCGCGACTGGCGCCCCAACGTCTGCAGATGCACTCGACATTCCGTGGCAAAAGTACCTCGAAGTGCTCGGCTTCTACTCTGGTCTTGGCTGTACGTAGGCTGCTCATTGCATCGTTGCATGTTGTTGCGTGTGTCTGTCTGTCTGTCTGGTGCTCCTAACGTCATGAGCGCGATGCACTCGCTTGCTTGCTGTCTTTAATACGGCATGCGTGTATGTGCGCGTCTGCTTGTGTGTGCATCGCTGCTGCGTGAACAGACCAATGCACGTACGTTGAGAACCCGTCGCAGTCGGTGCGGAGCTACTTGCAGACGCACTTGAAGGCGCAGGACCGTGCGCTCGAGTCGGTCGTCGCTGCGATCGAAGCATGGGAGTTCTCGTACGTCTCTGTCTGTGTTTGATCGTGCGCATACGCGTGAACTCGGCCGTCTTGACTCGGCCGTGCGCACACAGTGTCTGGTCGTTGCGGCGGCGATCGCCACACAGCAGGTCAACTCACCGATCCACATACAAACGCACCCGTGCTGCTGCGCTAGGCGCTCGTCGAGCAAAGACCGGTCGCCGCTCGTGCTCGCAATCACAGGACCGACAGGCACTGGCAAGACCGAGATGTCGAACCTCCTGGCCGAGAGCCTCTTCAAGCGCCGCACGCGCCTCCCAAACAGCGAGAAGCGCATTGCGTCAGGACTGCTCGTCTTCCGGTACGTCTGGACGCGCTATCAGGCTCTCATCCAACGCACAGAACGCTCACATTCGCTTCTATGACCGTCGCTGCGCCAGTGGCGAAGACTTTAGCGACAACTTCACGAACCCTGTGAGCGAGTACCACACGCAGATCAAGACGCGGTGCGTTGTCTCGTGATCTCGACAGCGTACACAGTAGCGCCAAGTACTCACCGTGTCGAATGGACGCGTATGTGGCGACTGCTGCGTCTGTAGCCTCGCAGAGCACCTGCACCACTGCTCTGGCAAAGCTGTCGTCGTGATTGACGAAGTCCAGAAGGTCATTCCGCACACGCTCGACGGTACGAACCGAGTAGCTCGCAGGTCGTGTGCTGCTGCTGCAGAGTACGCACTGACGCTCTGGATGCTGCGTTCGCAGTGCTGATGGAGGCGCTGAGCTCGCGCGCGCAGTTCACGTACTACAAAAGCGGCATCTCGCGCAAGATCGACACGAGCAACGTACGTCTTGACTCGCTTGTACCAGCAGTTGACCAATCGACTGACGGACAGACGCTCGAATGGACGACGACGCAGGTGATCTTTGTGCTCGTGTCGGACATTGGCGTCGCCGAGATGGAGCAAGTGATGATCCAGTACGAGCAGCGCGAAGACGTGCCGGTCGCGACGCTCGAGAAAGTGGTCAAGACGGCGCTCGATGCGCAGTGGAAGCGCCTGAACTTTGGCAAGATGATCAACCAAGTGATCCCGTTCCTGCCGTTTGAGCAAGCGCACATTGCCGAGATCATTGCGCTCAAGCTCGCGCAGCTCGATGAGAACTACCGCGGGATCTACTGGCACCGTCTGTGGATCGAAGACGGTCTTGCGGACTACATGTCCCGCCTCGACTCGATGCACTACCAAGTGCGGTCTGCGAAAGTGAGCGGCAAGGTCGCAGTCAGCAAGATCTTTGCCAAGTACGGCGCGCGGAACGTCGAGACTGGCCCGATCCAGCTCCTCAAGTCGAAGCTCTTGCGGTACTTGCGGCCATTTAACCCAGGTACGTTCGTATTCGGTCTCTTGGTACGTGGGAGAGGCTCTGCACTGACAGACGAATGGATCGATGCACGACGTCGCTCTACAGACGCAGAAGTGCGAATAGCGCAGGACCGAACGACAAAAGAGATCTCGATCACGTCGTGTGCGCCAGAGGACCCCGTGCTCGCGAGCAAGAAGAGCAAGCGCAGCGACGAAAGGGACAGAGCCGATGGCTTTGTGAGCGTGAGCTGCGTCACGCGCTGGCAAGGCAAGTTCGAGTGAGCTGCTACTGATGATGACATGGAGTAGATCCGTCCGTCAGCACCTTGGCTTGGGACTATCTATCATTGACGATCGCACTTCAGTAAAAATCACTGATTCCAGATTGTTCAATTCTTCACGTTCATTTTTATACTAATTTGAAGTTTAAGGAGTCGCATTGTTGGACGTTTGGCTCGTTAGTGCAATAGCAAATGGCAGTTCTAAATCTGAAAGGTATTGTTCTAGCTCTAGAATTTTGATTTCATTAGCATTTGGCTTAGGCAAAATGAACATGACTTCACTATGGTTTGAGACTAGATGTGGACTTGAGATCCGTGGGGAGAAAAATCCAAACGCGCAAGCAGCAGCAAGGCGATCAAGACGATCAAGGCGACGAAGGCGCTCGATCGATCGCTCTCTCTCTCCATCGCTTGCACGTGCACGACACCGCTCTCTCTATCTACGCGCGCGTGAACACCACCTCGACAAACAGCCATGAGTGCGCTCGAGTCGAATGAGATCTGGGGCAACGCCGACGAGGAGCTCGACCCAGAGATCCTGCTCATGTCGAACGAAGAGCTCCGCCAGCGCATTCGCTTGCTCGACAACGACATTCGCATCATGCGCAGCGACATCCAGCGCATCAACCACGAGTCCAACTCGCAGCGCGAGCGCATCAAAGAGAACAACGAAAAGGTCAAGCTCAACAAGCAGCTCCCGTACTTGGTCGGCAACGTCGTCGAGGTGCGTGTGTCTATTGCTACATACCACTATGCGCGCTTGCATGACGCTTCATTAGCACCGCTCAGCGACTCACACACGAGCGCTATGGACTCTCTCCTACTGCTGCTACTTGGTCGTTCTACTAGATCCTCGAGCTCGACGACGACGAAGACGAGCAGGACGGCGCCGCGACCGACGTTGACGCGGCGCGCAAGGGCAAGAGCGCAGTGATCAAGACGTCGACGCGCCAGACGATCTTCCTCCCGATCCCGGGCCTCGTCGACTCGGAGAGTCTCATTCCGAACGACCTCGTCGGCACGAACAAGGACAGCTACTTGATCCTCGAGAAGCTCCCGGCCGAGTACGACTCGCGCGTGAAGGCGATGGAGGTGGACGAGAAGCCAACGGAGGAGTACAGCGACATTGGCGGCCTCGACAAGCAGATCCAGGAGCTGATCGAAGCCGTTGTGCTCCCGATGACGCACAAAGACAAGTTTGACGCGATCGGGATCCAGCCGCCAAAGGGCGTGCTCCTGCACGGACCGCCGGGCACGGGCAAGACGCTCCTCGCGCGCGCGTGCGCAAAGCAAACGGACGCGATCTTCCTCAAGCTCGCAGCGCCGCAGCTCGTGCAGATGTTCATTGGTGACGGCGCCAAGGTGCGTCGCTCACGCGACTGTCGCGATAGGAACCAACTGCCAGATGAGACCGACTAACACTGTGTGTGACTGTATGGCTGCAGCTCGTGCGCGACGCGTTTGAGCTCGCGAAGGAGAAGTGCAAGGACCAGAAGCGCGGCGGCGCGATCATCTTCATTGACGAAGTGCGACTGCGCTGTGTGTGAGGCGCGCTATGACTGTGAAAGGACCACTAGCTCACGCGCTCTTGGCTCTTGTCTCTGTAGCTCGATGCGATCGGCACGAAGCGCTTTGGCGGCGAGCAGTCGGGCGACCGAGAAGTGCAGCGCACGATGCTCGAGCTGCTCAACCAGCTCGACGGCTTCACGAGCAACACGAACATCAAGGTCATCGCTGCGACGAACCGACCGGACGTGCTCGACCCTGCGCTCCTGCGCTCGGGACGTCTTGACCGAAAGGTGCGACGCCTCCTCCGTTTCTCTTCTCTCTCTGTCGCTGCGCTTGTCGCTCACAGTCACTGCGGTTGCTGTGGTGCTACTCGCGCAGATTGAGCTGCCGCACCCGACAGAGGAGGCGCGCGCGCGCATCATGCAGATCCACTCGCGCAAGATGAACGTCGACACGGAAGGTGCGTCTCGTGCTCTCGTCGTCTGCTGTTGTAGGAGCTGAGAGACTCACGCGACGGCTCGTGTCGCGTGCACTAGACACAAACTTTGATGAGCTCGCGCGCTGCACAGACGACTTCAACGGCGCGCAGCTCAAAGCGGTGCGTCTCGTATCGCCATTCGCTCTCTCTGAGTGGCGCTGCTGATGCTGACAGAGTGTCGTTGTGACGGTAGGTGTGCGTGGAGGCGGGGATGCTCGCACTACGCCGCGACTCGACCGTGATCAAGCACGAGGACTTCATGGAGGGCATCTCGGTCGTGTCGGCGAAGAAGAAGGCGACGCTGCAGTACTACGCGTAAGCGCGTGTGAGACGCCACTGCTACGCGCGCATGTGGTGCTCGAGACGGCGCCTGCGAGGCGTGATGCTGATGCACGCGCGAGTCGTAGGGAGGAGCGTAGGACGTCAGGACGGAATACACTCGCGTGGCGACGCTTGACACTCGTGGACACTTGGCAACGCGACGCTTGAGCCGTCGTTAGGCGTCTTCAGTTGGTCCCGAGCACTCGATAGGACGCTAAGACGTACTGCTGCTGCTGCTGCTCGCATGAGTCTGAACGTGAACAAGGTTGCGCCCGAGACGCCGTCTGCGTCGTCGTCGCTGCCTGCGCCGCCAGTGCCGCTGGTCAGTGGCGACGCAGACGGCGGGAGCAATGCGAGCTCTGTGCCGTCAGGTGCTGCGAGTCCTCAGCCGCGCAAGATCAACCGCGCGGCGGTGAGGCGTCCTGTTTGTACCAGCGGTGGGTAGTGACGTCCTAGACTCATGTGAGGACGTGCGTGTGAATGACGGCAGATGAACGTCCGTCGCGGCTCGAAGCGCCTCAAGCAGCTCTTTGATCCCAAGCCCGAGACTGTACGATGTGCTCGTTGGCATCTCAATGGTTCACCAACGTGCTCAAGCGTATGCTCACTGTCGCTTGTGCTCTTACGTCGCTGCTGCTCGTCGCTAGGACCTCGACTTGGACTCGTTCTACCAGAAGCGACTGCGTCGACGCACGCAGTTGCAGCACGAGATCGCATCGACGCTCGTGTCGGGCGGTCTCGTGAGCGGCGACGGCATCCTGAATGAACTCGCGAGCAGTCCGTCGATGATGCGAAGCATGCGCATCACGCTCTCGCCTGGCGAAGAGTACGAGAACTACAAGAAGGTGAACGCTGCGACGGCGAAAGGCATGCTCAGTCCGTTCGAGAGCACGCCGAGTCAAGCGAATGATGACGACGACGACGACGATGGCGACGATGGTGCGTCTCCGCGTGGTGTTGGCGCGGCATCAAAGCTCGAGCACGTGGCGGAAGAGACTGCAGAGGACCTCCGACGGCGAGAGTCGGTGCTCCCGAGTGCCCATGCTGTCAGCTCGGCTGAAGCGAGTGGACCTGCTGCAGCTTCTGGCGCCGATAGTCCGAGCGCAGCGTCCGCGCCGTCGTCCAAGTTCGTCTCAAGACGCTTGCACCGGATCAAGAGCGTCTCGGGCCACTCGAACGTCGTGCTCCACGTGAGTCGCATGGTGAATCCGCTCGGTCGCTTCCGCCTCGCGTGGGACGTCGTGAGCATCTTCTTCATCTTCTACAATGCGTTTGCCATCCCGGTGCGTTGCGCTGCTCGTGTGTCTTGTAGTCGGCAGACTGAGTAGGTCGTCATAGGGCTGAGCGCGCTGTCGTTCACACTCACACTCGCTGACAACGGCTCCGTGCATCCTCGTGGCTAGTTCGACGTGTCGTTCAATGCGGACGAGTCCACCGACACGCACTTTGACACGCTCGTCGACATCTTCTTCTTCGCCGACATCGTACGTCGTCATGTGTGACGATGGCAAAGCAAGAGAGCGGTCCCTTGATCGGATGTGTGCGCGTGGCGCTGACACTTGCGTTGCCGCTCTAGGCGATGACGTTCAACACGGCAGTCGACGTTGACGGCTCGATCCGGTACGACCGACGACTCGCAGCGACCAACTACCTCAACTCGTGGTTCGCAGTCGACCTCATCGCCGCGCTGCCATATGCGTACATGGTCCCCAACTCGTCGAGCAACGCGACCAAGACCGCATCGCTCGTCAAGTCGCTCAAGCTCCTGCGCCTCGTGCGGCTCCTACGTCTCTTTCGCATCTCGCGCATCCTCCGACGCATCCAGAACGCCGTCTTCATTCGCTCGACGCTCAGCTCGCTCCTCAAGTACTGCATGCTCGTCACGTTCGTCTCGCACTGGTTCAGCTGCGTCTTCCACGGCATCGGCGTTGCGCACGAAAGCAGCGCGAACTGGATCAGCGCGCAGGCGTTCGGCGACCTCGAGACGACCAAGTGGGACCGCTACGTCGCCGCGCTCTACTTTGCGGTCCAGACCCTGTACGTTGGGCATCTCGCTCGTCAACGCCACTCTCTCGTGCGCGCGCGGCTTGGTCGTGGTGTGCGGCCACTAGTCTGACTATGACGACGTGCTTGCCTGCGTCAGAGCAACGATTGGCTTTGGAGACGTCTCGGGCGCGAACCCAGACGAGCGCTTGTTCAGCATCTTTGCGATGATCGTCGGTGGTGGGATCTTTGCATATGGCATCACGAACGTACGTGTGCTCGTGTGTACTGGAGCTAGCACATGGCGAGAGCATGCGCTCACTCTCGTTGTGTTCACTGTGGGCGCATGCGCTGGTAGATCGTCGAGCTCGTGTCGAGTCTAACGATCCAAGAGACGCGCTTTCGGCAAAAGATGGACGAAGTGAACGAGTACATGAGCGCACGCGAGCTCCCGATGAAGCTGCGCATGGAGATCCGCGAGTTCTACCACAACACGCGCCTCTCGCGCGAGAGCAAGCTTAACAGCGAGCAGCAGATCCTCGGCGACCTCTCCTCGAAGCTCCGGTCCAAGATCGCACTGAGCATCAACGACCAGTTCCTGCGCAAGTTTCCGTTCTTCACGGGCAGTGAGCCCAACTTTCTCATGGAGCTCGCGCTCAACATGCGCATGATCCACTTCGCGCCGCTCGAGGACGTGATCATCGAAGGCGAGATCGGCCACGAGATGTTCTTCATCTTCCGCGGCGCCGTCGAGGTCCAGCGCATGGGCGTCCAGATCGGCATCCTCGGCGAGAACCAGTACTTTGGCGAAATGGCGATCCTGAGCGCCGACAATCGCCGCACGGCGTCCGTGCGCACGCTCTGCTTCTGCGAACTGCGCATGCTCTCGCGCAATCGGTTCCTCGAAGCCCTCTCGCTGTACCCGGCGATGCAGACCAAGATGGCGCAAGTCGCTAAAGGCCGCGCGATGACCACTAGCAATCCCCATGCCGTGCCACTCAAAGACGTCAAGGACGCGAAAGCCACTGCGGTCGTGCGTGAAGCGACTGCCCCGCCGACGAATGCTCAGACGTCGCCATCGCCAGAGACGCTGCCGTCGTCGACGCAGCAACAGCAGCAACAGCAGTCACCGCCAGCGCTTCGACAAGGACAACGAGAACAACAACAGCAGCCAGAGTCGCCGTCGCCAACGGTCAAAGACAACCAGCAGTCGTCGAAAGCAGGCGATGCAACGCCGAGACTCTCGATTGGCAATGCTGCGACCAGTGCGCTCGCACGCATCCAGCAAGCTGAGCGACGGCTCTCAGATCCGTTCGTGCCAGTGCGCGCAACGACGTCGTCGAGACTCAACAGTCAAACGCGCCGCAGCTCCAACAACACGTCAGCTGGCATCTCGCCGTCAATGGCGCTCATGATCACAGACATCACATTGTTGCTAGAAGAGGCGACGCGGCGCCAAGACCTGCTCGTGAACCGCGTCGTGCGGCTCAAGAACGACCTCGATCAGCTCACGTTCGCGCAGCCGTCGATCGTGTCGTCATCGTCGCCACCGCGATCGCAGTCGTCGTCTCGCAAAGCCTCGCTCGTGACGGAGACGAGTACTAGTACGCTCTTGTGAGTTGGCGCAGTAGTACTAAGAAGCTGTTGTCGTCGTAGTAGGAAGGATACACTGGATACTGGGGCGTAACGGAACGAACTGGAGAACGTGCGCACTAGTGAGTGACCAGTGTGCGATTCGCCTCGAGACCAGCAAGCCGTCGATCGATCGATCGATCGCTTCGGACGCCAGCAAGCACGTTAGTATGGAGCACGCGATGCGCGAGCAAGAGCAAGAGCAGCAGCAAGCGGACTGGTCAACCGCAACGTCGCCGATTCCGCCCGACTGGGCCTGCGACCATGCAACGCACGGCAAGCTGCGCGTCGATCCTGTGATCCACTCGCGCGTGCGCGTGCTCTCAGCAACGCACTGCCTCAAGTCGAGTAGTGACCGTATGATCAACAACCAATTCGATGAAAGTGATGATGACGACGACATGGAGTACGACGACGAAGAGAGCGATGCGTTCCAAGACAACAACAAAGACGACAAAGCTAGCGAGCGCAGTGGACGGAGCGTGCGCTTCTCGCCGCTGCCGCAACGCAAGCTTGTCGCACCAGAGCCGCGCCGAGTTGTGTCTCCTGAGCTCATCTTCTCGAGCGCAGCAGAGAGGTGCGTCCATCGCTTGGTCTTGTTCACCACTACGAGGACGACGATGCGTCTGACCTCATGGCTCACCCTCTCACATGCATGGTCGCGGTGCGACCGACTCTTACTTGGTTCGACAGCTTGGCGCGCCACAAGCGTCTGCGCTTCGTGTCATCTCCGACAACGAGCGCCAAGGGACTCGTGCTCCCAAGAGCGAGTCACTTTCGCCCGATCGTCGCAGACCGGCCAGACGTCGAGATCACGAGTCCGCCGATGCGGTCGCTCAACCCCGTGGCAATGGACTCGCGTTTCCAGCACTCGACGCCGCTCGATGCGCCACTGCAGCCGTTCTGTCCTCGCGCGACGCGACGTGCTCCGCCAACGACGCACTCGTGATGATTGACGCTGCGTCGAGGACTGCTGCCTGTACACACCAGACTGTTCATGTGCATCCAAGAGAAGGATGGAGGAGAGCAAACGCTCGACTTGTTGATAGACACCACTGACTGTTGCGAAGCTCCTCTCTCTCTCGTTCTCTCTCTCACTCGACGACAGCGCATGTCGAAGCGCTTCGCCTCTGAACGAGACTGCGGATCTTGACCATTGGCTAAAGAAGCAAACGTGCGAATGGTTCCTCGCTTCGTCCACACGTGCTACGCGTGTGGACGAAACGAGCAGCGATGGCAGTTAAGAGAGAGAGAGAGACAAGGTTCTCTCTCTCTCTCGCACTGGCACCGCTATCGATCAGCAGCCTTCAAGAGGCGAGCGCTTCCACGAGCGCATCGCATTGTCGAGCGAGCGACTGGTCCACAGACGACTCGGCTGAAAGCGCACTACACGACGCGGTCGTAGCCGAGGATCGGCGCGAGCCAGCGCTCCGTCTCCTCGAGGCTCTGGTTCTTGCGCTGCGCGTACGCCACGACTTGGTCCTTCCCGACCTTCCCGACTGCAAAGTACTGCGAGTCGGGGTGCGCAAAGCACAGCGCACTCACGGCCGAGCCCGGGAGCATCATGTAGCTGTCCGTGAGCTCGAGCCCAATGAGCTCATTCGCTTTGAGCAAGTCCCACAACGCGCGCTTCTCCGTGTGGTCGGGCTGCGACGGGTACCCTGGCGCTGGGCGAATGCCGTCGTACTTGACCTTGAGCAAGTCCTCCTTCTCGAGCACTTCGTCGGCAGCGTAGCCCCAGTCGTTCACGCGCATCTCGCGGTGAATGTACTCGGCAAAGGCCTCGGCGAGGCGATCACCGAGCGCCTGCGCCATGATCTTGTTAAAGTCGTCGTGCTGCGCCTCGTACTTGGCTGCGAGCTCCTCGACGCCAAAGACGCCGACGGCGAAGCCACCAATGTAGTCCTGCACACCGGCGCCCTGCGGCGCAATGAAGTCGGCAAGCGACATGTACGGGTCGCTCGTCTCTTTCTCGGCCTGTTGGCGGAGCATGCAGAACTTGGACACGGGCGTCGCGGGGCTCTTTGGGTCGCACACCACCACGTCGTCGCCGTCCCGATACGCAGGGAAGATCCCCGACACGCCGCGCACTTGCATGAGCTTCTTCGCCATGATCTCACGCAGGAGCTTCTGCGCTTCGTCAAAGATCTTCTTGGCCTCGGCGCCAACGTGCTCGTCGTCAAAGATCTTGGGGTACCCACGGTTTGGGTACCGCCCGCGGAGCTCCCACGTCTGGAAGAACGGGTTCCAGTCAATGTACGGCACGAGCGCCTCGAGCGGCAAGTCGTCAATCACACGCACACCGACGCGATTGAGCTTGTCAAACGGCGGGCGCGCAGCAAAGTCGATCTTGTAGCCCTTGCTTGCGGCGTCGCTGTAGCTAATGAGCTTGATGTCGTCGAGCGACGCGTAGTACTCTTCACGGAGCTCTTCGTAGTCCTCCATGAGCTCTTCGACAAACTCGTCGCGCTCCTCGTCTTTGCGGAGCAAGTTGCCAACGACGACGACACTGCGCGAGGCGTCGAGGACGTGGATCACTGGGTGCTCTGGCGTCGAGTAGTGCGGCGCGATCTTGACCGCTGCGTGCATCTTGGACGTCGTGGCGCCGCCGACCATGAGCGGGATGTTCATGCCAGCTTTGCTCATCTCGCGCGCGACGTGGACCATCTCATCGAGCGACGGCGTGATCAAGCCCGAGAGCCCAATGATGTCGACGTTCTCTTCGCGCGCCACGCGCAGGATGTCTTCGCACGGCACCATCACGCCCATGTCGATGATCTTGTAGTTGTTGCACCCGAGCACGACGCCGACAATGTTCTTGCCAATGTCGTGAACGTCGCCTTTCACCGTCGCCATGAGCACTTTGCCGGCGTACTGCGAGTCCTCGTCCTCGACTTCGTTCTCAATGCCGTTCGCAGTGTTGGCGAGGCGCTGCTGGTTCTTCTCCTCCTCCATGAACGGGAGCAAGTACGCCACCGCCTTCTTCATCACGCGCGCCGACTTGATCACTTGCGGGAGGAACATCTTGCCGGCGCCAAACAAGTTGCCGACGACGTTCATGCCGTCCATGAGCGGTCCTTCAATCACATCGAGCGGCCGCGTCGAGATCTTGCGCATCTCTTCGACGTCCTGGTCAATGAACTCGGAGATGCCTTTCACGAGCGCGTGCGTGAGGCGCTCGCCGATCGGCTTCAGACGCCACTCTTGCTGGTTCGTCGCCGCGACTGCGCCGCCTTTCTTCGCCGCTTCCATCTTCTCCTTTTCAATCAGCGACCGGTCGAGCAGCGCCTCGGTGGCGTTCGGGTCGCGGTTGAGCACGACGTCTTCGACGAGCTTAAGCAAGTCCGCGGGGATGTCGTCGTAGACTTCGAGCATGCCGGCGTTCACAATGCCCATGTCCATGCCCGCCTTCACGGCGTGGTACAGGAAGACACTATGAATCGCTTCGCGAATGACGTTGACGCCGCGAAAGCCAAACGAGAGGTTCGAGACACCGCCGCTGATCTTGCAGTACGGGTTCTGCTCCTTGATCACGCGGCAGGCGTTGATGAAGTCGACGCCGTAGTTGTTGTGCTCCTCCATGCCCGTGGCGACCGTCAGGATGTTTGGATCAAAGATGATGTCCTCGGGTGGGAAGCCGACTTCGTTCACGAGGATGTCGTACGACCGCTTGCAGATCCGGACCTTCTCGGCCTCGGTCGCAGCTTGACCGTCTTCATCGAACGCCATCACGACGACTGCAGCGCCGTGGCGCTTGACAATGCGCGCGTGCTCGCAGAAGAGCTCCTTCCCGACCTTGAGCGAGATCGAGTTGACGATGCACTTGCCCTGGACGCACTTGAGCCCAGCTTCGACAATGTGGAACTTGGACGAGTCGATCATGAACGGCACTTTCGACACGTCCGGTTCGGTAACAGCGATCTTGAGGAACCGCTCCATCGCGGCGACGCCGTCGAGCATGCCGTCGTCGACGTTCACGTCAATGACCATCGCGCCGTCTTCGACTTGCTGCCGTGCAATGTCCATCGCTGTGCCGTAGTCGCCCTTCATGATGAGCCGCTTGAACCGGATCGAGCCCGAGATGTTGCACCGCTCGCCGACGTTCAAGAAGCTAAAGCGCTCCTTCGTCACGACGAGGTCTTCCAGACCCGAGAGCCACATGAACGGGTCGCGCTTCTCTGGCAGCGGCCGCGGCGCGTACTTGGCGCATACGTCTGCGATCGCTTTGATGTGCTTGGGCGTCGTGCCGCAGCAGCCGCCCATCATGTTGATGAGCTGGTCTTTGCAGAACTCTTCGCAGTACTCGGCCATGAGCGCAGGGCTGTCGTCGTAGCCGCCCATGGCGTTCGGCAGTCCGGCGTTCGCGTACACCGACACAAAGCACTCGGCAACGTTCGAGAGGCGCTGGAGAAACGGCTTCATCTGGTTCGCACCGAGCGCGCAGTTGAGACCGATGCAGAACGGCTTGGAGTGGCGCAGACTCACGTAGAACGCCTCAGTCGTCTGGCCCGAGAGCGTCCGGCCGCTCATGTCAACGATCGTGCCCGAGATGAAGAGCGGGAGCTTCTTCCCAGTCTTCTCTTGGTACAAGTCGATCGCGTAGACGGCAGCCTTGGCGTTGAGCGTGTCAAAGATCGTCTCGACGAGCAGCACGTCGCTCCCGCCGTCGACAAGACCTTCGATCTGCGTGTAGTACGCGTCGACGAGCTCGTCAAACGTGACGTTCCGGAAGCCTGGGTCCTCGACGTTTGGCGAGATCGAGAGCGTGCGGTTCGTTGGACCGATCGAGCCAGCGACGAAGCGCGGCTTGAGCGGGTTCTGCGCCGTCACTTCGTCCGCAGCAGCGCGCGCGATGCGCGCCGACTCGTAGTTGAGCTCGTACACAATGTCCTCCATCTTGTAGTCCGCCTGTGCGATCGTCGTGCCCGAGAACGTGTTCGTGCCGATCATCTGCGCCTCGCCGATCTCCATGTACTGCTTATGGATCGTGTGGATGATCTGCGGCTGCGTGATCGAGAGCAAGTCGTTGTTGCCTTTCACAAGCATGTGGTACTCCTTGTAGCGCTCGCCGCGGTAGTCCTCCTCGGAGAGCTTGTACTGCTGGATCATCGTGCCCATGCCACCGTCAAAAATGAGCGTGCGCTGCTTCATGAGCGCCGACAAGTACGCAAAGATGTCGGTCTCGCCGCGCGTAAACGGCTTCTGGAGGATCGCAACGTCTGCATCCGTGACATCTCGCGAGAACGTGTACGTCATGGTGAACGACGAAGCAAGAGGAAGAGAAGGTGGTCGTGGTCGTTATGAGAGCGAGCGACTTGCAGCAGTTGCAGGTTGCGATGACAACGGAGCGAAGGAGCGAGCGGTGGAGCGGAGATCAGCGCCGGTAGCAGCGGCGCAGAGGTCCAGTCGCGAGGTCCGGTCGGTCAATCGAGTGCTCCTGTCGAACGCAAGTGCGGGCGCTGAGCTGCTGCTTCTCGTCGAGTTGGTGACTGAGGACCTCCTGACCACGAGAATCGCATCTGAACACGCAAACCCGACTCGTGCTCTCAATAGAGGGCTCTGTCCAGAGGCCACTATTCAAAGCACTAGTGCTCTATACTGCAGCGCAACAGGAAGAGCTCCAACATGGCCACATGACGTTCATGCTTCTGTGTGTCTGCGTGTATTCCAGCCAAGTCTGCGAGACGCACAGACACTACGCATACCACTTGCGCTCGCTCGTACTTGTGCGTCTTAGAGCCCTGCTGCCTTGTTCTGCTCCTGCTTCTTGTCGATCGCCTTCATCGTCTCGATCGCCGATGCTGGGAGGCGCGTGCCAGGACCAAAGATTGCGCCGACGCCCTGGTCGTACAGGAATTGGTAGTCCTGGCGGTCATCAACACACATGCGCGCGTCAGTCCTTGTTCATTCAGCTTCCACGCATAGTCAACACACACACATCGGACGCACCTTGGGCGGGATCACGCCGCCGCACACGACCAAGATGTGCTCGGCCTTCTCGGCCTTGAGCGCGCCAATGAGCGCAGGCACGAGCGTGTTGTGCCCTGCTGCGAGCGAGCTCACGCCGATGCAGTGCACGTCAGCGTCAACGGCCTGGCGCGCAACTTCCTCTGGCGTCGAGAACAGCGGCCCGACGTCGACATCAAAGCCCAAGTCCGAGTAGCCCGATGCAATGACCTTGGCGCCGCGGTCGTGCCCGTCTTGCCCCATCTTGGCCACGAGCATACGCGGACGACGACCGTGGCGCTCGGCAAACTCTTCGACCTTCTGCACGCACTCGTTGTACTCGCGCTCAGCCTCTTCGTTGTGCTGGTACGCCTGGCGGTACGCGCCCGACACGACCGAGCTCTGCATGAGAAGTAAACATCACAGTGTTAGTCTCTCTGCAACAGCAGTCAGGTCAATGACAGAGTCGCTATAGTCAATCAGTCAGTACCTTGGGGATGTGGCGACCCCAGACGGCCTCGAGCGCGTCCGAGATCTCGCCGACCGTGCAGCGCGCACGCGAGGCGTTGACTGCGAGGTGGAGCAAGTTCATCGGGTGCGTGCCTGCGCCCGTGCTCTCCGTGAGCGCAGCCGACTCGGCGAGCTTCCGGAGACACTCTTGCGCTGCGGCTTCGTCGCGGTTCCGCTTCGTCTCTTCGATGCGCTTGATCTGCTTCTTGCGCACCATCGTGTTGTCGATCGAGAGCACTTCGACCGAGTCGCCGTCCTTCACAACGTACTTGTTCACGCCGACGATCGTCTCTTCGCGCGAGTCAATGCGCGCTTGCTTCTTCGTCGCGCTCTCTTCGATCCGGAGCTTCGCCATGCCCGACTCGATCGCCTTGGCCATGCCGCCGAGCTCCTCGACTTCGTTGATCACCTCCATCGCAGCGTCCACGAGCTCGTTCGTGAGCGACTCCATCAAGTACGAGCCGCCCCACGGGTCCGCGACCTTCGGAATGCCCGTCTCCTCTTGCAAGATGAGCTGCGTGTTACGCGCCATGCGAGCGCTGAACTCGGTCGGGAGCCCGAGCGCTTCGTCAAGTGCGTTCGTGTGGAGACTCTGCGTGCCGCCCATGACAGCGGCCATGGCTTCGACAGTCGTGCGGATGATGTTGTTGAACGGGTCCTGCTCCGTGAGCGAGTAGCCAGACGTTTGACAGTGCGTGCGCAAGAGGAGACTCTTTGGGTTCTTTGGCTCAAACTTCTCCTTCATGACCCGAGCCCAGAGCGTCCGGGCCGCGCGGAGCTTGGCGACCTCCATGTAGAAGTTCATGCCGATCGCAAAGAAGAACGACAGCCGCGGCGCAATCGCATCGACGTCGAGACCTGCAGCTTCAGCCGCGCGGACGTACTCGATGCCGTCTGCGATCGTGAACGCGAGCTCAAGGCGCGCGTCAGCGCCAGCCTCTTGCATGTGGTAGCCCGAGATCGAGATTGAGTTGTACTTGGGCATGTGCACAGACGTGTAGCCAAAGATGTCTTGGATGATGCGCATCGACGGCGTTGGCGGGAAGATGAACGTGTTGCGGACCATGAACTCCTTCAGGATGTCGTTCTGGATCGTACCAGAGAGGAGCTTCTGGTCCACGCCCTGCTCCTCTGCCGCGACGATGTACATTGCGAGGATCGGGAGCACGGCGCCGTTCATGGTCATCGAGACCGACATCTTGTCGAGCGGAATGCCGTCAAACAGGATCTAGCGTCATAGTAGCAGCAGCAGCAGAGTGCGTCTCATGAGTCAGTCTGTTCGTCTATAGGTTCGCTATCAGACACAAGAGGCAGGCGACGCACCTTCATGTCTTCGACCGAGTCAATGGGGACACCGGCCATACCGACGTCACCGCGCACGCGCGGGTGGTCCGAGTCGTAGCCACGGTGCGTCGCGAGGTCGAACGCAACGGAGAGACCTTGCTGACCAGCCGCCAAGTTCTTGCGGTAGAACGCATTCGACTCCTCGGCCGTACTGAAGCCTGCGTACTGTGGTTCATAGAGGAGTTGGGCGTTAGAGTGAGCACATGAGAGAGACAAAGCGCAACACGAAGACGCGGCGCCAGTCGTACCTGGCGAACAGTCCAGGGCTTGGCCGTGTACATCGACGCGTATGGACCGCGCGTGAACGGGAACGTGCCCGGCGACTGCGAGAGCTCGAGCTCCTGTAGCAATAGCAGCAGCAAGACGAGCGCGTCGCGAGTGTGAGTATGTGCACTACGTGTAGCAATAGCAGTAGAGACGCTCGCGTTGGATCGTATTACGACTGTTGCAAGCACGCACATCGAGGTCTTTCGTCGTGTAGAGCGGTTTGATCGGGATGCCTTCAGGCGTGTGCCACACGAGGTGCGTCGACGGGTCCTTGCCCTTGAGTTCCTTCGTCGCGTTCTTGATCCACTCGGACGGGTACGAGTCCGCGTCGAGCTTCGTGCTCAGTGCCCGACGCGCCGTCAGCGGCAGTGGTTGCGCCGTCCGCGCGACTGCAGCGGTCGCTCGGCGCGTGACGCCCGCAGCTGTCGCACGGCGGGACGAGTTCGCAGTGCGCCACATTGTGTGTGTCTCTCGCTCGTTGCTTGGTAGTGCGTTGCGTTGGTGAGTGAGTTCTCACGACCGATAGATGAACAGCAGACCGACAGATCGATCGACGGTCCGATGGATGAACGGATGAACGGACGGCGGCAGGTGCAGAAGTGATGCTGAAGCGCGCGCTGGTCGTCGACCAGATTGGACGTTCTCCCGACCCCCAATGTTCAAGTTCGACAGACAAAACTTTGCTGTATATCTAGTCTGTATGAATGTGTTTATTGTGTTAGATGAGCTCATATAATATACATATTTGGTATACCGTTCACACAAAAGCTCAAAATCACGAAAACATAATTCAATTTCATGGTCTCATAGTTCTGCAAAATAGCATGAATGCAACAGATAAAACCCCAAAATCACGCAGATGAGTACGTCGTGTGAACAGCGAGATTCGAGTTTACTGGGCGAAAACAATGCAACAAGTCCAATCACGATGGCCAAAGGTCGCATTTGGAAACGCAAGACGTCAGCATGACCACCGCAATGTGAACACAACAACACTCGATGCGCATTGGACTGCGCTGCTTCGACGCGCTCGTGTGCCTCATCGCAATGGCATCGTGTCGTGCACGTCATGTTTGTCTGGGTGTCCGCACTCTCGACGTGAAGCAAGCAAGTACACAAGCAATGCTTTGAGCGAATAGCAAGCATAAGCACGGGTGGCTCATTGATACTTTGAACACTGTGATCTCTCTCGCTTTGTGCTGCTCGTAGCTGCTCGATGGTCAAATGATCAATGATCCACTACTACTCAAACGCGCCAGCCCACTTTGTACTGCAACTCACGCCCGTAAAGCCACTGTCAGAGTCTGGCGACGTCTCGACTGCGCAGGATGTGATCACGACGCTGCGGCCATCGTCTCCGAGTGCTACCCGGATCTCTGCATCTGATGCGCCACGATCAAGACATCAAGACACAGGCACATGCCAATCGTCAGGTGAGCTGTTCAATGAGCGAGCGAAATCGGCAATGCAGTGCTACTACGTTGTGAATACGACGACCGTCAACAACGAACGCACCTGGGTCGAATGGCCGGATCGAGCGCAACAGCTTCGACTTGAGAAACTGGATCGGCCCCGTCTCGACGTTCCGCGCGCCGTACTTGGCAAAGAGCTTCGTGACTGTCGATCGCCCGCCGACGATCTGCACGCGTTTCTGGTACACCATCGAGTCGAGGCGGGACATGGAGTCTGCAAGCTGTGGCTGCACCAGACACGTCCATACGAACGCATGAGTGCAAAATGACAGTGTGAGTGCACGCATCTACACTCTCAGTGCAGCGCAACAACGCACGTCGATCCAGAGACGATGCCAGTAGACGCCGCGGTAGTTGACGTCGAGCTGCGCGAGCTTGTGCGCAATGACTTGAGCAATGTGCACTTGCTCGAACGGCAGGAACGGAATGACCTGCTCGCACATCATCACACATGTCCATTGTCAGGTACAAGCCTTCACATTGATAGAGAGACACACATACGCGCACCTTGTCGATCACTTTGCCAAAGTTCAGACGGCGCCACTGCTCGTCCAGCGCGCGCTTGACAACGTTTTCAAACTTGGTCGCGGGGATGTCGTGGCGAGACGCGTACTGACCCAGGAGCTGCTCCATCTCGAGCACGCCAATGTCCGAGACAAAGACAAAGATCACCTGCGTTGTCGACAGTTGCACCACCACAATGAGCGCATGCATACGACAACGACCACATAGCGTCACTCGCAGCAGCTCACATTGCTCGTGTCGATGGCTTTCGCAGCGCCGTTGCTGTAGTACGAGAGCTGCGCGCGCGAGCTCATTGCTTCCATCAGCACTGAGACCACGAAGAGAAACGTACACAAGTGCACGCACGCCGTCGTGAGGACACTAGACGCTCAGGGGCGGCAGCGCAGAGCTCCCACAACTGCACAAGCGCACCATCGAGTGTGTGGGGAATCACTTTCTGCACTTCGTCAAAGACCACGACCGCGTTCCCAGAGCACTCGCGCAAGTGCGTCGCGAGTCTACAACAAAGCGCACCAATGCAGCGCGTTGTGAGCCTCGCCAGTGAGTTTGTACTATGTGCGGTCGACCACACTGCAGCAGCACAACGCACCTCGTCTTGATCTGATTGTGGTACTCGGTCACAGGGTTCGTGAAGTTGTCACTGAAGTCCTCGCCTCTGGAGCCGAGTCACGCAGACGCGTGGATGAACGCAGCCGTATATTAGTCAGTATGCATAGCGCTAGACTGTCAGTCTCAACATGTGCGTAGCGTTGCAAGAGTGCGAGAGTGCGAGAGAGCGAGAGACGAACCGAAACACGAGGAGCCCTGACGACACCTCTTTGTCGCTGTTCGCGAGCTTCTTCTTGTGCTTGAACAAGCTCTCGGCCAGGAGGTTCGACGTCTCGGTCTTGCCCGTGCCAGTAGGGCCAGTGATCGCTAGCACGAGCGGCGTCCGGTGCTTCTGAAGCGATCGACTGTCCAAGAAGGATCGAATAGTCAGTCGGTCAGCACACCAGGCGTCCATTCGACACGGACCGTGCATCTACACAAGTGTGAAGCAACTAGCCAGGAGCACAAGTACACATGCACGACCACTAGCGAGTACGTACGAGAACTCCCACGCTTCGATCGCAGCGACGATCGACTCAACAGCACGGTCTTGGGCGACGAGGTTGTGCTGCAAGTGGCGTTGCACGGACTGCGATGGTTTGTCGACAAAGCTGCATTGGTCTGTGTTTGCAAGCGCATGTACACACGACCGCACAGGTAAGTGCAAGAGAAACGCTTCAGTCACTTGCATGTACACACGACCGCACAGGTAAGCGCTTTGAACTCTCTGTGAGCGATGAGTGCAATGTGAGACGTACGTACATCCGAGTCCTGTGCGGTACCCGATCGACTCGACAAAGTGGCTCCAGTGCGAGCTCAGCGCCGCGTCAGCTGGTGCAATGAGCAAGCAGAGCGCAGCGCTAGCGAGCAGCAAGAGCAGTCGCACTGAAGCTGCTCGATGCCGCTGTTGCCGCCGCCGAGCTCTACCGCTGCCGCTGCTGCCGTGTTTCATTCGTATCGACTCGAGAAGGTGCAGTAGTGCGTCACTACTTGTTTGACTAGGATACACTATGTGTTCGCAATGACTTCCGCACACAAAACCCGTACAATAAACAGAGAAACCTCTTCACAATCGGATTCAAATGTCACGAATTCAAAAGTGAGTTTCAGAACCCAGATTTATCACTATCGAGGCAATAACACTACGATGGTCAGCAAGCTCGTTCCTGTGTTCCTGTTGCTCATCTTGCCTTGAGCAAGTGCTGTTGCCAGCCTGATTGACGTCTGTCGGCCCTTCTCTCGCCTCAAGGTCCTCTTTCGGGCGCGACCTCACGAATGCCTGTGATCGGCCAAGTGCTCGCTCATGGTCACACTTTACTCGCTGAAAAGACCTCGCATGATCTTGACTTGGTCCTCTGCGAGCTCGTTGGATGCGAGGTAGTCGTCTGCACGCGCTCGAAGCATCGACTGCTGAGCAGAGTCTTGAAGCGCTTGTTGGAGCTCAGTGCATGCTTTTCATCGCACACGTGCATCCTTTGCTCAGACTGCGCTCCAGCAACTCAAACGTCAATCAAGACGCTGCACGACGCACCTGTCTCGAGATGCGGTGTCATGCGGTACTGCACGTGGTGCTTTGCGTCACGCTCGCTCTCGCTCTCGCTCACCAAGATGTCGCCTGGCGCAATCGACACGACACTGACTGCGCACTCAGGGGTGGGATGTGAGAGTGAAGCCTCCGTTGACAGACCAAGCAACATGCCCGAGCGACAGGATGGATCGCACCTCCAATCTGCCGGAGCGCAGTGCAGCAGCGGACTGCGTCTTGTCGCGAGAGCAAGCGACACCTGTACACACATACGCATGAATCAAACTCGGTTCGTCAGCACGATCGGACGGGTGCACCCGAACGTTGCACCGAACACGCTTGCGCCAACTTCAACGTGCATCCATGCACGTCATCGTCGTACATGAACGAGCGCGTGCCGCGACTGCAGTGGATGCGCACCACGTGCGTGCTCGCGACGCACTGAAGTGGCTGTGGAAACGTGCGCTTGAAGAGGTGTTTGCCGTGCTTTGGATACACAAACGTCACGGTCTGCTGCGCGACGTTGATGCTCAGCTCGCCATGGCGCCGCGACTGCCGCAGTGTGTGCGCATCGCAGGCGTCTGTGCTGCGCGCCTCGAGCACGAGCAGCGCAGCAAACTCGTGCTTTGTTGCATCGATTGCTGTGGTCATGGATGTCTGTGCGTGCGGAATGCGCACTCTGCTCGCTCGATCGATCGAAAGGGCAACTGCGCAAAGGGAAACCCGCGAGGCAGAGCAAGTGCTCGCTCTCATACACTCGAGCAGCAGCAGCAACTCGACCGAGCGATCATCATCATTCAGCATCAAGATCCATTCATCGACATCATCTTCATCATAAACTAGCTCAGCAGCGGCCCGTCGCCTTGCGCGACGTACACGCCGAGGATACACGCACTCGCGAACTGAGAGACCACGACGCTTGCGACCGCGTAGCGGTACGCCCAGAACACACGGCGCGACGACAGTGCGTCGAGTTCGTTCACCCACGTCGAGACAGTCGAGAGCGACCCGAGCACGCCGATCTGCGCGGCGCCTTGACCAAACAGCACAAACGCTCGGAACGCAGTTGTGCTTGCGTAGCCGCCGCTTGCGTTGTCGTGCGCGGCTGCGACTGCGCTGCCTACGACCTCAATGCCACACGTGAGGATCGACGCGAGCACGTTTGGCACGAACGTATACAGCGGGAAGTTCTTGCACCGCGGCTCGGCGTTCCAGAGCGAGAGGTAGTACCGCAGTAGTGCACCAAACGGCCCAAAGCACAGCGCGAGGAGCCGCGAGCGCGCGTAGTTGTTGTCGCACAGCGCGGTGATCATCCAGACAATCGCGGTGGCGACGCTTCCTGTGACCAGCCACGCGTGTCCGCGGTGCACGACGCGGTAGTAGTCCTGCTCAACCTGTGCGATCTCCGATATGAGCTCCGAGCACGCGTCTTTCGAAATCACGAGCGCCTGCTCCGTTGCACGCACGCGGCGCGACACGAGTTGGCCGAACGCATTCGCTTTCACTGCGCGCAGTCCATGGATGTAGCGCTCGAGGTCGAGCTTGAGTTGGTTGAGGTCGACTGGTGGCTTCCGGAACGGGTACATGCGCGTCGTGAAGTACTGAATGACGCCGTCGCCGCAGTGGACGCCGACGCGGAAGCTCGTGATTGCGCTTGCGACTTGGACGCTGAGCACGAGCAGCGCGTTGACCCACTCGCCATGCACGAACAACACAGCGGCGCCGAGGTCCCAGCTTGCGAACGTCGTGCAGCAGCCGCAAAAGCCGGTCGTGATGCCTGTGAAGTAGACGGCGAACTGGTTCCGGAAGAGCGGCTTCCCGCGCACGGCGACGCCCATGACGAAGCACCCTAGCGCGTTAGGGAGGAAGTACGAGAGCCCGAGCAGGTGGAGCAGCTCGGTCTGGTGGAACGACAGCGCTTGGGCAAACTCTGTGAGCAGCACGCGCATGCCGACGCCGAGGTACGCGCCTATCGTGATGCTCACGAGCACTGGCACCTGCGCGTCGAGCTTGTCTCGCCATGTTGTGAGCGCAGCGCTCGATCCGTGCGTTCGGACGCGCACTGGGTGCTGCACGACAGTGTCGGCGTAGCTATCGCTGTGGTCGAGGTAGTCGTCGCGGATATCGTCGACGTCTTCAATGTCCTCAATGTCGTCGCTGTCGCTGCTCATTGGGTCTCGCGACGTCGCGCTCCCGAGCGCGAGAGCGACGTTCTCGGCGATGCTGCGCATGCTCCGGTTGTGGTGCGACCCGCCGCCGTTGAGCGAGTGCATGCTGCTGCTGCTGTGTCTGTCTGTGTCTGTCTGATTGTGGTGTCTATTGCGTGGGACGTCTCGAAAGCGTGTGTGCGCGCAGGCACGTGATCGTCGATCGCCGTCGGTGCCACTGCTGCAGTCGCTACGCACGCGCGTGCGCGTTGTCGTCGCTGTGTTCGTGTGCACGAGCAGCACGCGCTCCTCGCTTGGTCTGCCCTTGGAGGTGCTCAAGTGAGAGAAGAGCGAGCAGCAGCAGCGAGGCCAGAGCATGTGGTGGTCATGTGCTTTTATATCTGCAGTTTGTATAGTTCCGGTTCTGCGACACGCGTGTGACAGCCTTTTTGTATAGGCAACGACACTGAGCACCAAGACGAGCGAGCGAGCACCGATGATGAACATGCACCAGCACATGCATGCAGCTCCATGCAGCTCGACACCACCGACACTGATGTGGACGCCGACTGGAGAAAGCGAAGCGCGCACACAAACACACGGACGCTCGATCGATCACTATGTCGCGCATGCGCGGGTTCCTTGACGCCGCAATGGTGGGTGCTGCCTCCTGCCTGCCTACGTCGGTTCAACTGGCGTCAGGTACGCGCTGAGGTCGTCGTCATCAGCGTCGGTGCTCGCGCGACGACTCGAAAGCCCGCGCTTCGTCTCGAGCGCTTCTTGGTGTCTGTCAAAGTGCGCAAAGTCGTCCCACGCACTCGATCGCGCTGGGAACTCGGAGTAGATCGAGATGAACTCGCTCGCCTGCACATGTTGATCCATTGTTAGCATCTCGAGTCAATCAACGCCTTGTGTTCGCGCTCGCACACTCAGACGCGCGCACCTCGTCGTAGAGCACTTCTTCGCAGTCGCGACACGACGTGATCGACTTCTTCGTCGGCGTGTTGCTCATCTTGATGCCTGTGAGTGCGTAGTTTGGGACGTCTTTCACGAGGAGCCACTCGACGTGGAAGAAGCCGTCGTACTTGCGCTTCTCCCAGAGCTCGAACCGAGCGTCCGTGCGCACGCCCGACGTCATGCGCGCAATGCCGTTGAAGTGCCGTGTATCGCAGACACTGAAGCGCATTCAATCACGAACGCATGTGAGGACATGCAGTGTCTATCGTGCAGAGCGTGTTTGAGGATGATAGAACATTGCATCGCACCTGAAGAAGAAGAGCACCGGCCGAACAGCCGAGAGCTCGCTCCGGAAGACCTGGTCGAGCAGCATATTGTGCGCGTACGTGCTGCTCCAGATGCCGTACTTGAGGCTCTTGTGCAAGTTTGCTTCGCTGAACGACTTGAGGATGAAGCACCTGCACGTCGATGTCGTGAAGACATCGCGGAGCAGTGCAATGCTCTCGTCTTGCTCGCGCGCATCGTTCTCTTGCGTTTGCTCTGCAGCGTTGGTGTTGCTATTGGTGCTGCTACTGAGGTACCGAGGCGCGAGTCGCGGTCGACGACGCTTCTTGCCGCTCTTCGTGAGCGGCTGCGTGCGCACGCGCTGCTGCTCCATGTGATCGAAAGTCGTCGCGAATGTCGTTGCGCTCGTCATGTGTCTCAACTGCCAGTTGTTGCATTGTCAATAATTAATAGTTAGTGTATATCTTGTCTAGACTATGTCGAAATAGAATGCATTTATAATCGTACTTATGTGAAGTGCACTCTTTGACAGCAACAGATCTTCGCAAGGAGCCACGCGGCAGTCATATCAAAGAGACATCCAGCACACGACGAGGACGACGACGATCATGACGAAGACATCGAGCACGCGCGTGTCGGTGCTGACTACGCTTCTCATCGCATTGCTTGCGCTGACGTTCTCGCACGCAGCAGCGTCTACGTCCGGCAGCAACGTTGTCATTCTCACAGAGGAGACGTTCGAGCACTTGACGCAGGCGTCGAGCGGCGCGACGACTGGCGACTGGCTCGTCAAGTTCTACGCGCCGTGGTGCGGCCACTGCAAGAGACTCGAGCCTGTGTGGGAAGAGCTCGCTGACGGTGCGACCTCGTCACGTGCGTGTGTCATTATGCATTCACGGACATACACAGCTAACGAACGCAATGGTTGTTTGATGTGCATGACCCTGAGCAGAGCTGAAAGGCGCAGTGAACGTCGCGAAAGTCGACGTGACCGAGAACTCGGAGCTCGTACGTCGCTACTACTGCTACCGTCATGCTCGCTACGCTAGACTCGCAAGCAGCGCTGACTCACACCTGACATCTCGCCTATGAACAGGGCCAGCGCTTTGGCATTCGCGGCTACCCGACGCTGCTCTTCTTCCGCCAAGGCCAAGTGTACAAGTACCCAGGTGCGCGCAACGTCGACGAGCTCGCGCGCTTTGCACGCAGCGGATACAAGAAAGCGCTCGGTGAAGCTGTGCCTGCGCCGCCGTCGCTCGTGAACAACGCGCTTGCGCACGTCAAGATCATCCAAGACGACTTTGTCGCGCTCCTCGGGACGAAGAAGAACGTGCTGCTCGTGACGTTCTCGAGCGGTCTGCTCTTCGGTCTGCTCCTCGGATGCCTCTGCGGCTGCTGCACTGGCGGCCGCGCAAGTGCGACGAAGCCCAAGACGTCGTAGACTGCGCTCCTACGACGCTGCGACTTGTTGACGACGGTGCGCCGCGCTTCTACGGACGCATTGGCGCCTCTACATGTGCTCTGCTTAGCGTCTGCTCTCTGCGCGTGAACCCAATGGACGCTTCCTATCCATTCGTCTCCATACACTAGACGAACAGTCTGTCTGTTGCTGATGATGAGCTACTCGTCGCTGCTCATGGCTAAGTAGCTGTACTTGAGCTCCAAACTGTC
The DNA here is from genome assembly GCA_003730235.1 of Pythium guiyangense. Classification (NCBI taxonomy): domain Eukaryota; phylum Oomycota; class Peronosporomycetes; order Pythiales; family Pythiaceae; genus Pythium; species Pythium guiyangense. Next base: position 5,732 of record QXDM01000017.1, on the reverse strand, counting down.
GAACAGCATGGCCTCGACGCCTGCGTAGCTCGTGAGCATCTCTTCGACTTGCGAGAGCATCGACGGGTCCTTCGCTTCGAAGAACGCCACGAGCCGTGCGCGGTACGGATTGAACGGCAACGATGCGTCTGGACTGCGCGGCATCTGGCTGCAGCTGTCGTTGCGGTCGTCACGACGCTGCACAGGCGACGGTGTTGGTGCTGCAGCGAATGCCAACGGCTTGGACTGGCCGTTCAAGAGCGCAATGTCTGCAGCACTGAGCGTGTACGGCACTGTCGACTCGTCTGCACTGCTGCTGCTGTGTGGCTCCGCATCATCCGCATCCTCGTTGCTGGAGTCGTCGCGCGCTTGCAGCTCGTAGTGACGAGTCGATGCAGCGCTCGGTGCGCCGACAACTGGCGACGATGCACTCTCGGCGTCTGCTGCCGCGTCATCGCCACTCGCCTGCGCGTCTTCGCCGTCGCCAAAGCTCGCCTTCTCGTGCTGCGCTGCCTCGCGCAGTTGCTGCTGCTGCTGCTCAAGGAGCTCCTGCTGCTCCACGAGCTTGCGCTCCGTCGCGCGCGAGTCGTCGACGAGCGTCCGGATCTGCGTCAAGAGCAGCTCGTTCTGCTTCTTCAGGCGCTTGTTCACCATGCGCGCTTCGCTCGCTTCGGCCATCGCGACCGACACTTGGCCCTCGGTCTGCGTCTTCATGTTGCGGATCTCGGTCACGAGCACGCGCTTCTGGCACCGGAACTTGAGCAGCTCCTGCTTGAGCTGCACGACCTCGTGCTCCGACGCTTTCACTTGCTCTTCGTACTGCTTCTTTGCGCTCGTCATCTCCTGCACGAGCAGTAGTCGACACGATCAGCCAGTCAGAGAGAGAGAGCAGAGTGACCACAGGCACAGACACATCTATGCGAACGCACCCGCGCGATCTTCTCGAGTCGCGTCGATGTCCCCGTGAGGTGGTTTGACAGTGAGTACCCGAGCTCAGCGCGGAGACGGAGCACCGACGCCTCGGCTTGACCAAGTTCGTGCTCGAGACGAATGCGGAGCTCTGTGTCGAGGTCGCTTCGCGCACTCGCGTCGCGCTCGTCTTGCTCGTCGTCGTGAAAGTCGTCCGCCTATGCATCGCATGCGCTGTCAGTCCTAGCGTGCATCGTACGAACGCCAGCACAGAGCGCTCGCCTACCATGGCCCAGCGGTGCTTCTCTTCCAAGAGCGCGTCGCGCTCGGTCTGGATCTCGCGCCACGCTTCGCGCTCGCGCTGCATGCGCTAGTTTGTCCATCGACGTGCCACACGTTTGTTCGTAGTGTGAGCGACTGCATGAGCGACAGAGACGATCGCAAGCTGAGCGTACGAACCTGGAGCTCGTTCCGCAAGCTGTCGACCTCGAGCGCTTTCATCTTGACTTGCGTCGCTGTGTTCTCCTTCTCAACGATCGCCATGTGCGTCTTGGAGCGCTCCTGGTCGCGCTCGACTGAGAGCAACGACACAGCAGTGAGTGAGTCACTCATGAGCTACGACAGTGTCGCTCCATCGCTCGAGACACTGCGAGTCGCACCTGTGAGCTTCACGACCTTGTCCTCCAAGCTCTCCTACAGCACCATCACCACAACAACACAAGCCACGCGTGAGTGAGTCTCTGCAGTCTACTGGCAGCCAGTTGCTTTGACCCAAGAGCTCACCAGACGCTCAAGGAGCTGCATGTTGAGCCCATTGAGCTCTTCGAGCAGACTCTTTGCCTGCGCCGAGTCTTGCTGCGTCATGGACGGCAGATCGTCGTCTATCGCATTCGTGTCACGGCTCGCAGCGCTCGGCGACGCACTGGCGCTGCTCGTGTCTGTCTGGGACCCAAACAAGCGCGACGCGAGTCGTCCTGCGACGCTCACAGACGTGCTTACGATCCAACTCGGCTGCATGAGCGTCTCGGGCAAGAACGCTTTGTAGAGCGACGGCGCCACTGCTGCTGTCGCTTGTGTCTGTGGACTCACGATGAGCGCAGTCGAGAGCGACGCTGCGAGTGCGTCGTCGCGCTCTTTGCGCTTCGCCTTGAGCGCTTCGTCGAGCGCATCGGCTGCAGTCGTCGCCGACTCCATGATCTCGCTGCTCACGACCTGCGCCTGGTACATGACGTTCTTCCTGTGTAGTACAGAGAGTCAAGTGCTGTGTGAGTGTCCTGACGAGGCGCAAGAGGCTGCGATCAACAGACTGAAGGACAGACGTACCCACGCAGACGCGAGTACGAGTTGTCCCACACGAGCGTCGCGCGGCCTTCGCCAGGGCACTTGTACACGCCTGCAGTGTCCCGATAGTTAGTCAAGAGCTACGCACGCGCCACCTGAACGCGAGAGCTCGTACCTTCGACTGGACGACCAGTGGTTGTCGCGAGGTACCGCGTGCGCGCGTGCACTGTGTGCTCGAGCCCGTCGTCTGTCAAACTCTCGCTGTCTGCGCTGTCGTCAATGCGTCCGAGCTCGCGGTCGCGCGCGTGACGCGCTGCCCACTGCGGATCGACGCTGAACGTGACGCTGAAGTCAATGTCGTGCTCTTCGAGGTCGAACTTCCACACGATGAACTGCGCCTCTCGCTTCACCGACACGACGAGCTCATGGCGAGAGCCTGAGCGTCATGAACAAGCGCTTGGACAGTCAGTCGTGTCTTCACAACAGCGTCCGATGTGGTAGTCGCACGAAGGCCGGACGCACCTCGAGGGACGTAGAGCTACAGTCACGCAGTCGTACGACAACGCAAGCAACCGAGCACGTGTGAGCTACAAGGCACACGAGAGGACGTTGAGCGGAAGCTTGGGCGGCGCACCTTCTCGTACTGAAAGGGCTGGAGAATGAACTCGATCGCAGTCATGTGCGCGCGACTGCCTTTGCCCTGGCTCGACTCTTCGATGAACGCGATCCACTGCGGTACGTCACGGAGCGCGCTCGAGTGCACTACGACGTAGAGCCATGCAGTCATGTGTGAGCGCAAGGGAATGAGCGCATGAGATGCGCGAGCACATGCAGTCGTCGCACCTGCTAGGAAGTGCGTCATTTCGCTGCACCACTTGGCGATGAGCGCATCGTTCGTGCTCTGCTTGAATGGGAATGAAGGGGCGTCGGCGATCGGTAGCTGCTCGAGTGCGTTTGGTGTCGGGGCGCTGCTCGGGATCTGCAGCACTGCGAGAAGCTCCGAGAGCGGTCGACGGATGCAGTACGACCCCGCGCCTTTTGTCACGACGAGCTCGACTGTGTACTCTTGCGAGCCGAGCAGCAAGAGCGACGACGCTGACGCAACGACACCCGTTGCAGTGCTCGCGCTCGTGTGACCGAGTGCATCGGCGCTCGTGACAACGACATCGAGAAAGTTGTCGTCGTCGTGTGCAGATTCAGTGTCGCTGTCGTCCTGAGTGTCGTCCAACGAGCTGTCTCGCGCTACTTGCTGAGAGGTGCTCGCATTGAGATCTGCTTGTGACAATGGGGGTGTCGGCGTGCACGCTGCTTCGACTGAGATCAGCGTCGTCCATTGCCGCGACGGCGAGATCGACGTCAGCCATGTTGCTCGATGCTGTCGATGCAAACTCAGGCATCACGATGTTGTTCGTACTTAGTCGAAGTCAAATGGTGGCTACAACTGTAATTTATACAATAATGATGATGTGTACCACACACAGAACGCGAGAAGCGCGTTCGGAAAGAATCGCGGCCAGCCAAAAAGCCCTGGACCTCCTCCCGATTGCCGATTGCCCGATCGATCGATCGATTGAGAAACGTCGTTGACCTCCGCCTCGAGCAAGAAGAGCATGCCTGTCGAGGGCTCGGATGCGTCGAGCGCAAGCGCAGCGTCTGGAGACTCAGGTGGTGCAAGCGGTCCGAGCGCCAGCGCAGGCGTCGGAGCTGGCACTGTCGGCGGCGGCGGCGGCGCGACCGTCGTTGTTTCACCTGTCGATGTCGCGTCCGTCGCGACGTCATCGCTCGCATCGACGTCATCACCGTCTGCCACGACGTCTCCGATCGCATCGCCTGCGAGCGTCAGTGCTGCTGTCGTGCATGTGTCGACGACGGTGAGCTGTCCAGGCGTCACAGCAGCAGCAATGAGCCGTGCTGAGTACAACGCGACGGAAGCAATAACAGCAACAACAGCAGCAAGCAGCAGTGGGTCCGAGGGAAGTCCACTGCGAGCAGCACGTGACATGCAGCGAAGCCAGAGCGGTGGCGCAGCAAGCAGCAGCCGCAGCGAGCACGGCGTCGGAGCGATGCGCGGACGACCGGATCGACTATGGCGTCGAACAATACCGCGCGAGGTCCGCGACGAGCTCGTGCACGCCATGTACGTCTCTGTCTGTGCGTGTGTTTGTGTTGGGAAGTGCATGTGCACGATGCACAGCGTCGCGAGTGTAGAATGAGCAGCGAGAGACTCACTCGCTGGCGCTCTGATTGACAACAGGCTCGAGCAGCTCCAGCGCATCACAGGACAGGAGGACCGACGCCACTTGCGCATCTGCGCCGCGCGCTACGAGTCGTTTGTGTGGCGCAAGAGCGAGACGCAGGTACGACGCACTAGCGCTGCTTTATGTGCTGCTGGTAGCGCTTCACTCACACTTGCGACTGCGCGCGCTCTCTCTCTCTCTCATTTCCTGTAGCTCCAGTACTTGCAAAAGCTCGAGCGCCGCATCGAGTCGCTCCGGAACCAGCCGTCGTACCACGAGATCGCGCAGACGCCGCGCGTACCAACAGCGCACGAGCAGCTCGAGCAGCGCCAGCAGCAGGAGCTGTCGCTCCATCATCCTCGTCCAGCAACAGCAGACGCAACACTCCCAGTGCCTCCTGTCGCAAGTGCGTCGAGCCACAGCAGCAGCAGCGATTTGCGTCCGTCATCGTCCAGCACTCGGAGATCGCGTCGTCGCACCGCACCACCACAAGCCATCACCATCATCGTCACCATCATCACCACCACCCCACCACAGTCACAGTCAACAGTCACAGTCACCACCTTGCGCCCGCCGTCGCCAACGCACTCGCTCCGGTCGCGCTCGAGCTCTATTGACAACGACAGCGACGACGCGAGCGCCTCGCGCGACGCACGGTACTTTCGCAAGCTCCGCGTGATGCGCGCCAAGTACCGCGACGAAGTGGCGCTCGTGTTCCGCGAGCTCTGCGCGTGAACACGGTCATTCAGCACTCTGCGAGCCTTCGGCGCCACGAGTCGAACAACCTCGGCGACTTCCTCGCGAACCTCAAGAAAATAATTTATCTGCTCGAGCAGCAGCCGGACGAGATGAGCGGCATGATCCCGCAGCGGAAGCGCACGCTCGCGTACCTCGACGTCGTCGAGTCGCACATCCAGCGCAAGGTCCTGCCGATCCTCTATCGCCTCCGACACACGTACTCGACTATCCTCCGCCCGATCGTGCTCAACTACCTCCGCAATAGCACGCGCTTCACGCGGCGCTAGTGGTAGCAAGACGACGTAGGTGGTGCGTTCGATGAGAATAAGAGAGAGAGAGAGATAGCGTCGTCGTTGTAGCGCGTAGCGAGTCATCGAGTCGGAGCGCGTCGGGTCAAGAGATGGAGAACGAGAGAGATTGAGAGTCTTGTTGCAAGTGTGTGTTAGTGCTAGAAAATCAAAAAACGTGTCTACAAGTGACTGTTATTAGCATCACACGATGTCGTATTTTGTTGTTGAGCAAGCGCGTGAAGGGATCATTTTGCGTGCTTGCGTGGCATTCACTTCCAAAGACTCAAGTAAGTGGAAC